>OU612096.1:117433618-119833618 GCA_914767995.1 Thecocarcelia acutangulata | reverse complement strand
CTACTGCAAAACTACTAAAAACTGTGCAGAAAGCATAAAATGTTAAATATCTTCCACAGAAACAGTCATATTCAGCATCCATTTGCACAAACTGTGAATGTGTTGTTGAGTATTTATGGTTGAAATTTTGTGAATGAATTAAATTTTATGGGTTTGAGCAAAGTCATTTCATTCTACAACTCTAATACCCGCTCTGCTGTGTACAGGTATTGTTGTATTGTCCTTCTTGTTACTTTTTATTTGCACTGGCAGCAAGAAAGACATGAAAGAAATTGTTCATGTAAATGAACTAAACAGGAAAAGAGAAATAAAAAACAAACAAAGTTTGAGATGTAAAATACATAATTTTACCTTGATACCTTTCACTAATACCTCAAGATTTATGGTAAATGTTTCTATTGTATTGTTAAACAATAGAATGTGAATTTCAAGCATCACTGTTACTAGTTTTTACAGCAGCAGAAATAAAAATAAAAAATAAAAATTTATGTAAGTTTTGGTGCTGATACAGGCACAAGGAAGAGAAAATAAAAATTTTTCATTAATCCCTAAAGCTTACAATAATTACTATATGCGATATTCAGTTTCATTCTTTGGTTTTATTTTACAACACTAAACATCTTTTTTTGTTTAATACAAAAATAAAGAGAAAAATATAATAAAACGTAATGAGAATTATTATAGTTAACGGAATCGACAAAAACTGAGCTTTGCTGAGACCGTTCTCAAAGTTTTTTCCATTGCTGCAAATCATATTATCCCATCATCAGTTTTGTTTACAGTACAATTTCTTTAACTGCACAGATATACACAAAAACATTTTTTGAAGATTCTGCTCGTCCCAAAAAACGATCGCCACGAATGTTCCTTCATAAAAATTTTTTCTCATAGTAATAGAATGATACTTAGGCTGCCTTGAATGCGCTAGTGGGTGTCTATTTGACATGCCAGGAGACTGGGTCTGCCATATAACGACTTCTGTAGAAGTTGCCAAGACGAGGAGGAGGAGGAGACAATCCTTCACCTCCTCGGTACATGCCCGGCATTGGAGCATCATCGTCTAAGGTACTTAGACGAGCGGAGCTTCAATAGCCTTTCATGTCTGGTCTCGGTCAAACCGACTGCGATAGCTTCTTTCATTAGTAGCAGCGGATGGCTAGTAAATCAGCAAGTAATGCCACACTAATAGTTTTCCACCTCCTTTCCCTCTTCCTCACTCCTTCTATATCCCCATAACCTTGTATTTTCTTTTTCCTTTACTAACTTTTTCAGGCAATCACAAAGGGAACTACCTACAGGACCCAAGTGAGCTGGAGTTTCCGGGTACTTGCTGGAAATCAAGCGGCCTGCTTACCTAACCTGTCTATTTGACATTCAGCTTGATGCGTGAATGCCGAATATTTCTCAATGAATGCTCTAATGGGTGTCTATTTGACATTCAGATTGATGCGTGAATGCCGAATATTTCTCAATGAGACAGATGTGTAATTGATATGCCGCAGTACCTGGCACGAGGGCTCGCTATAACGGGATAAAGTAGTTTTCGGCTCACAAGCGTCCCCATGTGAGTTGCCAGATTTACAAAGGTCACAACTTTTTTGCCATATATATGTAAGCACATGAACAAACCTCTTGTTTGAAGAGCTCATGCCTGCTAATCTCTCCTGTACGCAGTTAAACGGGCGATTAATGAAAGAAAAGGCTGCACGGGTTAGTGGTCCGAAGTTCATCACGAGAATCAGCCCTTAACCAACTCAACGGTCTATTAATCACTTCTGTTGCTTTACAGGACAAATATCTAAAACAATTGAGAACGCAGGGGTCAAATCACCGCATACTACGTCGAGCAAAATTGATAAAAAAAATTTCATTTTATCATGGCATACGATATCGTATGCCATGAACTCTGTTATATTACCATATGTTATCATGGCATACGATATCGTAAGCCATTATAACATATAATAATATAACAGAGTTAGCAATTTTTTTTTTTTGTATTCGTACTTTTAGGAAACATGTGGTCTTAAATCTATTATATTTTGTTTAAATTACGATCCGATACACATCGTTTGTCATAACCTTCACGTATCGTAATGTTTTATACTATAGTTTTTTTGTTGATATCGTATGCGATGATTAAACTCCAGATTTCCGTGGTTGGGCATACGCCAAAGCAAAACATGCTCCCCAGGGGACTTCTCTCTTAATGAGATTAGTTTAAACAATCAGTTAAACGATGTCGTATATGTGTATGAGTAATATGTTTATCAATCTCAGATAACACAACGTGACTCAGTAAGACCTAAGTAAGCTGGCTTTTCTCAATAGCTGGCAGCCTGTTTAATCCAACGTAACTTACATATATGGGGCAGATACGTCTGATGGAATGGCTTCAACACTTGCACATGTTTTTTCCCGATATCGGTTGATATATACCCGAGCATATTTTGTTCCAATTTGTAATATACTCTATATATTTACGGTAACTATATTGAAGGGTATGTTAGATTCGGCCCAGCCGAATATACTACACTCTTTCTTGCTTTCAAGTTAATTTGTACAGTTAATTAACTGCTAGACTATTTTGTAACCACTTCTTTTCCAGCTAAACTAATCAGCTATAGATGTTGAATTTTTTTTTTTTTTTATTTTTTTGAAAATCGATAAGTAACCGAATTAGTTATTCAAGTACAATTACAAGTACTTCGTAAAAAGTTTTCTCATTAACAGGTGCCCAAAAATTATAGACAAAGTTTTTTGCTGGGACACATATGTATGTATGTATGAGTGTTCGAATATACATATATATATTTTAAAAGTTGCGCAATAAAACCAACAGTATTAAATATTTTCCTTTAGCAAATACCATAAAAGAAGCTTTTGCAGATAATATTTCTTCCCTTAATTAAATGTAGTTCATTAAAAATAATTCCTTCATGAACAATATTTCCTGTTTTTTTTTTTTTAATAAATAAAAATCTGCCGCGAGTTTTCAAGGATCTGAAATTTAGGGGAGAACTGTTTTTGTTTAACCAGAGGAATTATCTAGCTCTTTGTTTTCCCTTTCAATTAAATGTTTTGTAGTGTCTTAGATTCAATATAACCCTCTAGTTCATGGCAAAGGGTAAAAATACTAGCAAGCTGTGGGAAAACGATACATTCTTACTGAGTATATGGCGGGGTTTGGTTTTTCCATAGTTTTCATTTACTTTAACTTAATGTAATTATTATTTGTTTTTCTCTTATTCTTCGTCTTCTTCTTGTTTTTGTGAAGTTACTGTTGTTGCTGTTGGTGATAATATCATTGGGTGAAAATGGCTCCATTAAAGGGGAAAATTTGCATTTTAAGTAATTGGAAATTCTACTTGAAATAAATTACAACCAATAAGAGTTTTATTTGGCAGGGTTGACTAAGTACGAAATGATACTAAACAACAACGCAGAAAAGTTTTATATGTTTTTTTTCTCCATTTGCATAAGAGGGTTACGAATAAAAACAATAACTGTTTTAATGGCCAGGACTTTTCCAATAGAACAACTTTTTCCCTATTTCTAATAGAAAACAAAACTTGTTTTTTGTGCGTTAATGGAAACAATTTGCATTAAGTTACACTGCTCGGTTTGCGGCAAAAAAAAAATTGTAAATAATATTTTAAGATAATCCCTTTCAATAGCAGATAATTAAATATACTACAAAAAAAAATTACTTTATTATACTACCGAATCTCTAGAATTTAAGTTAATTGTATTTAATGTGTAAAATCAAATTTCAATATTCCTACACAGATGTGTATTGTAAGCATCCCAGCTAGCACTTTCAATCCTCGAATACTCTACTGGGAATATCATTAAGAGTAATTCTGATCGTCGGTGAGCTCATTTTTTAATCACAGACGATCCCTCGTATGGAAGTCTTACAACCGCTGGTTCTTCTATGAGACTCTTATATAACTCAGCTTAAGACTCTTCACAGAAAAATTTTTTTTTCCTGTTCAATAACGAAATTCGTTAAATGAATTAATAAATTCAAACAAAAGTTTAGTAAAAAATAAAAAGTTTAGTAAAAATAATTATGGATCGAAAAAAAACTATTTTTTTAAACAACAACAAAACACGATATCCAAGAACGGAAAAAATTGAACTAAAACCCGATGTACATATGTACAGACCAAGAAATTTTTAAGTTAAAAAATTATAAAGTCAACAAAAATTTTAAAAATTGATATCCAATTTAACAAATTGATAATCCAAGGTAGTAGTAGTAGTAGTAGTAGTAGTAGTAGTAGTAGTAGTAGTAGTAGTAGTAGTAGTAGTAGTAGTAGTAGTAGTAGTAGTAGTAGTAGTAGTAGTAGTAATAGTAATAGTAGTAGGAGTAGTAGTAGTAGTAGTAGTAGTAGTAATAGTAGTAGTAGTAGTAGTAGTAGTAGTAGTAGTAGTAGTAGTAGTAGTAGTAGTAGTAGTAGTAGTAGTAGTAGTAGTAGTAGTAGTAGTAGATAGTATCTTACAACTCCTCAAAGAATCAGCCGTGTAATAATTGCACGATTCATACAGGAAACAGCTCAAAGATCATTCGATATTTACATACTATATATCATTTCAACACAATGGGACCAAATTGGATCCAAGTGGGCTGGCTTTGCAATAGCTAGCAGCCTGTTCGACCTGACTTACAATCATAATCACCACCCCCACCCACACTTTTTATATTCAAAAGTTTATTAAGTTTATTTCCTATAATATAATTAAAAATATAAGTGTACAAAAAAATTAAAATTTTAAACATTCCAAGATTGTGTGACGAGCATGTCAAAAAATGTGTTAGTTCCGATTTTCACGAGGCAACTTTAGTTGCGCAATTCTTGAGTTTGTGGATAAATAAGTGAAAAAAGAGTGGGGAGTATAAAAATGAGTACAGACTTGCTTGTAATCGAAAAGTCGTTTTGTGCTATCATTCGTAATGTCAGAAATTTGACATTCTCTTTCATTTGTGCTTCTTTTATGTCTTGATATGTTGTCCGTGATGAAAGTAATATTGGCGCAAAATTGTGATATTTTAATTCATTTGAAAAAACAATTTTTTTTTAAATATTGTGAACAACTTTGAAAAATAGACAGCAGTATTAATTGAGAAGAAGTGAAAATTAAATGGAAAAATTTGAGAGCGCAGTACATGCAAGATTAAGAAAGTGTAAGCAATAGAAAACGACAGTTGCTCAAGTAAAATTGCTGTGTCTGAACATAAAAGCAAGTTTAAAAGAAAATTTGATAAGAATTGCGCAACTAGAATTGCCTCCTGAAAATTGGGACTTAGAAGAAATAAAAAAGTATATGTTTTTGTTATTGTTACTTGTAAGATAACCGTCAGTAGAATCTTTTGGGTATTGTATATTGAACATAACCGTCTAACAAACAACGCACTCGTATGCTAGCTGGGATGTCTTAACATGTCGGTACAAGTGTTAGAGCAGCATAGTTTTACCAAACTTCTTCTTTAATATAACCACTTGCATTGTTAAGCAGAAAAAAAAATTTTTGAATAATTTATTTGTTATATAAAATTTGACATCAATTGCTTTTAAATGGTGAGAATTTCCTAAAATGTGAATTTCTCCCCCCCGCCTATTGAGTTGCTGCCTGATTGCTCACATCTTTTGTACGACATTAGAGGCTCTTTTATTATTATGGATTCCCATTAACAATGATTACAATACCCCTGTGATGTTGTTGTATTTGTAATTCAGGAAATAGACAACAACTTGATGCAAAACAACAACAAAACAAACTCTAAAACCAACTGCAACAGAAACAATAAAGAAAACATAACATAACATTAATGGTCCCCGGACAATAAAGTTCCTTGCGTTCCAGCTCATACTCGCATACGCGTGCGAACTCACTTATTCACATAATCTTTAATTGTTCTCATGCATATTTAATGCACCAGAAGTGAAGCACACAAGTACAACGAGAGTACTCGTACACAAATACAGTCGGCTGCATTTGTGTATCCATTCCCTTGGAGAAAACAACCCTTTCAACCCAATAAGCATAAAATCAAGATTTTTAGTTTGAAACGTTACATGATGGAAAAAGTCAAGTTATATGACAACATTTTAAGAAAGAAGATTGATCCTGATTGTAAGAATAAGTTGTAAGGGGAGATCGATGACTTTTTGCTGAAAGTTGATGGGAAATATATCCATTCGAACGATTACTGCATCTCCATGGTACGTAAAAAGCTCACGAATTCCCAAGAATCTGTGTGTTAAGTTAGTAAAATACCAATTTTTAAAGTATGCAACAAGGTATATCAGTAAACTGGAACTGCATCCAATCTTTCCTATATGAAACATGTATGTCCATTGTCAGGCCAAATGTATTGCTTAGAGGCAAATACCAAATGACCGAACAACATACTTAAAATATAATTACTAATATGAACTAGTAAGCAGGGACTCTGCTTTGAGCAGCGGTTTTTCATTTGCTGTACCAATCAGAACTCTAGGAAGTCCCAGCATGATTTAGCTTACGACAACCTTCACCAGGGGTTAACTGGTAGAACGAGGATCAGCATGCCTCTTGGTGCTACTCGTTAGTTTGAGGTGCCTGAATCTTGACTGAAACTTTCTGTTTGTGGTGAAGACCTAATATCGCGGAGGAGCTTGTGTCCCCTAATAATTGAGGTGCATGGCCGATAATCGGGGACCTATTCAGAAGTCTTGTTGTCTTACAATAGATACCTGTAATATAAAGAACTAGAAATGCTGAAAAGGCCACTGTATTGGTTAGTGGTTAATGATCTTTACGGACTTCGAGCCACCAATCCGCGAAATCTAGACTTTCTCTGACTGTCTGAGGAATTACATACAGCGCCGATTAGAAAGCCCGAGTTCATTAGTAAGAAGTTTTTTTCATATGACAAAAATTTAGCGTCCGTGCGAGTCTTGCAAACCACTTAGGATCACTGGTGAGCCAGTTCACCACCTGGATTTTATCCTACATCAGATGAAACCATAATGAAAAGTGGCATCAAGAACAAAATCGTAAAGTAAGAAAAGCGTTTAAAAATAGTTTTAAGACAAGACTTTATTTTGTGTTTCACTCGCATAACTTAAACAGATCATCTCTGCACTTTATTTATATTTATTGATGTATATTTCGAGACTTCCAAACTTCCTCAGCTGATAGAATCCATTTTGTTGTAGTTAGATATCCCGAATTGTCTGTCCAGCTCACAACACAAATGGCTTATGAGCTGGAGGCAGATTATACTTAAGAGCAAAACTTGTGTTTACTGAATGAGAACTGCAGAAGTTGATATCTGATCTCTGCTGAGAAATCAAAACTGTCGTATTTGAGGCGACTCCAATCTAAATCGAATTCCAAAGTTGGGCTACCGGCATCACTGGCCAATATTGTTTTGGGAATGACGTTGTCTAGATCGGCTACTTCTCTTGGTCGACTTGGATGATATGGATGGGATGTGAAATGGCCACCGATATCGTTCGATTTTACTTCATTAGACTTTTTCTTATGGTGATTTTTAAGGCCGTAAATCTACACATCTAAATCCATATATCTAAGGCCACATCCCACAAAGACAACATAACGCATAAAATTAGTAAAATTTCGATTGGCTGCGTGCCACATAACGCAGAAGCGGCAAACATTTGCAATAGGTTATAGATAGAGTAGACAGACGAGTACAACTTCTTCTGATCAACGACTTCGGTTGAACTCTTAAATTATATGAATACCAGAAACGGGATGCCGGACTTCTGCTTCAGCGCCGGTAGATATGATAGAAACCTCCTATATCATTAATTTTCATCAAGATGTTTGCTGGTTTGAATATACTTGCATGATTTAAAATTAAAATTGTAAATAAAATGTTGTACTTTCGTTAATTTGTTAAAACGTTTGTGTCCCTCCTCCCCCCCAAATTTTCAGTTGCTGCTGCAGCACTTTATTTCAGTGCACTGCATATAAAAGTGTTTCCTTAATTTTTATTGCGCGTTTGAGTAAAAATCTTTTCTTTTTCAGCGCACATATACACTGGTTGAGAAAATTTATATTGTATGAACAATTTTTAGTTTGAAGTATTTTTTTCTTCTTTCTGAGAACCCTTCAAGTTATTGCGGATAAAAGTATTTTTACAATAAAACAAACATAAAAATATTGCTCCTGGTGGGAGAAAAGGTTAAGTTGTTAGAGGCGATTGTTTTTCAGTAACTTATAACATACTTGGGTGTGCCACAAAAAATCACTTTATAAGTTGTTCTTGTTTGATTCACTTAGCAAAATGTCAGCAAAGGTGAACAAAGACTAAAAGGGTTTAAAACACCAGGTGGATATATGGCAATGATTTATATTTACTATATATTGTATGGAAAACAGTTTAAAAACTTTTAACAAAATGATCTCATGGCAATCGACGTGAGCCTTACTGGGACAGCGGAGAGCAGTGGACTTATTATTACAAGACTTTGGTAACCCTCACTGGTTGTACTGAGATTAAAGAAAATATCACTTTTTTTGTAAGGTGTTGATTCAGAGTCTAGCACATAAATTCAAGTTTGATTATACTAATAAACATAATTTGCTTTCAAAAGCAGAATAGCGTTCACACATTCAAATTTTGAATGTATCATTTTTCTTTCAAGATAAGATGGCCCAGGCTATTGCCATTAACATGAACTATGCAGGTATTTAGAGTTTTACTTTGTGTGCTTATGGGTTGCAGAGTCAAGCACAAATTACAATGGATGCAAACATAATCCTAGTGACCAATCAAAAAATAAAAAAGCTCTACTTATGTCATACAAAGTCATAGAGAATAAAACGTACATACGTAATAGCTTGCAGAGATTAATGTGCTGTTCATAGTACACAGAAGAGCGAGTTGTGTAAAAAATTCTTATACAAATTACTCATACAAAGTTTCTGAACGAGTTGCTCGTCTATGTGCTATGAACACCGCATAAATGTTTTTGATGGTATCTTGCAAATTCTTGGCTTTGTTCAAATTTTACTATTACTACTACTGCTACTACTACTACTACTACTACTACTACTACTACTACTACTGCTACTACTACTACTACTACTACTACTACTACTACTACTACTACTACTACTACTACTACTACTACTACTACTACTACTACTACTACTACTACTACTACTACTACTACCACTACTGTTACTACTACTACTACTACTACTACTACTACTACTACTACTCTTACTACTACTTGTATTATTATTAGTACTACTATGACTAGTACAACAAGTTTGAACGCTTCAATGGATAATCGGTGTGTTCTTCGGGAATTGGACTATTCCTTTGAGTTGACAGCTAATGAACTTAAAAAGTTATATAGATTATCACCAGCCTTAGTTGTGGTCATTCCATACATACAGAAATTATTACATATAAACAAATAAATGAAACATATGAACACATATTTAATTTTAATTACCTTATTATAAATTAAATAATATTTATTAACTGGTTTGTACATATGTACATCGGGTTTTAGTTCAAATTTTTCCTTTCCTAAGTTTTTTTCTTAAGAAGAATGTTTTTACAATACAAATTTATTAACACTTAAAAACTAAAATCACAACATATAAAAATCAATATGTAGACATATTGTCATGGGAAAACTTATTGTTTTCTCTTTTCTTCTTTGTGGTTTTCACTTTTTTTTTGGCAGAGATGCCACTTATTGCTTATATGTACTATCGTAAGAATTAAGAGAATCCATCAATCGTTAGTGCAAGCGATGAAAGTTGATGACAAAAGTTGCGATTATCGGATCGTTAAAAGTTAGAGAGTCGCAATACTGAGCTACTTTACGCCTGACTAAAGACATTTTCGCTCATCTTGTCATCCAACTTCCCTTAAAATATTTTCAGCAAACCTAAACAAGAAAACAAATCATCTAGGAAGATTTTGCCAACAGTATACTTCTACTTCTACTGCTAATATTTTGCTTTTTAATATTTAATTATTTGATCTTGTTTTGGTAAATATTTCTTATTTTTGCAGCAAAAGATCGTTTTATGTTATGTAAAAAATTTAACAATATTTATTTTCAATATTTCGATAACAATTTGTTATCATCGTCAGGAAAATTAATATGTTATTAAAAAATTTTTCAATTTGAAAAATTATTGTCAAAAAATTCCTATATACAAAAAATCTATACACCAAGAAAAATTATTAATTCATACACAAAGAAAAAATTCTTAACAATATTATCAAATTGAAAAATTTTTAAATTGAAAACTTAAAAAATATCTATTTAATATACTGACAGAAACATTTTTGGGTTATTAAAAAATCAAAAAAGAAAAAATATAATATTAATAACAATAATGACAAACATAAAAAATAACATAAAAACCAAAATAACCTAATTCTGCAACCAACACATGTTTTGCAACATGTTGTTTCTCAACTAGCAAAACAAATGTTGTTTACAGAATAACATGGAAATATTATTAACATAATTTAAAAAAAAAAAAAAAAAAAAAAAAAAAAAAAAAAAAAATTTTCTAACATTCATTCTCCTAACAACAATTCAAATCTAGAATTTCTTATTAACTAAATATCTATAATTCTGTGCTAATTTTTCTGTGTCTACCTTGAAGTTAATTCTCTGTGTTGTTGGTGTGTTTATAATCTCTAACATTTCTAACATGTAACGCTTCTTATAATTATTTTCCGTCCTTAAAATTGTTCAAAATTTAATCACTCTCCAAACTTTGAAAATGTTTCAATTTTAAGGACGGAAAATAATTATAAGAAGCGTTACATGTTAGAAATGTTAGAGATTATAAACACACCAACAGCACAGAGAATTAACTTCAAGGTAGACACAGAAAAATTAGCACAGAATTATAGATATTTAGTTAATAAGAAATTCTAGATTTGAATTGTTGTTAGGAGAATGAATGTTAGAAAATTTTTTTTTTTTTTTTTTTTTTTTTTTTTTTTTTTTTTTTTTTTTTTTTTTTTTTTTTTTTTTTTAAATTATGTTAATAATATTTCCATGTTATTCTGTAAACAACATTTGTTTTGCTAGTTGAGAAACAACATGTTGCAAAACATGTGTTGGTTGCAGAATTAGGTTATTTTGGTTTTTATGTTATTTTTTATGTTTGTCATTATTGTTATTAATATTATATTTTTTCTTTTTTGATTTTTTAATAACCCAAAAATGTTTCTGTCAGTATATTAAATAGATATTTTTTAAGTTTTCAATTTAAAAATTTTTCAATTTGATAATATTGTTAAGAATTTTTTCTTTGTGTATGAATTAATAATTTTTCTTGGTGTATAGATTTTTTGTATATAAGAATTTTTTGACAATAATTTTTCAAATTGAAAAATTTTTTAATAACATATTAATTTTCCTGACGATGATAACAAATTGTTATCGAAATATTGAAAATAAATATTGTTAAATTTTTTACATAACATAAAACGATCTTTTGCTGCAAAAATAAGAAATATTTGCTAATATTTTGCTTTAAAATCAACAAGTTTTCATGTCAATTTTACATTATGCTTTTCGTAAACATATGCTTCTCCTTAGTATTTATTTCAACGAGATTTATGTTTTTCATAATATTTATATTCACTCGCTTGGTTATACTTTATACATCTTATCTTATAAGAAGCAGCATTTATTTGAAATTAAACAAAGTTCTGCCAGATAACAAAGAATGCTTCTCCCTGTAACAGCACATGCTTTAAACTTTTCAGCATTCTAATTTGAAACGCATTTCTGCTGATGAAAACCAAAACAAATTCTCCAATGATTTAAGTAAGCGGATATGAATTTGCCGCTATAAAAATAAACAAATATATATACGAGTATTTACAACCAAGAACTTAAACGCTTCTCTCCTATAAAAGGACAAACAGTTGCCAAATAAAACGCAGCCATTTTTGCGCTTCAATTTATGCAAATTACTGAGCCATTGAATGCTTTTATACCCCCTGGAAGGCAGACAGACCAACATCGTATACACAACACAACAGCTTAGCAAACTGCACAAGCCAGAACTCGGTTGATAAACATAAACGAAAGGAAAATCTAACAGAAGAAAGATTTTAAATTAAATATCAATAAATTAATTCCACACTACGAGCTTTATTACATTTTCAGGGTGAATGAGAGCAACAAATTCACGCTACAAAGCCAAACCCAATAAATATTCCATTCAAATAATCTCACGTTTATCAATCAAAGAGATAGCAAAACTTTTGCTGCATGTCTCGTACTCGTACGTATGTAAGTTTGCCAGTTTCGGTCTTCGATACGAGTACTCACTCGTACATTGCTCACATTTTAGAGTTTTATGTCAAACCATAAAACTCAGTTTGAATAGAGAGGATAATTTAATTCTAATGACTATTGAATTTGTTACATACTCGTATGTATATCCTTAAACGAATTGCCAGCAACAAATAGAAAAGAAATCCCAAAGTCACATAAAAATCTTTTCTCTGGTTATACATCAAGTAGGGCATCATCTAAAATCTGACTATAATTTATTTTTGCTTGTTTCGTTTATTACTTTATAAGAGTTTTTCTTTTTTATTTAACAGATTGAAATTATGTTAATATGTAATTTGCAAAAATTGATTTTTTTTTTGTTCTCTTTGGAACACAACAAACAAACAAACAAACACACACAGCTGATGAAAAGTTTCAAGTGCTGATTAAAGGAAGTGCCTCAGTGCCGAAACAAAATTATTGGGTCATGTGCGATTAACAAAAGAAATTGTAAAAAAAAAAATGCGAAGTAGCGATACGAAAGAGGGTTGTTTTCAGTTTATAAAGCTTTCTCTATTAAAATTAATAAAAAAAATATATATATATGTATGTATGTGTGTATGTAAGTATATGAAATTGAATTTGAGATGTTTTTAATTTATGATTTTGCGAAGGATGTACGAGAAATTTAAAATTAAGTTGAAGCTGATCAAAAGTATTTTTCGCAATACAATTAAAATCTAAGAAGGCGGACTGATATTGCAGCTACCTAGTACTAGATGACAGCACAAACACATTTTTTTTTAAATTGAGATCTGTCAAACGCCAGCTGTTATTATTTGTTGTGACCGTTTAAAGCAAGTGTGCCCAGCCATATGCACTTGATACTCAATTTTTTTTTGGAAATGCGCTTAAGCTGAAAGTCCGTAACAGGCGATTTACGCGTTCTAAACGTCTGTCAAAAAAGTAGAAACAATGTAATTTTATGTGAGAGGTTACACAGTACAAAGCGTATGGCGCGTTAAACGCGTACGACGCCAAAAGTAGGTTTACTTTCTAATTTTGCACGCGTCACAAGCGTTATAAAAACTGTCAGTTGTTTTTGATAGTCGCAGATCACAATTCATTTTATTTTTTCAAAGTTATTGTCAAAAATATTTGTGCCGTGGATTGTTATTTTATGTTTTTGAGTTAAAAAAATGTTTTTATTGAAGAAATAATTCAAACACAACAAAAAACTTATCGCATGAAAAGCATTGCATGTGACTTGAGTTTAGAAAAAGTGTAGAGCGCATAGAAAGTTTGAAATGCGTAAAACTCGCAGCGCATATAACGCGTGGTATGGACTTTCAGCTTTCACTTCATATATTTACTGAATCGAAAAAGTTGTCAGATCTTACAATATTGCCAGTAAAATTGTCTGAAAATGTATTACAATCATGTAAACTGCCAAATTTTAACTTACAACGTTGTCAGAAAAACCATTGTCAATCAATTGTAAGACGACAATGTTGTCAGGCATCTGACAATCGTGAGAACACTCTTCGTTGCCAGATAATTGGCCGGCATTATAAGCTCAGTTTTAATTGTCAGATGTATAAAATTAATGCACCTGACAATAGCATCGTTGTCAGAAAAAAGTTTGATGAGCAACACTGCCAAACAGATGGTTGTTGATATAGATAAGTGGCAATGCCTTACAATATGTCTGGCAATTTTTCTCATCTAACAATCTGACAATCGTGTCAACAGACAATTTTAGTTGTCAGATGAATTATTTGTTAGACCATAGTCTGACAATGAAATTGTAAGATTTTCTTACGATCGTCTGAACACACAATTTACTTCTGTGCGACAATTTTTCATTGTCACTACATTGTCAGCATGTTGCCATATCTTACAATATTGTAACATCTGACAACCGTGTGTTTATAGCTTTAATAAAGACTTGGTAAGAAATTTTTTGGTGTTGTAGCAACTGTGTTTGAATTGAACACGGTGAGTAATTGTAGATACCTGAGCAACTTCGTATTACAGCCAAACCACTGCCCTTCGCTGCGTTATGCTAACATATATGATGTTGCTTCAAGCTATTGAAGGCAGAAGTTTAATATTTCAATAATATTGAGTTTGTTGCCCGTAACTAGTAGCAGACAAAGTTAAGCCCAAAAGCTTTTCGAACGTACCACGTTAATGATTGTCTGTTCGTTTCGTCAGTTGTGAAGCAGCAAAGAAAACACAAATCATTTTATGAGCCAACCAGTAGCAATAAATGGTACGTAATTGAAACTGATGGCAGAGGCAAATCGGTGGCTGCATACAATTTTCATACAATGCCATAAATGTATGAATTAATGTTATCATATTCGAATTTATATGGAAATTTCTTCGGCTTTTCATTGACTGATGTTTGAACTAAATAAGTATCACTGAATAGAGCATAAATAAGTAATGAACATTATTAATTTTAAAAAGCATGGCGCTGCCTGCCATTGTCTGTTTGTGTATAATTTATCATTTTCCATTTTTAAAAATCGTGCTTAATTATAATAAACGCGTACATCAACAGTTTTGTCTAAGTTTATCGTGCAGTTCCCAAGGGAAATTTCCAATATTTGTTAATTTGTTTGTGTACTTTCTTTTTCTCTTCTAATACATTGTTAATACTTTGCTTTTGATGTCGAATCTCCTGCTGCCAGCCAGCCTGTCAGCCTGCCTGCTTTCTAATGCTGTTGCCACTTCTAATGTCTCTTGATATATTAAGTTTGTTCATTTTAATTTCGCATAAATTTAAAACTGATTATGTTTAAATAACATATTATTCTGCAGGGCTTCTTGTATAGGGCAAACTTGCGACACTGCTTAATTTTGCTCTTTTGTAAAGAAATTTATGTGTCAGGAGCTTTGACGAAGAATAGGTATAAGACGAAGCCAAACTTGTTAACTTTTTTCAATTAATTTTGAATATAAATTGAAAATAATAACATATTTAAGTTTCTTTTGAAACAAACTCCGCCATTAGAGAAAATTAAAAAGAAGTACATTTTGAATTTTAAAAAGATATAAAGTTAGACCAATTGTATGAGGCAGATAAAAGCAAAAGCTTTTTGTCTACACTGTCCCACGCGCGGTAGGTTGTCTGCTTAAGTAGGCTTAAATTTTGCATAGAAAAGTATTAGTAAGAGACACGCATACAAATATATCGCTCCTTTATTGCAACACAGTCATAACTCAAAAAAAAAACTTGTTTCAAGAAAAACACATCAAATTTTTATTCACTAAAGTATCTAAATTATAGGATGAATAACAATAATGTAACGAAAACATAGTTTAATTTCTGTTCAGCGCAACAAATTCCACTGTGTAATAATATTTGCCATAAATTTCTTCCTTTTGGTTTTTTAATTTTTAATGTATTTTTCAATATTTCGTCTTCCTTTGGAAGACGATTCAATAAAATATTCGAATTGTGTAATAATGATACCAGGGTTGCAATCGCCAAGCTTGGAAAACTTTAAAATTAGGTGCAATATAGGCAAGTCTTCTTTAAACAACACTCTAGTACCTCGGCATAAATCTTAGTAGTACTCTTTTATGGGATGACCATATCGCCCGCTTATTGCAACATAGTCATATCTCAAAAAATAAGCTTTTCGAGTTAACAATGCAGAATTGTTAATAGTACCACCTTTTATATTGTACCAAAAATTTATTCAAATTACTTTTGAACTGTTTCCTCTAGGAGATACTTTCTAAAAAAAATTTTCTAAGACTTGTATGAAAGCTAAAAATTTGAAATGCGTTTTTCTCGAAACAAGCTTTTTTGAGTTATGACTACATTGCAATAAAGGAGCGATATTAGTAAACTAAAGCCAAAATTTCATCGGGAATTGGTATACTTTACAAATTTAGAAATAAACTAAACTTAAGGATTTTGATTTAGCAATCTATTATTCATTCTCACCTTACTTATCTTCCATTAGTTTATGGTCATAAAATGAGTACCAGCTTAAAAAGTTTTCAGGCAGCGCAGAATAAGGCGTTAAAACTTGTGTTTAATCTACCCATAACGTTTTCTACGATAGATTTATATCGCAGCTATGCGTAAACGATACTTCCTATTAGAGGACTTCACAAACAACAAATACTATTGTACGTTTTCAAATGCTTAAAAGGATTTGGATCACACACTATTATGTTTCACCAAAACTCCTCAAATACACAGAGGACTACTAGACAGTCTGGGGCCTTGCATTTCGCTAGATCACGCATTGAGTTCACAAAACAGCGAATAACTTTCATTGGACCAGTGGAATATAATAGATTACCAGAACATTTAAAAAATTCTTCGGTGTTATTAACCTTTAAAAATAGACTAAAAACACATCTTTTAGAAAATATAGAAATATTTTTTGCATCACCGCCCTAAATATTAAGTATTATTGATGCTATTATTTAATCAATTGTTAAAAAGTGTAAAACCTTAGATTTATTTATTTTTATTTTTTTTTTAGTTCAAATTTTTTATACAACATTGTTGCCACTTAGCCTCTGTAAAGCCTACTCGGCGCTGAGGCATAACTATAAATATCGTTTTTGAAAAAAACGATATTTATAGTTATTCTAAAAATTCGTTCGAATTTATGTTTTTTCCAAAGTACATTTCAGCTTTTGTGCAAAAATATATATTTCAAAAATATATTACTTGTATTATTGAAATTGATTTCAGCATTTTTTCATTTTCATTTAATTTTTCATGCCGAGATTTTTTTTCATTACCGAGATTTTAAAATTTTTGAGGTGACTAATGTTTGGAGTTACCTAGAATTTTCTCAAAAAGACCAAAATAAGGTTTAGCCGACCAAAAAAATAATATCCGACCAAATTTGGTACGAAAAAATCAACAGTGGCAACGCTGGCTACAAGTGTTATTTTTTTTAGCATTCCTAGAGAGCTTTCATTCTCTTGCTCTCACATTTGTGACAACCAGTAGAATTTTACACATTCAAAACCTAATGTGGTTTTTGTATTGTAATACAACAACTGCTAATGCTGCCACATAGTAATTGCACTATGGCTTGTAACGGGGTTCAAATTAATAAAAATTGACACCAGCCCCTCGGCATTTACACATGCAAGTGCGAGTTCGAAAAGCTTAATACATTCAAACTTTTTTTCCAATACACACAAATTTTTCTTACTTCTTACTTACTTACTACTCAACTTATAATTAAATTCGGTTATAAGTGAATTTGCAGTAAGCAAGCAAAATGACAAATAATAAAACAGTGTTGCCGAAAATGAGTTTTAAATCAAAATAATATAAATTAGTAAAATAAAAATAATATTCATTCTAGTTTTTAGCAAATTTATATAAAAAGAAAAATAAAAAAAGAACACAGCTATATAGAAATATATTTCAATGTCATAATTAAACATAAATTACATGTTTTTTGGACAAAATTATCTCATGCAAATAGGTTTTTCTGAACTTTTTCAATAATGACAAAACAGTAATACTTGATCCACATCAAATATTATTTTAAATCAAATATTTTTCATCAAATACAGATAAAATTATACGAACAAGGCATGATTAAATAAATTTCGCTTTAATTTTTGGTACATTTAACATTTTTAACTATAAACCTAAAGAAATTTTTAATAGATTTTTACGCTGACGACATTTTGAAAATGAACTGGCACTTGCCTGTATAAACACAATAGTAAGTTGCGAGCCATTCGGGAATTTTTCCGACATTTTCGATAATAATAATAATATGTATATTGTACTTACCGTAAATTACTTGCATGTGTAAATGCAGTGTTAGTGGTGCAAAGTTTCAATGCAATCAAGCTGTTCGTACATACACATACTTTCTATTTCTTTCATATTGCCACACTATGCGGCATTTTCAGTCTGGTCAATTGTGCTTTCCGTTATCTGCCTACAATATTTGTGACTTTCTGGATGTTGATTACTTCTACAGCCAAGACTTTCATGGTAGAAAATGTTTGTTGGGTTCAGTTTAAATACATGAGTGCTGAAAGTAAATTATGTAAAGAGAAATTGATTTATGTATGTATGTAAGTAGGTATGTTATTAAGATTGTGCTCATGTTCCTGGTTTGTTGGTTTCTAATACAACTTTATTACAATTTGTATTAGATACAACTTTATTAACAATTTACAAAGTTTAGGCTCGGACGTGTGATTGTGTGCAACTTTACAGAAAGTAATTTCCTATTTGGCCACAATTACACATCGCAGTCATGCCAACAACAACAAGAACAACAACATCAGCAGCAATATTTAAAGTAGTCACATTTCCACAAGTCTGTCACTGAGTGTTGAATAAATGTATGTAAATAAATGGAAAAAGTTGTGGCAACGTTTTGTTATTGCCAATCAGGAGAGTTGGAGGAGTTTGGTGGCCGGTTTGCCATCGTTTAAAACTTGTAATCATTTTTGGTCATTCTTCTAACGAAATATATGTTTGTGTGTTATACAAATGATTTATTTCAGTTTTTCGTGAATGTCTATCTGCTCTGGGTATTATAACTATAATTACCAGCTTTCATTGCGGCAATAGGCTGACTTGACTCTGTTGCATAAGTTTTTAATTTTGCTCATTTTTAATAATTTCTTTAATGTCATTTGTAATTTCCCCAAAGAAATGACCTTGTGGCATTAAAACAAGTTTTAATTGGATTTCAATTACGGCACGTTTTGCTGCAGAAGATCTGTACTTATGTATGTACAACAATAAGATTTTTTTTTTTTCATTTAGCCACCACAAAAAAGTGTGTTTAAATTGAAAATTATCCTTAAGCTTTTAATTAAAATGTTCCGGAATCACAAGTATTTTACAATTTAATAAAAATGGGAGCCTGTGAGCGAATCACGTAATAACTTTAAGGGCAATTAATGTAAAATTGTTTCACCATTTTTTTTTTTTCACTTTACAATGATTATTTTCACGAATGCTTAAGTCAAATGCAGATTGATGTTCTTCATTGCCAACATACATAATGCTAATTTATGGCAACAATGTCATAAGTTAAAAAAGCTTATAATGAGAAAGATGCATTTTAGATCTATGGCCTGCCTTTACACATATCACAAATAAAGATTTCATTTGACCAGTACTCAGGGGAGACCCCTACATATGCAGTGCATTGTACCAGAACTAGGAAAATAGGTTGTGAGGAGGGGAAAGGAGGGAGTAGTATTTGTGAACATTTGACTTGAACCTTCCAACGTTATAACAGACAGGAAACACGTCTGCAGGCAAATTATTCCACAGGCGAAGAATACGGCTGAAAAACGAATTCTCTATGTAATGCGTAGTGCGATTCCGCGGATAATCGACCACAAATTTTATTTAGATATAAAGTTGAATTTTTGAGAATCTAGCATTTTTTCAAGTCTAACTTTCAAGGAAGCTCCTATGAAATGTCGACATATAGACAGCTAGGAAACATAGGAGGCAAGTTGTTTATAATTTTTGATTAGTATCAATGTTAGAAGTTAATAAAGTAATTAATTTTTGAAATATATTAAAGAAAGGTAGAGACGTGTATAAATGAAAAAGCTTGTTTTTGGCGTTTTGAGAGGTATTATTAAAACATTATTATTATTTTTTTTAAATTCTCAATAATTTATTTAGATTGTTGGAATATAAAGTTGAATGTTTGAGAATATCTTTTAAAAGTTTCCAAAGTCAAAGTTAGGATACCTCCTATGAATTGCCTATATATAAACAGCTGTGGAACATAGAAGCCAACAGTTTATAATTTCTTACAAAAAACATAATATCGAAAACTTAAATGGTAATCTGCCACCCAATAGCAAAATTTGCATAAGTAAATATATGATTTAATAATTGAAAATTTTTTAAAATATTTTTATTTAACTTGTGCTTGAGAGGTGCGAATGAGAGTCTACTCGTATAATAGAAATGCATTTGTTCCAACGTTTGTATGAACTCTTGCAAAAAGTTGAATTTATTTCTTTAATTTTGTTTTTTTTTACAGTGAACAGTAAAAATACATTTCCGCTCTTCAAAAAGTGTAACAACCTTTCATGCAAATTTATGTTTTTGGTTTTTTTTTTTTGTTTGTTTGTACGTTTCTTTTTATTTAATCGATTGAGATACATATTCGCACGAGTAGTTTTGTGAAAGCCATAATACACAAGATGATGTTTTTTTTCTTTTTCACCTAGCAACCCGCGATGGCCAAGCAATGGCACTCAAATTAAGCAAAGCAGTAAATTTATGGCAAAAGATTTATTATTTAGAGTGATGCTTAATCGGTTGAATTCAATCCTGAAAAATAAACAACGGAGAGCTTAACCTGGCTCTATACTTTCTAAGATTTGGAGGAGGACGAGGATAGGATAACAAAGTATAATGTTGCCGTGCAAGAACTTGCGAAATCTTCTTCAACTGTTAATTGATTGGCGATAGGGATAAAAAGTTTATGCACAGATGATGGGCTTAGGTTGTGGATATGAAGTCTTAGTTGAAAAAATTCT
Organism: Thecocarcelia acutangulata; assembly: GCA_914767995.1. Taxonomy (NCBI): domain Eukaryota; kingdom Metazoa; phylum Arthropoda; class Insecta; order Diptera; family Tachinidae; genus Thecocarcelia; species Thecocarcelia acutangulata. The sequence goes on along the minus strand of OU612096.1, from coordinate 119,812,784 downwards.
CATTGGGGATTTGCTAATAAATCAGATGTCGAGACTTTAAATATTTTTGGATGTCCCTCCGGTTACAATCCCAAATAGCGCACTCTACTAGTTGGGTAAGAGAGGAGCGTTTAGCACTCAAAGTTAAGGCGAGGAAATGCTTAGTTATTGTTTTGCCGTAAGTCAAGATATCATAACCAAATATTTATAGCCAGAACTATAGCCAGTACGTTCCTGGGAAGACGCTCAAAGTTAAAGCCAGCGAATGCTTGGCTCTTGTCGTGCAGGAATTCGAGAAGCCATAATCTAAAGTTAATTAATAATACGGAGATCAGTATGTCCCTCGTACGTTTTATTTTAAAAATATGGCGAACTGACCATGTTCGAGAGACGTTAGCTAAAAACTTTTAATATTTAAACTTTAAAAATCGCAGGACATAAGTTATGATAATAAAGCTAAAGAATTCCGTTTCCGCAATTTCATACATCTTGCTGGATGTGCTGAAGTGCCCAAAATAATTATTATTATTTAAGTGGGAGTGCAGACATCGTTGACCCCTCATGGGTTAAGTATGTCAAGAAACCGGACTGACTCCTACGTTGGGAGTGATGGAAAGTCCTTTTCACTCTACATATGTGCTTGTATCTCCTTTGTCCCAGTGCCCACAGTGGGTAACTCCTCCTCACCACAAAATTTGCATATGTCTGTACTGGAAACGACCATCCCCTAAAGATGCTCATTATTATTTTTTATTATTGGATGGTATATGGCACTCATCGGCCACTTGCACTGCTATCATTTTAGATCTATTTTGCGTCCCTTGCCCCATTACGAGTTAAGCATTTCAAGAAAACGGATAAGCTCCTTCATTGGGAGTGATATTAAGTCACATTCACTTAACATATGAGCTTGTAGTAGCCTATATCTTCTGTGTCCCAGTGCTCCAAAGTGGGTGATCAAGTGACTCCTCTTCCTCATCGCAGAATCTGCAAATGTCTGTGTTGGAAGTGCCCATCCTGTGCAGGTGCTTAAGGCAGGTATAATGACCTGTAAGTGCAACTGTCAGTGTTCTGAGGTTTTTGTTAACCAGTCTTACAGCACGTTCGTCCCTAATTGCATCAAACCTTAGAAATTCTTTGCCACGTTTCGTTCCAATGTTACTTCATTTCTTCACCTCCCTCTTTAGGATACTCTAGTTTAAGCCAAATGTTGGAGTGGTGCCAATTAAAGTCCGCTCTGCTGCTTTTTTGGCATATATGTCCGCCAGTTTATTGGCATAATACCTATTATGTTCTGGGACCTAGACCAGAGTAATTTGGTTCTGGGTCGTCAGTTTATGTGACATTACAGTACTAACCTGGATATAAAAACACAACTGCTCAGGACTTTGAAGATCAAAGAGAGCTGAAAATAATTAGTTTAAGGACTATAGTCATAGGACTATAGCATTATAATGCTCAAATGGGACATTGGCCATGTATTGCTTCAGAGGAAATTGGCAGCAAAAGAAGTTAGACTCTCCAGCACTGCGCGTGTAATCAGATCCAAAATCATCACGCAAAAAGAAGTACCACCTTTGCGAATTCCATAGGGATGGTTTGGACGCGTTGACTACTTTGTCCGTCCTTTTGTCTACCATCACGTCAAAACGTGCGCTCTGGAACTGATGCTAATTAAAGACCACATTACCATAGAGCTTTGTCATAAGACCCAAGATCATCATGCACAAGGAATTACCCCCTTTGTGACTTACACAGGAATGGTTTTGAAACGTTGGCTACTTTGTCCGTTCTTTTGTCTACTATCACCTCAAAACATCATTTCTGGAACTGATTGAATACCATAATACCATAGACCGTATACGAGTTAAAAGTGAGAGCTTAGATTTTCCTAGTGAGCTTGTTAGACTTGCTCAGAAGGCATAAAACAAAAACATCGACTTTAGATGGACTCTGCACAATTCAACCCATGGGGCTGGCTTTTTAATAGGTGACAGCGTGAGCTACTTAAATCGACTCTATTGCGCAACTCAGTTCTATAACTGTTAATATTTTTCATTTAAGGACATGAAATAATTGTCGCTGGTATAATCCCGAAAAAAAACTCCATGATTCCAACATTCCAAAATCGACAAAAGAGCGGGTTCTACAAATTCTTTGCCATACACTGTGAAACACGTTCCCAGTTGGTCTTCCATTATTCAAGTTTGCACAATTCGATCCGTGAAGGCAAGTGCTACTGATTGAAAACATTTACCAGTCTGAAGACCACCCTGTATGTACATATGTATGTACATATATGAACAGTAACATTCTATAAGAAAAGGTTGGCTATTTCAAATAAAATTTAAGTTGGATTGTTATTTAGAGTGTGTTGTACAATAAGTTCATTCGTATGAATTAATGTGACGACAACCCACAATAGGTAAACGTGACAAATGATGATGGGTTCTGTGACAGTCAGCAAACTGAAAGACTGCAAAAAAAACCAACAACAACAACAACAACAACAACGACGAACACAAAGCAGACCGCGTTTGTGAAGTTTATAACGTTGATTCATTATTAGATTCTCTTTCTTTATAAGATTGTTTATTCGTTTGTTCAGCTCATTTGTGTTTGCAGTATTTGCATATGACAACCACACAACAACAACTACAACAAGAAACATTCAGCAAGCTTAACAACTGTTTACACTAACACAAATTGAAATGAGTGCGTTCTGGGCAAAAATCATGATTATGATTGAACTATGCGAGCTTAGCAAATAGCTGTTTCAAATATACGAAACATTAAATCGCTTTCCCGCTGCTCAATTTGCATTTCAATTCCAATTTTTTTTATTTCCTTAAAGTTTTCTACGTTCAATGCAAATGTGAACGCATTCAAAGTAAAATAAAACAATCTGATGCGATGACAGTAACTTAAAAAGAAAGAAAGAAAAAAAAAAACGCCGTTTGTTGATGACGATACTGTTGATGATGATTGCTTAGCAACTCAGCAAGAGAGAAAAATAAATATAAAACATAAAACTGTATAAATAAAATAAAGTGAAAAAACTCAGTACCAGAAAACCGCTTAGCAACACCTTTGAAATGTTGTCGTATTGAATTTTGTTATTTGCAGTTGCATGAGCACAACACAGCGCAACACAACAACACAGTGTTGTTGGTGGCATAGAAAAAATTAATACAAAATATAAAAACAAAAATTGGGCTTATGAACTCGGAAAATGGCAACGCTTGAGTTCATTGACGAACAATGTTATTGACATTAACGCTGTTTGTTAAACGTGTATTGTTTCACAATATTTTTCCGTTTGTTTTCGTTTCTCTTTTAAAATGTACTTACTCGTATATACATATGTACATATTTAATAAATAAATTAAACAATTTCAAAATTAAAACAAGAAAAAAACAAATGCACAAACAGTTAATATTTAACAAAAACAAGAATATTTTATAATATGTACATAAGTTTCGAAAGTGAAAATTAAACGTCAAGCATCGCGGTCGGGGGTGTGCAACTGAAGATATGATAATAAGCAGCTACAGAAGAGTGGGTGGGTCCTTCCAGCCCAGAAAATTATAATTCAGAAGGGCTGGTTTTCTGGTCATGCCAAGAGAAGTCTTTTCCTCGAATGGCTTCTTTATGCCAATAGAATTTTTAATCTATTAAATTGCTGCGGTTGCGCAAACTATCTATTCGTTCAAAACTAGTTAAATCACTAGGTTTTAGTTCTCAAGTGAAGCCATTTAACTATAATTATATATAAACAATGAGCAAAACCTTCACTTTTGGCCGAACTTGACGTGCTGTTTTCTGTCTTGGCTCTTCTAGGCGCTTCCGTCTGATAGTGATCCGCCGATTATCGAAAATCATTTTCTTTACTAGTTCAATATATTCATCGGTTGTTGATGTGCTCAAGCGACCAGGACGAGCATCGTCATTAACATCTTCTCGGCATTATCTAATCTATTAAATTGCTGCGGTTGCGCAAATTCGTTCAAAACTAGTTAAATCACTAGTTTTTAGTTTTAGTTTTCAAGTGAAACCATTTAACTATAATTATATATGTATATGAATTTTTTATAATTATAAATGTTTAAGTCTCACAAAATGTAATTTTTTTTCTTAAAATATAGGGTGTTTTTTTAAGCCCGATAGAACTTGAAATTGTAAAAAATAACACAAAAAATGAAATTGTAATCAAAATTTTTTTTTATTCGAAAGATCAATACGTGACATTAACATTTGAAAATGATTTCGGGCATATGGGCACCGCGGCTGTTCTTGACGAAGCGCATTCTGGACGTCCAATTTTGGGCCACTTTTTCGAGCACTGCTGGCCGTATGTCACGAACAACACGAACAATGCTGGCCTCCAAGGCGTCAATTGTTGCTGGTTTATCAGCATAAACCAGTGACTTCACGTAGCCCCACAGGAAATAATCGAGAGGTGTCAAATCGCACGACCTTGGAGGCCAATTGACAGGTCCATTTCTCGAAATCAACTTATCGCCAAATTTTGATTTCAGTAAGTCGATGGTTGCGTTCGCCGTATGGCACGTAGCGCCATCCTGTTGAAACCACATCTCCTCCGGATCAATGCCATCCATATTTTCAAACAAAAAATCATTGATCATGGTGCGGTAACGATCTCCATTGACCGTAACGCGAGCTCCGGCCTCATTTTTGAAGAAATAAGGTCCGATGATGCCACCAGCATGAAAACCGCACCAAACAGTGCATTTTTCTGGATGTAATGGAGTCTGTAGGGTCTCTTGTGGATTGGTCTCACCCCATATGCGGCAATTTTGCTTATTAACAAACCCGTTAAGCCAAAAATGCGCCTCATCGCTGAACACAATTTTGCGTCTATAAGTTGCGCGAATCGACGACTGATTTTCAAAGTAAATTTGGATAATTTCGTAGCGTTGTTCAAGCGTGATGATGATTTGTCAGAGTATACTGAAACAAATAAAAAAAAAATGTTTCATCAAAATTTAATTTTTTGTGTTACTTTTTACAATTTTAAGTTCTATCTAGCTTAAAAAAACACCCTATATTAGTTTGTGTACAAAAATAAACGAGAACTTAAAAGTGGGAGAAACAAAATCACTGCTATGCTAGGAACACAACTGCGACGGACGACGAATTTTTGGTTGCGAATATTAAACGCCGAAAATAAAACACATTGGTGTAAGTGAAATAGTCAATACATGTAATACAAGAGACGTTTATATAAGTTACCACAAAATAACTTCGTTGTTTTGAAATAAAAAAACTTCGATTCTGTTGTTTGATTATGTTTATTTGAATTTTGTTGGTCAATTTCAGAAGATGATAACGAGGACGAAATAGACAATTTTTCGACTAAAATCATAATGAGCGATAAGGCTCATGTCCACCTCAGCGGGTACTGAAAATCCAAGAGTGATGCACGAGAAGCCATTACACCCGCCCACAGTGACTGCATGGTACGCTGTTCACATTGGAGTAGTCATACGGCCATTATTTTCTAGGACGCCCGTGTGCGCCTTACGACCATGACCACAACTTAGACGGAAGGATATGTGGTTCCAACAGGACGGAGCTATGGCACACGATTCTGTTGTTTGATTATGTTTATTTGAACCTTTAGAATTTTGTTGGTCAATTTCAGAAGATGATATCGAGGACGAAATAGACAATTTTTCGACCAAAATCATAATGAGGCTCATTTGCACCTTAGCGGCTACTGAAAATCCACGAGTGATGCACGAGAAGCCATTACACCCGCCCACAGTGACTGCATGGTACGCTGTTCATATTGGAGTAGTCATACGGCCATTTTTTTAAAGGCCGCCGGTGTGCGCTATAGGACCTGCTAACCGAGTTTTTTCTGCCGCAATTAAACGACTTAGACTGGAGGATATGTGGTTCCAACAGGACGGAGCAATGGCACACACTGCGTGAGCTATCATTGACATTCTGAAGGTGGCGTTCCCGGGTCGCCTTATCTCTCGTTTTGGCGATTTGCACTGGCACGCAAGATCGCCCAATCTAACCATTCCAGAAATGTTTCTGCGGCGTTTTTTGAAGTCCCGTGTTTACCTCAACAAGCAACCCCCAATTCCAATATTCGACATGAGCTCTCTGCAAATTGATGAAAAATGCTATAAAACGGGCCCGTATAGCAATCAATTGTGGCGGCGCCCATTTGGCCGATATCATCTTCTCGAATTGACCAATAAAATTCTAAAGTTTTAAATAAATATCGGGTGGTTAAATTTCAAGAGCCGATGTTGAATGTGAACCACACCTAAGCGCCAAGTTTTTTTCCGAATTTTATTTGACATTTCTCTATTTCAGACTTACTCAATTTGAACCATGGAGAGATACACAATCCAACAACGTGTTAAAGTTATCCAGACTTATTATGAAAATGATGATCAATTTTCGAAGAAAATCATCTTCAGTGATGAGGCACATTTTCACCTCAGTGGATTCGTCAATAAACAGAATTGCCGCATTTGGGCGAATGAGAATCCAAGAGTGACTGTCGAAAAACCAATGCGCCCACAAAGAGTGACTGTTTGGTGCGGTTTATGTGCTGGCGGCATCATCGGGGCGTATTTTTTTCCAAAATGAGGCCGGTCAGGCGGTTACTGTGAATGGTGTTCGCTATCGTGAGATGATAACGAACTTTTTATGGCCCGAATTGGAGGATATGGATGTAGACGATATGTGGTTTCAGCAGGACGGTGCCACTTGCCACACAGCTAACGAAACAATTGCTCTTTTGCGCAACAAATTCAATGGCCGTGTTATCTCACGTAATGGCGATGTCAATTGGCCGCCAAGATCATGTGATTTGACACCGTTGGACTTTTTTCTTTGGGGTTATTTGAAAGAAAAGGTGTAACGTCGATAAGCCAGCAACAATTCAACAGCTAAAGAATGAGATAATTCGGCACATTAACGGCATAGAACCTCCATTATGCCTCAGGGTCATCGAAAATTTGGACCATCGGATGGAGGTGTGCCGCCGTGGTCGCGGCGCCCATTTTGCCGATATTTTGTTACATATATAATTAAGTAATACCAATATACCATAATAAAATAAAATTACAATAATTTCCTAAATAGTTTGTGTTTTATTCAAAATTTATAATCACAAAACATAATCGAAGTTTCAAAAGTAATTTCAAAACAAAATGAGAGACAACCAACTTGGGATGACTTCTTTGGCCCACCTTGTACAAAGCAAAAATATACCAGCCCAATTTCATGGCTATGTGATTTTTTCAATTAATTCATTACGTACACAATAGAGTACGTATACTCCCATGTACCGACACACATACATATGTACATATACATACATATGTGTATGTTTGTTATTATATGTATGTATATTTAAAGCATTTAAGGTAAGTGAATACTAAATAATGTACTCATACGAGTACACTGCGGCCGGCGTTCAGGTAAGTGTATTCAAAAACACGATTATTAATATAATTTTATGTTCATGCGTGTTTTTCAGTGCTCGTACTATATTTTTATTTATACTCGCATTTGTAAATAAGTATGTTATTTTAACATTTTAAAAATTTCACTTAATAACCTCCAAAAGTTTTAAGCTGTTTTTTTTTCAGTTTTTGTCGATTTTTATTTTTCCACATGCAACCAAACGACGACGTGCGATGTTTTCGATTTGGACGTACAATATTGTATTTAAGTACATACCGCTCCTTTATTGCAAAATAGTCATAATTCAAAAAAGCTGGTTTCGAGAAAAACACATTTCCAATTTTTAGCTTCCATACAAGTCTTAGAAATTTTTTTTAGAAAATATCTTCTAAAGGAAACAGTTTAAAAGTGATTTGATTAAATTTCGAGCACAATGTAAAAGGTAGTACTGTTAACAATTTTGCATTGTTAACTCGAAAAGCGCATTTTTTGAGATATGACTATGTTGCAATAAATGAGTGATATATATCTACATATAAGTTGGGAGTATTAAACATTTATGTATGTAGATATATTTGTTAGTAAGTCTGAAATAATGACCGAGGTACATACATATGTATGTACATACATGATATTATGTATGTATGTATGTATGTATGTATGTATGTATGTATGTAAAGAGCACATATTAATAAAAGTACGTGACACTTTAAAACATGCGATGATGGTTGCCTTTCGTTTCGTTTCATTTGTTTTTTTTTTCTCTTCTCAAAGAACAAATTACGTGGTGATGATACGATTATTTTGATGACGATATTTATTAATAAAAGTCTGTACGTTTGTAGGAGGTGTTCGTTCGTTCGTTCGTGTGTTCGTTGCCCGTTACAATAAGGGATTTAATAAGAAAAACAAAATAATAAAAATAAATTTTAAAAAATTACCTTGGTGGTCTGTGAGCTTTGAGAACTTTATTTAAGCGTATTCCCAAACTTAATTATCTGTATGCATTTTTTAACAATATTTATTGTTGTTGTTGTTTTTTTTTAACTTTCTCTTTAGCAGGGATCTTGAAGTAACACGAGCATACATACATACGAGTATGCATACATATGTATACATACGTAAATTTATACCAAGTTTTATTTTTTAAAACTGAACACAAGCAAAAAACAACAAGTAGTAGGTGGCAGACGTGGTTGCGAACCTAAAGTTATGTAATCCATCTAATTAAAACAAATGTCTTATAAGAGATGCAACCTACAAACACACTCTTCATAAGTAAAAGAACTGATTTTGAATATTATTTAATATAACGAGTGATTTTTTTGCTATTATCTTTTTGGCAACACTAGTTTTGACAGCTCACGCACGTTTTGTATCTTGTGTCACTGTCAAACATCTTCAGTTTGGTCTATAATTTAATCATGAATCGTCTTACAAACGAACAACGCTTGCAAATTATTGAATTTTATTACCAAAATGCGTGCTCTGTTAAGAAAGTTCATCGCGCGCTTCTTCCATTTTATGGTCAATTTAATCGACCTACTGAGGCTTCTATTCGGGCTATTGTAAAAAAAATTCGCACCAAATTTACATTGTTGGACATTAAACCACCAACGCGCTTACGTAGAGTGCGAACTGAAGAAAATATCGCAGCCGTATCGGCCAGTGTTGGTGATGACCGTGAATTATCGATTCGGCGCCGTTCGCAGCAAATGGGCCTCTCTGTTACTCCACTACGTGGAAAATTTTGCGGAAGGATTTGGGTGTGAAGCCTTATAAGATACAGCTGGTTCAAGAATTGAAGCCAAACGACCTACCACAAAGCCAAATTTTTGGTGAATGGGCTCTTGAAAAGTTAGATGAAGATCCACTTTTTTATCGAAGAATTGTGTTCAGCGACGAGGCTCATTTCTGGTTGAATGGATACGTGAACAAGCAAAACTGCCGTATTTGGAGTGAAGAGCAGCCAGAAGCATTGCAAGAGCTACCAATGCATCCACAAAAAACAACCGTTTGGTGCGGATTACGGGCTGGCGGCATCATTGGGCCGTATTTCTTCAAAGATGATGCAAATCACAACGTTACTGTGAATGGTGAGCGCTACCGTGCGATGATAACAAACTTTTTTTTGCCCAAAATGGAAGAGCTTGACTTGCATGACATGTGGTTTCAACAAGACGGTGCCACATGCCACACAGCACGCGAAACAATGGACCAATTGAGAGGCGAGTTCGGTGAACAGTTTATTTCACGCTTGGGACCAGTCAATTGGCCGCCCAGATCGTGCGATTTAACGCCTCTAGACTATTTTTTGTGGGGCTATGTTAAGGCTAATGTCTATAGCGACAAGCCCGCTTCGATTGACGCACTGGAAGCCAACATTGCCAACATTATTCGTGAGATACCGGCCGAAATGTTGGAAAGAGTATGCCAAAATTGGACTAAGCGGATGGACCATTTGAGGCGCAGCCGCGGCCAACTTTGCATGAAATAATCTTCAAACATTAAATTATATCGACCCAACTATCGATCCAAATAAATATTTCAAGCATTTTTCTGAATTTTATGTGTTTTTTTTTTAAATTTCCGATAGTTCTTATAAAATCACCCATTATAAGAAAGTTGTTAAAAACAAAAATCCAGAGAAGCTTTTCGCCTAGTTTTTCTAGTTCAGCCATGCGTGACTGACTACCAATTTGATCACATGCAACAGCATATATGGGTCACGGCACCTGGTTATAATCACGTAGCCATAACCATATCGAGTTTACATATGAAGTCTCTAGCAAGTTGGGTTGTTACCAAGGCCTCCACGGGACTCTCCGAAAGGCCTCATACAGCAGCAAAGTTTCTGGGGTTACCGGCACCAGGAAATCAGCTCATCATATCAGCTGTTAAGCCCATTATCAAATAAAGAAGTGTTGCCGAATCAAGGTTACCAATCTGTAAATCACCCCTTATTAAATTTATCTTACCTGGCTGACGCTAGAAGTTGTTTGAAAAGTTCTTTAATAACAAAATTGATTTACGGATTATGTGGGTTAATTTAATAAATCTTTTACATAGAAAGTAAATCAAATAGAAAAATATGTAAAAGACTCCACCAGCCAGCGTTTCCAAATAAAATAATATCATAAATTTTTGGAAAACTTAAATATAATTTAAAATAACCCTCTAAATCAAATTCCACCCCGTACTTTCATAAAAGTTAATGTGTGTATCAAAGTAAAATTTGTGGAAAAATAATCAACCCCCTTTTTATTTAAATTTTCTTTCTTAGATTTTCTCGGTTAAAGCTTTTGCTTAGAACATTTAGAAAGTTCAACGACCTTTTAATCGATTGACACTTGCACAACAAACGTTTGCTGGCAGTGGGGTTGAATATACCCCAAATTTTCAGATTTTGTTTTTTTATAACAACATTTGTTGTTTTGTGATGTTTTGTTTGCTTGACGGAATAGATAAAGTAAGAGATATGCAGCTAGATGTGTAGTCGTATATGCCAGCGCGATTATTATTACTAAAACGTGCCAAACAAATTGAAAACTTTTAATGTTATATCAATATAAACAATGAATTAGGAAAAGTCGAACGTGTATCTCAATCTTAAATACAATGAAATGGAATGAATATTTATGAAAAATTGAGATTTTGGAGTTTGTAAACGACCTAAAATAATCAGGCATCCAACTCGTAAGTTCTTTTTAAGAGGCCAGTACAAAACGGGTGAGCTGGTTAAGGGATAATGTTCTTTATAGCCAAATTGTCCGGAGATTAGAAAGCCTGTCAGATTAGGCAAATCAATAAAAATCAATTGTCTCTGCTTTTTCACCGCAGACTAATAGATTTACATACACCGAAAGAAAATAATTCAATGCGGTTTGGACCATCATCAGAAGTTTTTATGAGTAAATCGATAGTGTATTACGCTGTGTAACATGTGGCTTCGTCCTGTTGCAACCAAAGCAGCAAGATTATTTCCAGCTAATCTAGGTGAAAATGAATTCCTAATCATGTCCCCATACCGGTCACGATTAACAGTAACATTCTAACCATCGTATGAATAAATGACGCTGCCTGCCCATAAAGCGCATTAAACTTTTGTGGACGTAATTTTGCTTCGACAAAACTTTAAAGATTATCCCTACCCCAGATGCTATTAATACGGTTTTGGAAATTTTAATTGGAAATTTATTATTTTTTATTTGGAACCATTACTTTGGTAAACAAATTTCTATATTTTACAATCGTTGCTATGAAGTATTGTAAGTCTAACCATAATAAAATTTCTAACTCAGCTAAACAACTATCAAAAGTTTTGTCAAATAAAACAGTGTTGCCAACTCAGAGTTATGAGCGTCTAAAAAATTTTCACGATGATTTAAATCCATGTCTAAAAGACAATTCTATTTTTTTGTGCTAAAAATGTTTAAAAATGAAATACGGCAGGTTTTCTGTTTTTCACGTCTTTTTTACTACGCTTATATTAGTTTCACTAATATGTTTGCAACACTGGAAACCCATGCCATGTCACTGATTATTACACATGTGTATATATAAAAGAGTGTTGCTGCTTTAGTGCAAAAATTGGAGTTGCAGTATTGCTTCCGGGGTATTGGGGGGATTTTGGGGATTCATGAAGATGGTTTTGGGAATTTCCAAAAATATTCGGAACCACTTCGCTAACCGGTTTTTCATATTCGATGCGCGTTTTTGCATTTGAACTATAAACGTTCATTCGCTTTAGTGCGAAAATTGAAGTCTTCATATTGCTTTTGAGGAAAAGCAGGTTGATTTTAACGTTTCCTTAAGCCGACTTTGGGAGTTACCAAAAACTCAAAATTGCTGCGCTAGCCGAAGCGGAACCGGTTTTTCTTAATCAGTACGCGCTTTGGCCGCGAAGTGTTTCTGAACTATTAACTATTTCCAGAGAAGTGGGAGATTTGGGCAATTTCTGAAGCTGATTTTGGGAATTCTAAATAAACTCAGAACGCGTTATAAGGATAATTAGTTTGATATGGTTGCATATTGTGTGAATGTTTTTTAAACTATATTAATCCTAACTTCTTTTTGACTCCTTTGTTAATTATTTTATTTTCATTCGACTGGCAAGGTAACTACATCGTTACTAGTAAAAGAATCGAAAGAGGTAAACTTTTTTTAACGGCGATAATAAAAAAAGACATGATTTAAATATTATCGTAAAACTGTAAAATAATTTTGACAGCAACTTTAAAAGAATTTTTTTAAAAGGTGGCATGACTTCAAATCATCGTGTAAAGCTCTAAGAAATAATTTAATACTAATTTTAAAACATAATTAAACTTATATGCAGCGTATGCCGATGGCGGCTTACCTGTTACAGCTAAGTTGCCACCAATTCGTTTACGTTTAAGACCTTATTACACTATCCCACACGATCGTGCGATCTACTAAAAAAGTTCTAAAAATGCAACTATGTGACAGAGCTTTTGACAAATCATGCGATTTGAAAAATTTTATGAACATTTTCAAAACATTATGGTTTCTGTGCGATCAGTGCGGTGCAAAATATGATATAATAATTTTACAATAAATTTTGTAAAATTATTATATTATATAAAATTATTATGTTAATAAAATTGTTTAATTATTTTATTATGTGTATAAATTATTGCAGCCATACTTGTATAATAATGTGGCCTACAGCGCCATTTGGAAGAGATTTTATAAAGTCGCCCAGACTTTTAAAACATTTTCCTATGAATGAATCGTACGATCGTATAGGAGAGTGAATCAGCGGCTTTAGCCGACACCATCAACTGTTTGCTACATGTAATATATTCTACGTAACTTATATTTGAACTGAGTAAAATTTTTTTTAGAATTTTTTTACTTTTTTTTGATTGATTTTTTTTGATCATTCTTGTCACCCGGTTTCGGCTGAACGTTGAGTTCTGGGACAGCCTGTCTAGCCCATAGCAAGTATTTGCAATCTAAAACGCTTAACTTTGTGCATATGGCTTATGTTTTGTTGAAGAGCTTTATTTGCAATAGAAAATAGTGTGACATATAGAATATATGTATGTACCAATGTTGCTATCGCAGTAACTTTTGACCGTATTTTAATTAATCGAACGAATAATAAACATCAATAGCATCACCGAAAAGTCCCATAAAATTGTAAATGATATTGTTGCTTTTTCTTAAACACTGAAAATCTTATAGACGTGCGTACGTACACTTCAACAGGCTTGTTATAAATTTTTGTTATTGGTTTTTGTGCTCAGTTGTAAGTAAATAAAGTACCATCAACCCCAATCTCTATTTGTTTTATTGGTTTGCTTGACTAGGCCGAAGAAATATTAATGACGGGAAAAAGTACACTACGCCAAAATTCTCTGCTAAAACGATTTGAGTGAATTTCATATTTTTAATACTCATAAAATGTACCATGATTTAAGGAGCTGTGCTTCGAGTGACATCAAAAGAATTTTTTATAGGACGAAGATGAATTATGCCTAAAGGCTAATATTGAGTTCATTATTTCGTGCGAAATTCTTTCAAATTGCATACAAAAGTGTTTAGTATGAAATATCTGCGAAATAAGTTTAGAAAGTTTAGAAAGCGAAAAACACACAATATGTATCTGCAACATGTTTTCAATTAAAATTGTTTCTGGGAATATTTGTTTTTATCAGCTGCGAAATAACATAAGCAAAGCTTTTTTTTCGCACGAAATACATACATGTATACTTAAAATTAATAAAGAAACATGAATAAGAGACAAAATAGACAACACTGAGTACATCGCAATTTTTCCGTACGAAATAAGTAATGTTGCTGAAAATTTTTCGCACATTCAATCTCAATACTAGGCTTAAGGCCCAAATAAACTTTACGAGTACATGCGGCTGTGCAAACAAGGTAAAGTTTTACGTTTGTACCATCATTTAGCGTGGTTTATGGGAGTGTTTGTACAAATATTTGACGAACAAATTTTCGATGCAAAGAAATTTAGGTTATAAATTGGATGAATTTCACTTTTTTTTAGGACAACATGCCAGAGTTGTAGTTTAACCCCAAACATGGGTTAAGAGATATTTTCACGGTTTCTAATGGTTTCTATATTTTTAATTTAAAATCTTTTTTCTTCCAATCCAGTCTTAATATCATCACAATTTTTTTATACATGGAAATTATAGATAAAACCGCTGATAAAATGTAATTAAATGTAAATCCAACATGATTTAAAGTTAATTTTTTACCAATAAAAAGTTATAAATAGCTTATTTTCTATGTTTCCCACCTATCTATATGTCGACATTTCATAGGAACTACCTTAATCATCAGTAGACTTTGGAAATTTTTGAAAGATATTCTCAAACATTCAACTTTATATCCCAACAATCCAAATAAATTGCTGAGAATTTAAAAGAAAAATGCTTTAATAATATCCGTCAAAACACAAAAAACAAGCTTTTCTACTTATAAACGTCTCTAACATTTCTTTACACCTTTCAAACAAATGGACAACCGTTGGTTGCTACGATTTGCTTTTTGAAAGTATCGAAAAGCAGAGAACAAAAATTCAAACAATTAAGTTTTTTATTCGCTATTTAAGCTTCTAACATTTATACTACTGATGATTAGGGTAGTTCGTATGAAATGGGAAACATAGAAAACAAGCTATTTATAATTTTTTACTGGTACAGGATAGGCGAAAAAAATATATCCCGTCTTCCCCTCCAAGCAGAAAAATTAAAATGAGAAGTGTTTTCAAAACACAAAAATATCGAGTTTTTTTCATAAAAATTATTTCAGTGGGATCTGCGCCTGATAAACGCAGAAAACTTAATGCAATTATTGGGCGGGCCTCTTATTTATTTGGTGAAAATGTAATCAATATTTAAGATCCAAACTGGCGGTATTTGTAGCCAAATTGTAGTGTTTTTAATCAATAAAACAAAACTTATGGAAACATTTCTTAATTTCAATGTTTTCTGTGTAAAATAGATTCAACGCCTAAGCTAAGTAAACTTGAGTTATATGCATTATTATTACTGCCGTGTAAAAAGCTTATTCTACACTCTTTTCAACGAAATTTTTTTTCCTCTTAGCCAATCTTTCGAGGTTATAAATCTTATTGTCAGTTGGTATTAGAATTCATACAATTTCAATTGACTTGCATATTGAATAGAAGAAATTTATATCTTTTTCAATTTAATTAAATGGTTTCGGTTTAAAATTTGAGTAGGTTTGATTCTTTGTGCGAGTGTCTTGCCGCTCTCTTGTTAGAGCAATAAATTGGCAAGTACATAAATGACTTCAAACAAAATGAGCACAATTGGTCAGATGGTCTACCAGAATTAAATACGTTGTTGCTATCAGAAACGAATTGCGAAATTATTGAGATTTATTTCCCAATAATAAAAAAATAACTTTAAAAAAAAAACTAAAGTTGTTTTCATTTCCACAGATAGAATAAATTTTCATAATTTTACACCACAACGAAAAATGATGTGACATTTGTGGACAATAAAGTGGAAGGTTTGACATTTTTTCAATTGACTAGATAAAATAATTAAATTTGTTCTCACTGGCAAGTCAGCGAAAGATTTTTTATTTTAATTTTTAATTTAGAAAGCTCTATCGCCAATCAAAATAAACTATATTAACCAAAAGTGGTCAAGCATGCCCAGAATTTTTTAAATTAATTTTTTGTATCAGTTAATCAGTTGGAGCGAACAGTTCAAAAACTCTTTTAATTAATTTTTGACACAATATATGTTTTACTACAAACATGAAATTTTTATAAAATGTAGCTTTTGTTTTAATTCAAATGGCAGCCTTTACAAATCGGTCAACAAACAACATGATTATGTGACATATGGTTTTAGATCTTTTTGAAAGGAAAATTACATAAAGTCAAACAGCTGAAAATCCCCTTTGAATAATGACAAATCTTTGGTACAAACTTTAAGAATACATAACAATCAGTAAATGAGTTTTATTTTCTTGGAAATAAATTAATAATATAGAAATAAAAATCAAGTTACAACTTTTATTTTTTAAGCAGCAAATCAATATCGAGAAATAACTCTTATATCTTGAGGCATAAATAAAAATCAGCCAATAGCTATTCTCGTATACATATAACTTTGATATTCTAAGGCACAAATCTCAAAAACAAGCAATAACTTTTATTTTTCGGTGAATAAATAAAAATCAAGGTACAACTTTTTTTTTTTTAATAATATATATAACTCAAGACAAAACTTTTATTTTGCACAAAATAAATAAAATTAATATATTACTTTTATATTCTAAGGAATAAAAAAACTTAAATAAATAACTAATTTTGTTTTATTTGCTGATAAATAAATAAAAAAAACATATAACTTTTATATTTTGAGTACTTAATAAAAGCCAAGATATAATTTTTATTTCTTGAGAACTAAATAAAAATTAAAAAATAATTATTACTTTCTGAGGTATAATAAAAATCAATATATATAACTTTTATATTTTAAGGAATAATAAAAATCAAACAATTAATAAAAATCATAAATAAAATCAAGATACAATAAATAAAAATCAAGATACAACTTTTATTTTTTGAGGTATAAATAAAACTCAAAAAATAATTTTTATTTCCAAATAAAATAATTATATAACTTTTATATTCTAAAGAATAATAAAAATTAAATAAATAATTTATTGTATTTTCTGGCAAATAAATCAAATTCAACAAATGACTTTTATTTTTTTAATAATTAATGAAAGTCAAGATATAATTTTTATTTTTTGAGGACTAAATAAAAATCAAGAAATAACTATTATTTTCTAAGGAATAATAAAAATCAGTATATAACTTTTGTATTCTAGAGAATAATTAAAAAAATAGCAATAACATTTATTTTTCACCAAATAAATAAAAATCAAGATACAACTTTTATTTTTTGAGGTATAAATAATACTCAAGAAATAATTTTTATTTGCTACAGAATAAATAAAATTAGTACATACATATATAACCTTGATTCTAATTCTTTTTTACCCTTTTTTATGGAATTAAATTGAAATTTAACTTTTATATTCTAAGGAATGATAAAAATTAAATAAATAATTTATTTAATTTTCTGCTAAATAAAAAAAAATCAGCATATTTTTTGAGTAATGAATAAAAACCAAGTTATAATTATTATTTCTTGAAGATTACATATAAGTCAGGAAATAACTATTATTTTCTAATGAATAATAAAAATCAAGCAATAACTTTTGTATTTCGACGCATAAATAAAAATCGTGATAAGACTTTTATATTTTGAGGAATAAATAAAAATCAAGAAATAAATTTTATTGTCTGATATACAGAAAACGCGATATATGAATAACAGATATTATATTTATTTTTTAAGAAAGAAATAAACATCCAGAAATATACTTTTGTTATATGAGGAATAAATATGTTTGCAAAATAATAAGTAAAGTTGAGTTTTTTGGCCAAACTCAAACAAATAAAAATTAGTGCAGGCAGTCAGTCCATTATCTTGGTGTATTGGACTGTGCACGTAGCAGTTCTTTTTTAGTTTGAGTTTTTTGTTTCAGATTTGGAAAATAATTATATGCCGCCTCTGCATATTACATCACATAGAATTGTTGTTGTTACTTTATGTTGGCTGGGACCATAGTATGCTGTGTAATGAAAGAAACAAGAACACTCTGTATTTTTACAGCGGAAACTATTTTCTACTTTTATATTAGAAATGATCTCAGAATTTGTTTGATGTCACGTTTTTTTGTTCTTTGCTTTTGATGGTCTTGGTATCCAAAGGTTTTCATTTAAATAAACATGATGTAAATAAATACTGCAAAATTCGCCTAACAATATATATATGTACGCTAAAAAATATATGTACATACATATGCATAAGTACATATGTATATGTATGTTAATATTATAATAATAAAATGTGCATATACTCGTATAGCTAGAGAATAGTATCAAATAGCCGAGTTCGGCAATTGTTTTACCCTTTATTACATTCCCCTCTCCGAAATCTTGTATAAAGTCAAGAATTGTCCAGTTTAAGTTGCCTTGTCTGACTTGCCACTTAACGTTTTTCCATTCAATAAAATACATGAATTCACAGAAACGTAATTGAAACCACTTTTTTGCGTAGAGCCAGGTGGTGTTTAAAGGGAATGATAATACACAGCGCTTCACTTAATTAAAAGCACTAAAAATTCCATATTCAGAAGCCTGTATTTTTTGCAATTTTTAACCGATTGCAGAATCTTAAAATAACGGTGGAAGCTAGACATTTTGGGATAAAAAAAAACGGAAGGAAATGGTGAGCAAAGAGGTCATGTAAAGGACTGGACTTGAACGTTGTATTTATGGATGAGAAGAAGCTTAATTTGGATGGACCTGATGGGCGAGAGGAAGGCGTTATGGAATGGGATGCTATTATGTACCATGGCATGGACTGAATGTGGAATATTTAGTGCCTTTAAATAAGCGAACCGCAGTGTATGTAAAATGGAATTTCTAACAAATCTCAATTTCTATTTATTAAACTTGCTTTTGCTAAATTTAAGCTGAATTTTTTTGTCAAGCTTAAGATGGCGTTTTACAGTCTATACATTCATATTTAAGTTTTTAAACAATTATTAAGTACAATATGCAACATCTTGATAACTTTTTATTAAAAAAAATTTTTTTTTCAAAAAAAAAAATTATTTTCTCTTTCCTCAAAAGAAAAGCCTTGTGGATAACATTTGCATACTTCAATAAATATCAACATTTGAATGTTCTTGTTTGTACTCGTATGTAAAGAAAGAATAATATGTTAAATATTTTTGTGATGCCACGAATGCGTTCAAATACCTGTCGCCAACAAGTCTGCTGACAAAAATCTGTTTCTTTTGTTTTATTTTGGCTTCACATCTACAAATTTGTAAAATTTCTTGGCAAATCTAAGAATTTTGTTAAATTTGAAACATGTACTCGTACACAAATTTTTATTTCAAAGATAACCACATAAATCTACCATAAATCTCACATAAATGAAAGGTACACATATGTATGTATGTATGTTTGTATATACTACGAGTATGTAAAGACAAACAACAATCTAAACTGTATCACATCCTACATGATTCGAACTTGTTGTACGTGAACAAGTCTAAATATAAGATATTGTATGAAATAATTGTTTTTATCTTTTTTCTCTTACGTAATATTTTTTTTTCTTTTATGAAATCATGCCATTAAATCTAAGAAAATTGTACTGTTTGATGTCACACATAGAAACTATCAAAAGAAAATTTGTTAAAAATAATTAAAAATTGTTTTTTTATTTTTATATTTTTATTAATGACAAACAACATTTTCGGATAATAAAGGGTGGTTAAATTTCAAGGGCCGATGTTGATTTTGAATAAAACACAAACTATTTAGGAAATTATTGTAATTTTATTTTATTGTGATATATTGGTATTACTCAATTAAGTTGGAAAGAAAATATCGGCCAAATGGGCACCGAGACCACGGCGGCACACCTCCATCCGATAGTCCAAATTTTCGATGACCCTGAGGCATAATGGAGGTTCTATGCCGTTAATGTGCCGAATTATCTCATCCTTTAGCTGTTGAATTGTTGCTGGCTTATCGACGTACACCTTTTCTTTCAAATAACCCCAAAGAAAAAAGTCCAACGGTGTCAAATCACATGATCTTGGCGGCCAATTGACATCGCCATTACGTGAGATAACACGGCCATTGAATTTGTTGCGCAAAAAAGCAATTGTTTCGTTAGCTGTGTGGCAAGTGGCACCGTCCTGCTGAAACCACATATCGTCTACATCCATATCTTCCAATTCGGGCCATAAAAAGTTCGTTATCATCTCACGATAGCGAACACCATTCACAGTAACTGCCTGACCGGCCTCATTTTGGAAAAAATACGGCCCGATGATGCCGCCAGCACATAAACCGCACCAAACAGTCACTCTTTGTGGGTGCATTGGTTTTTCGACAGTCACTCTTGGATTCTCATTCGCCCAAATGCGGCAATTCTGTTTATTGACGAATCAACTGAGGTGAAAATGTGCCTCATCACTGAAGATGATTTTCTTCGAAAATTTATCATCATTTTCATAATAAGTCTGGATAACTTTAACACGTTGTTGGATTGTGTATCTCTCCATGGTTCAAATTGAATAAGTCTGAAATAGAGAAATGTCAAATAAAATTCGAAAAAAACTTGGCGTTTTGCTGTGGTTCACATTTAGCATCGGCCCTTGAAATTTAACCACCCGATATAACACAACCCAGCGAACCTACTTGATAGGATGTTGCACTTAACGGGGTATTTACACATACAAGTAACTTACAGTAAGTTCAGCATACATATTATTATGGAAAATGTTGGAAAAATTCTCGAATGTCTCGCAATTTACTGTTATATTTACACAGGCAAGTGCAACAAGTTCATTTTTAAAATGTCGTCACAGCGCAAAAATCGATTAAGAATTGCTTTATGTTTGTAGTGAAAAATGTAAAATATACAAAAATGAAAGCGAAATTGATTTAATCTTGTTCATGTAATTTTATTTGTATTTGATGAAATATATTGGATTTAAAATAATATTTGATGAAACCAAATATGGATCAAGTATTGCCGTTTTGTCATTATTGAAAAAGTTGAGTAAAAGTTATAAGTTGCTACACTGCTGTGTTCTTTCTTTACTTTTTTCTTCATATAAATATACTAAAAATCAGCATTACAACATTATTTTTTTTTTAACAATTAATATCAATTTCATTTATAACTCATTTTCGGCAACACTGTTTTATTATTTGTCATTCTACTTGCGCTGCATTTACACAGGCAACTAGTCGCATGCAAATTTTGTATACGTGTTATCAATGAAAAGCAATTCGAAATACTCGAATCTCTTGCCACTCGCTTTTCTGTTTATATTTGCCATTGCAATTTCATTTTTGAAATGTCGTCGAAGCGCATACATCGAACAATTTGTTTACTTCCCGAATTTTGCCTCCATTTCGAATTTGTCTTCTGTTTACAAAATAGAGTTAACGAGTTCATCACAAGAACATATATTTGGGGAAACGATGAAGTTTTATTTTTATAAATATTATTTTAATAATCTAATGCTTTATAATTAACGTAATTTTTCGTTTTTTGCATATTTCAAGAAATAAAACTTAATAAAACAAATGAGAAGCTAAACATTGTAATTCTATTTCGCTATAATCCAGTTAATTTGTCTAAGTTCTTGGCAGGGTAATATTTTGCTGCCACAGGAGCTGCCATTGCGAAAAATGTGGGTGTATTAGTGAAAATTTGTGAATGTATTTCAGTTTTTCGATCCAGCAGTGGCATGTGTAAAGTTACAGTTAAGTATTCAAAATTCTTTTAGAACTGAATTTGATTGTAAGTTGAGTCGTAAGTTAGAAAAATTTGTGTGTATTGCTAAAAAAGTTTGAATGTATTGTCGTTTTCGAACTTGCACTTGCATAGGTAATTGCCGGGTTGCTAATCAATAATATTATAAACAGCTTTTTTATGTTTCCTAGCTGTCTATATGACGACATTTCATAGGAGCTACACAACCATGAAAGGTGTAAAGAAAAATAGAGACGTTTGCAAATGTAAATGCTTGTTTTTTGTGTTTTGACAGATATTATTTTTTTAAATTCTTAATAATTTATTTAAATTGTTAAAAGTTAAAGTTAAGTGCCTGAGAATATTTTTTCCAAAATTTGCAAGTCTACTGATGATTAGGATAGCTCCTATGAAATGTCGACATAGACAGCTAAGGAAACACAAAAAACAAGCTCTTTATAATTTTTTGATTGGTAACAATTTTTTTTTAATAATTCAATTATTTCATTAATTAATATAAAAAAAAAATTATTAATATTGAAAAATTTTATTTACTTAGGTCCAGCCAATGCTAGACGAAAAGTTGTTTCTTGCGTGTATTTTGTTGGTAAATCACCTTTCCAACGCTCTGATCAATTTTAGAAGCTAATATCGTGAATAATGAACTAAATCGTTTCTACTTTTACTCTTATAGCTAAGAAACAATTAATACAGGGCGGGCAAAGTAGCGATGACAGCTAGTATTTTTATATATTTTAGATGTATGTATTTATTTTTTAGCTTTTTTGTTAGTCACAATTTCAATATTATTTTCAAACAGAATTCCAAATAAAATTGTTAACAGGGGAAAACTAATACGCAACGCGAATTCATACCATACCTGCAACAGCAATAAATACAACACTACAAAAAAGAAATCTTTTGCAAATGTCAAAGGAAAAATATAAACACAAAAGGGAATTCAAGAAAAGGAAAAATATAATAAAAAAAATAAAATAAAAATACAAGAAACACAAACTTTCAATTATTTAGTGAAACTTTTAATTATTTCATGATCCAGCCAGTTTGGAGAGGTTTCTGGATGACAGCTGGCTCTCTAGATACAATATGTAATTTTAAAAATTGTTTAAAAAAAATTTTTTTTTTTCAAATTTCTTTTAATAAATTTATAATAAAAAAGAAACTTTATTATTTCGTGAAACTTTTAATTATTTTGTGAAACTTAAGGTCTCAGGTCATAGACCTTGAAGAGGTGAAAATAGCCAGCCAGATTAGGATGATAGCTGGCGCTCAAGATACAATACATAATTTAAAAAATTATAAAATTTTTTTTTCCAAATTTGTTTTAATTATGGCATTGATAACTAAAACTGATAAAAATTAAAAAAAAAAGTTATTAGCTGTGCTGTCAATTTCACCTGTTATGGACTCGCCTTGCTATAACGATAGCACAATTTTATGGAAAATGTCACGTTCCCTATAATTGTCAGATGGTGAATATCGAGAATTATTAAGAGAATGCAATTCCCTTGTATTTTTTTATCATGAAAAAAACAGTAAAATCGAAACACCCGGTGGAATAAAACCCGTTTCAATAGTAACCGCCTAGTATTGATTCGCTGGTGTGCCGTTACTGTGTGAAGTGCTTTTCGATCTGTTATTGTTACTGTAATAGATTTCGGTCTACTGAAATTAAAGACTTTTTTTTCCAAAATCGGAATGCTTTTTGCTTTTCACTACTGGCTGTAATCAAGATCTCGCTTCCTTACCCTGCCCACTAAACCGCCGTTCAATTTCAACTTAAATTTTTTTTTTATTCTGCGTTATGCTGTTAAATTTTTCAATAAATTTTCAAATACTTCAATGTTTAATAAATATTGCTTTAAAACTTTTTACAACTAGAACATGCATTTACTGTAAAGAATAAATTTACTTTTGATGTCATGTTAATTTAATTTTTAATGCAAAAAGTCACGAGATTGTACTGCACCATTCGCAGTTACTTAATAATTTTTATTATTTTTTTCCTGCCCAGCAAACTCCGTATAATGAAAAGTGCGGCAAATATTGCTTTGAATATTTTTTGCTGAGTGCTACGGCAGCAATAGTAATTTGTCTTGTATAGTTGCAATAACACTGTACAACGAAATTTAGATACTTCCTGCAAAAAAACAAAGGTTTTGGCAGGGCTGGGTAAGTATTTGAAATACATTTTTACAAAAATATCGGAATACAAAAGAGTATTTGTATTTTTTTAGTTGTATTTTTAATTTAAAATACACAACTTGAAAGAATTTTATATATGAAATACACAACTTGAAAGTATCTTGTATTTTGCATTTGAAATATATAATGTGAGTATTTTGCCCAGCCCTGGGTTTTGCTAATTGCCAAATGCTTTTTATATGGGATACTTTTTTTTTAGTTATTAATGAGCAATAAGTAAGGAATAATTAAGAAGAAGAATAAATAAATTCAAATTGTAAAATTCAAATAATAGGAACAAACAACTTTTAAAAAACGAAACACGTTTGCTCTGCCGAAGGTCTTTGTCAAAACCTTTGAATTTTTATTGTTGTCAAACAGTGTTAATGAATTTATAAATATCTGCCTTTACATTGTTTCAATAAACAAATGTTATTTTTAAATATTATTTCACCTCTACTGCTTCCAAATAAGTAAACCTGTTCATGTAACCACGTTGAAGTAAAAGAAACACAAAACAATTGCATCAATATGCCATTTACAGTACGACGACGTCAGACAAAGCCAACAATTATAAATTCAAATTTGTTAGTTTAAACACTTGATATATTTAGCTTGAAGTTTAAGAAAAAAAGTTCTAACTGCATAATATAATTTTTGTTTTAACAAGAACTTTAGTTACTCAAATGAATGAATGAATGACTGAGAATATCAAAGATATCCTATTTGGCGATTTAAAATCGGAAAACCATACTTCTTGCGTTATGCGTTTGTCAGAACCATCTAATTGTCTTTTTCAAATCGAAAACGCTAAATTTAAGCGACGTGCATTTCTCAGAACATGACTGTATGTGGTCCAGCCTTCAATCTCAAAAAATACTTAAAAATTGGAAAGACAAAATGTCTATCCCTATAGTTGAAAACACCTTCCTGCTCTTGAAAAACATCAGAAATGTTGCTGTTCATTCTGCGTTGAAATGGTAGCAGTTCCGCTAAACAGCTGTAACTATCGAGTACAGGGTTAACTTGTAGGGACTGAATTTGATGGCTGGTCTGCTGGGACTACCTGTTGGAAAGCGAGCCTAACATGGCACAGTTCTGATTAGAGAAGCGTTGTGCTCCTAAAGAAGTGCACATTTTTACCTTATTTATCGTTTAGCACTTTCTACTGTAACAGACGCCTCCCCCCCTTGGTGTATTTCTAACTAGGGCACTGTGTTTTTCGGGAAAAGAGGGGAAGGGGTTGCACGTATGTTGTAGCAAACAAAACTCTAGGAAGCACCAAGACTTGTGTTGGCTTCCGAAACCCTTACCAAGGGTTTAAATTGGTAGAACGAGGATCAGCATGGCGCCCGGGTGGTTCTGCTTTCAATTCGAAGGTATATACACTGGGCTCTGATCAGTTTTAACTAATTTAACTCCAACATTTTAAAAGCTGTAATACAGTTTTTTTTCAGTCTGTCATGTTGTTAAAGTTTAACCTCCACAAACACTACTCCCTCTTTTTACCTTATCAATCTATTTTCCTAGTTCCAGTACAATGCACTGCACATGTAGGGGTCATCCCCTGAGTACTGGTCCAAGACAAAAAAAAAAAAAAATCAACCCGCCTGATCATGGTTGAGGTGCCTACCCTGGCTGTAGTTTAAACCTAAAACGCAGGAAGGGAGTGTTAGTATCCTTGATAATTGTTTGGCGTGGCTTTTTAGGGGACTAACAACCTCCCAAGGATCTGTTGCCTATACTGCAGATACCTATCTGTACTGTGAGGAATCAGTTGATGGGCGAGTTGATTTAAGGGTTGATGCTCTTGGTTGATAGTCTATATACCCGAGCCTAGACCGGATTTTTCATTAAAATGTTTAAACAACTTTTTTATGCTCTAAAGCAGTTTTGGTAATGGAATAATTTTATATAATTATGGAAAATTGAAACTTCTGATATCGGTCCATATATACCCGAGATATAGCCTAAACCGGGGTTTTCATGAAAATGTCGCGTAAGCGAACTGAAACAACTTTTTTTTTGCTTAAAAGCAGTTCTGGTAATAAAATTAGGTAATATAAATATGGAAAATAAAAATTTCTGATATCGGTCCATATATATCCGAGATATAACCTAGACCAGGTTTTTTATGAAAATGCTTAAACAACTTTTTTGTGCTCATCGGTCCATATATACCCGAGATATAGCCTGGAAGACAAGGCTCATTAAGCCTTGTCTTCCATTGATTGCTGGGACATTGCATACAGGAGGGGTTAGAAGGCCCGAACTCCTCAACAAGAAGCTGCTCATATGGCTACAAATAATGGGTGATTTTATAAGAACTATCGGAAATTTAAAAAAAAACACATCAAATTCAGAAAAATGCATGAAATATTTATTTGGATCGATAGTTGGGTCGATATAATTTAATGTTTGAAGATTATTTCATGCAAATGTTGGCCGCGGCTGCGCCTCAAATGGTCCATCCGCTTAGTTTAATTTTGGCATACTCTTTCCAACATTTCGGCCGGTATCTCACGAATAATGTTGGCAATGTTGGCTTCCAGTGCGTCAATCGAAGCGGGTTTGTCGCTATAGACATTAGCCTTAACATAGCCCCACAAAAAATAGTCTAGAGGCGTTAAATCGCACGATCTGGGCGGCCAATTGACTGGTCCCAAGCGTGAAATAAACTGTTCACCGAACTCGCCTCTCAATTGGTCCATTGTTTCGCGTGCTGTGTGGCATGTGGCAGCGTCTTGTTGAACCCACATGTCATGCAAGTCAAGCTCTTCCATTTTGGGCAAAAAAAAGTTTGTTATAATCGCACGGTAGCGCTCACCATTCACAGTAACGTTGTGATTCGCATCATCTTTGAAGAAATACGGCCCAATGATGCCGCCAGCCCGTAATCCGCACCAAACGGTTGTTTTTTGTGGATGCATTGGTAGCTCTTGCAATGCTTCTGGCTGCTCTTCACTCCAAATACGGCAGTTTTGCTTGTTCACGTATCCATTCAACCAGAAATGAGCCTCGCCGCTGAACACAATTCTTCGATAAAAAAGTGGATCTTCATCTAACTTTTCAAGAGCCCATTCACCAAAAATTTGGCGTTGTGGTAGGTCGTTTGGCTTCAATTCTTGCACCAGCTGTATCTTATAAGGCTTCACATCCAAAGCCTTCCGTAAAATTTTCCACGTAGTGGAGTAACAGAGGCCCAATTGCTGCGAACGGCGCCGAATCGATAATTCACGGTCATCACCAACACTGGCCGATACGGCTGCGATATTTTCTTCAGTTCGCACTCTACGTATGCGTGTTGGTGGTTTAATGTCCAACAATGTAAATTTGGTGCGAAATTTTTTTACAATAGCCCGAATAGAAGCCTCAGTAGGTCGATTAAACTGACCATAAAATGGAAGAAGCGCGCGATGAACTTTCTTAACAGAGCACGCATTTTGGTAATAAAATTCAATAATTTGCAAGCGTTGTTCGTTTGTAAGACGATTCATGATTAAATTATAGATCAAACTGAAGATGTTTGACAGTGACACAAGATACAAAACGTGCGTGAGCTGTCAAAACTAGTGTTGCCAAAAAGATAATAGCAAAAAAATCACTCGTTATATGGCAAAAGTTGCTACCTGTGTAAGCCTAACAAACCACACGGAGGCGCTGCTGAATCGTGAATAATTCACTCGTGGAAGCAGCAGATTAGGCCGTAGAGGCAGGTGCTGATATAAATCTTTTTCACAGTTTTTGTCATAAAGGTCCGGCTGGTACTGTCAGCATCTGCCAAGATAGTTCAATTTCACGGTGTATCAATTCCACAAGGTAAACTACTTCTGGGCTCACCGCCACCCGCCATTGTGTTTTGCAAGGCTCTCACGTATCATTCCCTTAAAAAATGCAAAATTTACTTTTGTTTTGTGTAAACTTAAAGTAGAATCTTTTGAGCAGCATTTATTGCAATTAAATTTTCTTCTTCCAGTCAATATTCTGGTATTAAAAATTATGTAAATAAAGTTGTTTATTTACAGAATGCGGTTGAAAATTTAATTACTTTGTGCTTCCATTAAGTAACATAATACTTTGTCCTAATTTCATATTATTTTGTATTTCTTCTTGTGTTGGTGTCTTTAAAATATAAATCTAAATTTTTGCTTGTATTTGTGTAATGTTTAAATTTATTTATTTTGTTGTTTTTTTTTTCAACTCAACTCATTTAATGAGAACATTATTTGATTGTTAATAATAAAGACGTGCCTTGAATATTAAACAGTCCACAAGTATTCTATTTGGACTCGTTCAAGTACCAGCCTCAACGTCAACAACAATGACACCAGTACCACCTCACCACCATCAGCCGACAGAAAAAAAATGAACAAGAATAGTGAACGAACGACAATATAATTTTATTATTGCTTCTTTAAAACAAATTTGTATTTATGTTGGTTGCTGTTGTTGGTTGGTTGGTTGGTTGGTTGTTGCTTTTGTTTGTCATTTCTAAATGTTAACTACTTTAATGTTAAAGTCTTGTTGTTAAATACTGCTGCCATTAGATGTAAATGAACAATATCAACACAAATGTAGCTAACGAAAAATCTGTACACCATACAAATATACATATGTATGTATGTGTGTAAGTATATATAGCAGTGGTGCCCACAAGTTCTATATGGAAGAGTACACACCAATACATTTAAGAAAAAACTATTTTTATTTAATATTTTTTGTTGTAAAAAGTAAAATCTTTACAAAAACAAAAGTCACACTGATAATCGCTGACGTCAATGTTTACTAACAAAGCAGGCGAAAGTGTTGTTGCTTTGCTTTTGTGTGTGTGTGCGGTGCAGAACGAAAAAAAATATAAAAGACGAAATTTTTTGTGTATTTTTAATTGCTAATGCTGAGCGCAGTATTTGTGTATTAGAACACAGCTAAGCGTATTTACAAAACCAGTTGAGCATCAAGCGCATAGGGCTGGGCACACTTGATATATAGAAACATATTTTTTTATGCTTGCACTGGTTTCAATTCTGACAAAAATTGCTTCGAGTACTTCCTAAATGGAGCAAACAAGAACAACACAACGCAAGCAGTTCCGAACAGAGTGAACAAAATAATGAAAATGAATACATTTTCGTTCTGTTTTTTTTTTTTTCTTATTTATTTTACAAAAATTGAACTGAAACCGTGGTATTGGAGCAACAGCATCCAAAACAAAAGATTTTGTGTTTGTATTTGCTTGAATAGTTTATAAAATATTTAAAGTTGTTTTAAAAACTCTTAACGACTTTTTGCCATCAACTCGTACAGACATTAAGATACTCAAGAAAATATAAGAAACTGGAAAAGTTGCTGGAGAAAAAAAAAAAAAAAATATTTAAATAAATACATCCTACGAGTGTTTTTCAGCATTTTGTAAAAGACTGCATTCATTCTTTTGACGGAGTTACACTTTTAATTCCTTTTCTAAATCGGCTGTTATGTTAAACTCTTTAGCGTATAGGAGCAGTCTGCAGCTAAGTATGCCACGCAAACTCTAGCCTCGCGACCAATAATCCCAAAGTAGTATAGAAGTGAAACAGCATGAAACGAAGATCAGTCATCAAGTCAACACAACGGGACCAAAAGGACCCAAGTGGGCTGGTTTCATGAAACTGGCGGCCTGTACAACCTAACATCAGCCATACACTACACTCATTCTTAGCTAGCAAGAATAATACGAATATTATAAAGAATAAACCAAAACTGGTTTTTCTTGTTTAAATAAGTGTAGCTCTATCTGAGAGTGTGGATACTTTGTTAAGTGGCCAAAAAATTGAAATTGTTAATAGGACAAAGAATCTTGAAATTATTTTTAACAACCATTTAACCTGGACAGACCATTTAAACTCAATGGTTGGCCAAACGTATTGCAAATTACAAGCTCTCTGGTTCACATAAGATTTTACACCTCTCAAAATAAGAATTTTGCTTGCTAAGACTTACCTAGTTCCATGGTGCAATTATTAGGTGGCAGCATTAGAGTTGCTGTACTAGATACATAATATTTTGTTTGTTTAAAAATTCCACCATAATGTCAAAAACATGTTTACAAAACAGAGGAAAATGAAGAAAAAAGTGTATATAAAGAAAATTAATTGTGTATTATTGTTTTTAACGCATTTTAAGCAATTCAATTATTTTTGAAGCGAGGAAAGTCGATAAGCAGTAGAATTTTTCTTTTTACATAGCAGACAGCAATTTAAGGAATTAAAATATTTTTGAAATCTTTTTTATTGTTTCTTTTGCACGTTTTCAAATTGTTTAAAATATTATTTTTTCACTTCACTTTGTATAAACATAAACAGCTTTTACGCAATTAAATTATATTTGAAAACTTCTGTATTGTTTTTCTTGCACTTTTTCTTTCTTTTTTTTTTTTTTGCACGATTAGAAAATCATTATTTTTTCACTGCAATTTGTGTAAACATAAACAACTTTTGGCACTACCGGTCGTTTTAAATAAAAAATTGTCACCTGCGCTAGTGATGCCACCTGGTTAATGCACCTTGCCTAGTCCCTTCCCTTTTGTACGGGTGTGACCTATTTGCAAAGTGCGATTCGGTTAGATAAAGAAAACTAAACATTTTGTTTAACAATATTATAAGATATGTGTACGGATTGAGAAGATTTGATCACGTTTCATATGTCTCTGAATGGGGTTAGGTTTGAAACCGTATTAAAAATCCGCACCCTGGTTTTATCTGCATAGAATAGTTCACACTTGTATCCCCAATTACTTATATGAAAAAATTCGTTTTTTTTCAATCGCCGCGTAGCCGAAACTTTATAATACCTCGCTACCAATATCTAGTGTCCGAATGGCAATATTACATACAAGCTGCCCGACTTTGGAACAATCTACTACTATGTCAACAGTTGAACCGAAATGCTAATAGTTTCAAAAATTTTTTATTAAATTTTTTTTATATCTTAATATGTGTAATTAATTTATTTTAATTAATATATGTTCGAGCTTAAGGTTTTTTTTTTTTTGGAATTTTTAGTTTTTTTGGTTTTTAATTATCTGGCAATATTTCGCTTTCCTTTGGATAGCTTCTTCAGGCCAAATAATATTTATTTAGTTTCAATTTGTAGAATAATATAATTTTTTTTTCAAAAATATTCTAAAGGGTGTTTTTTTAAGCTAGATAGAACTTTAAATTGTAAAAAGTAACACAAAAAATTAAATTTTGATGAAACATTTTTTTTATTTGTTTCAGTATACTCTGACAAATCATCATGAATAGACTCACGCTTGAACAACGCTACGAAATTATCCAAATTTACTTTGAAAATCAGACCCGTTGTTTTATCGCAAAATTGTGTTCAGCGATGAGGCGCATTTTTGGCTTAACGGGTGTGTTAATAAGCAAAATTGCCGCATATGGAGTGAGACCAATCCACAAGAGACCCTACAGACTCCATTACATCCAGAAAAATGCACTGTTTGGTGCGGTTTTCATGCTGGTGGCATCATCGGACCTTATTTCTTCAAAAATGAGGCCGGAGCTCGCGTTACGGTCAATGGAGATCGTTACCGCACCATGATCAATG
The DNA here is from genome assembly GCA_914767995.1 of Thecocarcelia acutangulata. Lineage (NCBI taxonomy): Eukaryota > Metazoa > Arthropoda > Insecta > Diptera > Tachinidae > Thecocarcelia > Thecocarcelia acutangulata. The sequence continues at coordinate 119,781,155 of OU612096.1, read as the reverse complement.
ATTTTTTGTTTGAAAATATGGATGACATTGATCCGGAGGAGATGTGGCTTCAACAGGATGGCGCTACGTGCCATACGGTGAACGCAACCATCGACTTACTGAAATCAAAATTTGGCGATAAGTTGATTTCGAGAAATGGACCTGTCAATTGGCCTCCAAGGTCGTGCGATTTGACACCTCTCGATTATTTCCTGTGGGGCTACGTGAAGTCACTGGTTTATGCTGATAAACCAGCAACAATTGACGCCTTGGAGGCCAGCATTGTTCATGTTGTTCGTGACATACGGCCAGCAGTGCTCGAAAAAGTGGCCCAAAATTGGACGTCCAGAATGCGCTTCGTCAAGAACAGCCGCGGTGCCCATATGCCCGAAATCATTTTCAAATGTTAATGTCACGTATTGATCTTTCGAATAAAAAAAAATTTTGATTACAATTTAATTTTTTGTGTTATTTTTTACAATTTCAAGTTCTATCGGGCTTAAAAAAACACCCTATACAAATTGAAATTAAATAAATATTATTTAGCCTGAAGAAGCTATCCCAAGGAAAGCGAAATATTGCCAGATAATTAAAAACCAAAAAAACTAACAACTCCAAAAAAAAACCTTAAGCTCGGACAATTACACATATTAAGAAAGAAAAAAAAAAAAAACGGTCGAAATAAAGAAATAATAAGCAAATTTTTTTTATATAATCATATAAATTGTTTTTTATGGATATTTTATAATATTTTCATTTCATTATGTTTTTCTATATTTTTTTATATTATTTTTCTTTTGTTTTAAATTTAAATTTTTGTTGTATTTTAACTTAATTTAATTCAATAATTGCGATTTCGCATATACCGTTCCTGTACTATAAATACAAGATTAAATCTTGTTGTACGGAAAATAAACAAATAAATAAATAAATACCTAAATAAATAAAAAAAAAAAATAAATAAAAAAGCGTTTGAAATCGACTAAGGGCCATTATTACAACTGAAGAATAGTAAACATTAAGATTTTATCTAACAGATAATTTTTTGTTTGATTACTACAAGTTAACATTAACCTGTAAAGGTGCTGATAACTTAACAGCAGGTTCATCCACATGGTAAATTTCAAAGTTAGTTTTAAGCTTTTGAAGCTGCTATGTTTTCTGCAGAAAATATTTAACTGCAGTTGTAAAACTGGGAAAAATTTAATGGTAACTTTATCGTCCATGTTAACTAATGTTAAAGTTAACTATCAAGAACTTTATCGTTATGTTGTAATAATGGCCTTTACAGTGTGAACACAATGTAACGATAATTAATAGCGGTGCGGTTTTGCTTACGATTTTAAAATTAATATATATTTTATTTCCATTACGGACTTTTTCATTCTGTAAATTTTTTGCTCTCTTTCTCTTTCCGATGTTGCCATAGTTTTTGAATAATTAGCGATTTTCGCAATATTATTGGGAACAAAGTTGATTTGAAGTTTATAATTTTTTCTCATGAAATATAAAAGTTTAAAAAATATATTAAAGGAAGAAGAAAAAATGGACAATAACGAAAGACTTATCGAAGAAGCTACGAAGTGCAACTGTCTTTATAATTTGTAGTCGGAAAGTTACAAAAACTTCCAGTATAGAGAAGATTTATACATATATACTTGCTGATATTGATATAAATTTGTTCAATGAATTTATTTTTTATACATATTTTCATTTCTTTTTTACACAGATTTACTCGTATATAATTATTCTTCTACACTTCTGGAACATCTTTCTTTGACATTTTCTCTAAAAAAGGAAAAACAAATTAAAAAAAACCAAATTTAAATGTAAAAAATTTCTTATTTCTAATACAATATGTATATATATGTATACAGGGTATTCTAGAACGCAACGTCAAGCCGAAACAGGGTAACAGTCAATCCTGTAACCATCATGAGAAAAATCAGAAAAAAATCTTTAAAGCATTTTACTCAGTTCAACTGCTTTTTATTCCCACAAGTTCTTATAATTTGTTTTAGAATTTTTTCTAATTTTTCTCATGTTGGTTACAAACAATCTTGCACTCTATTTCGGCTTGGCGTTGAGTTCTGGCACACCTTGTATAAGCATGCATGTAGGTACATTTTAATACATCTCATAACAAATAGAAAAGAATCATGTGTTTCCTTTAATAGAAATTAATTTTTAAAGTTTAAACAACAAGTAATTCCTCTTGCAAACAAATATTAAAACTTTTTTACTGGAGAACAGCAGTTTTATGGGTTGGACTGATTGCCTGATATTTTAAGACTTAAGGCGCTTTGTAAATTATTTTGCCTCCAACTATTTGCTTGTATACTTTAAAAAGGACTTAAAGCTGTACTAAAATACACTTTACACATACGAGTACAAAATAACATATGTAATCAAGCATGAATATTTTAAAAGATTTAGAATGCTACAATAATATGTAAATAAAATGAATGTATCTCCTTAGGTAAAAATAAATAAAATGAAAAATAATTTAAAGGACTTAAAGTAAATAAATAAAAGCTTAGATGTAAATCGCATACACACACACACACACACACACACACACAAGCGAACACCCAGATGTGTGCAGGTAAATAACACATACCATCAAACAGAACATCAGAACCTGAAAGACACAAGAAGATTTTGAAGGTATGCCTCCGGATCCTACTTAACATGGGCATTTTAATGCTGTCGAACGGGCACATCATACATGGTCTGATCAAAAAGTAACCGTTATTTTCAATTTTTTTAAAAAGTGTTTACTTATTCATCAATAGCTATCTTGTCCTTTTTAGATATAATACACTTATGCCAGCGTTTTTTCCAATCCTCGAAACACTTCTGAAACACGTTTTTTGGTATCGCCAATAGCTCCTGTTTCGATTTTTCTTTTTGCTCCTCAATCGTAACAAAACGCTTTCCTTTCATAGGTGTCTTCAGTTTTGGGAAGAGGAAAAAGTCAGCGGGGGTCAAGTCCGGTGAATACGGTGGTACGGAGGCATGATAACGGTTTTGTTTTTGGCCAAAACCTCACGCATAAGCAGCGATGTGTTTTCCACAATTCTGTGCTTTTCGGATGAATTGCTTCCCACAAACGGCGCATAAGTTCAAGGTAGTATTCCTTATTCACTGTACGACCTTGTGGCAAGAGTTCATGATGCTGCACGCCATTGCAGTCGAAGAAAACAGTGAGTAAAACCTTCACATTTGGCCGAACTTGACGTGCTTTTTTCGGTCTTGGCTCTTCAGGACGCTTCCATTGGGATGATTGGGATTTGGTTTCAAGGTCATAGCCATACCCCTTTTTTGAGGAAATCTGGATGGTAGTTGACGATGTTCAACAGCACCTGAGCGATATGCATGCGACGTTGTTTTTGCTCAAAATTTAGCAATTTTAGAACAATTTTCGCTGCTGCACGTTTCATGCCTAAAACATCCGTAAAAATTGCTGGGCGATAAGCCAACATCATCAGCCACCTCTCTGATAGTGATTCGACGATTATGCAAAAACCTTTTCTTCACCGCTTCAATGTTTTCATCGGTTGTTGACGTGCTCAGGCGACCATGTAATATGCACCCTGTTTTAATGATGGGTAATGCAGTTTTTTAACAGTGGGGAAGAAGCTAGAAAGAGCTAAATATAGTAGTGTGGGAAAGACGGAATTTTTTTTAGGGCCAGATTTTTGTTTTTGGAAAAAAGTAGATGAGGTATAAATAGAATAGCGGTTTGGTTTTAGGGATGACTTTAAAATAAAAATCGTCGCCACAAGTCATCATGGAGGGTGGGCAGTGACATAGGGCACAACATCAGCCCAAACGAAGGAGAAATGTCGCGAGCTATTGGCTGCAGCAAGTCTAGTGAAAACCCGGTTTTTTTTGACACCAATTGGAACTGGATCGTTCTTCTTCGGGTCCCTTATTATTATTATTATTATTATTATTATTATTATTATTATTATTATTATTATTATTATTATTATTATTATTATTATTATTATTATTATTATTATTATTATTATTATTATTATTATTATTATTATTATTATTATTATTATTATTATTATTATTATTATTATTATTATTATTATTATTATTATTATTATTTTTTTTTTTTTTTTTTTTTTTTTTTGATTTTGTGTAGCATTAGTGGTTCAATACACCTTAAGCTGGCATGATTTTTTATTCATGGACATACCGAGCCACCGGTAGGACTGCTGGCAAGGACACCACCCCCAAGACGGCGAGCTTCTAGCTGGAGCATTACGTCAGCATGCCAGCGCCGCCAACAGTCTGGCCACCTCGTAAATTGTATGGGTAATATCGGGCTCATTAATGTCGAAAGACAGAAAATGGTATGTATGTGCATATAATAACCAGGACGAGCATCGTTATTGACATCTTCTCGGCCTTCCTTAAGCAGGTTGTACCACATATGAACTTGTGTTTTGCTCATAGTAGACTCGCCACAGTCAACATTTCATTCAATTTGATTATTTACAAATAACTAAATACACTTTTTTTGATCCATTTTTTCGAATAGTAAAAAGTCGAAGAGCACTTCAAAACACGACTAAACTTTTTAGCTGTCAAAAGCAAACCGACAATCTAAAATCGCTGATAACAGTCAAAAAAACATAACATAACATAACAGTCAAAAAAATGCGAATGTCGCACATAAGTAACTCACGAAATTTTAAAATAATGGCTAATTTTTGATCAGACCTCGTACATGGTTAAAGAGAAAAATGCAAAATAAAATGGGTTTTTGTTTTAAGCACAGGCTTACATTATAAGTGGTGCTGAGACTGGTGTGGGCAAATTGTTCGTGTTATAAAAAGCAATTGCTTGGTTCAAGAAAAGAAGTAATTGTTGCAGCCGACAACTCAAATGCCGATTCCCACGACTTATGAAAAGCAGCTTACAAGAATTGTGATAATTTTAAAAGCTAATGCAGTGACGAGCCCAAATTTAGAATACATTAAATATGAAACTGCTCCAGCTGGCCGCTGTCATGGTTAAGGTGAGCACCCTATAATGAGCGGTTTGAACTAGTGATAATACTTAGCGCACTTTTTTGGCGGTATTTGCTTATAAATATCGCTAAAAAAAAACTGCCCTAAACGGGGCGTACAAAAGTTAAAATTTGTATCCCCCGAACTTTAAGGAACTCATAAAGCCATAGACAACTGGGTTACTTTAACCCAAGTGTGCCCAGCCCTATGCGCTTGATACTCAATTGTTTTTGTAAATGTGCTCTTTAATACACAAATACTGCGCTCAGCACTAGCAATGAAAACTATGTGTACAAACACAAACAACTTCGTCTTATATATTTTTTTTGCCGTTCTTCACTGCAAAAGCAAAGCAGCAACAGTTTCGCCTGCTTTGTTGGTAAACATTGACGACAGCGATTATCAGTGTTTCTCTTGTTTTTGTAAATGTTTTGCTTTTTACAATAAAAATTATTAAATAAAAATAGTTTTTCCTTAAATGTATTGGTAATTACTCTGCCATATAGAACTTGTGGGCACCACTGCTTTAACCTATTTGCTTCAGTTGGCTGTTTGTTATACAACTGAAACTATTAGAAAACAGAAACATGTTTTATTTAGTTTGTGCTCGAAGAACTTTTCTATATTTTAATCAATTTTGTTGTTGTTGATTTTCTTAGTTTTTCCTTTCCCTTTATTTTTGTGATTTCTGTAACTTTATTTTCCACAATAAGAGCATAATGGGTGGCTGAAGGCGCTGGTTATACCCACCCATACATTCAAATATACATACTTATACTACTACTATATGCAATGGATTGTTTGTTTGTTTTATGTGGAGGTTTCTACTGAAACCCGTTCAACAGAATAATTAAGCACTTAATAAAACTTTTCTCGATAATTTTCGTAAATATTTTGCAAGTTTTTAGATTGAAAAGTTTTCACTTGTTTTGTTTATGTTGGGAAAACTGTTAATGTTAGTTTTTAAGAATACTAATTTCTAAAGATTGTGTTCTCGTTTTTTTTTTTTTTTTTTTTTGTTTCACTAGAAATTTGAATAGAAAGCAATTAAACTAAAAACATACTTTGGTCTTAAATAGGAAATTGTTTGCAAAACTTGAACTTGCGTCATTTGTAGGTAGCTTGAAGGAGCAGATTTGTCGCACAGTATGAACCAGGGATGGCAAATGGCAGCTGGTAAATTGCTTTGAATTTGAATATATTATTGAACTTTTGTTGTTAATTTTAATTGAGTATTTTCAATTATAATACTATTGTTTCTTATTGCAATAAATAAAGTCTAATAAATTTAAAAAATTAACGTGATTAACTACAAATAACTAAAACTAACTTGAAATAAAATTTCAATTTCAATTCATTAGACATATTTATATAAAATAAAGAATGTTTAAACCTTAATAAAACACAAATTATTTAGCAATTATTGTAATTTTTTCTTATTATGATTATATTGTTATAGTTAAATTATGTATGGAACAAAATATCGGCAAAATGGCCGCCGCGACTTTGGCGTCATGCCACCATCTCATGATCCAAGTTTTCGATGATGCTGAGACATAATTGGCATTCTATGTCGTTAAAGAGCCGAATTATCTCATCCTTTAGCTCTTGAATTGTCGCCAGCTTATCGACGTGCACCTTTTGTTTTCAAATAACCCCAAAGAAAGAAGTCCAACAAAGTCAAATCACATGATCTTGTCGGCCAACTGAAACCGCTACCACGTGAGATTACACAGCCACTGAATTCGCCGCGCAAAAGAGCCTTTGCTGCCTTTGTGGGTGGCAAGTGGCGCCGTCTTGTTGAAATCACATATCGTCCATATACATATCTTCCAATTCGGGCCATAAAAGTTCGTTATTATCTCGCGATAGCGAACACCACTTACAGTATCTGCTCGACCGGCCTCATTTTGGAAAAAATGCAGACCCATGATGCCGCCATCCCATAAACCACACCAAACAGTCACTCTTTGTGGGTGCATTGGTTTTACGACAATCACTCTTGGATTATTATTCGCCCTAACGCGGCAATTCTGCTTATTGACGAAGCCACTGGGGTGAAAATGTGCCTCATCACTGAAGATGATTTGCTTCGAAAATTTACTTTATTTAATTTTGACTTTAATTGACATTGTCTGACTAACTTTAATGCTGTGCTCGATTGTGAATCTTTCTATGGTTCAAAATGAGTTATTCTTATTGAGAAATATCGCATGAAGGGCAGCAAAAAACTTGACGTTTACACTGCGTTTACACGTACAAGGGTTTGCATGGAAGTCCTGTGTACGTATTATCAACGAAAATGTCGAAAAAATACACGACTTTCTTGCAAGTTGCATTAGTATTTAAAGGGTAACATGGAACTTCAGTTTAGAAATGTCAAAGGGGCAGAGAACACCATAATTTTATTTTTTTGGGGAAATGAATAGCATGAGTAAAATAAATAAATGAATTAGAATTATTTTTACCATTTTTCAACTCAGCTGTTTCAAGACTGCTTAATTTATATATTTTCAGTAAAAAAATTTTATTTTTTTTTAAATATTTTTTGAAAAAGTTAAATGGGACAAAAGCATTATATTGAAATCCAGTTAGTCTCCGTAAAACTTGTTGTAAGGCAACACTGTTTTATTTTCAATTGTCATTGGACTTTTAGTAAGTGCCAAAAAACCACTGCCTTTTGACATTTCTTGTCAGTTTAGTTGAAAGTTGGTTGCAATTGCAAATTGTGCGTGTGTTAAGCTACGTACACACGGTTGTCAGATCTTACAATGTTGCCAGTAAAATTGTCTCAAAATGTATTATAATCGTGTGAACTGCCAATTTTTAACTTACAACGTTGTCAGAAAAACCATTGTCAATCAATTGTAAGACGACAATGTTGTCAGGCATCTGATAATCGTGAGAACACTCTTCGTCGGCATTACCAGATAATTGGCTGGTATTGTAAGCTCAGTTTTGATTGTCAGATGTATAAAATTAATGCACCTGACAATGGCATCATTATCAGAAAAAAGTTTGATGGACAACACTGCCAAGCAGATAGTTGTTGATATACATAAGTGGCAATGCTTTACTACATGTCTGGCAATTTTTTTCATCTAACAATCTGACAACCGTGTGAACTGACAATTTTTGTTGTCAGATGAATTATTTGTCAGACCATAGTCTGACAATGAAATTGTAAGATTTTCTCACGATCGTCTGAACACACAATTTACTTATGCGGAACAATTTTTCATTGTCACTACATTGTCAGCATGTTGCCAGATCTTACAATATTGTAACATCTGACAACCGTGTGTACATAGCTTTAGTAAAAAAGTTTGAGTGTATTGAGTTTTTCGAACTTGCATCTGCACGTGTTAAGCAACAGCCCTTAAGATTTAGCTACCCGATATAATAAACACCCGACTGCCCAACATGAACTATGTGTAAGTAGCTTAACAGTGCAACCTAAATTCAGGCGTAAAGCGCAATGTAATTTTACGCTTTGATTTTACGCTGTAGTAAGTACAGACTAATGTTTAACAAAATAGCGGCAAAACAAAGTAATAATTATATCTTCCAACAAATTCAGTCTGAGTCTCACAAACTAGATCACGCCACATTATATACTCTTTACGACGTTTTAGATTGCTGACCACCTAATCATCTGACCAAAAAGTTGCCACCAGGTTAGATCAATTTGATTACGTTAGACCTTTTTGTACAGAGTCTCAAATCGAAATCATATATCAAGCCTTCCAACAAACTCAGACTGACTGACTGAGCCAGAGTTTGGAAATGGAAACTTGTGTATATCGGGTGCGGACCTTGCACCAAAGTCACGTCTGATATTTGCATGCAAATAATTTACTTTCATAATAAACGAACAAAAAATCTCAATGAACATTTACATACACTTTAATTTATTTAAATTTAAAGGGAGTGAAAATAGATTTTTTATGCACAAAATTTAATAATCATATTTTTCTTTTAACTTGATAAATATCGTTTCCAGCACACCGTCGTGCATGAAAAAAATTTCCATATTTTTTTCCAATAACAGTTATAAACATAAAAAAATATGCATAAATAAAACAATAATATGCCATAAATTTTTTTGTCGTTCTTTATATTTTACTACTAAATAAAAACATATTTTTATTTAAAAGAATTTTCGCTATCAGCTGCCAAACACTTAACTCTTTTTGAGCTTCTTTTTTTTTATACAAGCATAAATATTTTTTTACGATTTTCAATTAAAATTTAAAAATTTCCCCAAGAGGATTCACAAGGAAACTTGTGGGAAACAGGAAGCCGGTGGACAATTTTGGGTTAAACGCAGCTTTATACAATTTTCAGTAAACCCGCATAAAAAGAATTTGATTAAGATATCAAAAGCTGCCGAATGACTGACTGACTGTCTTACCAGAAAACGCCACAAAAACAAATACATATAATATATATGTGTAGGAAGCTGCTGAATGCCAACAAATACTTGAATAGAAACAAATTTAAGAAAAAAAGGAGCCTGCCGTTTTCCCCATAAATTCCAGCTGATCCTATAAGCCATTCATAATAAAATTGTTCAAATTTTTGTTTTCCCATCTCGCAATGAATAACTTTTTTATTTTTTATTTTTTTATTTACACATTTCGCTGCCGGGATTTTAATGTGTTTGTGTGCCTGGATTTATTTTCATTTAGAATTTAAAGTATTCTCTCAATTTATATTTCCCCTTCACAAAAAATTATTTATTTTTTCCTGTCTTTTTTCTCGTAAAAGAAATAGAAAAAAAACACCCATGAAAATAACAAGTAAAATACTTGATTTAAATTATGAATCAACAACAATAACAACAACTAGGCTCTTGTGCATTAAATGTGAGAAATATTGCTGAAGTTTTTGGGTTTGTTTTATTTTCCAGGAAAAACTTTTCGTAATTAAACACACAGAAAGGCTGAGGCAGCAGCATCATCCATAAGGCATCATCAGCCATTTTCCTCAACTGTCGTTCATTTCATCTTCGGCATTCTAGTTTAATCATTCACTTACTCGCTAGTTCATGTATTTAATTATCATTTCTGTACGTATGTATGTATATATGCATGTCCGTATAAAAGTGTGTGTGGGTGTATAAATTATGGAAAATGTCCATCAAGTGTTGCCATAATTTGTGAACAAAATTCGATTTCACTGACATTTTAACTGCCACTTCCACTATTTCGAATAAACATTTTCATTCGCATAAAAACATTTGAAACAAAATTTGAAAATTTGTTTTTGTTTTAAATGTAACGAGTGATTTTTTTGCTATTATCTTTTTGGCAACACTAGTTTTGACAGCTCACGCACGTTTTGTATCTTGTGTCACTGTCAAACATCTTCAGTTTGGTCTATAATTTAATCATGAATCGTCTTACAAACGAACAACGCTTGCAAATTATTGAATTTTATTACCAAAATGCGTGCTCTGTTAAGAAAGTTCATCGCGCGCTTCTTCCATTTTATGGTCAGTTTAATCGACCTACTGAGGCTTCTATTCGGGCTATTGTAAAAAAATTTCGCACCAAATTTACATTGTTGGACATTAAACCACCAACACGCTTACGTAGAGTGCGAACTGAAGAAAATATCGCAGCTGTATCGGCTTGGGACCAGTCAATTGGCCGCCCAGATCGTGCGATTTAACGCCTCTAGACTATTTTTTGTGGGGCTATGTTAAGGCTAATGTCTATAGCGACAAGCCCGCTTCGATTGACGCACTGGAAGCCAACATTGCCAACATTATTCGTGAGATACCGGCCGAAATGTTGGAAAGAGTATGCCAAAATTGGACTAAGCGGATAGACTATTTGAGGGGCAGCCGCGGCCAACATTTGCATGAAATAATCTTCAAACATTAAATTATATCGACCCAACTATCGATCAAATAAATATTTCATGCATTTTTCTGAATTTTATGTGTCTTTTTTTTCTTTTAATTTCCGATAGTTCTTATAAAATCACCCATTATTTATGCGAATGAAAATATTTATTCGAAATAGAGAAAGTGGCAGTAAGTTGTGAAAGTAAGAAAATCAGGAGAAAGCTTTAAAATTGTTCAAAAATGCGTTGTTATCCCATGATAGATAAGGTCAGAATGGCCCCTACAGGACAAGACCAAATCAATAACAATTTGTGCTATAGCAATACTAGATGTCAGAATGCACACTAAAGCTATAAACACACGGTTGTCAGATGTTACAATATAGTAAGATCTGGCAACATGCTGACAATGTAGTGACAATGAAAAATTGTCCCACAGAAGTAAATTGTGTGTTCAGAAGATCGTAAGAAAATCTTACAATTTCATTGTCAGACTATATGGTCTGACAAATAATTCATCTGACAACAAAAATTGTCAGTTCACACGGTTGTTACAATGTTAGCTGAAAAAAATTGCCAGGTATGTTGTAAGGCATTGCCACTTATGTATATCGACAACCATCTGTTTGGCAGTGTTGTCCATCAAACTTTTTTTTTAAAATGATGCCATTGGCAGGTGCATTCATTTTATACATTTGACAATTAAAACTGAGCTTACAATACCAGCCAATTATGTGGCAATGCCGACGAAGAGTGCTTTCAGGATTGTCAGATGCCTGACAACATTGTCGTCTTACAATTGATTGACAATGGTTTTTCTGACAACGTTGTTTGTAAGTTAAAAATTGGCAGTTCACACGATTGTAATACATTTTCAAACAATTTTACTGGCAATATTGTAAGATCTGACAACTCTGTGTACGTAGCAGACTAAAGCTATAAACACACGGTTGTCAGATGTTACAATATTGTAAGATCTGGTATCATGCTGACAATGTAGTGACAATGAAAAATTGTCCCGCAGAAGTAAATTGTGTGTTCAGACGATCGTAAGAAAATCTTACAATTTCATTGTCAGACTATATGGTCTGACAAAAAATTCATCTGACAACAAAAATTGTCAGTTCTCACGGTTGTCACATTGTTAGATGAAAAAATTGCCAGACATGTTGTAAGGCATTGCCACTTATGTATATCAACAACCATCTGTTTGGCAGTGTTGTCCATCAAACTTTTCTATTTTTCTGACAATAATGCCATTGTCAGGTGCATTAATTTTATATATCTGACAATCAAAACTGAACTAATACCAGCCAATTATCTGGCAATGCCGACAAAGAGTGTTCTCACGATTGTCAGATGCCTGACAACATTGTCGTCTTACAATTGATTGCAAATGGTTTTTCTGACAACGTTGTAAGTTAAAAATTGATAGTTCACAAGATTGTAATACATTTTCAGACAATTTTACTGGCAATATTGTAAGATCTGACAACCCTATGTACGTAGCTTAACAGTGCAACCTAAATTCAGGCGTAAAGCGCAATATAATTTTACGCTTTGATTTTACCCTATAGTAAGTAACTTAAATAACAGCGTTAACGTTGTGCCATGAGCAGTATTGCTCAATAAACTGGTTTAATAAAAATCACTATCACCCAGTTGCTAGTGCTTTATTAAATATAGTTTATTGTAATTTAGATTATAAAAATCACTACATAGAAGCAACAAAAAGTGATAAAGTCATAAAATTAGTCTAACAGCACCTAAAGGGTGATTACTAATGGCCGCAAAAAATTAGTAATATTTGTTTTGCAGCTAACTTTACTGAGAGGCAGTAAAGCTTTTTCTCTTACGCTCTGTCAAAATTGGGTTTACCTATAGCAAGGCATTGACGCCGCGCTATTTGGGTTGGTGTCATACATTTTGTATGAGCATGAGGATTTTTGACAGATAAATTACGCTTGACGCGGTAATTTAGATTGCACAGTAAGTTACACAAAGCGATTTTTTTACAAATAATTTTATTTGACCAGGTTTCTTATAAAAAAGCATTTATTAGTATAATACGAAATACAACATTTCATATTTATATCAATCCATGTAGCAAAAAATTTATGAAGATGTTTTCAAAATATAAAGTGTCTCAGATAATTTGTTCCAAAATCTCTCTTTCGGATGGGATTTATATGGGTTTACTTTTAATATCCTCTAGAGTGAACACATATTTCATGTCTCCCAAGAAGCATTCAAGTGCCTCGGGGTTTTTAAACGGTGTAAGATGTACTTCACTCCATACGATCCCTGTACTGTGTATACCATTTATATCCGACCGAAAATGGTATACAACTCTCTTGTTTGGGCCGGTGCCCCAAAGTCTATTTTTGGATTAGTCGTCCGTATGCAGGAGAGGGCGAAGAAGCTTATCGTTGACAGTAGGGTATCCAACTCTATTGACTCATTGGAGCACCGATACTGTGTAGGGTGCGTTACTCTGTTCTATCGTTTATACAATTTGCTCTCACGAGATTAGGGATCTTGTTCCCGAAACTCGCACATTTATACGTAGCACGCGTTCATCGTCTAGAGTTTATCCATTTGTGATCAATTGCCCGGGGAATCGCATTATGCATTACAAAGAGAATTCGCTTTTCAGCCGTACGCTTCGCCTGCGGAATAAGTTGCCTGCAGACGTGTTTAATGTCTGTTATAATGTTGGAAAGTTCAAGTCAAATGTTCACAAACACTACTCCCTCTTTTCCCCTCCCACAACCTATTTTCCTGCAATCCACTGCATATGTAGGGGTCATCCCCTGAGTACTGGTCCAATATAAAAAAGTTATACCTAAATAATTCCAAAGGTCCCTTGGCTCACGTTTTTTTTTCCAAAGGGATATGCCATTGTTTTTGGTTTAAATCTACCGGCCAAATATTTTTAGTGTAGTTGGATATATTTATGTAAAACAGGATTAGGTATTTATGTAAATAAGTCACGCTATAAATATAGCCGCGCTAAAAGGCCAAGCCCAAAAAGAAAATATATAATGTGTTACAAGTGTAATTTTAAAGGTCAAGCAGCCAATAGAAAAATATAATCTTTTGTATCTTTTCTTTAATTAAAAAAAAGGCGAACTAAAAAATATCGCGTGTCTAATTAAATGATCTGATATTTAAAGAGCAACAAAAAAGAAAAATGGAAACAAAACCGCGCAATAAAAACGACGCGTTTTGGAAAGTTGCACCCTTTAAAGAAAACTGAACATTATTAACGCCAATGATTGTAGAGGAAAGTTTGGTATCTTTGCTTAAGAGTTATTGAAATTTTCCGAAATTGATTATTAAAAATTCTTTATTTCTTAATATTTAGCATATCACTACAACAACATGTACGAGTTTATTTATGTTTCCAGAAAACAATAAATTTCAAAGGAATATTTAAATTGTTTGTGGTCTTTTGTAAATGAACCTGTTTTGTGCGGCTAGCTCTAACAAGCCAACTACTACTAGCTGTCAGTCATATTTTTGTCCTGAACATGTTTATCTTTTGCGTAGAAAATAAACAAAATTTTTAATTGTGAGCACTCACGCACTAAAAGTCAATTTGAATATACACGACAAGAAAGTTGCTTTCAGTTATAAATTACAAAATGAAAACTCTGGTCTTGGCTGGCGCTGTTCCCCACCGTCTGTCTGTCTGTCTCTCTGTCAGACTCTCGTTACTGTAATGATTAATGTTTTGTAGCTGGGGTTTTGCGATTTTAACCGTTTGAGGTGAATAATGAACGCCACTTATCCGAAAGGAATAACTTTATTTTCTTTAGCATTAATACATACATATGTATGTATATACAATATTGAAGCATATTTCAGTTATGTCTCAGTCTCAATCAGACAGGCAGGAAGGCAGGCAGGCAGGCAGGCGAATATGTGTTGAAACCCTTTTTACACTAAATATGTCTGTATATATGTAAATATATAAAATGTGAGGTGGGGTAGCAAATGCTCGCATTTGTACACAATTACTAAGGGCTCATTTGTGGTATTTGAAATTAGCTTAAATAAATTAAACTATTTGAAGCAAAGATTTGGTAGAAAATACTCGTAATGTTGGTCAAAGTTTAGTGAAATATTTTAAAATTTTAGAAACAAAAACTCAGCATTTGAAATATTGACAGATGTTAGTGCGTTTGATTAATATACAATGTCGATGAAATATTACAACAGGATATATCTTGCATATAATTTTTTATTTTTTTTTTTAAATAAATTCATCTCAAATTTAATTTGTTATTCTATAAGTGGTCTTCATACCGGATAAAAATTTAATGAGCTCAGCTGATCAAGTTCTTATGTTTTCCCATGTTCTGTATCGGTTATACTTTCTGTTAGCTCACATAAGCCCTTAATATATTTATATAACAGCCAGTTCGCTGATGTCGAAAGTATAAATTCATTCACATTCTAGGCGCAAGAAAATTGTTTTGGGTTTGTCTAACTTTATTCTATGTGAACGATGTAGCGAAATTCATTTAAAATACATAAGTACACGCGAACGAATAATAGTGACATAGATGAACCCCAATTGATTCGAATGTGAGTGACTAGCTTTCTTTCGCATACATATTCATTCGATATCGACGAACAGGCTGTAAGGATTATTCACATTTATGCAAACTACAGGGTGTCTGGTGACAACTTCGTATGTTTAAATAAAATTATTTAGTGAGCTCAGCTGATCAAGTTTTCTTATGTTTTCCCATGTTCTGTATCGGTTACACTTTCTGTTAGCTCACATAAGCCCTTAATATACTTATATAACAGCCAGTTCGCTGATGTCGAAAGTATAAATTCATTCGCATTCTAGGCGCAAGAAAATTGTTTTGGGTTTGTCTAACTTTATTCTATGTCAACGATGTGTCAAAATTCAAATTAAATACATAAGTACATGCGAACGAATAATAGTGACATAGACGAACCCAAATTGATTCGAATGTGAGTGACTAGCTTTCTATATGTATGCGAAATACATATTCATTCGATATCGGCAAACAGCCTGTAAGTATTATTCATATTTATACAAACTACAGGATGCCTGGTGAGAAATTCGGGTTTTTTTTAAATACAATTATTTCAAAAAGTTATACGCAGTGCAGGCGGGGTGTGGTGCTGTTGGAATTAACGATTGTGCGGATTTGTCAGGCACGATGTCGCAGTGGTCGAGTGAACATCAAGCGCTGGATGTTTAGATATTTCTTAAGAGTAATGATTGTATCGTAATTGCTTGTCAACAATTATGTTCAAAGTTCGGTATTCGCAAATAAGTGATGGAGCGAGTATAAATTTATTTCGTTAGTGGATGCAGAGAACCCGCGTAATTGCTTCGGCTATGAATGTCTCACGGCCAGGGCCTAGTCGATCTTCAAGGACTTGCGAAAGCATTCGCACTACGGAAAACAGCAGCCTCGCCAGGACTTCCAAACGAAATTATACATAAAAGTTTAAAAAGAGCTCTGAAGTACCATCCTTTTAAAGTTCAAACCGTTCAAGAACTGAAAGAAAGTCTCTTTGATTTACGCAAAAATATTTGTGAATTGATGTTGGAGCATTTTGGTATTGTAAATCCCATTTTTTGGAACGATGGGACTCATTTTCAGTGAAGCACAAACCTCGATTGAAATATCTAAAGCCATTGCATTGCTCTAGATTTACTATTTGGTATGCCTTAGCCACGCATTAGATAATTGGACGATTTTTTGTTTTTGAAAGTTCACGAGGCCAGGCGATGAATATCAACGGTGAAAATTATCAACGTATGATTACAAACTTATGTTTACCAAACCTGCGAGTTCATCCATCGTACTCTTCAAACACGTGCAGAGTACGATGATGTACGGGAGGAGGTGACTGCACACATTCGATGAAATTGCTTCGGAAAATTTTCACCCAAAAACCGATCTGTCGCTTTAGGGAAATCGATCTAACTGCTATGGATTTTTTTCTATGGAGCTAGCTCAAACAGAGGGTTTATAATAACAATCCCCAACGTCTTGTGGCTTTAAAGGAAAATATTCGACTAAAAATCCATTACAAAGTACTTTTTAGTACACTTATATTAGTTTCTCTTGTATGTATGTTTGTTTGTATGTTTGCAACACTCGAAATGAGTGATTATTACACATATAAAACTGCATATACAATTTCGCTGCTTTCGAGTGAAAATTGCATTTACCGAATTGCTTCCGGGGAAATGGAGGGGATTCACGAAGTCGATTTTGAGAATTCCCAATAAACACGAAACCACTTTACTAACCGGTTTGGAACCGGTTTTTCGTATTCAGTGCGCACTTTTGCCGTGGAACATGCATTTGGTCTATAAACGGTCGTTCACTTTAGTGCTAAAATTGAAGTTACCGTGTTGCTTTTGGGAAAGTGGGGGGATTTGGACGTTTCCTGAGGCCGAAATCAGAAATTAAAAACAAAAATCGGAGACGCTTTGCTAATTAAATCGGAATGGTCTTTCAAATTCGGTGAGTGTTTTGCTATGGAACGTGTATCTGATCTATTAACGGTCATTCGACTTAGAGCGAAAATGGAAGTTGCCATATTGTTTTCGGGTAAGTGAGGGATTTTGACGATTTTGGGAATTGCAAAAAAAAAAAACTCGAAACACGTCTGGTTATATGGATAGTTCAAGAAGAAGCTTAAACAATAGTGAATGATCATTTTAAAGATTAATATCGAAGCCTGTTTTATCAATAAATTTTTCAACGTACCCGTTTCTAGTTGGTTGTTAAAATTGTAGTGAACAGTAGTTGATGTCTGTAGAGTTGTATTCATCTTATATTTCCCAAGATCGCTCAATAGTAACAGCAGATACAAGACTTGTAGTTGGCCAGTTAAACTGAAGTAAACCATCCTAACTTTAGGTTTTAGTTATGTTTCAAAGTGGCTTCATACGAGTATATTCATTACTCACCAACGCCGACTAAATTTCATTGCTAAAGTAAATGTGTCAGTAAATATTTTCCACAATAAAATTTTCCAAGTTGTGACTAAATTAAAGCATTTTAACTTTTTAAATTTATTTTGATATACACATTAGATAAGTATGTAAATAAAAAAACAATAACATTAATGGATTTGAACAATAACTCTTTTCACTAATGCTGCTGAATTTTTAATCATTGTATTGTACTGGCTTTTGTAAAGCGCATTAAACTCAGAGAAATTAATACATTTCACCAATAAAAATACAGACATTTTGACAGAAAAGCGGAAAATGGAGAAATGCTGGACAAAAAAGTTGAAAAAAAGGAATTAAGTGCCATTGAAATTAACAAAGCCGTTTACTAATGAGGTTAGTGAAATGGATTAAACATTTTTATGAAAATTTGTTACGCGCTGTTGGCTCTTTAGGGCCAGAAATTTCGAGCCCAAGAGGAATTGACAAATAAATATGCGAGAAAATCGACAGTTTCAATAGTTAAGGTTACACAGCATAGAGCTGTGTTTAAAGAGAGTGAGAGAGATAGAGAGAGAGAGAGAGAGAGAGAGTTTTAGCAGGACTTAGCAGCAGCAGTGGTTCAACTGACTTTGAATATCTAAACAAATATTATCATTTAATTAGTTAAAGTCCCTTCTGCATGGCTGCATGCATTCCTAATTTCCGCCTTTAATTGGAATTGAGAGCCATGGCAAATTAATTTCTTTTTTTTTCCTGTCTTTTTTCTTTTTGTTTTATTTTCATTTTTGAAAATCGACTCGACCGCAATTTTCAATATCTTGGAAAATTACATAAGTAAAAATAAATTGATGTGCGTAAAAGGAACAAAAGGCAGCTATTTGGAAATAAATTAACCCTGACTCTTTAAAATTCAATAGACAATACAAAAACAATGCCAGCCTCATATACAGGAGTACAGACAAACAATAGAGAAAATGATAATCAAATCACAAACCATAATGCAGTGATGGGCCGCTGGAGGGCAATGAATAAAAGAGAGTAACTAAGTGGTTATTCTTTGATACATTTAAAATAATCTAAAAACTTCATTTCCACATATTCCATATATTGTTAAAGTACAACAACAAAAATGCGTAATTAAGCAAAAAAAAAAAAAAAATACAATACTTTTGCTCTTTTATACTTTTATCTACTAAATAAAATTTAACTACTAAAATAATTATTTTTGCATGAAACAAAGAATACAAGATGTTTTGTTTGACAGCAGTAGTAAATGAGAGAAAACTGCATTATGCAACATTGGCATGTGGTATACAGCATATTTATTAATATTTCAGTTATAATCAGTGTTGCCATAAAAATCGCTATTTTCCCCTATACTCAAAAAATTATTTCCCTACATTTTGCCCTACGCAATTTCTCATTTAAATTTTGCGCAAATAAATTATTTTAGTACGATATTTATGTTTATTGTAAATTCAAACAGTTAGAACTCATTACTAAAAAGTAAATTAGTGAAAAAAAGAATTAGTGTAACTTAAACCAGGGATGCCCAAAAGTTCTATATGGAAGAGCAAACCACAATACATTTAAGGAAAAACTGCTTTGTAGTAATAATATTTTTGGCCAACGTATTTAGTTATTTGTTTTTAGTATATACTTAGCTGGTGAGGCCTAACTTTTTTTATGTCAATAAAAATGCAAAATCTTTATTACATATTTTTCCCAACGTTTCGTGAATCTTATGTTCCCTTCTTCAGGGGATTTTGTCTATTTTAAAAAGAAAGTTTTTTATGAAATTACATTAATATCTTAAGTAGAAAACAATATTTGAGAAACTTACATTTTTGTGATTTTACAACATTAAACACAAAATTATTGAAATTATACTTATAGTCAAGTAATACAACATTTATACACTAATTTCCTTAAGCTATTAAACTATTTTTTATAATAATATTATAAATGGCGCTTAACTTGTCAGTATCTTCTTTTTTGTTCATTGTTGTGTTTATTTTTTGCTGTATTCTTAAGCTTTCTGTTGTGTAACGTTTTTTAACATTATTTTCTTTGTCCAGTATTTTGATGTTGTTAAAGTCGGGTATATGTTTGGTTTGTACAGTATGTTGCGAAAAACTGCTTTATTTAATATTTTTATTTTATTTAAATTTACAAAAACAAAATTTATACTGATAATCGCTGTCGTCAATATTTAGCTGTAAACCCTGCCCAAGTGTTGTTGCTTTGCTCTTGTGGTCGTGCAGCGAAGAACAAAAAAATATATAAGACGAAGTTGTTTGTGTTTGTACACATAGTTTTCATTGCTAGTGCTGAGCGCAGTATTTGTGTATTAAAGTGTGTGCTGAGCGCAGTATTTGTGTATTAAAGAGCACTGCTCTATAGCTAAGCGCTTTTACAAAAACAATTGATCATCAAGCGCATAGGCCTGGTCACACCTGACTTAAACGATTCATATGATTAAAAATATATGTATGTATATCTTTAGCTATATAAATTAATTCTTTTAAGCGATTTGGTCTACATTCTAATTCAAACTGCAATATGTCTAATTTCGATGCAATATGTCAAAATAGCATAACGTTAACATAAATGCAACTTTACAGAATTTGGAAAAACTGCAGTAGAAACTAGTTTCATCAACATACGACTTTTATTGTATAATTATGTATAAAATCCATTTGTTTATTTTACCCCTACGACGGGATGTATTTATGTAAAACTTGTTAAAATCACTAACAAACTTAAATTCGGGAAAAATGTTAGCTCGGGCCTTTGTACTAAGACCAACGATATATAAATATCCAATCATTTAATATGTTTAGGTAGAAGATATTTGTGATTAAAGTTGTTTAATTTTTTTGTTTTTAATTAAATTTTAAGCTTCACGGTTTAGTTTTTTTTTCTCTTTTTGTACGTCCGTTGGTAGTTATAGAAAAAAACCCTCCAGTCAGCTATAAAATGACTTTGCTAATTTTGGTGTAATTGGAATATACTTAATGTTAAAATATTTAACGTTGTATATAAACTGGATGGAAATATACCGATATCCAATTTGATCAACGATTTCTCCTCATAGTGGGAAAAATCATAATAGGATAATAATAAAAATTAAAGTATGATAACAAATTTGTGATAATTAAGTAGTATTTCGTTGAGTTTAAGGTCCTTTTTAGCTTATTTATTTCAATATCTCTGCCAATATTTCGCTTTCCTTCGGATAGCTTCTTCAGGGCAATAATATTTGTTATTGTTTCAAAAATTTTTTAAATCTTTATTACATATTTTTCCCAACGTTTCGTGAATTTTATGTTCACTTCTTCAGGGGATTTTGTCTATTTTAAAAGGAAAGTTTTTTATGAAATTACATTAATATCTTAAGTAGAAAACAATATTTGAGAAACTTACATTTTTGTGATTTTACAACATTAACAATAACAAATATTATTGCCCTGAAGAAGTTATCCGAAGGAAAGCGAAATATTGGCAGAGATATTGAAATAAATAAGCTAAAAAGGACCTTAAACTCAACGAAATACTACTTAATTAAGAAATAGAGGTCGAATAAAAAGCAAATACTAAATTTGTGATAATATAAAAATTCCCTAGAACAAGCCTAATCATACAAAATCTATCTTTTTTTTCCCTACATGTGGTAATAAACAAATAAATATGTACATCTATTTTACACTCACTTGCTGATGATCAGTTTCTACATTTTTTTTTAATCTCAAACCAGTATACCAGGAGGTGAGTGTGATTTAGCGAATTGCAAATAACATCTTATATATAAAAAAAAAGTTAACTCTGTTTAAATTCTGGTTATAAAAAACACGCTGAGTAATTTTATATACCTGAACAACTTCGTAGTTCAAGCGAACCGCTGCCCTACGCTGCTGTAATGATGTGATGGCCTAAATGGTGGTACGTAAGTATGTATGTACCTTTTATTCTTCTCTTTCTTTTTGCCAATTTATTGTGTCATAAAAAGGGTTTGAAAATCATTAAACACACTAAGTCTGCAATAACCATTAACTGCAGTATTTCATTTTTTTCTTTTTTTTTTGCTTTCCTTTCTTTTAAGAACCAATTCATTCAAATTCAAAAAAAGAAAATTTTAAATGTTAAAACCTAATGGAATACAATTGTATCTAAAAGGCCAAAGAACTGGTGTGGAATTTTAATATGAAAATTTGCAGTTTTGTAGGCAAAAAATATATCAGATGTGTACTTAACACCCCCTCTACCATAAATTCATACTTGTCATACTCCACATTGGACAATATTTTACGACATCCCAGGAAGGGTTGGAATGGGTTGGAACGGGTTGGGTTGGTTGACGCTGTTTAACGTGCCAACTGTAACAGCCGAAATAAAATCAAAACGTGACACATTTCTAAGAGTTTAAAGTTAGTTTTTTTATATTACTCGTATTTTTCCTTTTTTCGGTTCGGATTTGTTTTGGAAAAACTTTTAGGAAAATATTCAAGTCATGTTTTGGTGACTAAAAAATGGAGGTCATTTGTTGATTTGTCAAATGTTATGCTCATTCAAAACTTTTACGTTTTTTTCTGTTCTTCCAAAACTTTTTTTTAATTTGCATAACGCAAATCATTTTCTGTTTTCTTTCTTATCATAAAATTTTACTAAGACAGTTACCAAATTGAAATATGTTCTGCATTCGGGCGGAATATCCAAAACTTTATTTACATCATTTTTCTTATTTTATTCATAAACAATTATGATAAGTAACTTTTACGCGTTTAATAATTTTTCAAACTTTTTTAATATACGAGTAGATTAAAAATACTTTGCCTTCTGAAAACAAGGACAAAAACAATATTATTACTAATATTTCGTATATTATTATTAATATTTCGTATCATTTTGAAAGATACGCAAAACTTGGACAGTTTGAAGTAAAATCGCGATGTAACACATGGGCTGAAAAGTCCTGGGCCTAACAAAGACAATACAGTTCCTTTTTGGTCGAAATTAGTTTTATTCATCAATGTAATCTGCATCAAGAGCAACGCAATCACTCCAGCGCAGCTCTAACATTTCAATACCACTTTTGTACAGCGATTTATCTTTCGCCTCAAAGTAGGCCTCAGTTGCTGCGATAACCTCTTCAATCGTGCGAAACTTCTTACCGGCAAGCTATTTTTTCAGGTCTGTCAACAGCCAGTAAACAATGGCAGCCAAATCTGGGAGCCAAATCAGTGATAACCCCTTAATTCGTGCGAAAACTTTACCGATGAACATTTTTTCCTGTCTGCAAACAGCCAGTAAACGCTGGGAGCCAAATCAGCGATAACCTCTTTAATCGTGCAAAATTTCTTACAGGCGAGCATTTTTTCCTGTCTGCAAGCATCCAGTCAACGCTGGAAGCAAAATATGGGGAGCCAAATCAGCGATAACCTCTTCATTTGTGCGAAATTTTTTACCGGCGCGCATATTTTTCACGGTGGATGTGGGGGCAATTCGAAGTTCAATTCATGTAGTTTTGCCATTGTTTTAATTGCCTTGTGACACGGTGCGTTGTGTTAATGAAACAAAATTTTTGCTTTGCCATATGCGGTCATTTCTTTGCAATTTCGGCCTTCAAACGCTCCAAAAACGCTATATAATATTCACTAATAATGGTATTTCCTTTCTCAAAATAGTCGATGAATATTACACCAGGCACATCCCAAAATACCGAGGCCATAACCTTTCCAGCCAATTACTGTGCTTTCAGGCGCTTTGGTCCAGGTTCACCAATTGCTGTCCAGTCAGATGACAATCCATGTTTCAGCTATTGTCACATTTAGACGCAAAAGTTCCGGTTTGTTACGTTTAAACATGACCAGATACTGCTCAGAATCAACAACACGTTCTCGTTTTTGGTCAACAGTGAGCAAACGTGGCAACCACTTTAAACAGATCTTTCTCAATGTGAAATGCTCATGCAAGCCAGCACCTTCTTTTGATATCTTTATGGTGTCAGCTAACTCACATAACTTCCCTTTTTGATCATTCAAAGCGATTTTGTGGATTTTTTATGTTTTCTGCTGTTACCGCCTCTTTTGGACGTCCACTAAGTTTTGCATTATCACACTGATAATGCAGACTACGACGACCACATTTGAAGTCAGCAAACCAACGTTTTATTATTGTTTCTAATAAAGCGGAGTCTCCATAAAACTTTCCAAGCTATTGCTTTTCTTGAACGGTATTTTTTCCCATCAAGAAGCCGTGTTAAATTAAAACATGAAATTGTTTTTGATCCTTTGTTTTGAAAAAAATAATATATGTAGCGTCACTCTTGGCACAATAACTCACAAACTAATTAATAGAATATCAGGAAATTTTAACAGCTGTTTTTTGAAGGTTAGTATTAACTGAAAAGGTGACTGCAATAAAACTAGCGCCATCTATGTGTTAGGCCTGGGCCTTTTCAGCCCATGTGGTATGTTCTATGCAGCTCAAGATCCCCATTTTTTTGTTATAAAAAAGATTTGACAATTTTATTAACTTTCGATATGGCTTTAAGGCGGAAGCTCGCTGGCACGATTTTCAACAAACTTATAAAACCGTAATGCAGGTAAGCGCTTTCTGATAACATCTAACTTTGTAAATCGGTAAATCGCCTGCAATAAATAACTTTGGCAGCAAATTTTTTATAGTCCCAAATGACAAAGAATTTTTTGTTTATGACAAACTCGGTCCATATCAAACGTGTTCTTGCAAAAATCGATGCTGTAACTAACAAGATTTCGAAATTAATCTTTCTCAAAATTTATAACTTTGAAAACAATGGCCCTGTACGTGCAGACATGCTCCTACTATACCGCGCTTATCTCTCTATGAGCTGCTGCAAATTTCATTTTAATCTGTTAATTGTACTCTTTGTCCATGATATTTCCTTCAAAAAATGAAAAAAATAAAAAATTTTTACCTTTTTTGTATTTTCGTAATTCAATATTGACAATTGTTATCTGAACCGACACGTGCATTACTGTCGCCAATAGAAAAATATAGAAAACTCATTTGTTGTATCCTGTTCTTATTCCTTTTTTTTTTTGTAAATCTTGCATCTTTTTTTTCTTTTTTTATCTACAAACAAGAAAAGCAAGACATAATCAATGTGTTTGCGTAAAATTCCCACGTTCTTGTAACCAAGAAAAACTTATATACTATACATACATATGTACATAAATACATACATACATACATATGTAAGTAGATACGAGGACTTAAAACACAGCAAACCAAAATGCACTTCTGTTGACTTTATTCAATACAAAATAATTTCCACTCATCTGCCATTTCTCCATTTACTTGACGCCCGACGACTGACTGGTGCACAGCATTTGTCTATTGATTAGAAATTTCTTTGTGTACACAACAGCGTGTGTGTGTGTGTGTGTGTGTGTGTGTGTGTAAGTGTGTAAAATGTTGCATGCAGGTTAAATGTCCGCGTCTGTCTATACGTCTGGCATTGAGAGTCTTGTTTTAGAAGTATTAAACTGTAATAAAGGTCTTAATACTGCGCCAAAATATTTACGAGTACTTCAATTGAAGTTGCTCAACCAAATACACACTCGTACATGTATTCGTATGTATGTACACTTAGAAAAATATGCTTTGAAATATTATATCTAATAATTATATGGTTGTTGCTAATAATATTATTTCAAACACAATGCAGTGTGTGAAGAAGTTGTTCAATAGTCAAATTTCTTCTACACAAAGACATGACTTATAATTTTTTTATATATATTATTTGGCCCAGGGAATGGCCCCTATATATCCAGTGCGGTGTACTGGGACTAGGAAGATAGATTATAAGGAGGAGCCGAAAGGGAGTAATGTATGTAACGTGTCGACCGAACATTTTTTTATATTTTATTTGGACCAGTACCCAGGGAATGTCCCCTATGTATCCAGTGCGGTGTACTGGGACTAGAAAGATAGATTATAAGGAGGAGCCGAAAGGGAGTAATGTATGTATGTAACGTGTCGACCGAAAATTTTTTTTATATTGTATTTGGACCATTACCCAGGGAATGCCCCCTACATATCCAATGCTTTGTACCGGAACTATAATATAGAAAATAGGTTATGAGGAGGAGCAAAGAGGGAGTAATGTGTGTAACTTTTGACCTGAACCTTCCAATGTTATATGTGACAAGAAACATGTCCGCTGGCAACTTGTTCCAAAGACAAAGCGTAAGGCTGAAAAACGAAATCCCTCTCTAATGCGTTGTGCGATTCGGATGGCAATCGGCCGCAAATGAATGAGCTCTAGACCATGTAAGTGTATTACGTAAAAATATGTGGACTACGGAAACAACATCCCTAGCTTCATTAGAGACATTGTAGTGTCAATAAAACAGAGTAACGCATGCCACACTGCGGCGGTGCACCAATGAGTCAATAGTGTGGGATAACCTACTGTCATCGATAAGCTTCTTCGCTTTCTCTTGCACTCGGTCGAATAACCCCAAAACAGACTATTCAGGCTCCGGTCCAAATACGAGAGTTGTATACTATTTTCCGTCGGATATAGGTAGTATAAATAAATAGGTGGTATAAATAATATAGCGATAGGATGGCGTGAAGTATGTCTTACACCATTTTAAAAAACCGAAACACTTGTATGCTTCTTTAGAGACATGGAAAATTTGTCAGTCCAGCGAACATCACAATGAATTTTCATTCTAAGAACATGAAGAGCATCCGATTCCTCAATATTTCTACCAACCATGAGTACACATGAGGCAGCATTTTACGGGCGTTGAAGACAACTCTGTTCTTATGACACCATTTGGAGATTAAAAGAAGATCATTACTCAATGAATCATTTTATGCCTCTTGGCACGGATTGGATAGACTGGGCTTATAACTGAGTGAGTAGCATGAATAGCATATGCTATAGTAGAATGAATAGCATGTGCTACTGTCATTTGCAAAAGAGTGGATAGTGTTGCAAGCATGATGCAATTAACTAAGTGGCATCACTAGCGCAGGTGATAATTTTTTGTTTCATGACATACACATAACAAAAGTTATTTTTACACAAAGTGAAATGAAAAAATAAGATTTAAAGCAGGGTAGCTCCTATGAAATGTCGACATATAGATAGCTGGGAAACATAGAAAACGAGCTATTTATAATTTTTTATTGTTTTCAAAAATATTTTAATTGCTAATTAATTATATTGATTTTCTGTGTTCATTTTCTTTATATACACTTTTTTTTCTTAATTTTATTCTATTTTAGAAATATGTTCTTGACGGCCTCCGGGGTTTTTACACAAATCAAATATGTATGTAGTACAACAACTGCTAGTGCTGCCACCTAATAATTGCATCGTGGTTGGAAGTTTGACATATAATTGTTTTACACAAAAATAACTATTCAATATTTTAGTTCAATAATGTTCCAAAGTAATTGCAACCTTGTTCAACGCTACCTTGTTATTGTTATAACCAACTACAAAGGGTGGTCCAACCGTAATGCACGATGTTGATTGTGAGTCATGTGACAAATTCTACCAAGTAGGGGTACACAAGTGAGCAGCACATTAAAATTGTGAAAGTCTGTTATAAAAATGCACGTTCAAATCAAAATTTCGTGATACTCGTATTTTTAGTCTGCATAGTCGATCAAATATGTCCACAATCGTGAGAATTGTGTGAAAACTTCAGCAAATCGAATGCTTAGGAAATGAAAAAACACCCATGCTTGCTCATTCACTTCATTCTCCGGAAAATATTGCTGTTGTGTGCGATAGTGTGGCAATAAGGCCGTTCGAGCACTTACCGTGAATCGTGCTTGCTAACGCGAGATGATAACGGACTTCTTGTGTTGGTTATTGTCATAACCAACCACAAAGGGTGGTCCAACCGTAATGCACGATGTTGATTGTGAGTCATGTGACAAATTCTACCAAGTAGGGGTACATAAGTGAGCAGCACATTAAAATTATGGAAGTCTTTTACAAAAATGCACGTTCAAATCAAAATTTTGTGATACTCGTATTTTTAGTCTGCATAGTCGATCAAATATGTCCACAATCGTGAGAATTGTGTGAAAACTTCAGCAAATCGAATGCTTAGGAAATGAAAAAACACCCGTGCTTGCTCATTCACTTCATTCTCCTGAAAATATTGCTGTTGTGTGCGATAGTGTGGCAATAAGGCCGTTCGAGCACTTACCGCGAATCGTGCGTGATAGCGGACTTCTTGTGATCAGAATTGCGGATATGTGAGGACGTGGGTAAACACATTCCTTAAAATTATTTTTGTAGCACTGATTTTGAAAAGTTATTTAGCGTTTTAAAGTTCTTTCTGCACAGAAGAAAAGGCGCGTGCCGAAGGTTAATTTAATTTTGATCGGTTCAGTATTTTAGGAGTAATACGGCTACTAATTTGTTACTAACACTGACAAGCAAAATATATGCATGCAGTCAAGTTAAATACAAGTAAAATAAAAAGTCTGGCAAAATGTCAGTAAAGAACATATTTGTGGGTTTTCACAGTTTTATTGGTTTCAATATTAAATTTTATATGGGAGTGTATTATTTAAAAGCGGTAAAAAAACCACTAGCTATAATAAAAATACATAAGCGTAAGCAAAAAAACCTATAAGTAAAAAAAGCATATAAATGCGCATATCGGCATGGCGAAGGTTAACGTTTTGATAGAATCAAAGGGGTGATAAAAAGTGGGGAAAGCCAAATCTCTGTTATTACGATTTTGTATTACAATGGTGTAATAAAGAATCACGAAGAAAACATTGCAAATGCTTGTCAATATTTACTGGCGTTTTTAAAGACAATTACTCGTATTGCTACTCAAAAGCATCACAAACACCAACAATATAAATATGTATGTATTATATACGAGTACATTGGCGAACAAGACCATGGAAATTAAAAACAAAAAAAACCCAGCAGACAAGGAGTGTTTCTAATAATATTCTATGGAAATGAATATAATGATGTCTGATAGATTTATTTGTGCTGAAGTGCTGCACTTTATTCTGCACACAGATTATCTTTTCTTGTGTACTCGAACTCGTACTTGTTGTTGTCTGTTGATGGTGTAGGATTTGATTTCATAGAAAGGAAAAAAAAAAGAATTTTATGCTGTTGAAACAACAACGTTAAATGTTTTCATGTATTTCAATTTTTGTGTTTTCTTTTTTTTTCAATACATACTTGCACACACGTCTGACAAAAGAAGTCATTAATTTTAAAATGAAAATTTTTCATATGCCAACAAATCAGGGTTCGAAAATGTACATTTATGTAAGTGAGCTAATATGTGTACAGTGACAAAAATATTTGGCCGTAATATAATTTTTATATAATATAATAATACTGTATGTTCTGTCATATTCCAAGCGGCGTTATAGCTGTCACATCAAGACGACATAAAAAACTCTTATCAAAGATGAAAAAATATATCTATACTTTGATAGGCCTTCGATATTTCCTAGACCTAAGCTATAGATGGAGGCTGTCGACAACATTCAATCGTTCCTGGCAATGAGTAAATAAATGATGAATTTTTTATGTCGCCTTCATGTGGCTACGAAAATGCCTCTTAGAATAAGGGAGATAGTTTGGACTTTTGTGACTTTAGAAAAATTTTACTTTTTATAAGTGTGTGACACAGGAATCTGAACAAATTATTTGTGCGTATGTAAAAGAAACACAAAGGCGGCATTAAGAGCTTGATGCATTTTACTTTGTGACTATTTGCATTTGCAACTGTCTTGTCTCTGATAATCGCTGATAGCGTAAAATACCTCAGTGTTAGTCAAGTAACAAGTGATAAGTGTATACCACATTATTGAAAGACACAATTTATAAAAATATCTAATACAAAATTTCTATCCAATAAAATTCGGTGAAATAATGCAATGGCTAGAGCAGATAATAAGGCGTGTTTTTAATGTTGCACAAGTTTAAGACGCAATAAATTAAAATAGTGAAACGGGAATTATTGAATACAAACTTTAATGTCGTTAATCTTTAAATATGATCTCGGCTTTGTGGTCGACGTTTACAAATATGTGTGTGATACGTTGGGTAAAGTTGTATAGTAGGGTGGTTCAACTGCCATACAAAAGAAAATTGTGTCAGTCATCCCCTAGCAAAAAAAATTGCATAATTTAATTTTTGATATATGTACGATATTACCTAGTTGTGAGTTCGAGTCCAACTTCAGTCAAGAAAATGGAGTATATGTTTTAATATGAACAATCAGGTGTGTGATAGAAATCAATATTCAAAACGATTCATTTTGAAAAAGAAGAAAGGTGTTTTAAATAAAATTTATCGGTTTATGTTTAAAAACTCATAAAGCCCAGTTCAGACTATTATACTTTGTATTAATACTTGTCAAAAATTCAAATAATACGCGCAAGTCTGATAGTCTGAATGTAATCCGTCATACATACGAAAAATAATACGATAAAAATTTGACATCCCATACGACTTTGTTGTTTTTTGAAACTTTTCAAAACGATAATACTTTACATTGGATCAGGGTTGCGTTTTTTAGCAAACCAGCTAATTAAAAATTGAGTAGTCGGATATTTCGTAGGCGATGGGGTGCCGTCACTGATAGTATTTTTTGTCGTTATAAAAAAGCTCGAAATTTGGAATTTAGCTGTCATTTATAAATGTATTTTGCTCATGCTATATTTAGAACATGAAATATGTTTGTGCTATTGAATTTGGATGTGTTATACATTATTATTATTTTAACCATTGAAGAATTTCACGCGCCGGCACGTCTATTGCCTACGACGAATAGCGCACCTGCCGCCGTAAAAAGTTTTATGATGGCACATCTATGTTGGTTTATATCAAGTGTGATGGTGTGAATGCAAAATCTAATTTACGTTAGACTTTTTGACAGTCGCAAGAAATGTGTTTAGATTTTTATCTCACAAAATCTAATGAAAGTATTTATACTTGTATAATAGTCTGATTGGACCTTAAATAATCAATATATTTCACTTTTTAGAGATAGTTTTGATTATTCGTTTAATAAGGAATCATACTTTATATATTTGAGTGGATTTCAAAAGGCAGTCATAAAAATATGGTATAAAATTCTTTTTCGAAAGTAATCGTTTTCCATCACAACTTTTGAAAACGATAATTTTCAAAACGATAAATTTCTATCACTTACCTGAATAATTGCTATGAAATAATAAGACTAAAAAAGAAGAGGAAAAGTAATTGAATACTAAAGCTGTTTCGTAGCCGCTGCACTACTCATCAGCACCCACCGGGATTCGAACTCGGAATCATGTGAAGATGATGCCACCGAGCTCTTTAATTATTCTTACATTAATTAATTAATTGTTATAACCCCAGTTGTTTGTATAGGATTTTCTGTCACTGAACAACCAGTTTTTATTATTAATTTATTATTTACTAATAATTCTTCTAACAGAGAGACGTATTTGTGTATAAATTATTAATCAGTTAACTTTTTTAGTTATATTAACTAATTAGTTGTGAATTCGAGTCCAACTTCAGTCAAGAAGAATGATTATTTTTCAATAATTGCTGTGAAACAATAAGACCAAAGAAGAACAGAAAAATAATTGAAACCACAAGCTGTTTCGTAGTCGCTACACTACACAACTAACTGTTTCGTAGTCGCTGCACTACTCATCAGCACCCACTTGGATTCGAACTCGGGATCATGTGAACATGATGTATTTTGTAACACGGCTGCTTAACCAGCTCAGTTGTTCCCCAGCTATATGGTATTCAATTATTTTTTCCGTTCTTCTTTTTTCTTATTGTTTCACAGCAATTTTTGTTATAACTAAAAATAATCCTTTTTCTTGACTGAAGTTAGCTTTTTATTATTTTGTCACGCCTTTAAACGCCGCCCTTTGGGTATTTTGTTCACTGTGTCGGCAGTTTTAGTCCGGTCATAACATTTTATGTACCCATGTTCATGACTCTGTGAGCTCCACATTTCACTACCACTTTAAATTCTAGTCATGACTTTTAAGAATTCGTGTCGTAGGTACTCTTTCTAATGCTAAATATTTTTAAACTGAGTTTTAAATGGCATGACTAGAATTTGACGTGGTAGCGTAAAAGGATTAAATACAGAAATAGAAATGTAGCCCTTACAGAACCATGAACACCGGTACATAAAATGTTATTATCGGACTAAAAATGTTGGCCCAGTGGACAAAATACTAAGAAGGCGGGTATTTGTAGGTGTGGCAAAAACTAAAGGTATAATTTTTAGCATTTTTTTTACATTATCTTTAATCTTAGGAGGTGGCTGGCATAATTTTTTTTCGAACTACTCTAGTGTACAGCCTGCCTGTCACATAAAAACCAGCCCCAAACACCATAATTTTTTTAATTTTTCACTTTTGTGAAACAACGAAAAAATTTAATGCTAGGAGTGTGCAAATTAAAAAAAAAATTAACGTCCTCTGCTTGCATGAGCGACAGACAACAACACATAAAACCCTCGCCTACATTTACAAAATGAATAAGTGTGTACATAGTCCGAACTCTGTTTTAAACTTAAGAACACATCAGGTTGGGCTACAAGAACATTAATCAAAAACAAAGACAAAAAGACGAGAATATATACAACACTTCCAACGCTTATAAGAACAATAATTAACAAAAATAATATAAAATTATTAAACTATATAAATAATATGTGAACATACATATGTATATGGCTATACATACACACTACATATTTTTTGTATAATAAAAAAATTTTGTATTCTGCTTGTATGTTTTGAAAAGCAAAACTTTTCCGCTAACCCAAAACAATTTTCAAATAAATATTTTCAATTTCGAAACACTGATAGATTTATGCGTTCGGTTCAGGGTATGTGACATTGTTTGCTGCAAATGAAATTGCTCGAATTGCGAACGGTTGTGTTAAACGGAGGAATTTCTGAATTTGAAGCAAATGCAATCGAACACAATTACTCAATATTATAGTCAAAATAAATTCACTTAAAGAGATCACAATGGCCAACAGCCGACGACAAAAATAAAGTGTTGGTTTGAGAACATTATTTAAGAACTCATAATACTTAAGAATATATAAAAAATTAAGGACCTGTTTCAGGATTTCATAAGCATCAGTAACTGCCAAGAAACATATTTATAGCTCAAAAATATAATTCTTTCGTATGAATTTATACATTATTTGCTACGTTTTCTTACCCTATGTTGCCTTTCAGTTCAAAAGCGGTTCGGGAATAGGACAACTTAAGGTTGGAAATCGTAATTTAGATCCAGTATTTAGAGAGAACTTAAACGAAAAAAAAGAAATAACCTAAAATTCATAGATATCCTCATTAAAAATAGTTTTAAAAACAATAAATATTAAAAGAGGTTTCACGTTTCAGAGCTTTTGGATTTTGTCCACGTACTCCTCTATAGAAAAATAGATCTGTTGACGTATTTGACAAGTTCTGACTTTCGCGTGATCGGACACATTTTAGGGAGTTGACTGTATTTATTACAAAAATAGTTTTTGTAATATAAACAGAGTTTAAAATAGATTTGAAGTAGTATTTAAAATAGATATCTTCCTACAAATTTTAAGCGTTTACTCTAAAAAATATTTACATTTAAAATGTGTTCTAGTTTCCCTTTTATATAAGAAATTTTCTTAAAGCTGATGTCTATGATACATATTAATTTTTGCTGAATAAAGGCATTTGAAAATATTTGAAATATTTGATTTATTTTGTCGGTATAATATTTCTTCATTTATTATATTAATACGTAAAATTTTGCTTATTCAAACAAACAAAAAATTTGAATAATTCCTTTTTTTTTTTAATAATCTTTTAAAACGTTTCACTTACTTTGTTTATTTCAGCTGGAAACTTTTTCCTTTCATCTGGTGTAAGATTTTATATTCAGTTTGGAAAAACAAAGCTGAAAAACGAAAGAAAAGAAAAATATTCCTTAATGCTAAACATCACTTAATAAAGTCGACAAATATTTAAAAATCACATAAATCATTTCACGCTCTTGTTACGAGTAGAATGTTTTCCATTTCTACATAAACGGCATAATGAACAAACACTAAATTGTATGGAGACGGGGCGGGGGCTGAAGTGCTAGTAGTGTGAAAATTTGTACCAGTAACTAAATAATTTCTTTGAATAATCTATAAAAACACATCATGTTGTTCTTAGTTTAACCTCCTTTTAAGTCGACAAAAAAGAAAAATGAAACGAAAGCACTATACTCGTACTCGTACATACTCGCATTAACTAGCAACAGCTCTATTCAAACAAATGCTTTCCATGCCACAGAACTCCACATTTATTAAAGTTGAAGTTTATATTCGTACTTTCAAGTCTGGTAAGGGGAAATTGTTTAGCAAGAAAGTCTCCTCTGGCTTTTAATAAGCTTCACAACAAAGATTTGAATTTTGATTTGCTTGTTTCTGCTGTTTTCCATTTTCTCTTATTTCGCTTGAAGTCAGCTTCAGTTTGGTGGTCAGATGGAGCTCCAGAGCCAATGCTACAATATGAGGACGTTTCAAATTTAGTTTTTTAAAGTTATGAATAAATTATATATCTGTAATGTTGGTGATGTTCTACGTTCAAGGTTTTTTTTACACATACTACATGTCAAAGTTCTTTTAAATTGAAATCTGTGCACTTCACCCGCAACTTGAAAGCAATTTTATTTCAAGATACATACTCGGTGTCAAAAATATTCGCCAGCAAAATATTGTCATATATATAAAAATATTAATTTATAAAAAATTCATGTAATAGACAAAAAAAAAATCGTTGCAGCAATAAGCCTTTACTTGAACGTAAGCTAAAGCAGAAGTTACAAGAAAACTTAAAGGCAAGTTTGCTTTTAATATTAAAACGGCTAAAATATTGCAAACGCCACTTAAATACACATACGGTCAGTGTTATAATTATTAATTTTTCAAAAAATTGTTTATTTTCTAAAAATAAAACTTTTTTTCCACAAAAAAAAAATCTTTTTTCTATGTGCTTTTGTTTTAACTTCCTCAACGACCTGCTCTATCAAACTTCCAATCCTATCCACTCTTTTGCAGATGACAGCAGCATTTGCTATTCATACTCTTTCAGTTATAGGCCCAGCCTATCAGAGATCGCTGCCAAGAGGCTAAATATGAATGATTCACTGAACAGTGATCTTCTATTAATCTCCGAATGGGGTCGCAAAAACAGGGTCGACTTCAACGCTCGTAAGACCCAGTGCTGTTTATTAACGCACAAACAAACGACCGCTAATGCTGCTCCATCTGTACTCATGGATGGTATAAATATTGAGGAATCGGGTGCTCTTGATGTTCTTGGAATGAAAGTACAGTGTGATGTTCGCTGGAATGATCACATTTTTCTAAAGAAGCATTCAAGTGTCTCGGTTTTTTGAAACGGTGTAAGATGTACTTCACTCCATTCGATCTCCTTACTATTTATACCACCTACATCCGACCGAAAATGGAATTCAACTCTCATGTTTGTGCCGGTGCCCCAAAGTCTATTTTGGGGTTACTCGACCGTGTGCAGGAGAGGGCGAAAAAGCTTATCGGTGACAGTAGGGTATCCAACTCTATTGACTCACTGGAGCATCGACGCAGTGTGGGGTGCGTTACTCTGTTCTATTGTTACTACAATGGATTTTGCTCTGACGAGATTAGGGATCTCGTTCTTGAAACTCGCACATTTCTACGTAACACGAGTTCATCGACCAGAGCTCATCCATTTGTGGTCGATTGTCCGGGGAATCGTACTACGCATTACAGAGAGAATTCGTTTTTCAGCCGCACGCTTCGTCTGTGGAATAAGTTGCCTGCAGACGTGTTTCCTATCTGTTATAACGTTGGAAAGTTCAAGTCAAATGTTCACAAACACTACTTCCTCTTTCCCCCTCCTCATAACCTATTTTCCTAGTTCCGGTACAATGCACTGCCTATGTAGGGGTCATCCCCTGAGTACTGGTCCAAGACAAAAAAAAAAAAAACTTTATTCAAAAAACATAAAATTTCCACAAAAAAAAACTTTTTTTCATAGAAAAGAAATTAAAAAAAATATCTTCATCATCTCAAAAAACCAGCAAAATAAAGATAAATCTTACGATCTGATAAACCTACATAATATCGATTTTTTTTCTAAATACTAATATTTCAATACTAGGATGGATAAATTATTTACTCATATCTAGTATCGCTGTAACCACTGTGTAAGGCAAATGGGAGCAAAAGGAAATTAGAAAAAGATAAACTCCAAAACGACTGCTGTTTTTCTCATTACAACAAGTGTTTACTACAATATGTATAATTGACTTGTGTCAGCACCTGACATGACGGCCTAATCTGACGGTTAACCAATATTACAGGATGAACTATCTAACGCTTCAACAGTCAGACCAGGAGTCTTGCAAACCACGCACACATGATAAACTATCTCAAGACAACTAACCAAAATGAATAACAAACCGTTAATACTGTCATAATCTACATCATAGCCTTGCAAGACTCGCATAGGCAGAATATTTTGTCATTTGTTTGTCACCACATGAATACACTCCTTGCTCAAAAACTCAGGACTTCTAATCCCTCTTTTATGTAAATCCCCTGACAACTGTGAAAATGATTTACATCAGTATCTGCCTTGACGGCCTAACCTGATGGTGGACCAATTCCACGGAGTGAATTTTTCACGATTCACCACCGCCCCCGTGTGGCTTGCTAAGCTCACACAGGTAGCAATTCTTGTCATATGAACAAATTCTTGTTGAGGAGTTCGGGCTTTCTAATCCCTCATGTATGCAATTTCCCAGCAATCAATGGAGGACAAGGCTTAATGAGTTGGTAGGCCGAAGCCCATTAAGAGCAACAGCCCTTAAACCAACTCACCCGTCAATCATCACCACTGGTTCCTTACAGTACACGTATCTGTTGTATAGGCAACAGATCCTCGGGAGATTGTTAGCCCTCGAAAAAACCATCACCAAACAATTATCAAGGATACTAACACTCCCTTCCTGCGTTTTAGGTTTCAACCACAGCCAGAACGTTTCAGCCAAGGTAGGCACCTCAACCATGATTAGCCCGGGTCGAACCGCAAGCAGAACTTCCCGGGGGCCATGCTGATCCCCGTTCTGCCAATTTATACCCTTGGTAAGGGTTTCGGAAGCCAACACAACATAAGTCATGTGGCTTCCTAGAGTTTTGTTTGCCGCACCAAACGAGGGACCCCTCCCCTCTTTTCCCCGAAAAACAGAGCGCCTAAGTTAGGAATACGCCAAGGCAAAACCTGTTCCCCGGGGGGGTAAATCTCCTGACAGTTAGAAGAAATCTGGACTTCAACTTTGAGTGGATGATTCAAAGTCCATAAAGGATACCAACCTTTAACCAACTCTGCTGTTTAGCGATCGTTGGAATCCCGCTTAAAACCTGTGAGAAACGGGTACAGCATCAAGTTTTAGTGACCGCTCAAGACAAATAGTCTAGTAAGATTACCTATCGAATATCAAGGCTGACATGGCCCAGATATGATAACAGGAGGACTATTATTCCTAGAAGCCTGCCCCAATGGAGTTTGCGTTCTGCCGTGCTATTTGCCATACAGGGACGCAGGCCAGGAGGTTAAATCTTACATTTAATGACTTCTGTAGAAGTTGCAGAGACAAGGAGGAAATAGAGAGTGTTAAGCACTTCCTCTGTCAGTGTCCAGATCTTTCTTATATAAGGGCTTATATAAGGACTGCTTTATCCGATCCTCGCGTAGGTTCTGAACCAGTAATATGTAGATCTGCTGAGATACATATCGCACCCAGGCATCACAACGGCACCGAATTGGACCCAAGCGAGCTGGCTTTTCAATGGCTAGCAGCCCGCTATTCTCTCAGATATCTGTGATCCAGGGGACTCTAATTAGGGCCCTGAAAATCAGCCAGGCATCAGAATTATCCAAAAGTATTGCAAACTTTTGTTGTACAATACAATACTAAAGCCAATATGGAGCTAAGGAATTCAATTGTATCATACCGGCTCTGCTTCCAATATTGAGAAAACTCGTAAGCGCCAGAATATATTTCTGCGTACAGTTTCTGCAGCTCTATAATATGTAAGAAAAAATCACAAAGCTCTAGGTGTACCACTAGTGAAATACGAGTCTTCAAAATACACGACAGGATACATTACTCGAATCCTCTCGCACACACAGACAAGATCAAAGCAACAACACTTTCGCATGCTTTGTTGGTAAACATTGAGAACAGCGATTATCAGTGTAAATTTTGTTTTTGTAAATGTTTTACTTTTTACAACAAAAAATATTAAATAAAAATAGTTTTTCCTTAAATGTATTGGTGTTTACTCTTCCATATAGAACGTGTGGGCACCACTGATCTAAACACTTTGCGAGACTGCAGGCAATCGGTAGATTACAAAATCAGTCTACACTTGACCACAGTACGCATCTGCAAAAACAATTTGTTCGTAAATACAGAGTACAAGTTTTGTGCCATTTTATGGAATTATGAAGCGATTGTTATTACTTTCCACCATTCCGCCATAATTAAAGAAATAGAAAATTTTTTCTTTTCAAAACGAAAGCTACTTTTGCTTACGCCTAGTTTTAATTACAAGTTAGCCGTTTGCTGGTGTAATTAGCTTGTAATACATATGTTATAAAAAATTGCAGTGGGAGTAAATATTTTAATGAATTGGGAGGATTTTGCGTTCGTATGTATTTCAAAATGAAATTAAAGCATTTGTAAACAAATATATTTTAATGCATTTTAACAAAAAAATAAGCAAATTAAAATAATAATCCAATTCACCATGATCGTGTGTAATAACAATGTTGGATGGTGTTTTATTTTTTATTTTTTTTTGCGTTTTGCGTTTTGTTTTGCAGCAAATTTTATGCATTCCGAAATTGCAATTTACGCATTTTACTCACACTGAAACTAAAACCATATTAAAAAATATTTATGTGCATAATTGTATCCACATGTTTCGAATGTGTGCGGAGAGTGCGATTTTGTATTAAATTGTATTTATGGCCATTGGCAAAATCATCATCATTAAAATAATTATTACACGCAAACTTAATAAACATCAAAAGCATGTGTTGCATTTATACATTGGTCATGATACAGTCCTGCTTATAATGCTAAAAGCAGTTTATATAATAACTTAAGATTAAACAAATTCTATACACACATCAACAGCAAGAAATAAGTTGGACATTTTTTGCCAATTCAGTGGCAGCATATACAAGTGTTGCACACATTTAATAAAAGTTATTTTGGCAAACGTTTTTTTTGCCTTCATATTTGATTTACACTGATTTAAGGCTAATATTGAGTTCATTATTTCGTGCGAAATTCTTTCAAATTGCATACAAAAGTGTTTCGTATGAAGTATTTGCGAATTAAGTTTAGAAATGTAGCACTGAGTTTTTAAAGCGAAAAACACACAAAATGTAAAATTGTTTCTGGGACTATTTGTTTTTTCAGCTGCGAAATAACATAAGCAAAGCTTTTTTTCGCACGAAATACATACATGTATACTTAAAATTAAAAAAAAAGAAACATGAATAAGAGAAAAACTAGACAACACTGAGAACATCTCAATTTTTTCGTACGAAATAAATAATGTTGCTGAAAAATTTTCGCACATTCAATCCAGAGGTTCAATTCGTGTGGCTGACAGCCGACTTTGAGCCGCCGCCGGTCTTGTTTTATTTTGGCGGCTGAAATCGGCTTATTTTCAGCCGCCGTATTTACATAATCGACAGCTTGAGCCGATTTTAATTGCTGAACTTTTTAGCAATTTTCTTTTGGAATTGCTTTCTTGTCCACACACAAAAACATTTT
This sequence comes from Thecocarcelia acutangulata, assembly GCA_914767995.1. Taxonomy (NCBI): domain Eukaryota; kingdom Metazoa; phylum Arthropoda; class Insecta; order Diptera; family Tachinidae; genus Thecocarcelia; species Thecocarcelia acutangulata. The sequence goes on along the minus strand of OU612096.1, from coordinate 119,741,407 downwards.
TGGGCAATTCTTGAGCTTTCTCTATCTTTTATTTCATACCATTTACGTTGTATATGCACATACACACATGAGAGAAAAATAAGGATCTGCTGAGAATTGTCGAGTACCGGCAATTCTTTTTTCCTTCTTATTCCCCTCACCGCAAGCTTCTATAAAGTCAAATTGCCAACTAAAGTTGCTGTGTCTGACCTGCTACTTAGCTCTACAAGGTGGCTTATTCGTAGCAGTATAATGACTTTTTGTCACTGTCAAAATCTATGCTCTCAAACCTTTGTTTAAGTATTTTATACAGTTTTTTATATTGCATGTAAGAGTTTGACAGTACAATCATACCACAAGCTGTTCCTTGTTACAATATATTTAGTGTCACCTTGGAAATTATTTGATTTTATGGTATTTTATTAGAAAAGATCCGATCTTTTTCAGGTGACAGATTGCTATAAGCTTACTTTTTCCAAAATCTTAATTAATTTGAGTCACATATTGTTATTTAAAATCAGTTTTGTCTAAATAAATTGAGTCACTATACTTTGAATGAGTTTATGGTACACTACAAAGGATAGTATTGTTAACAAATTTGCATTGTTGGCTCGAAATAATTATGTGTATATATTGAACGTCGTTTGAATAAATCAGCGATATTTAGTAAATTTGTACCACAAAAATTTTTATATAATTAGCCTAAAATTTGTATGAATTTAGATGAAAAATAGTGAAGAAGGTATTTGTCTAAAAGTGTACAATATTTTGACATGTTATATCTTAATAAATTAAAATATTACCACATGTATGCAAAAAAAAGCACATATGTCGGCTACAGCCGGCTTTTAGCCGCCGCCGACCTTTTTTTGCCCAGCCGCCACCGCCGACAACTATGCGACGAATTGAACCTCTGATTCAATCTCAATACTAGGCTTTAGGTAAAACGGGAGAAAAACGTAGAAACATGGGCTATTATTGCGAACGAAAGCCGTAAGTGTATGTCTCGAAACCACTAGAATTCGTTGTGTCAAAACGTCTTCTTCTTTATAATTTTATTTAAGTATTCTTGCTTTTTTAACGTTATTCATCAATTTTACCGGAAGTCGATTGTCATTACAGATGTGTAGTTATAATTACCGATCAACGTTTAAGTAGCAGATTGTGAGGCGCAGCAATTCGGGTAATTCCAGCAAGCTTAAAAACTGTATTGTATCATCTAGAGAAGTAAAGAGAGCCAACGATTTATACATCATCAGTTTGCGAGCAATTTAGCATTGAATTCGAAAATTCAGATCGACGACATCACATTCGCTCAACCGATCATGATTTTGGTAATTTTGTGAAATGTTAGAGACCACACTGAGAATGAGTTTAGAGTTCGATTCGTTCGAATGGTAGAAAGCATCAGAAAACTGAATACAGTCGAACGAAATACACAAGTGGAATTTACGATTGCTAATACCCAGTAATTTCTTTCAAAATACTTGTTGTACATATTGATCATTCTGCAGCTCGACACACACTTTCGTAGCCAGTTCAAATTTCTTTGTGTTTCCACGTAATGGACGGCTTCGAAGATGCCTTAAATTCACCGAATGTTAAGCTCAAGTATTAAAAAGTCTAAATCTATAGTGTCGTAGTACCGAACGTACGTCATGGCAATTGCCGAATGCCATTTTAGTTTACAGCTCGCAACACCATGATTACCGATCTGACACTAAGATGCAGTTTGTAAAGTGGCAAGCTAGCTAATTTTCGGTTGTATAGTTGACTACATATTGCGAAGTAAGGAGAGTGACTTTTAATCCAAAAATTCTAAGCGCTGACACCACGTCCGCTCCACCAATCATGGTTTTTGTAAATTTGCAAAATGTTTGAGAATGATATAAAATAGAGCCAGAGCTTAAAAGGCATGTCGCCAGCTTATATTCAATAAGTTAAAACTAATTTTAAATAAACTTGTGCAAACGCATCATACATCCTACATATATGCTCATCACTGTACTGTATATAATTATGTAAATATGTGTAACATTAATAAAAACGAATTATTATTTTACCACGCATTGTAATTAGTTATGCGGTTGTGATGGAAAATGTAGAGAGAGAGAGAGAGAGAGAGAGAGAAAAAAAAGTATTTTAATTGAAATTTTATGGAACGAAAAGTTAAATTAGAATAATTATAACGTATGGATTAATGTATGAGCTTTATTTAATACAGTTTCTTGGCCATTAAATTTTATATGCACGTGCACAAATGGGAGAAATTATAATCGATATCTGAAGTTTTAACTAAATATGCTTACATATGCAATAGCAGGCCATAAGAGGCCAGATTGGCTTAACTCGACAACACTTCTAATTGAGGATTTAATTGATTTTGGAAATGTTCTAGAACGTATAAATTTAGAAGCAAATATTTTTGTTGCATATTTGAAAGCGACTTCTGAGAAGTTGGTTGGAGAAGACTTAAAAAGAATAGGAAGAAATATAATATAAAACTAAAGTAACGAGTGATTTTTTTGCTACTATCTTTTTGGCAACACTAGTTTTGACAGCTCACGCACGTTTTGTATCTTGTGTCACTGTCAAACATCTTCAGTTTGGTCTATAATTTAATCATGAATCGTCTTACAAACGAACAACGCTTGCAAATTATTGAATTTTATTACCAAAATGCGTGCTCTGTTAAGAAAGTTCATCGCGCGCTTCTTCCATTTTATGGTCAGTTTAATCGACCTACTGAGGCTTCTATTCGGGCTATTGTAAAAAAATTTCGCACCAAATTTACATTGTTGGACATTAAACCACCAACACGCTTACGTAGAGTGCGAACTGAAGAAAATATCGCAGCCGTATCGGCCAGTGTTGGTGATGACCGTGAATTATCGATTCGGCGCCGTTCGCAGCAATTGGGCCTCTCTGTTACTCCACTACGTGGAAAATTTTGCGGAAGGATTTGGGCCTTATAAGATACAGCTGGTGCAAGAATTAAAGCCAAACCACCTACCACAACGCCAAATTTTTGGTGAATGGGCTCTTGAAAAGTTAGATGAAGGTCCACTTTTTTTTATCGAAGAATTGTGTTCAGCGACGAGGCTCATTTCTGGTTGAATAGATACGTGAACAAGCAAAACTGCCGTATTTGGAGTGAAGAGCAGCCAGAAGCATTGCAAGAGCTACCAATGCATCCACAAAAAACAACCGTTTGGTGCGGATTATGGGCTGGCGGCATCATTGGGCCGTATTTCTTCAAAGATGATGCGAATCACAACGTTACTGTGAATGGTGAGCGCTACCGTGCGATGATAACAAACTTTTTTTTGCCCAAAATGGAAGAGCTTGACATGCATGACATGTGGTTTCAACAAGACGGTGCCACATGCCACACAGCACGCGAAACAATGGACCAATTGAGAGGCGAGTTCGGTGAACAGTTTATTTAACGCTTGGGACCAGTCAATTGGCCGCCCAGATCGTGCGATTTAACGCCTCTAGACTATTTTTTGTGAGGCTATGTTAAGGCTAGTGTCTATAGCGACAAGCCCGCTTCGATTGACGCACTGGAAGCCAACATTATTCGTGAGATACCGGCCGAAATGTTGGAAAGAGTATGCCAACATTGGACTAAGCGGATGGACCATTTGAAGCGCAGCCGCGGCCAATATTCGCATGAAATAATCTTCAAACATTAAATTATATCGACCCAACTATCGATCCAAATAAATATTTCATGCATTTTTCTGAATTTTATGTGTTTTTTTTAAATTTCTGATAGTTCTTATAAAATCACCCAATATATACTATACAAAATCAAACTGACAAGTAAAATATGTTGCTTTTTATTTGTTTATTTTAAGAAATTTAACACGAGATTATAATAATCAATTCTTACTTTTGTGACTAAACATCCATATTTGTTTTACAAAAAAGTTGAACAGTATTTATTTTTTTATTTATACTCTGAAGGAAGTATGGGGTTAAGTGTATCCATGTCAAAATTTATGGTGTTTTTAATAGATAGAGAATATTTTTTGTTAATAGTTGCATTAGTTTTCAAAATCTATCTGTGGCCGCAAAAAATAGCTATTTCTAATAAAAATAATAATTTTCTATACGTGGTGACGGCGTCTATAAGGAATCAATACAGTTTTACTATGGACATTTTCCACAGTGCGGTAATATCGTCAATAGTTAGTCAGTACAATATTACTGTTTTCTCCATATGACCCCACAAGAACTACCTTCTCAGTATTGACGTAGTCTACTGGTAGATTTCGTAGGACAAGCCTGTGTTAAATGTCAATAGTAGTTAGCAATAGTAAGGGTACAAGTTGTCAGTAGTATTGGTGACAGCGTCAATAGATAATCACTATAGTTTTACTATTGACATTTCCTGCAGGGTACTTTTCTATAAAACTTTTTTATAAAACAAGATCAAAAAATATAAATATTAAATAAGGAAATGTTTTCAAATAACATGATAGCTCTCCATATTAAGAAAAGAACCATTTTTGTCAGTTTCTTCTTTGTACGAAGGAGCAGCCCAGACTAATGCCACGCCTAACAGACAAATGCGTTTTTGATTTATGGAACTTTCTGGCGCAATGTTGGAGGGCAACCACAAATTTGCGCTTGCCAGAAAATCAGTCGAGAGATAACTATAATTGCCTGTGATGCTATCATTTTGTTACCTGTATTATCATTTTACTCGACTGCTTTATCATTTATAACACGCTCTTGTATGTTTGTTTTTACCCCTCGAAACCAATGCCGTATGAGTGATTATTACCTAGGAAGGTATATAAAATTGTATATACAGTTTAGCCGATTTAATGCGAAAATTGAAGTTGCCTTATTGCTTACGAAAGGGCTGAAATAGACTTCCGCCACTCTTTAAGCCAATTTTGGAAAATTCCAAGAAAATCGGAACCGCTTCGCTAACTGGATTCTATGTGCGGGGTGTATTTTTGTCGTGAAACGTGTATCAAAACTATTAACGGTCATGCAAAGTAGACGTATTGCTTTCGGGAAAGTGGGGGCTTGTGGCGATTTCTGAAGCCGATTTTGGGAATTCCCAAAAAAAACTCAAAATACGTTCGCTAACCGGTTCAGAACCGGTTTTTCATATTCAAAGCGCGTATTTGTGGTGGAAAGTGTACCTGAATTATTAGAGGTCGTTTTGCACCCGGTTATAAGGATAATTGTTGGCTTTTTCGAATTTACCGCTTTTTTTTATTTTTTATAGTAATATATCATCAATTCATTATTATTATAAGCTTACTTTTAAAATTATTTTAATTAAAAAAATGTAAAGCACTCCGCCAAATGCCTTTAACGCGTAGTAATGCAGACTTTTACTATAAATATAAAAACTAAATATAGTTTAAAAAACTTACATACCGTTAGTCTCACGTAGAAAGGCCCTAATTCGCATTTTCCCTGAATTCTTTTCTTTTAGGGATTCTACTACGTTTCACACAAGTACACAGTGTCACAAAGATTTGATTATATAATTCCATACATATCGCTCTTACAATCCATTGAGCAAAAAAAGTTACTTTTAGATGTACCTATTTATACAGTTTCCATTACGATTTTTCCTTCTCCTGTAAAATTGCAATTATTTTAGTTAAAGCCTTTCTAAATGAGAGCAACGATACACTATTTGATATCGAACTAAAAACTAATGTGTTGTTCATAGAACACAGGCAACTCGTCTACAAAATTTGTATGAAAGTTACTAAATCTTTTGAGAGATTTGGGGATTCATGAAGCCGATTTTGAAACTAATTAGAAAAATGTGGAACGCTTAACAATTTTGCATGTCTCCAAAAAATTCGGAACCATTCGATAACCGGTTTGGAATCGGTTATCCAAATTCGGTACGCGTTTTTGCCATGGAACATGCATCTTAATTATAAGCGGACATTCGCGTTAGTGCGAAAATTGAAGTTACCGTATTTCTTCTGAGAAGGTGGGGGGATTTTGACGTTTCCTAAAGCCAGCTTTGGGAATTCCAAAAAATTCGGAGCCGCTTCGCTAACCTAATTGCAATTGGTGCGTGTTTAGCCGTGGAACGAGTATCTAAACTATTAACGGTCATTCGATTTGGTGCAAAAATTGATGTTACCATATTGTTATCAGGGAAGTGGGGGATTTTGGGTGATTTCCGAAACCGATTTTAGGAATTCCAAAAAAAAAACTCGGAATACGTTATACTGATAATTATCTGATTATATGAATAATTTAAGAAGAAGCTTAAACAATAGTGAATGAAAAATATTCAATTTGGTATCAAAGCGTATATTTTAGTTTTTTTACTATATTTATTCTTCTTGAAATATATAGATATGTACATATATACTATATATGAAAAAAATATTATTAAATGTTTTTCTCTATAGGCCGCTGTTCTCAACATACATAAACTCCAAAAATATCTCTTCATTATTTTATGTCAATTTTGTTAATATAACCATTTATTAAATGATCTTATTTGTTTGATGGTGCTTAAATTTAAAGTAGAATAAAATAAATGTTTTTCAATCTGTTCATTCATTCATGCGATACAGTAAATACTTCAACTTGTGTACATAATTTTACCAATTTATGTTTTCTGTTTAGAAAAATTTTTCATATTTTTCTTTTTTATAGTTCTGCCACGTTCCGTGTAACACAAAAACTTTATGTTTCTTAGCGCTGCTTTATGTTTCATGTTCGAAAAACAAACATTAACACAAACGTTTTGCTTCTTTTAACAAATAAATTTATTTTAATTTGTTGGCTTTTCGTTGAAATCTTGTCTACATAATTCTCGTATGTTTTGGAATTTGTATTGAAAAGCTCATAAAAGCCACTTGTGTTGCAGCAGAAAACTCATAAAAAAATATATATATTCAATAGCAAGTGCCTGATGATGCTGCTGCTGCTGCTATTGATGGTGCGGTGCAGCAAAATGCACTTGGTAACAGCAGCAAACTTTTATGTTTCAAACACACATCATGCTTCTGTGGAACATAAAACATAAAATTATATATTTCTTTTCTTTATTTTGTTTTACAATTTCACTTTAAAACTTATCTCTTTTTTACGGCCACGTTTTGTTTGCATTAGCTGTCATAAATTAACAAAATTTTACATTTGGTTACACATGCACACACATTCGACAGCCAGGCACTCACTCACTCACTCACTGCAACCACACTCGCACACATATTCTACATAATTCGAAAATACAAAATTAACATGCCACATAAACCCATATGCATGTTTTGAGCAAATTATAAATTATATTATTATATATACATACATACATATGTATATACATATATACATACGTATAATGTGTAGCAGCATATTTCATAAAATTCAAGTTTTCACTGCAATATGTTGTTAAGAGATTTTAGTGTAAATAAAAAAAAAGTTTTTATTCTATTTTATTGGTTTCAAATTTTATTTGACATCCCTTTGAGCTAAAAAAAGAAAGAAAGAAACGTACATATGTACGAGTACATATGTTACTCGTAACTCAGCGGAATGAAAAACAGAACAGCAAAATATATGTAAATAAGAGCTGATAACTCAGTATTTTGTAGATTAGTGCAGTCATCGTTTGTGGATGCATTTATATTCAAATTGTTTATTTATTTGAATTCCAAATTTATAAAAAGCGAAAATTTCCTGACATCAAACTAATGATGGGTTACCAAGAACCAAGACGAATTTATTTTACCAGGTGGAACTGGAATTACAATAAGTACGACTGCAACAACACTGAAAACAACATGGTGTTGTATTATTGCTTAAGCGATTAATGAGTCAAAAAAGTGTATAGATGCTTACACATACATATGCACTTTATAGGCTTTTTACACTGATCAACATCTTCATGGAATGCGTGGAAGATGTTGAAAATGTGAAACACTGTTTACATTGCTCACATCTAACATCTACTATCAATCAAAAACAGTATTAATTCAATTTTCAAACAATTTAACAAAAGCACGCAAAATTGTTCCGAAAAAATTAATTTGAAAGACAAAAGAGGATTAATTATAAATATACGTATATCTATGAACAAAATGTAGGACACATAAAAAAAAATTTGCATTTCAGAAAAAAATTAAGGAAGAAAACACACACGCAAACAATTGACATGATAAATAAATTATGATTTAAAAAAATTTTTTTTTCAAAACTAATGACATGACAGGCTTTAGTATTGCGTTGTATAACAAAAGTTTGCAATCTAATTTCAGTGTCGAATTTCTGCCCATAAGCCAATTTAGCTGCGCTGCTTTTAGTTTTAACTGAATGACCTTTGCTTCAATGTGAGAAATCCATGTTAGCCTACGGTCCAGGTGAACTCCAAGGTACTTGACTTCGTTGTGCTGCGGAATAGGTGAGTTGTTAATTTGGATAGGCGGACATGTTTGCCTACACAGTGTGAATGTAACATGAGTACATTTCTGTTCATTAACTTTGATTTTCCAAACTTTTAGCCATTTCTCTAATATTGAAGTATATTCCTGTAAATTTCGTGATGCTAAATGGTGGTTTTCATGAACACTCAAAAACGCTGTGTCATCTGCAAAGGTAGAAGTGTGGATTCCGGATGTCGTTGGCATGTCAGAGGCGTAAATCAAATATAAAGTAGGCCCCAGTATGCTGCCTTGGGGAACTCCTGCCTTGATTGGCTGAGTTGGGCTAATAAAGTCGCCTTCTCTGATAACAAACTTCCGCCCACATAAGTAGCTTTCCAGAAGCTTGTGTGTATTTGCAGGCAAGTTTAGCTTTATTTTGTGCATCAAGCCCTCGTGCCACACTTTATCAAACGCTTGAGAAATATCAATGAAAAGAGCTGAGCAGTACTTCTTCGCCTCAAAGGTTTGTCTTATGACATTGACTAGTCTGTGCGTTTGTTCTATGGTGCTATGTTTAGCCCGAAAGCCAAATTGATGATCAGGGATGCATCCCACATTGTTCAATATTGAACTCAACTTCGCCATTAACAATTTTTCGAATAGTTTTGAAATTGTTGGTAAAATTCAGTTATGGGGCACCGCCTCAGCGTCAAACATTGAAAAAATCCAAAGGCGACAAAACAAAATTCTACGAACGATTACTGCAGCTCCATGGTATGTAAAAAATTCACGAATTCATAAGGATCTGAGTGTTCCGCTGGTAAAAGAGGAGTTTTCTAAGTACGCGACAAGGTATGTCAGTAAACTGGAACTTCATCCAAACCCTCTTGCGCGTAATATACTTAATTTTGGCGGCCACACTCGGCTTAAAAGAAGGGATACCGCTGCCACCATCAGATTGCTCAATAGGTGATTTTACCGAAATAGCTCCCGCATAATAAAACTTTGTCTAGCATTGACCGGACTTAAGAATCACATTTTTTAATTTTGAATTTAGTATTAAGATTTGAATACTTATTGTTAGTTCATTTTGAAGATTCAATAAATAAAAAAATGCTTAAAAAAAAAAAATTTTTTTTTCAGTGATGCCACAAGAATAATCGACATTATTGCCACTTTTCTAGTGGTGACACTGAAATAATCGAAAGATGTTGAATGGAATAAAACGAGATAGGAACATTTTATACAGATGTTGAAAAATGTTGACTTTTAGCACAATGCATTTCTTATGGGAAGATGTTGTCATCTTCAAAAACTGATGGTAGATGTTAGATGTTGTTCAGTGGAAAAAACCTATTACTCGCAAATAGGCATGTATGTAAATAACCCGGCAACAACTTTTTACACTCAATGTTCTACAAGTCAAAAAAAAAATATAATCTGGGGGTTACTCTCCATTAAGATGCGAAAGTAAGTTTGATGCGAAAGGTAAATGCGATAGGTGTATAATTTGGTACCCTGTGCCGTTTGCGCAAACATTTTCACGAAATAGTTTGAAAATGAAGCAACACGGGTAACACAAAATAAACAATAGCGAAGAATGATAAAATAAAATTTGGGAAAGGGAAAAATTAAATGCGAAAGGAAAATACGAAAACGCACTACAGGGTACCAATTCTTCGACTAAGAACGATTTTTCTTTCGCATCGCAATGCTTTTTCCGTTAAACCTAGTAAAAATAAATTCGCCTTGCTAAAAGCAATAGTATTTTCACAATTCAAGTTATACATGATTTATAAAGGAGGGTTAAATTGTAAGAGCTGATGTTGGTTTTGAATAAAACACAAATTATTTAAGAATTTTTGTCATTTTTATTGTGATAATATTAGATTCCACACAACGGGACCTGACTGGACCCAAGTGGGCTGGCGTTATAATAGCTGGCAGCCTGTTAAACCTATGATAATATTAGATTAGGTTATGTAGGCAAGCCGCTGGATACCCCGAGATGGCATAGGCTCTCCAGCTCACTTTGGTCCTGAAGTCGTTCGCTTTGTGATTGCCTGAAAAGTGGGATAGTGAAGTGAAGAATAGAAGTTAGACGGATACAGCGTTAGTGGAGAAAATGAATGGAAAGGGATGGAAAGGAAAGGTGGGAACCGTTTAGTGTGGCGTTACATACTGCTGTACTAGCCATCCGCTGCTTCTTATGAAACAGGCTAGCGTGATCGCATAGACCGATGCCAGACATGATAGGCTATTGAAGCTTCGCTCATTTTGGAATCTTAGACGGTGGTACTCCAATGCCGGGTATGTACCGAGGAGATTAAGCATCGTCTCCTCTTCTTCTTCTTCGTCTTGGAAACTTCTGCAGAAGTCGTTATAAGATAGGCCTAGTCTAGTGGCATGATTATCAATTAGAACAATATGCCTCCCAAACAATTATGAACGCAATGTCCAGGGATTCTCAGGTGAGATCTGGGTAGTTTTAATGCCTCCCACGTTTTCTTAGAGTTAATATGCGGCCACACAGGTTCCTTGATATAAGGCATGTGGACTCTGAGAGCCATTTTTCTTGGGCACGTTTCAACATGTGGGATTTTATTATTTTCCAACACGCTGGAAAAGATTGTCCTCCACAAGTTCCTTGACATAAGGCATGTGGACTCTGTGAGCCATTTTTCTGGAGCACGTTTCAGCGTGTGGGATTTTATTGTTTTCCAACACGCTGGAAAGGGTTGTCCGCAAAAGGGATGTATATCTTCCGCAGGTTCCTTGACATAAGGCATGCGAACTCTGCGGGCCATTTTTCTTGAGCACGTTTCAGCATGTGGGATTTTATTCTTTTCTAATACGTTGGAAAGGGTTGTTCGCAAAAAGGATCTATATCTTCTAGGGTTGTCCATTTTTTCGCTAAGTCATCACCGATGTTGTTGCCGTTGTTGGACCCATGCCAACATACCCAGTTTAAAGTTAGACAAGAATATCTCGCCATCTTATTTAAAGATGTCCGGCATTCCTGGATTAGACTAGAATTAGTGTATGTTCCAATCAGGAAGTTGATGGCGGCCTTGCTATCCGTTTCTCTAATGATATGTTTAGCAAATATCTTGTGAAACGTCTGCCATCTAGCCGCTTTATTTATAGCCAATATTTCAGCTTAAATAACTCTATAGTCTGAAGGTTATTTTAGTGTTGAATTCTTCTGTGTAAACGTCACCCCCAACTACTTTTCCGTACCCATCCGTGTAAAAGAAAAGAAGTATCCAGATTCTAGGGGAGATTCCCCGATTTGGTAGCCGTAGTTCTTTGAGAGGAATGGTTTTGGGATGCAGTAGTCAATTAGATCCAATATTGATATGGTTCAATTATGTGTGAAACAAATTACAGAACAAATGGCCGCTATGACTTCGGCGGCACACCTCCATCCGATGGTCCAAATTTTCAATGGGACTGAGGCATAATTGAGGTTATATGCAGTTAATGTGACGAATTATCTCATCATTTATCTCCCCCCGGGGCATAGGTTTTGGCTTGGCGTACTCCAAACCAGGGCATTCCGTTTTTCGGGTAAAGAGCGATTTTGGGCTGCTTTGCTTGTTTTTGAACGAATCATTTGACCACTTCTTCGATATAAAAGCTTACATATAACACTGATTCTCATTTCATTTAATTCAAGACACACCAGACAAATTCCGTTAAAGACAAAGTGAACCTTAAATAAAACTAAAACATGTTACTTGTTTTCGTTGATGTCATTTTTTTAGTTATCGTTTTCCTTTTGGGTGTTTTGAACTTTTATTTTGTATGCAACACCGTTAAATTGTATTCGAAGGGACGCTTTTTTTTTCTCACACCACTTAACAAATAGGTTTTATCTCACGCAATTGCAACATTCATTTTGTGTTAAATTATTTAACGCACAAAACAGGGAGTGAATTAATTATATAAACAACTTTCAATCAAACTCAAAACGACATTTATTAATAGAGACTGGCAGACAGGATTTAGAAAATGTAAAGGTGTGGAAAAAATTGCCTGCAGTGAAAATTGTTTGCATTACAATGTTACTGGGTATATAATAAACTTTCTGCATTCGGATACATTTTAAAACTATTTGAAACAAAGTAGATTTTTCCCGCGGAAGAAAGTATGTGATAGGGAAACTGTGTTCTATGGGGCAATTGCCGCATGTACATAAAAACAAATATTCTGGTCAGCTGGTTAGGGTTCACAACAGAAATACTCCATCGACCACAATTGATACAACAAAACGATGTTCACTTCAGTAACAAAACTTTGTCTTGTCCCGTTTTATCTGTTGCTTATAATAACGCTCTTTTATAGTTTGTCTTCTTTAATATTTGTCACCCTGTTTCCACTTTAAAGTTAAGTATGCTTTAATGTTAGTTCTTATATTTAGCCAAACATTCATTCTCACAAACCGAACTGGGTATGATTGTTGCAATCAGATATAAACTTTTGCATTTACGCGGTAACGTGCACACAAACGTAAATAATTGTTCAGTTTAAGGTACCAACTCGTACTTTCTATTTATTTTTATTTATTTATTTTTTTTTGCGTCTGTTACATGATGCGTTTGTTTGCCACTCTGGTGTTTTTCTAAATTGCTTTGTTTCATTTGATGGGAAAAACTGTTTGTGACAATGATGGATGTACTGCGTGATGACACATTATTTAGGTGTAAATGTTTGTATAAATACGGATTCGAAACAAACGTACACACATATATACAAACACACAAACGTACAATCATGTAAAAATGACAGCAACAATACATTTTACATAAAAAAAAGAAATGTTTATAAAAAATACACCGAACAGTGACACAAATTTATATTGCCGTATTAGAAACTTCAAACTTTTCCATATTTCTGTGGTAATTCAAAGCAATTTTTTACAATTTCTTTTTTATACATTTCCAATTTAAACAGTTCACCATGAGTTATGTGTAGAACACAAATATTTTCAAATGACACGTGACTCGTTGGCCACTTGTTCCAACAAAATGAAACAAATTTGTTCGGTTTCATTAAAACACACAACCCGGAACTTGTAAATACTCATACCAGAGATCTGCACCGGTACACCGCCACCATAAGTACACCGGTTGTTTACCCAATCATTTTCACATCCGAGTATTTTAAACACTCTTAAAAATTGACGAGGTGGTATTTTTAAACCTGTCGTTAGTTTGTGAAATCTTGATACAGCAAAAAAGTATGCAATCACTTTTGTATCTTGTGTATTTTTTTTTTCTTGGACCAGTACTCAGTGGACTAGTACTCAGTGGTTCAGAGGAGGAAAATAGGTTGTGAGGAGGGGGAAAGTGAGAGTAGTGTATGTGAACATTTGACTTGAACTTTCCAACGTTATAACAGACAGGAAACACGTCTGTAGGCAACTTATTCCACAGACGAAGCATACGGCTGAAAAATGAATTCTCTCTGTAATGCGTTATACGATTCGCCGGGCAATCCACCACGAATGGATTGGCCCTGGACGATGAACGTGTGCTACGTAAAATTGTGCGTGTTTCGGGAAGAAGATGCCTAATCTCGTCAGAGCAAAATCCATTGTAGTAACGATAGAACAGAGTAACGCGAGTAATTGAGTATTGAGAGTAAAACAAACGACCACAAAAAAGAGTGTTGTTGTTACTAGCACTTGGTAAGAGAAACATTTTGAGTACTTTCTATTTTCGTTCCAAAATCTACTTTTAAACACAACACTCCCTACAAATTCTTTTCTTGTGTATATGTGTCACCTTTTATTTAACATTAACTGAAATCACGGCTGCCAGATTTAATAACAAGTCATTTTCTTGCTATTATCTTTTTGACAACACTAGTTTTGACAGCTCACGCACGTTTTGTATCTTGTGTCACTGTCAAACATCTTCAGTTTGGTCTATAATTTAATCATGAATCGTCTTACAAACGAACAACGCTTGCAAATTATTGAATTTTATTACCAAAATGCGTGCTCTGTTAAGAAAGTTCATCGCGCGCTTCTTCCATTTTATTGTCAGTTTAATCGACCTACTGAGGCTTCTATTCGGGCTATTGTAAAAAAATTTCGCACCAAATTTACATTGTTGGACATTAAACCACCAACACGCTTACGTAGAGTGTGAACTGAAGAAAATATCGCAGCCGTATCGGCCAGTGTTGGTGATGACCGTGAATTATCGATTCGGCGCCGTTCGCAGCAATTGGGCCTCTCTGTTACTTCACTACGTGGAAAATTTTGCGGAAGGACTTGGGTGTGAAGCCTCATAAGATACAGCTGGTTCAAGAATTGAAGCCAAACGACCTACCACAACGCCAAATTTTTGGTGAATGGGCTCTTGAAAAGTTAGATGAAGATCCACTTTTTTATCGAAGAATTGTGTTCAGCGACGAGGCTCATTTCTGGTTGAATGGATACGTGAACAAGCAAAACTGCCGTATTTGGAGTGAAGAGCAGCCAGAAGCATTGCAAGAGCTACCAATGCATCCACAAAAAACAACCGTTTGGTGCGGGTTATGGGCTGGCGGCATCATTGGGCCGTATTTCTTCAAAGATGATGCGAATCACAACGTTACTGTGTATGGTGAGCGCTACCGTGCGATGATAACAAACTTTTTTTTGCCCAAAATGGAAGAGCTTGACTTGCATGACATGTGGTTTCAAGAAGACGGTGCCACATGCCACAGCACGCGAAACAATGGACCAATTGAGAGGCGAGTTCGGTGAACAGTTTATTTCAACTTGGGACCAGTCAATTGGCCGCCCAGATCGTGCGATTTAACGCCTCTAGACTATTTTTTGTGGGGCTATGTTAAGACTAATGTCTATAGCGACAAGCTCGCTTCGATTGACGCTCTGGAAGCCAACATTGCCAACATTGTTCGCGAGATACCGGCCGAAATGTTGGAAAGAGTATGCCAAAATTGGACTAAGCGGATGGACCATTTGAGGCGCAGCCGTGGCCAACATTTGCATGAAATAATCTTCAAACATTAAATTATATCGACCCAACTATCGATCCAAATAAATATTTCATGCATTTTTCTGAATTTTATGTGTGTTTTTTTTTTTTTAAATTCCGATAGTTCTTATAAAATCCCCATTAATTTTCAACCATGTTGACGATTTTGAAGGCACCGGTTGCAGATCTCTGACTTGTACACAGTAAATATTGCAAAACCCTTTACACTTTAAACATTCGAGCATTAATTTTGTCCGTTTTGCTGCATATGACAAAACTCTATATTCAAAAACAAAGCCAGAGAGTGTTCAGATCCTTTTTTCATCTTTGTAATGGACAATCGAATGAATTTTTAACACGATAGCTGGGATGGAAATATTAATATTCTGGGCTATACATTGGCCCAAAAACAACGACAAAATCGTATATATATCATTTGAAATTCATTTGCAATTTTAAGCGTGACATTAAGATAGAATTTGTTTAAAAAAACACCCTTTAATTGCCTCCTTTTCAACCAGGAAGCTGTTGAGTTAATATTTTATGTGCATATTAACCTAAAAATATCGCAAGTCAAAAAAAGCTAAAACAAAAAATTACATATACGAGTACAAGTAACAAGCAATTGTTCAAAGTTTCCAATTGAATTTTTAAGTACGTCACAAGAAGTGGGTTTTTTTTTAAATTAAATCAAATAAGATTTTGCTGCATTTGGTATAAACTTTTACTATACAACATTGTTGCTAATAAGACTTTTCCTCATATGTCTCCTACTTTAAAATCAAAGAAGAAGAAGAAGAAGAAGAAGAAGGAGAAAAAAAAACCAAAAATAATGCGACTACAATCCCCTAAACCATCAAGGCAACATGGCTGGCTGTCTATCACAAGACAGTATAACAGAAAAAAAAAATATATAAAAAATAAAAATTGATGCATTTAATGTAATCTTCGATAATATTTATTTGAAAATGTCTATAATCGGCTTTCTGCATTATTAAGTAGAAATACAAGAAACGCGTTTCCATTCCAAATGATATGCCCAAATAGAGGTAGCCAAACCGACATTCACACATACACAAATGTACACACACACACACACATACACACTTTATACCGATATGAATGTTTATATGTAAGTTCAAAATAATCTTAAAGAAATATAAAAAGTCAGAAAAAAAAAAATCTTGAAAAATGAAGGGTAATACGGTAGCATTTCACAACTAACACAACTACTGTATAACGAGATATTGTTAAGAGCACGAAAAAGAAAAAAAAAAAAAGGAAAAAAAGCAAGCAAGACAGACAGACAGACAATCATGGAAAGCCAACTAAAAAACCAGTTAATAACATTAAAACATGGTACCTTAGAGTCAGCATAAATACAGATAAAACAAAACCAAACCACATACAATGTTGCTTTTTCAACATTTTTTTTCTATGCTTGTTCGCATAAATGTATAGTGCCTTAAAAAAGTTTGCACCCTTTGCCGGTATTCTGATCTTAAATCACAAATTTAAAAACATGATGCTGGTGGCACTAAGATTCGGAAGGTGTGCGGAAGTTTACTGTCTAACATTACTTTTGGTACAGAATATCGTTTGGAAAACTTGAGCTATTAGTTTTTCAATCCTCCCTAATGCCATATGAAATTCATTTTATCGGCCTCTACAGGTCGCTATCTGTTAACCATGTTAAAGGCACAATTTTGTTTTACAATGAGTTCTGTAGAAGCTGTAAGCTGATTGTAAAGGAGCAAGATATTGAACTGCTTTGAAAAAAACTCCATTTGGAACATTTTATAAGGAAGAAACTTCTGCTGTCTTTCAGTAATATCAACTATTAAGCTAACTGCATTAATTTCATCACTGTCACTATCTCTATAGCCAATTGTAGAGCTGTGTCGTTCATGCACGAACGGGTTAAATTGAACGGATCATCTCATTGAACGAAATGAGCCGGTCATTAAACTGACCACTTTTCGTTCAATAGTGAGCCGTGCAATTTGGATAGCTTTCGTTCAAATATCTTTCATTCTTTTTATGTCATGTTCTTTTGTTTTTGTTGTTTTGTTTAACAATAGTGGGGGTTTTTTTGTGTTATATTATCTGAAATAAACCAAAAATAGAATATGAAATTAATAAAAATTGATCCCACCTAAATGGTTTTTATTTAAAATTATTTTCTCTTTTTTAAAACAATAAAATTTTATCACTTTTAATTTTGCCATTTTGTTTTGTTTATTTTAAAGAGCTGTGTTGAAAAATGACCGGAAAATTGTAGTGTCGGCACCGTGCCTTTCGTTCAAAGTGACCGATTGAACGATATGAATGAACGGATCAGTCTTTTGTAATTGAACGAAAGTGACCGGTCACTAAAATGAACGACCCGGCACAGCTCTAGCTAATAGCTATCCACTCACTTGCCTTATTCTACTCCTCTGATTAGAAATGTTCACTACTTTTCATCAATAGTTTTTTTCCTTAAATAAAACCTTAACTCCTCGTTCTTCTGTCCTAGTGGTAAACGTAATTTATTTTATCAGCCTCTACAGGTCGCTATCTGTTAACCATGTTAAAGGCACAATTTTGTTTTACAATGAGTTCTGTAGAAGCTGTCAGCTGATTGCAAAGGAGCAAGATATTGAACTGCTTTGAAAAAACTCCATTTGGAAGATTTTGGGAGGACGAAACTTCTGCTACCTTTCAGTAATATCGACCATTAAGCTAACATCATTAATTTCATCACTGTCACTATCTCTATAGCCATTAGCTATCCACTCACTTGCCTTATTCTACTCCTCTGATTAGAAATGTTCACTACTTTTCATCAATAATTTTTTTCCTTAAATAAAACCTTAACTCCTCGTTCTTCTGTCCTAGTGGTAAACGTAAAGGTAGCCTCTTAAATGGAGACACATGAGCTGGACAACCGCTACGTCTTTCCAGCAGTCCTTCATCTAACTCATATATGCAAAGTTTGCATAGTGTCATATACGAGTATATACTAAATAAACTTGTGCAGCTTATCTGTGAACTATTTCAAGTGAACGATCTGGTAAACTGAGCGATCATTATGGCTTTTTCTCTATGCTGAACTGTTTTACTACGGTGTATACTACTTGCAGTAATTTCATAGTAAACCTGGCTGTATATGATGTGGCAGCGTCTTTTTGAGACCACATGTTAATCAAGCCCACAAAGCATGCAGTTGTTGCATTAAAAAGTTTTCAATCATATTACGATATCGCTCATCATTCACAGTTACCATTACGCCTTTTTCATTTTCAAAGAAGTAATGATTCCTCCTGGCTGTTACTTTTGAGGAATGCAAAGATGATTGATGAATAATTTGAGGGCTTAACATTGCCCACAGCCGACTTTTCTGTTTATTCACATATCCACTCAGACGAAAATGTGTCCCATTACTCCTAATGATTCATGAAAATCGATATTGATTTTGATAAAATATTTTAATGATAACGATAAATTTGCCACATGTATGCTTAACGACTGACAAATATGAACTATCAAAACTAATGTTTACCAAACTGGTGGCAAAACAATATAGTACACCTTCCCACAGTTGAAGAGGATAGTTGAGCCATGGCTTTGTCTCCCCGGAACCCCAATTCTGGATTATTCTCTATTGCGACTTAAAAAAAAAATATACAATCATTGCCCAATGATTGGTCGTGGAAGTTTCAGGGTTTCCTTAATACTTACTTGCAGCCGTGAAAAGTTCACATCATTTTGATGAGCACCAGATCTTCCAGCACACGGATTATCACATATAGTTTCTTAGATATGTTTTTTTCTGTCTGGATAGTGGAATGTTGACTTTAAAAATAAAACTGACAATTTTGCCATTCTTGCCATTATAAATTTTCCAAGTCTCTTAAAGTAAATTCTCAGAAAAAAAAACTTGAGCATAAAATATATTCTTCTTTAATACATGTGTACATTCAAAATATACAGAGAATCCCAGAACTCATCCAAGCCAAAACAGTAAGATTGATTATTACCTTCATGGAAAAGTCAGAAAGAAATAGAGTCTCCTACTCTATTTCTTATTTTCCTCAACGACCTTCTCTATCAAACTTCCAACCCTATCCACTCTTTCGCAGATGACAGCAGCATTTGTCACTCGTACTCTTTTGGTCATAGGCCCAGCTTATCAGAGATCACTGCCAAGAGGCTAAATATGAACGATTCACTGAATAGTGATCTTCTATTAATCTCCGAATGGGGTCGTAAAAACAGGGTCACCTTTAACGCTCGTAAGACCCAATGTTGCTTATTAACGCACAAACAAACGACCGCAAATGCTGCTTCATTTGTACTCATGGATGGTATAAATACTGAGGAATCGGATGCTCTTGATGTTCTTGGAATGAAGATACAGTGTGATGTCCGCTGGGCTGAGCACATTTTTCATGTCTCCAAAGAAGCATTCAAGTGTCTCGGTTTTTTGAAACAGTGTAAGATGTACTTCACTCCATCCGATCTCCTTACTATTTATACCACCTACATCCGACCGAAAATGGAATACAACTCTCATGTTTGGGCCGGTGCCTCAAAGTCTATTTTGGGGTTACTCGACCGTGTGCAGGAGAGGGCGAAGAAACTCATCAGTGACAGTAGGCTATCCAACTCTATTGACTCGCTGGAGCATCGACGCAGTGTGGGGTGCGTTACTCTGTTCTATCGTTACTACAATTGATTTTGCTCTGACGAGATTAGGGATCTTGTTCCCGAAACTCGCAAATTTTTTCGTAGCACGCGTTCATCGTCCGTCTAGAGCTCATCCATTTGTGGTTGATTGCCCGGGGAATCGTACTACGCATTACAGAGAGAAATCGTTTTTCAGCCGCACGCTTCGTCTGTGGAACAAGTTGCCTGCAGAAGTGTTTCCTGTCTGTTATAACATTGGAAAATTCAAGTCAAATGTTCACAAACACTACTCCCGCCTTCCCCCTCCTCACAACCTATTTTCCTAGTTCTGGTAGAATGCACTGCATATGTAGGGGTCATCCCCTGAGTACTGGTCCAATATGGGAAAAAAAATCTTAAAAAGAAGAATACAAGCGCTCGTGCGAATAAGAAACATTTGAGCTGAGTAAAATATTTTGTTTTAGATTTTTTCTGATTTTTACACGTTTTTTCCGAGGCTACACGTTGAGTTCTGGGACACCCTGTATATGTATAGACCCTTGACCAATTTAAAGTTGGTGCTCGTTTTTTGAAGCTGTTAGAAACGGTATGCTTACATGTATTGCCTCATTTTTGGCTAGTATTTCTATCACAAGTGTATCTTTACTTTTATTGCAAACTGTTTCTAGTGTTTTTGATACAATGTATTTTGTTTTGAGACTTGCTTGATCTGACAGAGGTGAAAAACAAGTTTTTTTCTTTTTTTTTTTTTGGTTTTTAATTTACTGCCTATCAGTTTTTTTATTGTTTTTTTTTTTTGTGTAATTTTTTTAAGCATTTTGTTTTACTTTTGGTAATAGCACGGGCAAGATCACGTTTTCAGAGGAGCCAACACGTAAAATCAGCGATATGCATATAAATATAGTATAATTTGCAAACAAACAACTCAACCAAAAAGGTTGGGATTTAATAAAAGGTATACATATATATTTACATACATACATATGTATTTTTGTGTGTATGTGTTAATGTATGCCTGTATAGCATTTGTGTATATTTATGAATGTATTTATAAATGTCTACAATAATTTTCACTAAATTGGAAGAATTGTAGGAGTGTTTTTTTAGTTTTGTGGATTTTTTTTTTTTAATTAAAGCTTTATTAAAACTGGTAAAAAAAATTAATTTATTCATACAGACAACATACATATTTAAATTTTACATTCGTATGAGGAATCATAAATAAACAATTAAAATTCAAATTAAGATTGTAAGCAGCGCACAGTGTTTTGTAAGTTGTCTTTTCTTTTTTGGACTCAACAGTTTTGAAGTCGCTCAAATCATGAGCTTTAAACTGAAGTACGAACGAGTATATTTTCAGAATGCAGAGTTTAAGAGCAGTTGTGCCAGAATGATTATCTCGGCTAACGAAGCCAAAAAATATGGACTATGACTATAGGCAAACACTAAAGCCGATTCTTTTTAACAACAGCTTAAATTCTGCAGTCCATTCAGGTTTTTCGATCTAACTACGCCAACTGGGATCCATTAATAAGAATCTGTTCTGAATTTAATAAGAATTATAAACATGACGACTTCTGTATTTTAAGTCTTAATAATTAGTGTATTTACTTCTTTTGTAATGGTCTGATAGGATTTCATTCATCTTTACACTTTAATTAATTAAATAAATAAATATGTAACATTTTTTCAACTATAGGCAAAATTAAAGTTGGTTATAAGTTGAACTGGCTCTAAATGGCTGACAAGTCAAATTCAGTAAACATTTGCTTATAAACTAGTATACAATACAAACGAGTGGCATCTCTGAACAGCTGACAGCAGGTAAAGTTAAAAAAAAAAAAGGAAAACAAGCGGTGAAAAAAATTTAATAAAAATTAAAAAACCAAATTTTTTAAAAACAATTATAAATTATTTACAATGGAAAAGATAGGTTTTGTAAATTATTTTAGCTCTATAAATTTCATCATATATCATAAGATTCTTTTTGAACAAATTGAAAATAGCGGTTATATATTGATCAGACTGTTAACGCCTTAAGCGGGATTAATCCATAACAATAATTTTTTTTCAAGAAAAGATTATTAGCGAAGTGATTTATTCCCTTCGTCAGCTAAAAAGGCACCCGAATTGAAATCACTTTGTTCATGGTCCTTCGAACCGGATCTTAAAAACAACGAAAGGTGTTGAATCAGATGGCGGATCTCCAGGAAAAAGTTATTAATGGAGTGATCCATTCTCTTCGTCAGCTGAAAAGGCATCTGAATTGGCATCACTTTGTTCATGGTCCTTCGAACAAGATCTTAAAGATAACAAAAGGGGTTGAATCAGATGAGGGATCTCCAGAAAAAAGTTATTAATGGAGTGATCCATTCCCTTCGTCAGCTGAAAAGGTATCCGAATTGAAATCGCTTTGTTCATGGTCTTTCGAACCGGATTTTAAGCACAACGAAAGGGGTTGAGTCAGATGGGGGATCTAAAAGAAATTGTTATTAACGGGGTGATCCATTCTCTTCGTCAGCTGAAAAGGCATCTGAATTGGCATCACTTTGTTCATGGTCCTTCGAACCGGATTTTAAGCACAACGAAAGGGGTTGAGTCAGATGGGGGATCTAAAAGAAATTGTTATTAGCAGAGTGTTCCATTCTCTTCGTCAGCTGAAAAGGCATCTGAATTGGCATCACTTTGTTCATGGTCCTTCGAACCGGATCTTAAAGACAACGAAAGGGATTGAGTCAGATGGGGGATCTCCAGGCAATTGTTATTAACGCAGTGGTCCATTCTCTTCGTCAGCGGAAAAGTCATCTGAATTGGCGTCACTTTGTTCATGGTCCTTCGAACCGGACTTTAAGCACAACGAAAGGGGTTGACTCAGATGGGGGATGTCCAGAAAAAAGTTATTAACGGAGTGATCCATTCTCTTCGTCAGCTGAAAAGGCATCTGAATTGGCATCACTTTGTTCATGGTCCTTCGAAACGGATTTTAAAGATAACGAAAGGGGTTGAGTAAGATGGGGGATCTCTAAGAAATTGTTATTAACGGAGTGATCCATTCTTTTTGTCAGCTGAAAAGGCATCCGAATTGGCATCACTTTGTTCAAATTTTATTGTCTTCTTTAACATTAACCACAGTAAAACGATATCGAGACGATATCATGGTAATAATTAAGTTGTACAGGTCGATAAATAATCAAAAGATATTGATTTAAATACCAGATTAAGATTCAAGTAAAATTTACGCTGAAACGTTGGCATTGCCTCAATGTTCTTTCATACACAGGCACACGCGCAAACATTATTAAAACGGGTTTAATTTCTTAACAAAAGGCTCAATGTCAGTACGTTGAAAAACAATAATAACATGTAATCAACAAAACAATAAATAAAATAATAAAAATAATATGTAGCCTAAAAATAAACACTACAGTTGAAGAATTTGAATTTTAATACACGAACTTTGATTTCTAAAATAGTGAATATGAGTAAAGAACATGTTCAAGATCAAACATCATATAAGTTGGCTTGGACGATATTACTGCTAGTTCAGTTTCCTGTAGACCGTTGCCCAAATATTAGAAGGAATATTTACAGTGTTGGTTTTTTTTGAAGATAAAAAGAAGAGTATTGAACACAAATATATTGATTAGTTATCAGACAGTAAATCTGATTCTATAAAGCGTAAAATAGTTAGAATTTTCTAAAAATTGTACTATAACACTATCAATAAATTTATAAAAATTCTCTGATGATTTAAAATAGAGTAAATTTTTTAGAAGACTGAAAAAAATTAATTATTAATTTTCATTAAATCGCGTACTATTACTGATGATATCTTCACTAAACTGTCATCAGTAATACTAAGTGACTTAAAGAATATTAATAATTAATTTTTTTTAGTTTCCGATGTCTTCTAAAAAATTTACTTTATTTTAAATCATCAGAATTTTTTTTATAGATTTATTGATAGAGTCATAATACAATTTTTAGAGAATTCTAACAAATTGCCAGGAAAAATCGTCCACGATTATGTCATCTATGCAATCATCGACGATACTATGGTGGAAATCGTCGCCTACATAATCGTTGACGAGATAGTGTGGATCTACATAACTGATTCGTTGACGACACGCTAGAGGAAAATGTAGTGTATATAATCGTCGACAATACGGTGAGAGAAACCGTCGCTTGTGTGGTCTTGCGGCATTTTGTGGCCATTTGTTTGAAAATTTCGTCAACGATTTGCTTGCGGTGTCGTCAACATGTCTTCCACGATTTTCTGCTATCTTGTACCTAACGGGTAAGGCGTCTTTAAGGCATTACTAACTGGCTTACTTGTATTTAACTCAAACACATGTACATATTTTGTTTGTTAGGGTTAGTAACAAATTAATCTTAAAATACTGAACTGTTCAAAATGAATTTAAGCTCGTTCTCACTTCTGTGCAATAGGAACTTTAAAACGATATATAATTTTTCTAAATCGGTGTTGTAGTACGGCTAGAAAAGGGTTTTTAAAAAACATGTTTGCCTATTAATTATATAGATTCTCTGGCAGTGAAAGTTAGTATTCTAGGTTTTGCTGTGCTGTTTTTTAACAATAACATATCCCGTACACCATATTCTGAAACTTGAAATTTCCATTATCTTATAAATATAAATACAATACAATAAACTGCAACAACATAAGAATGTGAGCCACCCTAATCATAAGTAGACAGGGAAACTTCTTTAATTTAAAAAAAAAAATTAATTAATTAAAAGAAAATGGAGTAGTAGCAGCTATCGACTCCGACGTTTACAGTAATAATTTTCAAATCATATTTTTTAAATTATTTTCGATTAAAAATTTATAAATTAATTTGATATTGCAGTCAGAAATATCTTTGAGGAGATCACTTGGTGACTTATTTTCGAAAAATTTCCAAAAAATAAAAGACTTTTGGCTGGAAGATAGAAGTTTCATGGAAGTCTTTGTGTTAATCGGTGTTTAAATACTTGAGTTCCGTTCATCTCTGAACTAGTTCACTTGAACGATTTAGTAAACTAAGCAATCATCACAATTTGTGAATTGATCTCAGTGAAGAGTAGTTTCATGTTTTAATTAATATTATTATTTTATTTTATTTCTAGTAGTGCAACTATTAAGAATTTATACCAAAAATTGTATAATATATAGCTTACTTTTTGTATTACCTAGCTGTCTATATGTTGACATTTCATATGAGCCACCCTAGTGATTAGCAGATTTGGAAAAATATTTGAAACAATTGAAAAATATTTAAAAAAAATTTAACTATGCCTGGCTCACGATATCGTTTCGTAAACGTTCGTCATGAATTTTAAGGTCAAAAAACCCATTCCGATGCCGTTTAAAAGCTTTATTTTTCCCTGATCTTATATCATTTGCCGTGTCTACCTCTGATATATCCATTAGTTGAATAATAGTCGACTATAAGTCACATATTTTTAATATAAAATATTAGCGAACATTAACGAAATGTCATCGTGAGCCAGGCAGTATATTTTTCCATTTTAAACAATAGAATATATAAATGATCGAAAGTATTTTTCAAAAGTTTCCAAATATACTGAACATTAGAGCAGCTGATTTGAAATGTCGATATGTAGCCAGCTAGCAAACATAAAAGGCAAGCTATACGATTATATATTTTTTTGGTTGATATACAATTTTTATATAAATTCTTAGTAGTCGCACACTAGAAATAAAATAAAACAAGAATATTAATATATGAAAATGCTTTTCATTGAGAGCAAATCGGTAATTGTAATCGTCGCTCAGTTTACGAAATCGCTTAAGTGAACTAGTTCATAATAGAAAAATGGCTCGTTCAACTAAACTAGTTCACAGATGAACGGAACTCCAATATTCAAATATCGATTAGGGGAAATATTTCCACGAAACTCTTATCTAACAGTCAAAAGTCTTCAAGTTTTTTTCTTTTTTAATTAAAGAGGTTCAGAAAGCAAAATTCTTTTTTGTATTAGCAATTCAACTTAGAACGTAAACCTTCTATAACTGGAAGCTTTAAATCCCTGAGCAATATATTCATACACATATGTATATGAATGTGTGTAAATTATTAATGCAAAATTCATTCCAGCCCATCCTCTTTCGTGTAAGAGAATAACATATTAGCCTTATTCACAATGTTGGGCAAATGACATGACATTACACAGCATTTTTACTTTAAACAATAACACAATATATGCAGAGATACACCTACTGCAGTATTACATATCGCTCCTTTATTGCAACATAGTCATATCTCAAAAAATGAGCTTTTCGAGTTAACAATGCAGAATTGTTAACAGTTCTACCTTTTATATTGTGCCAAAAACTTATTCAAATTGCTCTTAAACTCATTCCTTTGGGAGATATTTTGCAAAAAAAATTTCTAAGACTTGTATGGAAACTAAAAATTTGAAATGTGTTTTTCTCGAAAAAAGCTTTTCTGCCATATGACTATGTTGCAATAAAGGAGCGATATATGAAGACTTAGAACTAGTATCTAGTATATATTTAAGTTCCAAACGGCCAGCTGGCAATCAGACAGCGAAACCATTTGCAATTGATAGCAAATTTTGCACTAACACAAATTTGCAATCCCAATTGCACGAAATTGTGAATAGAACTATTTTGTTACGTTTTTTTTAAGCCGCTCACTTTAATTTTATTTAAAAAAATAATACAACTGAGCGAATATTTGATACATGCTTTGTGTATACGAGTATATATGTATGTACTCGCATACAATTATAAATTTAAAATAAATTTTTTTTAACGAAACAAAACACTAGATTAAAAAATATATAAGCACAATAAACAGCAACAATCAAGAGCAGAAGTCACGTTTTGCGGTGTGCCATTTACTAATTGTCCATTAAAAAAATGAATTTATTTATTTGTACTCGCTGTTAAATTCTGTTTTTTATTTACGAATTCAGTTTCAAAACAAAACAAACAAAAAAAAATATAGCAATTTATTTCAGGGTTTAATACAACAAAACAAAAAAAAAAAAAAAAAAAGCATCAAAAAGTAACTTTGAAAAAATTGGTTAAAAATTATATCTGAGTTTAATTTGTTTAACAAAACTTTTTTAAGTTTTGCGAGGAATGGTTTAATGGACTTTGCAAAAAGCGATTTACATAAAACATCTGGTATGCGATAGTCCACAGAAAATACACGCCGCGGCTTTGCTGGGAGTTGCACATCTACATATATAACACTCAACGTCTCTCTTTCTCTCAATGCCGGTCTCTGGTCTGAAGTTGGCTGCTTCATGATATATTCGTTTCAGATGGTATTATATGCCACCAGCACTATACCACGCGACGCGTAATCCTCTGACTGAGATAAACTGTGTGGAAAGATGCAATGCACTCGAATATATACAACCAATAAATGATTTTTAGTTTTCAGTTGCCTTCTTGTTCTAAAGGCTGGCGCAGAACTACCTTTATGGTTTGAATGTTCAATTACTTTTTCAGTTTATCTATATTTTGTATTTTTTTTCAGAACTTTGTGAAGAAGATTTAGGGAATTTAACATAAAAAACTACACAATGGAACAGCGATCAAAAACTGTTGAATGTTATGTTGAAAATCAGTTCAAACCATAAATGCAGTTCTTCGCCCTCCCGTTTACGTCCCTTCGTACGTTAATCTTCGGTGTAAAGAATATGAAGGGGATAAACAAATATTTCACTAGAACCGTTTGTTCGTCGTGCGAGATGTGAATAAATAGAATAGTCGGTTCTGGCCAATGGGAAACTCTCAAATTATTCATCAGTCGCCGTAAATCAAAAATCTGACTTTACAGTGTCATCCACCTGAAGATTCCGTTTTGGAGTCCGTCCATGCGTTACATACATATACACATCCTGTTTTATATACATAGATTTACAGAACGCAGACGAGTGACTCGTGTAAGCAGTATTAATGAAACCACTTTGAGTGATTTCTAAAACGTTTGTGTTCTGTAAACTTTGTGGTTTTGAAATCGAAGCTTTACCATATTTGCTTACTTCTTATTTATTTTCATTTTATTATCTAGAAGTACTGGGTGGACCACATTCTTTTTTCGTCTTCACATTTGATCAATAAGAAGCTTATCGGTGATAGTAGGGTATCCAACTCTACTGACTCACTAGAGCGTGGGGCGCATTACTCTGTTCTATCGTTACTACAATGGATTTTGCTCTGACAAGATCAGGGATCTTGTTCCCGAAACTCACACATTTTTACATAGCACGCCTTCATCGTCCAGAGCTCATCAATTTGTGGTCGATTGTCCGGGGAATCGTACTACACATTACAGAGAGAATTCGTTTTTCAGCCGTATGTTTCGCCTGTGGAATAAGTTTCCTGCCGACGTGTTTCCTGTCTGTTATAACGTTGGAAAGTTCAGGTCAAATGTTCACAAACCCTACTCCCGCTTTCCCCCTCCTCACAACCTATTTTCCTAGTTCTGGTACAACGCACTGCATATGTAGGGGCCATCCTCTGAGTACTGGTCCAAGAAAAATAATAAAATAAATAAATAAAAAACCAAAGTTTATAAGACCGGAAATTTTTCATGATCGCTCCTCTACAAGTATCGGTTGAAATATTTTGCATTTTCTCGCATGTATTTTACTATTGTTCGGTAATAGTAGTCGCTTTTTAAATATGTCCATAGGAAAGTTTCATTGAAGATAAATTGGGTCCTCTTTTCGATAAGACTTTTTCCCTTGATGGTAGAGTACTCGACCAAAAGTCTCGAGGTCGCAGGTTCGATTCCTGCCTCAGACCCTGTGTGTTACTGCAGACAAGCAAAAAAGCTTCGCAGTTTTTGTGTTGGTTAAAAAAAAAAAAAAAAAACTGTAACGAATTATTTGCCGTGTGGCATGTTGCCTCATCTTGTTGTAAAATGTGATTTAGAGATGTTCGAGGCACATTTAAGACCGCAGACCATTTACGAGTAGAGAGGTTGGGTTTCTTTCAAACAGATAGTCGTAGCCGCTCTACGTTTTCCAGTTCCCGCGTCGTTTTATGATGCCCGGATAGTTATTTTGATAATGTTGTTCTAGCCATCTCGAACTTTTGAATCCATTGTTTAATGGTTGGAAACGTCGGAGAATGAGTCCTAACGCCAATATTAAAATGATAAAGAAATTTGCATTAAGCTTCGGTCGCAGAAACTTTATTGTGATAGTATTCTCGTACGCAAAATGCGCGTTCTGCTAAACCACGCCATTAC
The DNA here is from genome assembly GCA_914767995.1 of Thecocarcelia acutangulata. Taxonomy (NCBI): domain Eukaryota; kingdom Metazoa; phylum Arthropoda; class Insecta; order Diptera; family Tachinidae; genus Thecocarcelia; species Thecocarcelia acutangulata. Next base: position 119,712,133 of record OU612096.1, on the reverse strand, counting down.
ACTGATTCCCTAAAAAGCCAGTGTACGGTTACGAAGCTCCCACCGCTCCGTACCACCTAGCGCGCGCTAATGCTGAGAGACTTATGGTCCACCCTGTACTTGATTGAATACTTATACGCTATATAGAGGCTTTTAAATACTTCGCCGTAAGAGCCCCTGTCAAAGACCTCAGAAAAACTTTGTAACAAAGTTCGTTAAATCAAAGTTTCACTGTAACAGCAGAATAACCTTTAAAAGTATAGTAGTCCGCATCACTTCAATTGTTCAGCTAATAAGAAAGAAAAAAATGATTGTGCCAAAAGTCCCCAATAGTTACCACAAACTTCCATTATTCAAAACAAATTATAAATATTTTATCTTGACAGGAAAAACCTGCATTTTAAATGAACAGCAAACAGAAAATTTATGAATAAATTATCCAAAATAAAAAAAGAGAAGAAATTTTTAAGTAAATGTCAAAAGTAGCTGCAGTAGTAATTCAACTTAAATCATTCATTTTACTGTTATTATTATTTTTTTTGTGACTACTTCCTTTGCGCTTTATTTCGATTTAATCTCTTACCAAATGCCATCAATTATAATGTTTTTTTTTCGCTTTTTTTTTGTTAGTGTCCTAATTGTTTTAATTAAAGCACGTAGTTTGCATTTGTGCTACACAGCGCCGCAGCTTAAAAATAAAATAAATGAATATCTTCCACCATCATTTCTCCCAATCTGCATTAATTTCCTTTTGAAAGTCTTCAGTCTTTTTAATTGTCAAATCATGTTGAAATAATTTAATAAATGTGTTTTTTCACCCAATTTTTTCACTTTAACACCTTTTCTTGGTGTAGTCAATGGTATAGACTTTTACTGCTTGATTTAACCAATACACTCATCAAAAAAAAAATTTGCAAAATTTATTAATAAGACTTATGCGATGTTTCCACATTACAAGCAAGCTACTCGTTAAGAAATTTTATATGAAAAGCACTTAATTTTTTAAGTGATTTTAATACAAATATGTATATCAAACAAGTTACTTGCTTGTATTGTGGAAACATTACATTAGTCTCGCTCCTTGACTACTCAAGGCCTTGTTACACTTTCACACACGATCGTGCATTCTACTAAATAAAGCATGTGTGCTGTAAATGTGCTAAAAATGCAACCGTGCGCCAGAGTTTCTTAAAAATCGTGCGATTTAAAAAATTTTATGAAACTTTTTAAATCATTACGGTTTCTGTGCGATCAGTGTGGTATATATTGTGAAAAATATGAGAATATTGTTGGTGCTTAGACAAACAAATTTAAGTAATATAAAACGATGATGGGTTGGTATCATTCGTCTAGCTCGAGTTCAATCCTGGCTAAAGCCAAGAAATATATTTATTTTAATTATAGCAATAATTGCCGCGATCAATAACTCTTGATCAAAGAAGTAATGTAAAATTATTATGTTAATAAAAGTTTTTAATTATTTTATTGTGTATATAAATTTTTGCAATTATACAAGCTGGCGCAAAAGTAAACCTCCTATCAGAAAATGCTATAAATTTTGCAATTGGCCCCTAATGTCAGTTCTGTTTTGTTATTTGTGTAGTAAACACATGCGAAATACACGCTAATAAACAACACACGAAGAGCCATTGCACCCGCTCAAAGTTACTGTATGGTGTGCTGTTTTCACTGGAGGAAGACGTCGCTGGCCAAACAGTTACTATGAATGTTGAGCGCTACAGAGCAATGATCAATGAGATCTTCTTGCTGCAACTTGATGAATTGGGATTGGAAAACATGTGGTTCCAACAGGACGGTGATACGCCACACACTGCACGTGCCACAATCGATATGCTCAAGGATGCATTTCCCGGGCGCCTAATATCCCGTTTTGGCGATTTGAACTGGCCAGCAAGATCGCCTGATTTGATCGCTACAGACTTCTTTTTGTGGGGCTTTTTGAAGTAGCGGGTTTATGTCAACAACACTCAAACTATTGCAGCTTTTAAAGACAATATCCTTCAAGAATGTGGGGACCTATTGTCGGAAGTTTTGTCCAATGTGATGCAAAATACTACAAAAGGCTCAATCAACTGTGGCGGCGGCCATTTACATGACATCATATTCTCGACTAGATGTAAAAAAATTAAAAGACCATATAAGAATAATCCACAAGAAGAATCAAAGTTTTTCTTTTTTTTTTTTTAATACAGGCAAAAAACATCGGAAGGTTATTTTTGGGCCACCCTGTACTTGTATAATACTGTGGCCTACAACGCCATTTTGAAGCGATTTTTTCAATTCGGCTAGACTTTTGAAAAATTTTCTTGTGAATGAATCGTACGATCGTGTAGGATTTTATATCAGGGTCTGTAGGATCAATTAAGTATAGAATAATATAAATAAAATGCAACTAGTGCTGGGTGGCTGAGTAATTTAAACTGAAATATTCCTGCTTATTATGGTTGGCGAATTTAAAACCCAGCTGCGACAGCTTTGTACTAGATTAATTAAGAATTCGATCATAGTCTTGCAGAAAGTTTTTACTTATCTTTGTTTGTACTGGTCTTTATTGTTTCCAATTGCCTTCTAGCTGAAATACAAAAGAACCAGTCTTTAAATTAACTCCGAAAATTATTTGAGTGTAAGCAATATCTGCTACCAACTCGATTTTCTTTTGTACATTAAAAGGAAGTAAGAGTGTAAACGTCTGTGGCAGTGGTATTAAGTTCATTAAAAATATTATACGTGTTTATTTCCTGTAAATAATCATTTGCGTGTTGTTTCGTGAACAACAAGAAAACGATATTCAGTTCAAGCCACAATAGTATTATAGCAGCACTTACAACGAAATGTATCAATAACAACCTTGAATTGGCAGAAATTTTGTTAAAAAAAAAACACACACACACACACACAAACACACACACACATAAGACAAACAAAAGAGGGGCAATAACTTAAATGGTGCTTGTAAAACACAAACATGCAACAATATTTTAGTTTATTAAAAAATAACATATATAATCAGAAATCATACATAAATTATGATTAAAAATATATATATAAATTATAATATATTTGTGTGTACAGTTATAGGCTTATAAAATATATATACATACATATATAATATTTATTTTTTATAACCAGGGTGAGCATTTTTATGCACTAATAAAAAGCTCAATATATGCGCATAAAATATGCACTAAATTTGATCCTTGCGGCAATATCACTTCACAGAAATTTCCCAATATTTTATTTAAGCACAGAAAAAGATGCATGATTAATAATGAAATGCATTGAATCAATTAATAAATTGTTTGAATTGCGGATCTGAAAAGGATTTCGATTTCGAAACGAAAAGCTCAATAGTACAATCGAAAACGAAAATAGTATAAATGGAAACGAAAAGCTCAATAGTACAAATGTTTTACTAAACTATCTTTAAACAGCCTTTATAACAAATTTTTTCATACTAAAATACAGCCTACAAACAATGTCAATTAATAAAATGCATATGTGATTCAATACGAGATGAATATAGACACAGAATAATTCAATGGCTCGGTGGCTAAATGCTTAAGGCAGCCGTTCATGATACGTCATGAACCGAATTCAAATCCTAAAATGGGTCCCCCAGCTAAAGGTTTGATTATTATTTTTCTTGTCTTCTTCAATCTTTTTGTATTGTAAAAAATTCTTCTTAAGAAAAAACTTAAGAAAGGAAAAACGTAAACTAAAATCCGATGTACAAATGTCCAAACCAAAAATCTAGTTTAAAATACAGTTTAGTTACTACGAAAAAATTTTTAAAAACTAAGCTTCATTACAATGAAATCAAAAAAAATAAAATAAAATAAATAAGCAGAAATAGTGAAGTCCCATTTTCAAACAACGATGTCTGAATGTTTTTGCACGTGGAACATATTTTGCTAGATCTTAAAATTTCAAAGTCCCAAAGTTTCACTAAAACAGGTACATGGCTACAGTGAGTATTTTTCGTTTTAACGAACCTTTACTCTTCCATATACCGTAAGCAGTACTATGAAAATAAATTAATAATTACATTTTCTTGTCTTCTTCAATCAAAAATAATTGAAAATTAAGAAAAACTTAAGAAAGGAAAAACTTGAAATAAAACCCGATGTACAAGTGGAAAAAACAAAAAAACAAAAAAAAAGAATAATTACATTTCGTTTAAAAAAACGGCTTTGCGGATTCTTCAATTGCAAATGAGTAATGATACAGACTCTTGTTCGTTACACTGTACTTACTTCACAACTGTATTCTCATATAATACTATCACTGTGTATTAGCACACTAGATGTGCTTATTCTGTTGCACAACGCTTAATATAAAACTCTGTCTCTGCCGAACATCTATCTGCCTGCTATTTATACTTCTTTATTACCTTCTGCAATCATCATGAGCTTTCCAGTTATTTGCTAATGATAATTCCAGACTCAAATGTACATACATAATTGCTACGCATATACACACACATGCTTGCGAAACAATAAGAACGCAACAATAACAACAAAATCATTCGTGTTTGATTTATTGGTTTATTGATTTATTCTGCGTTCTTCAAAACTGAAAAAAATTTTATAAAAAATTTTAAACAAAAAATTTAGAAATTTTTCTGAAGAAGACACAAAAGGGGGTGTCGAAATAACGAGACAATAAACGAATAATTTTACAACAAGTGACCTCAAGCTCATTAAACAATAATTATATTTAAAAAAGGTATTTTTAATTTTAATAAATATCTCATAAATGATTAGCGTTTTAATTACCAACTTCGGTTAAAATATCTTAAGAATAACATATATTTCTAACCGGTTCTTAAAACCTCTTCAGATATATTTTTCAATATTAAAAAATTGATTTTTCTCAAAAACATAATTTTCAACTTAGGCTGTTATTGCTTGTAGCCACAGCTTTATATCTATGGCAATGTATTTATTTATGTATTCAAAGATGGTGCAATCAAAAGTACAACTGATTGATTGTTATTTTATTTTATTCTACTAACAGGTAGAAGGGTTTCTGGATTTATTATTCGAATAACAACAAAACTCAATTAACAGAAGGCATGTACACGAATATAAAGTAGAATTCATATAGGTATAAATATCTTGATTAAAATCAAATTAAATAGAACAAACTTATTATATTTTTAGGTACGCTGTTAAAAATACTAATCATAAGAAAGATTTTGTTAATGTGACTGCTGCTGCTGATATCGCAGACGCTTATTTTCCAAAATGTATTCTGACCTTTACCACAAACAAGTTTTAGTTAAAACATTAAATCTTAAGAGCATTCGTTAAGAAAGTTAAATCTAAAACATCCGTGCTACAGCTCCAAGACGTTTGATTAATAGTTGTCGCGAAGGCGCCTGACTGAACCCAGGATCGAGTGTTTGGTTTACTGCAATCAAAGATTGTTCAAATTCATGTTGCTGCTTTATTACAACATAGTCATAACTAAAAAAAGCTTGTTTCGAGAAAAACACATTTAAAATTTTTTGATTCCATACGAGTCTTAGTAAAATTTTTTAGAAAATATCTCCTAAAGGCACCAATTTTAAAGTAATTTGACTAAATTTTTGGCACAATATAAAAGATAGTACTGTAAACAATTCTGCATTGTTAACTTAAAAAGCTCATTTTTTGAATTATGACTATGTTGCAATAAAGATGCGATATGGCACTTAGAGCAACATTTATGAGCCAATGTTGCCACCCATTTTCATACCCGATGTAATGGCTAAAGCTATGTACACACGGTAGTCAAATGTTACAATATTGTAAGATCTGGCAACATGCTGACAATGTAGTTTTTTTTTGTAGCATTTTTTTTTTTTTTTTTTTGAATCTTAAAAATGAACTAACAATAAGTATTCAAATCTTAATACTAAATTTAAAGTTAAAAAAAAAAAAATGTGATTTAAAATTAAAAAAAAATTGATGCTAGACGAAAAGTTTTATTATGCGGGAGCTATTTCAGTAAAATCACCTATTGAGCAATCTGATGGTGGCGACGGTATCCCTTCTTCTCAACCGACTGTGGCCGCCAAAATTAAGTATATTACGCGCAAGAGGGTTTGGATGAAGTTTCAGTTTACTGACATACCCTGCCGCGTACTTAGAAAATTCCTCTTTTACCAGCGGAACACTCAGATCTGACAATGTTGTGACATTGAAAAATTGTCCCGCAGAAGTAAATTGTGTGTTCAGACGATCGTTAGAAAATCTTACAATTTCATTGTCATTCTATGGTCTGACAAATAATTCATCTGACAACAAAAATTGTCAGTTCACACGGTTGTCAGATTGTTAGATGAAAAAATTGCCAGACATTTTGTAAGGCATTACCACTTATGTATAAAAATAATCATCTGTTTGGCAGTGTTGCCCATCAAACTTTTTTCTGACAATGATGCCATTGTCAGGTGCATTAATTTTATACATTGGACAATTAAAACTGAGCTTACAATACCAGCCAATTAACTGGCAATGCCGACGAAGAGTGTTCTCACGTTTGTCACATGTCTGACAACATTGTCTTACAATTGATTGACAATGATTTTTCTGACAACGTTGTAAGTTTAAAATTGGCAGTCCATACGATTATAATACATTTTCAGACAATTTTACTGGCAATATTATAAGATCTGGCAACCGTGTGTACGAGTACGTAGCTTAAGTTTGTGAAATAAAATCAGTTTTATATTATATAAATGATTTGTAAGAATTTGTGAAGCCACACCTAAGTTGTGTTATCTATTTATGTACTCGTATGTATATACTATTTCGAGTGAATTACGAGCAACTGTGTCTTAAATCACCCCAGCAAGCCATTAGGCTTTCTAGTATATACAAATGTATATTTCTTTTTCTTAAGAAACCTTTTAAGAAGGTAAACTAACATTTAACACTTTGTTTCTTCTTTTGTTTGTTCGTGTGGTAATAAATAATTTAGTTTTCTTTTTACTAATGTTTTCATGAGTAGTCCGTCCGGCCGTTTAGAAGTCGTTCTATTTAAATCTTTCAGCTGAAAATTTTAAGCCATAAAAACCAACCAGACAACCTGGCGACTGTAGTTGTTCAGTTGTGGTGGCTCATTGTTAGTAAATTTGTAGCAGTAACTTTAATTGACAAAATAATATTTCACTAATTAGAAAATACTAACAAACAAACATATGTATGTACCTATAAAATTGAAAAAATAATGCAACACGTAAAGACTTACACACATACATATGTATGTAAATATTTGTACAACTGGCTGACTTGACAAGCTTAGGACGAGCTCTTGCATATGTACTTACTTGTATGTATGAGTGCAAGTATGTGTATATAATTATATGGAATGAGTAAATAATATGTATTTTTACTAGTAAACAAGTTTAGTGACTCACTGCTTATAATAAAATTAATTCTAAGGTTAATTGTGTAATTAAATACGGCATAAATTAAAAAAAAAAAAAATGAAATGCTTCAATAAAATAAAAACAAACTGTAAATATAGACACATATACTTATAATATATCGCTCCTTTATTGTAACATAGTCATATCTCAAAAAATGAGCTTTTCGAGTTAACTATGCAGAATTCTTAACAGTACTACCTTTTATGTTGTGCCAAAATTTTATTCTAAATACTTTTAAACTTTAGGAGATATTTTCTAAAAAAATTTTCGAAGACTTGTATGGAAACTAAAAATTTGAAATGCGTTTTTCTCGAAACAAGCTTTTTTGCATTATGACTATGTTGCAATAAAGGAGCGATATGTACATACACACATACTCGTACTTACAGGCAGAGCTCAGTATAACAAATCTCGCTTTAACGATAAGCCGATCTCATGAACGGCACAAATTTTGATATCAACTATCTTAAAGCAAATATTATACTCGATCAATAATAATAAATGAAAAAAGGGGAGGTGGTATTCTTGATTAAGCTTTTTTTAATATATTGTTAATTATATTTTATTTTGTTATAAACAATATTGTATACTCAGGCTATATAACTAGGAAAATAGGTTGTGAAGAGGGTTTGTGAACATTTGACTTGAATTTTCCAACGTTATAACAGACAGGAAATACTTCTGCAGTCAACATATTCCATATACGAAGCGTGCGGTTGATAAACGAATTCTCTCTGTAATGCGTAGTACGATTCCCCGGGCAATCAACCACAAATGGATGAGCTCTAGACGATGTGCGAGTTTCGGGAACAAGATCCCTAATCTCGTCAGAGCAAAATCCATTGTAGTAACGATAGAACAGAGTAACGCACCCCACACTGCGTCGACGCTCCAGTGAATCAATAGAGTTGGATACCCTACTGTCACTGATGAGCTTCTTCGCCCTCTCCTGCACACGGTCGAGTGACTCCAAAATAGACTTTGAGGCACCGGCCCAAACATGAGAGTTGTATTCCATTTTCGGTCGGATGTAGGTGGTATAAATAGTAAAGAGATCGGATGGAGTTAAGTACATCTTACACCGCTTCAGAAAACCGAGACACTGGAATGCTTCTTTAGAGACATGAAAAATGTGTTCAGTCCAGCGGACATTACACTGTATCTTCATTCCAAGAACATCAAGAGGTTGCGATTCCTCAATATTTATACCATCCATGAGTACAGATGAAGCAGCATTTGCGGTCGTTTGTTTGTGCGTTAATAAGCAACATTGGGTCTTACGAGCGTTAAGGGTGACCCTGTTTTTATTTTTATCCCCGAGACCTAGTGATTGATGTTGTCTAATGCAGCGATTACACAACATTCAGTTGTCTAATGCAGCGATTACACAACATTCAGTTGTCCCTCAACCAAAAAATCGTTTATATACTCGTACTTTTCTTGCCTTTCTTATTTAAAACTAATTATCATAGCAATAAATAGAATCCTTCTTAATTTAAAATTTGAAAAATATATATTAGTTATTTTTAGACATATTTTTAAACTTTAATTAATTACCTGGAATAGATATTTAAGCATTTTTCTTAATTGAGGTAATGCAAAGTATTCCTTTAATTATACTACAGCAATAATTGGATGCAATCGTTTAACTGCTTTCCCGCTTAATTACCCCAACATATTCCTGTACTTACAGCCATAGCTGTAGAAAATGGATACAGAAGCAGCAAATAATTATTCTTATGAGTACTTTTCGAACTGAGATGATAACGAACTTTTTATGTGAACGATATGGGGTTTCAACAGGGCGGTGCCATTTGCCACAAAACTATCGAAACAATGGCACTTTTTGGCTCGACAAATTCAATGGCCGTGTTATCTCACGTGGTGGCCGTCAAGATCACGTGGTTTGATACCATTGGGCTTCATTCTTTGGGGCTATTTAATAGAAAAGTTGTACGTCGATAAGCCAGCAATAATTCAAGAGTTAAAGGATGAGATAGTTTTGTACATTAAGCTCAATTATTCCTCAGAGTCATGGAAAAGTTGAAGTGATCGGATGGAGGTATGTTGCCGAGTTCGCGGTCATTTGGCCGATATTTTGTTCCATAGATAATTGAGCCATGCCAATATTATCATAATAAAAAGAAATTCACAATAATTTTTAAATAGTTTGTGATTTATTCAAAATCAAAGTCGTCTCTTAAAATTTATGTACTGTTCATAGAACACGGACGAGCGAGAAAATTTGTATGAAAACAACTCAATTTTTTGAGTGATTTCCATATAAATTTTCAGTGTTCTATGAACAGCATATTAAGCACCCTATATATTTATTTATTTATTTAAAATATTAGTGAATATTTACAAATTATAAACTAATAGTATATCAGGCCATGGCTACGAGGCCTTAGGCACAAAATTTTTTACAATTTGTAGTGTAAAATAAGTTATGATAATATAATAAATATTTCTAATTTATTTTGGAGATATATTTTAGATTAAATTATAAAGCTTGGTTTCTTTTAAAAAAGTTATTATTTGGATAATGTTATTTTTTGTCGGTATAAAAGTAGCTGTTTTGAGTAAAAGTACTTTATTCTTAGTGGTGTTTATAGAACACGAATTTTGAGTGTATTTGATGTATGTATGTGCGACCAACTCCGTCTATAAAATTTGTGTGAAAGTTACTCAATCTATTGAGTGATTTCCATACAAATATTTAAGACGACTTAAACTTTCTGGGCATATCACTCAATCGTTTTCCACAAAAAACCACATTAACATAGAAAATTTAGTTAAATATAAATACAAATTTTACAACTTTTGCTTTAAATTAAAAAAAAGTTGTAAACTTGTAAATTACAATTTATGAATGCGAAACAACTTCAGTCATTTACATAGATTTTATGCACAGTGACTACATTGAGCTATTACCTACAAATTGTCAATTTTTGTAATGACATTTTAAAATAGTTATTGGTAAGTGAAAAAAGCGTTGCCCAATGACAACGCTTTGTTAAAATAATTGCCCAAAATGCCGCAACAAAATCAGTGAAATATATGTTTACTCATTTTTCAAATCATTACTTTACAATAGAAGTTTTTTATTATAATGACAACCTTCTTCGTTCTCAAGCCGATTTCTTTTGATGGTAATCACATCAAAGGCATGTCAGCTAGAGCTGAATATTCACGCACTAGGTACGTGCGCCGCATACTCAGCTTCTTCCGAAAAATCTTAAGATTTCTTTCATTTGATTTCTTTATTTTTTCCTATAGGGAAGAATCATTAAGAAGTAAAATTTATAATTTAACCGCGTGTCACTAATAGGATTCAAATTCATATAAATAGCTGCTTTTTAAGTAGGCAGGCAGGCAGGCATGTGTTTGACAAAACCAAACAAAACAAAACAAAACAACGATAATTTAAATGTTTTCTTAATGTTTATTATTTTTTGTCATTTAAATTATACAAAGCTGTCTTCTTTCTTTCTTCGTTCAAGTTGTCTGTTTAGCCTGGCTTTGTCTCTAGTGGTAAAAGGTATGTGCTCGCAATATACATTAGTTTTGTTAATGACTCATCCCAACTGTGACTGGTAGACGCGTACACAAACAAATGCATTAAAATACTATCATTAGTTTAGCAACCTGTTTACTTTGTGGTCTGTCACTTCACGCCTGTCACTTGTGCGCTCTGCCAGCGACTATTTTGCAAAACAATTGAAAAGAAAGACACACACACACACAAACCAACAAAAATAAAGAAGGCACAAACACAAAAAAACTAATTATACTTTCAAACTTTGGACTTTAAAGTGCTTCCTGTTGATTTTAAATTTATACATTTTGTCATAAATTGCCATTATTAAAGTTGTTTGGATTAGAATTTATGCAAATGATGTTTTGCACTCTTTTTTTTTATATTTGTTTTGAAAAATTTAAATGGAATAGAAATTGTTTCAGCAGAACAAAACAAAAAGAGAAAAGGTTGTATTGTGTAAAAAGGGGTTTTCAAATGAATGACTAAATTCAGCGAAAAGGTATTCGGTAAGGCATCAGCTGCACTTTGCACATAGGGATGAAACGATACTCGATACTTTTCTTTCGATACTAAGTACTTTTGATATCGATGCTTTACTATAGAGTACCCAGTAGTTATCGGTCAAAACTACTCGTACTGGTATCGGTCAGAAATACTCTTTTCTTGTTGACGGCAAAAAAACTGAGTTGGTCACCATTTTTATCATAAGTTTTTGTAAAATAAATCCATGCAATCCGTGCGTGCAAATGGGACTACCAAAATCTTGAGATACTAAAATAAATAGTCCAGTTACTAACACCATTCGAATTTGTCACTAAAAAATCTTTAGACCAAAATTATGTGACTTTGCCGAAGATTATACTAATAATAAATTGTTTTACATTTAAGCTACAAGGTTTTTCTTAATCCATTAAATGTATCAGTCAGTTACAAGACAAACTACCAGGAGGGTTCGGCAACTTCTTAGCCTAGCACAAAAAGCGCGGTATAAACTAAAAAACAGTGTTATGGAAACTTCCATCTCTGCTATGAACACATGTTAAATTTTGTTTCGATCTGGTAACTCCTTCATATAGAAACAGCTGTTTACAAAAGACGCATCCGCGATTTTTTTACATTAGAAAAATTTTAAATGCGTGGTGTCATTAAATATTTATATAAAAAAGGTTTATCAGGACAAAAAATTCATAATGATATGGTAAATGTGTTAGGTGAAAGTGCTCCTTCATATGCAACAGTAAAAAATTGGGTTGCTGAATTTAAACGTGGTCGTACAAGCATTAAAAAGGAACCACGTAGTGGGCCTCCAAAAACAGCAACAACAACAGAAATTGTAGCCCAAGTGCATGATATGATATTAAATGATTGACGAATAACAGTACGTGAAATAGCTAAGATCATGGTCATCTCAAATGATCGAGTCCATTAAATTTTGCATGAAGAACTACAGATTAAAAAGCTTTCTGTAAGATGGGTGCCGCATTTGTTAACAGTCGACCAAAAACGCATAAGAATTAACATTTCTCAAGCTTGTTTAGGTCGTTTTAAGCGAAATAAAATGGATTTTAAGCGTCGTTTTATAGCTGTTAATGAGACATGGATCCACCACTATACTCCAGAGACAAAAGAACAATCCAAACAATGGACTGAAGCTGGAGGAAGTGCCCCAAAGAAGGCAAAAACTATTCAATCGGCTAGTAATGTTATGGCTACGGATTTTTGGGACTTCAAAGGTATTTTATTGACTGATTGATCTGCAAAAGGGTAAAACAATAAATTCAACCTTTTGGATCAATTAAATGTACAAATTCGAGAAAAACGTCCTGGCTTACAACACAAAAAAATCATGTTTCATTAAGACCACGCACCAGCGCACAAGAGTGTTTTAACAATGACTAAAATCAACGAATTAAAGCACGAGTTGCTTGACCATCCACCTTATTCTCCTGATTTAGCTCCCAGTGACTTTTGGCTGTTCCCAAATCTAAAAAAATTCTTTGCTGGTATTGGGTGAATGTAGCAGAAGAATTGTTACAATAGAATTCCTGCGTTTGAAAAATCTTCGCTTTTGGGATCCTAATTAAGACACCTCAATTTCAGCCAGTGTATCAGTAGATCAAGCCCATAACGAAGATTTTGATTTTTGGCTCCATGTGTTCTTCCCTGCCACGAATCGTAAGAAGAAGTCGACCGATACAAGTTTGTATCGATGGTTGTTATTCGATATCGAATAGGTATCGATACTTTGCGATCGATATCGTATTGAGCATAAGTATCGATACCCTAGTGGTATCGTTTCACCTCTAATTGCACAACATGACTTTATCGAGAATGTGGAGAAGTTGATATATTTGATTATTTCTTATTTTTTTGCAACACTAACTAAAACTAAACCAGTGAGCCATCTGCAATTAATATATTTTTTTTTTTTTTTTTTTTTTTTTTTTTTTTTAATGTTTATTTAACAAGTATTTAGAATATAATAGTAAACTCCAAATAAACAAAAAGTGTAATTATTAATTTGTATATATACAAAGTCCCATTTTAACGAGCTCTCATGTACAAGATATAATTTATAATACAGTTAATTTTTTCTTATTTAATAATACATAATTATAATAATATATTTTTAGTAAGTTACTTGTAAGCAAAAAGAATGCAAAAATCTTACTTCTGTATAGGAAATTATAAAAGGATAAGGTCAAGAGTTAAAATTCAACAAACTATTATTGTGTAAGCCACCAATATTTCTTAAGGTTCATAATTTTAATGTTTTTATCTTCTGTATAAATGTTTGTATCAAAACGACTATTTTCTGTTGTAAGTTCTTTACAAGTTATTGATTTATTATTGGAACGTCTATAAATATGGTAAAATATAGGAATACCATCTTCATCTTGGAGAAAACCATTTCTATCAAGAAAAGGAAAAGCCTCAGGAGGCATGAAGCCATTTTGTAGCGTTTTTGAAATGTACTTTTCGGAGACATAATAAGGAGCCATAATTAGGTTATTTTCGGTGGTATTCACACTGTTTAAGATATGGTCTCTTATAAGATGAATAATAAAGTTATCAAATCTAGATATTTCTGCTTTTTCATAAAGAATTTTGTTTGATACATATTTTCTGTAGTTACTCTCCTTAGATCTGTGTAATGAAGTGCAACACCTGAGACATTTCCTTTCGTATACTCGGATCTTCTCCATGAACGAAGGGCTTATGTTAAACCATATTTGACAACCGTATGATAGAATTGGCCTTATTAATAGTTGGTACATAATAATTTTAACCCTTGGTTGTATATATTTAGAAAAAAAAAGTTTTTTATATATAAAGAATGCTTTTCTAGCTTTTATAAGTTGTTGTTCTACATGCTTATTAAAGTACAAAAATTTATCTAGATTTATGCCTAGTAGTTTAACAGTTTCTTTTGTATGAATGCTTATATTATTAGTTGATCTAATACCAAACGACTTCCAGTTTTTTCTTATATCACTATTACATTTTCCAACTGGTGGTCTAAAAAGAATACACTCGCATTTGTTCAAGTTGATCTTCATATGCCAATCTATGGAATAGTTTTGTATTAAGAGAAACTTAGTTTGTAACCCGTGATTTATTTTGTCAACTGTATTTTCGGCGTGATATATGGTAATATCGTCTGCGAAAGCTATAATATTTTCCATTTTCTCTAGTAAATCAATTATATACAAATTAAATAATATCGGAGAATTAACGGTGCCCTGTTGTAGTCCATTGACAATTGTAAATTTCCCGGTGCCATTTGTTTCTCTACCATAAATGGAAAAGGTCCTATTATTCAGCATGTTGTGTATAAGATTTACAAAATGTAGAGGGAATTTAAATCTAAGTAATTTACATATTAAACCTGGTATCCAAATATTATCGAAGGCTTTTTCAAAGTCTACTAGGCAAGCACCGGTGTATAGGGATTTATTCAGATTCCACTGGATATTTGAAACAAGCAAATGAATTGCATGTATCGTTGAATGCTTGTATTTAAAACCGAATTGCCTATCGCTTACTAGATTCCTGTCCTCGCAAATCTTCATGATGTTGATATTGATACATACTTCAAATACTTTGCTGATGTTTGGGAGCAAGCTAATTGCTCTGAGATTTTTTGGATTAGAAGTATCCTTGTTCTTCTTTGATAAAATAATCACTTTGGCTTCTTTCCAAGCAGTTGGAAAGTAAGCATTATTTAGCATGTTATTAAAAAGTATTCCATATTTGGATATTAAATCGTTTGGTAAATTACGTAGTACTACATTGGGTATATTGTCAACACCCGAAGATAATTTTGGTCTTAATTTCCTAAAAATTGACAAAGCCGTCTCTTTAGATATCAAAAAATTATCTAGTTGTGATTCCCCTAGGTCATCTGCCCGCTTCGACGTTGAAAATGTCGTCATGGTCATGCCATTGTTTTCATATTGATTTTTTTCTTCCAAAAATTCATTGAAACAATTGTTTACTTCAAGGTGTACGGCATTATCGGGATCAATCTCCTTAAAAGAGTGAACCGATTCCAGATATGAACCAAATAAGTCCAATTTTTGCACTTCCTCATGGATCAAGTAATTAGCATTGTCCTCTTCCAAATCTATGGGGTCAATACCTGCGTTCCTTATCAATCTTTCATCCTCTAAAGGAATTTTCATAATACCTAAGTCAGAAGACTGTGGAATCCTAAACTGTTTCCTAACCTCATTGAACATATTAGAAGAGTCCCTTGGATGCATTCTTGTAAGCCTGTCTTGAAAATGCTTATTCACTGAGATTGTAAAATTATCATTCAGAAGTTTTCTAATTAACTTCAGTTTCGCTTTTAGTATACTGAATTCTGATTGCGTTAAAAAAATTTCCAATCTATTGAAACGTTTTATCAAAGTAATAATCCTACTCTTCTCACCTTGCAGTTTTCTAATCGTCGAATTAGTGTATCTTTTAGTAGAATCGTTTGATTTAAATCTTGGGATTGTCGAATCCATGGCTCTTCTAATATTATCGCTCAATTTACTCAAATGATAGTCTATCTCATTATTACTCAGATTCCTATCAGCTGGGATCACTACATTATTATTTAATAACATATTTCCAAATTTTTTCCAATTTGCTTTCCTAAAATTTAATTTAGCCTCTAGTGGTTCATTGAAGAAGGAAAGTGGGTGATCATTCTCTACACCTAGTAATCTAATTTTAATCGCGTCATGATCACTGTCATAGTCAAGAGTCTCAAGACAGTTTATGGTATCATTAGCCCTGTAAATAGCGAGTCTCGAATCAATTATACACAGATCCAAATATGAATTACACCGTGTATATGACGGATTATGTGTTGCATATAGTTTACACCTATATCTTATCTCATAATAATCGATCCATTCTTTCAAATGATTTCCTTTAGTGTTGGACGTTGAATTATTCCAGGCTGTGCTTTTGCAATTCAGATCCCCAGCTAAAATGTAATAGTTTTCTATGTTTTCAAGATTTAGTAATTGAAAAAGTTTCAAGAGTTCCGATTTAAAATAACTGCAGTTGTTTCCCGAGGGGTAATAAGCGGCTATAATGTAAAGATTTTTATTCGGAAATAATGGTATTTTAACCACAGATATCTCCAAGTGTTTAAATGAATGAATATTCCTATTATTGTAATAACTATACTTTATATTTTTTCTAATCAGAATAGCTGTTCCACCTCCCATTTTAGAATCTTTTCTATCGTTGCGAACAATGTGATAATTTTCGAAATTCAGTTTATGTTTCGAGTTCAGTTTCGTTTCGTTAATTAAAACCAAGTCCGGATTGTGTTTGTTTAAGAATATACTAAGGTTATATCTTCTACTTAACTTGATCAAGGAATTAACATTTATGTGTATAATATTTAATTCTTTCGTAATTCTTTCAGCCATCTTTAATAATTAGTTTAGCATAGAAAATAATGTGTCTATTCTAGACGATTGTAACTGTAATTGTTTATTTAAATTAATAATTTGATTAGATAAGGCCTGTACTGTGTTATTTAGTTGTTCTAAGATACTATTCATTGTATTATTTGTATTGGGACTTTGTATTGTAAAATTATTCTTTACCATATTAGCATAACTTAAATTATCATTAACAATAATAGGGGAGTTTTTGGTTCTTTTATCTGACCATTGTTGTTTTTTAGCCCGTAGTTTTTGCTGAAGATCTTTATATTTTGGACAACCTTTATAAGATGCTGGATGTCCATAATTATTGCATAAGACACAGAAAAGTTTCTCTCTTTCGTTTGCAGGGACCTCCTGAAGTGAACATTTTCCGATTTCATGATGATCTTTACATTTAACGCATCTTCGTGGTAGGTTACAGTTGGATGCACTATGTAGGAAACTTTGACAGTTTCTACATTGTGTTATTTCAGGTTTTCTAAGACCTTCCCAGTGGATACAACGATATAACAGCCCCTTGATTGTTTTGAGCTCATTGACTTTACTATCTGCATTTATTTGAACCATATAGATTGGCAAATTAAAGCCATTTGCATCAGCCCTTTTAGTTGTGAAGGGACTTACTTTAATAAATCGCAGATTTTCATTTTCATGCTTTTTTAATTCATTTAATATTACATTAATATCCATATTGGCAGATAGGCCCTTTAGTAAAAATGTTTTTGTTTTTAGATTTTTTGGTGTGAAGGAAAAAAATTTAGTTTTTGTTTCGAGTAGATATGCTCTTATTTTGGAGTAGTCCTCTATAGATGAGGTAAGTAATTGAGTTTTATTATTTTTAAATTCTCTTATCTTAAATTCATTTATGTTAAGACCATTCTTCACGAACTCTATAAGAGAGTTGGGATCCACATCAAATATGTATAACGGAGGTGTTTTTTTCTTTTTGTTTTGATATGCATCTGTTTGTTCTACGTTGTAATTAGTACTATTACACGTGTTATTATTGTTTTCCCCAGTGAGCCATCTACAATTAATAGATTTGGCTGTTAAAAGCCAACTTAAAAGTGACGCTTAAATGTTTCATGTCTTTCAGTGGGACAGAGGAGAGAAGAAATTCTTTGCTGAAAAAAAAACAAATTTGTTATTAGTTTTGCCTTATCAACTAATACTTTCTGGATCTAGTTAAATTTTGTTGAACATCTAATAACTGCTGATGATGATTTTTGCTTTTTTCTTTTTCTCAATAAATATATTCTGGCTACAAGTCTAAGAGTTGGTTGAATTTTAAAAATTGTTTTCCGTTTGAAACCACAACGTACGAGTATATCCTTAATTGTTTCTCTGCAGGCGGATGGATGTTTTTCATTTTATTGAAGTAATTGAATAACAATTTTATCACACACATTTCATTACAGCTGTCATAAGTCATTAATTCATTGCCTTTGTTTACGCTACTTTTCATTGTATCATTTTAATGCAATCGCATTAACGGATCTGTATTAAATTAAGCCTTTTTCATGGCGTTAATATGCGCTCATAAACACAGAAAAACTCTGTTCGAAAAGTAGTGAACAACGAAACAAAATGACATAAGAAAATAAGTATTGTTTGTAAAACCACATATACTTCATGATACCTTACGGCATTTTTAAGATAAGTAAACTGAAGTCATTCAAACTATGAGATAAGCTTACAAAAGCTTTTGAAATATTTAAAGCTAATACAGTCGAACTAAACTAACGAGTGATTTTTTTGCTATTATCTTTTTGGCAACACTAGTTTTGACAGCTCACGCACGTTTTGTTTATTTACACAGCTAAGCACAGCCAAGAACCAACATTTTATTATTTAACCATATATTTGTTAGAAGTTTTACTAATTGTATCAACTGTCATGTCCATCCAATATTGCATATAACGAGTGATATTTTTGCTATTATCTTTTTGGCAACACTAGTTTTGACAGCTCACGCACGTTTTGTATCTTGTGTCACTGACAAACATCTTCAGTTTGGTCTATAATTTAATCATGAATCGTCTTACAAACGAACAACGCTTGCAAATTATTGAATTTTATTACCAAAATGCGTGCTCTGTTAAGAAAGTTCATCGCGCGCTTCTTCCATTTTATGGTCAGTTTAATCGACCTACTGAGGCTTCTATTCGGGCTATTGTAAAAAAATTTCGCACCAAATTTACATTGTTGGACATTAAACCACCAACACGCTTACGTAGAGTGCGAACTGAAGAAAATATCGCAGCCGTATCGGCCAGTGTTGGTGATGACCGTGAATTATCGATTCGGCGCCGTTCGCAGCAATTGGGCCTCTGTTACTCCACTACGTGGAAAATTTTGCGGAAGGATTTGGGTGTGAAGCCTTATAAGATACAGCTGGTGCAAGAATTGAAGCCAAACGACCTACCACAACGCCAAATTTTTGGTGAATGGGCTCTTGAAAAGTTAGATGTGTTCAGCGACGAGGCTCATTTCTGGTTGAATGGATACGTGAACAAGCAAAACTGCCGTATTTGGAGTGAAGAGCAGCCAGAAGCATTGCAAGAGCTACCAATGCATCCACAAAAAACAACCGTTTGGTGCGGATTATGGGCTGGCGGCATCATTGGGCCGTATTTCTTCAAAGATGATGCGAATCACAACGTTACTGTGAATGGTTAGCGCTACCGTGCGATGATAACAAACTTTTTTTTGCCCAAAATGGAAGAGCTTGACTTGCATGACATGTGGTTTCAACAAGACGGTGCCACATGCCACACAGCACGCGAAACAATGGACCAATTGAGAGGCGAGTTCGGTGAACAGTTTATTTCACGCTTGGGACCAGTCAATTGGCCGCCCAGATCGTGCGATTTAACGCCTCTAGACTATTTTTTGTGGGGCTATGTTAAGGCTAATGTCTATAGCGACAAGCCCGCTTCGATTGACACACTGGAAGCCAACATTGTCAACATTATTCGTGAGATACCGGGCCGAAATGTTGGAAAGAGTATGCCAAAATTGGACTAAGCGGATGGACCATTTGAGGCGCAGCCGCGGCCAACATTTGCATGAAATAATCTTCAAACATTAAATTATATCGACCCAACTATCGATCCAAATAAATATTTCATCCATTTTTCTGAATTTTTTTTTTAAATTTCCGATAGTTCTTATAAAATCACCCATTATAACTTTTTTTTTTGTCTTGGACGAGTATTCAGGCTATCCATATGCAATGAATTTTACCGGTACTAGGAAAATAGGATATGAGGATATCTAAAGTGTTAATGATGGAACTGTGTTCTTTTTCGTGTTTATGTTTTTGCATCTCTTGTATCGACGTTCTTTACAGCTATGACGGGTTTTCTATGATTACAGAAGTTTACTATAGAGTTTATTCTGAGTTTATTCTGCAGAGCAATAAACGATAGTTTTTTGTTTATCTGTACAAAACTCTAACGCAAAGTTGGACTGCTGCCGAATCTATAAAATTAAACAAGTGCTCGAGTACATGACACGCGTGTCCTCTGCCGTACTGTAGAGTACACAAAAAACGCATCCGTGTTTAAACAATTTACTTTAAACCCTCAAAGTTAAATCATCCGTGCCCAGTTAAAATTTTACGCAATCCAAATCAAAGTTTATCCAATTTTAGTTTATTTTACCAGTCGAGTTTTTTGCTTTTCGTTTATTTTATTTTTTATTTTTTGTTTTACTTTTGTTTTTATTTTTTTCTTTAATTAAATTTAATTGAGGTAAATAAAACCAAAAAGCAAAAGGTGTGTTAATTGCACATAAAACTTAAACACATTCATTTATTTTGTTCGTTTGCTCATTCTTGCAATAAAGTTTGTGTGATTTGTGCGCTCGCCCGTCATACGTTTTAATGTAATTTTCTTTAGGCACTGGTGCAACAAATAGTACAGGGAACAAAGTTGTACTTACACATGCACCATTAGGGTGGTAAATTTTGTAGGAAAATTTATAAAAAAAAGACTAACACTTTCTATATTGCGGTCTTTGTAAGTTCGAAATATGTTTTTCAAAACTTTTATAACACATGTCTATTGTCGAACTGATATCGGAATTAGAAGGGGTTTTTTGCAACACATGATGGCATCACCCTAATATTTTTATCATACAAGAGTGAATTGGAAAACATGAGTAAATAGTGTACCGAAGAAAAAAATCTTTGACAAACAAAACCACTACCAAGTGGTGAATTTGAAAAGAGTCACTGGAAAAACATTGAATACTAAACAAAGTAAAAAATTATAAATTAAACAGTTTTCCAGCTTAAAGTATCAGTTTACCAGCTTTGCAACAAAGTTGTTTGGGTTTTTTTTTTGTATAAAACATTCAGTTTTATTTTCTAATTTTATTTTACTTTTATTTTCTTAATTCTTTAACTACTGATTTACTGAGCTCCGTGAAGGGGGGTTTTTTTAACTGATATGGTTGGAAATGCAGCAGGCGCAGTATTTTTTATAAAATTTATTTGATTTTATTTTAAATTTTATTTATATGTATGGAAACATAAAGTCGCTTTTTTATATAATTTTTGAATTTTTTTTCATAATTGTTCTTATATTGCAATTTATATGCAAATTGCTTGTAATAGCGTCGCTATTTTCGGTAGTCTGTTTCGCCAACCAAACCAAATCTAAAGCTAGGTACACACGGTTGTCAGATCTTACAATATTGCCAGTAAAATTGTTTGAAAATGTATTACAATCGTGTGAACTGCCAATTTTTAACTTACAACGTTGTCAGAAAAATCATTGTCAATCAATTGTAAGACGACAATGTGGTCTGGCATGTGACAATCGTGAGAACACTCTTAGTCAGCATTGCCAGATAATTGGCTGGTATTGTAAGCTCAGTTTTAATTGTCAAATGAATAAAATTAATGCACCTGACAATGGCATCATTGTCAGAAAAAATGTCGATGGGCAACACTGCCAAACAGATGGTTGTTGATATACATAAGTGGCAATGCCTTACAACATGTCCGGCAATTTTTTCATCTAACAATCTGACAATCGTGTGAACTGACAATTTTTGTTGTCAGATGAATTATTTGTCAGACCATAGTGTCACAATGAAATTGTAAGATTTTCTTACGATCTTTTGAACACACAATTTACTTCTGAAGGACAATTTTTCATTGTCACTACATTGTCAGCATGTTGCCAGATCTTACTATATTGTAACATCTGACAACCGTGTGTTTACAGCTTTAGTCTGCTACGTACACAGAGTTGTCAGATCTTACAATATTGCCAGTAAAATTGTTTGAAAATGTATTACAATCGTGTGAACTGCCAATTTTTAACTTACAAACAACGTTGTCAGAAAAACCATTGTCAATCAATTGTAAGACGACAGTGTTGTCAGGCATCTGACAATCCTGAGAACACTCTTCGTCGGCATTGGCAGATAATTGGCTGGTATCGTAAGCTCAGTTTTAATTGGCAGATGTATAAAATTAATACACCTGACAATGGCATCATTGTCAGAAAAAATGTTGATGGGCAACACTGCCAAACAGATGGTTGTTGATATACATAAGTGATAATGCCTTACAACATGTCTAGCAATTTTTCCATCTAACAATCTGACAATCGTGTGAACTGACAATTTTTGTTGCCAGATGAATTATTTGTCAGACCATAGTGTCACAATGAAATTGTAAGATTTTCTTACGATCTTTTGAACACACAATTTACTTCTGAAGGACAATTTTTCATTGTTACTACATTGTCAGCATGTTGCCAGATCTTACAATATTGTAACATCTGACAGCCGTGTGTACATAGCTTAAGGAATTATTATTCTGTTCATAAATCGTAGGGTTATTCTAAAACGGACTGTTATTCAAATTGGAGATTATTCGGCCAGCTATTTCGTTTTTTCAGTATCCAAAAAAAGAAAAAAAAAATTCATCCCGCTGGGAAGAAACAGAATTTTTCGTAGAGACGTTATGGAGGCTAATTCTGTCATTCGCTTACGAGCGAGTTCTTACTCCAATGTGCGAGTTTTTACACTTTTGGGATTATCTCATTCAATGTCGAGTAGGAGGAATCGAAATTTCTAATGATGGCATTCGATAGCGAATGCAACACTGCAACTTTTTTTGCGTAAGCAAAAGTACTGGCGAAAAGCCGCCAAACAGAAAAACACAAAAGAAATGTAAGTTAAAAATTTGTTTTGAGTATAAAATTAAATGTATAAATAATGTTTTATTTTAGGTCAGCAGTAACGTTAGTAAAAAAGGCTCACTTGGATATCCAGAGTCTGCTGCAAATATATAATTAATTAAAATTTTGCTTTCAACATAAAAAGAAATACGTGTAAAGTTCTTGTTATATTCATGCCCAAGAAGATGTCTTTCCTCCGAATTTTCCCATAGGAAAGAGTCGTGAACAGCTCCACCATATTTGGAATTAATTGCCAACATAGTGTGCTTGTGATCGCATATCAGGATCTGCACTTCTCCTAATTTTTTTCCTTTTTACATTAAGGGTAATCGTTTCGGAGTCAGACTATGATGCATAATATAATAATATTGGGTCCATTTCTTTTGCGCTTTTATTGAATTTAGTGCTCGTAAATTTTAACTTGTTTTGTCAAACATAATATTTTTGTTGACAATTTTCGGCAGTGTTATAAAACACATTTTGTCAGTATTTTGCAACACTGAAGTGATAACTCGACTCGTTGCGTATTGAGTCACATGATTAGAAATTTACACGGTTTTTTTGTTTTTTAATGATTTTTTTTTTTCTATTTCTAAAACTGCAGATTATTAACAATATTGACAATTCAAAATATATTTTGTCGAATTTTGCAACTTTTACTAACAGAATTGGACGCATTATTAACAAGTTATTCTTGACATCTTCAGCCATTTTGATAGTTTGTATCGACACCGACTGGTAAATCTAGGAGTTATAAACAATTAGCTGTTTAATGACATTTTTATAATGATATTTTGTAGTAGTTACTCGTAAGCGGGAATGGTAAGTACTTGCCTCCAATGGCACCGCCATGTTAAAATAATGACAAACAGAAATAGTGAAGAGTATATTTATTAACATTTTTAACACATTACTTTGCAATAGAAGTTTTCGCCGGGTACTTATATGCTTAAAAATAGTAAATCTATTTAAAATATATATCGACGATATGAAAAATATTAATTTTAACGGAAAATTAATTATGTTTGCTGATGACATTTGCCTTCTTTATCAATATACATACGAGGAAATATTAAAAAGACAAATAGAACATGATACAGCATCATCTGTTAGCTGAGTTTGTCAGAATTAATAAGTTATTATTAAATAATAATAAAACAAAGTTTATTCGATAATGAGTGATCAGCTTTTGACAGTTCGTGTTAATGGTGTGCCAATAACTGAATCTCAATCTGCCAAATATTTGGGATTGAATTTTACGAATAATTTGCAATGGGATCGACATATTGATGCAATTACATCTAAAATATCATCAGCTGTTGGTGTATTGCGCAAGTTCAGAAACAAATTTGACCGCCGTACTAAGAAGCTGGTATATGATAGTTTAGTTCACAGCCATCTAAGCTATCTTCCCATAGTGTATGGGTACAAAAATAGTGTTAAACTAAAGTCACTTCAGTCAGTACAGAATAAAGCTTTAAAATTGGTATATGACCTGCCAGTAAGATACCAAACATTGGATCTTTTTTGTAATTTTGCCCAAAATGTTCTTCCAGCTAGAGGAATGTATATAATGCAGATACTTTTATTTATTTTTAAATGCATTAAAGGAATTGGAAATTCTTCGATATACTTCCAAAGTAATGCACATGTAACATGTCGTGATACAAGACAAAGTAACAATATTGGGCTAGTTAGATGTCGCCTCGAGTTGTCGAAACAACGTATAAGGTTTGCTGCTCCTTATGAATTTAATAAATTGCCTATATCTCTACGGAATGGTTTGTCTATTTCTTTGTTTAAAACTGAACTTAAGCGATTTTTGCTAAATAATTTGGAAACACTTTTTGCGTAGTGCAATAACTGCTTTTTTGCTCTATTTGTTAGTAATGACACAAAATTATAATTTTTTATAATTATATTTTAAAAAGAATTGTTGCCTTTTGCCTTTTTAATGCCAATATTGGTGCTGAGGCTCTGATATTATATGTATACATGTAAATTGAAGTTCGGAAAATAAAATAATTATAAAAAAAAAATCCCTTAAGACTACGTTTTTTTGCAATTTCATTTTTTTTATTAGATCTTATTATATTTTCACAATAAATATTGTAGCAAAGCGTGTTTTCTGCTACATAGAAAAAATTATAGTAAAAATAATATCAACGAAGTGTTTGTCTGAATGCGTACGTAAGTAAATAATGTATATATGTCAAAAAAGTCATATTTTGTTGTAGTTTAAAAAATGATTTTTTTCCTTCATTAAGTATTTTTTTAAACTTTTGTTTCGATCTACGAATTTCCTTACAGGTTCGCATTCAAACAATTTATTGATTAAGCGAATTAACTTCGTTATTGAACATGAAACCTTTCCCTATGTAATATCATCCACTGGAGTTTGGTCAACTGGGTAAAAATGTAGTTTTGTGCTTGATATACAAGTATAAGCATTAAGTAAGTTTACACTTGTATGTATGTATGTGTGTATAAGTTTGTAAAATCGAACTTTAGATACTCCCAACAAACATCGAGAATTGATATCAAGTTGAATATCTAACGGCCGTATTCATAAAAAATGTTGTATGTTTATTAAATACTTATTTGACAAATTTTCTATAGAAATTTGTTAAATAACAGTTTAATAAATATAGAATAGTTTTTATGTAAAAAGTTCTAAGACTTTATAATAATTTCAAATGTATAGCATTTCTAAACTGGGGTGACTTCTTTATCTGAGAAACTTTTTTGATATATTCTTATAATTACATACAATGTCTGTAGTCTGTATACATGTATGTCATACATGTAAACAGATGTTCTTTTCCCACGTAGCCACAGGGGCACATTAGAATGACATGGTAGTTTTGATGTTTTATCTGTAGTACAAATTTTGACAATCAATTAAGTTTTTTATTCGCTATTTCAGCTTCTAACATTTATACCAGTAAAAATTATAAATAGCTTGTTTTCTATGTTTCCCAGCTATCTATATGTCGACATTTCATAGGAACTACCCTAATCATCAGTAGACTTTGGAAATTTTTGAAAGATATTCTCAAACATTCAACTTTATATCCCAGCAATATAAATAAATTGTTGAGAATTTAAAAGAAAAATGCTCTAATAATATCCGTCAAAACACAAAAAACAAGCTTTTCTATTTATAAACGTCTCTAACATTTCTTTACACCTTTCAAACAAATGAACAACCATTGGTTGCTACGATTTGCTTTTTGAAAGTATCGAAAAACAGAGAAAAATAAATTCTCAACAATTTATTTATGTTGTTGGGATGTAAAGTTGAATGTTTGAGAATATCTTTCAAAAATTTCCAAAGTCTACTGATGATTAGGGTAGTTCCTATGAAATGTCGACATATAGATAGCTGGGAAACATAGAAAACAAGCTATTTATAATTTTTACTGGTATAAATTTTGACAATCATTAAAATTAATTCAAAGTTCGTATTAATATTTCCAATTAGCCCAAGCTTTCTTCTAAAATTGCTTTTAACCATGTACTGCCAATATCGCATGTTCATTTGTTTAGCACATTAAACTATAGTGGAAGAAGATCTCATCAAACCTTCGCCCTCAGCACAACTATTTCTACATGATGAACTTCAATGATAAATTCAGTTATGAATCTAAATGTGATACAGCTGGAGTGTGAACTAAAGTCGGTCCACTATCCATGTTAGCAAATATTTATCGAACTTGCGAGTATTCAAGAAATTTACAAGCAAAGTTTTTTGTAAAACCGTTCAATAGTCCAGCGAAAATGTGAAAAGAATTTACTTGTCGTTAACTTAATATAAAATGGACGAACAAGTCTTAAATACCAGAAAAATATATATATTTTTTAGTTTTAGATCCAAGCAAGCAATAAATTCAGAAGCTGCCAAGACGAGGAGGAGGAGGAGACGATCCTTCACCTCCTCAGCACATGCCCGGCATTGGAGCATCATCGTCTAAGACACTTAGGCGAGCGGAGCTTCAATAGCCTATCTTGTCTGGCCTCGATCAAACCGACCGCGCTAGCCTCTTTCATAAGCAGCAGCGGAAGGCTAGTATAGCAGCATGTAACGCTACACTAAAAGGTTCCCGCATCTGCTTTCCATTCCCGTCCATCCTTTCCATTCACTATCATTTTCCTATAACTTTTCCTCTTCACTCCATTATTTTATCTTTTCAGGCAATCACAAATGGAACGACTATAGGACCCAAGTGAGCTGGACAACATAGATTATTCCGGGTAGCCCGCGGCCTGCCTACCTAACCTAACCTAACCTAAGCAATAAATTCAGTGCTGGCTTCTGTTCTTAGCTTTATGAGATACATACGTAATCTGTAAATCACGAATTCACGAAAGTAATTTAAAATCACTCAGATAGTGTTCGATACACAAACATTTTAAAAATCTCGTGATTTGAAATCGGTCAGCTAAATGGCTGCAGATTTTGAACCACTTGCTCATATATTATGCTTGTTTTACTATAAACACCACATGTCGTTTATTTATAAACGCAAGAATATTGTATGTTTTAAACAAAACAAATGTAAAAATTCACAAATTCTTCAAGGCACCGCTTCTTTCTAAAGAAAAATTGGTTTTCTTTGCCAATAATCATGATGTTCTTTTTAAGTGGTCGCTGGCAGTCGGGATTAAGCGTCCATACAAATTGTTAAATTGTTTTACATATCCACCTGACTTGTCTTAATCTGATTATAGATCAACTTCACGGGATGAATTATTCACGATTCACCAGCGCTTCCGTATGCCATGCTAGTCTCACATAGGTCGCAACTTCTGCTATAAGTTTGTAGCCATATAGGCAAACCCCTTGCTTAAGAATTCGGGCCTTTCAATCCCTCCTGTATGCAATTTCCCAACAGTCAATGGAAAATGAGATGGAATAATGAGATGGTAGGGCGAAGCTCATTAAGAATATCAGCCCCTAACCAACTTACTCGTCTCACCATCACCTCCGGTTCCTTACAGTAGAGGTATCTGTTGCCAGACAACAGCACCTCGGGGTTTATTAGCCCCCGAAAGCCGGCAAGCACCGATTTAAGCGATTTTAGGTTTAAACCACATCCAGACTGTTTCAGCCAAGACCATCACCGAGATGGTCTGCAAACTAGAACCTCTACGGGCTTTTTCTGATTCCCTTTCTACCAATTTTAATCCTTGCTAAGGGTTTCGCAAATCCATCACAACATAAGTTATGCGGCTTTGTAGAGTTTTGTTGGCTACACAAGCGAAGGATTCCTTCAATCCTATGCCCTAAAAAGCAGAGTCCCCTGGTTTGGTGTTCGCCAAGGCAAAACCTGATCTCCGGTGGAGAAGCAGACATACAAAAATACATCAAGTTTACCAAGATCCGAGGACGTATGGGTACTGATGAGACGTATAGTGCCCATGAAATAGCTGGCTATACCCCAGTCAAACAACGTCTTCAAGTTTACACCGCTTTCACACACGGAAAGTTTGCTTTGTAAACGCTTGAGTTTGGTGGTAGAAATGGAAAATAAAAAGTGTAATAATGGAAGTTCGCCAAACTCAAGACTTTTGTTATTTTGCTTATTTTATTCAAGAACTATTTCCATAATTAATTTCAAAAAATTTTTTTTTTTAATTTTAAGAAAGTATAACGAAAATTTAACTGAAAAGCCTGCTTCACATAATATATCGCTCCTTTATTGTAACATAGTCATATCTCAAGAAGTGAACTTTTCGAGTTAACAATGCAGAATTGTTAACAGTACTACGTTTTATATTGTGCCAAAAGTTTATTAAAATTACTTTTAAACTGTTCTCTTTAGGAGATATTATATAAAAAAAAATTTTCCAAAAAAATTTGAAATGTGTTTTTCTCGAAACAAGCTCTTTTTTTTTAGTTATGACTATGTTGCAATAAAGGAGCGATATATTTAATAATTAAAACCAGTCTTTTGCAAATGACTTCGAACATTTGATGATGTGTATGCTGGGTTGCTTGTAAATTTACTAGAGTATGTAGTAGTAGATATTGTAGCGGATAGTGGTATAAGCCAACAACCGCAAAAGCGGCTTTTTGTAGTTCATGAACGGCCAGCGAACTTTTTATCGTATGACAAAAAGCTATAAGTAAAACTATACAACAACTACACTCACTCTTCTATAAAACCTTAAGCGCTGCAAGCTAGATTGTGCCCAATGAGTAGATGTTTGTGTGCCTAATAGTAATCGTATGTAGGTATGTAAGTATCTAACTGGCGGTGTACAGAGCAACTTTTTTATGACTCCATTGCACGGCACAGCCGCAACAATACCATTGATTTTTTTTCCTTTTTTTTGCTTAGTTTATTCATATTTTTTTTTTTTTTTTCTTTTTTAAGTTGCACGTCAGTTGTGTTTGTGTTCATTCGTTGGTTCATTATTTTGTTGGGTTGCACAGTTTCACGGGCAGAACGAGTACACAGACGGTCGGTCGGTCGGTCTGTCGGTCGCACTATTCTTCTGTTAGTCGAGTTTTGGTTTTCGCTGTCAGTTAGATGTCATTAATACAACAGTTGAGAGAGTACGAGCATTTGAAACAACCAAAAATAAAAGCCAACACAAATATGGCTTAATGTTTGTTTGCTCATATTCATCGCTTGAAATTGCTTTACACAGAGTTTCTACTGTTAGACAGTCAGTCAGCAGTTGTGGCCCGCTTATTAAAGGGGTGTAGCTTTGAGTTAACGTTTATTAATGTGCTAGGCAATAAGGCAACATACACAAACACTCATATACATACAAATGTATTTATGAATGTGTTTGTGTGTGCATGAAAACATAAATGAAATGGCTTAAAAGACTGTTGCATTATGTTTATAATAACAGCATTAAAGAAAAACCGAAAAATGAATTTTCCGTTGTTACTTTAAGCCCGCAACTGAAGTGGGTGTGTTTTTATGTGCATGCAAATTACATATAAAATCAACCGTCTTGTCTAACCTTTTCTCAAAACTTGATTTGCATGACTGAATGATTAAATGTGTTTGCAGCTTTTTCTTTTGTTTAAATTTAAAACAAACTGACATTTAGGCAATTTTACTTAACTTTTCTTTTTGAAATCATTCTTGCAACTCTAAAACTGTCAGGAGTTGCAATTAAGCTTTGAAAAATCACTTTGACACTTATGATCATAAGCAAAACCGCTCAAATGCTTTATAACAGCGGAGGGCGCTCCTTTGGCTCAAGTACGAAGTTGTTACAATACACGAAAGTAAACGCTTCAGTATTCGTACAATTAGGCTGCGGTCGCAATGAAGATATGCAACAATCAGCCATTGTGCAATATGTTCGTTAGCATTTAGTATGAAGCAGCCTTTTCAGTTCAATTTTAGTTATACTTTCTTAAAATTAAGAAAAGTAAAATTTAGAAATTAATGGTGGAAATAGTTCTTGAACAAAGTAAGCAACATAACAAATGACTTGCGTTTGCTGAACTTACATTATTAAGCGGCCCATACACGTTTCAATTCAACTGTGAATTGAGTCTCTCAACTGAATTGATTATTGCCCACAAACTTCATAAACTGAATTGAAAGATTTTCATTTAACTATTAGATTCAATGAAATTACACAATTTTAAAAATATATAACGTTCTCCTTGCAAAAACACTGCAAATATAAATTTTGAGACCTGATCAATAGATTCGAACACACAAAACACAACCGAATTGAAAGACTTGCTAGTCAACTTGAAAAAATCAAAACATTTTAATTTTTCTTAAACCAACTCGACAACTGCCAAACTAATCAACTGACAAAGCCATACACGCTTTGATTTGGACAGCAACCGACTCAGTTGCCAACTGAGTTGAAACGTGTATGGGGTGCTTTATACTTTTTATTTTCCATTTCTACCGCCAAACTCAAGAGTTTACAAAGCAAACTTTCCGTGTGTGAAAGCGGTGTAAATTGGAAGACGTTGTTTGGCTGGGATATGGCCAGCTATTTCATGGCCGCTATACTTCTCATCAGTACCCATACGTCCTCGGACCTTGGCAAGCTTAATGTATTTTTGTATGTCTGCTTCTCCACCGGGGATTAGGTTTTGCCTTGGCGAACACCAAACCAGGGGACTCTGCTTTCTAGGGCATAGGATTGAATGAATCCCTTGTTTGTGTAGCCAACAAAACTCTACAAAGCCGCATGACTTATGTTGTGATGGATTTGCGAAACTCTTAACAAGGATTAAAATTGGTAAAAAGGGGATCAGAAAAAGCCCGTAGAGGTTCTGGTTTGCAGACCATCTCGTTGCGGGTCTTGGCTGAAACAGTCTGGATGTGGTTTAAACCTAAAATCGCTTAAAGTGGTGCATGCCGGTTTTCGGGTGCTAATAAACCCCGAGGTAAGTATTAAACTTTCGACTTATACATACAATACTTTTACCAAGCTTTGTTATTCTCGGACGCAACTACAGCACAAACAAAAAAACTGCCGAATGCTTTATTGGGTTGTATTAAAGTTGTAGCTAGCAGTTGTGAGTTGAGCAGCTCAAGCAAACTCGTTACAGCTCTCTCTGGTAGGTTGGTTTAGATCAGGGGTGCCCAAAAGTTCTATATGGAAGAGCAAGTTCTATACGGAAGAACAAACACCAATACATTAAAGAAAAATTAATTTTATTTAATAAGCAAAACAAATTAAAGTGTTGTTGCTGTTTGCGAAGCCTATTCGTCTCAAAGGCTCCTTCTATGCCACTGCAGAGCACACCAAAAATGCGGCAGAAATTGAACCTGCGACCTTGAGGAGACTGTTGGTTGACCACTGTACCAAATCAGCCATTGAATACATAATGAAAGTCCTACAATATAATTAATTATGCGTTATATGGTGAATATTGTTTGTTACATTAATAAAATGAAATATTTTCATTATATTTACTGCACAGTTAATAGCTTTAACGTAATTCTTATATGTTGTTGTCAAAGTTTTTCATAACTCAAATGAAACAATTTACGTGATATTAATGAAATTGTAGAAAATAATCAAATCGTGCTACGCAAACATTTTCAGGCCAGTAATGAAGCTTTTATAAACGAAATGAAACTTTTCATGGTATAAACGAAGGATTAGAGAACGAAACTGTTTGATTCCCATAACAAAGCATTTTTCTCTTAGAGCAGAGTTCTCTCATTTTCTCTTTCTAGTATTCATTGTTTATTTAAAATAGTGATGCCCAAAGAGAAATCCATAGTTACGCTCTGAGTGTAAATAAATTTGCACTGAGAGAAAAAATAAGCAAATCAAAAAAATCGTTTTACTGACAATTTAATTAAAATTGAAGTAAAAGTAATGAATAAATATATGAGTTTATGTTTTTAGTATTTTTAATTAATTTTATATCACAAAAAGTAAAAAATACGCAAAATCCAGAGAAAAAACAAGGAATAAATTCATCGCTAATTTAAAACTGAATCTTCTTTACAGCCATCTCTAAACAAGAGCGACAAGCGTTTTTTAGCTGTCAAAAGTTCTCAGGTCAATACACGGCGGCAACGCTTTGCAATTGGAAAATCCAATTTTGACTATGCGTTTCACAGTGAAGTAAGTTGCAAAAGAAAATAATTGTAAACAAAAGAGTGAAAAAAAAATATAAGAAAGAAAAATAAATAAGTAAATAAAAAAGGTTTGAATTTCTTATAGGAAAATAGAGCTAGAAACTATTTTCAATATGACCTTCAAACTCATTTTTAAAACTTTAATTATTTTATTTTAATATAATAAAAAAGTCACAAACAATAATGCCGTCCGTCCAGGTGTTAAGATAATCAGGGTTGTTTTATTTATTTGCTTGATAAAATTATGTTCAGGACAACAGTAGTTGGTTTACAACAATATTGCGCAATATTAATGTCACTTTTGTTTATATTATTTTTCTTTATGTGTGATTTTACAATTATTGTTTTTATTTTTCCTTTTACTTAAATTACAAAAAAAAAACCCATAAGCAAATTGAAATCAATACATTATATTAATTCTGTGGCGCTATTTTTTTTTAACTTGACACCGAAACATTTTGCATCCTTTTTTTAAGTTCAAGAAAAATATCCTCAAGTTCTTTTGAGCTTCACATACTTTCTAAATACAGAAGGCATCAAAGAAAAGAAATAAATGTAAAAAATGCGGCTTCGTGCTATTTCCTTTTTATTTTGTGAGAATCACCTGAAGACCAAGAGTCGTAGCTGGAGCGACGCCGTACATCTGGCAACTTGTATGAAAACGAAATTTTGTTGTTATTGACAGATTGGCAGAAAATTCTTGGAAATATAACACAGCTAGCATACATTATCACAAACAATAAAACTTAAATTGTTTGCACAAAATTCCAAAAAACAAATTTAACACCTTTTCATGCTGTTTCCTTGTCTGCAGTATCGTTCTTTAACAAATTACTTCAAAGGATCAGCATGATTGGTCATATACATAATTATCCAAGTCATCATTCCCAAAAGAAAATTTTACTTTACTTTTTTCCTGGGTAAGGAAAAAAAAACAGAAAAGAAAGAGTTTAATTTTACACATGCTTTGTATTTCTAATAGAAGTTGAAAAGTCAATACGAGTATTTTGAGTAATCAGCAGTTGTTTTAAATATTTCATTCGGCATCTGCTTTCTTGTTTTCTTTTTGGGGTTAAACTGCTTTCTCGTAAGTCCACAATACATTTTCACTAAAAAATTTATAATAAAAATATGTTTCTGTCGTATGATTTCTATCAGATATTAACTTGCAGAGCAGCCGTAATAAATCTGCAACATGTGTGCATATCGTCATATTATTTCAAAAAGCCTAAGCTCATCGGTGAGGGTAGGGTATCCAACTCTATTGACTCACTGGAGCATCGACTCACTGGATGCGTTACTTTGTTCTATCGTTACTACAATGAATTTTGCTCTGACGAGATTAGGGATCTTGTTCCCGAAACTCGCACATTTTTACGTAGCACGCGCTCATCGTACAGAGCTCATCCATTTGTGGTCGATCGCCCGGGGAATCGCATTACGCATTACAGAGAGAATTCGTTTTTCAGCCGAACGCTTCGTCTGTGGAATAATTTGCCTGCAGACGTGTTTCCTGTCTGTTATAACGTTAGAAAGTTCAAGTCAAATGTTCACAAACACTACTCCCTCTTTCCCCCTCCTCACAACCTATTTTCCTAGTTCTGGTACAATGCACTGCATATGTAGGGGTCATCCCCTGAGTACTGGTCCAGTATAAAAAAAAAAGTTACAGAAAATTCAGAATGAACCTTTTCTTTTCAGTCCAGATTTGATTTTTTAGTATATACCGAATATTATGGCAGCCGATACGTAAACAGAGCTACTTCGATGAGCGTGGACATACATGTGCTGATGCGTGACGTGACCAATATTGTTATGCTCTTGTGGGTCTTTGTCTCCAACCTGGACTCAGGTGTTGATTTTGCTGATACTTACGTGACATATTTTTCATTGCAACTGGTTCATAGGACTTAGGTCCTTGTCTATTCCAGGCTACTCCATAATAGTGGTTCACAGGTGGAGAGGAATGAGTACGCTCACGTCCAAATACATTCAGTGAACAATAGCTGTATGGCATTAAATTTTTCCAAACTGTTTTTGGCATTGCGCTTCTAGTAAGGTAACGAGTATAGTATCCCCCTTTGCTTTTAGTTTATACACTGAAAGAAAAACTCTTTGTTGTGGGAATGAAACCGTGTCGTTGACCATTTTTTCGTTAATGCCATGAAAAGTTTAATTTTGGCTATGAAAGCTTCATAGTTGGGATGAAAATTTTGTGCAGCACCACTTTGATATTTTTTACATTTCATAGTGGTTTAAATGAAAAATAATAATTCTTGCCGAAAGCCGAATTTGAATTTGAGGCATGTTCTGAGTAACGCAAATCGCTTAAACTTAGCGTTTTCGAAAACGCCAAATAGGTGTTCTGTGAAACGTATAACGCAAGAAGTATGTTTTTCCTATTTTAAATCGCCAAATAGGTGTTCTGTTAAACGCATATCGCTTAAAATTGGCGACTTCAACTCGCATGTGTATATTGAAGTGAACTGATTGAATTTGCTAAAACTGAATTTGCAAAAGGCAATAACATTATTCACAATTAAAATTAAGTATGTCTTCTTTTTGTTTCAGTAAAAAGTTGAAAGAATTTTACACATTTTCAATTAAAAGCACATGTGCTGTTCATAGAACACACACGAGCAGTTCGTCTAGGAAATTTGTATGAAAGTCACTCAATTTTTTGTGTGATTTACATATAATATTTTTTAGGCGAGTTCTCACCTGTGTTCTATAAACAGCACATAAATTAAACATTTTGTCTGTTTGTTGTAAAATTTTTTTTTATTTATATAGCCATCACATACATATATACGTATGCAAAACACATGCAGGATTTTTTCGGAAAAAACTCCGAAACACCAGTAAAACGCGCGTTCCGCAGAACACCTAAAAATCAATTAAGCGTTTTCAGAAAGCACGTTTTTCGGAACAGGGCTGATAATATTTTTTATAACTTCATTAATGTTGCGAAAAATTTTTCCATAAAAATGCAAGAATTTTGTTATAACTATTAAGCAAAATATTTCATTGCATTGATGTAACATTTTCGCAACAGCTACGAAAGAATGTGGTTGAAATAAAGATTTGGTAGAGAGCTCGACCAATAGTGTCGTGGTCTGATAAAAAAAAATAACCGTTATTTGCAAATTTCGTGAACTAGGTATAATCGATTTTCGCATTTTTTTTTTTTTTTTTTTTTTTTGAGGAGCTCAAAGAAAAATCGAAACAGGAGCTGTTGGCGATACCAAAGAGCGCGTTTCACAAGTGTTTCGCGGATTGGAAAAAAACGCTGGAATAAGTCTATTATATCTGAGGGGGATTACTTTAAAGGGGACAAGATAGTTATTGCTGAATAAATAAATTCTTTTTGAGCAAATTTAAACTAACGCGTATTTTCGATCAGATTTCAGTAGTCTATGAAAATTCGGTTCCATTTTTGTTTCATTGTTATGGCTAAAGTACGTGAGTTCTTTCACAAAGCTTCAATAAGAAAACTCCAATATGTCTTGTAGCCGCCACAAACTATTTCTCCTCATAACAATTTCACAGCAAAAATATATTTTTAGTAAAATCATATAGATTTTTTATATTTATTAATACAGACAATAAATTAATGAGTGACAAAATCCTTTGTTGGCTAAAAGTGTTTGTTACAAAAACAACAATCAACTGTTCCTTCTATTCGTGGCGATAAAAAAAAGTTCATTTATAAGAAGTCAACAGCAATATCCAATTAAATTTAAATTGGAATTCTAATAAATCATTTATAAAATTTTAGCATTAATAAATGCGAAACACATGTATGTGGAGACATGAACAGCAAACAATTCGGATGAAATATTAATTGGTCTTATGTATTATACATACGAGTACGTGCATAAGTATATTTCATATATGTATGTAGATACTTCCAAATTTGTTTAGTTTTGCGTTTCGTGCATCACGTCACATCGCATTTGTCAGTTGTCCAAAAATTTTAAATTAACAACTCGTGCGAATCTAAATTTTTTCTTTACAAAAACTTGTATATATTTATATGTATGTGATCATGGATTTATGTAGTCGTTCGTTGAGATATTTTTTCTTCCATGAAACATTTATTCAAAATAATATTTGTAGGCGTTCTATACACGTGCCTGAATTGTTTCAGATTTTTAAAATGTCAATTTCAATAAATTTTTTAACCAAAATTTTTGTGTTTATCTACAAAGTATTTCACTATAAAGAAACAGTATGTTCCATAGGCTTTCGTTCACTATCAGATATTTTAAGGCTTTAGAAATATTTTCTCTTGCATATTATAGAGTTTGTTGAAGTTTTTCATATAAAACTAATGCACTGCAGATTCATAAGCTGTGTCGACCAGCTCATCTAGAATCTAAAAAATGTTTATAAAAGGTGCTCAATATTTTGAGTGGTTTCCACAATAATTTTTTTTAAAGGATTAGTTCATCCGTGTTCTATAAATATCAGGTTAATATCAACGATAAAAGTTGTGCTGTTGTCTATCGTACAAAACCTACGGACATGTCCCAGAGTTTGGGCACCCATTCACTTTTTGTTCTCATAGATTTAGTCGCTCTTAATGCTCATTAACGACTATTTTACTATTGAATAAAAAAATTGTTTACGATAAACAAGTATTTGATCGACACAATCCCAATTTATATTACAGGTTCAGTCCAGCTTTTTTCTAATTTTCTATATTTTATCCAAATAAATGGTTTTCTCAAGGTCCTCGGTAGTGACCTCTTGTTGCAAACCAAATCTCTTGCCACTCAACCATTTTTCAGGTCTGGGAAGTTGTTAGGGTAATTGAAAATAAACGATTCAGTATTCGTACTATTACGATTCGGTCACAATGAAGACATGCAACAATCAGGCATTGTGCAAAATGTTCGTAAAGCCCAGTTCCGACTATTATACTGCGTATTAATACTTTTCAAAAATTCAAATAATATGTGCAAGTCTAATAGTCTGAATGTAATCCGTCATACATACGAAAAATAATACGATAAAAATTTTACAGCCCATGCGACTTCTTGTTTCTTGAAACTTTTCAAAACGATAATACTTTTCATGGGATCAGGGCTGTGTCTTTTAGCAAACCAGCTGTATAAAGACTTACTAGCCGACTATTTATTAGCCGATGGCATGCCGTCACCGATAGTATTTTTTGAAGTTATAAGAAAGCTCGAAATTTGGAATATAGCTGTCGTATAGAAATGTATTTTGATCATGCTATATGTAGACCATAAAATATTTTAGTGCTTTTAAATTTGAATCTGTTTTACATAATTATTATACTAGCTGCTAAAGATTTTCAAACATCGGTACGTCTACCGTCTACGGCGATGAGCTCTACTCAAATTTGTTTGATTTGTATCAAGTGTGATGGTGTGAATGCAAAATCTAATTTACGTTAGACTTTTAGACAGTCACAAGAAATGTGTTTAGATTTGTATCTCACAAAATCGAATGAAAGTATTTATACTTGTATAATAGTCTGATCGGGGCTTAAGCATGATCTAAGTAATTGTAGACAAATCAAATGAAGTATTAACACAAAACTACCTACACACAAAACTTTTACCAAGCTGTGTAGTTCTCAACTACGCAACTCCAACTCAAATAAAACTACCGAATGCTCGATTGACTGGTATTAAAGTTGTAGCTAGCAATTGTGAGTAGGGCAGCACAAGCAAACTCGTTGCAGCTCTCTCTGGTAAGTTGGTTTAGACCATCGGAGGGCAAATCACCATTTTTTTCAAGTCTGGTATAATATCATAAACGTAATGGGCTAAACCTGGAGAATATGTCGGAGATACTGACCTTAGGCGATCTTCTTGATAGCAAATTAACTTTTAATAGTCATATTATAATGATGGTATATAAAGCTCGCGGTGTGCCTGCATATATAGGAGTCAAACGTTGGGCTAAGGAGTTTACTGAACTATGCGAGTACACAATAAAAAGATTATACACATCTTTAGTCAGACCTATACTCGAGTATCGATCGGTTATTTGGAACACATATACATGTTATCAAAGCAACTGTATAGAATCTGTTCAGAAGCAATTTTTGTTGGAATGCTGACTTCCATCCTATGATTTGCCCACGCTGGAAAGAAGTAGAGCAATGCCCGAGGTTATGTTTATGATGAAATTGTTATACATCTCCGACTCAGTTTAGGTATCTATAGCTCCAGCCACCTCATGATCTTTCATTCACAAAAAGTCCAATAATAGTCCATTAATTTTACCGACAATGTTGGCGTAATGACTCCTTTGGAGTCACCCACATATATAGCTTCACTTGTGTCGGTACGATCACAACGGAACTCTTGAAAGCATTGAAATTGAAGCTGCAGAGTTCCCATATGCTGTACAAATACTTTTTGTCTACACTTTGCTTTGAAGAGTAGTAACATTTTCTATTAGTTATTTATGTTGCATATCAAATTAGCTGCCAAATAGCTAAAATATATATATTTATTTTTTAAATTTTTTATATGCGGTATATTTTTGATGGGGCTTATTTGCGTTTATTTATGTTATTGCTTTCAGAAAATTAAATAAGTATACATGGTCTGATCAAAAAATAACCATTATGTTGAAATTCGTGAGTTACTTATATTCGATCTTCGTATTTTTTTCTCTTATGTTGTTGTTATATATGTTGTCAATATCAGCCATTTTGGATTGTCAGTTTGTTTTTGACAGATAAAAAGATTAGTCGTGTTTTGGTGTGATCTTCGATTTTTTAATAAATTTTAAGCAAAAACAATGTCGCATGGACATCGCTCAATAGCTGTTGAATATCATCATCGATGATCTAGATTTCTTGAAAAAGGACCACAAGACTTTGAAGTTGTGCGCCGTTTGCGCGAAGCCATTTTTCAGAAACGCACAGAATTGTGGAAAAAGGAAAGCGTTTTGCTATGATTTAGGAGATAAACTCAAAATCGAAACAGGAGCTGTTGCCGATATCAAACATCACGCTTAAGAAGTGTTTCGAGGATTGGAAAAAACGCTGGCATAAGTGTATTATATTTCAGGGGGATTACTTTCAAGGGGATAAGATATTTATCGATGAATAAATAAATACTTTTCGAAAAATTTTAAAATAACGCATGCGGTTATTTTTTATCAGCCCTCGTATAAGAATAAAGATGCATGCACACACATACACACACATTTTAAAACAACGTTTGGCTTAGGACAACAATTTAGGTGAACTTTTTTGCCGCAAATAGTACAAGCATAAGTATATACATATGTACAAATATATCTTAATAATCCTAAACACACTTGCATATAAATATTGCGATTTTGATTCTAATGGGGGTCATTGAACACACGAGTATCTAAGAATACTCATTGTGTTCCAAATAATATTCAAATATAAGTAAATGTACGCACAAATATCGCTTCTTGCGTTGTCGATTTTTCGATTTCTTGCCACTACTCTCAAACTAAGGTTGCACAAGGTACACAGAAACAATAACCAAATTCGTTGAATCAATTAATAAAAGAATGCGTGAATGCAAACAAAAGTTTTGTAACATGGAACTTGAATTATATAACACTTAAGCTGAAGGTCTATACCACGCGTTACTCGTATATGCGCTGTGTTTTCTATGCGCTCTACACGTTATATACAACGCTTTTCATGCGATAAGTTTTATGTTGTGTTTGAAGTGTTCTTTAAATACTCGTAAATGAAATTTGTTAACACAAAAACATAAAATAACAATCCAAGGCACAAATATTTTTAGCGATAGCTTTGAAAAAATTAGACGAATTGTGACCTGCGGCTATCAAAAATAACAGACAGTTTTTATTACTCTTATGACGCGAGCAAAAATAGAAAGTAAATCTACTTTTTGCTTCGTACGCCTCTATGCGTCCTATGCTTTATGATGTATAACTTATTTTATACAAATGCACTGATTCTACTTTTTTGACAAAGGCGTTAACGCATGTAACACGTGGTATGGAGCTTCAGCTTTAAATACGAATGCAATAACTGGACCTTAGATCTTCAGAACTTTAGGAGAGCTATAATTTTCTTTGCTGAAGCGAGATTAAAGTCTACTTTATAAATATATAAAAAAAAAATTACAGTTTTCATGCTTTTTTACCCATTACAATTGACCAATAAGGTCCAAGTTTGCTTAGATCTCAATAACAGTTTGAATTAGGCACTCCACAAATCTGTTAAGCCATATTTTGTTTTAAAGGTTTTAAAGCACAATATGAGAAATCACCTTCCCCATGTACCCCTGGCGTCGTATATTTGTTGGTTGGGCTTTTGAAATGCATCAGACTGTTCTGAAAATCAGGTTGAGGGATGAGGCTCATTCTCACATCGGAGACTACTCGTATCTTAACAAGCAGTATGGTAGTATTTAAATCCCGTAAGCCCCAAGAACTGTTATTGACAAGCCAATCTGAACAAGTGATCGTTCGGTGTATTTTAAAGTTTGGATGTCGAAAATGAGGCTGGAGCATCTGGTTTGCGCTAGTGAATTATGTGTGCGCGTTTAGAGAACGGCCGCTTTCAACGCGACTAACGACACCATTGCTCTTTAGCGTGAAAATTTAGCAAACTGTGTGATTTCTCGAAGAGATAAACGATACTGAATACCAAAGTCTGGGTGTTCAACACCTTTTAAACTTTTTATTTAGGGCCATCTAAAAAAATAAGGTCAGATCCAACAATCTATAATTGATTCAATACCTTAGAAGATGCTATTCACAAAGCCATCGAGGACAGCCGCGATAAGAAAACTGTATGGGGAAAACCTAGTTCCGCAGTCGTATGAATGCATAATGCGACTGATATTTTTCCATTATGAAGATCGTGCCCTTCTCCTTACAATCAAACAAAGAATACATGAATTGATCACCAAGCTCTTGTAATCTGAACTCACTATACGAGTACTCTAGATAAGTTGGTGGCCATAAGCATAATACCACGGCTAAACCTATTTGAAACATATGTCATCGGTTGAAATCTGTCTAATTTAGAAGATGGATTCATTCAGAATTGAACATAAATAGCTTTTATGATATTGCATCCGAGTTTTTTTATTTATAAAATAACTGAAATATATAAAATTTTTAGTTGCTACCAAAGCGTTCGCTTATTAAAATATATTTGCGTGTATGTGTGCCTGCGCTTTCCCTAGTGCAATTGGTTATTAAAAAAAATACATCATGTTAACATTTTATCGGTTCATTGAGACAGGGATAATGAAAGAAAGAGCAATTTTATTATTAAAACAGCTGATGTGATTATGAGGGAGGACATAAATCATATGATTTCTTTCGTATTTCTACATTTGCGAGTACACACATATTTATACATTTAAATACCTACTAATTCTGGATGGGGGTTACTTTATGCTGGAAAACGTACACATGTTACACATTTTGTTAGAAATTTAAACCTATAAAAAAAATTTTCCATTTATCACATGCCGTCGTATTTGATATTGACACACAAATTCAAGTACATTCCAAGTTATACGAAGGCAGCAATAAAATATTTCTTCTATATCTTCCAGATGTTCTGTACTCGTATCGTTGGTCTCAGGCAGAAAGGCCCTAACTCGCATTTTTCCTGAATTGAGCTTTTTTAGGAATTCTACTACGTTTCACACAAGCGCACAGAGTCACGAAGATTTGATTAAATATTTTCAACATATCGCACTTATAAGCAATTGAACAAAAGTAGTTACGTTTGGTTATAGCAAGGTATACAGTTTTCATTACGATTTTTCCTTGTCCTGTAAAATTGCAATCATGTTTGTTAGGGCCTTTTAGCATGAGAACGGTATGCGGAAAATTTTTGGCACAAGACTTTTTTGCTTTCAACACACGCAAAAAAACTATCGTAAAAATTAAATCAACAAAATTTTTGTTTGAAAAATAATTTGGACAGGGTGTCCGCCGGAAAGGTTTGTTTATTTATGGTTTTTCTTTAAAAGTAAGAGAATGGATCTCATATTGATAACTGTTTTCTCTAATACACATATGTATATAAAATACAATATGGGATAAATAGACGCCTATGTTGGTCTCAGATATGCGAGCGCTTTGGAGTAAATTTTTCATTACATTCTCATAGATTTCATGCGGTATTTCATAAATTTCATTACGAATATTTTGTTTGAGTTGCTCAAGCGTTTCTGATTTGTTAGCATAAACCTTGGTTTTTAGATATTCCCACAAAAAGATGTCCTGAGCAGTCAAATCAGGCCACTGTGGAGGCCAATCAACCTCGTAATTTCTTGTAATAACTTGTTGTGGAAGGAGGTAAATCCATTGTAATCCTGGTGGCTGTATGCGATATGGCACCCACCATTTTGTTGGTACCACATGTTAATCAAGCTCAAAGTATGACGTTGTGGAGTTAAAAATTTTTCAATCATGTCACGATATCGCCCGGCATTCACAGTTACCGTAACTTTGAAATGAAAACGGCGGATATGGATTAGGCAACTACTAATTACAACCGGTCCGTGCCCTAGGCCGGAGGAAAAACTACTAGCCACACACCGCAGCTTCTGAAACCTTGGCCTCCAGTGGGACATTTTGGTCCACGGATCTTATATACCTCGTGGAATTCAGGGTGTATGCCACTTGACTTGAGGTTAGCACATGACAGCGATTTAGTGTCTTCCCTGGCCCTATGTTCCCCTCAAGTCCAGGACGTGGGATATTCACATATCCATGTTTGTGTCATGGTCCTGGCCTATTTGCCAGGACCAGGGGCCGCGTCCGATGGGAGTATTACGGATTCAAAACAGTAAGGTCTTCTGATCAAATTGCACATCAGCCTGTCACTTCTAATGGATGCAATGGATACTGATGAATAGTTTAAGGGGTTTCCATTGCCCAGAAACAACTATTCTGTTTATTCACATATCCACTCAAATAAAAATGTGTCTCATCACTCATTATGATTAA
This sequence comes from Thecocarcelia acutangulata, assembly GCA_914767995.1. Lineage (NCBI taxonomy): Eukaryota > Metazoa > Arthropoda > Insecta > Diptera > Tachinidae > Thecocarcelia > Thecocarcelia acutangulata. The sequence continues at coordinate 119,668,448 of OU612096.1, read as the reverse complement.
AGCACGTTGGTTTATCGAATCATTTGCCATAATAAATTTTCCACGCGTCTACTGCACCACTGCCAAATGTGAACAGTCAAGACTAATGTTTACAAAAATGTCGACAAAATAAAGTAGTATATCTTCCTGGAGGACACCTGTTATTTTTTTTTTTTTTTTTATATTGGACCAGTACTCAGGGGATGACCCCTACATATGCAGTGCATTGTACCAGAACTGGGAAAATAGGTTGTGAGGAGGGGGAAAGAAGGAATAGTGTTTGTGAACATTTGACTTGAACCTTCCAACATTATAACAGACAGGAAACACGTCTGCAGGCAAATTATTCCACAGACGAAGCGTTCGGCTGAAAAACAAATTCTCTCTGTAATGCGTAGTACGATTCCCTGAGCAATCGACCACAAATGGATAAGCTCTGGACGATGAGCGCGTGCTACGTAAAAATGTGCGAGTTTCGGGAACAAGATCCCTAATCTCGTCAGAGCAAAATCCATTGTAGTAACGATGGAAGAGAGTAAAAAAAATTGATAATAATAATAAACTTGGTTGTCGTAATTTGTTGATTTGCTTTCGATCAATAAATATTTTTTATTGAGCTCTTGTTTCAATCCACAAATTCCTTTACAGATCCGCATTCAAAGAATTTATAAGGGATAAATGCTGGAGTAGCTCTTTGGGTTTAGTAGTTTTCTTCCAATTTCTTTTATTAAAATGAGTTCATTTGAGGGAGCTCAAATGAGAACCAATTCACGCTGAGCCTGGAAAAAAATTACCCAAACAGCAGTGTCGCAGCTTACTCGTGAGACGGGTGAATGGTTTGCTGGTTGGAGAATGAATGCTGTTAGAGTTTTAGTAATTATTAAACCTGGTACTTTAGTTTGTAATAACCAGTAGCTACCCTCTACTACTACCTATTTTTGTGGGAACTATTGCTGTAAAAACCAGTAGAACCCCTCCACCCCTACACCAAGCTGGCTATCTGTCTAAGTGCTCCTCTACCAGCACTATTGTCCGAAAACAAAGACAAACCAACTATTGGGGTAATGACAGTCACGCCACACACCAGTTGATTTTATTTTATTATATGTAGCTGTGTAAGAGCGAGAGCGAATTAAACCACATTCAATTTCTCTTGCTTTGTGTCTCCCAACTATTTTCTCTCACAAGTATTTGAGAGACAATAAGAGCTAGTAAGAGCGTGCTGCAATGTGTATGAAGTATAAAAGAATAAAAATAAGAATATAAAAATTATATAAATTTTCATAGTAAAATACAAGGTAAATAAGTCATTCAAAAGGTAAGATAAGTAATTCAGTCAAAATGTAACAATAAAAATGGTTAAATTAATGACGTACATGTAACGATGAGAAGCTTCGTTACAAATTTATTAATTGATTCAGGAAATTTTGTTACTGAACTGAAAAAAAAATTTTTTTCGTGCATTTTTTCGAAGGATATATATAATACGCATAAAAATTTATTTCCGTCGTTACTTTTAGTGTAATAAAGTTATTTACATAAACATGTTAGCGTGTTATATTAATGGTTATACTACTTTTCAAAAATCTTTAACAGGGTCTACTTTTCTATCACTTATTAGCATCAGTGGTTCTGGCAGTTTGAAGGCGAAGGCAGTGAAGGGAAAGATATTTTGTCGGCATAACTTTTTAACCAGCTTCATTGCATACCCGCACAAGCAGCATAACACGAACACCAACACCGAACGAACACCGCCAAGCAATCAAAGGAATACAAAGACGCTAATGCACATAATGGAGTGGATACGTACGAGTATACATGTTACGGCAGATGAATTAGTCTCGTGTCTGACGGACTAGAACAAAAATTCTTTTCGTGTGCTCTATCTGGCCCAATGAGACTTTGCCACAGTTTACACTATTACATAACCAACGAGTAGGTCCATTAGAATAATATTTAGGTTAAGGTTTTTCAGCGACTGCCTTCGTAACTTATGCTAATATTTACACGCCCGTGTGTGTGTGTTTTTTTTATGTACCCACAGACAAGCATTTGAAATTTAAATTCAGGAAACGGCCTTGCACTTGTGCCAAAAATAACTTTAAAAACAGCTGAAATTTATTTGTATCCTTAAAAATAAATAAAACCAAGAAAAAGCAGAATTGAACTAAATAATTTAAAACCGGAACAGGCAACCGGAACTATTTATGAATAAAAGGAAGTTAGTTTTTAAGTAAAACGCAACAACATAAATAAGTTCTTTAAATATTTAACATGCACACTTCGGAAGCGAACAAAAAACAGCACCAACAACAGCAAAAATAAATTTTAAACATAAAAAAAGGAAAAAAAAACAGCTCACGAAAGGAATTGTTTTAATAATCATTAAGTATTCTATTCTTTAACCACAACAACAACAAAAAACAGCAAAAAAAGGCTGGCCCTTTTTTTCGGTAACATTTTGTTAACTCTTGTTCAATTGTACAGAACTCGTACAAATCGTATCTTCCTATTTTTTTAACTTGAGTCCATAGCTGAGTTTAAGGACTTCCTTTCAAAAAAAAAAAAAAAAGATAAAAAAAAATTGTTTATTAATGCAATATTCATACTTAGAAAATCCCTTTAAAATGAACAAATCATGTGTCAGCATCACAATACTCGTGTATTTTGCTCCTTGTCATAAATTGATCCTCTGCACGTTTTGTCGTATTCTTCCTTTGACTGCTATTTCAAACTTCGTGCCATCAGTAAAGTTGTAGGCATATTGTTTTCTTTTTTTATTAGTTTAAATTTTTTATGTATTTTATTACTTATTCCTACACTTTTTCCATACGTTTTGTTTTATCAGTTTTTAACTACAGGGATATAAGTTTTGTTAACGCCGTATTTGATGGCATTCACATATGAACATACTCGTATGCATGTATGTCTGTTAAGAATTGCATTGCAATTATGTATATTTTTCTCTCCTAAAGATAAATGATACATATATTTTCACCTTGAATGGCCTACCGACCCCATTTTAGTTGCAGTTAAGCAGTGCATATATATTATAAGTGCAGGGCTGGAAAAGTCTCCTTCGTCAAGTAGACAACAATCAGAGGAGAAATTATTTGTAAATGTTTTGTATCTTATTTTGATTTAGTACCAAACCTTTTACTGCATGTTGTAGAGATCAAAACCAGAAGACTTGTTGTGATGCTGGCAATGCCAAAAAAATGCCTATAGATGGTCATCTATTGCGATTTTTTCCTGTCCTATATAATAGTGGTCATGTTTTGAAATTTATCGTATGTGCAATATAGTGCAATAAAATTATAAAAAATATAGTGCAATAAAATTAGTGCAATATATGTCATAGCTTACATTTTTAAAGAAAAGTTCATGTCATGAAGACTCGTACACCGTCTGTAAGCACAAAGCGAGGCAGTTGAATGCTTCTTCAGTTAGCAACGTTAGTTAATAAAACGTTTGCAAACGGACAGCATACTGATGTTATATACACCGATTCCAGCAAGGCGTTTGACAAAGTTAGTCACGCGCTATTACTGAAAAAATTGGGTTTCAACTGTAATTTCTTGGGTTGGATTAACTGACTGACCCACTATTTGAAACAAAACCAAATTTTAAAATGTGGTTTTTGGTATGCGAACGATAGATGTCGAGTGACATAGTGGGTCAGGCAGTAAGTATAGGGTGTTTTTTTAAGCCCGATAGAACTTGAAATTGTAAAAAATAACACAAAAAATTAAATTGTAATCAAAATTTTTTTTTATTTTTTATTTTTCAATACGTGACATTAACATTTGAAAATGATTTCGGGCATATGGGCACCGCGGCTGTTCTTGACGAAGCGCATTCTGGACGTCCAATTTTGGGCCACTTTTTCGAGCACTGCTGGCCGTATGTCACGAACAACACGAACAATGCTGGCCTCCAAGGCGTCAATTGTTGCTGGTTTATCAGCATAAACCAGTGACTTCACGTAGCCCCACAGGAAATAATCGAGAGGTGTCAAATCGCACGACCTTGGAGGCCAATTGACAGGTCCATTTCTCGAAATCAACTTATCGCCAAATTTTGATTTCAGTAAGTCGATGGTTGCGTTCGCCGTATGGCACGTAGCGCCATCCTGTTGAAACCACATCTCCTCCGGATCAATGTCATCCATATTTTCAAACAAAAAATCATTGATCATGGTGCGGTAACGATCTCCATTGACCGTAACGCGAGCTCCGGCCTCATTTTTGAAGAAATAAGGTCCGATGATGCCACCAGCATGAAAACCGCACCAAACAGTGCATTTTTCTGGATGTAATGGAGTCTGTAGGGTCTCTTGTGGATTGGTCTCACTCCATATGCGGCAATTTTGCTTATTAACAAACCCGTTAAGCCAAAAATGCGCCTCATCGCTGAACACAATTTTGCGTCTATAAGTTGCGCGAATCGACGACTGATTTTCAAAGTAAATTTGGATAATTTCGTAGCGTTGTTCAAGCGTGAGTCTATTCATGATGATTTGTCAGAGTATACTGAAACAAATAAAAAAAATGTTTCATCAAAATTTAATTTTTTGTGTTACTTTTTACAATTTAAAGTTCTATCTACCTTAAAAAAACACCCTATATTATCTGTTTGGTAGAACTCAATCTGTAGAATTTGAAATAAATTAATGTTTGAAATAAAATTAATGTTCTAACTGGTGTCCCGCAGGGTAGCCACATTGGTCCCATTCTGTTTGTTATTTTCAGTGTTGTCCACTCCATGCGTTTTGCTCCGTTTTTGGTGCTTTTTAAACTTATTTGTGCGAAAAATTCTTTAGTCGCTGTGGGGTGCACTTTTTTACATTTTCGGTGCGTTTTTTAAATTTCGGTGGCACAAAAGCAAATTCAACCCAACTTATTGTTTTAATATAAGAAAAAAGTTTAATCAAGGGTCCAAAATTTTTTATATGCGCAAAGTAAGACAATCTTATACACACTCTGGAAAGAAAACAAAACATTTTGTTTTATAAAATTTGCTTCTTTTAAAGATTGTTTTGCTCTTAAACGATCAAGCCAAGTTTGTCAAATATTGCCATAAATGCAGTCTCTGAGCAGAGAAGTTCGTACTCATGATGGCTCGTGAATTTGTTACGGTTTTGGTAATTGAGAAATTACCAAATTATTAAATAAATTACAAAGTTTTTCCAAAAAGTTTGCATTAAATATTGATTATCTTTTATTTTTTAGAATTCTGGCAAATTTTCGTTTATTTCAATAAATTCTTTTAAAGACACCGCTTATACTGTGTTTGATAGAATTGCTATTAATCGAATTTAAAGGCTTGCAGTGCGATTCTGTAACGTTTAATGATCTGATAATCGTAAACTCTTTCGGCAGTAATGGTTGTATGCTCCTGCAATATAATTTTGATGGCGTCAAGCAGCTGTATTGTTGTGTCCCTGATAATAGGCACTAAAAGTAGCAGCTGATTTCTGTCGACAGCCAATATTACCAAATGATGTTGTTGAATAATAAATTTTATAAAATATTATTATAATTATTTTAAGGATAACATTATCTTCATAAAACTAACAGAGTCGTACTAGAGGCCAAGTTCGCCAAACACGTATACAAACAATAGTGCTAATGTCCTATAAATGCATATACATACATATATTTGGGGAATTCAAACGGTGTCACATCACGCATAATGTCATAATATTTTATATTATGTTTCGAGCAAAAAAGTCAGCAAATACTCAAAATAAAATAAAATAAAATAAAATAAAATAAAATAAAATAAAATAAAATAAAATAAAATAAAATAAAATAAAATAAAATAAAATAAAATAAAATAAAATAAAATAAAATAAAATAAAATAAAATAAAATAAAATAAAATAAAATAAAATAAAATAAAATAAAATAAAATAAAATAAAATAAAATAAAATAAAATAAAATAAAATAAAATAAAATAAAATAAAATAAAATAAAATAAAATAAAATAAATTGTATTGAAAAATCAAATGATGGAGTATATCAATCTCAACAAATTATTAAGCGATTCCCATTATGGGTTTAGAAATGGCAGAAGTACTTCATCTTTATTGATGAGTATGATCGTGGACATACGGCGAAATATAAACTCAAATAAAATTTCTACAATGATTTCGTTAGACTTCAGTAAGCCATTTGACACCGTGAACTACGATATTTTAATTAACAAATTGTTGAATGAGTTTAAATTTTCTGCCACATCTTGTAGACTATTGTTTTCTTATATTAGTAAACGCAGACAGTTTGTTGGTAATAATACGGCGAGATCATAAATTTTAAATTGTGTGAGTGGAGTACCACAAGGATCGATCCTTGGGCCTCTGTTGTTTTTAATTTATGTGAATGATTTTAATAGGTTCGTTAGTTCTAGTTTCTGTAAAAGTTTTCAATTTGCTGATGATATAAATTTATTGTTTTCTGGTGCATATCAGTTTATGGATTCCCATGTGGATAGTATTAATTACGTGCTAAATCAAGCTTCTTTATGGGCCCAGCAAAACAAACTTATATTTAATCCAGCTAAATCAAAAGCAATCATATTCAAGTCATCTCATTTAAATTATTCTTTTAATATTGTTTTGCAGGGAAAAAATATACCGTTTGTAAACACGATAAACTGTATTGGTGTTGTCCTGGATAAAAATTTATCGTTTGAAAATCACATTATAAAAATTGGTTCTAAGATAAATTACACGTTGAAAACTTTATATAACTCTAGTCTTTATTTGCCGATTTCAGTACGCCGTCAGTTAGCTCATGCTCTCCTCATGCCGCATATTCGATATTGTCTGGTGGTTTACAGCGGTGTCACAGCAAGAAATCTTAAGCGAGTGAATCTCACAGTAAATCGTATTATTAGATTCACTTTTGGGCTTAATATTTCTATGTATATATCGCACTATGTTAAAGATTTTTTAAATTGTTCATTTAAGCACTTTTTAAAGATTGAAATTTTGCTGGCTTTACACCAAGTCGTGACATCAAAATTCCCATCTAGCTTATTCGAACAGATTAAATTTTCTAGATCTACTAGGAATCCCGTTTTGGTGATCCCTAGAATATCAAATTCCACGTTTGGACGATCGTTTTTGGTAAGGGCTTTTAGACATGGGAATAATCTGCCCATAAATTTAAAGAAATTTAATTTTTCCAGAGCAACTTTTAAGCATCTTTTACTTAATTCTGCATTTTAGCCTTAAATTGTTCAATTATATTTTCGCAATTATAATGCACAACTATCGTTTGTACTTATTGTTTATATACACTTATTTTTCCTCTTTAGTATTAAATTTGTGTTATTTTTTCTTTTAAATTATAAATGTACCTCATTACGGAAATGATAACATCTGTATTAATCATATATGGCCTTTAGGGGCTCGATTAATTATTGAAAAATAAATAAATAAATAAATAAATAAATAGGACTTTTTAAACGGAGTTTACCATAACTAAACCGTAAACATCTTAGCTGACTCAAATTTAAAATAATTTATGTCAGAATGCTCACAGTATACATATTTTTTCATAATATATTTTACAACCCTTTGAATACCGTAATTATTTTTATTAATTACTTTATATAGCAATTACTTATAATGTATATTATTTGATATCGGGTTTTAACAATAACCATAAATTATTTGCTTCTTACAATTTTATTTAGAAGTTTTATCAAACTACAGAAAATAAACTTTGATTGCTGTGATGTTTTTATCTCCCACTTCAATTGTGATTTTTTTGCATATTAAAACGCCTTCCCTAAATTAAGATATCGATTGTTCTTCCACTTACACACAAACAAGTTCCATTTCCAATTCCAGATTAGAAAAACCGATCAAAACAAACGCTGAATTTGGCTTTTTTACTTACATAAATTAAAAATTCAATATTAACAACATTCGACATGATTATCAACAGCTTTAGAAAACAATCTTTAACAATAAACAATATTACAATATTGTTAATTTGAGATAACATTTCAGAACATTTGTTCATTAAAATTTGACACGCAACGTTATACTCGTACAATTCTCGGAGGGAAAATACATACACATGTCTGCACTACAGCACAGCGAAGCAGGAGTCAACAACGTTGACAATTTAATTGTAATACTCTTACACACATACATACATACATACATACATTCAATCGGTAGCAACAGCAAAATATAAAAAAAAACATGAAAAATTGAAATGGAAAAATTTAACTATGAAAACTCATTGGTTGCTTTCCTTTTTTCGGGGTTTTAAAGTCATTGCAATAATTCTTCCTTTTTTATTATTGTTAACATTCAGAGTCGTGAGAGTTTGTAGCAGTAAAAAAATAAATACAGTTTACAGTGGTGGGCTTAAAAATGGGAAACAGTTTGGAACAAATTTATACACTTATTATCCTGTAGCTCAAATAGCAACAGGCTGTCCCAGACCTCAACGTCAAATCAAAACAGGGTGACAAAATTGATTGTAACCATAATTAGAAAAATCAGAGAAAATATACGAGGTCTAAGAAAAAAACAGTTATTTTCAAATTTCGTCAGCTGCCTATGTTAGATATTCGCATTTTTTTTTTGCGGTGCACATGTCTGTTATATATGTTGGCAATATCAGTCATTGCGGATTGTCGGTTTGTCTTTGACGGATAAAGAGGTAAGTCGTGTTTTGGTGTGCTCTTCGATTTTTTACTATGCGAAAAAATGGATCAAAGAAACTGTAATAAGTTTTGTGTAAGAAATGATATTAAATGCGCAAGGACATTTGAAATGTTGGCTGTGGCGTTTAAGGAGTCTACTATGAGCAGAACACAAGTTCAATTGTGGTATAACTGGTTTGAGGAAGGCTGAGAAGATGACGATGCTCGTCCTGGTCGCCCGAACACGTCAACAACCCATGAAAACATTGAAGCAGTGAAGAAAATGATTTTGAATAATCGTCGAATCACTATCAGAGAGGTTGCAGATGATGTTGCCATACCGTTCGGCTCATGCCAAACAATTTTTATGGATGTTTTAGGCATGAAACGTGCGGCAGCGAAAATGGTTCCAAAACAATGTCGCATGGATATCGCTCAGGAGCTGTTGAATATCGTCAACGATTATCCAAATTTCCTCAAAAAGGTCATAACTGGTGACGAATCATGGGGGTATGGCTATGACCTTGAAACCAAATCCCAATTATCACGAAAAAATCACGTCAAATTTGGTCAAATGTGAAGGTTTTGCTCAGTGTTTTCTTCGACTGCAATGGCGTGGTGCATCACGAATTCTTGCCACAAGGTCGTATAGTCAATAAGGAATACTAGCTTAAAGTTATGCTCCGTTTGCGAGAAGCAATTCATCAGACACGCACAGAATTGTGGAAAAAATAATCATGGATTTTGCACCAGCTCACACATCGCTGCTTGTGCGTGAGTTTTTGGCCAAAAACAAAATCGTTAACATGCCTCAACCAACGTGCTCGCCGGACTTGGCCCCCACTGACTTTTTCCTCTTCCCAAACGTGAAGCCACTGATGAAAGGAAAGCGTTTTGCTACGATTGATAAAAGAAAAATCGAAATAGGAGCTGTTGGCGATACCAAAAAGCGCGTTTCAGAAGTGTTTCCAGGATTGGAAAAAAAGCTGATATAAGTGTATTATATCTGACTACTTTGAAGGAAGCAACATAGTTATTGGTGAAAAAATACTCATAAAACAGCTCTGGGCTGAAGAACAGGTCTCGCGTCATCATAATTATTTCTTAAGCTGATAGTCCATACCAGGCTTGTTGTTTTTTTTTGTTTGATCTTCGAGAGTTTTGCGTCTCACTCGCACTGGTTAACGATTACTTTTTTCTTAATATATATATTTTTTTTGATCTTTGTTTATGTATATAAAATTTTTTGTAGCTTAAGGTCTTGTTTAATTACAGAGGGAACGATCTACAGGATTCAAGTGAGCTGTAATATCCAGGTACTTTTTGGAGAACCCAGCGGCCTGCCTACCTATCCTAAGATCTTGTTTTTTTTTATAAAAAATTTTACAATTTGTAACAAATTGTTGGCGAAATTCAATATTTAAAAAATTCTTAAATTTTTTATAAAAAAAAAAACAAGATCTTAAGCTGCAAAAAAATTGTATACATATGTATTGGATTACAGCTTTTTAGAGGTGTTTCTTTGTTAACCACGCTGCAGCTTCCTATGCGAAAGCATAGGTCGTTATAGTTAGTCACAGCGACGCTACAAACGTATTATCAATAACATCTTGGGCATATGGTCTCCGTCACCCCGCCCATGCTGTGCATTATATAATTTGCAAATTTACTTTGCAACTGTATAGTTAAATAGAAGTACTTTTTGAAAAGTTGATTCTTGATCGAGCAGAATAAAACATTTTTGTCTAGCATGGTTGAACTGAATTAATTTTGCGTATTTAGTATTAAGATTTGAGTACTTATTGTTAGTTCAGTTTATGAAGATTCATTAAATAAATAAATGAGAAAAAAAAACTTTTTGAAAACGGTTATTTTTTATCAGAGATTACAAGCGCTTGCGCGCATGAAAAACATTTGAACTGAGTGAAATATTTTTTTTAAGATTTTTCTTCTTCTGATTTTTCTCCTGATGGTTACAATCAATCTTGTCACCCTGGTACAGCTTGACGTTGAGTTCTGAGACATCCTGTACAGGATGAGGCAGGCCAGTTTACTTTTGTAACACAAGGGCAAAAGTTAATCTTATAATCTTCATTCTTTTTCTATAAAATTTAGTTGCAATAGTTTTTATTTGGCATAAACTGAAAATATCTTGAATCCTTCAACTATTTTTGTATGTTAATTTTTCTTTATCCTAATTTTTCGACCTTTTTCTTAAATTAAGATGTAATGATCTTCAAGCTTGAGGTCTTTTTTATAAAATTTTTTATAAAAAACACCTCAAGCTTGAAGATCATTACATCTTAATTTGTATGTTAATGTTTCTATATTTAACTCCAAGCTCTGTAATATTCTTATCTTTCTTGTAATGCATACACACACACACATTAGTAGGTATGCTCATGCAAAATGCATGTGTACTCGTGTAAATGGCGGAGTTGGCTCACAAAAAGTTTATAAATATCCTGGTATCTGATTTTCTTTTTTTTGTAAAAACAATTGGTTGCTTTCTATTATTTGCTTATAAATATTAAAACACACAAACCCAAAAATTATATAAAAATACAAATACATGTATGAGCAACTTATGTTAAACTATTTTATGTGTATTTACATGCACATAAGTACATACATATGTACGAATATTTAGAAAAGTATTTTTGGGTTTTTGGTTTCTTAACAGGACCGTGCCGTGCCGTAAACAGTTGGTAGTTGCATGTAAAAAACAAATTTAATTTCAAATTATTTTATTTTGCCATTGAATTTAACAATTTTTGTCACTTTTGGTAATGTGGCCAGGTTTATAGGTTTGTGCTGACAACATATTCATATTCATTCATTTGTATGTGGGAGTATATATCTCCTTCCGCAAGTTATTCGTTACGAAACATAAATATACATACATAGACATTAGAGGGCTGCTCCAGCACAAGAAAAATGTCTTACAAGACATCGTAATATTTTCAAGTACTAAACATCCTCTTCTTTTAAATTTTAATACAAACACTTCCGTGCCGAAATGTTCTATATAAACGTATACTGTGTATCGTTTAGAACAAACGGAACCAAACACAATTAGAGCCAACTGAAGTAAAACAAAATTGAAGTAGAAATTCAGGCACTGAAGTAAAGCTATGTACACACGGTTGTCAGCCGTTACAATATTGTAAGATCTGGCAACAGGCTGACAATGTAGTGATAATGAAAAATTGTCCCAATTTACTTTGTAAATATTGTAACATCTGGCAACAGGCTGACAATGTAGTGATAATGAAAAATTGTCCCAGTTTACTTTGTAAATATTGTAAGATCTGGCAACATGCTGACAATGTAGTGACAATGAAAAATTTTCCCGCAGAAGTAAATTGTGTGTTCAGACGATCATAAGAAATCTTACAATTTCATTTTCAGACTATATGGTCTGACAAAAAATTCATCTGACAACAAAAATTGTCAGTTCACACGGTTGTCAGATTGTTAAATGAAAAAAATTGTCAGACATGTTGTAAGGCATTGCCCCTAATGTATATCAACAACGATCTGTTTAGCAGTGTTGCCCACCAAACTTTTTTCTTACAATGATGCCATTGTCAGGTGCATTAATTTTATACATCTGACAATTAAAACTGAGCTTACAATACCAGCCAATTAACTGGCAATGCCGACGAAGAGTGTTCTCACGATTGTCAGATGCCTGACAACATTGTCGTCTTATAATTGATTGACAATGGTTTTTCTGACAACGTTGTAAGTTAAAAATTGGCAGTTCACACGATTGTAATACATTTTCAGATAATTTTACTGGCAATATTGTAAGATCTGGCAACGTAGCTTAATGTTCTATTTCAGTTTTGTTTATAAAACTTGTTGTTGTTGTTCATAGTTTTTGTCTTTGTACCATTCAGCATATGTACGGTTGTCAGGTTAAATTTATTAAAACAATTCTAAACTCCACTTTGAGAGAAACTTTAAAGCCTACTTTAATGCAATAATAATAATTTGTAACATTATTTGTCAAGAATTGTAATCTTCTGAAATTTACAGGGCCAAAGTTTTTAAAAGAAAAATAAATATTCTTCAAATTATACATGATTTAGTTTTAGTGTTGCAATTTGCAATAAAAAACACCCGCCGGCCTCGTTGTAATTTAACGTTTTGTTTTGTAATAATCCATAATGAGTTTTTGCGATTTTTTAACTCGACCGCAGGGACCCTTTTTCCGGTTTTGTGTGCGAAAATAAATAAAAAAAAAATGTCTTTAACTTTTAATGAAGTGCTACAAAGAATTTTTCGGTGTTGCCTGCGAAACTTGTACCTTCGCACTGGTTGTCGAATGGGCGGGGTAGATACATGGGTGGAAGGGGTGGAGAAACCTAATGGTTTGAAAGGCAAATATGAAGGATACTAGTTTAACAAATATGTGCCCATTAACATACAAATTCATATTCGTACTTTGTTTAATTTTATGATGCTGGAATTTTTAGAAGAAAAAAAAATAAACATTTAAAATTTACATGCACATGTCATCTGTTAAAGTAAAAATTTTTTTTTTTTAAATAACAATAAGCCCCTAAGGCATATACATATGTATGTAAATTATATATATATATATATACATACATTTGTGTGTATGGATGCATTAATATACATTACTTAAATCTGTAACAACAACATTTGAGGAAATTTTTTCAAGCATCGACAATGTAAGCAAACAAAATTTTTTTGGAAAAATTTACTTTTTCTACGTATGTACGTACATATATAATATGTATATTTACCCTTTATATGTACGAGTACATCCTTAAAGCAAATTAAAGTTTAAAATATCTTGAAAAAAGATACAGGCTCCATACGCCATTGTAATGATGCATGAACATAAAAAAATTCAGTGTGTGTAGTAGGAGCTACAGAACCCTCAAAAACACTACGCACGCTACTGATAAGGTTAAAATAGAAAAAAAGTTATTGCAATAGATTTCTAAACAAAACGAATTATGTTAAAAATTAATTCAAAAATCATACACAACAGATAAAGTAACAGGTAAAGTAGAAAACTGCTAAGAAAAAGTTAAGCTCATGAGCTTAATCACAGGCTCAACAAAAATTTTTATTGAAACAACGAAAATATTCCTTAAAATTCAAAATGTTTAATCGACGAGACAAAAAAAGAATCTTTCGATTCGATGAAATTCAAAATTGTTTAAATAAACTTATTAATAATTGAGTTTTATTCACTATACTAGCTTCTATAATTAATACCAAACCAAAAATTATAAACAGCTTGTTTCTTATTCTTATATGACAACATTTCATAGTCATCAGTAGACTTTGGAAATTGTTGAAAGATATTCTCAAACATTCAACTTTATATACCAACAATCTAAATAAATTATTGAGAATTAAAAAAAAAATGTTTTAATAATACCTGTCAAAAGACAAAAAACAAGCTTTTTGATACTTTAAAACAGTGGTGCCCACAAGTTCTATATGGAAGAGCAAACACCAATACATTTAAGGAAAAACTATTTATATTTAATATTTTTTGTTGTAAAAAGCAAAACATTTACAAAAACAAAATTCACATTAATAATCAATGTCCTTAATGTTTATCAACAAAACATGCGAAAGTGTTGTTGCCTTGCTTTGTGTGTGTGCAGTGAAGAACGACAAAAAAATGTATAAGACGAAGTTGTTGTTGTATTTTTCATTGCTAGTGCTGAGCGCAGTATTTATGTGTTAAAGAGCACAGCCCTATAGCTTAGCGCATTTACAAAAACACTTGAGTACCAAGCGCATAGGGCTGGGCACACTTGCTTTAAAACAACAAATCATTCGTTTGAAAGGTGTAAAGAAAAGTCGAGAAGTGTGCAAAAGAAAATGCTTGCTTTTTTGTGTTTTGGCAGATATTACACAAACATTTTTTTTTTTAATTCTCAATAATTTATTTAGATTGTTGGGATATAAAGTTAAATGTTTGAGAATATCTTTAAAAAATTTCCAAAGTCTACTGATGATTAGGGTAGATCCTATGAAATGTCGCCATATAGATAACTGGGAAACATAAGAATCAAGCTGTCCTTAAGAAATTGGTTAATAACTGGATGTTTTCCACTTCTGGATTTGATATAAGAGAAAGTGGACTTTTATTACATAAAATCTTTGGTCTAAAGAATTTTAAATCTGGAAAATGTGTTAAGAAGTGTTCGGGAGCTGTATATTGTAATTGCATTTTTGTATGTTATATAAATGTTAATAGAATACCATGTATAGTATATTTAGTGTCTGAAACGGAATCTTAAAAAAATTAACTATCTCCAATCTATCAATCTATTTATCTGGCTTGTATCATGCTTGATATAGAGATATATCGTTGGTATCATGTAAAAAGGCCCTAAGTCGCCTTTTCTTTGAATTGCGAGTTTTTATGGATCTTACTACGTTTTACACAAGTACACAGTGTAAAACACATTTAATTAAGTAATTTAATACACATCGCTCTTACAAGCAATTGATCAAAAAAATTACTTTTAGATGGTCCTAGTATACAGATTTCATTACGATTTTCCCTTCTCCTATAAAATTATTATTATGTTTGTTATGGGCTTTCTATATGAGACCAACGATATATTGTATTGTTGACTGTTTAAATTTCGACGTGTGTGAAAGATTCTTAATTTTTTTTCAGATAAAGTCTTTTTTTAAAAATAATAAAAAGACATTTTGTCTGTGATACTTCACACAAAAGAGTGGTGATATCATATATCTTCGTTATTGAAAGAAATAGCTGCTTTCGTTCAATAGATGTTTGCACAAAATTTTTTATTGAATCTACGAATTTCTTTACAGATCTGTATTCTAAGAATTTATTAACGGATTCAACGAATTCCGTTATTAAACAAAAAAAAAAACATTTTCTAGCGTTTAATCAGCTCGGAAAACATTGTAATTTTTACCTAAACTGTGGCAAAGTTTTACAAACCTTATCACTTAGCACCGCTAAAATTTAAATTCAAATAAAAGTTATATGTTTATTTTTGTTTGAATACTCCTGTACATGCGTAATGTATACACATGTGCTCATGTATGTGAGTTTGTATGTGTGTAACTGGGTAGCTGGAAGTTATATTAAAATATTTAACATTTAAATTTGCATTGTACGTACAAAAAAGTTTATTGTTTACATACCCGAATATATATCTATACACATACATAAGCATATTCAAGGGAAATATATTTAAAGTGTACTTTAACATGTTTCTTTTAGTGCGCTGAAGATAAATACAAATTTGTTCTTTTCCTCCAGAGCATAATTGTGTATTTTAAAATTTAAAAATGCTGGCGAGAAAATTCTTTTTATTATTTTATAGATTATTTGGGCAACAATTTAATTTGAAGCCCGAAAAAGGTGTTGGCGGTGAACTACATAAATCGGCAATGGTGCCAACGCAAGGCAGAAGAGGGCTCTTCAGATTTTTGCCTTAAGTTATAGAGAAAATTTAAACAATGATTTTTATACTCTTTCAACTTCGCAAAGTAGAAGAAAATATTATAGATATTATTAACAATTAAATATAATGCCATCATTGGGGTATTTGGCAATTGCCGAAGTAAATTTTGGGAGTTCCCAAAAAAATACTCAGAGCCGCGGAACCGCATCGCTAACAATTTCGGAGCCGATTTCGTATCGTATATATACGAAATCGTGTAATATGTAATATGTATCTAAACTATAAACGGTTATTCGCTTTAGTGCCAAAATTGAAGTTGATGTATTGCTTTGGGAAGTTGGGGGATTTTGGCGATTTTTGAAGCCAATTTTGGGAATATCCAAAAACTTCGTAAATGTTTCGCTAACCCGTATTTCATATTTGGTGCCGACGTGTATCTTCAATATTAACGGTAATACGCTTTAGTGCCAAATAAGAAAAAATAATTTAAACATAATATTTTAATATAATATAATATAATATAATATAATATAATATAATATAATATAATATAATATAATATAATATAATATAATATAATATAATATAATATAATATAATATAATATAATATAATATAATATAATATAATATAATATAATATAATATAATATAATATAATATAATATAATATAATATAATATAATATAATATAATATAATATAATATAATATAATATAATATAATATAATATAATATAATATAATATAATATAATATAATATAATATAATATAATATAATATAATATAATATAATATAATATAATATAATATAATATAATATAATATAATATAATATAATATAATATAATATAATATAATATAATATAATATAATATAATATAGTATAATGTAATATAATTTAATATATTATATTGACAAGATTTTAAGGGATACTACACTAAAAAGTAAAAAATGAATATAGAAAAAATAAAAATAAAAAACAACAAAGTAAGAAATAATGTTAAGAATCAGCTTAAACATCATTGTGAATAAAGCGTGGGACGCTTTGTATAACACAAATGCTTAATTCACAATAACACTAGTATTATTCATTCCCTATTGTTTAAGCTTATTCTTGAAATTATTGTACTGATCACAGAACACAGACTCGACAGCATTCGTCTTAAAAATTTTATATTGATATCACTCAAAAAATGGCGTAACTTTCATACAAATTTTATAGACAAGTTGCTCGTCTGTATTCTATGAACTGCACGTATTTCTTAATTTGTAGTTAAATATCGAAGCGTGTTCTTTAGTATGTTTAAAGTATTTTTATTACTATTTCTGAAAGTCCCCCCGGGAAGCAAGTTTTGCCTTAGTGTACTCTTAACTTGGGCACAGAGGGGCAGGACTCCCTCATTTGTTGTAGTAAATAAAACTCTAGGTAGTAGATGTATTGGACGTCTGAAGCCCTCACATAGTGTTAATTGGTATGATGGCCTGTAGAGCGACTTGGTAAATTTTAGCGACTTTCATCGTTTGCAGTAACAATTGTGTGCTTCTGCAGTATAACTTCAACGTCAGTAAACAGCTGTATTTTTGTGTATATGATAATACAAAGTAAAAGTAACAGCTGATTTCGGTTAACTTTGAATACAAATTTGATAAACTATCGTTACAATTACTGTAACAATACGATTATCGTAATAAAAGTAACATAATCACACTACAGATCAGGTTTCACAAACAAGATCTTTAGCACGAGTTTGATGGCATGCTATCATTCGTTACTAGTACTGGAATGTCACAATAGGCTAAATGAACTGGCAAGCCAGAACCAGGTCACCCTGATCTGGGTGCCAGGACATGAAGGGCATCATGGCAATGAAATGGCTGACATTTATGCAAAGAAAGGAGCAGAGGGGACTTTTATTGGACCCACTCCAACTTTTGGCTTCAATAAGGGTCTCCTGAATGAACAGATAAATAAATGGACGGTCTCCATCGTTGAACAACATTGGAACAAGACAGCTGGTCTTAAACACTCCAAGAAATTTCGAAACTTTGATAAAAAGTGAGCCGAACGTGCTCTAAAACTGGACAGGAAAAGTCTCAGAACATTGACAGGTGCACTTACAGGTCATTATAACTGCTACAAGCACCTGCATAGGATGGGAATTTCCAACACAGACATTTGCAGCTTCTGCGGTGATGAAGAGGAGTCAATGGAGCACTTAATCACCCAATGTGGAGCACTGGGACACAGAAGATATAGGCTACTACAAGCTTAAATGTTAAGCGAATGTGACTTAATATCACTCCCTATGATGGAGCTTGTCCGTTTTCTTGAAATACTCAACCCATAATGGGGCAAGGGACGCACAATAGATCACCATTGGTCGCAGTGCAAATGGCCGATGAGGGCCATATCCCATCCAATAATAATAATAATAATAATAAATAATCATTTGTTACAGTTTTATCATCTAATAGCTGCTTAAAAGGTTGTTTCATCGTTGTGTTGTAATATAAAAATAATATTTTTTTTCTTTATAATACTAAATGTGTTTTAAAAAAATAAAAGAAAAATTGTAAACTTGATGCGATTTTGTTGAAATACTTGTAATGTGTTTTGGTGCATTTCTATTGAAATAACGTGAATACTCCACCATTTTGGTGCTTTTTGAAATTTCAAAGTTGACAACACTGTTTCTGCCTCTAATCTGTCTCCAAGTTGTAAGTTAGGGGCCTGTAAATAATTGGTTTGTTAGTTTAAATACTAACTTACTTAACGTTCAATATCGTGGATCCTGCCTAATATGTTTCATAATTTTTCTTTATCCAAAAACAAAGCCAGGATTTCACTCTATTCATATTGCTATTCTTAACCATCATATAACTCTCTGCGGTACCAATCAGCTTAATTTCATTTCTTTCCACACAAGTAAGTCATTAATCATTTTTGATTCTTGCGTTAGAAAAACTTTTTGATCACAATTAAGTGTAAATATAAAAGCAGTCATGCATTAAAGAGATATACTTATATATTTTTTTCAAATCTTCTTATATACTTTAGCAGATGATTATCTTCTCAATAGCTAAATGATATATCTATGTACATATATCATTAATGTTCATTTCTATATACAATATGTAAGTAGGTAGTTAGGTACGTAGGTATGTACATTATGTTCATCATATGTAAGCAGAAATGTAAAAACGCTTGCAACGGAAGAAGAGACTCATAGAATTTTTTCCATTAAACAACTGTTACCATATTCATACATATTTAAACGTAATAACAACTTAAGTTATTTTATTTATACTCGTAAGATTTTTGTTTTGTTATTACTGCACTAATGCCATTATTTTTATCAACATTAACCTGAAGACAAACAATTTGTGTAATTTCCCATTCCTTGTTTCTTTAATGTTTTGAAATGAAAAAGATTTAACTCACTGACTCGGAAAATAATTCATCTCATACAAAAGTAATAAGAAAATGATACGAACTTCAAAAGCTTTTATTTTATTTGTAAAAAAGTAATAAATTTTTAATGCTGCTATATGTGAGTTCCCTGGACTGGGTAAAATTTTTTGGGAGCCTAAAACCTAGATATCGAACAAGGTAGACAGTTTTGAAAATACTTTTCAGTTGCAGCAAATAATTAATATTTATTATCTTACGTGGAGCACACTAAACATACGAGATGCGGCACAAACAAGGATACAAATTTTGAAAACGGGGCCTGATTTAAATTTTTTCCAAAACTTCCAACCCTATCCACTCTTTCGCGGATGACAGCAGCATTTGCCATTCGGACTTTTTCAGTTATAGGCCCAGCCTATCCAAAATCGTTGCCAAGAGGCAAAATATGAACGACTCACTGAACAGGGACCTTCTATTATTAATCTCCGAATGGGGTCGGGAAAACAGGTTTGCCTTTAACAGTCCTAAGACCCAAAATTGTTTATTAACACACAAACAAACGACCGCAAGTGCTGCATCATCTGTACTCATGGATGGTATAAATATTGAGGAATCGGATGCCCTTGATGTTCTTGGAATGAAGATACAGTGTCATGTTCACTGGACTGAACACATTTTTCATGTCTCTAAACCAGCATTCAAGTGCCTTGGTTTTCTGAAACGGTGTAATATGTACTTCACTTCATCCAACCTCCTTACTATTTATATCACCTACATCCGACCGAAAATGCAATACAACTCTCATGTTTGGGCTGGTGCCTCAAAATCGATTTTGGGGTTACTCGACCGTGTGCAGGAGAGGGCGAAGAAGCTCATCGGTGACAGTAGGGTATCCAACTCTATTGACTCACTGGAGCATCGACGCAGTGTGGGGTGTGTTACTCTGTTCTATCGTTACTACAATGGATTTTGCTCTGACGAGATTAGGGATCTTGTTCCCGAAACTCGCACATTTTTACGTAGCACACGTTCATCGTTCAGAGCTCATCCATTTGTGGTCAATTGCCCGGGGAATCGTACTACGCATTACAGAGAGAATTCGTTTTTCAGCCGTACGCTTCGTCTGTGAAATAAGTTGCCTGCCGACGTGTTTCCTGTATGTTATAACGTTGGAAGGTTCAAGTGAAATGTTCACAAATACTACTCCCTCCTTCCATCTCCTCACAACCTATTTTCCTAGTTCTGGTATAATGCAGGGCATATGTAGGGGTCATTCCCTGAGTACTGGTCCAAGTTAAAAAAAGTAATCCTCCTCAGATATAAAACACTTATGCCAGCGTTTTTTTTTTTTAATCCTCGAAACACTTCTGAAACGCCGTTTTTGGTATCGCCAACAGCTCCTGTTTCGATTTTTCTTTAATCTCCTCAATCGTAGCCAAACGCTTTCCTTTCATCGGTATCTTCAGTTATGGGAAGAGGAAATAGTCAGCGGCGGTCAAGTCCGGTGAAAGTGGTTTAGGCATGATAATGGTTGTGTATTTGGCCAAAAACTCACTTACAAGCATCGATGTGTGAGCTGGTGCGTTATCATGGTGCCAAATCCATGTTTTTTTTTTCACAATTCCGTGCGTTTGTAACGAATTGCTTTGCGCAGTCGGCGCATAACTTCAAGGTAGTATTCCTTATTGATCGCACGACCTTGTGGCAAGAATTCATGATGCATCAAGCCATTACAGTCTAAGAAAACAGTGAGCAAAACTTTCACATTTGGCCGAACTTGACGTGCTTTTTTTGGACTTGGCTCTTCTGGACGCTTCCATTGGGATGATTGGGCTTTGGTTTCAATGTCATAGCCACACGTGTACACCCATGATTCGTCACCAGTTATGACCTTTTTGAGGAAATCTAGATTGTCGTGGACGATGTGCTTCTGATGCGACGTTATAAAATTTAGTAAAAACTCGAAGAGCACACTAAAACACGACTAACCTTTTTATCTGTCAAAAGCAAACTGACAATCGGAAATGGCTGATATTGCCAACATATATAAAAGACATGTTATATAACAACATACCAGAAAAAAATCCGAAAATGAAACGTTCTTAACTCACGAAATTTTAAAATAACAAATATTTTTTGATCAGACTTCGTAAACTTCTATTTTTATTATCATATGAATGGAAATTTTCTGTGTTTTTTATAACTTTATCGTCGATGATTATGATTTTGCTGTACTATATTCTAAATGTTGGTTTTATTCGTTAATAGCATTCATAAATAGTAGATAGATAGTTTTTTGTTTATTTATTATAGATATTATTTTTGTATATTTGTAATTAGCAAATATTGATATTGTAACTCTTATACAAATTACATTATGTTTATTTTGTATTCTATTTTTAGGTTTTCAGTTTGAATTGGGGCATGAATATTATAAATCATAAATATTGTCAACAAATATACTTGGTTTTTGTTTTTGCCCATAAAGCTTTATATATATAATACAAACAAACATACATACCTTTTATGTATATATGTAGGTTTTATAGGTAAATAGGAGCCTACAGTAAGTTTATCGAGGGTTACGTTTTCTGATTGATGTTTTCACAAAATGCTAAACAAATATATAATGTAAATAAGAATATAAATAGATTTAGTTTGAATTAACAAACAAAATAAAAGTAAACTTGTCAAATGTCAACCTATAAAAATATTGACAGAATGTTGTTAACCATGCAAGAAACGCGAGAATCATAAACAAGCGTGTTTTAGAAAATACAAAGTTTTGAATCAATCAAACGGAGCACAAGTAAGTATCTTCTGATGAATATTTTTTTACATGCTCTTTAGTTTAGCACTCCAGTGCAATGAATATTAAATACACATTATAAAAAAACAAGATACTGTAGTAGAGAAAGTTAGTTGCGGGGGATGGATGATCGCGATACTTGATGCCAAACACAAATCTAACCACCCTGTTTATAAGAATACTCAATTATATATAGTTTCCAGGCAGTAACAAACTATTACTAGCATATATATTTTATTTTTATGGGTAAATGAAACCAATAATCATATAGAGATAGGAGCCCTGTGGTGACCCTGGTAGCTTAATAAGTCAATTTGCTCTCCAAATTAAGTGTATTGTGAATGGGCCTGCCTAAATCACTGCACTCTCCAAATTTAAGTTAACTATGAATAGGCGCCCCTAAACATGAAAGGGATTCGACATATTCCACATCAAAGCCGTAAAAATTTTTATATGGTTCTACACGTATAATCCTATGACAAGCACAGCAAAATATCAGAGTTTTAATCTGTCTAGCATTAATGAACAATTTTTCTTGCATTAAACGATATAACCTTAATGGCAGCTTCTAGAATATTTGGCAAATCCCCTAGTGTTTCCAAACATGAGCTGAATATTGCCCGTAAATATAAATGGTTTGACAGACAGTTTATACCAGGAGTGCCCAAGCCCTATGCGCTTGATGCCCAATTGTTTTTGTAAAAGCGATTTGGTATAGGGCTATTCTCTTTAATACACTCTTACTGTACTCAGCACTAGCAATGAAAAATACATAAATAACTTTGTCTTATATATTTTCTTGTCGTTCTTCACTGTACACACACAATAGCAAAGCAACAACACTTTGGCCTGCTTTGCTGGTAAACATTGACGACTGCTATTATCTGTCTAAATTTCGTTTTTGCAAATATATTTTGCTTTTTACAACAACAAATATTAAAAAAAAGTAAGAAAAAAACTTAAGAAAGGAAAAAGTGGAACTAAAACCCGATGTACAAATGTACAAACCAAAAATCTAATTTAAAAATATAAATGTAGTTTTTCCTTGAATGTATTGGTGTTTGCTCTCTGATACATTAGGAACAAAACTTGAACCATGATTGATCCTTGATCAGATTTTCTACCATTAAGTGCTACATATTGCGATCTGCCTTCTAAATAAGACTGAATGAACCTGCAAGCCATATTAGAAAATCCGAACTTCTCTCCTTCAATTTCAAAATAAGTATCTTGTGACTAATACGATCAAATGCTTTGTTAGTCGAACAGAAACGTCAAGTTTTTTACCCAACTTAATTTGACTTTTGAATTCAACCAATTAAGCAACGAGCTTTTAAATCAAAACGTATTTCAAAGAAAGCCATCTTCAGCAACGAGGCACTTTTTCTTCTCAGTGGATTCGTTAACAAGCAGAGTTGCCACGTTTTGCAAATAAGAATTGTTAAGTGATTGTTGAAAAGCCGATGCATTCACAAGAGATGGACTAGAGGTGTCATCGAAAATAGAGTCGACCAAGCAGTTACCGTGAATAATGTTCGCTATCGCGAGATGACAACGAATTTTTTGCGGCCAGAACTTAATTACATGAAAGTGGACGATATATGGTTTTAACAGTATAATGCCACTTGCCGCACAGCCAACAAAACAATAACTCTTTTGTGCGAGAAATTCAATGGCGGTGTTATCTCACGCCAAGACGATCTTAATTGGCTGCCTCGAACATGTGTTTCGACACTGCTGGACTTCTTAGTTTTGGAATGCACAATCTCAATTGTAAATAAAACAAAACGTTATTTTAATACTTATTTATTATGATTGAAGAGTCTGCGGCAACTATCTGCTAAAGAAGGGTCAGAAGCACTCAAAGCTCACAAAAATTTCACTAAAGTTCCCCAAAAGTTCGTGGGATTTAACATAAGTTACAAAAACTTAGTACAAGTTCAACCTAAAGCTCAATAATTTTTACAACTCTTAGAAAAAGTCTATCAAGTAGATAAGCAAGATACCTGACACCGTAAACACACGCATAATATTGATTAGCACATATTACACTGAACAAAAATTCAAGTAAAAGTAACATTGTGTACCATCATGAACATACGAGTATTTTGCAGCCTTTATGGAATTTTACGCAACTTTCGAGTAGAGATTTCCTCAGTATTGATTATTTTTTAAGTTGCTCTTGTCTTCCTTTCTCTATGTGAAGTAAATTTTGTTAAATTATAGTTAGCAGTTTTTTTAGTGTATTTGTTCGCCATAGCCCAGTTTTTCTAAACAAAAACTGATATAAATCTTTATTAGGGCTATAAAATACTTTAATGTTAAACTTTTTGCCGAGTAACGACAGTTTTGCAACAAATTTGCAAATGAAATCGTTAAGTTTAAAACTTTATTAAAAACAAAATTTGTCCAGCAACCAGAGCACCTGTCATCAAGTGGTGTTGGTTTTACTATTGACAACAAGTATTTAAGTTTTTTTTTTTATTTGCAATTATTTTGTTACGGCTTAAAAGCCAGAGAAACAAGTATTCTAAAATCTAGATACGAATAAATGTGATCGTAAAATATAATTTGTTGCGGGCTTTATCAACGGCATGAGTATTGCCACCAGCAACAAAGCACTTAGCAAGAAAACAACAACAACAACAAAAACGAAAACACTTTTCAATATTCTCCGTTCATTTTTAGTCATAACAGGCTGTCTGCAGTCATGTTCTTTTGAATGATAAGAAATCTTTTATTCTTCCTCTAGTTTTTGGCAACTAAAATCAACATGCTTTAAAAATTTGTTTAAAAAAGCTTTTCAGGCGTTTAACAAAAACTTAAATAGACTTGTTTTAAAATCTATATACATATAATAATATATTAGAAAAAAAAAATATCTCAAACCACATCAAGCCCTTCCCACATGCAACGTGATTTATTTAGTTATACTCCATAAACAACCGCAAGAGAAAATTATTGTTACAGAAAAATTGGTGATCACAGTAAAACTGCACTTTAACGAACGTGATGCAAAATGTTGGAAAATAATGTATTTGTGCTGATGATGATCTTTTAATCATTTCCAATTCTCTCAAGATCATCCTGAAAAATATCTTGCTCCTCAATATCACAGATTTTTATAAAATTTTAGTTCATATTTTTTTTATTTTTAATCAATTCCAATACTTTTAAGGCCATCCTGAAAAATGTCTTGCTCCTCAATATCACGGATTTTTAATATAATTGTAAATCATATTTCATTTACATACATACACGCAGAGAAAATGCATTTCCTCATATTGTTGTGGCAACATTAGTATGAGTATTTACTCCGTAATATATTGTATTGTGACGTATTGTTGTTTTTAGCATAGTTTAAGTCTTTTAAATATATTAGTGGTAAACAACTATGTCCGCCATCAGCCGGCTTAATCGTCCTGTTATAAAAATAGCTTTGTTCACAGCATACTGAACTTATTGCGAGAAAGTTAGCTTTGAGTGAAGCCTTATACCGAGATAATTCACGAATTTCCTCGTTCTCAGGATTGACTCATCAAACTGTGTATCAATTTCCATCGGAATATGATATATGCTAAGGTTTGAGAGCTCAGTCTTCTGCGCAGCCAATCGCAGGCTGTGCTCATCTAGTCCTGCTTTTGTTCTTATCATCACTTGCCTCAGATTTCTTTTTGACTGCTTCAATCTCGTCCGCATATCCAACCAGGAAGCTATCCGCGACATTTCCACTTGAAAAATTTCATCATAGCCAAGGTTTCATAGGTCTGATCTCAAGATTGAACCCCTGCACAGTGCCTGATGTTAATCTCCATTTTGCCGACCTATCGTCAGTAACCTGTCCTTAAGATAGTTCCTTATGATTCTTAATAAGTAATCCGGTATCTGGAATCTTCTCTCCAGGACTTAAAGTGCGTGCGCCTATCTGAGACTATTAAATGCATTTTTCACGTTCAGTGCAGCTAAAAGAATCAGTGGTCTACTGTAGTGAATCCCCGTTTTTTTCTTATCTTGGACCAGTACTCAGGGTACTGGTCCAGTACTAATGCAGTGCATTGTACTGGAACTGGGAAAATATGTTATGATGAGGAGGAAACCGGGAGTAGTGTTTGTGAAGGTTTATCTTTAACAATAACAACACGAAAGACCAAAAGAAACTATATTACAGCATTTAAAACATTGGAATAAAATTAGCTAAAACTGAACAGTGCCCAGTGTACATACCTTCGACACTGCTCAGATTAGCAAAATTTAGTACAACACTTCTCACACTACAAGGTGCATCGCTGATGTCACTGATGGCTCCAATCGTTGATCTTTTAGGTCTAAAGCCGTGTTGTCTCTCAGAAAGCTCTCCTCTAGCAATCAAGGCTTCATTGAGACGGGGCTTCATTAACCTCACTTTTCTTGCTGTTTCCAACATACACAGTGGTCTATATGCAGATGAAGAGCTCGTATCATCTTTGGGCTAGTATGATAAGTACAAGATGCTACCTTTTCCATATACTTGGAAAAACTTCTTTCCGTAGGTAAGTATTGTACGTTGCAAGTATTATATCTGGCCGTCTAAACGCTATTTATTTTAAAAAAAACTTCTTTCCGTAGGTAAGTATTGTACGTTGCAAGTTTATATCTGGCCGTCTAAACGCTATTTATTTTAAAAAAACTTCTTTCCGTAGGTAAGTATTGTGCGTTGCAAGTATTATATCTGGCCGCCTAAACGCTATTTATTTTATTCCTTCTGAACCAGGGAATTTGCCTTCCTTCAGTTTGCCCGCTACATCCCAAAGCTCCTGTCGTATGAATTCCAATATATCCGATTGGCTCTCTGCGTCTACCAATTCTGGACGTGACAATAGTAGGTTAGACTTTCACAATAATATAGATGACAGCGATAATATAATGTGGTTGTCATGCTAATATTATTAAAACTTTTACCAACTATATAATATAATATGGTTCTTGGATCTAGTTAGTTTGGCAAAAAACACTTCAGACTGAAATCATTTTACTTGGTTGCCTTCAAACATATAATTCAACAAAAATTGTTATCTCAACTATATAAATTTTTCTAGGTATAGCATGCGCATGTTAAGAAAAGGCAATTTCGTACATGTATTGTTATAGCAACCATAGTATGCCTACTAAAATAATGAGTATTGTTACTTTAAATAGCGTATCATCGATTTTGCAAATAGCTTCATTTATTATACAAACCGACCGCGCTAGCCTCTTCCATAAGAAGCAGCGGATGGCTAGTATAGCAGCATGTAACGGTACACTAAGAGGTTCCCGCCTTTCCTCTACATCCCTGCAAATCCTTTCCATTCACACTATATTCCTATAACTTCTTTTCTTCACTCCACTAACTTACTTTTCTGGCAATCACAAAGGGAACGACTACAGGACCCAAGTGAGCTGGACAACCTAGACTACTCCGGGGTATCCAGCAGCCTGCCTACCTAACCTAACCTACCCATGACTAGCAGCAGTGAATAGGGATCATATCGCTCCTTTATTGCAACATAGTCGTATCTCAAAAAATTAGCTTTTCGAGTTAACAATACAGAATTGTTAACAGTACTACCTTTTATATTGTGCCAAAATTTTACTTAAATTACCTTTAAACTGTTTCCTTTAGGAGATATTTTCTAAAAAAGTTTTCTAAGACTTGTATGGAAACTAAAAATTTGAAATGTGTTTTTCTCGAAACAAACTTTTTTGCGTTATGACTATGTTGCAATAAAGGAGCGATATGCAGTACATAATGACAATCATATAGTAGTTGCTCATAACAAGTATATTGTAGTATTAAACAATAACATGACTAATCGCAATGCGAACGTATTTTTTATTCCAACGGCAACAACGTGCTACTTTAAAAAAAAAGGAGATGGAATGAAAAAGAGTAAGTTCTGTTTCGACACTTTTAATCTGCGATTTGTTGACTCTGTTGGCTCTGGCAGAATTACTACCGAAATTCAAACTTACTTGTGTTAACTTAACTAAAAGCAAAACTCTTTGGAGCATCCTCCCGCAGCAGCTCACGTGATCCTGATGCTCCTATAGCCCCTAGGCACTTGTTTTCAATAATTTAATGCTATACGCACGTACTTGTGTGCATGCATTAGCATGCTCATGTAATTGTTTGTAATACGAAGCGAAATGGCAAATAAATAGAAATAAACAGCAAATTGAAAAGTACGCTTTGTTCAGACTCAGGCATTCATTCATTCATTCATACACATATGCACATATTTAACCTACGCACCCCATTTTCTTTTATTCCATTATAATTTTTTTCTTTTTTTTTATTAAACTCGTACATATGATTTTATAACATTTCGTTTCTTTATTTAATACAATTCCCTGTCGAAAGCCAATCGTTACTGTAATGGCCATTAAGAAATAAAAAGAAGAAAAAGAAGAGAGAAAAAACGCTAAAAATACAGGAAAGTAATAAAAAATAAAACAGGAAAATTACAGATTTCTTAACACGATTCAAAAGAAAGAGTTATTGACATATAATATGAACTGAAAATGGAAAATATTAATTAAATTGGTGGGTTGAACTCTTTTATTGCGTTAAATTATAATTCATAAATCTAATACATTTCAAATGTAACTATCGTTTAAACTACTTATAGTTAGAAGCTATTTGATATAAAATAAAATCTTCACGAAACGCATTAAATTGGGTTTGGCTGGCTCCGTTTTTATGGGGCCAGAAATCAAGTTTTTCCTTTTTTTGTTTTATGGCGTAGTAGCCCCAATTAAGAAGTCGTAAAATTTCTTTTCAAGTCTCATTTGGACACACTTATATTGAATTTATATGTATTTCTAAATACGAGGGCGGATTGATATTAAAGCTAACCAAGTAGGAAAAACAATTTTTTTTTTCAAAAAACATTTATTTCTCAACGAAGTCTGCTTTTAGCTGAATACACTTAGACGATAAACCGATTTTTTTATGCGATCTGAATATTAAGATTTTGGGAGCCCCTCAAAATACGCGTTAGTTTCGGTAATCACTTCTTCGTTTGAGATGAATATTTATTCTGCCAGCCATTTTTTCAAGTTTGGAAGCAGGAAAAAGTCACTAGGAGCTAAACCTGGATCATAAGGTGGATGATCAACCAATTCAAAGTGTATTTTACGTAATTTTCGCATCGTATCTACTGCTGTGTGAACCGGTGCGCTGTCTTGAAGAAACACCACTTTTTTCTTCTTTAAATGTGGTCGTGGTTTTTCTTGATTGCATCCTTCATTTGATCCAATAATGCACGATACTACTTTCCTGTGATTGTGGATCCTTTTTCAAGATAATCGATGATAAATATTCCATGTGCATCCCAAAATACAGTGACCATAACCTTGCCAGGCGATTTCACTGTCTTCGCCTTCTCTAAAGCACTTTGACCAACTTCCACCCATTGTTTCGATTTATTTTTGGTTTCAGGTGTGTAGTGGTGGAGCTATATTTCATCAACAGTTATTAAACGACTCCAAAAATCAACACGATTATGCTTTATTATATCCAAACACCACTGTGCAGTGGTTTGTCGAACTTGTTTTTGTTCGACACTGAGCAAACGCGGCAGCCATCTTGCCGATAGCTTTTTCATATGCAAATGTTCATGCAAAATGTTGGATATATGTTAATATGATATGGTTACCATTTTAACAATCTCACGTAACTAGACTCGGTGACCATTCGTAACGATATCGAGGATTGCTTGATATTTTCTTCATAACCACCTCCTGTTGAGGGTATTGTTGCAGTGCTTGTTCGGACGCGTTTAAATTCAGCAATCCAATATTTTACCAGGTAATCTGGTGAAAAAGACTCACCATAATGTTTATCAGGCTTTCCTTGTGTCTCTTACGCCGTTTTCCGTTTGTTGTAAGTAACAGCTGTCGCGTAAGAAAACCAAGCGCAAATTTACATGAACATTTTGTGGAAAAAGTTTTGGATTTGAGCTGCCAAACAGATAGACTAGTAAGAACGGGTCGAGATAGTATTTTTAAGGATTTACTAGAACGCAGTTTAATGGAATCAATTCAAATGTGAATAATAAGGAGCAATTGAAAATGCTGAATTTTTTTTACACTATTTTTTTTATGTATTTTCATATATTTTCAAAAACTTCGTTATTTTAATTAGATAAATATTAGCCACTTTTGACATTTTTTAAAATTATTTGTATGGCAATTTTAGTGTATTTGAATTGTCGTCGGGGGTAATTGTGGCTAACATACTTACCCTTTGTAATGACATGACTAATTACAAGCAAGCGACTTGTCCAGAAATTTTATATGAGAAATATTACGAATAATATGCTATTCATAGAACACAGACCAGCAAGCAACTCGTCTAGAAAATGTGTATGAATGATGCTAAAAGTGGTTTTCACACAAATTTTTTAGACTCGTTCGTGTTTTATGAACAGCTTATCAATTTTTCCAGTAACTTCTATACAAATATTATAAATGATATTGTATTCATACATAATTGCTGACATTAATTAAAACATTTATCAATATAAGATCCATTCTCTATCATTTCATCAAAAGTTATATTCAAACAAAGTAATATACCTTCCCGGCGGACACCCTGCATATTTGTATCAAATGCATACGATCGTCATGCTTTTTATGCTTTAATCTTATACATGAATCGAATGGATTTTTACTGAGACTATCATTTCCCCCCGGGGAACAGGTTTTGCCTTGGCGTATTCCTAACTAGGGCACTCTGTTTTTCGGGTAAAGAGGGGAAGGGGTCCCTCGTTTGATGCGGCAAACAAAACTCTAGGAAGCCGCATGACTTACATTGTGTTGGCTTCTGCAACCCTTACCAAGGGTATAAATTGGCAGAATGGGGCGGGGTTCTGCTTGCAGTTCAACCCGGGCTAACTTGGCTGAAACGTGCTGGCTGTGGTTGAAACCTAAAACGCAGGAAAGAGGTGTTATTATACTTGATAACTGTTTGGTGTGTGACTTTTTCGGGGGCTATCACCGTCCCGAGGGTCTGTTCGCTTTGCAACTGATACCTGTACTGTAAGAAACCAGTGGTGATGGTTGACGGCTGAGTTGGTTTAACAGTTGATACTCTTAGTGGGCTTCGGCCTACCAATTCCTTCAGCCTTGCCTTCCATTAATTGCTGGGAAATTGCTTACAGGAGGGGTTAGAAGGCCCGAACTCCTTAACAAGAAGTTGTTCATATGGCCGCAAACATATGGCAAGAATTGCACAGCGCCCCTGTGAGCGTACTCAGCCAAACAGGGGCGCTGGTGAATCATGAATAAATCACTCCGTGGAATTGGTCCAGCATTAAATTAGGCCGTAAAGGCAGGTGCTGATGTAAATCTTTCTTACAGTTGAGACTATCATTCATATTTTGCCTCATAGCCACAATTTCTAATAGTAGACAAAATAAATTGTACCATAGTTCTATGGACGCCCCTGATACACATGCATATGGAGCAGTACGCCAGCATGCCAGCGCCGCCAACAGTCTGGCCACCTCGTAAATTGTATGGGCAACATCGGGCTCATTAACGTCGAAAGACAAAAAAATTTTATGTCTGTGCATGTAACAAAAGTTATATTCAAACAAAGTAATATACCTTCCCGGCGGACACCCTGCATATTCGTACCAAGTGCATACAATCTCCTTGTCTTTATGGTTTCATCTCATACCCAAATCAAATGGATTTTTATGATAGTCTCCATTTATATTTTGCCTCATAGCCACCATTTCTAACAGAAGACACAACAAATTTTACCATTATTCTAAGGGCCTCCTTAATATACGAGTACATAATCAAGTCTATTTATTCATAAAAAAAATGTTTGCTCTATATGCTTTCATTTTACGTTCAAAAGCAATTTTTTTCTCTCTCTCTTGTCTAGCAAATTAGAAAAAAATGTATTTAAGAAGTTGATGAAAAATTAATCTTTTTAATTCGCTACACGTGCGTTATTGATTAAAAATTTAATAAAAATAAAAAAAAAGTTATGGATATTAAATTTACATACCTTTCTAATCACAAATGCTGATATTACTACATCACAAAGTATGTATGTATGTGTGTGTGTGTGTGTGTATATACACATATGTGTTCACAAAAAAATAAAGATTTAAACATTAAAAATGATACAATTTATCAATCTGCTTTAAAAACATGTCTACTCGTATGTAGTTATCAGGCACTCTGAGGGGCTTAAATGTGATAGGCAAATAAACATATCTAAGCACCAACATACATACGTCCTTACACGCGCGCACACACACACTCACACGCATATAAAGAAACAAACCTATAGATCATATAAGAAGCTTAAAGTAAAAGTTTAATGATAAATTATAAAATCAAATTTATTATAAATTAGTTATTCGTATGTGTCAATTTGATTTGAGCCTATTAATCACTAAAGGTTTCGTAAACGGAAAAAAATATTTCAATAACTGAAAACAATACACAGAGCAGCAAAAAATCGTTTCGTTATGATTAAAAATATGTTATTTTACCAGTACATAAGTGAAAGGTAATTTGAACTAGTGACCTAATTCTGGCACCTACATTTATTTACAAACAATATACAGATTTCTTATGGTTTACACAGTCTGCTCTTAGAATTGTCTTCAATGCCTATAGAGATATTGTCAAACGATATTGTCAACAAGTACTCCGCAAGGTTTTCAGTCACAAATATGTATTTATTCGATGAACTCCTATGACTAATGCCCTATAACTTAGACATCGGCTTCTGAGAATGGTCAGACAATAAATCGCAAAAAAATCTACATCACATTGCTTGAACATATGTTAGGAGCATAGTTGCCATATTTTGACGATTTCGGGTGCTGAAAATAACACTTTGACGATTTGACGATTCAAAGGCTGTGTCAGATAAAACTTTTGCTTCGCTTTGCTTTGCAAATTCGCTTTGACATCTAAGATAAAATGTATATACTTATATGAAACATGTCACATAGAGCTTTTTAACGCAACGCGAAGCAAAAAGTTTGGCAACTCTCATCTTTTTACGCGTTGAAGTTTTTTCTAATAGCTTTATGCACTAAGAAAACAATTAGAACCAATTTCAGTAGTTCGCCTAATAATATTTCTAACTTCCGTCATCATAAGAAATGATTAAATGTAAAAATTAACATTTTTTTAGATAAATAAACAAATCGTGAGCATTACCAAAGTTTTTATTGTGACATAAACCTTTTGCTTTGCGTTTTTCTGTTAAAGTCTTAAACTTCACGCAAAGCGACAAAGTTTTATCTGACATGGCCTTAAGGTCTGTTTTTGACGATTTTTGTAGATCACATTATTACTTTAAAATCTTTTAAGCCACTTTGGTTTTACAACTACTTACGTATATACACGGTGGTAAAATAAATGAATACGTAATTATGTGTGCAACACTGAAATATTATGTGATATATATTTGACGATTTTTGTAGATTACATTTTTACTGTCATATCTTTCAAGCAACTGCACGCATACCTCTTTTTTTTTTAAATTAATTTATGTCGGATAATATTTATGGCACGTAAATATATATACATATGTATGTTTGTACTGACATATTATGTGATAGTTATTTTAGAGTATACATACATATATTGTATATGTTAGAGATGAATTTTAAATTTCATATGTAAATAACGCTTAAAAAATTATAAACTAAAAATTCTACAAATTTGTATGTGAAAGCGTGTGCTCATATTTCAAAGAGACTATTTCAAAGATGAATTCAATCCTTGCAATATTATAAAAGAAGTGTTTTTTTTTCTAACATAATGAAAGGGTATTCTTATTTCATCGTAGAATTCGAAAGACGAGAAATTTAATACGAGTTAAAGTAATTATTAAACTGGGAAAATTTCCTTTACGCTATAAATATGAAAATGCTAGATTTTTGGACTAAAGTATTCTTCTATGACTAAGAGTCTGAACACAATGTAACGATAATTTATTGCGGTGCGATTTTCCAACAAATCGCAGTGCGGAGCGGCATAAAACTAAAATTTATTTTATTTTCATTGCGGACTTTCTCATTCTCTCAATTTTTTACTCCCTTTTACTCTTCGGTGTTGCCATATCTTTTAAATAATTGACGATTTTCACAACATTATTGTAAATAAAAAACATGATTTTGGAGATTATTATTTTTTCACGAAATATAAAACTTTAAAAAATATATCAACGGAAGAACAAAAAATTAAAAAAGAAGTTGGAATTTGCAGTCGGGAAGTTACAATAACTTCCAGTATAAAGACGATTTTTGGTTCAATTTAACAAAGATTTTGACATACCAGGTAAGTGAGTTTCTTTCAGTTACATTATTTTTGGTCAGACTTTATTAAATTTTAGCTGAGGAAGCAAAAAGAACAAAAAATTTTAAACTTTACGGGATACGTATAAAAAGTGGAAGCAAAAGGATAATTGGTGCATTAACGCGTCTTACCCAACATATCCTGCTGGCATGTACCGTAGTTTCTAATTCCACATACAAGTCAAACGTGGCTTCTACTAAACTAATAATTTTTTAACAGCTATAATTTTTATATTTACTGCCATTACAAAATACCTTACACAAACAGTAAATATTTTAGAAATTTTTATACAAATGTACTCGTACGCACGACTAAATTAATAAAAATGTAAACTAACAATCACAAGTATTGCCGTCGCCGTCTTCCGTTGTATTATGTTTATTTTTCCCTACCGCAACGGAAAATCGTACCGCACCGCACACATTGTGTTCAGACTCTAAGTTTATAGCAAAAATATTAGTCTTATCGTATTCTCCATATGAGTGAGCTTACTACCAGGTACGTGGAACTTAACAAAACCAATGTGAGAAATTAGTTGAAGAGACCATTTTCGGAAAAAATGTTGTATACTAAAGATACTCGTATCTACAACTTTGCAACTGTGGTTGTTATGACTTAGGTATGCCCAATTTAACAGAAATGTTTATATAATAATAGTTTATTAAATGAAATCTTATTTCAAAAATTTATGTTACGAAAATTAATGATTGGTATACTTATGTTTGTAGGAGTATATTTGTTGTTATAGCTTTAAATGCTATAGTTCTTTATTAAAAGCAACCATTGTGTTTCTATACTTGACATAAATCTTTTATTCAAAAATAGTTTATTTTACTTTTTGACGATTTGCTATAATCATATTGACGATTTTTACGATTTTTTTTTCGTCGAATTTGACGATTTTAAACCAGATTTATCTGGCATCTATAGTTAGGAGTGCGAAAACTACAACCGGCTTGAAAATTAGGTGATTTATCACTCCAGTTCAATTGCCCTACAAATCTGTTATAAATTATTGGCGCATTCAACTTTATAAACGAATTAAGCGCACAAAATACAAAAATCCATTGAGAATAAATAGGAATAAACCTACTTTTTTATGGCATCGTTTTGAATATATATATAACGGAAATCTGGTGTCTTTATAAATTTTTTAATATTTTTTTTTTAAATCTTATCACATTAAATTTCAATGGGCTTAAAAATGCATTCGATTTTCTTCAATATTTTTAATTAAAACAAGAAATAAGACATTCCAGTTTATGAGGTTTTTATTTCATTTTTATTCAAATATCTTGTTAAATCTGTCATCTCCAGGCCAAGAAATATAAAAAAAAAAAAACATGAAGCATGTCTAAGTGAAAATGTTTAATTGATAATGCCATGACACATTACTTTTATCAGACTCGAATAGAACCTGAATCGGAAAGCACCTGAATAAAAATTATAACAATAATAAATTGAGAAAAAAAAATTATACTCAACTCGTATTTATTTCAAGCATAAATGTTGTGTGTCAATGACCGACAATGCACAAACCGTAGTAAATGCAAATCAGAGCTGGAAAAGGTAGTATTTTCTACAATTTATATGGTCATTTTCAATACGGATAGAAACAGCGATAACAATCAGCTGTAATTATTTCAGTCAGTTTTAACATTCATAACACACTACGGCGAGCTGGTTCCTCTAAATACAGAGCATGACCTTGGATTCATGGTCGGGATATCCCCATGTTTTTCTGCGCCCGGGATTATCGTAATAAACCCATTTTTCATCTCCGGTCACAATGAGATGTAGAAATCTCTTCCTTCTATGCATTGCCAACAGCTGTTTACAAGCACACAGACGGCGTTCAACATCTCTCAGCTTCAACTTAAACGGCACACAATTTCCTTACTTCCGGAACAATCTCATGACTTTCAGGTATTTTGAAGTGGCTTCTTGAATTACTACAACTGATCCTAGAACTTCCTGTTACGTTTGACACGAGTAATGCCTCCAATTCGGCATCTTCGAAAACCGTGTCTCTTCCAGTGCCAACATCAGTAACAGTATTTTAAAAGAAAACAGTAATACAACAACACTGTTGTTGGATGATGAGACAAATAATAAGTATGCAATGCAAGCCAAAGCAAGAGGAATGACACCACCCACCGATGAAGCAACAGCAGGTGCAGAACTCATATGCTGCGACTGTGATTATTATTTAGCAATTAATGTGAGACCGACTGGTAGTCTGCTTCTTCAATGTTTTTCATGGCACATATACTAAACGTTTTCATTTACATATTTACTCTTCTAATTTCTTAATCTTATAATTTCGACTTTTTTGTTGTTGACACTGCTCTCCATGATGACTTGTGCCACTTCTCAAGTTGAACGCAGCTTGTTAAAGTCAATTCTGTTGCTGATGGCCTCTGCTTATTATATCACCACCCACTCTCGGCACGTACTTGGACTAAAAACATCCTCACCATAGGTATTTGAGAACATTTGAGCTTCGGTTGCAGATTTTTTCGTAATAAAGCAGAAAATTTAAACTTTACGCAAATGACGGGAATTTGGCTCATAAACTGCCATTTATAATACAGAATAACTTTATCATGCAGATATGAAGCGACTAATACTTCGTTGAATATAACATTCATAAATATTTAAGTTTATTGTATTACATCTATGATCTATTTGTTTCGACTATTATTTACCGCAGCACTCAGCTATCTATTGCAGAACGACGGAAGCAAAATTGTACACCTAATATATTGGGAGTTCAAGTTATAATGACGATTTGTTTGCTTGAAAAATGCGTTTATTATAATAACAAAACATTATTCACAGTATTGTCCATATGGATACCGCGGCAAAAGAACTGCTCCGGTTTTGAGGTAAAGAGGGAATCAATTAAATTTCTGATACCGTTTTTTGAAGTAAAGCATGTTCCAGTAAGGGTAGTTAAAAGGCGTAAAGTCTGGACTATAAGCTAGATCAGCCAAAACTTCCTATCACTGCTTTTCAAATAATTTCTGACCGGTCTTGCATCATGTTGCCGAGCATTGGCATGATGGAAGATATGCTGGTCGTTTTTCGTTGCTTTTTTTGTCTTGGACTTATACTGAGGGGATAGCCGCTACATATGCAGAGCATTGTACTGGAACTAGGAAAATAGATAATGAGAAGGAGGAAAGGGGAAGTAGTGTTTGTGAACTTAATACACGGGACAATCAAAACAAACGTTAACACACCTTTTCAAATGAATTAATTGCTTTGATACAGGTCACCTGTGATCAAGATATCAACAACTCATAATACAAAACACCCTCCTGGTCCCACGAAATACAGATCATTAGCTTGGCATCTAACATTGAAAAAATTCAAAGACGAAAAAACCAAATTCTTCGAACTATTACTGCAGCTCCATGGTACATAAGAAACTTACGATTTCATCTGTGTGTTGCACTGGTAAAAGATGAATTCTCTAAGTACGCGACAAGGTATATCAATAAGCTGGAACCTCGCAATATACTTAATTTTGACGGCCACTCTCGGTTGAGAAGAAGGAATAGCCTTGCCACTATCAGATTGTTAAATAGGTGATTTAACCGATATTTTTCGCACAAAACAAAACTTTTTTGTCTAGCATTGGCTGGACTTACATAATTTTTTTATGTTTAGGATTAAGATTTGAATACTTGTTGTTGGTTCATATTTTGAAGATTAAATAAATATATGTATGCAAAAAATGGGTATTCGGCTTCGGCCGGGATTTGCATATGACTTTTTGCTCTTGTGATTATCTATTATATCTATTTTTCACACAATACAATGCAAAAATTAAATCTTTTTGTGACCTTCTTACATAAAAAATTACGACGTCTCTTGTCTTCAATGCATATGAGACCAAATTTCTTTACTTTTGAATGTGAAATACAATACTTTTGAAATGTCTTGTTGTGTAACTCCCAGTCATAATGCAAGTTCTTATTCCAAAGGACATCATCTTCATCAGCCAACGACTTCAAATTCCTTATCTTGTAAGTTTTTCAGCTGAGCAGGCTTTTCACTGTCTTCTGTGATGAAATCACCACTTTTGAATGGCGCAAACCATCGTTCGCAAGTTGGATTGATGCATGTTGACCGCAAGCTACTGCCAACAATCAATAACATTCAGCAGCTGTTTTCTTCAAATAAAAAAATTCCCTGCAAGACAACGCACATTATTATAGCCATTGCGAAAAATTTGTGTTTTCAGTTTGGCATCGAATAAAGAATTATAATGACGGATATTTTCTCCAAAAAAAAAATAAAATAAAATAAAAAAATAGTCATCTCATATGTTGTCCAAATTGCTATTATTAACTTGTATAGCCAATATTAATTTGTCAGTCTCAGTTCTCCAGCCCTGTAATTGAATGAAAATGAAAGATTAAAAACCTCAAGCTCTCATAGAGAAAAAGAACATTGGCAGTGTCAGCAAGCAGC
Source organism: Thecocarcelia acutangulata (assembly GCA_914767995.1). NCBI lineage: Eukaryota > Metazoa > Arthropoda > Insecta > Diptera > Tachinidae > Thecocarcelia > Thecocarcelia acutangulata. The sequence goes on along the minus strand of OU612096.1, from coordinate 119,629,289 downwards.
AGCAGCATAAAACGAGCAGAAACAACAACAAAATCTTTTGCTGGTATAATTCTTTTTTATCTGTGGTCTCAACTAATCAATCAATGGCCTCATTTTTTAAACAATGTATAAATGAAAATGATTGAAACGGGAAAAAAATGAAAACAAAACCAAGTAATCAATCAGTAAAGATAAAAAGTTGAATAGAAAACTAAAGATTGGAACGTCAAAATAATAGCTAAAAAAAAAGAGCGAGAACTCGTGATGTAGCGAATATTCGTGCTCACTCACATTCGTGTTTGCGGTTACTCGTTCAAATGCTTAAACAAATTCGAAATAGCCACTTTATCTGCAATTATTATGTAATTATTTGCCTTATTTAGAGCCTGTTTGACGATATCGAAGATTGGCATTCGCAAATATTTGAAACAGCAGAGAAACACACTCGTATATATCCATAAATTGAGATTTTAAAGATGAGTTGGTACATCCTTTATTGGGATTTCTTACACTATGTCGGACTTGATTTTAAAATTCGATCGCAAATGAGAAGCTTTTGATCGTGAAACTGGCACTTAATTAACTTTTTGTATTAGATCTTCAGTTAATCAAACAGATATTTTCTTCAAATAAATGTAATATTTTTAAGACACGAAAACTCTAAGCCTACTTATAAATTTTTCTGCTTTATATACGAGAAGCTCACCCGTAAGTTTTGTTCAAATTTCGGTCAGTTCTCAATTTCTTCCAAACTGCGTTTACGATGAAGGCGAATATTGAGATTGCAAACATCGGTTTTGATCCTGCATTGATCTAAATAAATCTGGTTTAAAAAAACACCACATTAACCGGCCTGTTCTAAAAATCACATGATTTCAAAGCACATGCCGTTTCAAAAGCACAAATGTGATTTGTGCCTGTTCTGCAAATTACAATTTTTTGTGACTTTCCATGTGATTTCTGCTCTTCTGAAACACAAAAAAAAAACAGCTGTTTTTTGCTTCAATTTACTGATATTCTTATTTTCAGGTTGAATATTTTTTATTCCCGGTATTATTTGCAAAATAAGGTTAATTTCTTCTAACGAATATAGAAGTTAAAACAAAATAAACCAATAAACCAAATCACAAAATAATAGAACAAAGCTGGCAACCAATTAAGCGTATCTAGTTTTTTCTTAATTTAGTGAATTATTTCGCATAAAATAAATGATTTTATTTAAATAATCAATAGAAAACATATTAAGTTATTTATTAATGTAATAAATTATACAGTTCATAATAAAGTACGTGCAAAAATTTGGATGTGATTTCAAATTGATTGCAAGTTAGCAAATCACTTTTTTGAAAGTGATTTAAAATCACAAAAAACAAAAATATTATGTGTGCAGAGCACCTTTTTTGTGATTTCAAATCACTTTCACAAAAAGTGATTTGCAGAACAGCCCTGTAAGTCTTATTTATATAATTCTTGTTCAGCATTGTTTATATTTACATAAGACCTTAATAAAATTGGTTTATGCTTAGGGCACAATTCAGTCGACTTGATACCAGTTTTAATAGCCACCAGCAATATTTCATCATTTTTAACGAAAATTAAAATCTTGTTTTACCAATGCTTTCAAAATTTTATGACGACTTGTTTTGTTTGCTGTTGCGCAAAAAAGTCTACGAAGTGTTAAGACACTCAATGTTAATTTCCTATTCCACCCAAGTGTCAAAATAGTTAATAGCATTAAGTTAATTGAATTATGCCCGAATACAATTAAAATAAGAATAAAAAAAAAATTAAAAAAAAAAAATTAAACATAAAACAAAAAACATACGCTTTATATATACATACGAGTATTGTAGAAACATACGAGCATGAATGTTTTTATAGGACTGCGTTTATAGTCAACATTATCGTTAATTTGTTGTCAAAGAAAGTTTAGCCCATTTGTGTGCCACCATTTTCCACTCACACCTTCTACAAATAAAACTACGCAACATAAAAATATGTCCCAGTTGGCCAGACAGTTGCCGTTGAATGTAAAATGTTTGAAAAAAAATTAAAAAATATATATATTGTCTTCTTTTGCACAGTCGGGGACAAGAACAACGTTTTTTGAAGTATAACAAGTTATTAATATATAAAAAATTATTTTTAGTCTAAAAAATATTTTGTAAATTATTTAAAAGGATTTAATATCTGGAGAATGATAAAGTTTTTTTTTACAAATTACAAATTAAAATATTATAAACAGCTTGTTTTCCACTGTCTATATGTTGACATTTCATAGGAGCTACCCTCATCATCAGTAGACTTTGGAAATTTTTGAAAGATATTCTCAAACATTCAACTTTCTATCCTAACAATCTAAATATATTATTGAGAATTTAAAAAGAAAAATGTTTTTATAATATCTTTCAAAACTCAAAATGAAAAAGCTTGTTTTTTGGCTCAAAAACCTCTTTACCAATCCATGCTTCCTCAATGGTTGGAATGGTGGCAAGAAATGGCAACAAAGGATGATGAATTTTCATAGAAAATCATTTTCAGTAATGACGCACGTTTTCCACGCCGCATTTGGGCGAATGATAGTCTTCGAGCAGGGGTGCCCAAAAGTTCTTTATGAAAGAGCCAACACAAATACATTTAATGAAAAACTACTTTTATTTAATATTTTTTGTAGTAAAAAGCAACACATATTTGAAAAACAATATTTACACTAATGATCCCCGTAGTCAATGTTTACCAGCAAAGCGGGCGAAAGTGTTATTGCTTTGCTCTTGTGTGTGTTTAGTGAAGAACGACAAATAAATATATAAGACAAAGTTGTTTGTGTATTTTTCATTGCTAGTGCTGAGTACAGTAGTGTATATGAAAGAGCACAGCCCTATAGCTAAGTGCTTTTATAAAACAAATTGAGCGCATAGGGCTTGTGCACTCCTGTCCTAGAGTAATTGTCGAAAAACCAATGCACCCACAAAAAATAACTTTTTGGTGCAGTTTAAGGGCTGACGGCATCATTGGGCTGTATTTTTTCCAAAATGTGCCTGGTCAGGCAGTTACTGTGTATAATATTCGCTATCGTGAGATGTGGCGAAGTTTTTGTGGCCCAAATTGAAAGCTATGGATGTGAACATTATGTGGTTTCAAGAGTATGGTAACACTTGTCATACAGCTAACGAAACAATGGCTCTTTTGTGCGACAAATTCACTGGCCGTGTTATCTCACGTGGTGGCGATGTCAATTGGCCACCAGGATCATGTGATTTGACACCACTGGGCTACTTTCTTTGAGGTTATTTGAAGGAATAGGAGTACTTCGAAAAGTCAGCAATAACCCAACAGCAATTGAGGTTTTATGGCGGCGCATTACCAGCATAAAACCTCAATTATGCCTCAGTGTCATTGAATATCTGGACCGTCGGATGGAGGTGTGCCGACCTTTTGACAGATATTTTGTTCCACGCGTAATTGAATCATTCGAAAAGAATCATAATAAAAAGAAATTACAATAATTCGTAAATAATTTGTGTTTTATTCAAAATCAACATCGGCCCTTAAAATTTATTCACCCTTTAGTTCGACGTGCGGCCACGGCGCTTTTAGGTGCCTTTAGAAGTAGGCAACACGATTACGATCTCGCCTACTTTGTGAGCAGGTAAAAGACATTTTGAACACTGAACATATTAAGCTAGTATTCTATGAATGAAAAATGTTGCATACATTATTGAAGCGATGTAATATAGAGGCCATATTCGCTGCTGGTCTTCTACATATATACTCGTATATTTATTCTCAAAACCGATTATTATTTGAATACCGCAACATTTTCACACTTTGCAACTAAGTGACTATATCAGTCAGTGTGTTTAAGTGATTCTAACATTGTATTCGTTATGTTAATAATATTTATATCAGTGTCGCACAGAACAGATGATAAAAAAAAGTATAGAAACTGTGAATTTTAAAATCCAACATTTACACACGAATTTAAAACGACCATTTTTTCGAACAAATATGCAAATTATACGCTACACACATGAATCTACATGCTACATGATAAATTTATTTAAATATATGTATTTGTTAAATTAATATATATGTACATACATATGTATATATAGTACTTCTATAAATAATTTTATAACACATGGGTAGATAGATTGACAAGCCAGCGGACGGACATTTTCGTACGTGAGCTTGAAAAAAAGGGTACAGATGCTCGCTCGTAAAAGTCATGTTTATAACAAACACAACTGGAATCGAAAAGCAAAATTCATAAAAACTGCGCAATTGATTTCAATTGACTTATTTAATTATGAAGAAAATCGAAAAACATACATACACACTATTGAAATCTATTAAATAAATTTTAAGCACGCTCGAAAATAGTGAAACATATATCGCTCCTTTATTGCAACATAGTCATATCTCAAAAAAGTTCGTTTTGGGAAAAGCGCATTTAAAGTTTTTAGTTGCCATACAAGTCTTAGCAAATTTTTTGGGAAAAGGAAACAGTTTAAAAGCAATTTCAATAAATTTTTGGCACAATATAAATGGTAGTACTGGTAACAATTCTGCATTGTCAACTCGAAAAGCTCATTTTTTGTGATATGACTATGTTGCAATAAAGGAGCGATATGTATGCATGTATGTACTCGTATGTATGTACATATGTTAATATTAATGTTAATAAGAGACTTGGAATAGATAAATTTTTTAAATTGATTTTTCGAATATACAAGTTGAACCCAACAAACTTTTTACTAACTCCACAGAAGATTCGTTTAAGTTTTGTGGTCATTCTCGCAGTAATATATATACATACGAGTATGTATATACCATAAATTTATGTATTTATTTGCTACTGTTTGATATTCGGTTATAATTATAACAGATTTATTCCCATTGATATATAAGCCAACTTTTGAAACGAATGTTTTTGCTCAGGCGATGTTAAATTAAAATGGGGATATAAAAGTCCCCACTGTAATCCTGTTAGTGCTTGACAAGACAATGTCAGTAGCCAATTAATAAAATAAGAAGCGTTAGGTTCAGTAAATGAATAGTGACTAGTTTTATTCATTATTCCTTAATTCTATCATGCTTAAATTAAGAGTTGTATATTATTAGAGTAGTATATTGTAGTAGGATTGTAAGAGTAGTATATTATAGTAGTTGTGTAGTATAGTATTGGAGTGGCACTACAACAAATTTCTGAAAGATTGATGAATATGAGATTTTGTATTTCCTTTAATCTATTACAAATTGTCGTAAAAGTTATCTAAACTCGCTAGCCATAATAAGCAGCAAAATCTACTCAACGAAAAGATTGCTAGAATTTCATTCGTCCAAGTACTCTTGAACGCAACATACTTAAATTTAGCGACCAGACTCGGCTGAGAGGAAGGGATACCCTTGCCACCATCAGAGTGTCATATAGGTGATTTAACCGATATTATAAGCGCATAATAAAACTTTTTTTCTAGCATTGGCCCGACTTAAGTAAAAAGCATATTTATTTTTTTTATGTTTAGTATTAAGATTTCAATACTTATTGTTTGTTAGTTCATTTTCAAGATTCAATAAATAACAAACAATTTGCGAAAAATAGACGAATATGTGATTTTGTATTGCCTTTAGTCTATTACAAATTATCGTAGACGTTCCTAAACCAGCTAGCCACAATAAGCGTCATTATCTGTTGAGTTTATAGGCAATCTCGTATCCCAGAAAATTTCCAATTATTTTAAAAATAGAGAAAAAAAAATTTTTCGTGTTTAATAACGAAATTCGTTGAATCAATTAATAAATTGTTTGAATGCGGACCTGCAAAGGAATTCGTGGATTCAAATAAAAGTTTAGTAAAAATAATTACTGATCGAAAATCAATCAATAAATCATTAAATAGATAATCTAATAGCTTAGCATGGCTCAGGAACATAGTCTTCCTACAATGATACACGCGCAGAAAACATTTTTTTTCGTGTTCAATAACGGAATTCGTTGAATCAATTAATAAATTGTTTGAATGCGGACTTGTAAAGGAGTTCGTGGATTCAAATAAAAGTTTAGTAAAACGATTTATTTTTCGAAAACAACTATTTTTTTAAACAACAACAAAATACGTTATTCAAGGTTATTTTTTTAAATTTATATACATATGTGCATACAAATTATTTTTTCAGACAAAAATTTTGTTGACTTTTTTTTACTATAATTTTTTCTGAGCGTACTTTATTAATCCCTCTCAGAAACGGGATCAACTGATTTTTCCGTTTTTCTAAGAACTAAAAGGTTTTTCGGAATGAAATCAATAGAAAAATATCAGCCATTTCACAGAGCTTAATTCCGTTCGGAAACGGAATTGAATTCTTTTTTTACTTCTTCAAAAAACGAAAAACTAAAAGATTTTTCGAAATAAAAACATTTCTAATTGCAAGAATGAAACTAGTATTATCTTATAGAATTGATTTCATTCCGAAAAAGTTTTTAAATTTTCCTTTTTTAAAGAATTAAAAAAGCGATTCAATTCCATTTCCGAACGGAAGTGAATTCTGTGACATGACCGTATAATTGATAAGCCGTGTCACAGAACCTATTTGCTGTTGGAAATCGATCATTTATAACGAAAAATATTCACTTTATTTCTGTAGAACCAAAAAAAAAAAAAATGGATTTACGCAATTGAATTCTGTGATATGGCTGAAAATAATTTCGTTGCCCAAAAGTTATTGGTGTTTATTTCCAAACAGCCAAAATGAAGACCCACAGCCAGTTCGCCGATGTCGAAAGGATAAGTTTATTCGCATTCTAGGCGAAAGCAAATTTATTTGGGGTTTTCTGACTTTATTCTATGTGAACGATGTATCAAAATTCAATTAAAATGCATATGTAAGTGTATCCGAAGGAATAATAGTGGTATAGGCAAACCCAAATTGATTCGAATGTGAGTGACTAGCTTCCTCTCGCATACAATTTCATTCGATTTTGACGAGCAGGCTGTTAGTTCCATTTCCGAACAGAATTTAACTTTCATTCAACGCCCAGTTCTAAGCAAAATTAAAGTTTTACGTTCAGCTTATATTATTATCCTGTCGAAATTTTGTTAATTCTCATCTGAAGTCGTCTTTCAGGTGTACTCGTATAGTAGAATGAAACAGAAAAATGCCACTTTAAAATTTTTATATGTTAAATTAACTGAAATCAAATACACTATTATATTTACTTTTTAATGATGATATTAAATCAACTTTAAAATTAACATGTTTTCATGCTAATTTTACATTTAATATTATATTATCATGCTTGTTTGGCAAACATAAACTTAATAGTTATAATAATATCAAAATGTTATTCATAGAATTCTTTTCTTATTTAAATGTCTACTTGACGTGAACAATTTTTTTGAACCAACTAAATGCAGCAACATTTTGTTGATGCATTTAAATATAGTCAACTCATAACATTAACACTTTGTTTGCTGAGTTTGCTCTAAACATTATTTTAATACTTATTGCAAATATGAGAAGAAAAAAATAATGCAAAATGTCTGGCTAGAATACTAATTTTTTTTAATATCTAAGCTTTTATTTGAAGAAATAACAATGATAAGAGACCTTCTGTTATTTTCAAAACAGACACCGAAAAACGGCACGTTTTTCAAAACGTTTTCACATGCTTGGGGAGCGTTATTTCAATCGTTATGAATGTGCTCATGCTAAAAGTGTTTGTTTTTGCTCTCTAAAATGTCTGGCGAATTCAAAAGTATTTTAAAAATAAACAAGTTTCTGTCTTTATACGTACTCGTATTGATAGCGCAATGGACAATATTATCAGCACATGGTTTTAAATTAAATCAGAATAGAGTAAAAGAACCAAATTTAAAAAACGGATTAATAGTGGTGATAATAATGATAAGAAGTAAGCACATTTCGTCTGCCAGGCAACAGCCAATTTGTAGCCTTTATAAAATATTACAATAGCTAGAATAAAGTTTGATAAACAAAGACATCCTAATTGTCGTTTCAGCGCGACTCCACTTTGGAGAGTCCACATATCAGATGCGTAATAAGAAGTGAGCACATTTCACCTGCCAGGCAACTAGCAATTCGTAGGCTTTATAAACAATTACAGTATCTAGAACAAAGTTTGATAAAAAAAAATCATCCTAATTGTCGTTTTAGCGTGACTCCATTTTGGGGAGTCCACATATCAGATGCGTGATAGCACATTTCATCTGCCAGGCAACTGGGAATTTGTAGCCTTTATAAAATATTACAATAGCTAGAATAAAGTTTGATAAACAAAGACATACTAATTGTCGTTTCAGCGTGAGTTCACTTTGGAAAGTCCACAAATCATATGCGTGATAAGAAGTGAGCACATTTCACCTGCCAGGCAACTAGCAATTCGTAGGCTTTATAAACAATTACAGTATCTAGAACAAAGTTTGATAAAAAAAATCATCCTAATTGTCGTTTTAGCGTGACTCCATTTTGGGGAGTCCACATATCAGATGCGTGATAAGAAGTGAGCATATTTCATCTGCCAGGCAACTGGGAATTTGTAGCCTTTATAAAATATTACAATAGCTAGAATAAAGTTTGATAAACAAAGACATCCTAATTGTCGTTTCAGCGTGACTCCACTTTGGAGAGTCCACATATCAGATGCGTGATAAGAAGTGAGCATATTCCATCTACCACGCAACAAGCAATTCGTAGGCTGTATAAACAATTACAGCATCTAGAACAAAGTTTGATAAAAAAAAAATTCGTCCTAATTGTCGTTTCAGCGTGACTCCATTTTGGGGAGTCCACATATCAGATGCGTGATAAGAAGTGAGCACATTTCATCTGCCAGGCAACTGGGAATTTGTAGCCTTTATAAAATATTACAATAGCTAGAATAAAGTTTGACAAACAAAGACATCCTAATTGTCGTTTCAGCGTGACTCCATTTTGGGGAGTCCACATATCAGATGCGTGATGAGAAGTGAGCACATTTCATCTGCCAGGCAACTAGGAATTTGTAGCCTTTATAAAATATTACAATAGCTAGAACAAAGTTTGATAAAAAAAATTCATCCTAATTGTCGTTTCAGCGTGACTCCATTTTGAGGAGTCCACAAATCAGATGCGTGATAAAAAGTGAGCACATTTCATCTGTCAGGCAACTAGCAATTCGTAGGCTTTATAACATATTACAATAGCTAAAACAAAGTTTTATAGAAAAAGACATCCTAATTTTCGTTTCAGCGTGACTTTACTTTGATGAGTCCATAAATCAGATGCGTGATAAGAAGTGAGCACATTTTATCTGCCAGGTAAATAACAATTTTTAGACCCTATAAAAAATTACAATAGTTAGAATAAAGTTCTATAAAAAAAGGCATCCTAATAGTTTTTTCTTTGTGACTCCATTTTAGGGAGCCCACAAATGTTTTTCATCAGATGTGTGCCTTAGTTGGAAATTCAATTACGAAGGCCTCGAAGCATTAATATCCTTAATAGCTTTCGACCAACCGCATATTTCCGGGCTTTTGAGCAGCCCTGGGAACTGATCAGGTGGGAAGGATTATATGTTACTAATGAAAACGTTGTTGTCCATGACTTTGTCTGCCTGCCGTAAAACGAGTTCCAATAAATGCAACATATGTATGTATATACTGTGTATATACACATAATTAGTTCCATAACATTTACAAATCCTTAATGTCAGCATGCCGCCCATAAATTTTACCATGACGAAAAAATAATACACAATGTGTTGTAGTAAGCACACAAATATACTATATACATGCATGTAAAGCCGTATGTGGAAAAAAATATATATATTAATTTTCTACAATTGACAAAATGATAATAAAAGCTGAACAAAGCAAATACATAACAGTCTGTCTGACTGCTAACTACCGGTCTTATCAGCCTGCCGCAGGGAGTATTTGTAGCTGTTACTATAAAAATAAACTACAAGTCTAATTAAATTTTACAGTACAAATAACAAGAACAACAAATATTTGCACAACGAACTAGATATCTTAGTGTGTTGGTATTAAATATTTCGAGTTGTTATTATATGTGTGTGGGGCTTTTACCCAGTTGGCCATCGCCTTGGAAGGCATCTGCACTACGAGTACAAATTAAATTTAAAATAATGCTTAAAGAACAGAGGGCAGCGGGTTCGTTTATGGCAATGAAAGCAATAGCAACTTAACTAGCTCTAAAAGTGATATATTTAATTTTCTACTACAATATCTGTTACATTTTGAGCAAAAACAACGTCTGGATTTTTTATTTTTGTATTTCTTATAAACACAAGCCCAAAATCGCTAGTTAGAGCTAGAATCGTCTAACCTCCAATATTGTTAACCCTACACTCTACAATCCCACATATTGAGTCAAACCATAGTAATACAAAATTTAAATGCTGGCAATCTATTGATCACAATACAGAAAGCAAGCAGAGTTTTGATCTTGTTTGTGTTCAGAATGCAAACAAGTTTTAAGATTATGTCATAAAATACGGCAATAAAAACAAATATTAATCGGAATACTGCACTAAACACATTTAAGACAACAGGCTACCGGCTACAACCAGTCAAAAATAACACATGTGTTTATATGAAAACGATTAGGCTACGAAGTTTTAATACTAGTTTCATTCTTGATATTAGAAAAGATTTCACTCCGAAAAGTTTTGTACATTTTTGGAGTGAAATCCGAACTGAATTCAGCTCTGTAACACGGCTGTATATTAGCTGTGTTTCTTTACACGAAAAGCGTTCCCTTATCTTAAAATTTGGCAAGTGAGGGCGCTTTTGAGAGAACAGCAGGTTTCCTTTTCCTGCACGAAACCGTCCGTTCTTATTTTTCGAACTAACTAGGGCAAATAGTTAAGTAGTCAGCTTTTCGGGAAATAAACAATAACAAAGAAAACCTGAATTTCAATCAACTCATAAACAAATCATTTCAAAACTTTTATAATAATATTAAATAAAAAGTATGAGAAAAAAATCTTAAAGGCCCAAAAGTAGATTTTTTACACTTAAGCTGGAACTAATTTTAGCTCTTTGAGAGTTTGTTTTGAAACGATTCACTCACATCGAACATATGTTCAGAATAAACAGAGTTACCATATAAAATAATTATGTAAACGAGACGTCTTACTGTTACGTGGTGGCAGCTTTTTCATTTCTGAAATAAGCTTCAGTGTAATCGACGCGTTGAAATTCAAGACAAAATGTTTTAAGGTTGTTTAATTTTATTTTTTATAATAATCAATATAAAACATTTATGTATACACTGTATTCTATTATACATATGTGTGTAAATATAATATAATGTGGCAAGTCAGTTCAATTTTTTTTGAAAATTTAAAGTAGCTGGCAGCACAGTTCAATTGGTTCGGAACACAATATGAAATTAAACCAATTGAAGCTCGAATAGCTCCAAACAAATTTAACTATCTTTCGCTTTTGCTCTCAAAAAGAGAAATGTCAAACTACATATCGTCATATTAAATGCAGATGGACGTAACTACACAAAATTTCGAAATTGATTTGTTTTTAAATACATGTTCCTGGAAAATTTTAGATTCCTAGGAACAAAAATGGCGCTTTTATTAACGAAATTCAAGCCGACGTAACTACAAGTGTGTGTATTTCTAAATGCAATAAGACGTAACTACACATTTATATGAAAATCTTACATACAAACTCATTTGTTGTATATGGGGATGCCAATCCTTATATCTCGATCCTGAAAATTATATGATTTTCGGGATTTACGAAATCTCAAACCAAAGCATTTGCAAAAAAAATAAACCTTGCTATTTCGGATTTACCAAAAATCCCAAATATCATGAGATTTTTCGGAATTTTGCCCATATTATTATACATTAAGCCGCAAGTAAGATTTTATAATTTTATAATTTATAATTCAATCATTTTATGCAAGCAAGTTGAACAATATATTTACTCGTATATTATTAGAACAAAACCCCTTTAAAATAGTTTTAATTACGGGGTAGAGGTGTATCCCATACTAGAAATTCCAAACATTCGATTATTTTACCTTTTTAAATTCTTCTGTAGGTCAAAAACTGTTATCCCATCTCTGTGAAAAAATTCAAACCTAAATTTTTAGGATTCGCTCTTTTTACAAAATATGTACATGGACATGCAATTGTATCGGTGTACATATACTTGTGTATGGATACATACATACAAATATTGATAAATCCAATATTTTGCAAAAATAAAAAAAAAGTACAAAAACAATTTAAAAAATTTATATAAATAAAAAAAAAGTTCTCAATTGTACCAGACTGTGTGTCAGCTACTCTCGAGTCTCAACGCTGAATACGTTGGGTTGTGCACGTTTTCCCCCAAGTTTCATTTAATTTAACAGCCTTTTTTTATATTTTTTCAAACTGGTGCCTTATATTTATATAAATGATGTGTGTTTACTATATAAGAATATATGTGCAGGCATGTCTATGTATTTGTAAGTGATAACAAAATGATTCTCAGATATAAAATAACAATGATCGGCTAAAACGAATTGTAACTCATAGTACTTTTAGGAGTTTTTTTTTTATTTTTTAGACCCCATCGCTTCACATGAAATAACAAATAAAAGCTTTTGTTGCCTTTAATCTTCACTGTTCATTATGCAGTGCTCAGCAGGAGCAGCTCTTTCCGTATGAGATGTCGCTTCAGACTTTGCCAATTGGAATGATGTTCAACGACTTTAGTTGTTCGTCATTATAGTGTTTTACTGCTTGTGCGTATGTGGAATTTATATTCGTGCATAAACACATACATGTATACATACATATGTATGTATACATATAGCGTATACTGTTCAGCATTTTAGCACATTATAAATTGATATACAAACATCCATATGTATGTATGTGTCTACATATATATTTACGTATGTTAATAGTTTTTCGGGTGGACATTGAGTAGAAAATTAATTTAATTGTAAAAGTTTGTTAACAATTATTCGACAATTGCTGATCGGTATCTCTGACCTTGATGAATACTTTTGATCTCAACGAATTTAGCAGCAGCACTTTAGTCTAAACTAACAGCAAACAGTAAGATGAGGCTGGTGATAATTTAAAACATCAATAAACAATAAAGATAACAATTTTTTTTACATACTACTTATAATTCGAATTAATTTATGATAAGAATCGGCTGGGGGGACTATTACGCGACAGTTATGGGGACAGACAGTTTAGCTTAATTTTGTGGAAAATATTTTTGGGGAGTACTTCATATAATTTACACTACAATTCAAGCAATATTTATATTCCAAGAAGTTTTATAAAAATTTTAAAAATTGTGAATAGAAATGTGTGACATGATGGCCTAATCTGACGGTCAACTCATTCCACGAGATGAACTAGTTCACGGGTCTATAGCATCGCAGAGTGGCATGCAAGTCACATACAAGTGGCAACTTTTTATCTTATGCTTGCAGCCATACTAACAAATATTTTGCTGATATCTTTGGGCCTTCTAATCCCTCCTATATGCAATTCCACTAAATAGTCAGAGGAAAGCTTGGCTTTGCAATTTCGTGGTACGAAGTCCTTAAAAAACATAAGCCCTTAACCAGCTCACCCGTCTTTAATCCACTTCTGGTTCCTTACTTTACAGGTTGCAAGGCATCAGCACCTCAGGGACTATAACTAGTCCCTCGAAAACCGGCATGCACCATAATTATTATGCTAATAACCCCTTACTGCAATTTTATTTCTGAACATTTCACACAACCAGAACATTTCTGGTAATAAGCAGGCCCCTCAACCAAACAGCTAAAGACATAATGGTCCTTAATACAGAATCTTCTGGGCTGTGCTGATTTTCTTTCTTTCACTTAACCCTTGATGAGGGGTTTCGAAAGTCCCAGCACAACTTAAGACATGCTTGGATTTCCTAAAGTTCTTTTGCTACAGCAATTGAAGGTCTCCTATCCCTCTATAACCCAGAAAGTAGAATCTCCTGGTTAGGAATACGCCAAAGCAAAACCTTTAAATACGATAGACAGAAAATTGGAACAAAATAATAATTAGAAGCTAATGAACACAGATCAGGATAAGCTTTTGAATATTCTCATTCAATCTTGCATAAATGTAGTGGAAAAAGACGTTTAACCCTGAAAAAACTAATTTAACACGAGATTTTCATAAACATGTTTTAGGATTATCAAGTATCAATATTGTTTTAACACGCTTATATTAGTTTCACTTGCCTGATTGTTACATATGCCGGCATATAAAACATTGTGTTGTACACAGTGTTGCCACTTTAGTGCGAAAGTTGGAGTTGCATTATTGCTTCCGGAAACGTGGGGGGGTGGGGGGAATTTTGGGATTCACGAAACCGATTTTGGGCACTTCCAAAAAAAAAATCGAAACCACTTCACTTACTGGTTTTCCATATTCGGTGCGCATTTCTGCCGCGGCACATGCATCTGAACTATAAACGGCAATTCGGTTTTGTGCGAAAATTGAAGTTACCGTTGAAGTTGCTTCTGAGGAAGTGGGGGGATTTTGACGTTTCCTAAAGCTGACTTTGGGAATTCCCAAAACACTCGGAACCGATTCGCTAATCGAATCGGAATCGGTGTTTCAAAATCGGTATGAGCTTTGGCGGTGGAACGTGTATCTGAGCTATTAACGGTAGTTTGAAATTTAAAGTTGCCGTATTGTGTCCGGGGACGTAGGCGATTTCTGATGACGAGTTTGGGAGTTCCAAAAAGAAAACTTGGTACGCGTGATACGGATAATTATATGGATAATTTAAGCAGCTTAAACAGTAGTGAATGAAAAATTGATATCGAAGCGTGTTGTTTCGTTTTTTAAACTATATTTATTACGACTGCCATTTCCGGGTATACACAAAAAAACAAATTTTCACGAAGAAGTCTTCCAAAGGAAGACGAAATATTGAAAAATACATTAGGCATTAAAAAAACAAAAAGGACTTTGAGCTGAACGAATTTTTTGCAAATAAAACTTTTTTAATTAATAATATATCTAAAACTCGCTTAAACTTCGCGCCTCATGCAAATTAACCCAGCTGCGATTTATATATTTTTGCTCTTTGGTTCAGTTTTCTTTCTAATTCCTAATTAGTTTAACAATACAAATTTTACCAACTTTACTACTTTACAACTCGTGCACTAAGTTTTGAGATGGTGCCTATAACGGGTTAATAAATCAAGCGATAGAATATTAATGCTAACGAACGCTTATTAGAATAATTTTAATCGGCACACAAAACTGGTATTATCTCGTTTCAATATTTCAAACAAGGTTTTCTTACCAGTTTCACACACAATTCCATCCATTACACTGTTCTCTTATCAACTGTGTAGAAAAATACAACTGTATCAACTCAGCGCACACAATTTTCTGTTCAAATGTGTTGAAAAATGATAAAAGCAAAAACTCGTATAATAGAAAAAAGTTGAGATTAATAAAGTTGAATAGATTTAATTTCGAGCCCAGCTACATTTAATTTATTTAACACTTTATTAAGTTTTAATTGATAAAGTGTAATCAGAAGAAACAATTTTTCAAAAGTTAAATAAAAAGCAGTTTTTCGAAACTGTATACGAGTATAATATGTTGTGTTTTTGATTTCTACATTAAAAGGCAACAGCCAAGGCACCTTTGCCACACAGGGTTAGAACTATCAATAATACAATACCAATAAACATCACATGTGTTTTGTTGGTAGAAACTACGTAATGTGGTCCAAGTCGTGCCTTTCTTTTGCTTGAAAAGGCAACAACGTCTCAGAATTATGCCAGGAACACAACTGCGACGAACGACGAATTTCGGCCATTGCGACGAATTCGCCGGCATATATTCGTTGCATAAATTCAGCATATGAAGCACAATATCAATGAACTTTTGTGCTGATAACATTGTTTAGATATAAATACTAAGAGAGCCATAATTAAAATCAGCCTATGTAGATCCCTTCCGAAAGAGGGATTTTTGAACAAATTATCTGCTGTACTTTATATTTTGAGAACATCTTTATAAATTTTTTTACTACATGAAATAATATAAATAGACATTTAAAACCTCATTAAAAGAGTATTTGCTTCAAAATATGGATATGCTTTTATTATAATAGCTTTAGGCAAGTAAAGAATAATATTTCAACATTACCAAATTCTTTTATATAATTAGTTTCTTATAAGTATTGTTAAAAATTTTAATTAATTGATCTTCTATTTTTTATTAATTTTATTTATTTTCTAATTACTTCGGATTAATGAAAAATTAAACAAAATTTGTAAATAATTGTTGTCAGGTTGCCTCAACAATGCCACCATGGCGCTGAGGCCTTATTGTAAACTCTGATATGTTTATGAATTTCGGTAACAACAGTGAACATGATTTACATCAGTACCTGCCTTGACGGCCTAACCTGATGGTGGATCCGTTCCACGAAGTGAATTTTTCACGATTCACCACCGCCCCCGTGTGGCTTGCTAGGCTCACACAGGTAGCAATTCTTTTCATATGATTGCGGTCATATGACAACTTCTTGTTGAGGAGTTCGGGCTTTCTAATCCCTCATGTATGCAATTTCCCAGCAATCAATGGAGGACAAGGCTTAATGAGTTGGTAGGCCGAAGCCCATTAAGAGCATCAGCCCTTAAACCAAGTCACCCGTCAACCATCCTCACTGGTTCCTTACAGTACACGTATCTGTGTTATAGGCAACAGATCCTCGGGAGATTGTTAGCCCTCGAAAAAAGCCATCACCAAACAATTATCAAGGATACTAACACTCCCTTCCTGCGTTTTAGGTTTCAACCACAGCCAGAACGTTTCAGCTAAGGTAGGCACCTCAACCATGATCAGCCCGGGTCGAACCGCAAGCAGAACTTCCCGGGGGCCATGCTGATCCCCGCTCTGCCAATTTATACCCTTGGTAAGGGTTTCGGAAGCCAACACAACATAAGTCATGCGGCTTCCTAGAGTTTTGTTTGCCGCACCAAACGAGGGACCCCTTCCCCTCTTTTCCCGGAAAAACAGAGCGCCTAAGTTAGGAATACGCCAAGGCAAAAACTGTTCCCCGGGGGGAGAATTTCGGTAAATAAAAAAAAAGTGTTATTTCGTGAAAAATACTTTTCTTTATATAAGAAACCTGGTCACCTGCTACCGTTTTATTCGTCGTTCGCTGACTAAACAATTAAAAAATACATATATGAGTATTTCAACTGTCGTTGAATATGACGGATTAAGCTGAAAGTCCATAACACGCGTTTTACGTGTCAACGCGTTCTAAGCGTCTGTCAAAAAAGTAGAAACAATGTAATTTTATGTGAGAGGTTAGCCAGCACAAAGCATATGACGCCTTAAACGCGTACGACTCCAAAAGTAGGTTTACTTTCTACTTTCGCACACGTCACAAGCGTTGTAAAAACTGTCAGTTGTTTTTGATAGCCGCAGATTACAATTCATTTTATTTTTTCAAAGTTATCGCCAAAAATATTTGGGCCGTGGATTGTTACTTTATGTTTTTGTATTAAAAAAAAATGTTTTTATTGACAAAATAATTCAAACACAACAAAAAACTTAACGCATGAAAAGCGTTGCATGTAACTTGAGTTTAGAAAAGGTGTAGAATGCGTAGAAAGTATGAAATGCGTAACGCGTGGTATGGACTTTCAGCTTTACGACCAACACCACGATTGTGTGTATTTTCATATACGAGCAAAGCGAATTCATTACAAGGTGAACTTGGCAGCACAGGTAATAACTTTTTGCTTCCCTCCTTTTTCTAACTGGGACTGTCATTTCCTTTTTTTCTTTTATTTACAAATATTTTCGCGCCATTTTAATCTAAAGATTTTTTTTGCATAATTTAGTGTAATTACGAAAAATTTTTGTGATTTTAAAAGTGAAAAACTAACAATTATAAAAATTTATATAAAATTTTTTTCCCAGCTGAACAATCTTAGGCGAAATTGGATTCTGTCATTCTTAGGAAGTTTTACAATAAAAAATTACATAGTACTGAATTCACCTTCCCGCTTGCATTCACCTGTGTAAATTCGCCTTGTATACGAGTTCACTAATGTGTTTTATTTTTGGCGACGAATATTCGCGATCAAAAATTCGTCGTTCGTCGCAGATGTGTTCCTAGCATGACTGATGTATAAATTCGTATATGGTAGCGTTTTTCTTTCAGTGTATATTCGCTCAGTTTGACACAACAATTTCTGTAATTTAAATTACAAACAATTATAAAAATTTGTTATAACGTTTATATAAAATTTTTTTTCCCAGTTGAACAATCTTAGGCGAATTTGGTTTTTGACATTCTTAGGAAGTTTTACAATAAAAAATTACATGGTACTGAATTCGCCTTCCCTGTATAAATTCGCCTTGTATACGAGTGTACTAATGTGTTTTATTTTTGGCGACGAATAGTCGCGATCAAAAATTCGACGTTTGTCGCAGTTCAAGGCGAATTCATTATTAGGTGGATGCATCGGCGAATTCAGGCGAATTCGGTCAATATTGCGGCACCTTCGCAGTCAAGTTTTGTTTACCTTTTTCGGCGCCATTTAAATTTTTTTACATGTCTTTATCAACTACTTTTGACAGCGTAAGTGTGAATTCGCCTTTTTACACAAACAAAAT
Organism: Thecocarcelia acutangulata; assembly: GCA_914767995.1. Classification (NCBI taxonomy): domain Eukaryota; kingdom Metazoa; phylum Arthropoda; class Insecta; order Diptera; family Tachinidae; genus Thecocarcelia; species Thecocarcelia acutangulata. The sequence continues at coordinate 119,610,626 of OU612096.1, read as the reverse complement.
ACCTGTTGTTTTTTTTATTGTTGTAGCGAAGCGGCTACCTTGTTTTTTTGTATCATGGTCGCAGTTGTGTTCCTAGAATGACTGATGTATAAATTCGTGTATGGTAACGTTTTTCTCTCAGTGTATATTCGTTCAGTTTGACGCAACAATTTATTTTCTTTGAGTTGTTTTTTACTACAGACACCAATATGACGTGCAAAGACAATTTTGTTCCCGCATTTACAATGTTTTTGATGGAAAGAGTACAAGTATTATGAAATATTCAGTGTAAACAGATAATCTCGGACATGTTATCTTTTCTGTCAGATGGTTGGTTTTTGTCGCTTTGCTTTTCTTTTTTTTTTATTTTAATTTTAACAATTTATCAACAAATGTAAATGAACCATAGACACATTTGCGTCCACTGGTTTTTCTTTTCTGGTAAAATGTATTCCAATGCTGCAGTCATTTAATGCGAGACAAAATACTCGTACACTATGCAATATTTGTCCAACAGTTCGTTACAAATATTGTCAACGCAATTTATAAGAAAAGAAAAAAAAAAGAAAATAAAATTTTAACGTTAAATGACCCTGAAAGATGAGATATTTATTTTGGTGATAATATTTAACCCGCAATATCATTGTTATATATCATGTCTTTCAGCGGAATAAATATGTATAAAAGGTGAATTTATAAACATCTTAACATTTTCTACGAAAAACAAATATATTTTAATCGTAAATATCTAGTACGTACATAAGTTTTAGACAAAATTTAATAATAAAATAAATTTAAAATTTCTAGGAAGCCAAAATATTAAATAAGAATTTCAGTTTCGTCATACCAGTATTTTAGCGTGTTGTGCTGTGCGGCAAAGTTTTGCTTAGCAATCAAACGAAAAGATGTCGTCATGTACCATTTAAACTAATGAATGCCAAGATACCATAAAACGGGAGCGAAATTAAAATTTCTTTGAAATAATACCAAATTCATAGATTCTGATAACAGCATAATGATGAAGCATCATTAACTTAACTCTTAATCACTAAAAACATTCCTAATCATGTTCACTAATTTCAAGTAGGGCACTATAATCATACTATTACGTACTCGTAGTACATATTAGGTGTGTTCCACGTGAATAATGAAACAGTGCGAACTAGTCCAAAGTAGTGCAAAAGCGTTCCATGTAAAAATGTTTGTGCAATTTTGAGAGAACATGAGAGAGAGAGAGATTTGTTTGTTTCATTTCTTGTACAAATTAGTCCAAACTTTTTCTTTGGGTAGGTTCTGACTAGAATTGAATAATCAGCTGTTTTATGTTTACATACATATGAAACTGAAAACTTGCAAATTGGAAAAAAATTTTTGTTTAAAAATTTGTTAAAGCCCGAACATAAAAATAATGTTGTGAAGTTGTAAACAGAACATGTAATTGTTATTTGGCGTTACCTGTGATATAAGTAGCCTATATACGTGTTTCCTATCTGTTACTTTATTTATTTATTTTCGACGCCCCTTACACAAGACTTAAAGTCTTATATTGCAGTAAGGGGCTGAGTATATGTACATAATTAATGAATAAATAAAATACAACTTAATTATATAATAATAAAAATAAATTTTGTAAAATTATTGTGAATAAATTAAAAATGATATAAAAGAATTATTTTACTAAATAATATCATACATCATTTAACTGGAGAAATGACAAATAATCATGCATGTTCTGAGAAACGCAAATCGCTTAAATTTAGCGTTTTCGATTTGAAAACGCCAAATAGGTGTTCTGAGAAACGTATAACACAAGAAATATGGTTTTGCGATTTGAAATCGCCAAATAGGTGTTCTGGAAAATGCATATGGCTTAAAATTGGCGACTTCAACTCGCATGTATGTATATATTGAAGTGAACTGATTGAATTTGCTAAAACTGAACTTGCAAAAGGCAATAAAATTATTCACAATTAAAATTTAATATGTTTTCTTTTTATTTCAATAAAAAGTTTAAATAATTTTACACATTTATACCAGTAAAAAATTATAAATAGCTTGCCTTCTATGTTTCCCAGCTATCTATATGTCGACATTTCATAGGAACTACCCTAATCATCAGTAGACTTTGGAAATTTTTGATGATTAGGGTAGTTCCTATGAAATGTCGACATATAGATAGCTGGGAAACATAGAAGGCAAGCTATTTATAATTTTTTACTGGTATAAATGTTAAAAGCTTAAATAGCGAATAAAAAACTTAGTTGTTTTAATTTTACACATTTTCATTAAGAACACTAAATTGAAAATTTTTTCTATTTGTTGTCAATTTTTTGTTTTCGTTTTATATTACTACCACATACATATGTATATACGTATGTAAAACACATGTTGTATTTTTTCGAAAAAAAAAAAAACTCCTAAACGCCAGTAAAATGCACGTTCCTCAGAACATCTAAAAATCAATTCAGCGTTTTTCAAAACGCATTGCGGTTCCAGAACGCGCATTCTCGGAACATGACTGAATATTCTCCTTGAATTTATGTGCGTTACCAATAGTTTGAAAATTATATGGGATTCGGTTCCAGAGACTAATAGCATTAAAAAAGAAATGGTATTTTGAAACCAATGTTCGATGACGAAAAGCAAGAAGTCGTTTGCCTCTGCTAAGCATTGAGAAGGTTAAGCGTTCAAACAAATGTCCATTAATTTTATGAATAAGCTGAAAAATTCGCACTTTTAGAGAATAATCGAATCTCATGCCATAAAGCAAGTTAACATAGTGTAAAATATGATCAAATCTTCTAAGACCAACTATGTAACGAATAATATTATTAAAGGCCATATTAAGTTTCCTTTTACTATCGCAATCGCAACTGGCATACAATTCACAGTCATACAATAAAACCGACATTAGATAGGATTTGCCAAGAAGTAATCTAATTTTAATCGGAGTACAGTACTGCGTTTGCCAGAGATTTCTTAGCAATGAGAAAGTTCGGGCACATGCAAAATTTATGTGGTTTGACGAAGTTAGATTACTGTTAAAAAATACAGCCAAGTTTTTCGCAGAGCTAACAATATTTATAGGCTGGTTATTTAAAGTAATAGTAGGATTATAACCAAGTAATAGTAGGATTATAACTAAGATTTCTAGATTTCTTGGTAACTATCAAACACTTGGATTTATTAGGATTTATTTCCAAAGCATTAACAGTAGCCCGACCTAACTCTAAATTCAAAATCTTCACACATTCATCAGCTGCGCTAGTGCTACAGCTAATGTAAAACTGAACATCATCTAGCATATAACCTAACCCTACAGTGCTCGAGTTTAAACTGAATGTCATTTACGTATAGGAAAAAAAAGAAGAGGACCCAGGATAGAACCCTGCGGAACACCACAACGTAATGGCGACGTAACATGAAAGTTCAAGTCAAATGTTCACAAACACTACTCCCTCTTCCGCCCCTCACAACCAAATTTCCTACTCCTGGTACAATGCACGGTATATATAGGGGTCATCCCCTGAGTACTAAGTTAGATACAAGTTAAAAAAAAAAAATAAGTACTACAAAAATCTATTGAAAATACTACATTGCTTTTAATTTTACCGCTGTTGTCAATAATTTACACAACAAGAATTAAAACACCATTTTCGTTCTACTCATTGCTACACCGACGCGATCTTTTTGTTAACTAGTTAGCTTAAAGATAAACAAAAAATATATTTCAAAACATAATTACCTACGATGATCAATAATGTACAAAAAAAAAAAATTCGACGCATTTCAAAACAATGTTTCATTGTGTTATAAATCGTTTTTAAGTCCTACGCCTAACTAATCAGTTTTGTTTTCTTCTGTCGTGATTATTATTTGTTTTCAGTTTCATTTAAGTATTTTCGCTAAAAATAGACATTTTTTTTTTAATTGTAGTTATAATTTATTTTACTTCAATAACTTTTTTTATTGCTTCATTATACATATGTATGTAAATGCATTTGTAAATTGTTATTTTATAAAAACATGTTGACAAAAGTATTAAATACCCAGCCAACATTTGGAAGATACCTTTGGCAAAAATATGTTTTTAGTCAAGTAAATACCTTAAGTGCCCTGGAGACGATAAAGCAACACGTCAATCAGTGTATATGTGTGAGTCTCATAATTTTGTCGTTTAAAAGGAGACGTGCAAATAAAATCGTCAATCATCATTTTTATTTTGACTTCGCCGCGTTCGTTTCTAAACATGTCATCATCGGATGATGAATTACCGCTATCTTGTGCAATTTTTTAAGAAAAAAAAAAAAAACATGAAAAGAAAAAAAACTATGTCTGAAAAATAGTAATATATGAACAAAATAAATTTCAATAATCATAATAAAAATAGATGTAGTTTTTCATTTTACTTATTGTTGTTCCTTTCGATAACAAAACTGACATTTTTATCTGCAATCGGAATTGCAGGCTATCAAAATAATTACGTGTCAAAATAAAATATCAAAGCTTTTTATTTTCATCAATCAGAGCCGACAACATATAGATATACCCCAAAAAGCACGACTCAACCCACACACTTTGAGCGTTGTTATGTTTTTTTGATTGTCTCCTGGGCACTTTAGTTCAATATTTGAATAGAAATGGGGCTACAGCACCTAAACTGTACATCGCTCGAATGAGTTTAATGCTGACAGAGAGATTACTTTTACTACAAAAAAAAAAAATACAACCTTGGGACGGGTTCAAACGCTTCAACCATTATGAGAAAGAAGAGTGCCAATTGAAACACAGTTGCCTGAACTAGGAAACATGTTGATATTACATACATGAAGTTAACAGCAGGTTAATATATGATATTTCTTTACATTATTTAATTCACTGCAAACTACACAAAGTTCAAGCAAAAGAAAACAAATTGCTTTGTGTGAATGTTAAAACGTTTCAAAGACACATTCTGTAATTGATTTACATCAGCATCTGGCTTGTCGGCCTTATCTGATGATAAAGCAACTCCAAAGGGTGAAAAATTCACGATTGACCAGCGGTTTTCTAGGGTCACACAGCATTCATCTTTTTTCTATAAGTTTGTAGCCATATAGACAAACCCCTTCAAACCCCTCTCATCTTTTTTCTATAAGTTTGTAGCCATATAGACAAACCCCTTGTTAAAGAATTTTTTTGGCTTTTAATCCCTTCTGTATGCAGTTTTGCAGACAGTCAATGGAAGACAAGGTTTCATGAGTTGGTATGCCTAAATCCATTAAGAACATCAGTCCTTAACCAACTCACCCATCTAACCGTCACCACTGGTTCTTTACAGTGCTGGTATCTGTGACAAGCAAAAACCACCTCGGGGGTTATTAGAAAACCAGCATGCACCGAAATTATTAAGAAACCTAATTCCTCTTCCTGCGACTGCTACTTTATACCACAGACAGAACGTTTCAGCCAAGGCAGGCGGTTTGTAAGGCAGACCCCACTGGCGGCTTTGCTGATTCCGTTCTGCCAATTTTACCCCTGGAAAAGGGCTTCGAAAGTCCAACACTATATAAGTCATATGGATTGCTAGAGTTTTATTCGCTACAGCAAACGAGGGGCTCCTTCCCTTTTATACCCAATAAAATATAATGCCCTATTTTAGTATAAGCCGGGATAAAACCTGCTCCTTGGGGGGAAGTTTTAAAGATAGTTAGAAATACAAAAAAAAAGTTGCCAAAATAAGTATTTTTAATGGAAAAAAGACATAGTTATGACATCGATTAGGTCTAGGAAATACTGAAGGCCTATCATAATTGCTGTCGAAGACGAATGTGTAACCGAGTATTTTTTGATGTCATCTTGATGTGACAACGATTGGTGAATATAATCCTTCAAATTTTGTCAAATTTGATATAATAAAACGTCTTGATTATGTCTCACGTATACACTCAAATAACGCAAATTTTGGCATTTTATGTATTTTAAGTGGTTTGTGAGTATTTCAGTGTTTCTTGTATGGATTGCTGCTTTTTTGAATTCATTAAACGTCTACAAATAAAAGTAATTGTGACTCTAATAGACGATTATATGCGAGTGAGATTATATATGCAAGTGTCTATGCTTGCGTGGCTACAAGTCATGATATAATTCGTGCTGTAAATTTTTACAAGAGATTGTTTGTCTTCAACATATAATCACAAATAGTAGTAAAGCAAACCAGCAGCATATAATAAAATATTTTTATTTGTGCAAAAAGTAAAGCTTATCATCATTGTCAAACAGTTTTCGCAATACTATCAGTTCCACTTTTGCACATGTTTATACACTACAAAGTTGGATTTGATATACTTAATTGTTTGTCCCTGTTTATGATAAACAAAAATTTGCTGACTGGGTAATCGCATGTTTGCTTTTGTTACTATGAACTCATACATATTTATGTATTTTCTGTTTTGTTTGTTATTACAGCGACTGTAAAACAAAAAACTTTAACAATTATAGACCGTAAATTATTCTATTTTTGTTCTACTTTGTTTTTCCAATATTATCTTATCAAAAGACAGTAACTGATGTGATGTACAGAACTTATTATCAGTTTTATTTTTTTTATTAATTTTTTTTTTATTTGTTACCTTTTATTTACTCAATGCTATTTTGAAATAATTGGCAGCAGAACGATTGATTAATTGACTCAATTTAATGTGTCGAAAGTTATTTTTTTTTAACTGATGTGTGCAACATCAAGATATTTCAGTAGTTAGTTTTACACTTTAATTTGAAGGAATACGAAACGTTGGTAATGCTTAAATGAGCTAGCTATCACTTAAACCAATTTGACGTTGGCAATGCTTAGACCAGTTATAATACAATCTTGTTAGGTAATGTGGTACATAAGTCTTTTAAAATTTGAAATGATCGGTAAAACAAAAATAGCCACATGTTTATAACATTATTTATTACCAAAGTAAACGAAATAAGGTTTTAGTTTTTGAAAATTACATCACTGAAATGCGTTCCTTGTTCACTTTGATACAACCTAAACCATGACCTTTAGTACGGTAATGATCATCGGAATATTTCTGAAGACTATGCTTTTTGGATATCTAAAAGAAAGAAGTCCTGTGTAGACAAATCGGAGCTATGGGGTAGCCAGTTAACGTTACCTCTATTCGATCTGATTTTCTGGCCAAAAAATTGACGACCTGCAGTGAACGAGTCGGTTGATTTATGACATATTGCCCCATCTTGTTGTAAAATGCGATTTAGAGATAATGGAGGTATATTTAGAACTGCAGAGCGTGGTACAAGTAAATATGTTGGGTTGTCTCGAACTCAAGCTTGTACTCGCTCTACGTTTTGCGGTTCCCATTCTATTACTCCATCGATTCACGGATTTGCTATTAAAATTTAGTAAAATCGGTTCACGTATAGCACAGATATATCTAAAATTCCGAAAAAATCAATTTTTTTTGGCAATTTTGTTTGAAAATTTTTGAAAAAAATAGTTTTTTTTTTGCTTCAAACGTAAAATATTATTAAGTATGGCGAATACAAGAAAAAAAAAAATCCCCGACTTCGGTCTATATATGTATATCCTAGATATAGCCTAAGTCGATTTTTTAATGAAAATATCGCGTAAGCGAACTAAAATATTGTTTTTTGCTGAAAAATAGTTCTGGTAATAAGAAGAGGTTACTTAAATACAGAAAATGAAAATTTCTGATATCGGTCCATATATACCCAACATATCTATCGTCTAAACCGATTTTTCGATAAAAAACTTTTTTTTGTTTAAAAGCAGATGTGATTATAAAAGAAGGTAACTAAAACACAAAAAATTAATATGTCTGATACCGGTCCATATATACCCGATAAATAGCCTAAACCGATTTGTTTATGAAAATGTTGCGTAAACGAACTTTAAGATTTTTTTGCTTAGAAACAGTAGTGGTAATATAAGAAGGCTACTAAAATACAGAAAATGAAAATTTACGATCTGGGTCCCTATATACCCGAGATATAGTCTAAACCGATTTTAAAATGAATCAATTTTTTTTTTATTTACAAGTCATTCTAGTCACAAAAGGAGTTAATTTAAATACAGAACATGAAAATTTCCGATATCGGTCCATATATACCCGAGATATAGCCTAAACCGATTTAACTATGAAAAATTTTTTCTACTTATAAGCCATTCTAGTCATAAAAGGAGTTAATTTAAATACAGAACATGAACAATTCCGATATTGGTCCATATATACCTAAGATATAGCCCAAACCAATTTGCCATTGAAACAATTTTTTTTTTTAAATTCGTATCTTGATCCTAGTTGTTCGACCTTTTTGGAAATTTTCCTGAAGAAGACACACAAGGGGTATCGAAATATCGAAACATTAATAAACGAATAATTTTGAAACAAGTGACCTCAAGCTGAAGTAAACAACGATTATATTACAATTTTTTTTTTTGCTTAAACGTAGATCTGGTTATAAGAGGAAGTTACTAAAATACAGAAAATGAATATATCCGATATCGGTCCATGTATACCCGAGCATATTTGATTCAAATTTGTAATATATACCGCATATCGTTGGTCTCATGTAGAAAGGCCCCAACAAAAATAGTTGCATTATTACAGGAGAAGGACAAATCGTAATGGAAACTGTATAAATAGGAACATCTGAAATAGCTTTTTTTGCTCAATGGCTTGAAAGAGCGATATATATGAAATTATATAATGAAATATTAGTGACAGTGTGTACTTGTAAAAAACATAGTAGAATCCCCAAAAGAGCTCAATACAGGGAAAATGCGAGACCAACGATATATACGTGACTATTGTGAAGGGTATTTCATATTCGGCCCAGAGTATATTATACTCTTACTAGCTTTTTTTTTTTTTGATCCACAAAATACTGGGGTAAATCGGTTGTTCGATATTACGGGTCGGCCAATAAAACATTCTGTTGAAATATAATTTTTTAATATACCAGTACGTGTAAAAATTTGCAGCGAAAACTTCCCGCAGCGCAATTTTGCAGACAAACTTTTCTCATACTAGAAATTTTAATTCAAGTCAGATATATGTATATCCACTTCAAACCGCTTTACCACTTGTGTAAAAATCAGCTTGCTGTTGAGTTTAAAGTTTCAGTTTTATACTTTTACCAAAAAAAAAAATCTTGTATTAAAGTTTGGTTTTCCTTTTGTAAACCAATAACATTAAAATGGCAACTAAATAATGATGGCTGTAGCGCCAAAGACGATAAGGTCTGGCGAATGCGTTTCTTTGTTCAATCCTGTGTAGCAAATGTAAAAATAGTTCCACCAGCGGCAGTGATTAGGTTTCTTTGGACATTTACATAAGTACATGCTTTTCTACATGCGTATGCATATTTAATGTATACAACAATACAAAAATAGAATGGCGCTGCCTCCTATAAAAGTTTTAATCTGCAATTTGAATTTGTATATAAATTATTTTTTCATGATAATATTTTTGTTGTTGTTGCTGTTATAAATATTAATTATAGTTTGCTATCAGGTCTAGTTTTTTTATTTTTATATTATTGTTTTTGTATGCAAATTACAAATCTCGTGCCTATAAAATAATTATATGCTTGTTGTAGTTAGTTATGTTTGTTTTACAGTATGTGGCAATAGTCTGTCAACTTAAATATTTTTTGTGTATATTCACAAACATATATATTAACATGTCAGTATATTTTAAAAAATTCCCTAATTTGAGATCTGGTATATAGTTTTGTAAAAAAATAAAACTCCCTGTGTGTATGAAAACCTTTTTCGTACACTGTAAAACAAAACAATATGCCTACACTTTGTATATGTCTCTGCTATATTTAATATAATTGTCGTTACACATGCATTTTGCTTAATATTTATGTACGTACATATATAATTACTTTTAATGTTTATTTAACAAATACAAAAACAAAGCAAAAAAAAATACTAATATATAAATATTGGGTATAAAATTACGAGACTGGCAATTAGATCATCACAAGATCCATATTGCCATTGGAGGTCTTAAGGTTAATTGTGATAGTATTTAATGTTTGAAATTATTTGCAACGTTTTTTTTTTTTTTGTTTTTGTTTTTTCTTTTTTGTTGTAACAAATTCAATTAAATATAGTTGATGCACATACATACATATTATTAATATGATTTTAGTAAACTATGAAAATGACATCTGTTTTGGTTTTGATGAAAACTGAAAATCAGCTAGTTGATATTTTGTTTTCTAATACTTTTATCGCTTAAATAATTTGTTTTCAAATAAATCTATAGCATTAAACGTCATTGATATTTGTCGATGTTATTATAAAACATCATATTGCAGGCTTAATGATACCAAAACGAAATAGAGCTTCAACAGTCAAATGTTACTCTACCTTTTTTCCTTTAACATTTTCGAGCTAGCTTAAGCACCAGCCAGTTTGGCAGCAACTTAAAATATACCAAAGTCTTTTAGTATCAGCTGCTTGAAGGCCTCATTAGTTTTTACTTTCTGTTGCCGTTCTGTGACGTTCATTTCTGTAGCAAATATTTTACAATTACTATTCAGCTGTTTTTTACAGTAGAGCATAAATAAAAGGAAAAAATTGAAATGAAGTATCAAACATGTACATAAACAATTAAGTTTTTTATTCGCTATTTAAGCTTCTAACATTTATACCAGTAAAAAATTATAAATAGATTGCTTTCTATGTTTCCCAGCTATCTATATGTCGACATTTCATAGGAACTACCCTAATCATCAGTAGACTTTGGAAATTTTTGAAAGATATTCTCAAACATTCAACTTTATATCCCAACAATCCAAACAAATTGCTGAGAATTTAAAAAGAAAAATGCTCTAATAATATCCGTCAAAACACAAAAAACACGCTTTTCTATTTATAAACCTCTCTAACATTTCTTTACACCTTTCAAACAAATGAACAACCGTTGGTTGCTACGATTTGCTTTTTGAAAGTATCGAAAAGCAGAGAACAAAAAATTCAAACAATTAAGTTTTTTATTCGCTATTTAAGCTTCTAACATTTATACCAGTAAAAAAAAATTATAAATAGCTTGCCTTCTATGTTTCCCAGCTATCTATATGTCGACATTTCATAGGAACTACCCTAATCATCAGTAGACTTTGGAGAATATATTTCAAAAATTTCCAAAGTCTACTGATTATTAGGGTAGTTCCTATGAAATGTCGACATATAGATAGCTGGGAAACATAGAAAGCAAGCTATTTATAATTTTTTACATGTGCATAAACATTATCTTGTAGGAAAAAACAAAAAAAGAAACAAATTAATAATTTAGAAATGGTGATCAAACAGCCCACATCTTTCTCAAAATCTGCAGAGTTTATGACACTTCTTATACAAAATATAATTAAAAATAAAATAATATTCTTTTGATCATTTATAGTTGCTTAATTGATAAATATGTATTAACTTTTAAAATCTTTAATTGAAACAAATTTTTTAGCTTTTGACAAAAAAGATTATATACATTTTAATGAAAAATTAATGTTTCCATACCTGAAAAAATTAAAACACGCATACCTGGCTGTCACTTAACGTTGAATTCTATTTTCAACTGATTCGCCCGCAACAGAACAGAACGAAAAAGTAAAAATAAATCATGCCACATATAGTTTATATTGAACAGAAGCAAAACAGCTGATGCATTAGAGTAAAAAAACGCACCTATTATTTCACAATTACAACATAATGTAGCCAGAAGCGTTTCATAAATTTTTTACAAATTGCACAGAGTACCACTTCAGCAACATTACTTCATAGATATTTCACACAAAATTTTTTATATAGAAATTTGGCAGCATTTCGTATGAAATGACGATCAGGGTACTTAGCTTTACTCACAAAATTTTAAAACAACGGTTGTTTTTTTATCAATCAGGGAAGTTACTCTCTATTGCGATGCGATAGTAAATTCAATGCGAAAGGTAAATGCGATAAGAGTACAATTTGGTACCCTGTGCCGTTTGCGCAAACATTTTCGCGAAATAGTTTGAAAATGAAGCAACACTGATAACAGAAAATAAACAGTAGCGAAGATGATATAATAAGATATGCGCAAGGGAAAAATTAAATGCAAAAGGAAAATACGAAAACGCAATACAGGGTACCAATTGTTCGATTACGAACCATTTTTCTTTCACATCGCAATATCACGTAACCCCCCAGACCTCGTCTGGTGCTGATATACATAAATACGAAAAGAAAGACGAGACAAAAATTAAGTCAAACTTAAAACAATATTAATTTTATAATGACAATAATATCGTTTGTAACCATTTTTTGGCATCACTTTCATTATTTTCAAAAAACAAAACTGACTTCACATGATTGTTGCATTAAAAAGCTTTAGTATTTATTTAAGCTTAAGTTAACATTTGAGAAGATATATTTTATCATTTGCCATAAAATGTTTTGAATCGTATCCCACGTAGATATGTATGTATGTATGTTTGTCTTTTGAAACGTCAATTGCTGGCATACATACGAATATAAAGTGAAGCAACTGCAATTAAACAAAGCAATCATAAATTATAAAGCTTCAAAATGTATTAATCTAAATGACCGATAAGTTGGGGTAGACAATTAAATTATTGAGATAAGACACAATTGATTGCAACTCAATTCGAAAAGTGAAAAATATACAGGCCCTTGATACAATGAATATGTTAAATAGAAATGAAAAGCTTCAGGTGCTTTTCCGCATTTGATATGATTTTATTCATTTAACATTCAGAAACAAAAAAAAAAAAGGGAAGCTAACAATGACGTCAACAATATTGATAATCTTATCCGAATTCTTTAGGGCAATATATGCAGATTGTGGAAATTGATTTACCTGATGTAAACGCCTTGCTGGACTAATCTGATGACGATTCGCCAGCGCCTTTTGGTGGCTTGCATAGCTCATAGACATTTGCCGTATTTTTATAGCTTTATGGACAAACTGCTTGCTAAAGCGATCCGGCCTTCTAATCCCTCCTGTATGCAATTTTCCATATAGTCAATGGAAGACAAGCAGCGTTGTCAAGTTTGAAGTTTCAAAACGCACCAAATTAAAGAAAAAAGCGCGTTATTTCAGCAAAAACGCACCAAGTTTAGATTTTTTTCCGTTTGTACTATAAAAAGTATAATAATATAATATAAAAGTACTAATATAATATAAAAGTACTATAAAAAGTATAATATTTTTACATTGAAAAAACGATCATGAAACAGCCTTTTAAGCCGCCATTAAACGATCAAAATGAGTCCGATAGCAGCGGCTGATGGCAGGCCATCAAATTTACTCATAAGCTAGAAATCGTGTTTGTCAAACTTGGCCTCTAGTGCGATTCTGATACTGGCATTTGGACAATGGCATGTTTACAATAATTATAACGATATTCGATACTGCGCTAACGGTAATCAAATGAAACAGCCTTTTAAGCCGCCATTAGACGATCAAAATGAGTCCGATAGCAGCGGCTGATGGCAGGCCATCAAATTTGCTCATAAGCTAGAAATCGTGTTTGTCAAACTTGGCCTCTAGTGCGATTCTGATACTGGCATATGTACAATGGCATGTTTACAATAATTATAAAGATATTGCGATAACGGTAATCAAATGAAACAGCCTTTTAAGCCGCCATTACGCAATCAAAATGAGTCCGATAGCAGCGGCTGATGACATGCCATCAAATTAGCTCATAAACTAGAAATCGTGTTTGCCAAACTTGGCCTCTAGTGCGATTCTGAGACTGGCATATGTATAATGGCATGTTTACAATAATTATAATGATATTAGATATTGCGATAAGGGTAATCAAATTTGGTAGTCAGCAACAATATTTAATTATATTCACTGTCGACCGAAATCAGCTGTTAGTTTTACAGGTACCCAAAAATAATTACATCTGCTTACCGTCATTAAAATTAGATTGCAGGAGCACACTATTGCAGGGGATGAAATAAGTCGAAAAGATGTACGATTATCAGATCATTAAAAGTTACAGAATAGCACAACACGCCAACAAACTCATGTAATAGCAATTCGATCAAACACAGCGCGAATTACATGTTTGTTTTCGCAAGCGAACAGTGAAAACTCGTTGACTAGAGGGGGTGTCTGTAAAAGGTATATACGAAAATTTGCCAGAATTGTAACAAATAGAAGATGAAGTTTATCATAATCAAAATTTAAAGCTAACGATTTGTAAAAATTTAATCATTAATTTGGTAATTTATTAATTAATTCATGAATTCCCCACTGTGATGAATTCATAAGCACAAACTTCACTATTCAATGTCTTCTTTTATTGTAATATTTGACAAACTTCGATTGATCGTTTAATAGCAAAACAGTAATTTTTATAAAACAGCAAATTTTTTTAAATGAAAACAAACATTTTATATAATAATAGCAATGAATTGATTATCGTTTGGTGCCACCGAAATTAAAAAAGCGCACCGAAAATTAGAAAAAAGCTCACATCGCACCGACCAAAGAATTTTTCGCACAAAAAAATCTTAAAAAGCACCAAAAACGGTACGAAACGCACCAAGTTGACAACGCTGAAGGCAAGGTTTAATGAGTTGGTAGGCCCAAGCTCATTAAAAGCATCAGTCGTCAAACAACTCACAAGTCTTCTGTTCCTTCCATTACTACTGGTTCCTTACATTAAAGAAAAAAATTCCTGAAAAAGTTTTCCGCAGGAAGACGAAATATTGAAATTACTCGTAATAAACAATTTAAGAAATTTTTATAAAAAAAAGGCCTCAAGCTTGAAGATCATTAGATCTTAATTTATGAAAAAGGTCAAAACATTAGGATAAAGAAAATAAGTGATGTTTATAAATTAAATATGATTCTTCGCAGCTATTTGTTTCGTTTTTATACAATTCTTAATACTGCTATATAGGTATGTTTGTTTACTCGTATGTTGAATTTAAAGACTTATTTATATTCGTAGACTATTCACAGAACACAAACGGGCGACTTGAAATATTTAGTACAATACAAATTTTCTAGACTCACCGCTCGTCTGTGTTCTGTAAACAGCATATATAGACCCTTATTTTTGTTTTTTTAACAGGCAAACCAAAATATATTTAACTTGAAGAAACCAAAAAGAAATAATATGGAAAAAGTATCGAAAGTGATTAACATAAAAATGAGCAAATAATGAGATGATACAAATGATAAAAACAAACAATTAAGTTTGTTTTTTTTTGTGCTTTTTCTTGTGCCATAATTCAACTGAAATGATCAGTTAAAAATACATTAACTAACATTAGAGCAGCCAATAAGCAAACACACTTTTGAATAAAAACCGGTTCTTTATTCAAAATCGCCATTTATGGTGTATTCAAATCTGTGCAGCAGATTGATTTTGATTGAAGGGGTCAAAACCAAAAGTGTGCCTAATTTTTATTTTTTTATTTTATGTATTATATATTTATTTTTTCATATTTTTCTAAAATGATAACATTTATGAAAATCGGTATAAGAAATGTCTTAAAATTCGTTATCTTTTCCTCAGGGATTAAAAAGTTGTTAAGTTTCTAATTCTGCCGGAGTGACTTTTTTCCAAATGTTTGTGCTTCAAATATTACACTTACATCGTTCGCATAGAGTAAAGTTAGAAAAATAAATTTCCTTCGCTTAGAATGGAAATGAACTTATCCTTTCGACATTGACAAACTTTTATTTTAATTAAATAAATTTTCACACTTTTTCTTCACTACCCTGCAGGCTGATATTTTTATTACTCTTCTTGCACATTTTACATTCACTACGTAGTGATAGCATGTACCTGCGAATTGTTTGCTCTCACGAATTATTTGTTCCCATACAATTTTCAATTCCCTACCTGGGAACTGAAAATTTTATGGGAACAAATAATTCCTATATTATTCATGATAGGAGTGATTGTGTTAAATAAACATCTACACTGTACCGGGCGTCCACCGGAAAGGTATACTACTTTATTTTCCCGCCATTTTGGTAAACATTAGTCTTGACATTTGATATTTGGCGGTCGTGCAGTAGACGCATTGTGCATTTATTATGGAAAAATATTCGATAAATCAACGTGTTTTAGTGGTTAAACCATTTTACAAAATCAATCATCAATTACTGGGACGATGAGAAAGATACGTGAAAGTTTTTTGAGAAACAATGTGCCAACAAAATGCTCTTTTTATCGTTTAGTGAACGATTTCGAAGAAAGAGGGTCTGTAGGTGATAGGCTAAAGCATGGACCACAACATACTGCAAGGTTACTGCTGTTCAAGAAAGTGTTCGAAACAATCCATAAACCTCAATTCGACGCAGGGTTCACCAGCTTGATCTTCAAATAACAACTTTGGCCACAAATTTGCACAAGGATTTGCATTTGCTTCCATTTAAGATTTTAGTTGTGAGAGCTTCTTCCACAAAACCATTTGCGCCATCTTACATATGCCAATGGGATGTTACAGCTCGCCCATGGCAACCCCGATGTCAAGACCAAATACCTTAGCTCAAAATGCTATCAAACCCTGTGCTTAAGTTTATATTGAGATATATACAAAAGTTGCTTTTTACATAAAAGAGATAGATGCTTATATGTCAAGCTGCCTCTGCTTTAGACAAAAAGCAACTTTTGTATATATCTCAATATAAACTTAATCACAGGATTTAAAAGCATTTTTAGTTAAGGCATTTGGCCTTAATAGTGCTGCCTGCCTTACAGTACATATGTAATGATGTCTGGTGGGTGAATTATTTACTAATGGTCATGCCATCAGTGCATATGTACTGCAAGGCGGGCGATCTATCTCTTTTATATAAAAAGCAACTTTTGTATATATCTCAATATAGATTTAACCACAGGGTTTGAAGGCATTTTGAGTTAAGGCATTTGGCCTCCCCGGGGAACAGGTTTTGCCTTGGCGTATTCCTAACTTAGGCGCTCTGTTTTTCGGGGAAAAGAGGGGAAGGGGTCCCTCGTTTGGTGCGGCAACCAAAACTCTAGGAAGTCACATGACTTATGTTGTGTTGGCTTCCGAAACCCTTACCATGGGTATAAATTGGCAGAACGGGGATCAGCATGGTCCCCGGGAAGTTCTGCTTGCGGTTCGACCCGGGCTGATCGTGGTTGAGGTGCCTACCTTGGCTGTAACGTTCTGGCTGTGGTTTAAACCTAAATCGCAGGAAGGGAGTGTTAGTATCCTTGATAATGGTTTGGTGATGGCCTTTTTCGAGGGCTAACAATCTTCCGAGGATCTGTTGCCTATACAACAGATACGTGTACTGTAAGGAACCAGTGGTGACGGTTGGACGGGTGAGTTGGTTTAAGGGCTGATGCTCTTAGTGGGCTTCGGCCTACCAACTCTTTAAGCCTTGTCTTCCGTTGATACACTTTAGTGTATTTTTGTGAATGGAAAAAAGGAAAAAAACCCCTCAAATTTAATTTTTGTTCATAATTGGAGGAAAGAGAAAAGTGCAAAATCTCCCACGGAATTTTCATTTGTAATCGGGCTGAATAAGTGACGAGACACATTTTCATAGGAATATATACGAGTATGTGAATAAATAGAATAGTGGGTTTAACCACAAATGAATTAGCTCAATGTATTATGTAGAAATATGTTGGTCTCGGGAACAATATCCCTAATCTCGTCAGAGCAAAATCTGTTGTAGTATCGACAAAACAGAGTAACAGACCCCACACTGCGGCGTTGCTCCAGCGAGTTATTAGATGTAGGATTCCCTACTCTCACCGTTAAGCTTCCTCACTCTCTCTTGCACTCGGTCGAGTAACCTCAAAGTAGACTTAGGCACCGGCTCAAATATGAGAATTATATTCCATTTTCGGTCGGCTATAGAATAAAATGAAGATATTTTAATAAAAGAAAAGGAATTATTTACATTATTTATGTTTTTATTTACATTATTTATGTTTTTACATTATGTCATTCGATTAAAGCCAGAACTTTATATCAAAATGTTTGATATTTGATACATTTAGTAAACCGGTTTAGATATATTTTTATATTTGAGTTCTCTATTAAAAGAACGCAATATAATCCAGCTCTAGGGTAACTGCGGGCTAGGCTAATGAGCATATTATAATAACAATGAAGAGAAATGCAAAATCAAGACTTAAACTAAAAACAGAAGACAATAGAGTATAAAAATTTTGCGATTACAATAAATTTTTAATTTATGTAGAGTTTTGGTAATCCAGCCAGTTATAATTTTATTTGTATAAAAACAATTTTCCACAGATTCATTTACATACATATGTAGGTATCTGTATATATGTACATATACATATGTATAATCGTTGACTGTGGTTGTTTTTGTGTTTTATACCTATTATTCTTTTTTTTTCCTCTTTATTTGTTATTCAAATGCAGAAAAACAACTACTGGTTTTAAGATACTTTTTTGTTGGCTTATTGAATAAACATCCAAACATTCATACATCTTGCTTGCTAACCGACATACATACATATGTATATCCAAACGTATATGCACAACCATATGTATACTCACATACATACATATATCCACATCTATATATGTATATAGATATATCTACAATATATTTTTGTTATTTTCTGAACGTTTTTTTTTTTGTTTATTTCTTTTTCTTTTTTTGGTTTTCATTTATTTTTATATTTAGTGCTCAAAATGAAAACATCTCTGTATACAATTAAATGTAAGACAGGCGACCAGATCGTCAGCACATCAGACTGACTGTCTGTCTGTCTGTCTGTCTTTCAATGAGGGAGTCAGTTTGTGAGCGGGCCGATTCGCCGGCCGGCCTTCTTGCCAGTCAGCCGTTCAGTTGTGTTTAAGTGTGCTGTGCTGTAGCTGTAATGGAAGTAGTTTTGATCCATCGTTAAAAGGCAAACAAACAAAATCAAAACAAGTATCACACATCTAACTAAACTCAATACAATTTTGAAATACAAAAAACATACTAACAACAAAAACACAAAAAAAAAATCGTACATTCAAACAACAACGTATATAAGTGCGTATGGATGCATAAATATGTGTTTATTTCGATGCCCTACAACCTGCATTATAATTAATTGCTCAAAATGGCACCACTGTTGCTGGTGATCCTCCTGATTATCAAAACCGGTAATTAAAAATTTACATATGTATATAAGTTCAATAGTATGAATACAAAACTAGTGACCAGAGTTGCCAGAATAAAGATTTTATCTTAATTTGGAAGATTTTACAAGCAAAATAAGATTTGAAAATCTTTTTCTCTAAAAAAAAGGCTGCAAGTACGCAATTCAAAATGAAAAGTTTTTGTTTTAATATTAAAGCTACAGTCGGCTACTTCTACTTGCCGACTGGAAATTATAATTATATCAAGTTTTTGTACTTCAGGGTAACCGTTTAGGCGTATACAAATACATAAACAATTCAAACTATTTTTAAAAATACAAGTTTTAGGACATTAAATATAATTGTTTAAACAAAACAATTTTGTGTCCAAACCAAGTTTGGATATGGCACCCTTGATGTTAGGCAACATTAGAAGGAGTTTTGTTGACACACAAATACTTCGGCTGAGGACTAAACTGCCTCGATTATCGCCATGTTGTTAGTTGTGGTAGCTACGGAAAGTTGCTAAGAGGTTGTGGTTGAGCCGGTCGCCCAGTTGTTGGTTATCAGGGCTGCTGGTGATGGTGGTGTTAGCACTGACGTTATTGGCAAGCTTCAACTCTTTTTGGAGGAGAGTGTGGTGAAACCTCTCATATTTTTTGCACGTTTTATTCGCCGTACAGCTTCGCATAGCATATCATTCTCACTAGGCAATTAGTACAGTGCTTATACCTGTCCAATTTAAAAAAACAATATTTAAAACTTTAAATATAATTGTGGTGCCCAAAAGTTATATATGGAAGAGCAAACATATCATTCTCGCTTCGCATAGCATATCATTCTCGCTAAGCAATTAGTACAGTACTTATACCTGTCCATTATAAAAAAAAAAAAAAAAACAATATTTAAAACTTTAAATATAATTGTTTAAACCAGTGGTGCCCAAAAGTTATATATGGAAGAGCAAACACCAATACATTTAAGGAAAAACTACTTTTTTCAATAAAAACTACTTTTATTTAATATTGTTTGCTGTAAAAAGCTAAACAATTTAAAACACAAAATTTACACTGATAGTCGCTGTCGTCAATGTTTACCAGCAAAGCATGCGAAAGTAGTATTGCTTTGCTCTTGTGTGTGTATGCAGTTAACAACGACAAAAATATATATAAGACGAAGTTGTGTGTGTAGTTTTCATTGCTAGTGCTGAGCGCAGTATTTTTATATTAAAGAGCATAGCTCAATAGCTAAGCGCTTTTACAAAAACCATTGAGCATCAAGCGCATAGGCCTGGACGCATCTGGTTTAAACAAAACAATTTTGTTTGACATTATTAAAAGCGACGCTTAGCTAAGCGAAGTTCGCTCTACATATAACTATTAACTTTCGTTAACAGGTAAAATATTTTTTTCAAGTTTTCATTAATAAAGGCTTTAGTAATTCGTTACCAACCGGCCCCGCTTTAGCCACATATATTTTCTTGGTTTATTTTTGATTTACTCATACTAAGTTCCTCCATATGGAGAAGCACACAAACTTATGATTATTTTGTTTTTTTGTGTTTTTTTTTTTTTTGGTGTGTATGTTTGTTGCTTTTTTCTGTTTTTTATGTACATTTATAATTTATTTTTATTTTTTTTTTCTGCTTCTACTTGCTTTTGCTGTTCAAGCATACAAACATTCTTTTGCACATACAATTTAACACCAGGCAACAAATACAACTTGACAAGCTAAAGCTGTTGATTAAACAAACAACCTAAATTTACTTGTGTTGTATAGTGTAGAGCCGAACAGTATGACGGGTATAAAAGTCTCACAATACAGCTGTTAACTAGTTAGTTGCTTTGAAACACTGCTGATATTCACAACACAAACCCAATCCAAAAACAAAAATACAAAACCCCATAGATAAGATACTTTTCGTTTTTCTTCTCCCAATTAACAGAAATAAAATATAATATCAAAGGAAAAAAAAAAAATAATAAGAAGAACAATCAATTCAATCAACCTCAACGAAAAATATAAAATTTTTATGTAGCGTATCAGTTTGCGTCTTCTATTAAAAAATTAATAAAAAAAAAATTTATTCATTAGTTAACCACTGTGTCGCTAAGAACTCTCAAAAAGTCAAGCCTTTAAAATTTCGCCGCTAAATAAAAATCAAACTTTTCCCGAACTCAAGGAATATCAGAGAGCGTGTCCAAATTGAAACTACTCAAAGTTCAACTAATTGTTAAAAACAAAAAATCATAAATTAGTAAAAAGACTTATTTCCAAATAAAACAAATCAACTCAAATGAATAAAGTGGCCATTTAACCAACATACATAAATAACTGTTACAAACAACTACTCACTCAACTGTAAACAAGTTTAAAAATGATCAAACCCTAAAAATCGACAAAAATAAAAATTAAATAAATTTCTTTAATTATTTATAAATTGAACTTTTTAAAGTAAAATAGTCCGGCTTATTTTGTGGTATAAATATATTTTTATTAACATTTTAATAAATTAAAATCTAATATAAAAAAAAAAAATTTTAAACCAAATTTTCAAAGTTCTCAACATGGAAGTTTTGACTGTACAAAACCAGTACAATGATCAACACTACAGTGAAATTTCTACAACAAGAATTAAAAGTAAGTAAATTTAAGCATTTTGGAAAATCAATTCAGTTAATAACACTGGCCAACAATATCAAAACTTATGTGCTGTTCATAGAACACAGACGAACAACTCGCCCAAAAAATTTGTATGAAAGTTACTCAATTTTTTGAGTGATTTCCATATAAAATTTTTTAGACGAGTGCTCGTCTGCGTTCTATGAACAGCACATTAATTTTTTTCCAGGGGCCAGATTCCGCAACAATGATTTTTTTTACCAGTGAACACTCAAAATAAAATTCACCGACAGGCACAGTGTTCACTTTTCATTTAAAAAGCGATTTTGTAAGAAACAATGAATTTTATTGCGCTGAATGTGTTTCTTCAGGCTCAATGATATGCTGATTTGTTAAATTACTTGTGTCACACAAGTTGTTTAGAAGATAATTTTAATATTCATACATAATCCTTTTGTTTATTTTTTTCAACTTCAAAATATTAAAAAAAAACCAAAATTCAGCGAAGATTTTTGAGTGAAAACATTACTATTCAGTGTTTACTTTAAGTGTAAAAATTATTCATTCTCACCATTGCGGGCTCAAAAATCGAAAGTGAACACTGAAATTGGTGAACATTTCAAAATACATCGATGCGGAATTTCGCCCCAGGACTTATACTCATTTTTAAACTGAGTTATAGTAAAAACCACAGTAGGAAACCCGAATTCTTTTTAAAATTAAAAACATAATACCAATAAAAATTATAAATAGCTCGCCTTCTATGTTTCCCAGCTATCTATATGTCGACATTTCATAGGAACTACCCTAATCATTAGTAGACTTTGGAAATTTTTGAAAGATGTTCTCAAACATTCAACTTTATATCCCAACAATAAAGAATATCTTTCAAAAATTTCCAAAGTCTACTGATGATTAGGGTAGTTCCTATGAAATGTCGACATATAGATAGCTGGGAAACATAGAAGGCAAGCTATTTATAATTTTTATTGGTATAAATGGTAGAAGCGAAAAATAGCGAATAAAAAACTACATTGTTTAAAAAAATAATAATATTGTTAAGTGTTAAACAATCTTCTCAAAAATATAACTTTGTGCATAATTATTAATTATATTACTAAGGTTTAAAATTTTTTTTAATTAAGACAGAAAATATTCTTAGTAGGTTTCGAGCAGGGGGACACTAGTGGTTTCACGGTCTCTGCACCTCTCAAGGGCATTTAAAAATCATAGAAATACAACTACTCCTATAATTATTATCAGGCTTTCAGAAAAATTGTTGTCTTTTTTACTAAAGTTTAGATTTAATAGAAAGAAAAGAAAAAGTAAACTGTAGCCATTTAAGCTGGGGAGCAGCAGTCTTTCGCGGTAGCTACACCGCTAGCAATGGCCTGCTAATATAATCATTAATTAATTTAGCTTTCAAAAATCTTTTATAATTAAGACAGTTGTGTAAAAGATTTATATCAGCACCTGCCTTTACGACCTTACCTGACGATGGACCAATTCCACAGACTGAACTATTCACGATTCACCCCGTGTGGTGTCTAGGCTCACACAGGTAGCAATTTTGGACATATGTTTGTAGCCATATGAGCAACTTCTTGTTGAGGAGTTTGGGCCTTCTAATCCCTCCTGTATGCAATTTCCCAGCAATCAGTGGAAGACAAGGCTTAATGAGTTGGCAAGCCAAAGTCCACTAGAAGCATCAGCTTTTCAACCAACTCACCCGTCTAACTATTACTCCTGGTTCAATAGAGTACAGCTATCTGTTGCAAGACAACAGCACCTCAGGGGGTGGGTTAGACCCCGAAAACTGGCATGCACCATAGTTATCAGGGAAACTAATTCCCCTTCCTAAGACTTTAGGTTTGAACGACAGCCCACTAGAAGCATCAGCTCTGCAAACAACTCACCCGTCTAACTATTACTCCTGGTTCAATAGAGCATAGCTATCTGTTGCAAGTCAACAGCACCTCGGGGGGTGGGTTAGACCCCGAAAACTGGCATGCACCATAGTTATCAGGGAAACTAATTCCCCTTCCCAAGACTTTAGGTTTAAACGACAGCCCAGTAGAAGCATCAGCTTTTAAGCCAACTCACCCATCTAGGCATTAGTCCTAGTTCAATAGAGTACAGCTATCTGTTGCAAGACAACAGCACCTCAGGGGGTGGGTTAGACCCCGAAAACTGGCATGCACCATAGTTATCAGGGAAACTAATTCCCCTTCCTAAGACTTTAGGTTTGAACGACAGCCCACTAGAAGCATCAGCTTTTAAGCCAACTCACCCATCTAAGCATTACTTTTGGTTCAATAGAGTATAGCTATCTGTTGCAAGACTACAGCATCTAGGAGGATGGGTTATCCTCGAAAACCGGCATGCACCATAGTTATTAAGGAAACTAATTCCCTTTCCTACGATTGTTGGTGCAAAACACAGCCAAAATGTTTCAGCCAAGATAGGCATCTCAACCATGATCAGCACCGAGAGACCTCCAAAGCAGAATCTCCCGGGGGTTCTGCTGATCATCGCTTTGCCAATTTTAACCTTTAGTACGGGTTTCAGAAGTCCAACACAACATAAGTTAGGCGGCTTCCTAGAGTTTTCTTTGCTACAACAAACGAGGGACTCCTTCCCCTCTATGTCCCAGAGAACATAGTGCCCTGGTTTGGTCTACGCTAAGGCAAAATCTGTTCCCCATGAGGATTTCAATTAAGACAGTAAGTTACTAATATGATTAAAACTTTGAAACAAAACAATAAATAAAAAAATTATAATATTTAAGCAGGGGGACAGCACCTTATTTCGCGGTCACTTGATTACATATTATATATTAATTATCCCGCTTTTATATATCTTTTTCGTCCATTCTAATTAAGAAACAAAATTTTTATAGATTGCTATATGCTTATTATTTTTTATTTCGACCCTTTTTTTTTGTTCTTTTCTTAATATGTGTAATTGTTCGAGCTTAAGGTCTTTTCTGGAATCTTCAGTTTTTTTTGGTTTTAATTATCTGGCAATATTTCGCTTTCCTTTGGATAGCTTCTTCAGGTTCCAGAAAAGACCTTAAGCTCGAACAATTACACATATTAAGATTACTGCTATAATTAAAACTTTTAAGGGAGACAAGAAAGATGAATTATATTGTAGCTTTTAAGCCGGGGGACCTCAATAGTTTCACGGCCGCTACACTTGTCATCAGCATTCAAGTTGGCTACAAGTATAATTATCACTTTTAAAGAAGACAAAATAGTAAATAGTAGCTTTTCTAACCTGTGGTGGAATTACATTACAATACGAGTACGTGTAGAATATTGCAAACTTTGCAATATTGCTTTTATATATACAACTAAAGATCTTTAGCTGGAAGGATTTAGAAGAAATTTATTTGCAGTCTGTTTTTAAAGAACTCTATAATCTTAATGGCAGGTTCCTTATTAAATTCGTTAAAGCTATTCTCATGTTATTGGGGAAATGCATGCATAAGCGGAATCGATTAATTTATCGGGTAAAATTAAACAAGCGGCTAAAAAAGGTCCCTACCTGAGGGAGCAAATGTGAAATCAAATTTGAATTAAGCGTATCGGAGTTCATATAGTCCGCATACTTTTATATAAAGCACAATTTCGCTATCGACCAGTGTAATTTTCTGCATATAAAATAATAATAAATTTTATAGCTCGTGAGTTATGGCACTGGCTGTAAAATTATAACAACTAAATAAAATGCATTAAACATTTTCTAACTTCAGTTGTTTGTTTGTCAGAGATTTAAAAGTTTCTTCCGTAAGCACTTCCCACTTAAATAAAAATGCTGACCAGTGTGCTTAAATAAGAAATTTTTTATACTTTTCTTTATAATTTTGAAGGCACGTGTTTTCTTTTTTTTATATAAAACAACAAACCTTGACACATATGTATGTATACAAACATACATAATCTTAGTCAAGTATGTATTAATTTTTTTATTTGTCATCACTTTTTAGTTTTCAAAAACGCCAAAAAAACGTCACTACTTTAATTTATTTCTTTTTGTCTTAAATCTATTCAGATTTTTAATTTGGTATTTGTAGCAAATCTGATGAATATATAAGTATGTATTATCTATGTATATGTAGTAAAAAAAGGCGCTGTTAAGTCAATAGAAGAAAAAGCTGAGTTTGACATGTAGCATTTGCAAATATGTATATTTAGTCACTTATAAATTATTAATTTTCTTCCTTTGCTATTCCTGTTGAAAGTTTACTGTGACCTGTGTTGCGTGATGTAGTTTTTACAAAGATACACATTCAACTGTTTAGATCAGGGAAAATACATTTAAGGAAAAACTACATTTATTTAATATTTTATGCTGTAAAAGGCAAAATATATTTACAGAAACAAAATTTACGCTGATAAACGTTTTTGTAGATAAAAGCAACTTATCCTGTGATAGAAGTAGTTTTTCGGCAGGATAGCGACTCTAAGCATACATCCAAAATCGTGCAAGAAAGGCTCAACGGGCAAAATTTCCGATTGATAGAGGCCAGCGTAAAACACCGGCATCATCATCATACTGCTGTTGCTTTTTCCTTTTGTATTTTTATGCTTTCAATCAATACTTTTAGTATTTTGTTCATCATAATGATTGAAAGACAACACTTTTTTTAAAGAAAGAGGTACGTTGAAAATCAGAAACGCACTGACGCGTCCTGTATCAGCGTTTTGTAATACAATGCATCATCGTTTTTTATTGGGAGCTCTTTTGCAATTTGTTTTTGTAAACTTTTTGTAGATAAAAGCAGCTTATCCTGCGATAGCAATAGTTTTTCGGCAGGATAGCGACTCTAAGCGTACACCCAAAGTCGTGAAAGAAAGGCTCAACAGGCAAAATTTCCGGTTGATGGAGGCAGGAGCAAAGTAAGGACTTAATTCGTGGTCACCACAAACTACTTTGCACGAACTATGGCCATGAATTCGCTACGATTGGACAGACATTACAAAGGAAGTTATTCATAAATTAATAGAATGTATCCCAAAATGAAAGTATCCTAAATAGAAAATATTTTACGCAACAAAGGATATTGGACTAACTACTAATGGGCATATTCATAAAAATTTAAATGAATTTAAAATGTGTTTTAATTCAAAAATTGCATACAAAATTTTGCTAAAAGTCATTTGAAATACATTTTAATTTTTTATGAATATCCACATAAAAGTATACCATTCCGAAAAATTTTCATATGGAGCTGTTTCGTTTAAGTTTATTTTTCTCTCAGAATTTAATACTTTTTATTTTAATTGTTAAGCTATTTTGTTAAAAACTAACGGCCTTATGTAAGTTAATATTGCAAAAGCTAATGCAATATTACAAACAGACATACATACACTGTAACATAAACCCATTCAGCACTTTTAAATTAAAGCTAAAGAGAGACGTGTGAAAGCAAATTGTGCAACATTTATGAAATTAAACAAAAATCAAACGACTTCCTGCACACTCCACCAGGTCAGCAAAATTCATATGACGTGATCACCACCTACAGCAAGTTTAATTAATACTTAGGAATTTATTTTAAGTTAGTTCTTAAGTAATTGTCAACCAAAAAGGTTTAATTAAATAAAGGAAAAAATAAATAAAAAAATAAAAAAAAAAGAATTTTATTCTTTTTTTTAATGAAGAAATAACTTCAAAAAACTCAACTGGCGCCCAACAATAAAGGGTCGCTACCGCGTTACGTTCCGAAGGACTTTTTTTTTTTGTGAAATAAAAAAGTAAAGTGTGAGTGAAAAACCATAAGATCCTTAAGAAGCATACGTGGTTTATCATTTTCAAAAAAAAGGGAAAAGTCCTTAATAAAAGCCCTTAAGCAGTGCGATAGGAAGTAACAGGCAGTGACTACAATCAGCGTTAAAGCCCAAAGAGGACGAAACGCACACCCACGCAGAGTGCGCATCGCGGGACCCTCAGTAGCAGACAGCAAAAAGGATAATTCTCCAGCGCCGTGGGATGGTTATTACAATATTTTTTATGTAAGCTTTATATTTAAGTAAAAGTTTTAAATGGTTAATTATAAAAGTGAAATATAAAATTAAATTTAAAAAGAAAAATAAGAAAGTTTTAAAAATAAATCCAAAGCTAATAAGCAATATCAAATATTTAATTAAAACAAAAGAATATTAACTTAATTCATCGTTTTTCGAGTGAATATAAAAAAAAAAAAACACAAAAAAATTTAGAAATTCTTTAAAATAAATTTTAATTTAAATATCTAATTAAAAAAGAAAAATATTAATTCACAAATTGCCCTAATATAATTAAAAAATTAGTAATTTTAATTTTTTAACAGTGAAATTTTTATTTTCAACGAGAAAACAGAAAATAAAAATTTAAAGAGGTTTTAAAATAAGGAAAAAGTAAAATTTAAGGAGGTTTTGAAGTAAATAAATAGTAAAAATTTAAGGCGATTTTAAAATTAAGAAAATTTTTAAATATGTCTAATCCAAATAATCTCATTAGACCTAGCATTTTAGAAAATCCTGGTAGCTCTAGCGCACAGAATCAGTCCACTAATTCATCACAGCCAGTGGCAGCACCTGATTTAGAAAGGCTAATAAGCAATATAGTAAACAGGGTTGTTCAGGAGAACTTAGCTCTAAATAACCCGGACAGCATACTCGTTACCGCGACAGACGAGACAATAAGACCGGAACACCAGGGACAAATTAATGACTTAGACAAAATACCGGACATTGTTCGTAGTTTAAGGGATTTTTCCGGAAATCCTTCAGAATTTAGTTCGTGGAGGAAAAGCATAGAACGCGTCCTCAAAATTTATGAAAATACGAAAGGAACACCAAAGTATTTTGGGATTCTAAGTAGTATTAGAAATAAAATTACAGGAAATGCCGACGTGATTTTAGAATCCTATAACGTTCCATTAGACTGGAAAGCAATAATCTATTGCCTCAATCTCCACTTCGCAGACAGACGCGACATAACGACATTGGAATGCCAACTTGCATCATTGGTGCAAGGAAGGAAATCCATACCCGAATTTTACCAAGAGGTATACAACCACCTTTCTTTAATATTAAACAAATTATCAAGCCTTACCATGGGACAGGAAGCTCTTAACCTTTTGACACAGACTTACAGAAACAAAGCATTAGACACATTTGTTAAGGGACTTAATGGTGACTTCCCAAAGTTATTAGGCATGAAAGAACCATCTGATTTACCTCAGGCCTTACATTTATGTCTTAAACTTGAAAACCAGGGATACAGGACACAATACGCGTACAACCAGAATAAAAATAGAAAATTCCAACCACCACCAATGCATACACCGCAGCAAATGCAAAGAAAACCACCTTTCTTTGCACAAACAGCATTTATTCCTCAACAGTTTAGACCTTTTTCTTATAACAGACCCATAAATAATCAAGCAAACATCCCTTCACTCAACAACGCTTTTCCACAAAATTTCAACCATTTTCCACAATATCAAAATTTTCAACCACAAAGACCTTATGCTCCTAAACCATTACCCAAACCTATACCTATGGAAGTCGACAGTTCCCAACAAACGCGTAATGTCAATTATATGAACAGACCAAATTATAACACATTTGCAGGAAAGCGTGCACCACCGCCATCAAACCAATTTTCTCGTAATATTCCAAACAAACTCCAAAGAGTTAACCACATTTCCCAGGCTGAAAACTTCACAAATAATATGGAACATTATAACTCAAATATGCCCGAAAATCTGAATGAGGAGAATTGGCAGGAATATTATAATAACTATGAACAACAGGAACAGAATTATCCAAGCGAAAATCAAAATCAATTTGCAGATGTTCATTTTTTAGGTTAACAAATTCATCGCTTCCGTATTTCGAATGTAAAAGAAGCGATGGAAAAATATTAAAATTTCTTATCGACACCGGATCAAATAAAAACTATATTCAACCTTCACTAGCAAAAAACCCTAAACAAAACGAAAATATTTTTTTCGCAGATTCAGTAGGAGGAAAAATTGAAATATCTCAGCACATAGAACTTTATCTTTTTAATCTCAAGAACGAAAAACTTAAATTTTTTATACTACCAACACTTAAATCATTTGATGCTATTATTGGCAACGACAGCTTAAAACAACTTAAAGCAGTTATTTACACTTCAGATGACCTAATGATAATTAAAGATAAAATTAAAATACCTATTAAACAGCAAATAGCAAAATCAGTAAATAGTATAGAAGTAAAAACAGACCATCTTACCCTTAAACAGCAAACCGTTATTAAATCATTATTAGGAAAATTTTCAAAATTATTTGCAGAACCTGACAAAAGATTAACATTTACTACGAGAGTTACAGGTGAGATTCGAACAACAACGGAATCCCCAGTCTATACAAAATATTACCCATACCCCATGTCGCTCAAAAACGAAGTCGAAGACCAGATAAATAAACTCCTTAAAGATGGGATTATCCGACCATCACGTTCCCCTTACAATTCGCCCGTTTGGATTGTAAATAAAAAACCAGATTCAGAGGGAAACAAGCAATACAGATTAGTTATTGATTACAGAAAGTTAAACGCTGTTACTATCGCCGACCGTTACCCAATCCCCGAAATCAACGAAGTTCTTTCGCAATTAGGACGAAACAAATTTTTTTCTGTCATAGATCTTAAAAGCGGGTTCCACCAAATTCCTTTAAAAGAAAAAGACATCGAAAAGACAGCATTTTCTGTCAATAATGGTAAGTACGAATTTACTCGTCTTCCATTTGGCCTTAAAAATGCCCCTTCCATTTTTCAACGTGCTTTAGATGACATCTTAAGAATGCACATTGGTAAAATTTGTTTCGTATACATTGATGACATAATCATCTTTAGTCAAACAGAACAGGATCATACTAAACATTTAGAGACTATTTTTAACACTTTAGAACAGGCGAATATGAAAGTTCAATTAGACAAATGCAAGTTTTTTGCCGATGAAGTTGAATTTTTAGGATTTGTTGTAACACCCAATGGGATAAAAGCAAACCCATTAAAAGTTGAAGCGATAGAAAAGATTCCTATACCAAAGACCCTTAAGGATCTCAGATCGTTCCTAGGAATGTCTGGATTCTACAGGCGCTTCATTCAGGACTATGCCAGGTTAGCGAAACCACTAACCCTAATTTTGAGAGGGGAGGAAGGACGAATGTCCAAACGTTTGTCAGCAAAAAAAGAAATAACGTTAGATAATGATGCAATAGAAGCCTTTAATAAAATTAAAACTACTCTCGCTTCTAACGAGGTAATGCTACAGTATCCTGATTTTAGCAAAGAATTTAGTCTTACTACAGATGCATCCAATTACGCTATAGGCGCAGTTTTGGAGCAGGATGACAAACCAATAATATTTATATCACGGACTCTCTCGAAAGCAGAAGAAAATTATGCCACCAACGAAAAGGAGATGTTAGCTATCGTTTGGGCTCTGAAAACATTGCGAAGTTATTTGTATGGACCTGTTGCCGTAAAAATATTCACAGATCATCAACCTTTAACGTATGCATTAAGTAATAAAAATAACAACAGCAAGCTCAAGAGATGGAAAGCAATTTTAGAGGAGTATAATTATGTACTCAAATACAAACCTGGAAAATCAAACGTAGTAGCAGACACATTATCTAGAACTCCAAATAATCAAATCAATTCTCTTACACCAACGATGCACAGTGATGGAAGTTCTTCGCATAATCTTATTTCCTATACAGATTCCCCAATAAATGTTTTTAAGAACCAGTTGTTTCTTTCTACTGGCGATGTAGCCTCGTACCAGTTCAAAATTATTTTTCCCACCTACCATAAGCATATCATAATAGAACCAGATTTTAATGAGGAAAACTTAGTAAACATTTTAAAACGATATTTAAATCCTTCTGTGACAAATGGTATTTTCACAGAAGATCATATTTTAGGTAAAATACAAAATATATATCCACAACACTTTGCCCAATACAGAACACGTTACACTAGGAAACAAGTAGAAAATCTCACTCAAGAGGCAGACCAGGAAACAGAAATTATAAAAGAACATAATAGAGCTCATAGGAACGCAGTCGAGAACAAAATCCAATTGCTAGATAAATTTTACTTTCCTCATATGAGTGCAAAGATCACAGCTATTGTAAAACAATGCAAAATATGCAAGGAAAATAAATACGAAAGACACCCTACTTCTCCAATTTTGAAACCTTCTCCTATCCCTGAATATCCCGGACATATTGTTCACATTGACATTTACCACACAAACAATAAAATCATTTTAACCGCCATTGATAAGCTTTCGAAATATGCCTTAGTGAAATTAGTTAAATCACGGTCAACCGAAGATATAAAATTACCCCTTCAAGAGTTGCTCATTTCTTTTGGAATCCCGAAGAAAATCGTTATAGATAACGAAAAGTCTCTTAGTTCAGCACCTATAGTATTTATGCTTGAAAATCAATATGGAATAGAAATATTCAAGACACCACCCTATACGAGTACAATAAATGGACAAATAGAGCGGTTTCACTCCACTCTTTCTGAAATAATGCGATGCATTAAAACCGAAAAAACACATAGGAATTTTGAAGACTTACTACTTAGATCCCTTTACAAATACAACTTCTCTATTCACTCGACGATCAAGAAAAAACCAGTTGAAGCATTTTTTGGACGAACAGTTAGTACAGACCCAGAACAAATCGAAAAAGACCGACAGGACAGCGTTAATAGACTCGTAGAAAAACAAAACAAAGACTTAGAATTTCATAATAAGAAAAGGATACCTTTTCGTTCGTACAACGCAAACGATAAAATATTTGTAAGAAACAATAAGAGAATAGGAAATAAGCTAACGCCTAGATATAAAGAAGAGACAGTAAAAGAAGATAGAGGAAACACAATACTGACAGAATCAGGAAGGATAGTTCATAAGTCACACATTAGAAGTTAAAATAAATTTTAATATAAACTCGTATAAAATGAAAACAATATCGTAAAGCTTAACAATATTTTTACAACATTTATGAAAGATATGTATAATTTAAATAGAATTAAGAAAAAATTAAAAACTAAATGTAAAAAAATGATAACGAATCAAACAAAACAAAATATGTGAATTAATTATTTGCTAAGTAATGATAAAGCTTGTAAAAGGATCGAGCAATATGCCATAGGCGTACGATACCTTCATTTAGTAAGAGAAAAATTGTAAATCAAGAAAAGAACAATCGAATAATATGCCATAGGCATACGATTTTAAATTTAAGTATTATAAAATTGTAAAACTCACTACTTTGAAAGAAAATATGATTTATAAAAAATATTAATTTAAAAAAAAAAAAAAAAAAAAAAAAAAAAAAAAAAAAAAACCCGCAACATTAAAATATAAATTAATCTTTATTATTGTTATTAAGAATTAAAAGCTTTACCTAGACATATAATAAAAAAATTCTATGCTAATTTTGCAGACTTACCATGCACCTAGTGCATGCGGAATTTCAAATATTCGATTACACGAATTCGCAACTTATCACTCTAAAAGACGACACTGCAAGAGTTCAAGAAGGATCTTTTAAGATAATTCATGTAATAAATTTGGAAGAATATGCAAAACTAACTTCTGAAATAGAAAATACTATTAGAAATAGCCTTAATGCAGAACATCAATTATATCCTCTCCTAATACACGAAGTATCTCAAGTTCGGACTCTTATTGCAAAAATTTCTCCTAAAGCAAGAGAAAAACGTTCTCTTGACTTTATAGGCTCAGCGTGGAAATGGGTCGCAGGAAACCCCGACCACCGTGACCTAGAAATCATAAATGAAAATTTGGAAACATTAAATGAAAATAATAACAATCAGATAATTATAAATAAACAATTGATACAGAAATTAAATGAACAAACCGAAAAAAGTAACCAAATTATGAAAATTATTAATGTAGACAATAAGCTAGAAATTAGTCTTAAGATAAAATATAAAATACAACTTATAAAAGAAGAACTATTAAATATCGAATATGCTTTACATTGGGCAAAATCCAGTGTAGTTAATTCATTTATTTTGTCAAGTATTGAAATTGAAACCATAGAAAAAATTGTTAGACATGAAGGCATACCATACATAAATGTTGAAGAGGAACTAGAATTTACAGACGTAAGCATAGCCGCAAATGGTTCTATGATAATTTATATTCTTAGCTTGCCTACAACTGAAAAAGAAGAATGTGAAATACTTACACTTAAACCTGTAAAATTAAACAATAGAATCAATAAAATCCAATATGACAAAATTCTGAATTGTAAAAAGAAAATTTTTGGAATAAAATCTAAATGTAAAGAATATAATAGAAAAGCCATTTGTAACAAGAATAACTTAGTAGAATTAAGCGATAATCATTGTATAAGTAAACTTGTAAGAAGCCAATCATCTAATTGTTCACGAACTAATGCTGATCACATATCGGATACGGAAGAAATTTATCCTGGTATACTATTACTCAACAACTTCAATGGCACGATAGAGATAGATGGACAACAATTCACACTGACTGGAACTTTTATCATAAAACACCATAACTCTACAATTAAGATTGAAAATAAAATTTTTTACATACGCGAAGAAATATATTTTGAGCCGTTGCCAGCCGTTTTTCAGCAAAAATCAAAGAATGATGAATTAGAAGAAGTTCTCTCTTTGGAAATGATTAAAGAACTCGAGATCACTAATAGGAAAAGAATTTCCAAAATTGACACAAACAACAAAATTGGATTAACACTCAACTCAATCACTTTAGCTGCATTTGTCACCCTTATTGTTGCACTCGCATATGCATCATGGAAAATTAACAAGAAAATGAACCTGAAAAGAAGGTCGATGCCCGAAGCCAAGTTTCTGCCAACGGGTACGTTAGCATTTGAGAAGGGAGGAGTTAATATTGCAAAAGCTAATGCAATATTACAAACAGACATACATACACTGTAACATAAACCCATTCAGCACTTTTAAATTAAAGCTAAAGAGAGACGTGTGAAAGCAAATTGTGCAACATTTATGAAATTAAACAAAAATCAAACGACTTCCTGCACACTCCACCAGGTCAGCAAAATTCATATGACGTGATCACCACCTACAGCAAGTTTAATTAATACTTAGGAATTTATTTTAAGTTAGTTCTTAAGTAATTGTCAACCAAAAAGGTTTAATTAAATAAAGGAAAAAATAAATAAAAAAATAAAAAAAAAAGAATTTTATTCTTTTTTTTAATGAAGAAATAACTTCAAAAAACTCAACTTGTATAATCAAAATCCTTATGCTAACTAACTAGCTGCTAAGTTTTTTGTGTGTAAATTCCCGTAAGGGAAAAATAGCAGCTAGTTAGTTAGCACAAGGTTTTTTATTATACATAAGGCCGTAAAACATTAAATAATTTAAAAAAGAAAAATTGAATTTAATTCACTATTTAAATTTTTATGCAACAAAAGGTACACAATATACCAACATGTACTCATTTTTGTAACCTACTGTATATCACACTGATCGCGCAGAAGCCATAATGTTATGAAAATTTTCGTAAAATTTTTCAAATTGCAAGATTTTTCAAAAACTCTGTCACACAGTTGCATTTTTAGTACTTTTCCAACACACATGTTGTATTTGGTAGATAGCACGATCGAGTAGAATAGTGTAGCAGGGTCTTAAAACATAATAGAAACAGTGTTTATCAACATGTAAGTTTCTTTGTAAAATTGCTTATGAAACTATTTCACTAAATTTGTATTTGTGGGAAATATATTAAAATCTTTAAGAGAAAAATCGGTAAAATGCGACTCAAGATTTTCGTACACCACAACTTTTTTGATACTCGTGGCCTTCTGAGCATAACCATTCGTCATTACGACTATCAAGATCAATTAATTAGGATGTGAAAATCCATCATCATTAAAAAAATCGAGAAAAATGAGACTCAACAAGACTTTTCTACACCAGACATTTTTTTATACTTGTAGCTTTTTAAAAATAGCCATTCGTCATTACTACGATCAAGGTCAATTATTTAGGATGTGAAAATCCAAGTTTGAAATTGTGAACACGCACTTATTTCTTCAATCTCGAGGATTCCACGATGGTTTGTGTTAAACAACTTTGTTTTCTATAAATTTTTAAATTCTTAGCGTAAACTAAAAACCAATTTCTTTCTCAACACAAATTGTGAAACAGAAATTTATTTTAAGAACTTTTAGAACTTTAAAAACTTTTTTGATGAAATCTCTTCAATATGCTGCTTTTCAAACGCACACTGACTGCGTGTTTCAAACACACAAACACGAGAACATGCAAACACCAGAGTTCACTGACTTTTAATTATCAAACTATTTAATCTAGTCAACCGCATTTATAATATTATTATATAAAAAATACAAACATACCTACATATGTAAATAAATACTTCTTTTTATATTAATTTGGCATATTAATGCCGAGACAAGACGTATGTACATACATATTTGTAGTGTTAGTTTTGGCACACACAGTTTGACTGAACGTTTATCATGTGCACAAACAAAAAAATGAAGTGACTTCATGATGAATTCGTTGGCTGTTTGTTTGGCGAAAAATTCATTTCACTATTATAAAATCTTTTAAATGTGAGACTTTAATGTTTGAAAGCAACAAAAATTGTAGATATTTTATGCCGATAAGGCACAAAATATTGCATTAACTACCTAATTGCCCTAAAGATCACATTAACCCTATTCCCAATAGTGTGCAACTGGTCTAGCATCATACTCGTAGTATTGCAAACTGGAAGAGTATAATTTTACTTGACACTAACAAGACGTACGGAGAAGCATTTGTTACAATACATTTTTGCATATATGCACAACTAAATGTAATAGGTTATATTTACCGAAACCATAATAGCGAGCAAACAGCTGAAGATCAGAGCTAAGCTGAATAACCCAAATAGCCCTTCAACAGATACATTCAGATACAAATTACAATTGCACAAATTTGCAAACTCAAATGCACACGATAGTGAGTAGAGCTGTTACACAAGGTAGACCCCAACACGGCTTATACACACGTAAAGTTTGTTTAGCAAAGTCTTGAGTTTGGTGGTTGCAAGGGAAAATAAAGAGTGTAAGAAAGCTACTCTCTTTTCTTTTGCCACCAGCAAACTCAAGACTTTGCAAAGTAAACTTTTCGCGTGTGAAAGCGGCGTAAGTCACTTAAGGCCGTGTCAGATAAAACTTTGTCGCTTTGCATAAAGTTTAAAACTTTAACAGAAAAGCGCAAAGCAAAAGGTGTATGTCACAATGAAAGCTTTGTCAACGCTCACGATTTGTTTATTTAACTAAAAATGTTTTGTTAATTTTAACATTTCTTATGATAACAGAAATTAGAAATATTATTAGACAAACTACTGAAATTGGTTCTAATTGTTTTCTTAGTGCATAAAGCTATTAGAAAAAACTTCAAAGCGTAAAAAGATGAGAGTTGACAAACTTTTCGCTTCTCTCTATGTGACATGATTCATATAAGTATAAATATTTTATCTTAGATGTCAAAGCGAATTTGCAACGCAAAGCGAAGCATTTTGCGCACGCGAATACTAACGCAACAGCTGTAGGCTGAAGTTTTCAATTGGGAAAGCCTTAAAAGCAAAATTACAGGGTGCACCTTAAGTATCTTAACATTTGAACAGACGAAACTGGAGACTTGTTTTTAAGGATTACTGTCAAGACGTCCTTTGGCGGAGCACAAGGCGCATTTTGCGCACGCTAATACTAACTCAATAGCTGTAGGCTGTTAATTTCGCATTAGAAAAATCTAAAAAAAAAAGCTGAAGACCTTAAGCTGCAAAAATTTAAATGATTTAACGTAAAAGAGGATCAAATAATATTGGCATAAAACTTGTATGGAAACCAAAACTTTGAAATGTGTTTTCTCGAAACAAGGCTTATATGATGTGATCTTTGAAAAAACTTGATACAAATGGGAAGAAATCTTTACCAAAACCATTGAGTTTTGACACGAAATATCTAATATATGCATCAGAAAAGAATAAGTCTTTAATAATTTTGCAATAATGTTGAGCATTTAAATAGTGCTCTTAAACGAAAAGCGCTAAAGTCTATTTAAAAATTATAATGATTTGTGCTAAAAAGTGAGAAACTTATATCGAACAAAAAAAAAATGTCTAAACTACATATTAATGTTTAAAATTTTGCAGGAAAAAATATTGTGCAATTTTTTTTCTTTTTAAGTTTCAGAAAAGAACAAGACTTTATAAGTTTCAGAAAAGAATAAGGCTTTGAACATTAATATGTAGTTTAGACTTTAGCGCTTTTCGTTTAAAAGCACTTCATATTTAAATGCAGAAAATTATTTTTGTGCATTTAAATATGAAGTGCTCTTGAACGAAAAGCGCTAAAGTCTAAACTACATATTAATGTTTAAAATATTACCGGAAAAAATATTTTCTATGCTGGCAAATTGCGCAATTTTTTTTTGTTTTTTTTTTTTTTTGTTTTGTATAAGTTTCTCACTTTTTAATTTTTAAATATTTCTCTTTTGTAACCTTTAACTGATTAAAACTCATTGAAATATAAGATACTAAAAAAATACTGCATAAACTAAATCTAAAGTTCGAGAAGGGGAAAAGTTCTAGTAAGCTTTTTTTTAGTTATGACTATGTTGCAATAAAAGAGCGATTTAGTATGATCTTTGAAAAAACTTAATACAAATGGAAAGAAGTCTTTAACAAAAGCAAGGAGTTTTGACACGACAAATTATCAGAAAAGAGTAAGACTAATAATTTTGCAATAATTTTGTGCATTTAAATATAAAGTGCTGTTAAACGAAAAGCGCTAATGTCTAAACTACATGTTAGTGTTTAAAATTTTACCGAAAGAATCATTTTCTGTGCTGGCAAATTGCGCAATTTTAATTTTTAAATATTTCTCTTTTGTAACCTTTAACTGAGAAAGGGGGATAAGTTCTACACTTTTCAAAGGGCGACTTAACGGACTTGAAAGAAGCTTTATTGTTAAAGTTTGATTTAACAATTATATGCAACTTTTTTGATGTTGTTTTATTAAGTATTTTCGATTTTGTTTTTCAATTCCAACAAACTTTATTATAGTTTCAGTTTGCAGTTTCGTATCTTTTTTTATTGTCGGCATAATTGTTTTTAAATGACAATTTATAACCCAATTCAAGTATCATTTTATTGTTTTTCTGTTTTTGTTATTTAGTTTTTCTTGGTTTTGTTCATTCTTTATAAAAACTATTTTCCCCTTTTTATTGCTGTTGTTTTATTCATTTATTTGCTTATTTCGTATTTTATTTTTAGATTGGTCAACAAGATCTTTAAGCAAAAACGCACAACAAGAGTCGCATCACCAACACCGCCACCGCCACCACCACCAGCACCACCACCAGCATCGTCAACATCACCATAATACCCAGCAAAAAAATCTACAGCCCCAGCAACAAAATTCAGCACAGGACTATTTTTATGCCACAGAAGATGAGCAACAAAATGATGGTGACAGTGCAAGTATTGTGGATGCGGCCGCAGTGACTGAACTTTCCGAACTCTTATTGGCCGAATTGCGCGCTGCCAAAACGCGTAATCTCACTTGTACCGAAGTCTCATTACCCAGTGATCTCACCCAACGTATAGCCACCGATATTGTGCTTGTGTCAGAACGTGAGCCTTGCGGCATACGTGGCTGCACCGTTTTTGTCGAATACGAAGAGGACATAAACAGTGTTAAGCGTATTGCAAAATTAAAACTAGATCCGGAAATGGTGTCCACGTTTGAGGTGTATTTAACACTACGCCAGGACAAAAAAGGCTGGACATCTTTACTGCCCCAGTTCATTAAAGGCCTATCGAGGACTATCACAATTAGTCCCGATTACACCATTAATAAACGTAAGCTTTACTCTCATGATAGCAACTGATTGTAAGTTTTTTTGCTCGTTTTTTTTTTGTGTGTGTAAGTTTAAGAAATAAGAAGAGAGCAATAATTTTAGGGGCCAATAGGGCCTGTGTTGTTTTAGAAGTGAGAGCTTTTGTTAATCAAGCGTGATGAAGTATTTCGATTTTAGAAACATTTAAACTGGAGGAGTTTTTGTGATATAAAACTGCTGCTTCAAACTTTCAAGGCACAGACAGCCGAGAGCAGAACAACATGCAAGTTGAACTCATTTAATGGGTTAAACAAGTTTAAGAGTTTCAAATTTATATAATATAAATGTATATGTAAAAATATAAGTATTTTGAATTCATCCCACCTATACTCACCACTGTTATAAAATCATAAATTTGTAATTATTTAATTAAGTTTTTTATGCGTGTTTCAATGTTTTTTGTTTTTTTCTATATTTCTTTTGTTTTTGTTTGTGAGTTGTATTTTTGAAATTTTATTTTTGGTAAATAATTGCTGTGTGTGCTCATTATTTTAATTAAAATTCAATTTAATATTTAAGGCAACTTGCCGTAACAGAATAACTTTTTTGAGT
The DNA here is from genome assembly GCA_914767995.1 of Thecocarcelia acutangulata. Taxonomy (NCBI): domain Eukaryota; kingdom Metazoa; phylum Arthropoda; class Insecta; order Diptera; family Tachinidae; genus Thecocarcelia; species Thecocarcelia acutangulata. Next base: position 119,570,309 of record OU612096.1, on the reverse strand, counting down.
ACATATTTACTTAAATAGTAGTTTTTATTTATTAACACACACACACTCACACACCTACACCTACACATATATATGAGGATTTCTCAAAATATAATATTTAACAATTATTTAAGTGTAAAACTTTAACAAACAATAACAATAATTTTATAATAATTTCAAAAGTAATTTTAAAATAATTACTTAAAATTCCAAAATTAAGCCATTAGCAAAACACTACAAAAATAAATTTAATTAATTTTGGCTCAAGCCTACAAAAATACCAACAAACACATTAAACATATTTACCTGTCTAATCAGCGAAAAAATCCATTTTCTCTGACAGGTGTCAAAGCATTTTTACTCGCAAGGGGAATATTTTTGTACAAATATGTTGTAGGCAAACACTACAACGTTTGGATCTCTTCCAATATTTGTGATAACGAAAAATTACTCAATTCGGACAGTCGAGAAAGCAATACGAAATAAGTCAAAATATAAAAGTTTAGAACAGTGCACTTTTAGCCATTAGTAGTAAATACATGAAACGCTCAATTATGAATGGCCTTCGGTTGCTAATTTCTGTTGTGTAAGCTGCTACAACTCTACACTACAGAAGATGCATATACGAATAGCACTTCAAGGCCTAGACTGTTGGCAACATGTTATTTAAAATTCGGCTACTACTAATGGAAGTATCCACCAAGTCTTAAAACAAAGTTATTATATGCCAATAATGATGTAATTACTCATTTACATAAACTAATCACACTTGATCGGAAAATCCGTCACAACTGATGGATCGCTTCTGACGCTTTGTAGACTAAATATATAACTTAAACTGAGCTTTATACAAGTCAATATATTTATATTTAGAACAACGCATTTTTAGCAATTTACAATAGATATATACAATAATGAGTTGGTCAGCTATGAATGGCATTCGGTTGGAAATTCTATTACATCTCCACAAGCTCTTTAAAAAAGGTGTATACGAATTCCCCTTAGTAAAGTCTGATATTGAGTACAAAATTTCGAGCGAAATTCTGTCAAAAGCGATTGGAGCGAAATATTTGCGAAATAAGCTGATAAAAATAGCACTGAGTTTTTTAAGTAAAAAACACGCAAAATGTATCTGCATTATGTTTTATATGAAAATTTTTTCTGGAATTATTTGATTTCCAGCTGCGAAGTAAAGAAGCAAAATGAATAAGAGAACAAATTGGCAACGTTGATTACATATCAATTTTTTCGTACGAACTAAGTAATGTTGCTGAAAATTTTTCGCACATTCCATCACAATACCAGGCTTAAGAGCTTTAAGCCTGGAACATTATATTTAAAATTCGGTCCGTGTTGACGATAATATCCATCAAATCTTAAAATAAAACTGCAATCTTTTTATTTGCCAGCGATGATGTTAGTATTAATTTACATTAAGCTTTGAATAATAACTCTTAATGCAAATATCCGTCACAACTGATGGAAACACTTATTTCAATATATATAAAGCCTGTTGTTTTCAATATAAGCTATTCTTGTGGAGATATCAATAAATTTTGGCATTAGTCGCACAATTTCAAGCGCTAATTTTCGCCATTATTTCGATTAGTAAACAAATGAGCAAAGTTAGTGATATAATCGCAACCTGTCACAGCTCATTAATGCACATGATAGATGAACTGGCCAACGAGAAAGTTCATAAATAGTCTCCAAATCAGTACTCTGATCCACAAAATTATGGCAAACGCTAACAGTCGATATTGTGGTACAGGCTGTAAGCGCAGCCTTGTCTTTGCGTACTTCAATATGCGTCGATGACGAGAAAAGCTCCGATTTCAAAATGTCTCGTTACTTCGTTAAGAGATATCAGGATGTTGTAAGGGCACCCTTGCATAAATGCATTTGACGATTGTAGATATTAAGCCTATATGCATTATAGCACTTCGACTAGTTAAATGATCTCATTATTGTCGTGGTTCCTTCTCTGATACAACCGACAATTCTCAAGATTGACTTGGATCTGTAAAACAAAGATTTACTGAGAAAAAATTTAAATTTCTTCAATAAAACGGTACCTAAAGGGATACAAGTGGGGATGACCTTGGCACTGGCTGACAACCTGTTAATCCTTTTAAATTCCTTTTTGGTTACACTCAATCAAATTCATTAAAAATATAACACGTTTCTCATTTTGTTTGACTTCCAGTTATATGATTGGGAGGGCCCTGGGAAATTGATATCCCACCAAAAATATCCAAGCGATATCTGTTCGATACGAGTAGTGTGTGCATCATAAAGTTTTTATAGTTTTGTTTTTCAGTTGTTTACACAGAAATTTTTATATGAACAGCGTAACCTGGGGCAGCTTTGAGACATACTGAGGAATGTTTACCGCTCAATGAGCTAGTTGCAATCCCCTCAGGCCTGTACCAATGTTGTATAAAACGCCCTAAGAAGACGCTAAATTTTATTCTCATTTGCCGGTCACTTGCAAACAAATTCTCAAAATTAATTTTCTATTTGAACGTGTTTGCTTGCCAACAATTCTTTTGCTTTTCGTTTAAAACTGCCGACCTAACTGAATGGTATGTGACACCATTTATAATAATAATAATAATAATATGGCAATATAATAAATAGTTTTCAAAAGTAAATTTCGTCCTTAAATTTGATAACACTAAACATTTGCAAGACCTTGAGAATAGGCTAAACGTGTACAGTGGAGCAAACTTAAAAAACACCTGAAAGGAAAGCGATAAAAAAATCAGCTTTAATCTTTTCTAGCACACCAGCGCTCACAATCAAAATAATAAAAATATAAAAAACTAAAGAACAGCATAAAAACAAGTTTGGCCTAAAATAAAAACAAAAATCGTTTAACTTAAAGACGATAATTTAAATTTAAAAAAAGAAAAAGAAAATAGTAAAAACTCATAAAAATTGTGATACTGATTAAGTTTTTAATATTTAAGTACTAATAAACTACTTAAAAAAACTCTTCAAATGTTTGATTTATTGTATAAAAATACTAAATCGTATGTATTGGTATTTAAGTTTATTTTGTTTAAATATATTCTAGCTTTCAAACTAAATTCAACTAAATCATATAAAGCAAAAAAAAAAAAATCATATTTTAGTGTTTCGTGTGGCGTAAAATCATTATGATTCAATTCAAAAAGTTAAAAATTTTGTTTTTAATAGAAATTTTAGAAGTTATTTTCCGCTTAATAAATAAATCAATATTAATTGATATACACGCAGTATAATCAAAGTTTTTTATATATATGTTATATGTATTTATAATATTATAATTAAAAACAAAAAAATAAAAAACAATATATACAATATATATCTAATTATTCTTAGTAATCAAAATAACGATTAATACGTACATAAACATGTACATAAATGTTATTATTAAGTGTTTTTTTATATTAAAAAATAAATTTTTTTTTGAAAAAATAAATAAAAGAAAATAATTTTTGCAAATTTGTTGTAAAAATTATTAAATAAAATAAAAAACTGCATGCAAGCTAGTTTCATTGAAAGTAAGAGATAGAAGCAATTAACGAAACTAATTCCACAGAAAAACTCATGTATACAGTAATTTAGGGATATATGCCTAATCGCCAACGCCTTTAAACGAGAAAAGCATTAAAAAGAAAACGCTGTTAAACATGTTATTAATGCATTAAAGTTTAGTTAATTATACTATATATGGCAATTTGAAATGGAAAATATTTACAGAACCATATATACATACACAGAGTGAATGTATCCCAGTTGGCTATGCATTTAAGACATTTGCTGAATTCACAAACTCAGTCATATCGTCTATCGATGTATGTGGAGAGACAATTTTAGACTAATATTTTATACACATATTGTTTTCTTTGAGTTCTGTTTATTTTTTTTCTGAAAAAAACACTTCTCAGCAACGATTTGAAGAGCAGATGAAAGACACGATCACTCGCCTTTACAAAGAAGTTGGAAAGGTAACGTTTGAGTGAAATAAATTTTTGACAGGGACAGCAGTACTGAGAAATTGAATACTCCAATATTGAAATTGAATACTTTTATGCCTTTGAGATTTCAACATTCTTTGTTTACAAAGAAAAGCATAAATTTCAGTAAAAAATTTAAAGAGACAAATACAACTAAATATTGTTTTTGTTTCATTTCTGTTTGCTTTGTGACCATCTTGTAGAATACCTTTCCTTAAAATGTCTTTAGAAAACCTAAACAAGAGCATACTTCGTCCGTATATCGTCGAACTTGATCGTCCATACTCGTATATGTCGTTTAAGATGATTTAACGAACTTGGTAATTGAAGTTTATCAACTCTGACAACATTGGCAATACAGTTGGTGAAGTTAGCGTCATCGACATTGTTTTCAATGGTTCAAGCACGACCTTTTTTTGTATCAGGATTTCTGGAAGACATTTTTAAGAAAATGTTATGTGACAATAAAATAGTCGGTGTCATCTTCTCAAGAAGTTTAAAAGCGACAAAAGGACAGAAATTGTTTTAATTATAATTTGCGCCTGTGATAACTTGGGCGGCATTGTCTTCTAAGCTGTCCTGTATCAATATCTATAGACAATATGAGCGACATCGCCTTGTAAAACGTTTTCTATCAACACCTAAATACGACAGGACCATATATAAATACACAGGGCGTGTATGTACCATACATATATCCATATATGCATCCCAGTTGACTATGGATTTAACACACTATAAACGATAGGCCGCAATGTTCGAAGAAAAAGATACGAAATCATGCCAGATCACATAAACGACAGTTTCCATCAACATATCGTCGATGATAATTCAAACGACAGTTCCCTTTAACATGAAAACTACTTTTGTTAGTGAATAAAAAATTATACTAATATTTTATATACGAGGACTGAACAAAAAATAACCTCACGCACCAGCATCTATGTGTGAGTTTGTGCGTTATCACATAACATAAGTGACACTGTCTGATAAGATGCCTTCTAAGCAAACGAAACTAATTTGTTTTTAAGAAGAGTTCTTTAAAAAATAAAAATCCCCCATAGTCCATAAGGCGTCATCGTCGTCACATGAAGTCGACACAAACATTTTTTTCATTAATTTACTCGCTGCCAAAAACAATTGAGTGTTGTAGACATCACTTAGGTCTAAGAAATACCGAAGGCCTATCAAAGAATACATAATTGCTCTCGAAGGCGAATGTGTAAGCGCGTGTTTTTTTTGATGTTGTCTTGATGTGACGACGATGACGCCTCTTGGAATATGGGGGAATATTTGTTATACAACGGTATAAATAAAAACACCCAAAGAGGGTCATTCAAGTGCGAGAAATAAGAGATTAAAGATCTTTACGTACTCGTTTAGTCATCAAGGACATTATACACGAAAGTGTCGTGCTTATGGTCATTAAAGAGAAGTTTATTGCAGAACAAAATGGTATATTTGTTGTTATTGATATACAAACATTTTTTAAAGAGGAAAATACTTTATTTATTTAGGGATAAAAGCACAAACCGCACAGAGTACAACTGAGTGAAATGTACAGAGTTGTTTTGCTTATCTCTGGTTTAGCTCATCTCTGATTTTTGCTTAAAATTAATTACGAATTCTTGTAATATTCGAAAGTTCGCTATCTCCTAAAGAGAATATACACGAATAATCTATTACAAACTCGGATTTTGAAAATCAGAGCAAGCCTCCATGAAGCCATAACATCGCAATTCAAATATTATAATTACGAAGTAAATCGTAATCAAAGACCTTTATGGAAGGAACTGCCAACAAAAAACGCAAAATGTTACAAAACTCTGGCGGAAAACAAATGTTTTAATTTGTTTCTTTTTAGATCAGTGCCGATATGGTTTGATATGGATTTATTAAAGAAAATTACATAAGTGAATTTGATCACATTGTGGAATATGCTCGAATATACAAGAATTAAAATCGTTTATTTATATTTCAACAGATAAACAATCATTTGTAAGGAAATTTAATGATCAACCATAATATATTTAACAAAAGTTTTATTTAAAAAAAAAAAAAACACACACACATACATACACATATCTCTACAAGAAGTTGAGAAACGCTTCCTGGAATTAATTGAAACATGAATTTTTGGTGTTGAAACATCGGCTGACAGTTCGTTAGAAATACACAACAAAGTGGTTTTCATGTAAATTTTTAACACAACAATTTATTTATATTTGCAGTGTATGTTTATAATTATTTACTACATATGTACGCTTGTTTGGAAATTTCTTCATAGAATTAAAATAAACAAACATAAGTGTTTTTAAATTAGTTCACAGCTTATTGCGGTAGGCGAATTTAAAGATTGCCTACGATAGTTTTGTAATAGATTAAAGACAACAAAATTGCCCATTCATTATTCTATTACAATTTCTTTTAAAATTAGCCAACTACTTGCGATTATTTCAATTCCAGCTGCGAAACGGACCTTTCATTTAAAACTTTCTTGCATAAACAATTGAGTTTTATTCACTATATTATATATATATATATATATATATATATATATATATATATATATATATATATATATATATATATATATATATATATATATATATATATATATATATATATATATATATATATATATATATATATATATATATATATATATATATATATATATATATATATATATATATATATATATATATATATATATATATATATATATATATATATTACCAATCAAAAAATTATAAACAGCTTGTTTTGTATGTTTTCTAGCAGTACTATATGACGACATTTCATAGGAACTACGCTAATCACCAATAGACTTTGGAATTTTTTGAAAGATATTCTCAAACATTTAACTATTTTTAAGTCTCAATAATTTATTTAGATTGTTGATATATAAAGTTGAGTGTTTAAAAATATCTTTCAAAAAATGCATAAGTCTACTGATGATTAGGGTAGCTCCTATGAAATGTTGACACATAGACAGCTGGGAAATAAGAAGAAAAGGCTGTTTATAATTTGTTTTTTTCTTGGATAAATTTTCTTCAATTTAAATTATTCTATATTTCTATGCAGACAACTTTTAATTAATTCCTTTTTGCGCATATTTTCGACGCCAAACTCTGTAAATTTTATTAAACTTTAGTTTAACTTTTTAAGTGCTATCAAACAGATATTTAGTTTCTATTAAAATCTTTTCTTTATGTTTTATTTATGCAAACACGTTTGGTTCATGTTTTTAAATGAACTTATAATTAATATAATAAAATAGCATTTGGTATCAATGCCCTTTCATTTAAACACATATCTAAAAACGTGCCAAACCCATAATCAGATACCGGCTGAATTTTTTTCTGTTTTTTTGCTATAACGGCTGATTTTTGGACTAAGAGTTTTGTTTTTGCACATGACAACATGAACAACTTTTTATGGTAATGACACCACTAATCAGTGATGTTTTAAATGGTCAAGCTTATAAGCAATAGCTACGGCAATAGCATTGTGGTTTGACACGTTTTATGGCACCTTAAGGCGGGCTTCGATTGAGGCAACTAGTTTGTCAATACTTTCACGGCAAATACTTTCACACAACTAATTAAGAATTTGAGTAAAGTGACATATCTAGTCGGTTAACTTCAAAAAATCGATATGTACACATTGTATACGAGGGAGGATTGATATTGAAGTCAGCTAGCGCTAGATGGAAGCGCAAACACCAAAATGTTTTTTTTTTTAATTGTGAACTTTCAAACGTTAGCTGTTTAAATTTCACCCAAATTCATCGATTAGTTTGTTTTTGTTGTAGCCGTTTGAAATAAGCCACTTTTATGTTTCTTGAAAAATCGAAAAAGCTAATTTCATGCAGTGATTAAACACTATTATTTGAAAGGTTAAACGGCAAAAGAGACAAAAGAAAAACTCGATAAATATTACGGAGAGACTGATTCACCAGATTACTAGGTAAAATATTAAATTGCTAAATCAAACAAGCACTGCAACAATACCATCAACAAGAAGACTAAAAGAGGTGGTTACCAGAGATGTGCACCGGTGCACCGCAACCATAAGTACACCGGCTGTTTACCAAATCATTTTCACATCCAAGTATTTTAAACATTGCTAAAAATTTATGTGGTGGTATTTATACCTGTCGTTCGTTTGCGACATCTTGATACATCAAAAATGTATCTAATCACTTTCGTATCTTGTGTATTTTTTAAGAGTTTAAGAAACGACCACAAAAAATATGTTCTTGTTACCAGCACTTACTAAGACAAACGCTTTGAGTATTTTTAATTTTCTTTTTGATCGTTTTCTTAATAATACGTATATGACGTCGTCACAAAATCAACTTATGAAAGCAACATTCTTGACAAATTCTTTTGTTGTGTACATGCGTCACCTTTCATTTAATATTAACTGAAATTGTGGCTGCCAGATTTAATAATTTACAACCTTGTTGACGATTTTGAAGATTTTAAGATTGTTTTTGCGGAAAAATTGGAACCGAAAATTCAATTTAAACAAAACTTTTATCCACAATTGGTTATATGGATCTGTAACTGTGCAGTTATTGTGGTTATGGATTAAAACCCAGAAATAAACATAATTATAAATAAAGGAATATAAAATATAAGAAATTTGATGAAAATGTGCTTAATAAAAAAAACTTTATTTAAGTAAAAGTTATTATTTTTACCGGTTTTGTACTAAATATGTTCAAATAAAATATATGTATATATTTTCTTTAAAACACGATCAGCAAATTATGATGTTTTAAAAGCCTTCTGGCAACGCCGCGCTTAGTACGAATACGTTTACCCAGTGTGAGTGAGTAAATACATAAAACTGAACACACACACTCTCATGGCTAAGGTAAATGTGTGATTGTAAATTTTTACATACAAATATTATTTTCGTTGTTAAAAAGATGTACGAGTATGATTGCCGAATGTGGGAAAAATAATTGAGAAAACCAAATCAAGCAGCCACTGCATACAAACTTAACTGGGTTTGTTATATACTCTAGTTAAAAGACGCAAGCTCTAACGAGTAGAGAACATACTTGCGCAAACAATATGCAGTGGCCAATCACACCGCAGCTCGATTTAAGACGAATGTGCTTATATCATTAAAAAAGACACCGGTTGCAGATCTCTGGTGGTTACTGAAGAAAATATCAAGAAAATCCTCGATATTGTTATGAATGATCGCCGAGTCAAGTTAAGTGAGATTGTTGAAATGGTAAATATAGCGGTGTTTAGACATAATAAAGCGTAGTGCTATTGAGTTTTGGCATCAATTAATAACTCTTGATGAAACCTGAAACCAATAATCAATCGAAACAATGGGTAGAAGCTGGCGGAAGTGCTCCGAAGAAGGCGAAGACAGTAAAATCGGCTGGCAAGGTTATGGTTACTGTATTTAGCGATGCACACGGAGTATTGCTCATCGGCAATCTTGAAAAAGTATCCAATAACCCAGGAAAGTATTATCGTTCAAGAACCGGGAGTAGTTGTGCCTACTAACATTTACCGCAATTTGTAGAAGTTATATCATCTTCCGATAGGGTGATGTCTTTTGCGCCAATTTGCACACAATTACATTTTTAGGGCTTAAATACAATATTAAACCTTGAAGATTTTTTAACACAGTGCAGCACAAAAATTCCATAAATATGCAGATATGTATGATAGTATATATGTGTGTATGTATGTATGAATATATTATTTATTATTATTGTTGATCGCATAATCAGTGTTATGGGGTAGAAAATTAAAATTTGCCAAACAATCAAAAATATGAACAGCATGCAAATTGCGACGCAAAAGTAAGTAATCTTTTGTTAAAAGGTGTGTCGTATAAAATAAGTATGTTTTAAACCTTTCTAATAAAAACAAAATATAAAGGACTAGTGTAAAAATCTGAAAATTAGAATAGCAAATGTCCAGAGATGTAAAATGAGATCTGATCGGAAGCATGTTGGTTTTCAGCTACGTTTTTATCATGTGGTCGGCGTTTGGTTTCGCATGCTGCTTTATGGTCCAGGCAAGCAAGATACCAAACCCCTGTTGCCGCCAAATAATTTTGGAACCAATATAGAAAGATGAATAGAAATGCCCTTAATAGAAATAAGCCCTTAATAGAAATTAAACATACGAGTAGATATAAGCTGTATCGCTGTACTTGTTGGAAAGGACAAAACTACTGGTAACTCGTTTGGTTTGGCAGTGAAGTCAGGGCGTGTGACGTGGGTGCCATCAGGCTTAACTCTTTGGCATCATGTTTTTATTATTAAAATATATATTTTTTGTAAGACAGATATTTGTATTCAGGAAAATGGTACCACAACTCCATCATCAACAGTTATTGATGTTCTTCATGTGGTTCATAACCAAGATAAGTCGGGCTGTCATGTACATGAATTAATCTTTGATGACATTTCCCAGATATCTACACACATTTATATGGAAAAAATGAGAGTTTTCGAACGGATATATCTTAGAGCATGCACTTCCCTCTATAGATCGCCACATAGAGAGTTTAAGAAATATATTTCTAATAAGAGGCTATATGAATATGAAGCGTCAAAAATAAGCCGAATCGATAATTTTATAATTAACATAATAAGAAAAATTAATAACCTTATTATGCTACTATGTTAATGAACAATATTTATTTAGTAGCTATACAGTTGCAAAGTAAATTTGCAAAGTATAGGATGCACAGCATGGGCGGGGTGACAAAGACCATAATGCCCAAGATGGTACTAACAGTACTTTTGTAGCGTCGCTGTGACTAACTATAACGACCTATGCCTTCACATAGGAAGTTTCCACGTGGTTAAAAATAAATAACCTCTAAAAAAAACTGTAGACCCATACAGTTAGTTTAGGCAAACCGTTAACCAGTGCGAGTAAGACGCAAAACTCTCGTAGACTGAACAACAAACACAAGCCTGATCGCACTTAAGAAATAATTATGATGACGCGAGAGCTGTTCTTCGAGCAAGTTCAAAGAAATGGGTATGTGCCACCGGAAGCATTTTTATACCTACTCGCAAATAGTCAACGATGTATTCAAAATGATGTCGGTATTCCAGTGTTATACCACATTTATAAGCACGCTAATAATTAAAGTCACAACTAATAAACAAACTACACGACATAGCACAACATACGATACAAGCCTCTACTTGAGGGACAAGATCATATTGCCGAATTTAAATACTAAAAAATATTGGTGTCTTTTACCGATCTATCCGTAGCTATTTTTTTCTTCTTTAGGTTTTTAGCCTTTAACTACATATCTTTTAATTATTCTAATATCAAAGTCTTTTCTACAGTTGTTTTTTTTTCGACACAAACTTCAAGTTGTTAACATACAAAGATATGTATCACAGTTATCTTATAAAAAGTTTCTGAAAAAGAACTTACAGCCAGTACGCCGATGTCGAAAGAATAAGTTCATTTGCATTTTAGGCGAAAGAAATTTTATTTTATGCTAACGATGTGTCAAAATTCAATTAAAATACATAAGTACATGCGAACGAATAAAAGTGACGTAGATAAACCCAAATAGATTTGAATGTGAGTGAGTAACTTTCTTTCGCATATATTTTCATTAGATGTCGGCGAACTGTGCTGTTAAATTTCCAAAAAAATTTTAATGTACTAGAGTACTCGAATACGGGACAGCGTACAGTATATTATGTTTATTTACTATTTGTTTATTTATAGTCTTAATTATTATAAATTACTCGTTAAATAAATGTTAAAAAAAAAACAAAAAACTTTTATAAACTTTACAAGCTTCTTGCCTTTTAGCAATTTCCAGTTAACAGAAGTAATAATTTTTTAATTTTTTTTTCTAACCGGCCCACAAATTCAAGAATATTAAAAAACTTGTTTTTGTTAACTCTGTTGCAATTTCCATCTCTGCCAAGACATTTATAATGGAAAAATAACAATTTGCTCTGAAAACCCTTATAAATAAAGAGCAGAAGAAGCTGTCAAAGATGGTTGTGAGTCCCATAAATAACATCGGATCATGTAGAAGACAATTTGAAATAAACAAACGAGGTGAAAGAAGAAAACGAAAAAATATAATGTTTTTATTCATTATTATCAGTTGTTGTATTGCTGTTGCCATTCTTGTTATTATTTTTAAAGTTTGTTTTTTTTTTCAACCTAAACTTTGTTTATATTCCTTCGTCTATTGTTACTGCTATTAAAATGACAAATACAGAAGAGGCAAAGAATGCAGTCTTGAGTTTAATACGATAAATTTGCTGAGTGATAACAAATGCTGTTCAGCTGTTCTATTCCACTCAGGCAACGAATATTTTGTGGCCGCCACTAGCGCTCTAATGATAGGGCTGTATGGAGAAGGATCCGAGGCAGTCAATTTCACGTTCGTACCAACAACTTTTTATTTTCATTCATTTATTTATTGAATCTTCAAAATGAACTTACAATAAGTATTCAAATCTTAATACTAAAAAAGTTCAGCCAACGCTAGACAAAAAAGTTTTATTTTTTAACAATTGAGTTTTTTATTCGCTATTTTAGGTCTAAAGAAATATATGTATATAAATGAGACGCATATAAATGAAAAAGCTTGTTTTTTCGCTCCTTTATTGCAACATAGTCATAATCCAATAAAGCTTGTTTCGAGAAAAATGCATTTCAAATTTTTAGCTTCCATACAAGTCTTAGAAAAAATTTTTAGAAAATATCTTCTAAAGGAAACAGTTTAAAAGTAATTTGAATTAATTTTTGGCACAATATGAAAACTAGTACTGTTAACAATTCTGCATTGTTAACTCGAAAAGCTAATTTCTTGAGATATGTTAATAATTCTGCATTGTTAACTCGAAAAGCTAATTTTTTGAGATATGACCATGTTGCAATAAAGGAGCGTTTTGTGTTTTAGAAGATATTATTAGAGCATTTTTCTTGTTAAATTCTCAACAATTTATTTAGATTGTTGAGATATAAAGTTGAATATTTGAGAATATCTTTCAAAAATTTCCAAAGTCTACTGATTAAGCTCCTATGAAATGTCGACATATAAATAGCTGGGAAACATAGAAAACAAGTTATTTATAAACTTTTATTTATTTTTTAACTTTATCGGTACCAACAACTCGGCACAAAATTCAAATGACGTGCGAATTGAAGTCAATGTCCAAAGAAATCGGATATATATTCGTTGAATACTACCTGAAGCCGTTGCAAACTGATCTTAATATTCGTCAAAAGATACTCGTGGTTTGGACATTAGCTATCTACTCGGGCGTCTAGAAAATTCCTAAAATGCCAACATTTGGTCTGAATTCTGGTTTGACGGTGTAATGAGTTCTTTTTTCTTTTACAACGAATCCAAGGCTATGGGCCGATTCCTCTGGGCTTGAACTGGAGAATATGAGCATGAACGATATTTAGTTTCAGCAGTGGCTCTATGCGGCTATCTATCTTGGACATTCTTCTCAAGAGATTTAAGACTATTTAAAACAAATATGTAAGAATTCGTAAACTCGTCATCAAGCGAGGACAAGTATCTCTTTCTACAAAACATGAATACTTCTTGAGCCTTTTCACAAAAGAAGAATTATTGTAATGATGACCAAAATATTTTTGTACGTATAATCTGTGTATCTGAATTCAGTTACTCCGATTACTTGCATCAGCTTATAATTATTATTTCTATTCTGATGAAAAGTTCAAGCAGTAAAGATTTAATTCTTTAAAGTAACTGCTGTTTCCACAGTGTTAGTACTAGTTTTCAACAAATCAAACTTACAGAGTTGTTGGATATGTGGAAGTATGATTCAGTGTTATGTCTGTGTGTGTGTGTGTAATTGTAGTGTATCAAGTACATGAGTGTGTTTAAGATTTAACACCAACTTATTTCAAAAACCGGCTTTAGATTGTTTTGATTTATTCTTACCTTTGTGGCTGTTTTTTTAATGTTTTTTTTTTTGTACCACAATCTTTGCCACAAAGTTGTAAACAATTTTTTTCTTATAGTTTATTCTTTTGTATTGGGCTCATGAAAAAGATAAAGTTGAACGTGAATTGAGAAAAAAAAAACTTAAATTTGATAATTAGAGTGGCCTTACTATATAATTATTTTAAATTCAAAAACTACTTCGTCCTCTTCTGACTTATGTATACCGCTTTAATACGAGTATAGAACTTAAATAGTTTATTCACTCTGTAAGGGGTGCATTTTCGAATCATCTTGTATAATTAGTAAACTGCAGCAATTGGAAACAGATTGGAATTTTCAGGAATAAAGCTCATTTCAGTACGAATGGATGGATACCTAACCAAATAAAATTCTGACATTTGGAGTGGTTTAAATACACACGACGAGATTAGGGATCTTGTTCCCGAAACTCGCACATTTTTACGTAGCACGCGTTCATCGTCTAGAGCTCATCCATTTGTGGTCGATTGTCCAGGGAATCGTACTACGCATTATAAAGAGAATTCGTTTTTCAGCCGTACGCTTCGTCTGTGGAACAAGTTGCCTGCAGAAGTGTTTCCTGTCTGTTATAACGTTGGAAAGTTTAAGTCAAATGTTCACAAACACTACTCCCTCTTTCCCCATCCTCACAACCTATTTTCCTAGTTCTGGTACAATGCACTGCATATGTAGGGGTCATCCCCTGTGTACTGGTCCAATATAAAAAAAAAAAAAGCTTCCAATACATAATTAAAAGAATAATATCCAACGTAGGCTCCTTTGAGAAAGACGCTTCTCACGTCATTACCAACAACTAACAGATCGCAGATTACTAACTTCTTTGGGACTTCATAGGACGACAAATGGTTTTATCAGCACAGCACTCATGGCTCATAGAAGTAAAATAATGAAACTAAATTAAAGTCTCAGGTTAGGTTAGGTTTTACAGGCTGCCGATGCTCGTCCTGGTCGCCCGAGCACGTCAACAGCCGATGAAAACATTGAAGCAGTGAAGAAAATGTTTCTGCATAATCGTCGAATCATATCAGAGAGGTTGCAGATGATGTTGCCATATCGTTCGGCTCATGCCAAGCAATTTTTTCGAATCGTGCGGCAGCGAATATTGTTCCAAAAGTGCTAAATTTTGAGCAAAAGCAACATCGCATGTATATCGCTCAGGCTCTGTTGAACATCGTCAACGACGATCCGGATTTCCTCAAAAACGTCATAACTGGTGACGAATGATGGGTGTATGGCTATGACATTGAAACCAAAGCCTAATCATGCCAATGGAAGCACACAGAAGAGCCAGGACCGAAAAAAGCACGTCAAGTTCGGTCAAATGTCAAGGCTTTGCTCACTGTTTTCTTCGACTGCAATTGCGTGGTATATCATGAATTCTTGCTACAATAAGGAATACTACCTTGAAGTTATGCGCCATTCGCGCTAAGCAATTCGTCAGAAACGCACAGAATTGTGGAAAAACCAATCATGGATTTGGCACCATGATAACGCACCAGCTCACACATCGCTGCTTGTGCGTGAGTTTTTGGCCAAAAATAAAACTGTTATCATGTCTCAATCACCGTATTCACCGGGCTTGGCCTCGGCTGACTTTTTTCTTTTCCAAAAACTGAAAACACCGATGAAAGGCAAGCATTTGCCACGATTGAAGAGATAAAAGAAAAATCGAAGCAGGAGCTGTTGGTGTTTTGAGGATTGGAAATAACTCTGGCATCTGAGGTGGACTACTTCAAAGGGGGCAAGATAATAACATATAGAAGCTGAAAATTGGCTGTTGGATTAATAAAAACAGGTTCAAAAAGCGTTTCACTCTCCAACGTTAAAGGTGAAAGATACACAGAAATATATTAATAGTTCAAAACACTATATTATATATAGGTATATCCTTAATTACGTTTTGTAATATTATGTTGAGCTTAAAAGTGGTTCACAAAAAGCGTTTCCGTCTTCTAAAACGCATGCGAATATTAAGGTTCGAAATCATGAAACAGGTCCTATATACTTAATAATTTCGAAACTGCTTCATACTTAATCCATAAATGCCCATCAATTGTAAAGCTACATACACACGGTTGTCAGATCTTAAAATATTGCCAGTAAAATTGTCTGAAAATGTATTACAATCGTGTGAACTGCCAATTTTTAACTTACAACGTTGTCAGAAAAACCATTGTCAATCAGTTGTAAGACGACAATGTTGTCAGGCATCTGACAATCCTGAGAACACTCTTCGTCGGCATTGCCACATAATTGGCTGGTATTGTAAGCTCAGTTTTAATTGTCAGATGTATAAAATTAATACACCTGACAATGGCATCATTGTCAGAAAAAAGTTTGATGGGCATTACTGCCAAACAGATGGTTGTTTATATAGATAAGTGGCAATGCCTTAGAACATGTCTGCCAATTTTTTTCATCTAACAATTTGACAACCGTGTGAACTGACAATTTTTGTCTGACAATGAAATCGTAAGATTTTCTTACAATCGTCTGAACACACAATTTACTTCTGCGGGACAATTTTTCATTGTCACTACATTGTCAGCATGTTGCCAGATCTTACAATATTGTAACATCTGACAACCGTGTATACATAGCTTTAGAGTTATTTGGGTTTTTTCAGCTTTTGATTGACGAAACTCAAATAATTTTGATGCTCTTATTTGATGCATAGTTTATTTAATAGTTTCTTCTTATGCTTGATGGAAAAATACGTTACTTGCTTGAGGTTTGTCTTCATCATTTGAAAATAATGAAGGGTGAGAGGTCTGCAGTTACGTTTCTATATAAAATTTAAAAATCCTGTAACAACTTTGCCTTAGTAACCAGTTAAATACTCGTACATCTAAACACTTTAGCAACTGGCCACTTTATTAGTCTGAGAAAAAACAACATTGCAATTTGAAGAAAACAATAACGTTTAATAAAAAATTGTAGACCATTAAATGCGCAATAGAGCTCAGCTTTAAAGTGATAAAAAAAAAGCTCGGTTCAAGATAAACAACTACAAACTAAATTAACAAAAAATATAAAAACTAAAAACAAAATTGTAGTACGAGTTCTATTCTCCGCCAGTTTCTTTCAAAGTCTTAATATGCTGCAAAATCTTGCAGAGAAAGCTTCCATGCTGTTTTGATCCATGATCGCCACAAACCAATTGTTGCTAGCTTGTATGTGTGCATGTCGATATGTATGTATGTGCTTATAAATGTACATATGTATGTAGTATGTCTTTTATTATGATTTTTAAGTTTTAGTGTACAAACTATTTGAAAACTAGATTTTGAAGTTGTTTTCTGCCTTTATCTCAAATCTTACTGCTGAAGAAATACTGTACGAGTACGCTGCTGACTGACATTAAATCTCTTTTAATTAAGAAATTAATTGGTCATAAAAGACTATTTATTTGTTGATTCGTGCTTAAATTAACAGATTTCTATTTTTTCCGAAAGAAGCATACATAATTCCTTTTAAGGAATAAGAGAAATAAAGTTTGTGAAAAATAATATTGTATAATAATAACGCGGACCAGCCATAACCAAAAGTGCGGTGACGCAAAACTAAATAAGTGTACTCGTATAAAGTAAGTATTCAAAGTCGAGCTAAGATACCACCACTTTCGAAACCGCTGGTCTGGTATGATTGTCAGCTGTTAAATATCTGTCACTTGAATGTGGTGTATATAATCGTTGACGCTGCGGTGAGGGAAACTGTCGCTTGTGTGGTCTTGCGTATTTTCACGGTCATTTGTTCGAAACTTTTGTCAACAATTTGTTTGAGGTGTCGGCAGCATGTCTTCCACGATTTTCTATTCTCTTGTACCCATCGTTTAAGACATCTTTAAGGCATGGCCAATTGGGATCATTTGAGTAGCGCCGTGTGTATGGATCTTTTTTCAAATTTAACATATCAAAAATCAAATTGGTTTTCTACAGTGTATTTTTTAAAACTGAAAAGTTTTGTCTTGTGCAATTGCATGAAAGTGATCGGTTACTGAAATGAACGACCCGTCACAGTTCTAATACTGACTATTTTCCAATCGAATAACCCACTTTTCCAACATTGCAGGGTGGTTAAAGTCGTCATAATGCATTTTCTGGGCAAGGAGTTGGCCAGACTTACAAAAAATTTGAAGAAAAAGGAAGATTTACTGATACGATAAAATCTGCAAGCCATAGCGTTCCGCGCTCCGGCAAAAACATCGTTGCTATTAGTGAAAATATGGTGATATGTACGTGTGCTGTACCCCTATAATAACCAACTTTTATGATCTACAATTTAAGATCATGAACTGCACAGTATACGGCTTGAAGACAACACGATCAAGTTTGTCTTTGTTGCTTGAGAAGTTTCCAGAATGCGTAATTTAAAGTTAGCGGCTTTGCAGACTGTCATACAAGTCCTAAGACTTTGATTGGGTTTTGTGACACAGAAATCTAATGATATTTATTGCGGCTGACAAAAACTCTAACGTACTATTACATTTTTTAGTCACTCAATAACAGCTGCAGTAAAATGAAAAATTCAAGTAGAAAATAAACAGAAAATTTGGTCGTCAACAACGTGTACGTTTCAATAATTATGTATCTAAATCTGTACCTGTACGCTCTGGAGTACCGCAGGGAAGCCATCTAGGACCAATTCTTTTTGTATTGTCTATCAATGATCTAGCATCTTTCATAAAATTTTCCAATATTTTAATCTATGCAGACGGTGTAAAAATTTTTTCAACATGTGTGCTCTGGAACCAAAACTGCCTTCAACTAGATTTGGACAATTTCTTTAATTGATCTAAGCAAAACCTTTTAAAATTAAAATTTAGCAAGTGCAAGCATATGCACTTCTCAAGAAAATCTAACCCTCATGGGCATTTTAGGCTTGGTGGCCATGTATTAGACACAGTTGAAGAATTTCTGGATCTGGGCGTTTTATTTGATAGAAAACTTACAATCAACCAACACATTAGCTTTTGCTCAAGTAAAGCAAGAGGAGCGCTTGGCTTTGTAGAGCGCTGGTCAAAAGAATTTGCTGATTCCACTGTTGTAAAGCTTTAATCAGGCTAATACTGGAATATAGCTCGATTATATGGGACCCTTTTTATTATGTACATCGGGATCGAATTGAGTCTATCTAAAAACAATTCCATCTTTTCATTCTACGCAATATCTACACGAACACTGTAGCCAACCTACCATCCAATGAGTTCAAACCGCAACAAATAAAGCTGCCTTCTTTGACAAGTCGCAGAAAAATGTTCAACGCCATTTTTGTCTTCAAATTGATTAACGGCAATATCTGCTCTGAGTATCTGGTGTCAAAGCTGAAGCGTAGTCTTCGTCAATATCAACCTTTGTCAGTGCTTTATTACCGTCAAAATTATGTGAATGCGGATCCCTTCCGTAGATTATGTTGTTGTTTTAATGAACTGTACCACCTTATTGACTTTTCGGTGAACTTAAATATTGTTAAGCGTAGTATAATCTTAGAATTGAATTCCAGTAAATAAAATTTTTTTTTGTTTATTAATTTTCGTAATTCCAGTAATTAGCTATTTTTTATATTTTTTATACATTTTTGTAATTTTTTTTAAACTCATATGTGTGTGTACATATATAGTATCTGCCTGTAAGGAGTTGTTCTCCATAGGCATAAATAAATAAAAATAATTATTTTTGTAAAAAATGCAACCGTGGCCCAATTAAAAATCTTATTATTTAAAAAAAATTTTTCTAGAAATTATGAAATGTTATCAGATCTCAAATCTCTTAAGTGCGGTCTCCACCTGACATGAAAACACTAACTTTAACGCTAACTTCAAGTTAAAGTTAAATGTGGACTGCTCATGTTGAAGTTTGGTTAAAGTTATAACTTGGTTGTTAAAACATTTCATTTGGAAACTCTGTTATAACTTAAATTGACAGCAGCCTGTTATTTGTAGTTGTTTTCCACCATTTTTATTTTTTTACTATGAGAAGTTATAACTCTAACATCACTACGTGTACGCCGACTTAAACAGATAGATATTTAAACAGCAAGTTTTAACTTCATGTTTTAACTGCGTTTGAAGTTAGGTGTAGACTGCATGTTATCGAATAATTTGTCATTATTATAACGTTTTACATTTACACTATCCCACTTGCCCGTGTTCTATGAATTTTTGAAAAGTCTTAATACAAAATATGGTAATCTGCACAGCCCTTTAGCCACCAAGACCATCAGCTTAAGTAGACCAGGTAGTTCAATAACGTTTTTTTTTTCTTTTTTGTATTTCCGTGTTGTAATTGACATGTTCAAATCAAGCGTCCACAATTACTACTCGTTTTTCTTCCTCTCCATAACCTATTTTCTTAGTTCTAGTAGAATCCAGTACATACTATGTAGGGGTCAAACCCTGAGTACTGGTCCAAGATAAAACAAAATAATAATAATATACAGGGAAATAATCACATCGATGGGCTATAAACTGACTACAATACGAGTATTTCAATCATTAAAGATATGACACACTTTGTTTAAATTTAAAGATGGAAATTGCTTGATGAAAACCCCTTTATTTAACCTGTACCCAAAAGGCACATATGTGCATTGTATGTATGTGTACACACAATTAACAAAACACGCTTAAGACCGTAATTAATTTCTTAAGCAGCTGTCGTTGACTTAAATAAATGTTTTGTTTAACCAATTTATACATACATATGTAACCTTTTTTAATATATTATTATTATAATTTTTTTTTTCTGGAAAAAGTGAAAACCCTTTGCGCAATTCGGACATTAAACATCATTAAAAAGTTTTCCATCATACAATGACTTTTAGATGGCTTTCATTAATCTTGTTAATAATGTTGTGGAAGTGGAAAATCTCTCTGTAATGAAACACATTAAAAACGTTGTTATTTTAAGAAAACTGCTAAATGGAGACAACCTCTTAATGAAAACAAACAGTTTTTGCTATTGTTGTAACTTCCGTTCATTTTTAGTGAAAACACTTCGAGAAAAGGTTGCTTGCGATGATTTGGCAAACAACAATTTATTATGACTTTTATGGTACAAAGCAGAGATCTGCAACCGGAGCCTATTTCAATGATCTAAGTACAGCCGTCTTAAATCGAGTTGCAGCGTAATTGTCCAGCGTGTATTATTTGCTTAAGTATGTTTTCTAATCGTTAGCGCTTGCGTCTGTAAACTAGAGTATATAACATACCCAATCAAGTTTGTGTGCGGTTGGCCCAGTGGCTGAGTAGTTAAGGCAGCCGTTCATGATATGTCATGGCCCAAGTTCAAATCCGAAAGTGGTGTTCCCCAGCTAAAGGTTTGATTATTATTTTTCTGGTCTTCTTCAATCAAAAATTTTTCATCACAGCAAATTTGTATTGTAAAAAATTCTTCTTAAGAAAAAACTAAGGAAAGGAAAAACTGGAACTAAAACCCGATGTACAAAAATGTTCAAAAACCAAAAATCTAATTTGAAAATAATAATTGTACTCGTATGTAAGAATTTGCAGTCACACATTTATTTGCCTTATCCATGAGAGTTTCGTGTGTTCAGTTTTATGTCTTTACTCAATCACACTCGGTAAACGCATTTGTACTACAGGCGGCGTTGCCAGAAGGTTTAAAACAAATCATGTTTTGGCGATTGTGTTGTGAAGAAAATATTTACACATATTTTATTCGAATATATTTAGCTCAAAACCGGTAAAAATAATAACTTTTACTTAAAATAAATAAATTTTTTTATGAAGCACATTTTCATCAAATTTCTTTCATTTTATATTCCTTCATTTATGTATAATAATTTTTATTTCTTGATTTTAACCCACAAACACAATAAATGACTAGTTACATATAACTAATTGTAGAAAGCTCAAAATGGTGGTAAATCATTAAATCTGACAGCCGCTGAAATCGATGTTAAATAAAAGGTGATCCATATACAAGAAACCAGCCTTGCAAAAAATCATACTTGGTCAACAATATGAAAAACATTACATTTCGTTCAAATATGATTTTGTGTTCAGCCGCACAAATACGCAGTTGATTTTTAGTCAATAACACAATGATCCACATCTGCGCTAATTGAGTGCAATCATCAATAGTGTTCGTGCTTAAATATAAATGAATGCGTATGTAGATCGGCAGTGTTTCTTGCGTTTGAGTTTTTGTTTTGGAAGAAAAAAATTCACAAAACTTATTTTTTTTTAGAATTTTCTCAAAAAACACATTTAAAACATTAAATTAGACTTAAAATAGCTACATAATCGTATATAAAAACAAAAATCAATTAGAACAATTTATATAGACTTAAAACTGCTTTATCACATATTATATAGGTATATGAATATTATAATAGAATTTAACTGCCTGGCCCACGATGTCACTAGACATCGCTCGCTCGCATAAATACATGCTAACCAAAAACAACATTTTAAAATTAGTTTTTGTTTCAAACGTATCTATGCGAGGGGGCGATGTCGAATGAAATCGTGGGCCATGAAACATATGTTTCAAATACATAGAACTCACTATCAAAACAAAAACAAACATGAAGCTGATTTTATTCAACACTAAGATGAATGCCCAGCGTTTACAAAATGAGTTGAATTTACTCAGTATTGAACTTTGTTGCTTGATTTTTGTTGATTACAAATTTCAGTGTATTAGTTAATCAAGCAAAAACATGATTTTTGGTGATCACTGGCATATACTCGTACAGAACAAAAGTATTTGTCGAGCGTGTTATTTTTACAAATTGATTGTGTAGTTACCGCGATTAAAAATGAAAATAGAAAATACTCAAAATCTTGCTCTTACTAAGCGCGAGTAACAACAACACATTTTTTTGTGGTCCTTTCTTTTACTCTTAAAAAACTATAATAGATACGAACCTGATAGTATACATTTTTGATGTATCAAGATTTCGCAAACGAACGACAAGTATATATAGCAAAGCATCAATTTTTATGAGTGAAACTGATTAGGTAAACAAGCAGTCTACTTGTGGTTGTGGTGC
The DNA here is from genome assembly GCA_914767995.1 of Thecocarcelia acutangulata. Taxonomy (NCBI): domain Eukaryota; kingdom Metazoa; phylum Arthropoda; class Insecta; order Diptera; family Tachinidae; genus Thecocarcelia; species Thecocarcelia acutangulata. The sequence continues at coordinate 119,547,303 of OU612096.1, read as the reverse complement.
ACTGGTGCAGATCTCTGGTATAAACATACTATACACATACATAAATAGTTATGTATGTGCGTACATACTGATTCTATTCATTAGGCTCATTTAAGAAATTAAGGGAAAAACTAATTGATATAAATTTTAGTTGATGGTGCCATTAGCGTAAACAATTTATTATTTCTCATTGTTTTTGTTGTTTTTTGTTGTTGTTGTTGTTTCTGTTGTTATAGTTGTTTCATTTAATGGGTAAAAGAACTTAATAAGGTAGAATACTGTGAAGAACCGCTTGCTCCAGCGCACAGAATTTGGGACAACTGTTGTGAACGTACTTGTCCTTTTGTGCGTGAAAGTCAGAGAACTAAGTATGTTGTACATACAACGTGAGCTATCAACATAAAAAAACTCATTTAATTTAATTAGTTCAATACAACATTTTAGTATTCGGAAAAATATTATAATATTTGTGCATAGAAGAATTATGAATGGCTTCTCGGGCAAAAATTTGTTACATTTTGTTTGCGAAATAGACGTTTACATACTGTGCGTTCTTGCCATTAACTTTATCTTAAAGAAATTAAGAGAAAGTTTTGTGTCCGTAGCACCGAAATTTCCTGTCTTCTACGCATTTTTCATTATGACTACAGTAAGTTAGTAATCGATTAGCCAGCGCACCATTTGTTATAAAAACATGCGTCCATTAATTTTCGGTATATTTGCTGAGATTTTTAAAATGCCTAGAAGATATAAAAGCATTCAAGATGTTTTGGCCCTTCCTGGAAGTCGTGAAATTGCCGAAAAGCAGCAAGATTTGGGTAATATACTTGTACGTATGTAATGTACGTATGTATATGTACGTATGTAATATGACAGCGCTAATGAAAGAGAAAGACATCTGTGATGATGATGAAGCATGAGAAAATAAACGGCCTTGAGATGAAGAAATACGTCAATCGTTGTATGAAGCTGAGTTAACTAATGCAGCAGTCTCTTCAAACTTTCCTTGTTGTGCAGATCTCAGCTAACAAAGCACACTGAAAAAAACGCTTCATTATGGGTATAAAAACGCGTCGTTTGCCATTCTTTCGCTAATTCCATGAAAAGTTTCATTTCGGTTATGAAAGCCTAAATAATGGGTTGGAAATTTGGCATTGCACCACCTTATTATTTGCTATAACTTCATTCAATCTTCCATTTAATGATTTTTATAGAAGTTGTAGGACGAGCATTAAGCAGAGAGTGCTCTGCCTTATACTGTTCCTCTGTCGTTGTCCAGGGCTTTATATCTAGTCAGACCAATGCTGCCCAAATTGGCAGATATATTGGGCTGAAATATTAGAATTGAATGTTGGTGGATTAGACTTTTTCATCCAATCCTCGGTTTGGTTCTAAGCTAGACGGGTGCTATGTAGATCTTCTGAGATATATATAACACTTCGGGAACACAACGGAGCCGCATTGGACCCAAGTGAGATGGGTTTTCAATAGCTAGCACAAATAGCATTCTAAGAGCTCGTAAGCTAAAATCCTTCTGTAAAATCTAACATAAATATCTCTGTCAGAACACGCTACATTTATATGTAAAACACCCACCCATCCCACTGTTCGTTTATTTTGCTGGCCAGAGCTTCCAATACACGTTACGCTTAAGTAACTAAAATATTAACGAACATTATCGTTTATCATCTTGGGACAGACAACGTACAATTTGAAAGGCGAAAAGTGTTTTACTTTTATCCTTATATTTTAATCGATATGTTTAGAAATGTAAATACTTTTACATAGACTAAGCACATATTTGTACATATGTTAATGCATATGTATTTAGGTATGAAAATGAATGTAAGCCGGCAAATTAAATTATTTCGTGCGTAGACAAGTCTAAGCGTGAGTTTAATTAATTCAAAAATTTTAAAATTCATTAAAACTGTCAGTTATTACACGCAGCCATTAACAGCCATCAAGCTTAAACGAGTTGATGATGAATAAACTGACAGGTTGACAGCCAAAAAACAAACAAAAAAAAGGAAAACATGGTCAAGAGCAAAACAAAACACCCAGTAAAAAACAGAGATATAAAAATTTGGACCGAAAAGACCCTGATTTGCCAACACCATACCGCTCTTTGGATATACATATTATGAGTCACACATAAAGCAATCAATATTAAATTTATTGGACCCAACTTGTAGCCACAAGTTATCGCAGTGGCTCATTTTTTTAAGTCATGTATTAAAACTTTTTTTTAAATTTAATTTAAAAGTAATAAAACAAATTAGTTTTATTCACTATATTAGTGAATATTGTGTTCAAACTCCAATGGGGGCTTTACAAAACCTTTTAATGTGTCCAAAGCCTTCACAACGGCAGTAGTTTAGCGGACGCACTTCCGTTTTACCAAAACATGCAAAATGACTTTGTTTCCCATATTTGATATTCGAGCTGACCGATTTACTTTTCGGTTGAAATCGTTGCGTATTAACTACGACATCGCCTCCGGCGCACCCGACGCCGATATAATCGTGGATATGTACGATCCTGTCATTAATTTTATAACTTTAATTATCAGTTTTCGGGCGTCTTCTAACTCTAGACCAAGTTGTTGTGTGAGACGTAGCTTGTCAAACAAAAAAATCGGTGACATCTTCGTCATCAAGCTGTTGCCTATTGGATATTTTTTTCCAGAGTTCGGCTACTGACTGTTGGCTAATAAATGTGTGTATAACCTTATCTTCAAATTCAGCCGCATTATACCAATTAAGCTCAGCGCATTCCAAATTAGCTCTAGGACATTGTAGACAAAAAGACTCTGGCCAATTTTTCGGGATATAAAGTTGAATGTTTGAGAATATCTTTCAAAACTTTTCAAAGTCTACTGATATGTCGACATATAGACTATTTATAATTTTTTAAACGTAGTAAATTAAATATTCAGCCATGTTCCGAGAACGCGCGTTTTGAAACCGCAATGCGTTTTGAAAAACGCTTAATTGATTTTTAGGTGTTCTGAGGAACACGCGTTTTACTGGCGTTTAGGAGTTTTTCCGAAAAAATACATGTCGCTCCTTTATTGCAACATAGTCATATCTCAAAAAATGAGCTTTTTGAGTTAACAATGCAGAATTATATTGTGCCAAAAATTTATTCAAATTATTTTTAAACTGTTTCTTTTAGGATATATTTTCTAAGACTTGTATGGAAACTAAAAATTTTACATGTGTTTTTTTTTCAGTTATGACTATGTTGCAATAAAAGAGCGATTTTACTTATGTCTATATGTATGTGGTAGTAATATAAAACGAAAAAAATTTTGACAACAAATAGGAAAATTTTTCAATTTAGTTTTTTTAACGAAAATGTGTAAAATTCTTTAAACTTTTTATTGAAATAAAACGAAAACATATTAAATTTTAATAGTGAATAATTTTATTGCCTTTTACAAGTTCAGTTTTAGTAAATTCAATCAGTTCACTTCAATATACAAATGTGAGTTGAAGTCGCCAATTTTAAGCGATATGCGTTTTCCAGAACACCTATTTGGCGTTTTCAAATCGAAAACGCTAAATTTAAGCGATTTACGTTTCTCAGAACATGCCTGATTGTCTTGTAGTAATCAAGCTTGTAAGTTTTTGATATCATTAAAAAAACAAGAAGGTAATCAATTCAATGTTTGTGGTCTTATGTACATATGTCAAAATTCTCACGAACTAGATTAATTCGCCTCAAACACTCAAACAGGTTCAATGATTATCTGTGGCCTAGGTTGCTTATAGTTTTATGGTCTTATTCATAAAAAATGTTGTACGTTTATTAAACTGCTATTTGACAAATTTCTATGAAAAATATGTCAAATAGGTATTTAATAAACATACAATATTTTTTATGAATACGGCCGTTAGTCAATATCTTATTTCGTGACGTTGGCAAAACCGAATAATCTGCGGGGTTACTCTCAATTGCGATGCGAAAGAAAAATCGATGAATTGGTACCCTGTATTACGTTTTCGTACTTTCTTTTCGCATTTAATGTTCTCTTTCGCACATTCTATTTTATCATTCTTCACTATTGTTTGTTTTGTGATACCAGTGTTACTTCATTTTTAAACTATTTCGCGAAAAAGTTTGCGCAAACAGCACAGAATACCAAATTATACTCTTATCGCATCAACCTTTCGCATCGAACTTACTTTCGCATCGCAATAGAGAGTAGGAGGGTAACTCTCTATGTCTTTTGAATTTGAAGTATTTTTTTTTTATTCAGTTTGACGCAAAAAATTATACATGTACATACATATATATTTATGTAACCCAAACTGTTTATCTGGGTTAATGAATTCTTTAAAATTTTTTTTAACGACTTTCAACATTATTCCAACGGAAATCAAAATTTTGGATAGAAGCTCGTTTGTCAGACTGGGTTAAAACTACAAATATCATTCCAGAGAGAAAAATTTATCGCACTGTCTTTGTAAACCATCAAGTTGAGTTTTATATTGCGGTTGCGCTTACGCGACCGGTCAGCCATTGCCAATATGATGTTATATGCCAGCACAACACAAACAACTTTTTTACCGCTGGGTAACACTAATACCTCCGTATGTAAATTATTTTAAAAGGCTCTTAATGTAGAACAACTGGCATTACTATATACACAATGAATGTTTTTCGTTGTTAATTTGGATTTTATAAATTCGAAATTCATCAACTTTAATTCTGTTGAGAACATGTAAGTCGTGGCTTCTGGTTATCCAGTGTTAATTTGGCGCTGCCGCATTATTTAATTTGTTTTATTTCAGTGATTTTAAAATTTTTGTTTTTTTGTTTTTTGTTACAACTTATTAAAAATTTTCGTTTAACTTTTTTTCTAATTCAAAGAGTCCATATTTTTTCTTTTTAATTAACATCCGGCGTTTGTTCCAACTGTTATCATTTAACAAAAGTTAACATTTAAAACTTTTGTTAAATTTACTCTAATTGCTGGCATGCATGTAAAAAGTATAATTTATTAATAAAATGTATATAATTAAAGTGTCTTAATAAACTAATTAGTAGCTTCGTGGGAGTATAACGAATTAAATAGTCAGGACCAATCAAACTATTGTAAAAATAAAATTTCGAAGTTCTTAATAGTGAAAACGACAATAATAAGTTCTATTAAGTTGTTTTCATACAGATGAGATCATTCATTATGATTATACAAGTGAGTGGAAACATTTTAATACATGAAAGCTAGGTTTTATTTTACTTTCTCTCTCTCTCTCTCTCTCTCTCTCTGTCATGCAATTCTCTCTGTCATTCAATTTGCCTATTTTCAATAATTTTAGCCAGTGTTGCAATAATGGAGATTCTACTTTAATTTTGAAGATTTTTCAAGTAAAATAAGATTTGAAGATCTTTTTTTCAAAACTCTGATTTTTGAGGCTTGGTATTCTAATAAATGTGTGAACGAAGTTTCATAAAAAAAATATATATTAAAGATTCTTAAAATGATACTTGAAATAATTTTTTATCTTTGTACGAGTACCATTGTACACTTTGTACAAATATATTTACATAAATAAGAGCCAAATACACTAAGCAAACCCTTTGGCAAATACTTGGTTTCTGTTTGCTCTCAAACAACACAAACCTAATTCATACAAACACAAATGAATCACTTATTTGTTCTCAATGAGATTAGACGCGATTGTGTTGGCGCAAGTTTGTGTGCCATATGTAAGTATAAGTCCGTTATATAAAATTTTTTTTTTTTTTGGCGGCTTTTTTATTTACGATCTCGTTGTGATCAATTGAGCATCGCCCGTCGATTTTGGCGAAATTTTTGTTAGGGCGTTTTTACACTGTAAATACCATTATGTAGAAAGACGAGGCTCATGTTCTCTTAAAAGCCCACGACCATTAGCAAAACTGCCCAGAAACCGGTACCCACTTTTGAAACATGAAAACCCATTGCATTGCCCCAGAGTAACTGCTGGGTCCACGTGTAAAATAATTAGACCATTTTCTTAATCGAATTCTCCGTAAACAATCCTCCGTTTTAAACAGTGTGTTCAACTCAGTGGAAGACACCTGGATGATGTGCATCTTTAAAAAATAATTTTCATACCATCGTTCAATGGTCTTAATAAAACTTTATGTCAATTATTACGTTTTTATACACTTCACAAAAATGTTAAGGGTATATATAAGTTTGTGTACCCGTTTGTAATTTCTACCATTTTAATTTGCGACCCCATAAAGTATACTTAATTTTGGCGGCCACACTCGGCTTAAAAGAAGGGATACCGCTGCCACCATCAGATTGCTAAATAGGTGATTTTACCGAAATAGCTCCCGCATAATAAAACTTTTTGTCTAGCTTTGGCCGGACTTAAGAATCACATTTTTTAATTTTAAATTTAGTATTAAGATTTGAATACTTATTGTTAGTTCATTTTGAAGATTCAATAAATAAAAAAATGCTTAACAAAAAATAAAATAAAAAATAAAGTATATATATTCGGAATCAGAATTAATGGAAAAGTCGAGTAAGCGTTGTCCGTCTGTCGGTAGTTGAAATACCGTTTCTGAGAAAACTATTAGACATAGAAATTTTTTTCTCTCGCCGTTCTTTTACCCCATCGATTCATGGGTTTGCTATTGAAATTCAGTTCACATATAGCTGATATATATAATTGAGATATAAATTTAAAGGCAAAGCAAAAATCTTCCGATATGGGTCTATATACATATACTCGACATATAGCCTAAACCGATTTTTTCATAAAAATGTCGCGTAAGTGAACTTAAATTTGTTTTTGCTTAAAAGCAGCTATGGTGATAAAAAAGGAGGTTAGTAAAATATAGAACATGAAAATTTCCGTTATCGGTCCATATATACCCGAGATATAGCCTACACCGATTTTTCCATGAAAAAATTTTTTATTTTTTTTTTTTTTGCTTGAAAGCAGTTCTGGTTATTAAAGGAGGTTTTTTAAATGCAGAAATGAAAAATTCTGATATCGGTCCATATATCCGAGAAAAGTTTACCTTTTTGGCATGGTGATTACAAGGTAACAATTTTTTCCCCCGATATCGGTCCATATATGTGTATCCGATTATATTTATTTCAATTTTATGTAATATGCACTATATTTTTACGTGACTATCGTGAAGGGTATTTTAGATTCGGCCCAGCCTAATATACTACACACTTACCTGTTTTATTTAAGTTTGAAAATCTAAATCTGCTGCCAGACACTCTGTATTACTCAAAATAGCAAAACGTAATAAAATTTCAATTACAGCATTATTTTTTGGGAGTTAAGTACACTTTAGCAGCATTTTTTTAAAGACGATTTAGTTGTAACATATTTTTGGATATGGCCACACTGGTCTTAAGATAATTGATTCAAACAGGAATATTCTTTTACTGAATGTCTCTCTTTGCAATGTTTCTAATATTAGTGGTGCAATTTTTTTAAAACTAGGTCAAAACCACAGGCTTACGTGCTTGTTCGCAAAAAGCAACTTGTCGAACATGTAACATCAGAACGGTTGATCGTTTAGTTAATCCATTCGTTTTCGAAACCATTGACGTTTTGATATGCAAACATTTCGTATGCAAGTATTCCATTAATCTTATGTGGTTTTGATTTAACAATCCACTGCAAATCAATAACACGTTTGCGTTTGAGTTCTGTTCAAATTTCAAACCAAGACGCCATGCGTCATAGATACATACATATCTTTCATATGCGCTTTTATAGGCTTACAAACATTAACCCAATCTTATACAAAAAGTAAGTGCTCGCCGGTTTGCATTGCGTTTGGCTGACTACAGCAGCAGGATATTGGATACCCTTCAGGCGCCGTTTATACGCGCACACATACAGACGTGCATGTGCACATTTCACAATACCGAAACCTCCTTCCCTGCACATCACATCATAAATGTGGTTTTTCACAAGACAAAGCCTGAGACGAAGAAACGAAAATTCAATAAATTCTTGACAAGTGGAAATAAAATTTAACAAAATATTTATTGAATTCACCACCGCAATAGGACAAATACGAGTATTATCTGAACAGTGTTCCGGTCATAAAAAGCAAGAACATGTTTATGCTTTCTCTTTTCAAAAAAAAAAAAAAAAAAGGAAAAAAAAACCAAATATGTATTAAAATTAACAATAAATTCTCCTACTGATAACAAGGTCAAACGAGTTGATGACTAAAATACAAAGTGCTGCTCACACTAGTCCTGGCGCCAAACATTTGATTGATATGTAGACCACGAACGTTGTCTCTATGGGCATAAGGTAGTTTAGTTATGTATGTTGGTTTTTATTTTCCTCTGCCAAAGAATCCACCCATACACACACACACACACACATGCACACATACAGAAGTTTTGCCATTTGTTTTAATGTGTCCTTTTCATATGGTTTGCAGCATAAATTGGTCACAAAAGAGTGTTATCTTGATTGTCAGATAACATTTTTGACTACAAGAACATGACTACTTTGTTAAAGTTTGCTATTCAATTTTCTTAAAAGGAAAAAAATGCTTTTACACATTCAGTTTGAAATTGAAATGTCCTGCAGGAATTGAGGGAGAGATTAGTGTGCGGTGGACTCATATACTCGTAGAAGGGCTAGCGGATTAACATAAAAAAAAACAAGTATTTTATGTGTTCACACCCCCGCAGCTTTTATATTGATTTATATGGGAAACCCCCGCCTAACAAGTCATTAAGCTGGAAAAGCTGACGCAAAATAAATTTAGCAAACAAATGGGTGAAACTCTTACACTGTTAAAAGAGTTAACTGAAATTTAAGAAAATTTACTTCGTTTGGCGCTGGTTATATTCTTTGCAGGAGTGCAATTAAGGACGTCTTTCTGCATTAACGTAAACGTTTGACGTTTAAATTTTATAACGATTTTAAAAGTGGCTGATGAAAGCTGCCACCAAAAAAAAACGTAATAACTTATTTTCTGTGTAACTAATCTCTTACATTTTTACTGTACTTTATAGGTTGATCTTTAGGTTTAACTAAAATGAAGAATTGGGACAATGCAACAAGAACTTCGATAGTGCAACGCTTTTACGCTTTAGAGTCCGTTGTTTCCGTCTATAGAGAATATAAGCGCACGTTTGGCGGCACTCCTCCTCGCAGATAGGCTATAATGAGGCTCGTGAATAATTTTGCTGAGCGTGACACAATCTCAAGAATGCCTTATCATCGCGATCCCTCAGTTTGGACGCACGAAACTATCGCTGCTGTAGCTGTTGCCATACAATCCAATTCTAAAGTTTCGACAAGGGAGCTTATCTGCTCAAATGGGTGTCAGCAGACAATTTTGCACCTAGCCTTACACTTATTTTTATATAAGATTCAAGTCATTTTTTCTTTTTTTTTTATCTTGGACCAGAACTCAAAGGATAACCCCTATATATGCAGTGCATTGTACCAGAACTAGGAAAATAGTTTGTGAGGAGGAAACACGTCTGCCGGCAACTTATTCCACAGGCGAAGCGTACGGCTGAAAAACGAACTATCTCTGTAATGCTAATGTAGTACGACTCCCCTGGTAATCGACCACAAAAGGATAAGCTCTGCACGAAAAACGTGTGCTACGTAAATATGTGCGAGTCTCGGGAACAAGATCCCTAATCTCGTCAGAGTAAAATCCATTGTAGCAACGATAGAACAGAGTAACTCACCCCACACTACGTCGATGATCCAATGAGTCAATAGAATTGGATGCCCTGCTGTCACTGATGAGCTTCTTCGCCCTCTCCTGCACACGCTCGAGTAACACCAAAATAGACTTTGAGGCACCGGCCCGAAACATGAGAGTTGTGCTCCATAGGTGGTATAAATACGAAGGAGATCGGATGGAGTGCAGTACATCTTACAGCGTTTCAAAAAACCTAGGCACTTGAATGCTCCTTTAGAGACATGAAAAATGTGTTCAGTCCAGCGAACATCACACTGTATTTTCATTCCTAGAACATCAAGAGCATCCGATTTCTCAATATTTTACCATCCATGAAGTACAGATGAAGCAGAATCTGCGGTCGTTTGTTTGTGTGTTAATAAACAACACTGGGTCTTACGAGCGTTAAAAGTGACCCTGTTTTCATGACCCCATTCAGAGATTAATAGAAGATCACTATTCAGTGAACCATTCATATTTTGCCTCGTGGCAACGATCTCGGATGGGCTGGGCCTTTAACTGAAAGAGTACGAATGGCAAATGCTGCTGTCATTCGCGAAAGAGTGGATAGGGTTAGAAGTTTGATATAGAAAGTCGTTAAGGAAAATGTAGGAGAAAGAATTAAGAAACAAACCGAACCCTAGAGACTTCCTGATTCGCTTGGAATTTTGTGAGAAGATCATTCAAATGGTGTGAAAGGATGAAAACGTCTTGAACTGCATTTTTACGTCTGACATGTGCCTCGTGTGATTTAAACGGCAATGTTAACAAACCAAATTGTCGAATATGGAGTAATTCTAGCCATCAAATACTCCATCAGATGCAGTTACATCCACTTCGCTTCACAGTGTGAAGTGCTGTTTCTTCAAGTTGTATTGTCTGGCCTTAGTTTTTCGAAGAAAACGGTCTTACTGTTACGGCCAATAGAGACCGTTACTTGAAAGAGTTTTTCTTTTCAGAATTACGCCGAAAGAGCATGCCTTTTAACTCTGTTTGGTTTCATTAAGATCGGGCAACTTGTCACATAGCCACGCCTGTTATGACAGAATTGAGGCAAAAATTTCCCAATAAACTGATATCAAGAAACTCACTCACACTCCGTTTGCTTCACAGGTCTCCTGACCTCACTGTAGCTGATTTTTTTTTTCTGGGGTATATTGCAAACAAGAAGTTTACAACAGAAACCCCAATAAATTTGGGTAATTCATTTGAACGGTAATTGAGACAGTTCCCGCTGCAACACTCCAGGCAGTAATGAATAACTTTTTGATAATATAGGGTGTTTTTTTAAGCTAGATAGAACTTTAAATTGTAAAAAGTAACACAAAAAATTAAATTTTGATGAAACATTTTTTTTATTTGTTTCAGTATACTCTGACAAATCATCATGAATAGACTCACGCTTGAACAACGCTACGAAATTATCCAAATTTACTTTGAAAATCAGTCGTCGATTCGCGCGTTGTTTTATCGCAAAATTGTGTTCAGCGATGAGGCGCATTTTTGGCTTAACGGGTTTGTTAATAAGCAAAATTGCCGCATATGGAGTGAGACCAATCCACAAGAGACCCTACAGACTCCATTACATCCAGAAAAATGCACTGTTTGGTGCGGTTTTCATGCTGGTGGCATCATCGGACCTTATTTCTTCAAAAATGAGGCCGGAGCTCGCGTTACGGTCAATGGAGATCGTTACCGCACCATGATCAATGATTTTTTGTTTGAAAATATGGATGACATTGATCCGGAGGAGATGTGGTTTCAACAGGATGGCGCTACGTGCCATACGGCGAACGCAACCATCGACTTACTGAAATCAAAATTTGGCGATAAGTTGATTTCGAGAAATGGACCTGTCAATTGGCCTCCAATGTCGTGCGATTTGACACCTCTCGATTATTTCCTGTGGGGCTACGTGAAGTCACTGGTTTATGCTGATAAACCAGCAACAATTGACGCCTTGGAGGCCAGCATTGTTCGTGTTGTTCGTGACATACGGCCAGCAGTGCTCGAAAAAGTGGCCCAAAATTGGACGTCCAGAATGCGCTTCGTCAAGAACAGCCGCGGTGCCCATATGCCCGAAATCATTTTCAAATGTTAATGTCACGTATTGATCTTTCGAATAAAAAAAAATTTTGATTACAATTTAATTTTTTGTGTTATTTTTTACAATTTCAAGTTCTATCGGGCTTAAAAAAACACCCTATATGTCGTATATGTGTCAACGAGGGTGGAGGCCATTTGAATTCAATAATTTTCAAAACTTTATGAATTACTTTAATAGAAATGTATTTTTAAATATTTCTTATGCTTGCAGCTAAAGATCGTTTTATTTTATATAAAAAATTCAACAGTATTTATTTTCAATATTTCGACAACAATTTGTTATCATCGTCAGGAAAATAATAAATTTTTACTTAAACAATACCAAATAATTAAATATCAAATGTATTACTTTTCAAATGAATTACTAAAAAATAAATGACATAAATTTTACAAAAAGTTATTTGTTTTTCTTAATGTAGCAAAATTGATCAGCCACTCTGTACCTATAATAGTGTCTAGGGCTGCTCAAAATCTTCGACTTTCGGAATTTATTACTTTTGACCTTTCTAATTGGAATCCAAAACTGAATAAATTAATTAAAGTAAAAAAGAAACCAAAGTTGTACTTAATGATCAGCCACCCTGATCTGTACCTAGAATATTGTCTAGGGCTGCTCAAAATCCTCGACTCTCGGGAGTAAACTTGATTGCGTTTGGCATTTCGAATTCGTATCCAGAAGTGAATAAATTAATTAAAGTAAAAAAGAAACCAAAATTGTGCTTAAAACCACTTAAACTGGTATCAATAATTTACGCTCCTTTTAAAATTGCGTTGGCTTCTTTCTATATTATATGGCTGAGTTTTATGTGCATGTGCACTTTAACACACATTGATATTGAATTTACTGTTGTGAAACGCATGACTTCACCAGCTAACAAGTTTACGTTTAAATATGACTTGATGGTTTTGTAACCATCATACTAACTCATACTGCTTTAACAGGACACGCAATTTTCAAAGCTCTGAACAAAATTATATTTCATTTAAATGCATAATTTTCCATCTAAGCCATAGAAACTTAGTTTTAATAATACTCTTAACAAAATATAGAAACTGGTCAGCCAATAATTTCTACAACATTTGTGACTAACTACATCAAGGACATTTCTTCCTGGGCAGTAGTACTATTAAGTTGCACGCACTTAATGTAGTCAGTGAACTGTAGGACTAGTTTTTTTTTGAAACCTTAAAAATATGAGTACATACAAAAAGCAGCATTTACTTATGTATGTATGACATGCTGTGATTACTGTCATTATACGAGTACTCATTAAAATAAACATCAAGGAGTTTGACGTGTTATTAAGTTGTCCCAGAAGTGTGTACACACAAATTATTGGGCGCAAACACTATTTTTTCAACTTTCTTTCTTTTAAGGCATTTTTGTTTATGCATGATGTTGTTTTTCCTGCTTTTCTGGAAAATTACCTTAAATTTGTTCTAGTTTTTGTTTTGTTTTCGCTTGTTTTTTATTAAAAAAAAGGAGTGTTTCTGATGTCATGTTTGTGGCTCAAATCATCATAATTATCGCAATGTTGTGCTAATTGTATTTAATAACAGCTTAAGAAAAATGCAACCTCTTTATTACTGGATTTTTTTCTTTTTAAACTTACGATTTAATTATATAAAATTTTATTTGCATTTGATGTAAAGAAAGGTTAAGCCTTGTTGTCCTTTTTTATGCTCAAATACATAGAATAGCCCTATTCACAATCTGCTGCAAATGACCTTGCATCAGTGCATTTACAAAATAGTCGAGTATATTTTTACTTTACACCAACAAAATACACCCAAATATGTTATATTCGCAAAGGCAGAAATATTTTGTCTTAAATGCACGAGATTGTGAGTACACGCAAAGAAAAAAATGTTCGAAATATGGTTACAACGTCATTAGTATAAACGCTAGTTTGTTTCCCCACAAATATGCTTTCGTTTGCATTTCTACAAATCTATTATTACCGTCTACTAATTTCCGAATATGGTTGCATTCAATGTTAAAATGGGCAAATCCAGAAAAAGGTCCACCGGCAGCAAAAAATTAAGAGTTCTTAAAAAAAAATTTGTTTGCGATAGTTTTATTTCAATTCTAGAGCGAATTTTTTCTCTCAGGTCCTCCGGTATAGTATGGATAATATCAATTGGTTTCATTTCGGTCGTTGAATAAATCGATCTGTTACATTTCGAAGTGGCAAGTAGGACTAGTTCTTGTGGGTCAGTTGAGATGTCATCCAGTTTGAGACATCTCGCAATATCCGTAAGCGTACTCGAAGAGCACATTAAAATACGACAAACCGTTTGATCTGTCAAAAACAAACTGACAATCCGAAATGGCTGATATTGCCAACATACATATATAATAGATATGTGTAGCAATATAACAAAAACAAATGCGAAAATCGAACATAAGTTACTCACAAAATTTGGAAATAACGACTATTTTTTTTTATCAGACTACGTGTATAGATAGAAGACCTTCCTCTTGCGTATAAAGCAGTGGTGGACCAATTTGTTTTGCACTTGTGTTAGTGAGATAATTTGAGAGTCGTTTAAAATACTGTGACAAGCAAAACTAACACAAAGATTTTCGTATGAAGAGTTAGATCGTCTATGTTAATGCTGTTATGACAGTTTTGTAAGAGCAATATATGTTTTAAAGACGTAGAACCATTTTTTCCAATGTTTAGTACAAATGAATTTTAAGTCTGTAAATATTTTTCCACATAATTATGTCATTATATTAGATTCATATTAGAATGGAAGTAATCATAATGACTCTGAATAGCATTTGCTCTGAATATTTTAAATGTTTGATGACATAAAAAGCACTGAACATACATACAGACGCGTTATTTATTATAAAATAAATTTGCATTGTCATTTACGTTAGCTACTGTAATTGGATAAAAAGTTCTAAGCATCTAGCTAACATGTGCATTCGTCTACATCTGTTGAACGACTAAACTAAAGAGCGTAAGAAAAAGAAGGCGTTGCTTATAAACAATTCTTTAACTAAATATCCATCGAGGGTATCATGATACAAAAAACAAGGCAAGGCGAATTAATTATTAGGTGGATGCATCGGCGAATTCAGGCGAATTCGATTAATATGGCGGCACTTTCGCTGTTAAGTTTTGTTTGCATTTTTCGGCGCCATTTAAATTTTTGTACATGTTCACTATGAACTACTTTTGACAGCTTAAGTGTGAATTCGCCTTTTTACACAAACAAAATACCTGTTGTTTTTGTTATTGTTGTATTGTTGTAGCGAAGCGGCTACCTTGTTTTTTGTATCATGAAAACAAGGTAACCGCTTCGCTACAACAATACAACAATAAAAAAAACAACAGGTATTTTGTTTGTGTAAAAAGGCGAGTTCACACTTAAGCTGTCAAAAGTAGTTGATAGCGAACATGCACAAAAATTTAAATGGCGTCGAAAAAGGTAAACAAAACTTGACACAAAAAGTGCCGCTATATTAATCGAATTCGCCTGAATTCGCCGATGCGTCCACCTAATAATTATTTCGCCTTGGAGGGTATAAAGCAAGGCGGTTTCATTATTAGGTGGATGTATCGGCGAATTTAGGCGAGTTCGGTCAATTTGCCGGCACTTTATCTGTCAAGTTTTGTTTACCTCTAGGCGAATTTATACAAGTGAATGCAATCAGGAAGGCGAATTCAGTACTATGTATTTTGTTATTGTAAAACATATCGTGAACGTCAAAATCTAAATTCGCGTAAGATTGTTCAGCTGGGAAAAAATTTTATATAAACGTTAAATATAAACTTTTATAATTGTTTGTAATTAAAATCACAGATGATTATATTAGTTTTTCACTTCTAAATTCACACAAATTTCTTGAAATTGCACTAAATCATACAAAAAAATCTTCAGATTAAAATGGTGCGAAAATGTTTGTAAACAAAAGAAAAAAAAATTTGCCACTCGCATTGGAAAAAACGCGAGAAGCAAAAAATAAACACCTGTACTGTTAAGTTCACCTAGTAATGAATTCGCCTTGGTTTAAAATTGTATCACCAGCTACAACCCAGCGCCGAACTTTGCTTACATAATTACGTAGCTTTCGCTTTGTTTTAAACACAATCTCCCAAAGCAAAAATAAATCTATTGTAAATTGTTTTTCTTTTAAGAAATGGTGTTTGAAATTACCACTCTACACGACACAACTGGCTTTTAGAATCCACAGCTAATTTAATCTAATATGGAAATTACACTAAAAAATAGTTCACTAGCAAATGCTTTCACTTGCGGCTCTAAGAAGTAGATCATATTCTAAACTCTAAACAAACTTTTGATGAAATTTGTTTTCTGTCGACTTTCAGTTGAGATTAATGCTAAATAAGTGTTTTTTTATTTCCTATTCTTTTTTTAATTATTATACAACCAGAATAATGTTACTTAAAACTTTGTTTTGGTTATATAGGGTGTTTTTTTAAGCTAGATAGAACTTTAAATTGTAAAAAGTAACACAAAAAATTAAATTTTGATGAAACGTTTTTTTTATTTGTTTCAGTATACTCTGACAAATCATTGAATTGAAGCCACGAGACCATTGTATGCGTCGTTCTTTCGCCGATTGGGCTCTAGAGCAGTTGGCAACTGACCCGTTGTTTTATCGCAAAATTGTGTTCAGCGATGAGGCGCATTTTTGGCTTAACGGGTTTGTTAATAAGCAAAATTGCCGCATATGGAGTGAGACCAATCCACAAGAGACCCTACAGACTCCATTACATCCAGAAAAATGCACTGTTTGGTGCGGTTTTCATGCTGGTGGCATCATCGGACCTTATTTCTTCAAAAATGAGGCCAATGGAGATCGTTACCGCACCATGATCAATGATTTTTTGTTTGAAAATATGGATGACATTGATCCGGAGGAGATGTGGTTTCAACAGGATGGCGCTACGTGCCATACGGCGAACGCAACCATCGACTTACTGAAATCAAAATTTGGCGATAAGTTGATTTCGAGAAATGGACCTGTCAATTGGCCTCCAAGGTCGTGCGATTTGACACCACTCGATTATTTCCTGTGGGGCTACGTGAAGTCACTGGTTTATGCTGATAAACCAGCAACAATTGACGCCTTGGAGGCCAGCATTGTTCGTGTTGTTCGTGACATACGGCCAGCAGTGCTCGAAAAAGTGGCCCAAAATTGGACGTCCAGAATGCGCTTCGTCAAGAACAGCCGCGGTGCCCATATGCCCGAAATCATTTTCAAATGTTAATGTCACGTATTGATCTTTCGAATAAAAAAAAATTTTGATTACAATTTAATTTTTTGTGTTATTTTTTACAATTTCAAGTTCTATCGGGCTTAAAAAAACACCCTATATTTAACAGTTTTGATGCAATCACATTTCTTTTATTTTTTTATAATTTCATTAATAACAATCATTGAAGGTAAAAAGTACTGACGTATTTAGATCCATTTTTTGCAGCATTTATTTCAATTTTGATTTCAGTTTTTTTTTTTTATTATTAAATTTATAATCTAAGTTTGTAGCGAAACTGCAATTTGCAAAATGCAAATCTCTGGTTTGTTTTTCATTCGAAACTTGTGATGAAACATGAGACGATGTGCTGGTTTATAAAACGAGAAGATATTAAAAAAAACGTGACCTACACAAAATTTATTTAAGGTTTACTCCGGCAATCTGAAAATATCAAAATAAAGAACAAAACAGCAAAAACGGCAGAAAAATTGTATAAAACTAAAACGAAACCTTACTTGGCAACAACTTGCCCGCAAAATCAACAGCAGCAAGAAAATATAACACAAAAAAATATACACAGAATATATACGAGTGCACACGTTTGTCACTTTGTAAGCTGACTATACTGAAATGAATTCTTACAATGTATTAAAAACGTTTTGTAAAGATTGAACACGCTGGAGTTCTTACAGCAATATCCCGTTTTCCAACTTTAACGAGAATTTTGAAAGGGGGGCTGTTTGCTCTTCGCAGATAATCATGTGTGAGATCGTGAGGCATTCTGCGCATTTGGCAAAAAAAGTTAATTAGTTAATTTTTATATGACGAGCGACAGACATCTTAAAAGCGTACATGGACTTATCAAATGCTACAACTAGGTTTACCTATCTAAACGTCACTGAAGTCATATTTTATTTTCAATCAAATGGGTAAATACACTTGAAAAATTCTGTTCAGAAATTCTCTGAATTTTGACATTACTTTTATGAATTTTTTCATTATTTTTCAACCATTGTAACTTTTCATAGAAATAATGAAACAAATTTCATTAGATTATTTTAATGAAAACCTTCACAAAAGTAATGAAACATTTTAATAAGAAACATGACTTATTTTCATTAAAAGTATGAAAGACAAATCATATGATTAGTGAAATAGTTTCTCTAGATCAAAGAATCAATTTCATAAAGCACATGAAAACTTTACATTAAATTAATGAAAAAGTAACATTTATTTAATGAAATAACTTTTTTGTATTAATGTAATAAATTTATTAAAAATATCAAACTCCTTCATAAGGTCAATGAAGTTATTTCATTTATCTAATTTTATTATTCATTGAGCACCTGAAAAATTTGCATTAAATCAATGAAATAGTTACATTTGTTCAATGAAATGACACATTAATAAAATATGTTCACAAATGTACGTAAGATCAATGGAATTATTTCCTTTATTCATTGACACTTTATTTCATTACACAAACAATACTATTCCTTGCTTTTGTGAAATTGTACTTAATTATGATAAAAGAAAATGTTGAACAAGTATTCACCAAATAAAACAGATTTTATTAACTCAAATGACTTCAATACACTGGTATTTAAATTTTTTAAACTATTATTATGCTGATTTGAGTACATACACATATGTACATACATACCCAAGTTCGGTAGCCAGAAATTTATTTGTCATTGATCTAATGAATTCTATTCCATTGGAATTATGAAACTCATAAAACTTACATTTTAATAAAAAAAAAACTTGACATTTTTTAACTGTAGCTTAAGATTAATAAACGCCCATTAATATATCTTACCAAAATTCAAAGAATTTTAAAAAAAATTAAATTTTGTTGTAGTCATAAATCCAATGATTTTTTTTTATGAAACTTAATGAAACCATTCTGATGGAACTATTTCATAATATATATGAAGTTTCATGCATATTGTAAAAAGTTTTCATTGGATTAATGAAAAATATTTAATGAAACAGTTTCATTAAATATATGACGCATAATTCTTTCAGTGTAGATTTACCTCTTGGATGATACACATATGTTTGTTTGTGAATGTTTAGAAATATGTTTTAAAAATCTTAGAATGCAAAAAGAAAGGCAATTTCGTGTTTTAATTTTGCACTGCTTCTTGATGGGGGAAAATACCGTTTAAGCGAAGCAATGGCTTGAAAAGTGTTATGGGCACTCCGCTCCATCAGAAGCAACAATAAAACGATGGGTTGCTAATTTCAAATGTGGTCGTCGTAGAGACACTGATAATGCAGAACGCAGTAGACGTCCAAAGTTTGTAAGTTAGCTGACCCCGTATAGATATCAAAAGATCTTGTTGGCTTTATATTGCATGAGCATTTGCCTACGAGAAAGCTCTGCTTTAAGTGGGTGCGCATTTGCTCACTGTTGACCGAAAACGAGAACGTGTTGATGTTTCTGAGCAGTGTTTGGCCATATTTAAACGTAACAAACCGGCATTGGAAGGCCGAAATTGCAAAGAAACGACTGCATATGAACTACTGCATATGGCAAAGAGAAAAATTTTATAAAGCACCGTGTCACAAATTACTCAAAAAAATGGCAAAGCTACATGAATTGAACTTCGCATTGCGCCCACATCCACCGTATTCGCCAGATTTGGCTTCCAGCGTTGACTGGCTGTTCGCAGACCTGAAAAAAATGCTCGCCGGTAAGAAATTTCGCACGAATGAAGAGGTTAACGCTGAAACTGAGACCTATTTTGAGGCAAACAATAAATCGTTCCACAAAAGTGGTATTGAAAAGCTAGAGAGGCACTGGAATGATTGCGTTGCTTTTGATGGAGTTTACGTTGATGAATAAAGCTAATTTTGAACAAAACAAAAACTATGTTTTCTTTGTTAAGCCCGGGGCCTTTTCAGCCCATGGTTAGTATAAAATTCTTGAATCAATTGCAAGATTCTTAAATTGAGTAACAAAATAAAGGAGCTCTGAGAAAAATGCGGTTCTTTATTGTTGATTCTTAAAAAATTTTTCTTCCTGAATTCTCCTTAGTTTATTTAAAATAATGTTAAATGTTTGAAAATATTTTTCAAAGCTTTCAAATTCTACTGATGAAATGTCGACATATATACAACTAAGAAACACAAACTACAAGCTATAAACAGAGTGATTAGGATTGTAACCATCATGAGAAAAGAAAAAAACCCAGTAGGAGATCTGGGGATTGCAAACATCACAATTTATACACTAAAAGAAAATTCAGTCCGTACTTATATCAATTCCAAAGGGTGTCAAAAGCACGGCAAGTAGGGAATATAAAAATATTGTCCTGCATAATATTCTATTTTTCTCTAGAATTTTATTTCTCATAAGAATTTAAAATTTTTATCTGAAAAATTTGCCAAGAATATTAAAATGTTTTTCATCCCAGAGAGGAGGAGGAGAAAGAGGTGTCATTCCCACTCTAATTGCTCTTTCTTCTACGGATGTACGCACTATCAGTACTAAAAGAAAATTCAATCTATTCAATCAAAAGTACGGCAAGTAGGGAATATAAAAATAATATCCTGCACATTATTCTTCTTTTGGTAATTTTTCTCCAGAATTTTATTTCTCATAAGAATTTAAAATTTTTATTTTAAAAATTTGTCAAGAATATTAAAATGTTTTTCATCCTATATCAGAGGTGTTATTCCCACTCTAATTGCTGTTTCTTCTAGGGATGTGCGTACTATCAGTAGGATTTTTCACAAAATTGCGCGATTTAATCTATTAAGATATGGAAAAATAACAATTTCTTCTAAATGAAAGGTGACACGCCTACCGTTCCACTGCTAAATATATCATACAAGACTTTTGCCTTATTATTTATTACTCACAAAAAAATCCACTTAAATAAAATGGTAAAATCAAATCGTATGATTTTTTCCCGACCTGTCATATACCGACTGTCAATATTTCTGCGAGGTCAATAAGGGCGTTTAGCCATGATTGACCGGCCCACTAACAATCAAACAAACTCCCAATGAGATTTATATACATATTTATGGAGTAGTATAATGTTTAATCGTACACAATCTTTGTGCAGTTTAAACGTACAATTATTAACAAAACGTCACGAACTTTATACCAGTAGAAAACCTCAATTGCTCGCCCACCCACCCCAACAACCACAATTGAACAAATTAACAAAAGATATTGAAATAAAGTAAAAAAAAAAATAAAAATAAAAATGAATACAATAAAATAATGAAAACAAGGCACTTGGTAACAAAAGTCCATTGAAAATTCAAACTATTTAAGTATAAAATAAACAATAGAGAAAATAAAAAGATTCTCTTCACCAGCAATTTATACAAACGTACGTACATTCATCCGTAGAAATTAACCCAGTTGGCAACATTGTCCCAGACGATTTAAAATGTAGCCATGTATGCAAGATTTGTGTGTTTGAAAACGTATTATAAGGGAAAATAGGTGACATGATTGGTGACAAAGTCTGCAATCAAGTCATTCATTTATAGGTAACAGACCAACGTTAAGTTTTCCAATTATTCATGAGCAAAATAAATCCCGGATTTCTCAGATGCACACATCTGAGAAATAAGAAATAAAAGTGGTTGTTCTTTTACGGGTTAGAGGGGGGTTTTCTCCCAAGTTTTTGTGAAACGTTATAAAACCAAAGTATATAAAGTGATGATTGACCTTTATTATGTATGTATATGTATATATATAAATTTTTTGGGTTTTACTTTATAAGCTTCAATTTACACTATTAATAATTTTGCACTATTATAACAGTCACCAAAAATTATAGAATTAATTACAATTATAAAAACTTATAATTCGTTACCTGCCCGATTCAGTTAAAGTTATTCTTAGCCACGAGAGATGTTCAGATTATGGTTAAGCCGATGCAAGGCGAATTCAATAATAGGCGAACTTGACAGCACAGGTGATTATTTTTTACTTGCCGCGTTTTTTCCAATGAGACTGTCAAACTTCTTTTCTTTTGTTTACAAACATTTTCGCGCCATTTTAATCTGAAGATTTTTTTGTATGATTTAGTACAAATTCAAGAAATTTGTGTGAATTTGAAAGTGTAATAGTAATATAATCTGTGTAAAAGTTTATATTTAACGTTTATATAAAATTTTTTCCCAGCTGAACAATCTTATGCGAATTTAGATTTTGACATTCACGATATGTTTTACAATAACAAAATACATAGTACTGAATTCGCCTTCCCGCTTGCACTCACCTGTATAAATTCGCCGTGAACCGATGAGCGCTTTTTATCAATGTTGTGATAGATAGATTGGTGGGCACTGATAACACATATCAGGGATGGGGAATTCGATACCTTGTTTACATAAGTGAACAGTGGCTTCAATCTAGTCTTCAAATTGTTCAGGTGAAATATTTTTGCCAAAAATAATAACAGAGCTTTAAGAAAGTAAAAAAAAAAAAACAAATTGGTGTCTGGAAAAGTTAACCCAAATATTGTTAGGCTACTTAACTTTTTTTAACAATTAATTTTTTTTTAGTTTTAAAGGGTTGTTAAATTTTAAGAGCCGATGTTGATTTTGAATACAACACAAATAATTTGGGAATTGTTGTCATTTATTTTTATTATGATAATAATGCGAATTTTTCTTTGGGTAAGTTCGGATTAGAATTGAAGAATCAGCTGTTTTATGTTTACATACATATGAAACTGATAATGTAATGAGAAAATTTGCAAATTGGGAAAAAGTTTTTGCATATACCGTTTCTGTACTATAAATATAAGATTAAATCTTATTGTACAGAAAATAAACAAATAATAAAATAAAATAAATAAAAATTAGTTAAAAGCGAAATGGAAGGTTGGCAAACTAAAAATAACATCCTGAAATTATAAACAGAACAATCAATTGTTATCTGGCTTTTCATTTCATAAATTATACTATAAAAATCTACTGAAAATTTTACATTGCTCTTAGTTTTACAGCTGTTGCCAATAATGCAAATCTTTCGATTATATTATGTTAAGCGTTTTAGGCTTCTAAAATCGCTAAAATTTACTTTAATCTAAAAAGTAAAGGCCCAATCAGACTATTACACAAGTATAAATACTTTCATTAGATTTTGTGAGATAAAAGTCTAAACACATTTCTTGCGACTGTCAAAAAGTCTAACGTAAATTAGATTTTGCATTCACACCATCACACTTGATATAAACCAACATAGATGTGCCATCATAAAACTTTTCACGGCGGCAGGTGCGCTATTCGTCGTAGGCGATAGACGTGCCGGCGCGTGAAATTCTTCAACAGTTAAAATAATAATTATGTATAACACATCCAAATTCAATAGCACAAACATATTTTATGTCCTAAATATAGCATGAGCAAAATACATTTATAAATGACAGCTAAATTCCAAATTTCGAGATTTTTTATAACGACAAAAAATACTATCAGTGACGGCACCCCATCGGCTACGAAATAGCCGACTACTCAATTTTTAATTAGCTGGTTTGCTAAAAAAACACAACCCTGATCCAATGTAAAGTATTATCGTTTTGAAAAGTTTCAAAAAATAACAAAGTCGTATGGGATGTCAAATTTTTATCGTATTATTTTTCGTATGTATGACGGATTACATTCAGACTATCAGACTTGCACGTATTATTTGAATTTTTGACAAGTATTAATACAAAGTATAATAGTCTGAACTGGGCTTAAGCAGCACTAGTATTGCAAGATGCACAATTATGGTTTTTGGCGTTACAGCAATTTTGTTTTTTTTTATTCTTATTAATCCGAACTAGTCCGAGATCTCGTGGAACACATCTAATATGTCTTACACGAGATTCTATGGTATTATACTTGTCCTCTAAGATGTCCTAAATACATGGCCAAGTGGGTAGACATATACTCGTATAAGTTTATGTGAATTTAATATGCATGTGTATAAAAGCTCATTTACATATCTATATAGTAAGTATATACAATAAGCTTATATACAAATATATGCGATTTCGAACATCAACTGATCTTTTTTTTTACATTGTAATTAATATCAAATGAATTTTGTTTTTTTTTTTTTGTTAAAAATTTTTAAAAGGTAAAGAGTATCGTAACCAGCAGAAGAAAACACGATTTATGAATAAATCAATGTCGAAAGATATTTCATTGCCAAAATAATAAAGAATTAGGAACGTGTATATTACATTTGTATATGACTCGTATGTGTTTCAAAAAACACATAAATCTTTAAATTTTAGTGTTAAAACACCAAAATTTTAATATGACTTCCTGTAGTGCGATTCTCGAACTTTTAACGATTCGATAATCGCAACTTTTGTCATCAAATTTCATCGCTTGCACTAACGATTGAGTGATTCTGTAACTTAATTCTAACGATGGTAAACAGCTGTATTTTTCTGTTCATTCATCTAAACAACATGTGGCATCTCTGCCAGAAAAAAGCGAAAACCACAAAGAAGAAAAGTAAAAACAATTAATTTTTCTATAACAATATGTATACGTATTGATTTTTATTTGTTATGATTTTAGTTTTTAAGTGACAATAAATATTATTTAATTTGTAATAAGGTAAGTAAAATAAAATATGTGTCCATATGTTTTATTTATTTGTTTATATGTACTAATTTCTATATGGCCACAAGTAAGACTGGTGATAATCAATATAACTTTTTAAATTCATTAATTGTCAGCTCAAATTGTCCAACTCCCGATAAACACAATGATTATCCCTTGAAGCGTTCAAACTTGTTTCATCCCTTGCAAGTCCGAATGACAAACGTTCAATAGCTATTTCAACACAAAATGCACTTTACCGGTTAAAAAATTATACTGAAATTTTTGAAAATGTATTTAATAAATATTTTATGTATTAATTTATGTGTTTAATATATAATAAATATTTTTATGTTTTAAAAATGAGATTTTAAGCACTTTATTTCATGGATGCACAATTAAAAAAAATATACTTTATCGATTGAATAAACAGCTAGAAAATTTTTTGTCTTTAAGAAATCAACAATTGGCAGTAAAATTAACAGCTGTTTTTGATCGACTACGAATATCGTTAAGAAAATGTTACAGAGTAGCAAATTCGATAAAATATCGTTATTATTATTTTAATGATTCGATTATCGTTATATAAGTTACAGAATCGCACTACTGGTCTATATAAATTAAACACTTTGTCTGGTATTAACCATGAGTGTTTCTGTGATCTTAGCTTCGTTCTCAGCCTTTTTTTTTAAAGCTATGAAAACATGATTTACTACGAATGGTTTAGGCTTCACGGAATGGAAAATTTGCCCCCGATTTTCAAGCTACAAATTAATTTCATGCCCGGTTATTTTATGCTGACGAATTGCAGTGCAGGACCGAGTTTTTAACTCTAGCGTGTGTTTTAATAGCCTCTAAATTTTTTTCGTTCAGTTGAAGGTCGGCTATATGGAACACCGCCGACAACAGAACAGGCATTTACAAGCTATGAGAGATTCTCAAGAGATCTTGGCTTTCTGTGTTGCCTTAAGGCTTAAGGTACATAAAACATTTGTGGTTTCTGTAACCTAATAAAATTTCCTAAACTTAATTTCTTTCAAAGAAAAATAGTGATAGTTTTAGAAAAACTAAAATGTGTGAAATAGTTCAATTGTTTTTCCAAATTAAAACAAAAAGATATAAAATTTGTAAAACTACGATAATATTTTTTAAAGTTAGATAAACTGCACTACTTTTTATTATTTTTATAAGCGTATAGTCAAATAAAACATTTTCTTTTATGTTTTTGTTTTATATAAGTATGCAGATATACGTAAGAAATTTTCTTGTTTATTTGTTCGAAACAAACACAAAACAACACTCGTTTAGTTTAGTTCGAGGAATCTATTCCCATTATCAACTGGGTTTATCACTCTTTGTTTATCTTGTTAATGGTTTATCTTGCCCAAATCTCGTTTTCTAAAGTTTTCTTTTGACTTTTTGTTATTAATGTTGCTGTTAGATTTACAAAATGTAAAATACAATGTACGAGTACAAGTCTCAAACACAACTTGCCTTCATGTATATACTAGTATGCAAGCAGCTTAGATGGGTATGGATATCAATTGGCTGCTTGGAAACCTGTTAGAAGTTAACGTCGGCTAAGGTCGACAAATTAGATAAAAGTTGAAAGCTACTGGGGACATTTTTGATGTAATATGTGTTATTGTTGCGTTGAATATTATGACCTTTCTGAGAGCTATTGAAAGTCTCGACAATAGACTAGAGTCCTATTGCTCGCTTCACAGAGAAAATATCATTGGAAAAACAATTAAATAAAATTTTTGTCTAAAAAATCTTTATTTTTTACAAATATTTTTGCTTATTTAACAAAAAAGTTTTCTTTCAACAGAATCTTATATTAGTTTTTTTGGACTGTTGAAAATTTTCTTTACGTTTCACGCAGTAAACTCGTTGTTTACAGCCACATATAAACTGCAATTGTTGCCAGATAATTACGCCGCGGGAAACAATTCGGTGGATGATATAATTAGCCGGCGTTTTTAACGATAAAAACTTAACAGAATGTTTTTTGGTCGCATTAGCTTGGCCGCGTATAGCATTACGCTAACGTTCTTCAGAAAGAGTCTGAGGTAGTCACTTCTAATAAACCTTGGCGGAATCGTGACTAATTCCGCGATACAGTTAACTAATGTATGTTGCGTTATGGCTGGCTAATCTGCCTATTCATTACTGTAAAAGCTTCTATTCTGAAGGGCCCAAACTAAAGTGATGGCAGATAGACAGCCAAATCTTGGCAGCTCATATTTACACTGCTTGACAAGTAAATATGTAGTCCTAGAGAGTTCTAACGAGAGAAGCGCAAAAAAAATTTTTTTTATCTTGGACCAATACTCAGGGGATGACCCCTACATTTGCAGTGCATTGTACTGGTACTAGGAAAATAAGTTGAGATGAAGAGGAAAGAGGGAGTAGTGTTCGTGGAAGTTTAAATTTAACAATAATAATAACACGAAAGACTAAAACAAACTCTATTGCAGCATTTAAAATGTTGGAATTAAATTATTTAATAATAATAATTGAAACTTTACACGTTTATTTTATAAAATATGTATATAAAATGTGTTTGAAAGAATTTTTCATAAAATTTTATATGGAATATTTGCGTGAAACCTTATTTCAAATACATTTTCGGTTTTACATAAGGAAGCGAAGACGTCATGAGAGTTTGATATCTACGGCATTAGTTGACTTTGTCAATTTTCATTAAGGCGTATTCCAGAGATCGGCAACGGGTATCAAAGTTTCGACTATGGTCAATCTAAAACAAAAGTTTTGTGTTTTTCTTAATTTTTCACAATACATATTATAGTTATTTTTTATTTTGCAGCTAAAGATCGTTTTAAATTTTATATAAAAAATTTAACAGTATTTATTGTCTTTATTTCGATAACAATTTGTTTTCGTCGTCAGGAAAATTAATATGATAATAATTGATACGACGATGATAACAAATTGTTATCGAAATATCGAAAGTATATACTACTAAATTTTTTACATAAAACTAAAACCGGTTTTTAGCTGCAAAACTAAGAAATAATTCTTTAAAGAAGATCAAAATTAATTATCAAAAATATATATTTTGTATTGAATTTTTATATTATATATTGAATTCTTAAAATTCTGAATTTAGCATTAGAACATTTCATTTGGTATAAACATTTTGTATAACACTCAATATAATTTTGAAAAATAAAAGCAAATCGATTGATGAAACATTTAGCAATATAACTACGAGTATATAAAGATATTAAATGTATTTGAAAGAATTTTTTATAAAATTGTATATGGAATATTTGCATGAAACCTTCTTCCAAATACATTTTAAGTTTTTCATAAAGAAGCGAAGACGTCGTGAGATATACACGTGTTGACGTTAAGCAGGCTTGACTCCAGAGATTGGCAACGGGTATGAAACTCGACTATTATAAATCAAAATTTTGTTTTATTTTTTATTTTTATTTTATTTTTTGTAAAAATGTTCAACCATTAAGGTTTATAATATTAAGGTAATAAAATTCTGAATTTAGCATTTGAACATTTCATTTGGTATAAATATTTTCGATAACACTCAATACAATTTTTAAGAATAAAATCAAACCAATTGAAAAAACTTTTTGCAATATAACGATGCTTAACAAGTACACAAAACTTTTATATAATATACGCTGTTATATTAGTATATTTTGTTAATCCAATTTAAGAAGTTAAAATGAATAACGCTCAATACACCACGGTCATCAAATATATTATAATAAATCTTATTTGTTGTAAACTTGATGCAAATATTTTAAAAACGTTATAAATTTATAGTTGCGCTGTGTATAATACAAGTTTTTTAATGTCGAATAACAGCAACGTCAAACGTAAAACGGGCCAGTCGTAATGGTACATTTTTGCAAGCAAATATGTGTTACAAATTTTCCTTAAAGCATCAATTTTCGAAGGCACATATACATAATTATATATGATTTTTAAAGCTACCACGTCAAATCAAAACTAACAGTGGCTTATATGTGCAAGGAAGGCTATATAACCTTCTTATCTTCTTATAATAGCTCTAAGTATGATAATATTCTGAATCACTGTGTGCACTTAAAGATAGAGAGTAGGGTATTACAAGCATTCTTGATCCGAACAGCGAACACAAATTTTTTAATGTCATTTTGGGGCTAAGGTGAAAAGCGTGTTTAATAAACTACAACATCTCCTACAAATAGGAAAACTAAACATTAGCAGCAACATAAACATATATTGTATATGTGTGTGCTTAATACACCAAAAAAAAAACTCTTACAAATCAACGGTAACTTTGGAAACCAGCACGAGACACTTAAACTTATCATCCATATATTTTGCTGCTCTTTAGGTATCAGTTGTCTAACAGGCTTCATCTCTTCATAATGTATTTTTCTTTTATTTAAGCATAATGTATTTCTTCTTTAGAGATGAGTAAGTGTTTGTTGATAGCATCAAAGTGATCGTGATCAGATCTTTACAGCAAAATTGTAGTATAAACAATTTCCGTTAAAATGCAATGAACTTTTGGAAAAGGTTTAACAAGTTGCCTACAGTAGTTTTAAAGCCAAAAGCGTTATGAGGACTTTGGCACTAATATCAGTGACGGGCTGAGTTACGCCTTTTTTATTTCGATTGCAAATGAAAGCCGAATGGTATGTTTCAGAATGACTTTTGCCATGACAGCTTGGCTAACAATGCCCACTCTGTTGGTTCCGGTTTTCTCAGAAAAAAATTTAACTTATTTATCCTTTTGAACGCGAGTACTAACGGTAACAATGTAATCATTGTTTTCATATTTCTAAATACTAATTATTATGGTTTTATTTCATTTTCATTGGTATTTTGAATCTACTTTTTGTACGAGTAAGCAAAATACGGCTCGATCTAAATCCACGATTATTTGTTTACTTGATTAGTTCAGAGACATCCATTCCATTCATTTTACAGCCAGTGTTTGCCGGAGCTCTTATTTCAAATCTACAACTAGCAAATACTTTCAAAATATGGTCACCGCAAAGGCAATCTGACTGTCAAACCTCATTACTTTGTTAGCTTGTATATAAACAACATTTTTTATATCTGATATTCACAACCGCTTTCATACAGACTATGACGATAAGATTCCATTTTCTGACTTCATCATATACGAGTATAACTATTTGTCAGTGCTGCCAATTTCTTAAAACCATCGGATTATTTAGCTAATATAATGTAGCAATAATCTTCGTAAGTGACTGATCACGAGTTTGGAAACTCAAAGTGAACCTCTGCTCACCAGCTCGTCTCCTCTTTATATATTTATGTATGTTCATATTTTGCTTTACATTTATTTAATGATCGTGGTATAACAATAAAACTGCTTGTAGACTGAAAAAAAAACATAACTTTTTTAAGCCAAACAATACCATTATTTCAAGAGTACAATATCACTGCTTAAAACAAAGCACAAACAGTCAAGAAGCAGTTCTTAAGCGACCTACAAAATAATATCTAAGATCCATAAAAAAAAAGATTTGAAAAAAAAATTCAACAATAATAAAAAAAAGTTGCTGCAAAATGAACTTCAACATGAAACCGTAAGAAGCTGCATACATATTAAAGTCGAGTAAGGCAATTCTTGGTAATAAACACAGGGGACTTTTCAACATGAACAGAGTACGAGTATTATCTCTTAAACCACAACAAACAAAACGTTCATTTTGGGTTAGTCATTAGGTTTGCAACAGTTAATAATTTTAGTGTGTTAATAATAAATGAAAACATATTTTTTCTGGTCAACTTTAAAAACAGAAGTATTTGAAAGTACAACTTTATGTTAAAGTGTGGTCTATTTCAAGTAATAAATACGTAATTATCTATGTATATATATGTAAGTATATATGTATATATATGTAAGTAGATATGTGAATTTAGATTACCCGAAAAATTTAAATTGTATCTAAAAACTATAATTCAATTCAGCTTTACCGGGTAGTGGCACAATTTTAAGTTGGCAGCACTGGTTTATTTGACAAGCAATTTACTAGTTAATAGTTGCTTTTTGTTTAGTTTGGTTTGACATTTCAGTGTGGATCACAATAAATTAATGATTGTCTGTCTCAAACTTAATATTAAATTTCGATTTCGAACTAAATTAAAAACAACAATTTCCTAATTTTTCTCATGACGGTTGCAATCAATCTTGTCAGCCTGCTTCGGCTTGGCGTTGACTTCTGGCACACTCTGTATAGTTTTGATGTGGAAAGTGTTTACCCACTAAGTGCTGTTAATTTTATTCTCAAATTCTCTTTAGTGAGTTTAAGGCCAACTTTTGACTGAAGTCAATTGTTTGAACCTAAATTTCAAAGAAATTTTAAATAAGTCTTCTATAACAAAATACATACATACATACAATATGTATGTAAATATATACATTTGAATAAACTTTCCTCCACAAAATTCAACTGGCTGGCTACAACTGCTTAGTTATGATTTTATTTACGAGTACGTGCACAGGGTGGTCCAAAGTTACCAAAGATGTTTTATTATAATGGTTTTTATTTTTTAATTATTTTGTAATGATAGAGCAGGACACAATTTAACTTCTATTCTCAAATCAACGGTTAATTTTCTGTAATATATATTTCCATAGTATAGATTTTTTAATTGCTACAGGGATTGAAGCTTACAAATAATGCAAAGGAAACAGTTTAGAGCAAGTGTGCCCAGACCTATGCGCTTGATGCTCAATTGTTTTTGTAAAAGCGCTGCAGCTATAGGGCTATGCTCTTTAATACACAAATACTGCGCTCAGCACTAGCAATGAAAAATATACAAACAACTTCGTCTTATATATTTTTTGCCGTTTTTCACAGCACGCACACAAAAGCAAAGCAACAATACTTTCGCATGCTTTGCTGGTAAACATTGACGACAGCGAGTATCAGTGTGAATTTTGTTTTTGTAAATGTTTTGCTTTTTACAACAAAAAATATAAAATAAAAATAGTTTTTCTTTAAATGCATTGGTCTTCCATATTGAACTTTTGGGCACCACTGGTCTAGAGTGTCTAAATCCAGAGAAAGCGGCAGCCAATTAAAATCGCTTTCATGTGTAGGGATGAAACGATACGAGTAAATACAAATAAATACTCGGTACTTTTCTTTCGATACCAAGTACTTTTGGTATCGATGCTTTACTATCGAGTACTAAGTAGGTATCGATCAGAACGACTAGTATCAGCCAGAAATTCTTTTTTCCTATTGACAGGCAAAACACCGAGTTGCTCACCATTTTTACCATCATTTTATTTGTACACAATAAATCCGTGCAACCCGTGCATGCAAATGGGACTACCAAAATCGGGTATATGATTGCAGTTCATAAAAATGATGGTAAGCTTTCGGTCACGATCTTGTGATACTAAAATAAATAGTCCAGTTACTAAAACCATTCGAATTTGTCCTTAAAAAATCTTCAGATCAGAATTATGTGACTTTGTCGAAGGTTAGACTAATGATAAATTGTCTTACATCCAAGCTACAAAGTTTTTCTTTCTCCATGGAATGTGTCAGACAGCTACAAGACAAACTATTGGGTGAATGTAGCAGAAAAATTGTGATGATAGAATTTCTGCATTTGAAAAATCTTCGCTTTTGGGGTCCTAATTAAGACACCTCAATTTCAGCCAGTAGATCAGAAGATCAAGCCCATAACAAAGATTTTGCTATTCGGCTCCATGTGTTTTTCCTTTTCACTAATCGTAAAAAGAAACCGACCGATAGAAGTAAGTATTGATGCTTTTTATTTGATAACGAGTAGGATAGTTTGCCAACGATACTGTATCGAGTATAAGCATCGATACGCTATTGGTATCGTTGCATCCCTGTTTACGTGAAATATTTCTTTCACCAAAGATTTCATGTAAAAGAACCATTATATGCCCGCAGCGTACCTTATGTTCGACGATTTGGGCAGCTACTTCAACTGTGTTCTAATTCATTTTAAATTCACCAAGTCGTTTTCACAAAATGCGAAAAAGAATTAAAAACAACGAAATTTATTGTGTAATAAAAAAGTTATAAGAAATCCTAACCCCTTTGGTAATTTTGGACCACTCTGTTTGTATTCTTTTTTATTTTCCTTATTTTTGTTTCTGTTTCTCTTTTTCCAGTTATTTACTTTGGTTTGGCAAGATCATGTTGAGTTGGAGATCAAGATTATGGCTGCACCCAAAACAAAAACAAGTCTATAAAATAATAAAATGATAAAAAAAAACTTTGTTTGAACATAAAAGTATTTTAAATCTTTCATAAGCCCTATTATAAACACACATTCATATATGTATTTATACAGTAAGCTGGAAAAGTACAACGTCTTGTTTGACAAAATTTTGGGTAAATCATGAAGATACTTTAAACACAAAAGCCAACATAGAAATATATATAAAAGAAATAAATAAGCACTAATGACGGATTAAATCATATTTTATTCGATAACTAATCTAGTTTTTGTTTTTCATTCACAAAACTTTCTGTACAGACTGTAGAAATTTATCCAACAATGGCTCGACCGACAGTAGCACAAAAGTATCATGTTTTTTATTCTTTTTATTCAATCTTAAATAAAACATACCTGTATTTCTTTTTTTCTTTCTTGGTTTTTATTGCTTTTGAAGACAAATACACAGATTTACGATAAAACCCCAGAGACCAACAATGTTTGGCAGACCTTTCTGTAAGAAGAAGAAAAAGAAATATAATAAATATACACATAAATTAATTATGGCCAACATAATAACACGTCTTCTTTGAAAACTTTAACTTTTTGTTTTTTTGTTAAAACTAATTTTTATGGCTGTGTCTATTTTAAAATGTTTTCTGAAAAGAACTTGAAATTGTCTTCACTAAACTATTATCAAAAAATAACACTTCTATCGCTCATAAAATAGAAGCATTCATAAGTCCAGCTGTATTGTGTAAAATTGTATCGGGAGAGACAACTTCAAACACAATCCCTCAAAACGAAAAACAAATGATTAGTAAATCGCTTCTAACTACATTTAACATATATTATTTCCTTTAATCCCCTGTTCTAGTCATAAGTAATTTATATTTATGACATTCTTTTACACTGAAAAGAAAATTTAATCCATCGATACTTACATCAATCACAAGCGGTTTCAAAAGTGCGGTAAGTACGGATTTTCTTAAATCAAGTGTACCCGATTCAAGTACTAAACACTTGATTTTAGACATACTTAATTCCGAATCTGTACTTGAAATAAGCCAAAATTGAGATAGATTTGAGGATAATTGAGTCCACGATTATTTACTCTATTGGTACTAATATTTAGACCAATAAAAATATATGTACAGCTTGTTTTTTGGTTTTGCTGGCTGCCTACAATTGGAAATTTTATAGGAGCTATCCTAATCATCAGTGGACTTTTAAAACTTTGAAAAATATTTTCAAACATTCTGACAGCTGATACTCATTAAAAGGAGTTGCCAAACGATTAGGAACATTAAACGTTGCCAGAATGTTTACATACGCATTTACGAAGTGTATGCATTGTAAATATGCATTGCAACTTGCATTTAGGAAGTCGAACTATAATATATTATTTAAAATAAATTAATGAGAGTTCAAAAACAAAACTGTTTTTTTTCTTTTTTTTTAGCAATTCAATTATTTATTGTATCTTCTAAAAGAACTAACAATAAGTATGCAAAACTTAAAACTAAAAATTAATTAATTAATATCGAAAACAAATTTTTTTATTTATTTGAAAAGTTGCTTCTTGCGTGTATTTTATTGGTAATTCACCTTTCCAATGCTCTGATGTTCTAATAATATTTCTTAACCACAAAAAACTGAACTTTATTTCAGGGAACCTATTATTCCTATCTCTCAGCAACTTCGAAAAATATGTTCTAATAATATTTCTTAACTACAAAAAACTGATTTTTATTTCAGGGAACCTATTATTCCTATCTCTCAGCAAACTTCGAAAATATTTTCAAACATTTAACCATATATTATATTATTTTAAATAAATTAATGAGAATTCAAAAATAAAAATGTTCTAATAATATATCATAACTACAAGGAACTGAACTTCTTCTCAGAGAACCTTTTGTTCCTATCTCTCAGCAACTTGCAAAACTTTAACTATAGATTATATTATTTTGAACAAATTAATAAGAATTCAAAAATAAAAATGTTCTAATAATATTTCTTAACTACAAAAAAAACTGGACTTTATCTCAGAGAACCTGTTTTATTTATCACTCAGCAATTCCTTCATATATTTGTGTCTTTGCTTTAGCTTTTTTACTCGATATTAATATTTATTAATTTTTGTTGCACTTTATAATTATTTAAATTAGATTTTTGGTTTTTGTACATTTGTACATCGGGCTTTAGTTCAAGTTTTTCCTTTCTTAAGTTTTTCTTATGAATGATATTTTACACTACAAATTTGCTGTGATCAATAATTTTTCATTGAAGAAGACAAGAAAAATAAAAACTATTCAGCTGGGTGAAAACTAGCTGTTTCGTAGTCGCTACACTCATCAGCACCCATTCGGATTTGAACTCGGGTCATGACGTATCGTGAACTACTGCCTTAACCACTCAGCCACCGAGCCATTGAATTCTTCTCTGTCTATATTCATCCCCCCGGGGAACAGGTTTTGCCTTGGCGTATTCCTAACTTAGGTGCTCTGTTTTTCGGGGAAAAGAGGGGAAGGGGTCCCTCGTTTGGTGCGGCAAACAAAACTCTAGGAAGCCGCATGACTTATGTTGTGTTGGCTTCCGAAACCCTTACCAAGGGTATAAATTGGCAGAACGGGGATCAGCATGGCCCCCGGGAAGTTCTGCTTGCGGTTCGACCCGGGCTGATCATGGTTGAGGTGCCTACCTTGGCTGAAACGTTCTGGTTGTGGTTGAAACCTAAATCGCAGGAAGGGAGTGTTAGTATCCTTGATAATTGTTTGGTGATGGCTTTTTTCGAGGGCTAACAATCTCCCGAGGATCTGTTGCCTATACAACAGATACTGTAAGGAATCAGTGGTGATGATTGACGGGTGAGTTGGTTTAAGGGCTGATGCCCTTAATGGGCTTCGGCCTACCAACTCATTAAGCCTTGTCCTCCATTGATTGCTGGGAAATTGCATACATGAGGGATTAGAAAGCCCGAACTCCTCAACAAGAAGTTGTTCATATGACCGCAATCATATGACAAGAATTGCTACCTGTGTGAGCCTAGCAAGCCACACGGGGGCGGTGGTGAATCGTGAAAAATTCATTTCGTGGAATTGATCCACCATCAGGTTAGGCCGTCAAGGCAGGTACTGATGTAAATCATTTTCACAGTTGTCTATATTCATCTCAGTTTAAATAGTCTGCACTTGGTTCAAGAATTTTATACCTATTTTAAGACATCGCGACATTGGATTTCTTGAACGATCCCGTTTTCAGTAGCAAAAGGGAGTAGGAAATACTTTAGTACGAGGTTTTTCTTTCTGTGTGTAATTCAAATTTTAATTTGATTAGACTTTCTCACTTTTTGGCTTGTCTAATTCCGACTTTAAAAAAATACTATTTTTCGAACAAACGGTCTTCTCATGGTCTTATGGGCTTTAAACTCTGTGATTTGTCGTATAACGATAGGTTTGTCTGCAGGCTGCCTTTGGAATTCACTCAAATATGCCTTAACTTTTCAAACGAGAAAAAACTATCTCAAATTTAATAGGCATACATAGTCCTAGCAACATGACCTTCACATCTTCCCCGCCCCCTGATCTCTCATACGTCTTTGGAAATTTGTGCCACGTTTAGCAGTCTTTTTATTTTGTTTTTAGTTTAGGCTATTTTTCATGGAGACCTTGAAGAATTTTTCTAACATTCTTGCTTTTATGCTTTTGATAAGAACATTAAAGAACTTATGGAAAAAACTATGTACGAGTAGTTAGTGATAAGTAAAATTAAAATTAAGACAAATTTAAAGATAATGTTAAAACTTTAGAAAAAGCTATTCTAAAGATAGCGTTGAAAATTGTTGTTTATATTATTTGTAAAATTAAAGATAGTGGGGGCACTTAATCCAACATAATATTTTTGTTATTTCTCTTCAATGAAGGCCGCGATTACCGCTATCAAGCATTAAAATAACTAATTTAATTTTATTTTTTCGCTGATTTACAAGTTCTTATCTTTGAAATTTGACTGAAGACACGAACAAACAAACTGAAACTTTTTTTCTTATCTATTAAAAAATAAAATTTGATAGATAAATAGATACAATATTTACCTACATAAATATGTACTGATTAAATGAACTTTTGTGTGTTAGTACATATATGTTGTGTAAGGGCCATCAAAGAAGACACAGCGAGACAAATTTGTTCTAAGAACTTATATAACATAAATAAAAAGACGTAACTTTGTTTTCCTAAAGATCTCCTGCTGCTGCCAACAACCGCAGCTTGGCGGTTCTTGTGGGAAAACACCTGACTTTTTTACTTTGATTCGTTTTGTATGAAAAAAGTATAGGGTGTTTTTTTAAGCTAGATAGAACTTTAAATTGTAAAAAGTAACACAAAAAATTAAATTTTGATGAAACATTTTTTTATTTGTTTCAGTATACTCTGACAAATCATCATGAATAGACTCACGCTTGAACAACGCTACGAAATTATCCAAATTTACTTTGAAAATCAGTCGTCGATTTCCCGTTGTTTTATCGCAAAATTGTGTTCAGCGATGAGGCGCATTTTTGGCTTAACGGGTTTGTTAATAAGCAAAATTGCCGCATATGGAGTGAGACCAATCCACAAGAGACCCTACAGACTCCATTACATCCAGAAAAATGCACTGTTTGGTGTGGTTTTCATGCCAGCAGTGCTCGAAAAAGTGGCCCAAAATTGGACGTCCAGAATGCGCTTCGTCAAGAACAGCCGCGGTGCCCATATGCCCGAAATCATTTTCAAATGTTAATGTCACGTATTGATCTTTCGAATAAAAAAAAATTTTGATTACAATTTAATTTTTTGTGTTATTTTTTACAATTTCAAGTTCTATCGGGCTTAAAAAAACACCCTATATAATTAGCAAAACGCTGTAGGCCTTATTCACTATAGGATGTAATTGGAATAGCTGATATGATTTGTTTTATTTACCTGCCTAAATATACTAAGAAAAGCAAGCTTGCAAAAAATGTATGTACGCTCAGCATGGGTGGAGTAACGTAGGTCAGCCCATGCCAATGTGTAATGTCGCTGTAACTAACTATAAGGTATCGGAATGTGATGTAAATGGGTTGGAGGCCGTTATCCCAACCTCAGGTTGGTTCTAAACCGGTGATATGTAGACCTGCTGAGATACATATCATACGCAGGCAACACAACGGGACCAAATTGGACCCAAGTGAGCTGGCTTTTCAATGGCTGGCAGCCTGCTTCACATAGGAAGTAGCAGTGTAGTTGACAACAAACTACCGGCAAAAAACTGTGAAACAATGCCGCTAGTTAAGGCTAATCAGTTAATAAATGCTAGCTAGAGGCAAACCTGTCGAAGGCCAAACAACAACAACAAGCCTGACCGCACTTAAGAAATACTTACGATGACACGAGAGTAGTTCTTTCACCCGAAGCTGATCTACAACTGATATAGTTTCAATTGCAGAACAGTTTTTCCATGATTTCATTCCGGTGTACAATTGTAGAAACTACGTCATAGCTGTTATACATTTTAACATGCGCAGACTATCAAGTATCTTCATTGTTTACTTCTTGACATCACTGTGATGTCAAATATTAGTGCCAGTTTCCACACATTAAATTTGACTCGTCAAGTCTTGAGTTCCTGGGAGAACAGTGGAAAGAGAATGAAAAAAGGTGCAGACTTGACTGTACCGTCAAGTTTAAAATGAAATATCAAAATATATGAAAACTTGAAGGTAAAAAACCTTAAACTTGATGACAAAAAGCTTTTGTGTTTGAACATAAATGCAAGTTCAAAAGCAAATTGAAGCAGCATTGATAAAGAAAACCTGATGTGTGTAAACTGAGACTTACATCAATTGTTATAATTGCCTTTAGCAACAATTATGACAAATATTTTGTCAATAGGATGTTATACTGACACCAAACAGATGCTTTATCGGAATACATTTAATGCAACCATGTGATCAATGCAATGGGATTTTTCTATGAGTGCACCTGTCTTTAGTGCTTAAGCAGAACTTTCAAAAGCAGACCAGGACTCTTGAGAAAAATCTTTACCACGTGCTGCAGATAAGTCACTATGCAATGGACTATTTGGTGTCTGCCTGTATAGATCTTATATAAAGCCAACTGATTCACTTCTGCTTTTTACCACTGGGTTATTTTAGTACATACACATAAGTTCTTTAATGATATTTTCCCTTCATTCCTTCCCGACAACGTAATGGTTTAAGAATATCATGTTGTTTGTTAAGTTATCAAATTGTTATTTTAACGAGCGCTATATATATATTTTTTTGTTTTCATTTCAGGCAGTTTGCAAATACGAAAAGAAAACAAAAACACATTTGAAATTAATTTGATTGTTTACAAAAACATTAAATTCCATTAGATACCAGCCACTTTGCCTGTTCGCAACTCATTTTTATTTCTGTTATTTTCGTTTTTTTTTTGTTTCATAAACATCCTGAAAATTTTTAGATATTTTAGAAATCATTGAAATTGTAACGAAAACAACAAGTTAAAAAGTTCTTTTAATTTAATATAAATATTTTCCATAAAGCGCAAAGCAACAAATGGCCAAATTACAAAACATTTATCATTTATCAATCTGTTATCTCTTGAAGTGTTAATGTTGAGTTGCTGGCAGCGATGTTGAAAGTTTTAAGGCGTTCAAGAACTATTTCAGCATTCTCACTATGAGTGCTTAGAACGAAGGTCGACATCGATGGCCTTATATGTTAAAAATTCCAAAGAAAATCATTTAAAAACTTTTTTACACACGCAAAAAACTCATTATTAAACTAGTTCCAGACAATTGCTTTAATAATACTATTGTCAATACCAGCAATATT
Organism: Thecocarcelia acutangulata; assembly: GCA_914767995.1. NCBI lineage: Eukaryota > Metazoa > Arthropoda > Insecta > Diptera > Tachinidae > Thecocarcelia > Thecocarcelia acutangulata. The sequence goes on along the minus strand of OU612096.1, from coordinate 119,507,613 downwards.
AAGGTAATCCAAAAAACATAGTTTTGTTATAGATAAGTGAGCTTAACATAAATATGTTTAGCGTGATTGCAATATTGCTGCACGTAAGTGAGCTAAACGTGAGTAAGTGTAACATTAATATATTATGGTTGTAGATAAATGAGGTAAACATAATATGATTCACACGAACATGCTTTTATTTCCTATAAGTAAGCTAAACATAAGTATGATTAATATAAACATGTTATTGTTGGAGATAAGTGAGCTAATCAGGAACATATTATTGCTTCAGATTAGCGATACAAATATAAGTATGTTTAATATGAAGGCATTATTGTTAGAGATAATTGAGCTAATTATGAGCATGCTTGGCTTGAGCTATACATAAATATGCTTAACATGAACATAGTATTGTGCCATATAAGTCAGCTAAAATTGTAACATACTGCTCGCAGTAATTCCTTTGTAATTCTGGCTATATGCGATGTGGCACTGTTTTGTGGATACTACATGTTAATCAAGCCCACAAAGCATGCTGTTGTGATGTTAAAATATTTTCAATCTTATCACGATACCGCTCCATATTCGCATTTACCGTTATGCCTTTTTTATTTTCAAAGAAGTAAGGTAATGATTTTTCCTGATCAAATTGCACACCAGACTGTCACTTTTAGTGGGTGCAAAGGTGACTGAGGAATAAACTGAGGCTTTTCCATTACCCAGATCTGACTATTTTGTCCTTGACTTTTATTGTTTATTCCCGTATCCATTCAAATGAAAATGTGCCTTTGGGACAGCGTAATTAAGCTGGATTCAACCAGTGGTTCGGAACAAAATTTTTGTTCTGTATGTATGATCCCAATAGACTTACAGATCCTAGCACGAAGGAAGGCATAGATATCAAGGCAGACTAGCCATGCAGACCTTGGAAGTATGCAGCAAATACGGGAGTTGGCAGTCTAGATGGAGTACTGACACTAGGAGTAGATGAATATCGAGAAATGGTTGAACAGACGGCTTGGGAATGTGAACTATTACCTGACTCAAATGCTGTCAAGTCACGGCTGTTACCGGCTACTTGTTTATAGGAAGAAGAAAAAGAAGTCCTGGACGACGCCGAATACACTTTCTTTAAGTGTATTCGATGGGCGGAAACTCGTAGAGAATTGGAGATGGTAGCTGGCTCAATAACGGTAGAGAATTTCGTGGACATCATGATAGAGAGCGAAGCCAACTTTTTAGCGGTATCGCGATTGTATGAAAAAGTTCGGCGGACGTAAAGCCAGAACAAGATCATAATCAGGAGCCCAGACGATGAATAGTATAAGGAGTAGGACTGATTAAGCCATTGGAAGTCCACCTCGAAGCAATGCTAAGGCGGCCCCGGTGTGTAAATTTTTATCCCAGCAAGAAGAGGGGGTTTTTTTAGTCTTTAAGTTCACAGTGGTGATCAGTCCGACATAAAGCGGCTGGTACGGACCCTCTGGTCAGTGCGCAAAACATTTTTCCTCCTCGCCGAAAAAAAAATATCATATGTATGTCTTTGTGCTTATTAAAACAAAAATGTAGTTCTATTCTATAAATAATAAACACAATAAAGCTATTTGAGATATTCCACAGAAATTTTTTTTTTGTCGTGTACAATAACGAAATTCGTTGAAGCAATTAATAAATTGCTTCAATAAATGGATTCAAACAAAAATTTAGTAAAAAATAATTATTGATCGAAAATACCTATTTACGATATCCAAGGTAATTTCTTTCATATTTATGTAGTATATGCATAAGAACTATATTTTTTGACAAAATTTTTTAAATAAATTTAAATTTTTTTGTTAATATTGTTAAGAATTTTTCTTTGTGTATGAACTAAAAATGTTTCTTAGTGTATGAATTTTTTATGTATAGGAATTTTTTGACAATAATTTTTCAATTTAAATTTTATAACATTTAATTTCTCCTGACGATGATAACAAATTGTTATCGAAATATTGAGAAATAAAAGATTTTTCATTGTAAACTTTTTATAAAAAACAAAGATCTGAAGCTACAAAAATTAAATTTATTTAACAAACGAAGATCAAATAATATTGAGATAAGACAAAATTTTTTTTGATTTTATTTTTACTATAATTTTTTCTGTGTAGTATGATTATTTTATGATAATAACATGGTTGGTATAAAATTATAGTTGATTATGACAATGGCTTGATAACTTTAATCAATACTATGGTTACTTGTTATAATGGGTGATTTTATAAGAACTATCGGAAACTTAAAAAAAAAAACACATAAAATTCAGAAAAATGCATGAAATATTTATTTGGATCGATAGTTGGGTCGATATAATTTAATGCTTGAAGATTATTTCATGCAAATGTTGGCCGCGGCTGTGCCTCAAATGGTCCATCCGCTTAGTCCAATTTTGGCATACTCTTTCCAACATTTCGGCCGGTATCTCACGAATAATGTTGGCAATGTTGGCTTCCAGTGCGTCAATCGAAACGGGCTTGTCGCTATAGACATTAGCCTAACATAGCCCTACAAAAAATAGTCTAGAGGCGTTAAATCGCACGATCTGGGCGGCCAATTGACTGGTCCCAAGCGTGAAATAAACTGTTCACCGAACTCGCCTCTCAATTGGTCCATTGTTTCGCGTGCTGTGTGGCATGTGGCACCGTCTTGTTGAAACCATATGTCATACAAGTCAAGCTCTTCAATTTTGGGCAAAAAAAAGTTTGTTATCATCGCACGGTAGCGCTCACCATTCACAGTAACGTTGTGATTCGCATCATCTTTGAAGAAATACGGCCCAATGATGCCGCCAGCCCATAATCCGCACCAAACGGTTGTTTTTTGTGGATGCATTGGTAGCTCTTGCAATGCTTCTGGCTGCTCTTCACTCCAAATACGGCAGTTTTGCTTGTTCACGTATCCATTAAACCAGAAATGAGCCTCGTCGCTGAACACAATTCTTCGATAAAAAAGTGGATCTTCATCTAACTTTTCAAGAGCCCATTCACCAAAAATTTGGCGTTGTGGTAGGTCGTTTGGCTTCAATTCTTGCACCAGCTGTATCTTATAAGGCTTCACACCCAAATCCTTCTGCAAAATTTTCCACGTAGTGGAGTAACAGTGGCCCAATTGCTGTGAACGGCGCCGAGTCGATAATTCACGGTCATCACCAACACTGGCCGATACGGCTGCGAAATTTTCTTCAGCTCGCACTCTACGTAAACATGTTGGTGGTTTAATGTCAAACAATGTAAATTTGGTGCGAATTTTTTTTACAATAGCCCGAATAGAAGCCTCAGTAGGTCGATTAAACCGACCATAGAATGGAAGAAGCGCGCGATGAACTTTCTTAACAGAGCACGCATATTGGTAATAAAATTCAATAATTTGCAAGCGTTGTTCGTTTGTAAGACGATTCATGATTAAATTATAGACCAAACTGAAGATGTTTGACAGTGACACAAGATACAAAACGTGCGTGAGCTGTCAAAACTAGTGTTGCCAAAAAGATAATAGCAAAAAAATCACTCGTTATATGTATTAATGAAAAATAGTCGAACTTATTTTGATATTTCCAATATTATATGATGGGTTGGTATCTTTCGTCTGACTCAAATTCAATCTTGGCTAAGGCCAAGAAATAACAAATTGCATATGTGATCAATATGAGACACGAAAAAATAAATAAGAGCTCAGTGGCTGAGCTGGTTAATTAAAAATACATCATGTTTACATGGTACTGAGTTCGAATCCTAGTGGGGGGTGATGAGCAGTGTAGCGTCTGTGAAACAGCTAGTTGTCCCCCCGCTTTAGTGTATTCAATTATTTTTTCCTGGCTTCTTTGATCAAGAGTTACTGATCACGGCAATTATGGTTATAATTAAAAATAAAAATATTTCTTGGCTTTAGCCAGGATTGAACTTGAGCCAGACGAATGGCAGCAACCCATCATATAATATTGGTTACTTATTATAATTATAACAATTTTGAAGCAAAATAAAGTATGGTCACTTCTAATATTTATTTTTACAATACTATGGTATGTCCTATCAATAGCGTTTTAAATATAACAATGTAGTATTATCAGGTACAACCATATAATTTAACAATAGTATGTTGCCCTTATTGCCTTATATTGTCGTATCAACCATATATTTTTTTCTAGGTCTAATTTAATAAAGATGCTGATAAAAGTATGGCTAGCGTAGCGGCAAAAAATATATAATATGTACCTTGAATTATTTCATAGCTTGGGAATATTATAAAAAAAAATGTTCCTTATCACATTGAATTAGAGAAATCAAAAAATCGCGTATTTAATTAACATAATATAGCTATTAAAGGGCATACATTGTATTTTTTGTATGTAATTAAAGAAATAAAAACCTTTTTTATTATGTTAATACAAACATGTAAGCATACATACGAAAGCATACATATGTATATGCATATTTAATATGAGCATGCAATATGTATGTAATGTATATAAATATTTAGTTAAATATATGTATGTGCATATTTTAGTTATTTAAATTATATACATACTATACTATTTTACACGGAAATGGTTTCAAATGTATAATTTAAAAAAAAAATTTTTGGTCTGTTTTAGGTTTATTGTTTTTTTTTCAAATACAAAAAACAATATTTCTATTTAAATTAAAATAAAATTTACATTTACATTTAGGCTTAGTTTAGTTTCGAAATGATATGTGTTAAGTGGCCGAATTTAAACAATACTTTTGTATCTAAATGTCTAAAGGAAGGTTGTAAAAGCGTTGATTCGTGGAAAATGTATTCGTTTAAAATTGTCTAACCTTAATGTTAATGCACGTAAATTTTTAACGATTTGAATATTTAAAAAGTTAAGTAAATTAAAGTTTTAGCTCAATTTTTTGAAGCATGTACATTCTCGTACTCGTATACGAGTATTGCTGCAGAACAGTTTTTATATATTAACTATTAAAAATGGAAAGTATTTAAAAACTGTTTAAAGAAAGGTCTATTTTCATTTTATTATTCATAAAGAAACTCATTAAATGATTTTTTTATGTAAATTTAACTTAGTAAAATTTAATTAACAAAAAACATTATTTGGTAATAGTAGCTTGCCGTTCTCCCACTCTAAGTTTTAGTTTTCTTAATGGCCTTCTATGCCAAACTTCCAACCCTTTCCACTCGTTTGCCTCTGATAACAGTATTTGTTATTCATACTCATTCGGCTATAGACCTAACCAATCTCAGCGAAACATGAATTTATGATTATATCAGCAACGATCTTCTAACAGTATCTAAATGGACACATTAAACACGGCACGTACCCCCAGTGATGACTGCGTTACGCATAAATGCGCAAACATAGATGCTGCGTCTATATTCGACGTCTGCTTAAGCACAAAATAAAATGTCTTAAAAGACTTTGTAATATTTGAAAGTACTATGCTTTCACATTTTATTTTTTATCTGGGACCAGTACTTAGGGGATGACCCCTACATATGCAGCGCATTGTACTGGAACTAGGAAAATAGGGTATAATGAGGAGGAAAGAGGGAGTAGTGTTCGCGAAATGTTAACGATAACAATACGAAAGACTGAAACAAACTCTATTGCAGCATTTAAAATGTTGGAATTAAATTAGTTAAAACTGATCAGTGCCCAGTGTATATACCTACGATACTGCTCAGATTAGCAAAATTTAGTCTAACACCTTCCACACTACAAGGTAATTAAATTCATCGAAAATAATATTAATATTGAACATATAAAGAAAACAGGGACAACGGTGAAATAAGAAAAAAAAAAGAAGAAACATGTGTACACATACACAAACACTTCAGTGCCGAAATGTTCTCAACACATAAACGAATACTACCTTATAATCGTTTAGAACAGACAGAACCAAACACAAGTAGAACCAACTGAAGTAAAAGAAAATTGAAGTAGAATTACAAGCACTGAAGTAATTCTGTACTTCAGTTTTGTTTATAAAATTTGGTGTTGTTGTTTATGGTTTTTGTCTTTGCATTAGTGCGCAAGTACTGTATGCTCATCTGCGAATGTGTTAGTGGTAATGCTTTAGTCACTAAAATTTAGTGCATTCACTATGTTTTGCTATGACTCTTCGCTTAGTTGCTTCATGGTGATGTTTTGCTTTGGGTTTTGGTATGAAACAGAATTCAAGTACTGTCAAGAACTATCATATGTATGTGTCGTATGTATTTCAAAACTATAAAGTGTCTGTTCTCATTCCAAATATTCTAGTGCTTGTTTGTTTTGTTTTAAAGATTGTTCTAAAACTACGGCATAGTAGAGAGATGTGTTCTTTAGAACATTCTATGCAGCCTTCTAGTCTATATTCATTGGTGACATAGTTATTTAGGAACCGTGATCTATAGAGAATTTAGTGTAATGTTCGATGTGTTGAGCGCATTTCTCATGTCTCAAAAGAAGCATTCAAGTGCTTCGATTTTCTGAAACGGCACAGGGCATCACTCCTTCTAATCGCAATATTATTTCTACCATCTACATCCGCCCAAAAATCAAATATAATTCTCATGTCTCGAACTGAGTGTACGACAGGGCCGCCGGGGAATAGGTTTTGTCTTCGCGTATTCCTAACCAGGGTACTCTGTTTTTCGGGTAAAGAGGGGAAGTTGATCTTGGTTGAGGTTTCTATCTTGGATGAAACGTTCTAACTGTGGTTGAAACCTAAAACGCAGGTAGGGGGTATTAGTATCCTTGATAACTGTTTGGCGTGGCTTTTTTCGGGAACTAACAACCTCCCGAAAGTCTGTCGCCTTTACTTGTTATTCTCTTTACTGGGAGCAACAAGACCTTATGCCTACGATTATGCGACTAACTCATATGCATAACAAGCGTGTTTTGACAGGTATTGTTAGAGCATTTTTCTTTTCAATTCTCAATCATTTATTTAGATTGTTGAGATATAAAGATGAATGTTTGAGAATATATTTCAAAAATTTCCAAAGTCTACTGATGATTAGGGTAGCTCCTATGAAATGTCGACATATGGATAGCTGGGAAACATAGAAAACAAGCTGTTTATAATTTGTTGATTGATGTCAATATTTGAAGCTAATAAGGCGAATAAACTCAATTATTTCTCATTATTTTTTATTTTTATGGCGAATTAAGCGCAAAGATCTTGAAAAGAAGCTAATATAGTGAATAAAACTCAATTGTATTGATACTTATACCTGAATACTACTTCAAACAAATAAGCACAACTTCCTCGGTTTTCCTCTTCATAAGCAATTTTGTCAGTTCTTGTATATGCGTCTTTGAGCGTTTTACTTATTAAAGTCAGTGAAGTGGTTCTCAAAGTATGGAGATATATACGTAAATAAGTAACGAGTGATTTTTTTGCTATTATCTTTTTGGCAACACTAGTTTTGACAGCTCACGCACGTTTTGTATCTTGTGTCACTGTCAAACATCTTCAGTTTGGTCTATAATTTAATCATGAATCGTCTTACAAACGAACAACGCTTGCAAATTATTGAATTTTATTAAAAAAATGCGTGCTCTGTTAAGAAAGTTCATCGCGCGCTTCTTCCATTTTATGGTCAGTTTAATCGACCTACTGAGGCTTCTATTCGGGCTATTGTAAAAAATTTCGCACCAAATTTACATTGTTGGACATTAAACCACCAACACGCTTACGTAGAGTGCGAACTGAAGAAAATATCGCAGCCGTATCGGCCAGTGTTGGTGATGACCGTGAATTATCGATTCGGCGCCGGTCGCAGCAATTGGGCCTCTGTTACTCCACTACGTGGAAAATTTTGCGGAAGGATTTGGGTGTGAAGCCTTATAAGATACAGCTGGTGCAAGAATTGAAGCCAAACGACCTACCACAACGCCAAATTTTTGGTAAATGGGTTCTTGAAAAGTTAGATGAAGATCCACTTTTTTATCGAAGAATTGTGTTTAGCGACGAGGCTCATTTCTGGTTGAATGGATACGTGAACGTGAAGAGCAGCCAGAAGCATTGCAAGAGTTTGGTGCGGATTATGGGCTGGCGGCATCATTGGGCCGTATTTCTTCAAAGATGATGCGAATCACAACGTTACTGTCAATGGTGAGCGCTACCCTGCGATGATAACAAACTTTTTTTTGCCCAAAATGGAAGAGCTTGACTTGCATGACATGTGGTTTCAACAAGACGGTGCCACATGACACACAGCACGCGAAGCAACGGACCAGTTGAGAGGCGAGTTCGGTGAACAGTTTATTTCACGCTTGGGACCAGTCAATTGGCCGCCCAGATCGTGCGATTTAACGCCTCTAGACTATTTTTTGTGGGGCTATGTTAAGGCTAATGTCTATAGCGACAAGCCCGCTTCGATTGACGCACTGGAAGCCAACATTGCCAACATTATTCGTGAGATACCGGCCGAAATGTTGGAAAAAGTATGCCAAAATTGGACTAAGCGGATGGACCATTTGAGGGGAAATAATCTTCAAACATTAAATTATATCGACCCAACTATCGATCCAAATAAATATTTCATGTATTTTTTTGAATTTTATGTGTTTTTTTTTTTTAAATTTCCGATAGTTCTTATAAAATCACCCATTAGAAGTGACTAATTTATGGCGTAAAATTAAGCAGGCCTGTAAAAAATTTTTAACGTAATAGAGAAAAACTGAAAGCAGATTTTAATTACATTTTTTGCATGGTCAATAACGAAATTCGCTGAATCAATTAACAATTTGTTTGAATGTGGACTTGTAAAGCAATTCGTCAACTCAAACAAAAGTTTCGTCAAAATAATTACAGAATGAAAACAATTATTTTCTTCAATAAAAACAAATTGTAGTACCCAGGGTTATTTTGTTGGATAGTGCACATACATTTATTTAAAATCCACTTTCGCTTTCGAACTGTGAAATAAAGAGTGTTACAAGTGTGATATGGCTAATATAAATCATGTGATGTAAAGTGCGCCATCTTTCGCTTACAAACCTACTTAAAAATAGGCCGACACTTTTGCTGGGTGTGAATTTTTAAGTGCAATTAAGTATTCACATAAATAAAAGGGTTTATTTTTAACTTTTTAATTATATGCCTTAATAGCTACATACACACATATATTATGTTAATTAAATATAAAAATTTTTAAGTTTGTTTTGCCGCTTTAAAATTACGAGCAACATTTTACTTTTATTGCCAGCGGTTTCATAATAAAAATCGCTTCAGAGTTCAGAGTATAAGTTTGTTTACTTTCAAAACTGTCATATGAAATTATTACCTGTTTTGTTTTGGGTTCAATAGTACACAGGTAGCCTAGACATACCAACATTCATACTTATAACAAATATTTATACTTATACCTGAATATTAATTGAAATAAAGAATATATAAAAATAGAAATTTTAAAAATTTAAATTAATTTTTTACACTGCATATCATTATATAGAAATTAGTTACGGAATTAGTTTCCGTCTAAAACAATTTTTGTGAAATTTTTACTGTCAATCACCATATTGTAGTCTAGTAATGTTGAATGCTAAGCAGTATAAATTAAACGTAGAATATAGCAATGAGCAGGTAATCTTATCTAATTTATAAATATGTAAACAAAATGAAAAAACTGACAAATATTTTTCAAGGTTTTGTATAAAAATGTAAAAAAATGCACACATATGTGTAAATATTAATATAGGTATATATTTCTATACCCTTTACAAAAATATAAAGGGTATATAAATAGTATCAGTTTGTAATTTCCACAATTTTTATTTCCGACCCTATAAAGTGTATCTTGTCCCCTTCAAAGTAATCCCCCTCAGATATAATACATTTATGCCAGAATTTTTTTCCCCAATCCTCTAAACACTTCTGAAACGCGCTTTATCGCGTATCGCCAACAGCTCCGGTTTTGATTTTTCTTTTAGCTTCTCAATCGTAACAAAACGCTTTCTTTTCAACGGTGTCTTCAGTTTTGTGAACAGGAAAAAGTCAGCGGGGGGCCAAGTCTGGTGAATACGGTGGTTGAGGCATGATAAGAGTTTTGTTTTTGGCCAAAAACTCACGCTCCAGCATCGATGTGTGAGCTGGTTCCTTATTATGGCACAAAATCCATGATTATTATTATTATTATTTTTTTTTTATCTTGGACCAGTACTCAGGGGTTAGCCCCTACATATGCAGTGCATTGTACTGGAACTAGGAAAATAGATTATGAGAAGGAGGAAAGAGGCAGTAATGTTTGTGAGCTTAACACACGGAACGACAAAAACAAACGTTATCACAGCATTTAAAGTGTTGAAATTAAATTAGTTAAAACTGATCAGTGCCCAGTGTATATACCTTCCACAATTCTGTGCGTTGCTGACGAATTGCTTCGCGCAAACGGCGCATAGCTTATTGATTGTACGACCTTGTGGCAAGAAGTCATGATGCACCACGGCATTGCAGTCGAAGAAACCAGTGAGCAAAACCTTCACATTTGACCGAATTTGTCGTGCTTTTTTTGGTATTGGCTCTTCTGGACGTTTCGATTGAGATGATTGGGCTATAGTTATAATGTCATGGCCGGCCATACACCCATAATTCGTCACCAGTTATGGCCTTTTTCAGGAAATCTGGATCGTCATTGACTCTAGGTAGATAAAAGAGTATAAAAAATCATACAAATCATGAAGTTATGTCGTAATTAATGGCGCGATACGTAAAAATAATAAGAATTACCAGCGAGCAAACTCGTTCAAGAGTATCGGCTTACAAACGAAAAAGTTGCGGTGAACCCCAAATGGAAAAAAAACGTTACAAGTGGATTTAAACTGTCTTTTTTTGAGGTCGTTCCAAGAGTTACTAGACTTAGCTCTGGTGAGAATTTATAATGCTTAGTACTTTTCATTATTACATAAGATATTTAATGGGTGATTTTATAAGAACTATCGGAAATTTAAAAAAAAAAAACACATAAAATTCAGAAAAATGCATGAAATATTTATTTGGATCGATAGTTGGGTCGATATAATTTAATGTTTGAAGATTATTTCATGCAAATGTTGGCCGCGGCTGCGCCTCAAATGGTCCATCCGCTTAGTCCAATTTTGGCATACTCTTTCCAACATTTCGGCCGGTATCTCACGAATAATGTTGGCAATGTTGGCTTCCAGTGCGTCAATCGAAGCGGGCTTGTCACTATAGACATTAGCCTTAACATAGCCCCACAAAAAATAGTCTAGAGGCGTTAAATCGCACGATCTGGGTGGCCAATTGACTGGTCCCAAGCGTGAAATAAACTGTTCACCGAACTCGCCTCTCAATTGGTCCATTGTTTCGCGTGCTGTGTGGCATGTGGCACCGTCTTGTTGAAACCACATGTCATGCAAGTCAAGCTCTTCCATTTTGGGCAAAAAAAAGTTTGTTATCATCGCACGGTAGCGCTCACCATTCACAGTAACGTTGTGATTGGCATCATCTTTGAAGAAATACGGCCCAATGATGCCGCCAGCCCATAATCCGCACCAAACGGTTGTTTTTTGTGGATGCATTGGTAGCTCTTGCAATGCTTCTGGCTGCTCTTCACTCCAAATACGGCAGTTTTGCTTGTTCACGTATCCATTCAACCAGAAATGAGCCTCGTCGCTGAACACATCTAACTTTTCAAGAGCCCATTCACCAAAAATTTGGCGTTGTGGTGGTTTGGCTTCAATTCTTGCACCAGCTGTATCTTATAAGGCTTCACACCCAAATCCTTCCGCAAAATTTTCCACGTAGTGGAGTAACAGAGGCCCAATTGCTGCGAACGGCCCCGAATCGATAGTTCACGGTCATCACCAACACTGGCCGATACGGCTGCGATATTTTCTTCAGTTCGCACTCTACGTAAGCGTGTTGGTGGTTTAATGTCCAACAATGTAAATTTGGTGCGAAATTTTTTTACAATAGCCCGAATAGAAGCCTCAGTAGGTCGATTAAACTGACCATAAAATGGAAGAAGCGCGCGATGAACTTTCTTAACAGAGCACGCATTTTGGTAATAAAATTCAATAATTTGCAAGCGTTGTTCGTTTGTAAGACGATTCATGATTAAATTATAGACCAAACTGAAGATGTTTGACAGTGACACAAAACGTGCGTGAGCTGTCAAAACTAGTGTTGCCAAAAAGATAATAGCAAAAAAATCACTCGTTATAAATATAAAAAAGCAGTTAAAGCTTAATGTGGGAAGTTCTTTTTGACTGTTTGTTTTTCACTACTCAGTCACAATAAACTAAGTTTATGTGTCATCTATAATTATGATTGAGTCTTTAAGTTTGCACCAGCCTTCTACATGTCAAACATTCCCAGACTTATGTCACGATTCCATATCACAAATAACCGACCTGTCAAGAAATTTTATAGAAACGGCACCCAATTTTTAAGTGAATTCTATACAAATGTTTCAAACAAGTCGCTTGCTTGTGTTTTACAAATATTGTAGAATCAACATATAACAAAATCACATGTGGTTTTCATTTTCGACAATGTACATTTAAGTAAAAAAAGTTTGCGGCAAAATCCGTTTTTTCTGATAACATTAAAATTTCATTCCAGAAGTTTTTCAAACTTTAAAACATTAACTTATTATTTAGCTATTAATATATTTAACTAACATTTTTAATAATTTATCTATCGTTTTTCAAACCGTTAATTTGCTGCTAGTTGTTGGTTGAAAATAGCAAAAATTTGCCGAAGCGAAACTTTATTTTAAAATTAGTTTTTTCTAAAATTTTGTTGTCTACATACCGAGTTGAAAATTCAATTCTTTTGTGTTTTAGATTTTTATAAAGCGTTATCAAAGTCTGCTACAGATTGTTTTTTAGTACTAAACCGGCAATTAAAACGTTTTGCAGTCTTTGATTTCGCTTAAATGTTTTTGTTTTTAAGATTTTCTTATGTGTTTAAGTGTAACAAAATCTTTCTATAGATTGATTTTATGAAAAACATTTCTTTTCATTTGCAATTAACGAAATCATTGTAATGTTAGTTACAGTTTTAATAAATTTAATTTTTGGTTTTATCTCTCAAATAATTGCAACATCATAGTAATTTTGCAACATTGTTGTCGAGCTTAGTCTACAATTGAAACAGCAATATTAGGGGTTAAAAACTGTATTTTCTTTCTAAAAAAAAAGGTATTTTTAACAAATACCATAAAATAAAAGAAAATTTTGCTATAAATTTCCAAAATTAAAATATATATTTTTTATATAGATAAGCTTGTCAAACAATTGAGTTTATTCTCTTTATTAGCTTCTAATATTGCTATCAATCAGAAAATTATAAGCGGCTTATTTTCTAGCTGGACTAAATGTCGAAATTTCCTTTAAAACAGACATGCCCAGGCCTATACGCTTGATGCTCATTTTTTGTAAAAGCGCTTAGTTATAGGGCTATGCTCTTTAATGCACACATTCGGCGCTCAGCACTAGCAATGAAAAATACACAAACAACTTCATCTTAATTTAATTAATTTATTTATTTATTTAATAGTAAGCTTTACAATTTTTTACACTTAACGGAATAAATATTGCACAGAAATGGCTTTGCCTTATATTATATATTTTTTTTTTATGTATTTTTTTTTCAGTCGTAAAGCAGCTCTGGGCTAAAGAACAGCTCTCGCGTCATCGTTATTATTTCTTAAGTGCGGTCAGGCTTGTGTTTGTTGTTCGGTCTTCGAGAGTTTTGCGTCTCACTTGCACTGCTTAACGGTTTGCCTCAGCTAACTGTATTGGTTTACAGTTTTTTTTAAAGGATATTCATTGTTAACTTCCTATGTGAAAGCATAGATCGTTATAGTTAGCCACAGGGACGCTACAAACGTACTGTTAACACCATCTTGCGCATATGGTCTTTGTCACCCCACCCATGCTATGCATCCTATACATTGCAAATTTACTTTGCAACTGTATATTTACTAAATAAATAAATAGTGTTGCTTTTTACAGCAAAAAATATTAAATAAAAGTAGGTTTTCCTTAAATCAGGGGTGCCCAAAAGTTCTATATGGAAGAGCAAACAGCAATACATTTGAGGAAAGACTACTTTTATCTGCCTTAAATGTATTGGTGTTTGCTTACATTTTTGGGCGCCACTGTTCTAAATTATAATAATTCATCACAGCTTTTTTAAGATAGCCAAACTTTATAAGAAAGCGCTATTTTAGCGGATATAAAAAAACCGCTGAGGCGAAAAAATACGAATTTTTAGATATTGAAAAGCGCTAAATTTAGCATGAAAGGCGCTAAATTGGCAACCGTGCTCTCACTTTGAAGCACAAATACTCTCAACAAAATTACCATACTTTTAGTAAATTTCAACTATGGGCCTGAGAGTCGCTGATAGTCGTTTTTGCTTGCAGTTGCGGTCATGTTCTGTTTCACCATTTTGTTGGGTGCAAATCTTTTTCAACACCTAATAAAGCGATTTTTTGAATGTACGAGTATGACTCTTGTTGTTGCTTTTTGCACACTTTGTTAAAGTGATAATTACATTTAAATTGCATGCAATCGCAAATAACATGTTTGGTCGTTGTTATTGCTGCTGCTGCTGCTGCTGTTGTTGTTGTTGTTGTGCCAAACAAAACATATTGTGAATGTACGAAACGAAAAACTGCAATAAAACGCAACACTACATCAAACACATCAAATTACCAACTGCCTTAAATAGAGTCATATTTTATTTTTTGCTTTTTCCAACTGCAAGCAACATAAAGCTGCAGTTTTAGTAATTATTCGTATGGAATTACAATATTTCCATTTTGCCATTGAGAAACAAAGTAAGAGTCTAATTATAGGGTTTTGTCAGAACAAAGCAAACAAAGCTAATTTGTTGTTTTTTTTTCTTTCTTTCTTTAAAGTCAAACTAAAATTAGACTCAATAAAATAGAAAGAATATATCTCAAAACATCTGTATTTGTTTATTAGTTAATAGTTTTAATACATAAATATATCGTTGGTGTGATGTAGAAAGGCCTTAACAAACATTTTTTAAGCGTTTTTTTATTTATTGAATTTTCAAAATGAACTAACAATAAGTATTCAAATCTTAACAAACATGATTGCAATTTTACAGGAGAAGGAAAAATCGTAATGGAAACTGTGTACTTCGGTACATCTAAAAATAACTTTTTTTGTGCAATTTCTTGTAAGAGCGATATGTAAGAAATTATTTATTAAATCTTTGTGACATTTGTGTATTTGTGTGAAGTGTAGTAGAATCCCCAAAAAAACACAATTCAGGGAAAATGGGAGTTAGGGTCTTTCTACATGAGACCAACGATATGTTAAATAGGTGTGTACCATAAGACCCAGGGCAAGTTTAGCTTAATATAGTACAAAGCAAGTTACTCTCTAAATTTGTTGGGATGAAATAAAACAATATAATATTACATCTTGAAATAGCGCATTTGTAAACGAGATTTCTCGACAAATCTAGTTGATTTCAATGAAATTTCTTATAAAAAATGAAATCTACTTTGCGTCTAGATTCTGACAAAACGAAAATGTTCGTGCAAGTTTAAACATGAAATAAAAATAAATTCTTCCTCAGTTTATCTCAAAATTGTAGAAAAATCATTACGTGGAATGCTTCTGGTCAACTTTATTCAAATTTGGACTCGTTTCTTATAGGCCATTTACACCTAAGCCAAATCTACTACTTTTGGCACTACGAATCAAATCTAGTTGATTTTAATAAGCTTTCCCGTACAAAACGAATCCAGACTGCGACTAGATTTTTATGAAACCTGGTAGATTTTTGTAAGTGCTCTATTACACAACTGTGATTTTGCTCATAATAATACTTTAAAATACTACGCTGCATTAAAAAAACTATACTTTTAAATGATGAATTCCTTGTGATATACGAATAGTTATTGCTGTTAAAACCCTTGTCAAAAAAAAAAAAAAATTATGAAAATTATGTCAAAAAACGGAAGTGTAAACGGTTGACTTTTTTTTTTGTTAGCTTGGACCAGTACTCAGGAGATGACCCCTACATATGCAGTGCATTGTACCAGAACTAGGAAAATAGGTTATGAGGAGGGGGAAAGAGGGAGTAGTGTTTGTCAACATTCGACTTGAACTTTCCAACGTTATAACAGACAGGAAACACGTCTGCAGGCAACTTATTCCATAGACGAAGCGTATGGCTGAAAAACGAATTCTCTCTGTAATGCGTAGTGCGATTCCCCTGGCAATCGACCACAAATGGATGAGCTCTGGTCGATAAGCGCGTGCTACGTAAAAATGTGAGAGTTTCGGGAGCAAGATCCCTAATCTCGTCAGAGCAAAATCCATTGTAGTAACGATAGAACAGAGTAACGCACCCCACACTGCGTCGATGCTCCAGTGAGTCAATAGAGTTGGATACCCTACTGTCACCGATGAGCTTCTTCGCCCTCTCCTGCACACGGTCGAGTAACCCCAAGATAGACTTTGAGGCACCGGCCCAAACATGAGAGTTGTATTCCATTTTCGGTCGGATGTAGGTGGTATAAATAGTAAGGAGGTCGGATGGAGTGAAGTACATCTTACACCGTTTCAAAAAACCGAGGCACTTGAATGCTTCTTTAGAGACATGAAAAATGTGTTCTGTCCAGCGAACATCACACTGTATCTTCATTCCAAGAACATCAAGAGCATCCGATTCGTCAATATTTATACCATCCATGAGCACAGATGAAGCAGCATTTGCGGTC
Source organism: Thecocarcelia acutangulata (assembly GCA_914767995.1). NCBI lineage: Eukaryota > Metazoa > Arthropoda > Insecta > Diptera > Tachinidae > Thecocarcelia > Thecocarcelia acutangulata. Next base: position 119,490,894 of record OU612096.1, on the reverse strand, counting down.
GTTTGCTTGTGTGTTAATAAGCAACATTGGGTCTTACGAACGTTGAAGGCGACTCTGTTTTTACGACCCCATTCGGAGATTAATAGAAGGTCACTATTCAGTGAATCATTCATATTTAGCCTCTTGCCAGCAATCTCTGAAAGGCTGGGCCTATAGCTAAAAGAGTACGAGTGGCAAATGCTGCTGTCATCTGCGAAAGAGTGGATAGGGTTGGAAGTTTGGTAGAGAAGATCATTTAGAAAAATAAGGAATAGGGTAGGAGAAAGAACGGAGCCTAGCGGAACCCCTGAATTAATCTTGAACTCGTTTGATAAGACCCCATCTATAACAACTCGTATAGTGCGGTCTCTGAGAAAACTCGATATAAACCGAGAGAAGTCATCATTGTTGAAGATTTTCATTCAAATCCACTAGATTTTGGGTAAATGTAAATGCCCTATTATCTACATATGTGGAACAGACCTAATATTTGTTTGATGTCTACATGGCTTTTAAGCTTATTGGCCGACTGTGAACTAAAAGTTGTAGATATTTACATAAGTGTTTTAGTAGTTTTGCTGGATAATTTGTTGTTGTTCATTAATTGTTCTTTATAGTATTATTTATCAAACCATTAACCCTATTAAAAGTATTTTTATAAGTTCAAACCGATAACGAGCTTCTTATGAGTTTTACACACACACACACACACATACTTGAAAACTTCTAAACATCAATTAGAAGAATCCCTCTTTATTTTACCACATGTGAACACTCCCACTGTCCCAGTCCAAAAGTTCAGTTTTTTCATTAAATTCAGCTCTTTTGTATGTAAGAGTATGTATGTATTTTTTTCGTTTTTTTTCCGTCAAAGTTGATTGATTTGTCTTTATGTAACAAAAACAAACATTCTGCTCAAAAAGCAGTAAACGAAATTTTTACATCAATTTTGCCAAAAAGCCTTTAAAAGAAAACCCATAAACTTTAATTTTCGTGGTAGTTCAGTTCAACAAAAAAAAAAATAAAAAAAAATTAATATTTAAAGGCATTAAGGCCTTGGTTAGCGGCACTAATTAGGTTCGGAACGATTATTCAACTGCCTTGCAATATTGAAATTTGCTGTTTGAGTGGAAAGTCCCTACGATGTATACTATCTGTCTGTGAAAGCATTCTACAAGGTCTACAAGGTGGCAGCACTAGAGCAAAATTACAGCAATACAACAAAAACAAGCAGGTGGTAAGCTATGCTTGTCAAAAATATTTGTAACTTTTTTCACAATTATAAACTAAGGAAGCACTTTTTCATAATTATAATATAATATAATAACTAGTTTATGTTTTATATGAATTATCTTTAAGTTCACAAAATAATTTTTAAATGTTTCATTCAGAATAAACCACTAAATCCACTTTTAAACATGTTAACAATACATTTGACGTCACATTGTCACATGCCGTAGCGCTGCCACCTTGTTAGTTATTGCTGGGAGCACAACTGTGACGTACGATGCATTTTTGGTAGCGAATATTTGTCGCCAAAAATAAAACACATTGAAAATGCACACAATCGTGGTGCTGGGCGAAATTCGTTATACTCAGCGAAAGATGAAACAGTTTTATTCTTAATTGTTTTGTCAGCGAACGGCGAACGTTTTGTCAGCATCAGGTGACCACGTATCTTATATAAATAAAAGTATCTACTTTTCACAAAATAATACTTTTACTATTTATATTAATCCATGTAATATTTGTAATAGATTTCTTCCCTTCAAGGTGCTTTTTGTTTTTTAAAAAAATTTTCTATTGAATTTATACACAAAAAAACAAATTTTCCAAAGTCAGGCGATGTATTGAAAAATACATTAAAAATTTTTTAAAAAACCAAAAGGATCTTGAACGGAAGAAATTTATTGCAAATATTAAATTGAATAAAGGTCAAGGCAAATAGGATCAAGAATTAATCCATGTAGTAAAAAAATTATTCAGATGTTCTGGAAATAGAAAGTACCTCAGATAATTTGTTTAAAACTCTTTTTTTGGATGGGATTTATATAAGTTTACTATTAATATTGCTCCCAAGGCGAATTCATACCAGGTATATGCAAGAGCAATAAATACAACACTATAAAAAATAAATCTTTTTCAAACGTCAAGTGAAAAATATAAACACAAAAAGGAATTAAAAAAAATATAATAAAAAAAATTTACAAGGAAAGATAAACTTTTAGTTGTTTCGTCTTTTAACTATTTCGTGAAAATTAAAGTCTGAGATCATGGTGCTCGAAAAGGTGAAAAGGGCCAGCTACATTGCGGAAGATTCTGAATGATAGTTGCAATACATAACTTAAAAAATTGTTTCAAAAAAAATTTTATTTTTTCAAATTTCTTTTAAAAAAATTTACAATAAAAGAAAAACTTAATTATTTCGTGAAAGTTTTAATTATTTCGTGAAACTTAAAGTCTTAGATGATAGAGCTTGAAAAGGTGAAAATGGCCAAGCAGATTGGGGAGAATTCTGAATGATACCTGGCGCTCAAGATACAATAATAATTTAAAAAATTGTTTTAAAAAATTTTTTTTTTCAAATTTGTTTTAATTATTCCATTGACATCTGAAAAAGATTAAAATTAAAAATAAAGTTCTCAGCTGCGCTGTCAATTTCACCTGTTATGAATTCGCCTTGATTGCTCCCTTAGTATTTATATGGTCGCCTTATCAATATCTTTTCATATGGGCACCCTATCAGCTGTTTCGTTAAAAAGAAAATTTATATAAAGGGAAAGATTTGTTTTGAAAATAAGAAATTGTAATTTGTTAAAAAAAAAGTGGATAAGCGTGAAATAATAATTGAAAATGTAAAACAGCATCAATGCTTGTACAATCTAGCTTCAAAACATTATAAAACTGTTTAAGAGAAGGCAGAAATATGTAAAAAAAACATTTGTGATATGGTAAATTTTTCAATTTTGAAACAATTTAAAAAAAGCACGCAAAATTTTTTCGAGAAAAATTAAGTTGAAAAATAAAATAAAAAAACAAAAAACAATTTTGCAAAAACACAGAAAAAATATTACAAAAGATAAAAACAATTGACACATAACAAATAAATTATGATTTTTTTTCAAAACAAAAGACATTTTTTCAGTGATGCCACAAGAATAATCGACATTATTGCCACTTTTCTAGTGCTGACACTGTAATAATCGAAAGATGTTGAATGGAATAAAATGAGAAAGGAACATTTTAAATAGATGTTGAAAAATGTTGACTTTTAGAACAATGTATTTCTTATGGGAAGATGTTAACATCTTCGAAAAATGATGGTAGATGTTAGATGTCGGTCAGTGTAAAAAGCCTTTTGAGCAAAAAGTTGTATGCAAGTAATATAAACAATGTTATCTACACATAAGGTCGTTGATATTGTGCTTCACACGTCGAATTTATGTAACGAATTTATACCGGCGATTTTGTCTCGATGGGCGAAATTCGTCGTTCATCGCAGCTGTGTTCCTAGCATAAAGATTTAATTTCTATTTTGATGGCCGTCACATAAATATGGCATAAAAAAATGTCAGCTGTTTTTGACAGCCTAGGTTGCCAATTCATATTCTATTTTAAATGTTAATAATAAACATGTAATGTGACTAGACTGGCCATGCCATGCCATCTTAAACCTATTTCGCCCCTCGCTTATTAAAAACACTACAAGTATACAAAAGATATCAAAAAATCGATTTTTCCGTTAAGCTTGTTCAGTGAGGCTTTGATGTACTCGTTGTCCATAAATTCATTTGTGGGGTAAAAACTACGATGAGCATAAAACCATCAATCAATACATTCAAGTATTTGCACATTCACTTCAATCACAATCAAAGCCTTACAAATACTTGGCCAAATCCATCATATTGCCATACATTTACGTTTGTATTCTTTCTACTTGAAACTAAAAAGTGGTAGTTACATTTTCGAGTTATTCTTCTTCTTCTTCCTGTTTTTCTTCGTCCTCATCTTTTTCGCAAATGGATTTTCGACGAAAGAAAATTTTTTTTATAAGGGTTAATAAATAATTGGACTCTATAAAAAGTAAGTAGGCGGCTTATATATGAAAGCACTTACATATATCAAATATTAAACCAGTAATATTTTTTAATAATTTTTATATATTTAAACAGAACTTGAAAGTAAATTAATCATAATACAAAATTACAATGGATAATTAACTAAAATAAAACTTATTCTCAGACTTTTGGGTAATTAAGCGGGGAAAGCATTTAAACGAATTCGTCGAATATTTGTAATTACCTCAATGATTAACTACTTCACCGGGAGAGTTAGAGGAAATTTTGAAATACGAGTATATATAAAAATAGCAAAACAAATAATAAAGCTAAAATAAAAAGAAAAGGTAAGTAAAGAAACTCAAAATGTCCACACATATGTATGGTTACATATTTATATGTATTCTAAAAGTAACAAATGCTTACATGCATAAGTACAATTGACAGGTACTTATGTACACATGGTTGCATTACTGACAGTATTGGAAATAAATAAATAGCAATTTTCAGTAACTAAGCCAATAATTTTGAGGAGAACTTTATTTTGGAGATTTATATTTTCAAGCAATTATCAGAAGTAGGTATTTAAGCGAGGACTTTTTAAAGAAAACAAAGAAAAAAAACTGGGATTTTCGATTAGAGGTAAATAAGCGTGAAAGCTATTTAAACGTGCGGAAATTCTCCGCGGCTTACAAGACACATTATTTTTAATGAAAATATATGACAATCTAACACTATTACATTAAGTCCATTGTTAAGTGTAGCTGTGTAGTACTTTGATTCTGAATACAAATATTTATTAGATAAGGTGTTTTTTAAAGTTACGCAACTTTGTTTCATAATAAAACAAAGAAATAAAATTTTTTACATCAATGAAACGAGCTTTATTATAATGCAGACTGCGTCCGTCTGATGCACGAAGCCAACGAAGGCGCTATTTCAGACGACACATTCATAGGCTGCCGGCTGGTCCTATAGAGAAAGAATTGGCTATGAGCTCAGCGATCAGGCTAAAGGCTAGTGCGATATGTAATAAAGCGATAGAAGGTCAGGCTTCATTACTATATATTAACTCTGCTGCTAGAGATCTGAAGTAATATTGTCGATCAGTGCAATTAGGCCGGCAAATTGACGTGTTTGAGATCTTTACTAGGGGGTTGATGGTGGAATCTGTCTTCCCCAGTATCAGAGAAGAATAAATTTTAGGCTATGAATGAAGTAAGCGTAGTCTATCGTAGGCTAAAATCACAGCTGGTTGAGGACCAGCTGATAGTAAGGTTGAGAGAAATGAGTTTGCGGGGTCCAGTTTGGTTTATAAGTGTCGAATATCACTTAATAAGATAGCGGAATATGCAAACCGGGATTTTTTTTTGTTTGTGTACCGCGAGCAATTGAAGTGTCCGGAAATATTGCAGTGTATGAATTGGCAAAAGCAGCGTCCGTTTATGTGTGATGATTCTTCATAGGCAAGATGGTAACGGGCCCACTTAAAGGTAGTAAGACCCAAATGCAGCGCCAACAAGTACAAGACAGATGGTCTGGCCAGGTTACTTGTTGGATAATGAGGGTAACAAAATCCATATATCACTGTGGCAGAATTATGATACAGACAGATCTTCCCCAGCTAAAGTTGCATACTATGCTGTCGATTCTGATGGGACAAGCAAAGAGATTAACAGCCAGTTCGTCGATGTCGAAAGGATAAGTTCATTCGCATCCTAGGCGAAAGAAAATTGATTTGTGTTTTTTCTAACTTTGTTCTATGCGAACGATGTATCAAAATTGAAATAAAATACATAAGTTCATGCGAACGAACAATAGTGACATAGACAAACCCAAATTGATTCGAATGTGAGTGACTAACTTTCTTTCGCATACATTTTCATTCGATGTCGTCGAACAGGCTGCAAATCTTTCATTTAATGAGAATTTGTAGGCACGAGGAGGATGAGAGAGTATAGCACTTCCTCTGTCAATGTCCGGCTCTTTCTTCTATAAGCGAAGAGACTCTGGGCAAAACAATTATGTACAGGTTGGCGGATATATATATTGGAATGGGAGGTGAGCGCACTGAAATTTTTTGTCCACTACTCGACTCGTTTGGAATTGGAAACAATGGAGAAAGTGTTTGTCTCACACGATGCATAACCCCCTTAAGAATCATAACGGATCCCTAAAGAACCCAACTGTATTTTTATATATTCTTATCACATACATACACCAGGTCTTTTAATAATAACTTCATTATAGATATAAAATTAGACCATTAAATAAGCAAAGGCTTTAACAATACAATCAATACAAAACAAAGTTGTTGAATAAAAACTGAAGAAAAAAGTAAGGAAATTCAAGGATCTATTCATTTGTTGTTTGGCAAACCTTTTCGGTCAAAGTTCACACCCTTTCGTAAACATTCAAATGTCCTATTTGTATGTTAATCAATCATTTTATAAAACTTTGTTAACAAAAGTTTGTTTCTTAATGAAATTTCCATAATTTGAAAACTTTTCTTTCAGCATTTAGGAAATTCTATTCAAGTTATTTGTTGGCCCTTTTTGTTGGCCGCTTATGACCATTTTACCTTTTGGACAATATATATTTTCTATTTATTGAAAAGAAAAAAATACATAAATTTTGTCTTTTTTTTTAATAAATCGTTTTAAAAGTCTTTAGGAAATTGTGTTGATAAATATTCAGCTTACTATCCTATAAATTTTAAATTTAATATCTTCAATTGTATACGTTTAAGGCAATACTTTACAATGTAAGTATTTATGTACATAATTTTATGGCAAATTCAGATTGCTTTTTCTTTTGATATTTCTAATAATATACAAATAAGAAAATGCGTTTATAAATCATTTAGAGATTTTTACTAGAAGTTTCATTTCTTTATCACTTTCAAGCAGGGACCGTAACTGGCAGCACTATTTTGCAAACGATTAAACACCCTATTGGGACTTTGACGGTTAAATGACCGGCTATTTAACCGACATTGTAGACCCAAACATCAGTCACTAGTTTGTATCAAGTTCTCAAGGGCAATATGCAAAAATCACCGAAACTTTCGTGTACATGTATACATATTCTCATAAATATTTAGGGTATTCAAAGGGTTGTCATAAAGTCATAAGTCTTAAAATATTAGTATGAAAAATATGAATATTATGAGCATTCTGACATAAATTATTTTCAATTTGAGTCAGCTGTTCGAAGCATAATATAAAATATTATGACATTATGCGTGACATGACACCGTTTAAATGCCCCAATTATATCCCAGTTAACATTTTCAATCGTCGGAGGCTCTACTGGGAATCTCGTGAAGAGTGTTTTTGATCGCTGACGAGCTCATTTTTTAATCACAGACCATCCCTCGTACGTAAGTAAGTGTTACAAAAGCTAATTCTTCCATAAGACTTTGAAACAACTCAGCTTAATACTCTTATGTTAGTCGTATAGGGAATCGTCTGAGACTCGTGTAGATAATATCTTACAACTTCTCAAGGAATCAGCCGTGTGATTCTTGTCTGATTCTACCAGGAAACAGCACAAAGCTCATTGCTTATTTTCGTGATATATATAATTCGCACTGAGTTACCACCATAATCACCATCAAACAATAAAGAAACAACTATTATATGCTGTTTGATTCAGCTTATCTATAATATAATTAAAAATATAAGTATATAAAAACAATACAATTTTTAATGGTTCCAGGGTTGTGTGACAAGCGTGTCAGAAAATTTGTAAAACGAAATAAAAAAGTAGATGTTTTTTTAATGTTACTCGTACTCGTCAGAAGATACTTTTGGGGATTGTATATTAAACACAATCGTCTAACAAGCAACGTATCACGGCTTTCACACACAGAAAGTTTACTTTGCAAAATCTTGAGTTTGGTGGTGGCAAGAGAAAATAAAGAGTAAGAGAGCCACTCTCTTTTCCCTTGCCACCACCAAACTCAAGACTTTGCAAAGTAAACTTTTCGTGTGTGAAAGCGGTGTATGCTAGCTGGGATATGTACGAGTACGTATTACATTTTGCGAATATATTAGAACTTCAAATTGGAGTGTTTTAGTTTCGGTCATCTATTTCTTTTATGGAAGTTAACTGTATCGCTAACAATATTTCTGCAATATAAAATATAAATTGGCAACATTGCGCGTAACGCAATGTTGTGAAGTTGATATTGATTTAAAATCTCGAAGCATTTTAACCTCACTCTGAAAAATGGGAATGAAGAACTTGTATTTATTGGTTTTAAAAACGCCAAATGCTACTCGGGCAGGTACTCTGGGCCGCAAGAAGCTTTGAAAAGAAACCCGTTTGGATTTTAGTTGCACAATATCATTTTTATTATTTCTAACCTTAGATGGCGCTTCAGTGTGGGTACTGAAGCGCCAACGAACGGTTTCTTTTTATAATATACAAGTCTAACAAAATGCGCGGCCAAACAAAATGTCGGTTTTTTCTTTTATATTTTTTCAACAAAATTACTTATACTTATATAAAGTAGCAAGTGGCAAAATCAGCACGATTACAGCGCCACCTAGTAGTCAGGCTCGAAAAATAATGAATTGGGCTTTAAGTTGATCATGCATAACAACCAATTTTGGCTAAAATAGGTTTTATTTATTCATTTATTATTTATTTTTTGTTTTCAATATCTCAGATTTTAAGTGAGATATTGGAACCTGGTACATTTAGAGTCAAAAATATATTTTTGAATACATACTCTTCGTTAATTCGTTTAGATATTCATTTGGTTAGTTTTTAATTAAAATAGTTAATTGCATTAATTAAAATTTGTATTGCATCCATTTCAATTGTATATTTTAAATTCATTAGAATCAAAAGTTTAATTTTAATTTGCTCTACGAAAGCTAGGTGATATGAAATCACGAAACTCTTAATACATTTTACACGATTTTAAGCCATCTTGTCAAAAAGAACGGTTGTCAAAACATACTTCTATGCTAAAAATATTTTTTTTTTTTAACAAGCACAAAAACTACCAAATCAGCCATTGAGGGACCCTAACTAACCCTAACCCTAAAAACGCAATGCGATTTGATACAACCGAAATCCACATAAGTGCGATTTTTAATCACCTCTATATTTCCTTCATAATATCAAGACCTCAATTGGTTTCCTTGAAACTTTTCTAATTGAAATTTTCGTGCCCTGCTTTTTGCTCGATTGTTATATCTATATCTGCACTTTTTAAGCTACAGATACGTTTTTTCAACACAGTGAATACAAACAACATTAGAAGCAACAACAACCTAGAAAATCTTGATTTATGGTTTTTATTGATTTATAAGAATAAATTCTTAACCAGTCAAAATCTGGTAGAATAAAAGGCAGTAAAGAACAAGAGAAACAATGGCATTAAAAAACAAACTGACGAATATCGTTTTGCAGTTAAATTGCACACGCTTTGAGTTCCTTTTAGCACCAGAAATGGGGGAAAACATGTTTGACATCTTGAGAGTTGGAAAAAACAATGAAGAAACATTTTATTAGTTTAGAGTAGAAAACAAAATAGGAAGAAATAAAGAATCATTTTTAGGAGGACTTAAGGCAAAGTAGTTTTATTCAGGCAAATCACTTATGTACTTTTCAAGTGAAACGCTGCATAATAGATTTGAAATCAATTAGTCTGACATGTCACAGAGTTCAATGTCGTTCAGAAACGGAATTAAATCTGTGGCGGTGATCACATGGCCTCTATCATAAAGGGTGTTTTTTTTTATATATCGCTCCTTTATTGCAACAGAGTGATAACTAAAAAAAAACTGGTTTTGAGAAAAACAAATTTCAAATTTTTAGTTTCCAAATTTTTTAGAAAATATCTACTACAAGAAACAGTTTTAAAGTAACTTCAATAAACTTTTGGCACAATATAGAATGTTGTACTGTTAACGATTCTGCATTGTTAACTCGAAAAACTAATTTTTTGAGATATGCCTATGTTGCAATAAGGCAGCGATATACATAAAATCTTAAATTTTTCAACACTTTTTGAGCTGGCTGTTTAGTTTGGTTTGGCATTTCAACATTACTACACTGACAATGCTTGCAAATGTACGCAAAATAAGATGGCCGTTGATCCCGATTTTCATAAGCGAGTTTTATTTGGCGATCATGCTCACCTTTTTTGAATAGATACGCCAATGAATATAACTGGGATATTTACCGTGAAAGAACCGTTTGGATTAACATTTCTTATTATTGGAAAATTTTAAACAGCTTGGTTTCTACGTTCCCTAGCTGTCTATATGTTGAGATTTCATAGGAGCCATCGTTAGAAAATTATTCTCAAACATTTAATGGTTGTTCATTTGTTTGAAAGGTGCAAAGAAAAGTAGAGACGTGTGCAAAGGAAAAGGCTTGGTTTTTGTGTTTTGATACGTATTACTACATTTTTCTTTTTAAATTATCAATAATTTGTTTAGCAAATTGGGATATAAAGTTGAATATTTGAGATTACCTTTCAAGTCTACGAATGATTAGGGTAGCTCCTATGAAAGCTGTTTATAATTTTATAATTAGTATCAATATTAAAATCTAATAAGGCGAATGAACTCAATTATTTTCCATTACTTTTCATTTTTATAACGAATTAAGTGCAAAGATCTTGGTTTACATCCCTTTAAGAGCAAACTGACTCCAGGCTCAATATATTTCTGTATATAATTCTGATTTAAACTTTTGCAGCCCATATTTCTATGCCAATATTTCACTCCCCGACTATTCTAAACTACTTTGGAATCTATAAGTTAAAATAAGTAGGTTCACCATTTTACGTGAAACTGTATTTTTCACCATTCTTTGCATTTAAGTGTTTTTCGCTCATAAAAAATCTTTTATTTCATACTAAATCTAATACAAAACATACATATGTAGAAAATAACGCCTGACTTTGAAACTCTAAAAGCAATTGTATAAAATAAAACTCGTGCCGAATAAACTAGTTTATCATTTGAAAGGAATATTGGAAGGCAGGAGAATAAAATAGAAGCTGAAAAAAGATAATAAAATACAGCAAGAAAAGTAATTTCAAAGCCCTATGGGCATTTATACTGTTTCATAAGTAGATTTGATTAACTTTTAAGGAGAAAAGAAAGGATTTTTAAGAGCTCATGATGGATAACGAAAAGTTTTTTTTTTTTAACAAATATGTAGATGCTATTCATACATATACAGTCTACACAGTTTATAGGAGGATATCACCCAGTTGGCCATGTACTTACGACATGTTAAAGGACAAGTACAAGGAGTAAAAATAGAACATAGAAGACATATTGGTGACAACTTAAGCATATCGTTGACAAATTTTTTAAACCAACAATCAAGAAATTATGTAAAAATGATCACCCAAGCGAAATTATCTTTCACACACATCTCTAAAGTTGCTTTGATTTGTTTACCTTTTCATTTGGAACAAAATTTCGTGCAATTTTGTGGACAAAGAAAATTAGGGAAGTTTTTAAACACAAAATGTTTTTCCAGCCATATTTAGACTTCAGTGACGAAGTAAACATAACAAACTAACTCTGGGCAGTGACGGGCTCTTTTCCAGCTCCTCTACTAATTTTTGAAATTGGGAGAGATTCGTAATTTTAATTTTTTCCATTTTATTCCAATTTTTAAAATTTTATTTTTCTTTGTTAATTTGTTGATGTTTTTGTTTGAATTCGACGCTAAAATCTGCGGCAATTAAAGACAATATTGCCGCCATTTTCTCTTGTAGAATATCAAACATATGTCGGCAGTTATCGATACATGCCAACATTGACAACAGGAATGCCGATTGGCCGCAAAGTTTAAAAATTCGGCGTCGTTTTGTGTTGCCGCCGACGAGCAGAATATGGGTGATTACGATATTGTTTTAAATGTAATCGTGCAAATCAACGAACAGCTGCATTATCCGAGAATTGCCAGTAAATTTTTATACTTATATTTTTGAAACAGCTCGAACTAGCAACATTGAAGCCCAAAAGCGTTTCATAAATACGGATTTACAAGCTAAAGAATGAAATTTACATACGGTTATGCAGATATAGTTTCAATTATATCTTGTCCTTCTCCTGCAAAGTTGGAATTATATTAGTACAGACCTTACTACATGAGGCCTACTGTGGTCCAATGGCGCCAGCGGCATCCAATACACACCAAACAGTTATTTTTTGTGGATGAAGTGGTGATTCATGAAGCATATATACGTATATTATTCTTATTCACGATTACACTGAGCCAAAAAAAAGGAGCTTAGTCACTGAAGATGATTTTGTGATGAAATTTATAATCTTGACATGTCTTTTCCAGACCCCAATTGCAAAACATACTTCACGTGAAATGATTCACCGGCTTCAATTCTTGAGCCAGTTTGATCTTGTGTGAAGATTTTTACGCAAAATTCACCATAAGGTGTTTGTGGTGATGCCCAGTTCTTGAGAACGCCGCAGAATCGACTGATTTGGATCGTTTGCTACGGATGCCTGAACGGCAGCGATATTTTCGTCACTCCGACCAACCCGTTGTCTGACTGGTACGGCGGCATCACATAACGAATATGTAAACTCAAATTTTTGCACAAAATTTGTTATTGCGTGTCTACTAAGGTGAGAATAACGACCGAAAATTGGAGACATCGCTCTTAAAGTTTTATAATTTTTTTATTCGTGTACTTTACCATGATGAAAATGTTGAGTTTACTGAAAAAAAGGAAAGTAACAGTTGATTCAAAGTTGTCAAGTACCGGTTGGAAAACTTTTTATAATAGCAATTACTATGATTTATATATGAGTTGATTCAAATAAATCGGCTTTCTTTATTATTGGTTACTATTCAAACTGCTGATTGTTTAACTACTTGCGCAACCTAGCCCAAAGAAAAAGTTAGTGCCGTTTCGAGCAAGAGGAGGAAGCAAGATGTTCTCTCATTTGCGCTACGGTCACGCTTTTCGTGTAAATAGGAACACCGCGAGATCCTACTGTAGGAAGAAAAAAGCTTCAAATTAATACAAGTTTATTATTTATGCATACCTACATTTTCATATATTCTTTTTACAAGTTTTTTTATATTATTTGAATATTTAATAACTGGAAAATCGATTATACAAGTACATACATACATATGTGTATATTTATTTTCTTTTGGGAAATCTAAAACTAACAATATCAATCGTAAACAAATTCGGCATTCGATTTGACAAGCAAAATATGCTCCAAGTCGGTAAAATTAAGTTTACTATTCTGATTGTCTTGCAGGTAGTCAAGGGCGGAAATTAGCCTTTCCAGACTTAATTGGGTACAGGGTATTCCAAGTACTAAGTAAGCTATTTCGGTTAAAGTATTTTTCTGTTGGTTCCAAAAATGTAGAATATTTTCCTTGATTCCCAAACGGCTTTGACCGGCATAAGCTAAGATATCTTGTTCGATTTGTTGGGAGGTTGTAAAAATGTTCTTTTTGGCAACTTGATCGAAGGCCTTGAAATATTCTTCCAGTGCATCTTCCGCATTTTCTGCTGGCATAGTAGCAGCAGACGTAGCTGACGGAGTTGTGCTTCCATACGTTTCTGCCGATTGTTTTACGAACTTCGTATCACCTTCTGTGGAAGAAAAAAGAGGTTGGTTGAAATGTTATAAGGTAGAGTTTAGTGTAAAAAATTGTACCTCTCAAGAACACCAGACGTGTGTATAATTGCATTATACAGCTCTTTGCTCTCGTACACTGATCGGCGGTAAGACATACTTTGATTCTTGGATCGAGAAAAACAGCGGTTACAAATAAATCGCTTTCAAACAACTTGAGTTTTTGCCTATTTAAACTACCAATCAAAATAAATATCAATTCTGATTTTGGCGTATGCTCCAATTGCAGTGATATATTGGTAATTTCTATATAAAGATCACTATATGTAAGATTTTCCGTTTGTAATTTTTTTGAGCTGGTATAAACGACTTTAAACACTGTTAGGAATTCAACAGCAAAAGGCCAAATGTTGGATAAGTCGAAAGAGATGTCATGTTTAATATCTTCTATGAAATTCTTCAGCTCCACAAATCTTTCTACCATCTGATATGTAGAAGTCCATCTGTTGTTATTGTCCAAAAGCGGTGTTTCGTAGTTGCCACTTTTTAATAACGTTAAGTACAATGGATTTCTCAACTTTTCTATAATCGATCGTATAATATTTAGCTTATCCTCCATGTCAGTGACTTCCAAAACGTCCATCACACAAAGCTGCAGGATATGAGCTCCACTACAGACATAACTTATGCCATCAATTGACAAATCCACTGTACGCTTTAAATCATCGTGAACACAAATTTCATCCGAGACATTGTTCATGCCGTAATTCGAACCGTTATGTGATTTTAACGCGTCAGCAACGTTATCTGTTGTTATTGTGATTACTTGATCAATATTTATGTTGTACTCAGAGAGTACTCCTAGTATTAAAGTTCTCAAGTACTCAGTCGTGTGGCCTGGAGTTAACTGTTGTATACTCAATGTCTTCAAAATTATACTGTTATTCTTGATAAATTGTACGTTAACACTTATTAGACTTTCAGCTGTCCTTCTGGCAGCATCAATTTTTAATGAAATCAATCTTCCTCGCAGTTCGTTAGTTAGCTCTTTTCTCAAATTTACTGAATATTCAGCAATATTCTCCATAATATTTTGTTCACTTAATTTTATTTTCAGTTCGTTCAGCACAGGGCTAAGTAAGATTTTGAATGGCTGGTCTTCGGCCAGACCGAAAGGTCTGCCGCTTTTGGTAAATAGCTCTACTAAGGCCGTTTGCATATGTTTTTTGTTCACCGAACAAGACAATTTTGCAGTATCATTTTTATTTCTATTTAATATAATACTATTTTTGCTTTGCAAGTAATTGTAATAAACACTGGGATGAAAAGTTTTTAAATGGCGCTCCAGGTTGCCGGCATGTAAATTTAACATTTTGTTGTTGCATTTCTCATTTTTACATACCACCAGTTTTTCACTTCTTTTTTCAAAAAAAGTACGCAGCAAATAATTTTTTATACGCGGCATTCCGATTTTTCAACCTCTGCACGCACACAATGAAAAATACTTTTCAACTAAATCTCTCACTCGAAAACAAGAAAAAATACGTTTCTGCTTCTGTTTTGTTCCTAATCGTACAATTTCTAAAGGAAAGAGGTAATTACATATTTTGTTTGCTCTCTTTGTCATTGCAAAGCAATTGGTTTGGTTTTGCTCGCGAACAAAGTCTCTGACAAAAACGTTTGCCAGACGTTTTGTTTATTTCTTTTCACAGACAATTTGTGAGAGTTTTTAGTAAATGGAATAGGGAAAGTACATAAGTGTGTACGTACATATCGTGTATGTTTAGCTTTTATTAATTTTTTTTCTAAAAATAAAACTTACCTCTGAATTAAATCAGGAAGAGATTCAAAGCAAAGACAATAAAATTATTGTTTTCGTTTAGAGCATTGTGTGGAAATTAATGAAACTGCTCACTAGTCTCATACAAAAACAAGTGCATTACAGTTTTCGTCAGAATCGATTTGTATGTGATTTCAAATACCAACAAAAATTTCAACGTTTCGTTGCTACCAGAGTGTGGAAGGAAACAAAATGGAACGTTTTCAATCATTTTGTTTTGTCTTCGTTTCGTACATTTGTTTTCTTCTTGTAAATAAAACAAAAGCCATGAGGTTTTTTATTGTTTGCAACGAAAGAGTAACCACATACTGATTAAACGTACACATGTACTGGAAGAGAACGCAAAAGGAACAATGCTGGAGAGAAATATTTGGTAAACGTTTGCTTTATTTATTCATTTGATAGCAGAGTAATACAGCTTTGCATGATTTTCTGTATTTACAACAGCACAGTGTTGCCAGAACTGCAAATTAATTTTACACAGCCAAGCACTCTAAATTACAAAAAAAAAAAAAAAATTAAAGAAGAAAATTAAACAAACTAAAATATCATTGAAGTAGATAAAAACTTTAACAAAGTTAAATAAAATACTAAAGCTCAAAAATATACACTTCGCTTTTGATGACCGAGAATTATTAATTGCTGCAATAAAGTCCGCATGGTAGCAAATTTTTCGGCCGGTCAGATCTTGATCAGCACAGGCATCAATACTGATTTTAATTATCCATACAAAATTTTAATTAACTTAATTGCCAATTAACAGTTAATTGTTCCAATGTTTATTAAAATTAAATATACAACTCTGTGGCAACCGTGTTTAGTTAGCACAATAATATCCAATGAACACACCCAGGTGCATTAACGTCTACACGGTGGCAGCACTAGTGCAAAATTACAACAATACAACAAAAATAGGCATGTGGTAAGCTATGTTCGTCAAAAATATTTTTTCACAATTATAAACTATGAATGCACCTTTTCATAATTATAAATTATTTTTATTTGAATTATTTTTAAGTTCAAAAAATTTTTTTTATATGTTTAATTCAAAATAAAACACTAAATTCACTTTCAAAAATATAAAATATTGCCAGTAGCAAAATATTGTTACATGCCGCAGCGCTACCACCTTTTACAACACATTTGCTCAAATTTGACAACTCAAACGTAAACACATGTAGACAAAAGATGGCGAGTCAACCGAAGAAATACTCACAATCAAAATGTAAACAACTTTTCTGTCAGCGGTTGTTAAACGTTAATTGCATTAGCAATATTAAGTATGTATGAACACTTAAAAAATTTTTTAATTAACTGATAATTGAATTAATTAAAAAGTGTATGTATGAACAGCATATTATGTTCAAAAAACCTTAAACATCCCGTGAACAAATTGTTTTATTTTGTTTTTCATAAAATTAAATACCAATTTTGTGTTCTCGCAATTCTGGTAAAATTTATGTGTATATTTTTGACAGAAATCTATGCTGCCTCTCCAGACGGCTTTATCAGATAGTGGTATGTTAAAGCGCAGCTGCTTATTGTTTTCTGCCCGGAAGATAAGCAGAAATTCGTTTAGAAGCCACGAAATTCTGGAAAAATACATAGAATTTATTGTTTTTTGTATGCAAAAGAAAGCGCTGATTTTTAAAACATTATGCCTGTCAACATGCATTTATATGAGAATGAACCACAACTATTGCGTAGACAATTTGTGAATAAGAACACAGAAATAACACTAAAATTACCCGAAATTTTTATTTTGTATAATTTTTGGATAACTACAGTGTAAACGGCAACGCTGTTACGGAAAATGAGAATCTCTCTGAGTGTAAGAGAGCATAACACTAGT
Organism: Thecocarcelia acutangulata; assembly: GCA_914767995.1. NCBI lineage: Eukaryota > Metazoa > Arthropoda > Insecta > Diptera > Tachinidae > Thecocarcelia > Thecocarcelia acutangulata. The sequence goes on along the minus strand of OU612096.1, from coordinate 119,473,563 downwards.
AACGTACTTCGCAAACGTAATTCTTAAACAAAAATACTTGTCACTTTTTTTATTTCATGAAATATTTTTATAATTCGCTTATATTAGTGGCAAACAAGTTTAGTTTGGTATTATTTTTTATAAAGCAATATATGTATATTTGTTGTAATAAAGTGTATACATACATATGTATGTAAGTATATAATCCCTAAAATTGTTTAGGGCAGGATATTAGTTCAGCATGTTTGGACGTGCTTCGACAGAAGCATCCTTAAAATCGCATTTACATTGTGCTAAATGTGGACATGATGATAATAAAAAATAAAATCAACAAATAATAATACATATGGATGTATGTACAAGCATACATATGTACTTACTTGTATAAAACGTACTTGATTTAACAAGGATAAAGAAAATTTTACACAGGTCTTTCTTTATACCTGTAAGAATATCTACACCAAATTTCAAAAAATTAATTCTGTTCATTCAATTCAAACATATTTGACATTTAATCTCCAGTTATAGTCAACTACTCTTTGAACTTCTCCATTTTATACGTATGTACATATGTATGTATGTATTGGTGTATGTAAGTCTATTTTTTGGTCTCTTGTTTTGTTGGGATTTATGATATTGATTGTTTAAAAAAGGCAGACATGTTTGGGGCAAAAAGAAAAAAGTAAAAAAGGAAAATTTTAAGTATTCCCACGCCTTAAAACTCATGCACACATAATAACAATGTGCATACACATACACACATTAATACATACCCTGCATTCATATGGAAGCTAAGATTTAGATAGACTTATCCAAAAAGTGACTTCTTTAGCACACATTCATGTGACTTCGCCAGTTTTACAAAGAAACAAATGTAATATCATAGATTTTTAAATCACATTTTCAATATTTTAATGTCAGTGAGAAAGCATAATGAGTAAAACTAAAATGAGTACTTTTAAACTGACAAAGAACACAATTAAAAGAGTTGACTTTTTGCTCATTTACTCGCTTTGATATGCCGTTACAACTGTATATCTGTTAAGAAAACAACAGGAGAAAAGTAGAATTTTGGGTGATTAAATTAGGTCTTCGTCAGTGCTGCCAAGCGTTTTTTCTCTTTTATTCATATAAGTTATATTTTTTACACTAATTTACTTTTTAGTAAAAAATTGTAGTTGCTTGAATTTACAAAAAAGTAAATATCGTCTTAAATTAATTAATTTATTTTTGTAAAATTTAGAGGGAAAATGTAGGGAAATATTTTTTTGATTGCATGGGAAAAAGGCGATTTTTATGCACTATGGTACGGAATGTACAAAAAAAAAATTCCTGGCAACACTGGTCTTCGTTTGATTTGGTAATGTATAAACGAGAAGTAAAAAATAAATACTTATTTTGCAAATTGCTAGTTAATGGACTAAACACTTTAATCTTTTTTTGTTGCATAATTATCTTTTTTTTGTCTTTAAAAATTAGTTACAAACAAAACTTTTTTGTTATATCGGTTACTTTCGCTTTGACAATATGGCAATATTATTTTCTTCTGCTCTTGTAGTTAAACAGCATCAGTATATAAAATTAATAAGAATACATATTTAAACATTCATTAAACATTTTAATCATTCTATTTATAATGACCAAATCAATCTGCAAACGTTTCCTCCACATCTCAGTTTTATTGCCATTTTTTGTTCTTTTAGATGTTAAAATTAAAAACGAAACAAATTAAAACGAAACCATTACTCTCAATGTTTTTATTTGCTTATGTTTTTCTCATGCGCAAAGTGTGAAACGTGCTGAAATGAAACATTTCATGTTATATATTTTCATATGGTGTTCCAGTGGTGCCAGAAATTTTTGTGGAAAAAAAAATCTTAATTTGAGGAAAAACAGAACTCAACATGTTTCTCTTTTGGTTTTTTTTTGTAAATCTCAAAAATAATGATTGTTAATTATTACAAACAGATAATTATTCTAGCATAGTAATAAGATAAAATTAAATATTGTAAGGAAGAATTCTATTCTATGAAAATTCCTTCCAAAACTAATACTCGTAGAAATTCAAATACATTTTGTTCATTAATATATTTAATTTTTTTCAGTATAAGCTGAATTTAGTTTTATATAACTAATTGATAAAGATATGATAGACCGTACAGCGCCACCATGCTTATCCACGCATATGCGATACCTAATCAGAAAATTATGGATTGCGTCCAGGATTGTGTCAGTCATTGTTTTAATGTACTGCTTCAATTCGGACATATTCCTTGCTTTCGTTTTCTAAACCTCTTGCTTGACATAACTCGATAAAAAAAAATCCCGTGCAATCAGGTTAGTTGACGTTAGCTGGAAGTTTTTGTTGAAGCTCCTCCATAACCGCCCTACAAGAAATAGATGACCGAAACTAATACACTCAAATGTTATTTCCCAACACATACACAAAAATGTTATACGTATATAATATTTTGGAGAATGTGGTAGAAGAAACATCACACGTACACGAAACTTTCGGTAATTTTCTTCATATTGGCCTTAATAACTTGATAGAAAGTTGTGACCTATGTTTTGGTCAACAATGTCGGTCATTTGACCGTCACTGTTCTTGTAGGGCGGTCTGACTATGTGTACAGTTGCTCCATCTTGGTGGAACCAATTGCAGTTAAAGTGGATACATCATGGCAAAAAAGTTATCACATTTTGTTTACATTTTTAAATATCTAAATTTGAATAACCCATTCAAATAACTTTTAAAAATGTTAATAATACATTTGATGTTAAGCACTCACGATGTTAAAAGAAGCAACAAACTATCGCAGGCCATAGCGCTGTCAAATTGTAGATGTTAATATATGTACCTTGGAAGATTGTTCATACGGTAGAGTGTGTAGATATTTTTGAAAATATTTTTGTTTCTCTTATATAAATTTTTACTTCATATTATACTGGCTGCATTAAAAAAAAAAGAATCTGTTACAGTGTCATATTTATTAGTACACAAACGATCAAGGTGCATTAACGTATACACAGTGGCAGCACTACGGCATGTGACAATTTTTTGCTACTGGCAATATAGTAAGCTATTTACGTCAAATGTATTGTTTACATTTTTGAAAGTGAATTTAGTGTTTTATTCTGAATTAAACATATACAAATTATTTTATGAACAGAAAAATAATTCAAATAAATATAATTTATAATTATGAAAAGATACATTCATAGTTTATAATTATGAAAATAATTACAAATATTTTTGATAAACATAGCTTACTACATGCCTGTTTTGTTGTATTGTTGTAATTTTTCTCTAGTGCTGCCACCGTGTATACGTTAATACACCTTGCAAACGATTATATAACTGTGAACTAAGTTCTCACTCTCTCATAAAAATACTTCTGTTACGAACATACTCAAATTTGGAATTATATTAGAATGAAAAATATAACATTTATCTTTCAAATTTCCGTATTAAAAAACCCGGTTTATTCAATATTCCAAAAGCAGTTATTTTTAAAAAACCCGGTTTGGTGAAACTAAAACAACCGACAAAAAGCGGTCGAATAATAACCGTTCATTTACCCTAACAAATAAGCGGTAATTGAAAATGTTCTTCCCGTAATTTTTGGTGGTTAAAGTGTATATATTTAGATATCGTCATCTATGTATACCTATCTACTAGATATATTGGAAAGTTGTGTAGATAATTTTTAGCTGCGAAAAATTCTCGTAAAAGCTCAATAATTTTGAAAAATATATAAAGAATTTCTAGTTCGGGATTTTTCGGTGTGTGACTTTGCAGCCAACTTCACTTTGTAGCAGACTGTCAACATCGGATTTTTTTCAAATGCATAACACTGATGTCGCTCTATTATGGTTTGCTTCACATGATTGGTAGGCACATCACAGCGTTGAATATCCAGCAGCGCGTGACGCTCCAGTTTAGATATGACTGTAAATCGGCACCTTAACTAGGAACGGTAATGTTTACACTAAAAATCATTTAAGCAATTATAGTTCAAAAAGGGCGTTGCCAGCACAAAATTTAACATACTCTAACCTGTTACGCAAATGAATCATTAGAAATGCTACAAAGGGAACTGTAAAAAAGATGCTAGTTTCAAATTTTCCGACAGGCATCCGAAATCTTTTATTAGGTACTCATAATAAAGTTCAGCAGAATTTTGTAAAAGGTTAAATTTGTTTAAATAATAAACTTAAGTGAAAAGAAATATTAAAGTACAAGTAAACATTCTACAAGTTTATGTAAAATAAAAAAAAATTTGTGAAGTCGTGCAGATACATAAGATGAGCATAAACATGTAACAACACGCAGATAATAATAAGTAACTTTAAAGTTTGTGAACTTGAATTTTTCCAAAGAAATTACTAAAATTAATATGTTTTTCAGATAGCACACATCCCAAAATATTTTACTGCATAGGTAGAATAGAAATTTATATTCATGCACGCGTACGAGTGTATTAGGGTGGTGGCTCTTAAAAAAATTTACTTCTTTTAGGATTCATAACTTTATATAATAACAAATTTTGAAAAAAAAATTGTATTGCAGTGGAAGTTTTAAGACTTACTCCAATCCAACATTTGAAATAGAGAACAAATCTTTACCCTTTGTTCTGAGAGGGGTAATTCTCACCACATGAAGTCAACATGAGAAATTGGATACTTTTGAGCAAACTTTGTTTAAATTGTTTATAGATATTTGAATGTTAAATGCAAAAGATTGATAAGACTTTTTCAATTAATTTTTATTCATAATGATGTGATGTGACTGAAGAGGTCAAAAGACTAATAGCGTGTTCACACGAAAGACTATATATTCGAGGTTCGCTCTCTCATTCGTGGTTCGCGGGCCATTCTTGATTGAACCATCGTAATTCGCCATACAAAATTTTGAGAGCGAACCAACTGGGTTCATTTTGAATCTCGTTGCGAACCATGAAAAAACTACTACCATCTCCAAATTTGATAATAAATTATCGCTAGTTTATCTAAACTAGCTCTAAAAAAAATGTAAACAAAGGAAAAACAGACAATTAATGTGTGTAAAATCAAAAGAAACATATGGAACACATAGAAATTGGATACTTACATAAAGATTTGAATAAAAATTTAGAAAAGATGTAGTGAAATGTTTGCATAAAATATCTAAACATCAGTGTGAAGTAAAAGCAATCGTCGTGAACACCTAGCAATAGTGTTCCAGAGAACGAACCAAGTGTTTCATATTACCGTCTGAACATGGTTTCGCAGAGCGAAACAATGTTGTGAAATAAATTTATCAGTTCGGGGCCGGAAATTTTTTTTGAACACGAATATATATTAAGTTTGATAATAAAAACACATAAAATTTCATTTTGACGCTTCCATTTGTATTGTTTGACATTCAGGTTTTATAATATATAGTTCATCTAGATGGCACTTTAGCAAAATTTTTTTTCGACCAACTTTCAGCCAGCAACTTTTGTGACTTGAAATCTTAATCACATATTTGTAGAACACAGAATATAAATTATATATATTTTTCAAAAATATCAAAATAATTTACGTTAGATTTTTAAAAATTTTTAGCAAATGATCGGAAACTCTTCTAGTGTAGTTTTTAAAACGCGATATTTTTCAATTTTCACTTCATGGCTAAGCTTTACTCTTAGGTTTATATTTAATACGTAGGTGTGTACTTGTATAATGTACTCGCAGTCATCCTCTAAGCAAACTTTCTTATATACATATTATCTCACAACAAAAAGAGTTTATTTGCATATCAAGCAGCTTTTCCTTTTACTGTAGAATATATTTATCTTTGGCTGGTTCGAAAGATGCTATATTTTCGCCTCGCAAGATAAATATACTTATGTATATATATATATATCTGTCGAGGATATATGTACATATATATATATAACATATGAAGAAATTATTTTGCAGCAAAAAATCCTTCAGGGAATGTCTTAAATTATTTAAATTCTAATTTAAGGCAAAAAGAAGAAAAACACCCATTTACTATACTTGTTTATTTATGAAGTTTATGTGATTAATGCTTTTAGGGAAATGAAAAGTTTTTATTAAAGTTGAGAAATAAGCAAAAATCGTTTCTAAAGTGTAAATCGTTTCTTTTAGTATGCCAAGGAAGTTTTTGGGGTCTAAACTTAAAATTTTAGCAGCTAGAAAATATTATACTCCTACACATAAAGATAAAAATCGGTTTTGGTATAAAACAAAACTGATTTGATTGCAATTTTGTTAGTTTGGAAAAAAGTAATGAATATGCTTAAGGGATTGCATGATTTTAATTACGGAACTTTTAACATTACAACAACATAACTTCAAGTGGAGTAGTAGACGAAGATCACAAAAAAAGGAAAATTAAGGGTGTAATTGATTATGATTCGTTATCAATTAACAACTCAAGGCCTTGCTACACTATCACACAGGGTCATACGATCTACTAAATAAAGCATGTGTGCTGAAAAAGTACTAAAAATTCAACCGTGCGACAGAGTTTTTGACAAATCGTGCGATTTGAAAATTTTATGAAACTTTTCAAAGCATTATGGTTTCTGTGCGATCAGTGTGCTATATATTGTGAAAAATATGAGAATATTGTTGGTGCCTCGAGAAAAAAATTTATGTAATGTAAAATTATTATGTTAATAAAAGTTTTTAATTATTTTATACTTGTATAATAGTATAACGCCATTTTGGCGCAATTTTTTTCAAGTCGGCCAGACTTTTGAAACAGTTTCCTGTGAATGTATCGTACGATCGTGTTGGATAATAAATCAGGGCCTTAACGGATTTTAATTACGGAACTTTTAACATTACAACAACATAACTTCAAGTGGAATTTTTGAAGAGCTGCATACATATCGTAGTCGAAGATCCAAACGTATGTATTACAAAAAATCAAAATTTGGAGTTTGATTGATTATGATTCGTTATCAATTAACAACTAACAATTAACAGCTATCTACGATGTAGTAACGTTGGGAAGATTTAATTCCATATTCCATCATTTGTTTCTATCAGCCATGTCACAGACTTTAATACGGAAACGGAATTCAATCTGGTTTTCGATTCTTCACAATATTATCCAAATGAAATCACTTATACAGCCCTGTGTTTTCGATTGGTAAACGCCGAATATGTGTTTTCAGTAATGTATAACGCAAGGCAGCTTTAATACGGTAGTAGTATAACCACAACTGTCTTTCGTTTCCTTTGCGTAAATTTGTCAAAAACACATAAACTTCGTTGCTTTTTCGTAATTTGTTCGTAATTTCTACCAACAAAATACATGTTGATGATTTTTGGTGTTGTATTTATTGTAATTCTGCTGCTACCTATGAAAGCTGCCTGGGTATAACGCAAAAAATATGGTTTTACGATTTAAAAACGCCAAATAGGCGCATGTCACCTAAAATTGGCGACTTCAACTCGCATGTGTATATTGATGTTAACTGATTGAATTTAATTAAAATAAACTTGCAAAAGGCAATAAAATTATTCACAATTGGAATTTAATACATATTCTTTTTATTTCAATAAAAAATTAAAAGGATTTTACACATTAAAAAATATGTCTTTAGTTGTTGTCAATTTGTTTTCGTTTTATATACCTATATCACATTTTCGTATCATACATATGAACATAAAAAATCATGTTATATTTTTTCATAAAAAAAAACTCTGAAACGCCAATAAAACGCGCGTTTCTTAGAACCCCTAAAATTAAATTAAATGTTTTCAGAAAGCGGTTTAAGTTCGTGCGTTCTTAAAACATGGCTGATAATATCAAAAGCAGTTAAATACTTTCTATTAAAAACTATTTCATTCCGAAAAAGTTACTAGTTTTTCGTTTTCTGACAAATCACAAAACGGTTTTAAATCCGTTTCTGAACGGAATTACACTCTGCTCTTTATATAAAGTATTTTTTTATTCTATTACGTTTTCTGTATTCCCATAAATGCATTTAAATATGTTTTCTTGTAAAGGGTGGCCCAATCAAAATGCACGATGTCAATTAGAAATATCGTTAGATGTCGTTTGTGCGCCAAATTAGCACATCATTTAGCTCTTGAGTTGTTATTGTCTTATTAACGTACACTTATTCTTTTAAATATCTCAACAAAAAAAAGTCCAGCGGTATCAAATCACATGATCGTGGTGGCGAAATAAGATTGCTACAAAGTGAGCAAACGGGGACGTTGAATTTCTCGCCCAAAAGGCCCATTGTGTTGTTGGATGAGTGCCAATTGGCTGTTGTTACATATATATCATCCAGGCATATATTCTCAATTTCTGGCTTCAAAAAGTCCATTATCTACTATCATCATTTACGAAGTAGCACACAAACTGCTGAGATACATATCACACCCAAGGCAATACAGCGACACCAAATTTTTCTCAAGTGGGCTGGCAGCCTGTTAAACCTAACCTAATATTTTACCTGAGTTTTGTATAATCATGTGCATACATATGGTTTATACGCACCAACATTTATACGTTCATGCATACATCCAAATCACTACCTACAAAAATAGTGGTAATTACAAATAAATTTGTTTAAATCAACGCCACTAATTTTTCAAAGACGAGTTTCTTTTTTGACTTATTTTTTGTTTTTGCTCGGTTGCTTTTATTTTGCATTTCGTTTTCAACTACCAGTAGTTCGATATTCCACTTTTGACTCTAGCCAGTCTAGACAATTAATAATTCAAATTGAGGGATAACGAAAATAACAAACCCTAATTGTATGGCAGAGAAAGAAAACCTCTTGGAGAACTCACAAAAGGAAACTTGTTACAACTGAAGTTGCAGTTAGAAAAGCAATGAAATAGAAAAAACACAACCAAATAAATGGAGTCACAATCCAATTTAACTCAACCATCTAAATAACAAAAAACGAGAAATAAAACCAAGAATAGGAAAAAAAAAGAAAAGGTTAAAACAACATTCAAAGTGAAAAATTGCGGCCAATTATTTTCAACTCTTGATATACAGAACTTTGTGGTCAAAACAACATGACAATGCAAAAAAAAAAAGTTGAATAAGGAAAACGAAAAAAGCAAACCTTTTAAAAGAACAGATACAACAAAAACATCACACAGCACCATTTTAATTGTTGGAGAAAAGGAGAATAAAAAAAAATCTAAAATCAAGTTTAATACAAAAAAAAAAAAAAAAAAGCAAAAACAACAGGTCAGTTTGAGATTTCAACGGAGACAATACATTTTCATTTAGTATTACAACAGGAAAATTGAAAGTCATTGCGATCACTCCAGACTTGTGGCGGCCAGACACATACATTCATATTTATACGCCAGTTCATGGCTAGCGAAGCTGCTCGTACGTTCGCACATTTATAAATTAAAGTTCATCGCGCGCTTCTTTCATTTTATGGTCAGTTTAATCGACCTACTGAGGCTTCTATTCGGGCTATTGTAAAAAAATTTCGCACCAAATTTACATTGTTGGACATTAAACCACCAACACGCTTACGTAGAGTGCGAACTGAAGAAAATATCGCAGCCGTATCGGCCAGTGTTGGTGATGAGCGTGAATTATCGATTCGGCGCCGTTCGCAGCAATTGGGCCTCTGTTACTCCACTACGTGGAAAAGGATTTGGATGTGAAGCCTTATAAGATACAGCTGGTGCAAGAATTGAAGCCAAACGACCTACCACAACGCCAAATTTTTGGTGAGTGGGCTCTTGAAAAGTTAGATGAAGATCCACTTTTTTATCGAAGAATTGTGTTCAGCGACGAGGCTCATTTCTGGTTGAATGGATACGCGAACAAGCAAAACTGCCGTATTTGGAGTGAAGAGCAGCCAGAAGCATTGCAAGAGCTACCAATGCATCCACAAAAAAACAACCGTTTGGTGCGGATTATGGGCTGATCATCATGATGCGAATCACAACGTTACTGTGAATGGTGAGCGCTACCGTGCGATGATAACAAACTTTTTTTTGCCCAAAATGGAAGAGCTTGACTTGCATGAAAAGTTTTAAGACGGTTTCAACAAGACGGTGCCATATGCCACACAGCACGCAAAACAATGGACCAATTGAGAGGCGAGTTCGGTGAACAGTTTATTTCACGCTTGGGACCAGTCAATTGGCCGCCCAGATCGTGCGATTTAACGCCTTTAGACTATTTTTTGTGGGGCTATATTAAGGCTAATGTCTATAGCGACAAGCCCGCTTCGATTGACGCACTGGAAGCCAACATTGCCAACATTATTCGTGAGATACCGGCCGAAATGTTGGAAAGAGTATGCCAAAATTGGACTAAGCGGTTGGACCATTTGAGGCGCAGCCGCGGCCAACATTTGCATGAAATAATCTTCAAACATTAAATTATATCGACCCAACTATCGATCCAAATAAATATCTCATGCATTTTTCTGAATTTTATGTGTTTTTTTTTTAAGTTTCCGATAGTTCTTATAAAATCACCCATTATTTAAAACAGCAACAACATTTTCAATATTGTTTTTGTTCTTGCGAATGAGTTTTGCGAACGAAGGATCACGTTCTTTATCCATGAACTAGCACGCACTGAGAAGCAGTGATAGTTTACTTCATTGGTGCCTTAAGAGCACCTAATACTCATATGATCATCTTTGTTGGAATGTAAACGAACTGTCTTGTCCACGAAAAACAGCATTTTAAAATTAGTTTTTGTTTCAAACCTATTTATGCGAGCAAGCGATGTCGAGTGACATCGTGGGCCGGGCAGAAATTATCAATCTAATGTATTCTAATGTATGCCTAAGATTTATGTAGTGTGCCTGTTTGAGTCCTATACTCACGAGTATAGGAAATCGTGGTTTTTGGCCGTCGCTGCACTTGACTCACTTATGTATAATTACCCAATTGTCCACGATGGTAACGACCATACGGGTATCTTAATGCTACCTTCAAGATATATCATAATTTACATAAACGAAATAAAAGTAAATATGTAGAGAAGAACGTAAAAACTGGAGCAATTTGATTTCCACATATACGAGAGTACAAAAAGTAGATTAAAAACAACAGAATGGTTTAAATTTACTCTGATTCCGAATTCCAGTCGCAAATATGTATATTAAGCAACACAGCTCTTACACACGGTAAGTTTACTTTGCAAAATCTTGAATTTTGTCTACCTGCAAGCCAAATTTCAGCTTGATCCAATTGTAGTAATAATATTTTTGGCCAACGTATTTAGTTATTTGTTTTAGTATATAAATGCAAAATCTTTATTACATATTTTTCCCAACGATAAGATATGGCGGAAAACTATTTTTGGTTAGTATTTCCGAAATTTTCTTTATATTCTTGTTATGAAATTTTTCATCACTTATTTCTAATACCTTGTTTACTAAATTTTTGGCTGTGTTGATTATTTGTGATTTGGGTTGGGTTGAATAATAGTTGATTATTCTTCCTGATGAGATGATTTTGGTATGCCAGTCGAAATATATTTATTTTGTCATCTTGTCTATAAAGTGTGGTGTCTAGATAGGAGATTTTTCCTTTATTTTCTACTTCAATAGTGAATTTTATTTTGGGATGATATACATTTAGAGTGTTTAAAATTTCATTTTTATTGTCAGTATTTATTACAGCTAAAATGTCATCTACGTATTTTGTTATATATTTTATGTGCATATTTTTGTCATATAATTCAACTAAGGCTACGTCGAATAAATTGTCCAAAACAATATCAGCAATAGTGGGTGACAGCGGGTTTCCCATAAGCATGCCGAATGTTTGATTGTAGATATTATTGTCATATGTAAAATAGTTATTTTCGTAAAGGCAGAATTTGAGGACATCTAAGAATTTAGATCTTGGAATCTTAGTATGTTGTTTTATTAAGTTCCAATTATTCATTACGTTATTTATGGCCAAGTGGATAGGAATATAAGTGAACAGGGAGACAACACCAAAAGAGACAATACATTCATTTGGGTCCAGTTTAAGATTCTTAAGTCCATTTTTTAGTTCCGTTGAGTTTTTTATGTTGTATTTTTCAGATACTATGTTTCTTAGTATTTGTCCTAAATGTTTGCTCAGTTGTTAGCATGGGACCTGAAACGATGATATTATAGGTCGTAAGGGCATATTGTCTTTGTGTGTTTTCGGTAGTCCATAAATTCTCGGCGCATTTGCAGCGCAGCATGTAAGTTTCCGTTTTTGATTGTAGTCTATGTATTCCTTTTTATGTAGCTCATTCACAATATTATTGTTTAGTTTCATCAGTTTTTGGGTGGGATCTGTTCTTGTTATCTTATATGTGTTTTTATCCTGAAGTAATGGGTGATTTTATAAGAACTATCAGAAATTAAAAAAAAAAAAAAAAACACATAAAATTCAGAAAAATGCATGAAATATTTATTCGGATCGATAGTTGGGTCGATATAATTTAATGTTTGAAGATTATTTCGTGCAAATGGTGGCCGCGGCTGCGCCTCAAATGGTCCATCCGCTTAGTCCAATTTTGGCATACTCTTTCCAACATTTCGGCCGGTATCTCACGAATAATGTTGGCAATGTTGGCTTCCAGTGCGTCAATCGAAGCGGGCTTGTCGCTATAGATATTAGCCTTAACATAGCCCCACAAAAAATAGTCTAAAGGCGTTAAATCGCACGATCTGGGCGGCCAATTGACTGGTCCCAAGCGTGAAATAAACTGTTCACCGAACTCGCCTCTCAATAGGTCCATTGTTTTGCGTGCTGTGTGGCATGTGGCACCGTCTTGTTGAAACCACATGTCATGCAAGTCAAGCTCTTCCATTTTGGGCAAAAAAAAGTTTGCTATCATCGCACGGTAGCGCTCACCATTCACAGTAACGTTGTGATTCGCATCATCTTTGAAGAAATACGGCCCAATGATGCCGCCAGCTTTTGGCTTCAATTCTTGCACCAGCTGTATCTTATAAGGCTTCACACCCAAATCCTTCCGCAAAATTTTCCACGTAGTGGAGTAACAGAGGCCCAATTACTGCGAACGGCGCCGAATCGATAATTCACGGTCATCACCAACACTGGCCGATACGGCTGCGATATTTTCTTCAGTTCGCACTCTACGTAAGCGTGTTGGTGGTTTAATGTCCAACAATGTAAATTTGGTGCGAAATTTTTTTACAATAGCCCGAATAGAAGCCTCAGTAGGTCGATTAAACTGACCATAAAATGGAAGAAGCGCGCGATGAACTTTCTTAACAGAGCACGCATTTTGGTAATAAAATTCAATAATTTGCAAGCGTTGTTCGTTTGTAAGACGATTCATGATTAAATTATAGACCAAACTGAAGATGTTTGACAGTGACACAAGATACAAAACGTGCGTGAGCTGTCAAAACTAGTGTTGCCAAAAAGATAATAGCAAAAAATTGATTGATTTTTGTATATTGCAACCGTTTTGTTTCCTTTGTCCGATTGTGTAATTATTATATTCTTATGTCTTTTCAAAAATTTGTTAGTCTTTCCGAAAACCGCAAGTATAAATTTTTCCCTTGGAGTGTTCTTCATTCTTCTGTTGAAAAACGTTAATTTGTTTGTAATCTCAGCTCTGGCCACTTTTATTTCTTTGTTGTCAAAATTGTTTTCACTTATCTTTTGTAAACACTGCTCTACGTCCGCAATTATTCCAAGAGGTGAAAAATTATTTCGGTTTATTGGTAGAGCAAACTTCTTTCCTAACGACAATAACCATCTATTTTCCCATGGTATTGTTACATTTGTTTTGTTTTCAAACCAGTGTTCATTGAAAACTAGTCCTAATTTACAAAAGTGTGTCTCCTTTAGTGTATCTAGTTTTTTAAGGTGAGTTTGTTTGATATTCACCGATATATGTCTAGCCCTTTCTGTTTGGTTTGTCATGAAGCTTGTGAAATCGTCCGTGGAAACAAAATTCTGTATACCTTGCTTTAAGTGGTGTATTTTTCTTTTTATAATTTCCATCCAGTGATTTGAGCTGTGCGTTGAAAGATCACTATGTCACCTTTGAGTTCTATACATGTATTTAGATGAAAGCATATCCTTAATGAAGTGCTTTTTTTAAACTCTTTCAGAGTCGTCATAGCGAAGTTCAACTTTAATATTATTTAAAACATTTATTTAGGTTGGATAATATTTTATATGGAATTTAAGCAATAATCTCTTTTAAAAGTTTATTTCAAAGTCATTATTTGTATTAATGGCACATTTGACTGAAATTTACGAAAAAAGTTTATATTTAATGTATACAAAAAAAGGATATTAAAAACTAAATGGTGGAAAAACAAGTTTAATTTATTGTATTGAGTTGTCATAATTTTCCGTTTAGTAGTGTAAAAGTATTTGCCAACATAATTATGCTATATATCTTGGTTAATTCGAAAAGTTTTCGGTTCAAATTCAAAACAAAGAGCGAACTGTGAAAATAAAATTATAGAAAAAAGTTGAAAGTTTGCTAAAAGAAATTAAATCAACTTTTATGAGCAAATCCTGCAGCGAAGCGTTACATGCTGGGTGGTGATATGAATATACAAGATATGCCCGTTAATATATTTCTTATCTAAATACACATAGCTTATACATATATTAGTGTATGTATATATCAATTCAAGCCATATACTTAAACACATACTGGTATTTGCCTCCTTTTAAATTGTTTTTCAATAAACATTTTGACGCGTTAATGCACATTGTTTTATCTCTTTTATGGGATTTTTAATTTTATTTTTGTTTGCTTTTTGCCAAATTTTTATTGTGTTGTTCAAACAGATTTAAATTTCTCCGTTTTGCTTGAAATAAAAGCCAGCAGTAGTTTCAAACCACGTCTCATTTTTAATACAAACATCATCCTTCATGCCAACAGCATTAAATATTCAAGCACAAACAACAACCCATCCCAACGTCATTTTCTCTTTTTCTTTTCATTTTTAAGTTTTTGAATATTTTCTTACATTTTCCTGATTCTACCAATTTATTTACATCTCGTTGAAGTTTAATGTTCCATCTTCCTGAACTTAATTGATTTTATTTCCGTTGAAAGAAATGTGTATACAATGTTTATTTTCGTTTATACGCATCCATACAGTGGCAGTTAAAAATTGCCGAAGTTATAGGGCAATATAAAAGTTTATGGGAATATTTCTATATGATTAAGGCGAATTAATGCTAGTTGACATGACAGTTCATGTGAATTATACGTTTGTAAAAGTTAGGTTAGGTAAGCAGGCCGCTGGATTTCCAGCAAGTACCCGGAAACTCCAGCTCACTTGGGTCCTGTAGGTGGTTCCCTTTGTGATTGCCTGAAAAAGTTAGTAAAGGAAAAAGAAAATAAAAGGTTATAGGGAAATAGAAGGAGTGAGGAAGAGGGAAAGGAGGTGGGAAACTATTAGTGTGGCATTACTTGCTGATTTACTAGCCATCCGCTGCTTCTAATGAAAGAAGATAACGCAGTCGGTTTGACCGAGGCCAGACATGAAAGGCTATTGAAGCTCCGCTCGCCTAAGTACCTTAGACGATGATGCTCCAATGCCGGGCATGTACCGAGGAGGTGAAGGATTGTCTGCTCCTCCTCCTCGTCTTGGCAACTTCTACAGAACTCATTATATGGTAGACCCAGTCTCCTGGCATGGTTTCCGAACGGGCAATGTCCAGTGATGACTGCTATCGTCATTCTTAGGAGAGATCTAGAAAGTTTTAATAGCTCTCCTGTTCTCTTAGTGTAAAAGTTACACTACTAGCAAAATGCGTGTGTTTTTATTACATTGTATCTATTTTTGACGTGCGGCTATCTGGATTGAATTGGGCTGGCTTATGACATTACATATTTTCCAGTTGAAACTATATTTCTTAAACAAGCTGTGTAGAGTTCTTAGGATACCATGGCATATTGCATAAACATGTAAATATTCTGCAATTATTATAAACAGCTACAGAATCATCTTACTATTGCCAGCATTAGGGATGTTTACTTAAGTCGTTTCTTTTAGTTTTATTTTACTTCTATGAAAAAAGATGTATTATGGATTTTAATTAAAATATTTTGATCTACATAACTACATAACAATAAAAAACACTGAAAACTAAAATTCTACAAAGACAAGATAAAGAATATTTGTAAAAATCAAAATGTAGGGCAGAATATTAAGCTGTTTAAATGTGCATGTACTCGTACGCTGTAATCAACAATACTGTGACAAAGTTAACCATAATTTCGGCCAACCATATTATGGTTGTGGCCAACTGTACTATTGTTCCAACCATAATAGTTTTAATGACCAACCATATTATTGTTGTGAACACACATACAATGCTACATCCAACCATATGAATATGTTTATACATATGAATTTTAAATATGCAAATTCTGTTTATTTCGGTTAATACACACTAAAGCCTATTGTGACCAAAACATTTGCAATTATGGGACCTCGACTATTTTCAGATGATTATTTTTTATTGTTTTAATTCAGGAAAATGTATTACACTTAATATTTTCACTTCAATAATATTGAATTAAATGAAATAAAATTGTTTGGTCAGAAACGGCCTTTTTTTTAAAATTAATATTGTGAGTTATGACAAAAATATGGTTTTATGACAATAAAGTTGTTTGTAAAATTAATATGCTTGTTTAATGAAAGTAATATGGTTGGCTGGCATAATAGCATGGTTAGTTATGAAACTATTTCGGTTTTTTTTGGTATTTTTCAGTATTAATACTGTCGTTGCTTCCAATTATAACAAAATTGAACCAGAATTTTGTATAGTTATTTACAAAATTTTTCTTCCAATAGTATATAACAAATTACTATTCTTCAATGTGATATAATTTTGTGCGGAATTATTCCACAAAAATAATAACTATATGCAAGCTAATTGTATTCGGATAATCAAGACTGTTAGCTCATTTTGAAATCTCTTGATGGTAAAAATTTTATTTTAATATTCCATTTTATGAGTAAACTTGTTTCAAACAGCACTTTAAAAATTCAATTGTGTGCGCATCGATGTGTTGTATGTGTGTGTTTGTGTATGTGTATGTGTAAGAGTGCTTCTCGCATTGAAGATACTCGTTACGAAAAACTTTTAATGGAAAAATAATATTGCTTAGAGGAAGTACTTCAATGTAGCTTATTGTCGATATTTTATATGGAATGTTAAACAAATTTTAATTCTAGGATTTAAGTAAATGAATCAATCGGTTTTAAAGCAGAAAAAGCACAAATATAGATTTTCTTTTATATATAGAATAGATATTTTAAAAACTGAACACTTAGACGTGTTAGCTAAACGAAATTCTTAACCCAGCTGTTCAATGAGTTGGATTCTATACAACTGGAAACAAATGATTTGTCGTTAGTTTCGCTCTGCCATGAAGCTCGAACAATAACAGAAGAAATATTTACAGATATATAAGATATATGCAGATTTATATCATTTATATAAAATAGATATATTTTACGAATATAGTTGCCAATTTATTATTAGTGTACAGTACATCGGGGATAAAAGCATCTCTCTTAACAGACTCTCATGCTTAAGCTATTCTGAAATGAAACATATTCTTAGGTTTCTTCATTTTGTGTACATTTGTTTCACTTAAATACATCCCGCTTAAATGCATTAACTTCATAGCTGAGTCTTAAACACATAGACGACAGCAGACGGCAAGCAGCAATCTGTCAAAAATTAAATACATGTGTTTAAATGCACACGATTATTTTAACGACAGCACAGCAGCACGACTTCACAACAGCATTTGCTGCTGCTGCCAACGTAGACTAATTTCTATTTTCGTAAGCAGCAAAAAGTAAATGCAGTGCTGCCACTATAAATATAAATTGGCAGCAATAAGAACTAAAATTTTTTTTCAAATATTTAATAGAAATAATTTTCACACAAGCAAAATAAACAAATAAATTGATTAGTTTTTACAGTTTTACGTGATATTTTTACGTTTTCAGTCGGTAATTTTAATATTATTCATGTAAAATATACATGTGGCACCTCTGAAATTTGCATTGTTTACATACTCATAAGTGCTGCTGCTGTCTTTAAAATAATCATGTTGCTGATGAGACGGCAGCATTTGAAGCTAACTTCATTTGTAGTCGTGAAGTTGTGAAGTCTGCTGTCGTCTAAATGTTTAGAGCTATAGTCAAAGAACTAAAATATCAAACGAGTGTTTAACTCGTGTATTTTTTACCTTATGGAGTTGTAATAAACATTTGAAATACTTTACTAATTTGGCCATGAAGGCTTGTAGTTCGTAATAAATTAATAAAAAGTTAAGAAAGGAAAGAAAGAAAGAGACATAAAAATATATTACGAGGGCGGTTCGGAAACTTTTTCGCCTAGCACAAAAAGCGGGGTATAAACAGAAAAAGGTTAAGTGTTTTGGAAACTTCCATCTCTGCTATGAACACATGTTAAATTTTGTTTCGATCTGGTAACTCTTTCGTATAGAAACAGGTGTTCACAAAAGACGCATCCGCGATTTTTTTACAATGGAACAATTAGAAATGCGTGGTGTCATTAAATATTTACATAAAAAAAGGTTTTTTTGTTCATTAACCTTCAAGGTTTATGAACAAAAGTGTGCCCATGTTACATTCGCACTGCGTCTAGGAACATGCTCACCCATTACTATTAACAATAAAGTAATACCTCAACACAGTGAAGTCAAATACCTCGGTATTCATCTTGACCGTAGACTAACATGGAAGACGCACATCGAGGCAAAAGTAACGCAAATGAAATTGAAAGCAGTGCAAATTAACTGGCTAATAGGCAGAAATTCGACCTTGAAGCTTGATTGTAAACTTTTGCTTTACAACTCGATTCTAAAACCAATATGGTGCTATGCGATTCAATTATGGGGCACAGCCTCAGCATCCAACATTGAAAAAATTCAAAGAAGTCAAAATAGAATTCTCCGTAGAATTACAGATGCTACATGGTACGTTAAAAACTCACGAATCCACGCAGATCTGAACGTACCTTTTGTGAAATCTGAATTTGTGAAGTACGCGACAAGATATATTAACAAGCTTGAATTCCATCCAAATCCTCTTGCAGTTTGGTGGTCATACCCGTCTGAGAAGGAGGGATACTTTGGCTACCATTAGAGCTCTAAACAGATGACTGAATTCCGAAATAATATTCGCATAAAAATAAGTTTTTGTCCAGCACTGGCAGGACTTTAATCACAATTTTTTTTTTTTTTTTTTAGTATTAAGAATTGAATACTTATTGTCATTACATTTTTTATGTAGATTCAATAAATAAAATAATAAAGTTAAAAAATAAAATAAAAAAGGTTTATTGGGGCAAGAAATTCATAATTATATGGTGAATGTGTTAGGTGAAAGTGCTCCTTCATATGCAACAATAAAAAATTGAGTTGCTGAATTTAAACGTGGTCGTACAAGCACTGAAGATGAACCACGTAATGGACGTCCAAAAACAGCAACAACAACAGAAATTGTAGCCAAAGTGATTGACGAATAAAACTGCGTGAAATAGCTAATATCATGGTCATCTCAAATGACGGAGTCCATTTAATTTTGCGTGAAGAACTACAGATGAAAAAGCTTTCTGCAAGCTGGGTCAACCAAAAAAGCATAAGAATGAATATTTCACAAGCTTGTTTGGATAGTTTTAAGCGAAATAAAATGAATTTCAAGCGTCGTTTCATAACTGTTGATGAGACATGGCTCCACCACTATACTCCAGAGACAAAAGAACAATCCAAACAATGGACGAAAGCTGGAGAAAGTGCTCCAAAGAAGACAAAAACAATTCAATCGGCTGGTAAGGTTATGGAAACGGTGTTTTGGGATTTCAAGGGTATTTTATTGATTGACTCTCTGCAAAAGGGTAAAATAATAAATTCAGACTACTATTGCAACCTTTTTGGATCAAATTCGAGAAAAACCTCCTGGCTTACAACACAAAAAAATTATTTTTCATCAACACAACGCACCAGCGCACAAGAGTGTTTTAACAATGGCTAAATTCAACGCATTAAAGTACGAGTTGCTTGACAAACCACCTTATTCTCCTGATTTTGCTCCCAGTGACTTTTACCTGTTCCCAAATCTAAAAAAAGTTTCTAGCTGGCAAGCGTTTTAGCTCAAATCAGGATGCAATTACAGTTGTAAACCACTATTTTGAAGACCATGAGGAAAACTAGTTTAATCAAGGGATAGAATTGCTGGAAAAGTGTTGGACTAAGTGTATTGAAGTTTCAGGAGATTATATTGAAAAATAAGGATATTTTTGATAGGCTAAGAAGTTTCCGTACCGCCCTCGTATATGGAACTTTTATTCCAGCCGCCAATAATTTTGTTTTCTAGAAGTTTTAATTTAAATTCAGACAAAAGTTGCCATCTTATTTGTGAGAAGGTAAACTAAAAATGCAAAGTTGAATTAAAATAGAACAGAAAATAAGAGAAAATCGCATACAATTTGTATGATTTCTAAATAAATATTATGGAAATAAAATCCTGTTGCATGCTCATGATAAGAGGCTTTAAGTATTATCCCTACAAAGTATAATACATAAAAATATAAAATAAAATAATTTGTATTTTTTGTTTGTGCATTTTCCTTTTTTTTTTAAATCGTATTTTTTACATTTTGCTCACACTCGTATTAAAACAGCTTGCATATTTGAGTGGGTTTAAGGATTATGTTCACCTATATTTTTTTGTATTGTGTAGGTGAGTGAGTTTGTAGTCTATATTTGCATTAAGTAGACTTAAGATATTTTGCCGTAAGTACATACATACTCGTACGTTTGTAAGTATGTATGTCAACGAAAACGTGCACACTCCAACCAAACACACACACACACACACACACACACACACACAAACGCTAGAAACACACCTGAGGGCGGCTTTATTTATAGGTGGAAATAACTAAGTGTTTAGTTACTTTGAGCCAAGTAACATTAGTTTCCATATTTTGTTATGAATTTCCCCAAGCAATATGTTTATTAAAAATTCAACAAATTTTATAATGGAGTTTTTTTTCGTTTTTTTTTTTTTTATAACACACAGCACACTCTAATATTCAAATTAAAGGTATCAAATGGTACAAAAAAGAAACAAAAAAAAAAAAAAGGAAATTATAATAAAAAATAAATATAAATAAAATGAACTCAACTGAACTGAACTTTAGCAGAATGTTTGCAACCCTCTCAGTTTTGTGAATATTTAAATAATTTAGTTATTTTCGTGAGAAAAAGTTAAAGGAATTAAATGCTTGGTCGCTCATAAATATTTTTTATGTGAAATCCGATAAAAGGTTTTGATAGTCAATTTAATTAAGGGATTTCGTAGGTGTAAAGTTGTTAAAATCCAGCATTAATTTGCGCCTTAAGCAGTTCAGGCCGCCAGCAAAATATGAAAGGGGGGGTGAATGGTCGGTCTGTTAAAGCACATACAAGTTACATACAAACTGCAAGCCACAATTTATTTTAAAATTGTCCATAATTTTCTAAACTACCAAGTAAACAAAATTTACTTTGGAATCATATGAATTTAGTTTATTTAAATTAAGAAAAAAATAGAAAGCTCTTAATGAAATATCTGTAATATATTTCTATCATGTCTGTAATTATGTAAAAGCCAGAAGCTCCTAGATGAAAGAAAAAGTTTTTAGAGGATTTTTTTTATTATTATTAACTAGCTGACCCGGCAAACGTTGTTTAGCCTTCAAATTTTATTTACCTTAATCTATATCATCAATACGCGAGCACTTTTGCTTTGAATACGAAAACAAAGGGGTTTAATCTTCGCACACGATATCGCATTAACTATCGTATCGAATGACATTATGGCAAATGATGCATATCGGATCGTAATTTAAACAAAATGTAAGAGATATGAGTAAAAAATTATAAATAGCTTGCTTTCTATGTTTCCCAGCTATCTATATGTCGACATTTCATAGGAGCTAGTGGTAGCTGCTATGAAATGTCGACATATAGATAGCTGGGAAATATAGAAAGCAAGCTATTTATAATATTTTATTAGTATCAATGTTAGAAGCTAAAATAGCGAATAAAAACTGTGTTGTTTGTAAGAGATATGTTTATATTCTTTTTTCTAAATTTTCCAGCTAAAGATCTTGATTTTTGTTTTTTATAAAAATGCCTTAACGGTATTTTATATTCGATATTTCGATAACAATTTGTCATCAGGAAAATTAAGATGTTTAAATGCTAGCCTGCTCACACAGATAGCAATTCTTGCCATATGATTGCGGTCATATGAGCACCTTCTTGTTGAGGAGCTTGGGCCTTCTAATCCCACATGTATGCAATTTCCCAGCAATCAACGGAAGACAAGGCTTAATGAGTTGGTAGGCCGACGCCCACTAAGAGCATCAGCCCTTAAACCAACTCACCCGTCAACCATCACCACTGGTTCCTTACAATAATCTGTTGTATAGGCAACAGATCCTCGTGAGATTGTTAGTCCCCGAAAAAAGCCATCACCAAACAATTATCAAGGATACTAACACTCCCCTCCTGCGTTTTAGGTTCCAACCACAGCCAGAACGTTTCAGCCAAGGTAAGCACCTTAACCTAGATCAGCCCGGCTCGAACCGCAAGCAGAACTACCCGGGGGCCATGCTGATCCCCGTTCTGCCAATTTATACGCCTGGTAAGGGTTTCGAAAGCCAACACAACATAAGTCATGCGGGTTCCTAGAGTTTTGTTTGCCGCACCAAACGAGGGACCCCTTCCCCTCTTGTCCACGAAAAACAGAGCGCGCAAGTTAGGAATACGCCAAGGCAAAACCTGTTCCCCGGGGGGAAATTAATGGAGAGCTTGGAAAAGAGATTAAATGAGTTTCTCATGATGACACGTGAAGCAAATATTGGCATCATGTTTCCACGCTAGTTTCAAAATGCGCTGGTTACCAGAAAGCATTTCATTAAAAGGCAGGCAACGAATTCAAAACCTTGCAATAGATATCTTGGAGAAAAATTACAAAAAACGTACTGCATCAAAACATGGATGCAGCAGAAGAAGTAGTATTTGCAGTAAGGATGATGAGGATTTTATTGTTTTTATGCATTTGTAGAATTTGGCAGCAGCTTATGTTTCTCAGGACCTGTATGATATATTCACTCCCCAACGAGAGGTTCTTTGTCGGATGACTCATTAAAATGTCTTGTTTTTATTAAAGGAAATATTTGTTTTACCGAAAATTTTAACAGGCTTTCAATATTTTGCCAGCTACGTCCTTTTAAGTTTTAAGTGACTATACACAACTTAGTTTACGTGCATAAGCAAAATAAAATATGTGTCTAAAACCAGAGAGGTGTATTCTTATGAGATCGAAATACAAAAAAAGTATTTGTATTTTGTATTTGAAATACACAACTTGAAAGTATTTTGTATTTGAAATACGCAGCTTGAAAGTATTTTGTATCTTGTATTTGAAATACACTAGGTGAGTATTTTGCCCAGCCCTGGAGATATGTTGCCTAAAAGTATGAATACAAAAAAGAAATTGTTTAACTTTTTTATATTATTGCAATACATTTGATTCGATATCGTATGTCATGATACCAAAATGAAAAATTTCGATAATATTGCTCGATATCGTATGCGGTGATTCGGCCGCAGATCGATGACATCACATTCGCTCAATTCGATCACGATTTTTGTAATTTTATGAAAGTTTGACAGCATTTTGCTGACGAGCTCATATTTTAATTCGGCAAAATGGCAGAAAGGGACGGGAAATTGAATACAGCCGGCGTATTAGTGGAATATACGGTGATAAGTCAAGATGCGATTGTCCTTATTTTCACCAATTATCAGGCCGATATGAAGAATAGCAAGCTGAGTGTACCTTTTTGTTAGCTTCAATATATACATTTCCATGTAAATAAAATGATTGCCTCATCCATTGGGCTGCTATTGTATTGTTCGCATTGTCATATTGGACAAAGGGATAAGATAATTCTTTCATCAAGTGTTCGTTATAACACATTTAAAATTTCGACAAGGCCGAAAAGACAGGTGCTGCTGTAAATCTTTTTCACTACCTCCTCCACCACGTATTATTTTATGGAATAAAACACTTATTAAAAATTAAATTTAAACTTAAGAAGATTTAAAAGATTATTGAACTGTGGTCTATGATTTTCGCTAACTTTTGTCAGCGTTTAGGAGTTATTACACTTTCTGAGACAAAATGTATTTCGCCGATCGCGAAAGTTGAAGCTTGCAAGCATTTGGAGAGGCGATCAATCATTCACTCAAGCAACCCATACTGCAAGAAAAACGAAAAAACACAAAACATATGATTTTTCACGGATTTATTAAATAAGTTTTAAATTCGTATTACCAATATGTTTCTTGTGTTTCTATTTTAAATGTTAGCGAACGTTAACGTTAGAGATTGTTA
Source organism: Thecocarcelia acutangulata (assembly GCA_914767995.1). Taxonomy (NCBI): domain Eukaryota; kingdom Metazoa; phylum Arthropoda; class Insecta; order Diptera; family Tachinidae; genus Thecocarcelia; species Thecocarcelia acutangulata. The sequence continues at coordinate 119,449,135 of OU612096.1, read as the reverse complement.
AATAGGCTTTTTATCTTTTAAACTTTTCTTTTTTTTTAATAATTGTAATTTGAACTCATTCTTTTTATCAGCTGATATTAAAGTTTGGTCGCTGAAGGCGCTGACTGAGCTTGTTGCTCTTGTTTAGAGTGTGTTGTAAGTTTTTCAAAAATGTTGTTGGTAAAGTTGTTATCTTTTTTTATTTTTATTTATTTTTGTTTGCTCCTTTCATTTTATTAAAAGTAAATGACATTCAAGTGGGGAAACAGCAAAGAAGCAAGAAAACAGATTCAGAACCATCACTTTTGGTAACAAGTCACTTGCAGAAACGTTTCCATTATTTACTTGTATTTACAACGAACTTGCGAGCATTTCCCTGTACGACTCCAGCAGCCAGCCAACCAACCAACCAACCAGCCGATTTGACTGACTTGTTACATTTTTTTAAGTTTTTTGTTTTTTTCATTTTCTATACGAGTACAAACAAAATTGAAACATAAAAAATATGCTAAAAAGATTGTTAAAAAAATGCAAATTTATTTGTAAGGATTTTTCCCTCTTAACAAGTTGTGTTACATTTTCTTTTTTTTCTTTTCTTATTTTGTTATTTTCTTTGTTCGGTTGGTTGAGTGTGTTTGGTTGGTTGTTTGTTTGGTTGGTTGTTTGGTTGGTTTAGAACAGTTCTTTCCTACTTTTTGAATATCTTGTTTTATGTCTTCTCATATCGTATCGACTAGTTGTTTGTTAGTTTCCTTTTCATGTATTTATTTTCAACTTCTACTTCGTCTTCTTCAACTGGCGTTTGTAAGCAGATTTAGACGCATTTATCTGCAACAATATATTTTTATGCCCGTCACTTTATTCATTCAGCTGTATACCATTTCCATCACAATCTATTCTTTTTTTTTATATTTTTTTATTTCAAGATAATTCCAGTACAATAGTGGCGGGCTCAACAAGAAACCAACCATCACCGCTGTTTGATTTCTTAAATAAAATAACAATTTTTGAAAATAACCTGTTTATGTCAATAAATTTAATGAAAATGAAGAAAGTTGAAATGGGTTTTGATTTTCTATATCAATTGAAAAAGGCAGAAAAAGCATTTATATGCTATGAGAGCGATCATTTGGCCAATCGTCTACATATAGAGGTAGCCATCTTAAAAGATGAGAGAGCTCTCTGTGAAAACGCTGAGTTATATTATTCAGTACAATTATATTAGTGATCCTTAAGTCAGATGCAAAGCAAATTTATATATTATTAATTACACTGAAAAATATTTGCTTCATATTTCTAATGAACCCAATTCATTAGATAATTTTCATTAACGGAATGAAAAATTACGTTACATCAATGAAGATTCATCGCATTAATGAAAATATTCATTCAAATTGATTCATTAGATTTCATTATTTCATTCGAAAATTTCATTGGATTTGTAATAAAAAAGGCTGGGTGCAAAATTTTAGAGATTTAGTAAAAGTGAGATGATAAATATATTACAACTATTAACTAAATGATAAAGTATATTATTTTACACATTAATTACTGTTAAAAAATTGTTTAATAAAATAAAATTTCAATAGTGTATTAAAACAATAAAAAATTATTTTATGCTTAATATAAAAAAAAAATTGTTTAGTTTCTTTTCAGTAGCAAAATGCTAATAAAAAAGGTAATTAGAATAATGCAACTCTTCCTTAAACTAATGATTTTATTTCGTTAGAATGAAGAATATTTTTCACCAAATTAGTGAACATTTTCATTGGTTTAACAAATATATTCATTACACTAGTGAAAATATTTCATAAAAATAATGTAACACATTCATTGGCCTAATGAAAAAATTACGTTTGAGTGATGAAGAAGTTTAAAGTACCAAATTCATAAAACTAATGAAATTGAGTCGTTAACTTAATGAATATTTTCATTGTTTTAATGTAAACTATTCATAAATATTATGATTCATGCTTCATTAACTTAATGAAGTTATCATTAATCTAACGAATATATTCATTACATAATTTTTAATGAAACAAGATTCATTAGTCCAATGAAGGCCATCATTGGCCGAAAAATAATGAAAATTTTCATTAGATTAATGTCAAAATTCATTATATTAATGAAGGAATTCTTTTCAGTGTAGTTTCGAATGAAAGTTTACTTTTAGATATAAACTAATTTTAGAGCGTGACTCGGCTTAGGCTGATTTCTAGACATACTGCAGGCGTAGGCAAGCATACTCAGAGCATAACTTTTCAGCTCCTAAATAAATAAAAGATTTCCATTCTTTTGAAATACACAATTTTTGGAATCAGATTTTCATTCAAATCGAGCGACATTCATCGGAGTTGAAAGTCAGGCCAGGTATGGCTAATCCTGTTTGTTTTGGTAATGGGCTTCTTTATTCAACCCAAATTTCTTATCATCTAGCTATTTCTTTAGGCTTTTACGCAAAAAAAATAATGCGTAAGCAACCCACGAAGTCCAATTTTTCCCCATTTTTTTAGTCACGAGGGTAGTGGTCTGCTTCAGAGCACAACTTTTCAACTACCAAATAGAGAAAAGATTTCCACTCTTTTGGAATACATATATAGGTTAGGTTAGGTAGGCAGGCTGCTGGATTCTCCAAAGAGTACCTGGATACTCCAGCTCACTTGGGTCCTGAAGGTCGTTCCCTTTGTGGTTGCCTGAAAAATCAGGGTATACACTCATAGAAAAAAGCATCTTCATTTTGATGACGACAGGTCATCAGAACTGTGACATCAATAGTATGTAAAGAGTCAACAGTGTTATGAAAATTAACATCAATCTCAATCACAAAAGTCATCACACAATTCTGTCATATATTGAGTATCATCAATGCTACAACTGTGGTGACATCAATTCAATGATACATTTTATTAATGGTTAAAATTCATCTAATTTGTCCAAATTGATTACAAAAAAGCCTAAATAGTGTTTTAATATTTTCTATTTATTGTTGAAAAGGAATTAGGTTGTTAAAATTATTATTTTTAAATTTAAATTCATTTTTATGAAGTAGAAAAAAAATGCATCATATTAATGACATTTAGTCATTATATGCGACGCTAGTTACATAAATATGATGACAGCGTAGAGAGTAAAATAAAAAGAAGAATTGCAAAGTAGAGAAAGAGAATATTTCCTCATACACAGTATGCACACAATTAAAATATATTATCACAGACATTGCATTGATGGCAGGAAGTCATCAAAAGTATTATTAGAACATTTTTAATTCTCATTGATTTCTTGAACATGGTAGAATATAAAGTTACGTATATGTTTGAAATCATTATATTGAACCGGAATTTATTGTTGATGATAGCGTACCGTAGTATTGATGATATGATACTTCACCTGTTAGTTTTCTGATGTTAATGAGCTATCACATCTGAAGTTAGTGCGCCATTCTATTGATGATATTTTGTCATTACACTGACTTCATTTAGTAATTTTTTCTTTATTGGAGTTTCCTTGCATTGATGTGAGCATGTACATCAAAAATATTCCGATAAAGCATCTCTATGATGTATTCCAGCATCTCTATGATGTCAGGGTGACATTCCATTGATGAAATAATTTTCATAATTGTTGCTGTTGATAATTAGAGCAACTGATGTAATGGTTGACATCACAGCGATGAAAATTGTCATGGGGTCAAAAATGATGACATTTGGCATTGCATTGGTGTTAAAATACATCACAGTTATGATAGATTTTCTATGAGTGTAATATGTAATTGATTTATGTCAGCTCTTGCCGTGATGGCCTCATCTGACCGCAGAGCAATTCCACGTGGAGAATTATATCAAGGAGCACTATCGCCTACATGTGGCTTGCAAGGAGCATACAGCTGACCGTTACTTGTCACATGCTCGCAGCTATATAAACAAACCCCTGCTGAAAAGCTTGAACCTTTTAATGTCACCCATAAACGATTCCCCAGATAGTCAGAAGACGTCTAGGCTTCTCGAATCGGATCCGAAGTCATGTTGGCACCACTTCTAGTTTTTTAATTTACAGTTTTCTATGGCAATAAACAGTACCTTGAGGATTACAATTTGTTCCCCGACAATCGAACATGTTGTTTTAAAAATCCAATTACGTAATGGCTGAGGTTAATGCCAAAAATTCCAGGCTTTACTAGCTCTTTTTCCACCTAACCTAACAAATTTGGCGTCTACTTTTTTCCAGTTTTTCCACAATTTCCATACAGCCGGCATATTAAAAAAAATATAATTTTGTGTGTACTTTTCATGCAGCCTTGCTCTCTATACTTCTCTTCATTTTGTACCAAAAGTAATCTCTTTAAGTCTCTTATTGAGCAGGAAATCCTGCAGGTGTTAGAACTGCGAGAAACATAAAATCTTGTTCTTATTTCAAACGATGTTTTTTGAGTTATGCCAACCTTGGCGCAAATAAGCAATAGGTACACACATATTTTATATTTTAGTCGTGGTTTAGCATTACATTGCCACATTTTGCTTCTCCGTTTTCTATTTTCTTGCACGTTTTCCTTTTATGTTAGAGTATGTATGAATGACTTAAAAAAAATAGTATCTTAAGGGAATTGACTGCCTTGTTACCGTTGTTGTTGTTATTGCCCTCCATTTTGGGGGGAAAAAAACTACTCAAATGTTAGTTGTGCCTCCGTCCAAATATTCTACATTAAATCCATCCAAGCATTCTTTCCTTCATAGTTTGTAAGTTGCCTGTTTGTCGCTCGCTCTTCAAGTACTATTTTGTATTTTTGTGACATTTGTCTGCAAGTAATTGTAAATTTAAGTTGAAACTTTTTGCTTCAATTTTTAAGCGAAACAAAAATAAAACGAAAAATTTACATAAAAGAAAGAAGATGAGCAAACCATTTAAAACAGGAAAATGAAAAAAAGATTAAATTAAATTGGGTTTTTTGTTTCAGTTTATTTTTTTATATTTTTTTTTATCCTGTTTTTTAACTTCTTTTTGTACTTTTTGTGTCATTGTTTCCAGTCCTTTTAGCATATTGGTGGTAATTTAATTTTGTAACATTTTTTCAAGGTACATTTACACAGTTTTAAAAATTTGGTAGAAAAAGAAAAACGAAATTTTATGAAGTAAATGATGAGGAACATGTGATGTTCTGCTGAAGCTGTTACACGTTACAGAAATAAATTTTAATAGGCTGTGCCTTAAAATTCAATTAAAATCACATGCTTTGCTGCAAAAACATCGTGCCTTCAATTCTGCTTTGAATCCAGCTGTCTGTAGAAATTATTTTGTCGCTCATAAAAACAGATTTCACAACACTATATCTATTATTAATAAAACAACAATTTTGTTTAGGAAATCCATTTCATATTAATATTAAATTAGCTTTCATTAAAATGAAATTTTGCTGAAAAATTAAAAAAATAAATGCATTCCGATTAGCATTTAAAGAATTGCGCGCTTTCACAAATTTTTTAAGTTATCTTAAATAATTAAAGCACTGGCTGTTTGGACTTTTCAAAGTCTAATTAATTCTCAATTAATGGCCTGCTGGAGTGCTTTAGGAATTAAGAAATTTTTCAATTCTACAACGCAGATAAAGTGATACCACACTGATCGAGCAGTATCGCTGAAATCGTTGTTTTCGAAATGCGCGATGACAGCTGCTGACAAATTATGCGGTCGATGGAACAACCGAGTATATTGCTGTTAGATAATAAACTTCTTGTTGCTGAGCTTTTTTGTGTAGTAAAATGAGAGAGAATCTTCCAAACAATGACAGTTGACAGCGGCCATATTACTGAAGTTTTAACCACGACTGCCCGAAGAAATATAGAAGAAATCGCCAATATCCCGATAATTTTTGAAAATATCAGCATATTAGTTTTGAAATGTCGTCAAAAAAATCAGACTAAAGTGCCTGTTATCGAGTCGCATTTACTTAGATATATCAAAACAGATTTACCAGGAATTATAATTAATACAACACCAAAAAAATATCACATGTATTTTGTTGGTGGAAATTACGAAATGTTGTCAAAATTTTGCCTCTCTTTTGTTTGAAAAAAAAAAAAACAAAGTAGAAGTGTTTTTTCAGAACAATGTAGCACCACAAGTTGTAAACAAACTTTTGATCTTCAGTCGCAAAAGTCGTAATTTTTAGGACAAAAATCGTCAAATCGTCTGTTTGCTAAATTTGAGCATGAAAATCATCAAAATGACGATTTATCGTCAAATCTGGCAGCTATGGTTGGTTACAACTATTGAAACGGCTGTTACTCATTCAGTTTATTCTACTAAATCGTCTGTTTGCTAAATTTGAGCATGAAAATCATCAAAATGACGATTTATCGTTATATCTGGCAGCTATGGTTGGTTACAACTATTGAAACGGCTGTTTATTCTGCTAAATTGGCAGAAACAGCACTTAAAGATACTTATGAGTGAAATAGTTTTCCTTATTGGCGAGTTCAAACAACTCCTAAAGATTTGTGGAGTAGATGAATAAATAAGTAAACTTATTCTAAACTAGGATCAAGATAAGAATGTAAACTTATTATCTTTAATCTGTTACAAAACAGTCGTAGGCATGTTTAAATTCTACCATTTTTATTAAAGTTGTATATTAAAAATGTTTATAATACAATGAGTAGTATAATCTACTTCATATCTAATTCAAATGAACACTTTGTATAATTTTTTACATTTCGAATTTTCCGAAAATTTTTAAACATTTTTAATTTGGAAAACTTTACGCATTTATTCTGTAATAGACAACTTTTTGTTTTGTATTTAATCCAAGTTTTTCTTATATTTCGGTAGAATGCGTAACACAAAATTGAATTTTAATAAAAAGACAAATTTATACAATTGTTGTTTACACAAGAAAAACCAAACATCCCAAAGTAATTTTCCTTTCTTTGTTAACGAAGTATGGTATGCTCTGAAAAAAAGTGTTCAAACAAACAAAAAACACATTTTGTATTGAAAAATGTTATTTTTACTCGTATTCTTTTTTTTTTTTTTTTTGAAAATCGCTTATAATGTTTAATTTACTTTTCCGCTGTTTCAATTTTAAATCAGTCAGAATATGGTATTAACAGCATGTTTTATTATGTAAAAACTGTTTTCATATGAAACAAATTTAAAGCTGAATACTCTTAGAATTAATTTTCTTATATACAAATAAGAATTTAGACCAGATGCGCCCAGGCCTATGCGCTTGATGCTCAGTTGTTTTTGTACAAGCGCTTAGCTGCACTCAGCACTAGCAATGAAAAATACACAAACAACTTCGTCTAATATATTTTTTGTCGCTCTTCGTTGCACACGCACACAAGAACAAAGCAACCACACTTTCACATGATCGCTGACGACAGCGATTATCAGTAAACATTTTGTTTTTGTAAATTGTTTTGCTTTTTACAACAAAAAATATTAAATAAATGTGGTTTTTCTTTAAATGTATTGGTGCTTGCTCTTCCATATAGAACTTTTGGGCACCCCTGATTTAGACAGTAAACTTTTAGACAGCAAACGTTTACAAACAAACGAAAGTAAAATACACCCGACAACACAGCCATAGCGCTACCTACTTATGTCGCTGTCGCTGTCGCGTACTTAAACCATTAATAACTACGGAATGCTCTCCAGGATAATCGCGCTTACACATTTGCATACTGAGTGTTTTCTTTGTAGTTCCTGCTAATTTAAACTAATGTTTTAAGTACATTCATGGCAGCAGACAATCGCCTATAGGTCTACACTGATAGGAAAACTGTCGTCGGGTATAACGTTTTCATTAATGTTGTGATTTTGTCGCTGGGCAAACATAAATCTTCCTTCGCGTTATGAATATTGTTTCGTTAAAGAAATAACAATCGCAAATAGACTGAAATTTGTTCGTTAATGAAATAAATTTGAGGCAGGACTGTAGACTGTTAGCCTAGCACTCTATCAAAACAGCATTCGGGTATATAATGTCAGTCTTGGGTTTAAAATATGTAAAATATATATGCCCAATATTTTAACCACAATTGTATGAAGCTGTTACGAAAGTCTTACGTTAATACAATGAAATATTTTCATTATAGTTGCTACACAGCTAAATAGCTATAACACCAATGCTTAAATTTTCATGCAAATGCTATTTGTAACACAAATGAACCAGTTTTCGTAATATTAATGAAGTGGAAAAATATAACAAAACTTTATGCTACAATAATGGGATGTATTCATGAATGCGAGGCAAAGTAACTTGCATTCCATTAATGCAGCTTTCATAATCAAAATGAAACTTTGAATGATATTACCGAAAGAAAAAAGAAGCTGTACGAAACGCTTTCATTGCAATAATGAAACGTTTTTCTTTCAGTGCTGCGAAAGGCCACTAATAATTGGCACCGTGTAGTTATCTACTTAAATAAACAGCTGATCAATAATTGTGACGTTCTGATTTATAATAAAAACACTGTTTTGTTTATATTTGAAGGACATTTATTAAATATTATAATAAACATTGAAGAAATTGGGTGCATGAAGTGAAAAATAAATTATATCACATAAGTAAAATGAAGTGAGCTTTGCCACATGGCAGCTTAACAAAAAGGAGGATGAAAATTTTTGCAAAGCAACCCGGACAACCCAATCTCAATAAAAATCACAAAATAAAATAAAAACTAACTAAAAATTAAAAAAAAAAACTGTTTATTCTTAAAGGCTGCAACTTAATTTTTGTTCGCAATAACTTAGGAGTATATTCTATATATGTTATTATATTGACAACACTAGCTTGTTTAAAATGTATGCCAATTTGGCGATAAGTAGAGATGTGACTACGAGTATGAAGTGGGCTGCCGTGTTGTGGTAAACATAATTTTCTTACAACCACATGCATTCTTTTGTAAGTTTTTTTGGGTTTACCACTTCGAATTGGCAACACGGCTTTATTTGCGTACCTATTTCACAGCTGAGAGGGACATAGATCCCCCCGGGGAGCAGGTTTTGCCTTGGCGTATACCAAACCAAGGCACTCCGCTCTTTGGGCAGCCCTTCATTTGTTGTAGCATATAAAACTATAGGAAGCTGCGTGACTTTTGTTGGACTTTTGAAACCTTTTGCCAAGGGTTAAAATTATCAGAAGGGGTATAAGCCCCCGAGAGGTTCTGATTTGCAAACCATCCCAGTGCTGATCATAGTTGCCTTGGCTGAAATTTTCTGGCTGCGATTTAAACCTGAAATTGAAGGGGAATTTTTCCCTGTTCTTCGAGGGCCCCGAGGAGCTGTTGTCTTGCCATAGATAACTATACTGTAAAGAACTAGAAATTATAGTTAGACGATGTTCTTAATGGACTTACCAACTCACGAAGCCTTGTCTTTCATTGACGGCTGGTGAATTGCATACAGGAGTGACTATAAGGCCCAAACTGTTCAGCGAGGTGTCCATATCGCTACAAACTTATGGCAAAAAGTTGCTACCTGTGTGAGCCTAGAAGGGGCCTGGGCCTAGAGGGCGCTGATGAGTCGTGAATAATTCACCCCGTGGCGTTGGTCCATCAGCAGATTACGCCGACAAGACTGGTACAAAATGAATATGATGCATGATGCAGTGTATATTACGAGACAGCCGCTTTAAAAATTGTAGTTTCTTAAATTTTCTTAAATACTCGAGCTTGTTTTATCATTAACAGTTGCTAAGGTTGGATATAGCGGTTTAAAGATGCTTAGTAATATTGTTTTACATAATTTGCTAAGCCCAAGAGCACTCACTTTTCGACCAGAAAATGGTGCTGATCTGCTCAAATCCCATTACCTCCTTCTAGTTGTAGGACGTTCCTCTAGATATACCCCCAGTTATTTACGCTTAACGGTTTCTAAAGTATTTATATAACGTGGGAAAAAATGTGTCGGTTCCATTTTGACACACAAAAAAAAAATAGAAACTGCTTATATTTCATGAAAGAATTTTAACATGTCATGAGAATTGTGTAAATACACGTACACAAATATTTATGATATTCAGCAAAAAAGAAAAATAATCCACCCTCAACATTTTTACAGTTCACCCTTAAGCGAAATGGAAATAAAAATAACTTCTAATCATAGAATTTATGAAGGTTTGCGTTGCATTCCCGGCATTCTGTTCAAGTCAATAAAATAATATTACGCTATAAATGTAGTCAAATGTGTGTATCCACATTAACAGGGTAACAAATATTTAAACAGTTGGTGGTTGTATAGATGGAAGACTATAAAAATTAAGTCGTTATATAAAATTCAATAAGTGGATATGTGTAAATGTATATTTTATAATATATTTTAGGTTTTTCGGTTAATTCAATTATGCACGCATACGTGACATACAAACATACATTCATATTTGGTAATTTTTTTTTCTATTTCCTTATTTGGCTTTATTGAATGGCTGCTAATATGGATTAGCCAGGTCTGTACACTTTTCTGCCGCAAAGAAGAATTTATATGACATAACAGACATTATTTGATATGATAATGACCCCTGGAAAGCTAAGTGTGATCCAGGTCTGCTTAACTAACCAAGTTAATTCCTTTCAATTCAAATGTATATGTACGAGGGCGGATTGACATTGAAGCTACCTAAGTAGGAAAAAATTATTTTTTTTCAAAAACCATTTATTTCTCATAGTTTCCTTTTAGCTCCATACACTTAGTAAAACGATATTCCAACTTTTTTATACCATTTGAATAATGCGATTTTCGCAAACCTTCAAAATACGCGTTAGTTTCGGTAATCACTTCTTCGTTTAAGATAACTCTTATTCCTGCGATTAATTTTTCCAACTTTGGGACCAAGAAAAAGTCACTAGGAGCTATAAGGTGGATGATCAACCAATTCGCAGTGTATTTCACACAATTTTAGCATCGTAAATAATGCTGTGTGAACCAGTGCGGTGTCTTGAAGAAGGAGCACTTCTTTCTTCTTTAAATGTGGCTGTGTTTTTTCTTCATTGCATCCTTCAATTGATACAATATTGCACGATACTACTTTCGTGTGATTGTGTATCCTCTTTCAAGATAATCGATGAGCAAGGTTAAGTTAGGTAGGCAGGCCGCTGGATTATCCAAAGAGTACCTGGATACTCCAGCTCACTTGGGTCCTGAAGTTCCCTTTGTGATTGCCTGAAAAGTTAGAATATGATAGAAGAAAAATAAAAGTTGTAAGGATATAGAAGAAGTGCGGAAGAGGGAAAGGAAAGGTGTGAAGCTGCTTAACATTGTCCGTTTGGGAACCATGCAAGGAGATTAGGGCTACCCTTTAACGACTTCTGTAGAAGCTGCCAAGACGAGGAGGAGGAGGAGGAGACGATCTTTCATCTCCTCGGTACATGCCTGGCTTTGGAGCACCAGCGCATAAGGTACTTAGGCGAGAGGAGTTTCAATAGCCTATCATGTCTGGCCTTGGTCCAACCGACTGCTATAGCTTCTTTCATAAGAAGTAGCGGATGGCTAGTAAATCGATGAGCAATATTCCGTGTGCATCCCAAAATACAGTGGCCATCAACTTGCCAACCGATTTCACTGTCTTCGCCTTCTTCGAAGCACTTCCACCAGCTTTCACCCATTAACCCATTGTTCCGATTGGTTTTTGATTTCAGGTGTGTAGTGGACCCACCTTTCATCAATATTTCTTCATCGCCGCCAAAAATCAACAGAATTATGCTTGATTATGTGCAAACACCGCTGTAAAGTGGTCTGTCACTGAGCGCAACGCGGCACCCATCCCGATAGCTTCTCATACGCAACTGCTCATACAAAATTTTGAACACACGTTCATATGATATGCTTACCATTTCAACAGCCTCACATAATTTGACTCGGCGATCATTTATAACGAAATCAAGAATTTTCTTAATATTTTCTTCAGTAACCATCTCTGTTGGCCTTCCTGTTGATGGTATTGTTGCAGTGCTTGTTCGGCTGCATTTAAATTCAGTAATCCAATATTTTACCATGTAATTTGACGGAGTAGACTCAATGTTATGTTTAAAGAGCTTTTCTTTTGTCTCTTGCAACGTTTGAATTAATAGTGTTTCGCCTTTGAAATAATAGTGTTTAATCGCAGCACGAAATTCACTTTTTTCCATTTTTCAAGAAAGATGAAATTTGCTTACTTCAAACGACTACAACAAGTAAACCACAACTAAACTAATCGATGAATTTGGGGAAATTTTAAGAGCCGACTATTAAAAACAAAATTGTGTTTGTGCTGCCATCTAGCGCTAGGTAGCTTCAATATCAATTCGCTTTCGTATTAGAAAATTTCCTGATAAATTTCGTATGATAGCATACTTAACAAAACACTACTTATTAAACTTAAAAAAGGAATGTTCCTTTTTTCTTATATATGTTTGATAACTAGACCAGCAATTAACAAACCAACCAGAGTTGCGTAATCTATTCTTAGATTATATGTGCATATGCTAAATGTACGAAATCATATCGATCACTCTGTTGTTTCGATTCAGTTTCATATGAAATTTTTAATGTTCTTAATCGCTAGAAGTGTTATAATATCAAGCACGTTTTCCAAATAATATTATCATATTGAACCCCCAGTAGCATACGATAAAATTGAAAACCACCCACCTGATGGCATTCCCGTGTAATGTAATCATTGCTGGCTTATCTTTTTTGGCAATCTTAATACTTTCGCACATAAATGGTGGCACACAAAAGCAGTGGTTTGATGCATGTAATGGTTGGCAGAGTTTTTCAATTTTCGTAATATCATTGTTTTATATATAACTTCAAGGTTAATATCCCCATTGACCATGGACTCCTTGTCAAATGAAACTATTTGTTTTTAGGTAACAACAAAACTTTAAAAGGCTTTTTCACGATATCGAACTTAATTCTTATATTAATTTTGACCGACAAAAAAGAAACTGGTTTATTTCTAATATTATATGATGATATTATTCTGACTCATCATCAATTCCGGTTTTCGCCAAAAACTATTTTTATTTTTAATTGTAACAATAGTTGCCGCGATCAATAACTCTTGGTCAAAGGAGACGGGGAAAAAATGTTAATAAATAAAGTTGGTTTCGTAGTCGCTACACTATTCATAAGCACCCACTAGGAAACATGATGTATTTGAATACCTCCGCTTAACCAACTCAGCTACCCAGCTCCTATTTATTTTTTCGTCTATATTTGTCGCATATCGCTCACATATGCAATATGTTATAGGCTTTTTATTTATTCACCAAAGTACGCACATATGTATGTTGATAGCTCTGTGCCGTAAAATATATGTATGTATGTAGATATATTAATTATAAGTAGTTGAACTTATTGAATATGTCTAATATTATATTATGGTATTTTTCTGGTTCAAGTTCATTATCAGCATGATTTATGGTTCCATATCAGCATTTCCTTTGACGGAACTTACTCAACTATTTTTGTGCTCTTCCAATTTGATACATTAAAGTAAAAATTTCGCCCCACATCAGTTTAATTGATGAAATATGCGAATGTTAAAGCTCTAGCTCGTTTAGCAGGCTATAATTAATTCATTTTAATGAGCCCTTGCAAAAGACCAGTAGATTTAAACAAACCAAATTTAAATAGACATTGAAAACTAGTATTCACACGAGTTTTCCTTTCCTTTAATTCAATTCCTAAAAATGTTCAAAAACCAGGATCTCCGAAAGGTTGAATCAAAGATTAGTTGACTTCTCCTATTATATATGTCACTTACTGACTATAGCTCTTCAACCATTAACCAGGCTGCTGGCTCTGACGTAGTTAGTATTTATTTATTTGACTATACAGTTTGAAAGTATTGGATGCACAGGTATGGGCGGAGTAATGAAGACTTTATGCCCACGATGGTATTAACAGTAATGTGCAGCGGCGCTGTTTCTAACGATAACGACTTATGTCTTCACATAAGAAGTTGCCGCGTGGTTAACAGAGAAACTACCTAAAAAAAACTGTAAACTAATACAGTTAGCTAGGAACACGAAGGTCAAACAACAACAACAACAAGCCTGACCACACTTTTTCTCCAGCCCTGAGTTGCTTTACGATTATCGGAGTTAGTAGTTTCCACAGGTTCACACATTTACTCTTCTCTGAAGAGATATATGTTCTAGCAGGAAACAGGGCGACAAACCTCCGGGGCAAGTTAATTAATGTCTGACGTTTTTCTAGTACATCGGTTCATTAATTTCTTGCGTTGTCGTTGCTGTCATTTTCAAAAAGTCAAAAAAAAAACAGCTGGATGTTTACCTCCTCCCTATAAACTTTTTCACGTATATGAGATCCTTGTAAGGTAATATCACTCCTAAATGGTGTTCAATTATTGTATAGAGTTCTTGTTACAGTATCAATAAAAAAAATGCATATAAAACTCAACTTGTTGTTTACTACAACAACTTAGCCAACTGGGATATAAAAATATTTGCACCACCTTATTTAATATTTTCATTTACTTTGTGCAATCGTGTTCAAAAGGATTCTATTGTTAATAAAGTAAAAGATTATCTTTCGGTTTATTGATTTTTCTATTTGAACTGATAACCAACTGTCAATTTTTTTTTTGTGAATATGCATAGAATAGTGATTTTATTTTCACGTAACCGTTACACACTAACACTTTGCTTTGGGTTGGCTATAATTCGGATCGAAGAAACACAAAAACAAAAATTTAATATACGAGTAATACGTACGTGCATAGTTGTATAAATGTTTCTGCTAGAAACTTCTGCGGCTGCAAAGGCGAGCAAGTTTGGACACGAGGAAGGTGTTCATTTTAAAGGGTGGATAGAATACGGGTTCGTTATGATGTAATGAAAAGCAGAATTTTTGTAAATAAGTGCCACTTATACATAGAAATGTAAAAAATACAGATGCAATAAATTATGCTAGGATTAATTGATTTCGAAAAAGTTCGATAATGACAAAGAACAAATTTAATTGGTACGATTTTCTCAAGAGTTATGCTCTGGCTTAAGAAATAAAAGTCACATTGTTTCTGACTAGACTTTAAGCTTCTATTCGAGAACCCGGCCTTCAAAGCTACTTAAATTTTTTTTAGAGACTTAACTTAACTTAGCTGACCTAAATGATGCTGAGCTGTTGGGTTTGACTTTTTTGGAGAAGGCAGAAAAAACAGACAACGAACACCAACCATCAATGGGTGATTTTATAAGAACTATCGGAAATTAAAAAAAAAAAAACACATAAAATTCAGAAAAATGCATGAAATATTTATTTGGATCGATAGTTGGGTCGATATAATTTAATGTTTGAAGATTATTTCATGCAAATGTTGGCCGCGGCTGCGCCTCAAATGGTCCATCCGCTTAGTCCAATTTTGGCATACTCTTTCCAACATTTCGGCCGGTATCTCACGAATAATGTTGGCAATGTTGGCTTCCAGTGCGTCAATCAAAGCGGGCTTGTCGCTATAGACATTAGCCTTAACATAGCCCCACAAAAAATAGTCTAGAGGCGTTAAATCGTACGATCTGGGCGGCCAATTGACTGGTCCTAAGCGTGAAATAAACTGTTCACCGAACTCGCCTCTCAATAGGTCCATTGTTTTGCGTGCTGTGTGGCATGTGGCACCGTCTTGTTGAAACCACATGTCATGCAAGTCAAGCTCTTCCAGTTTGGGCAAAAAAAAGTTTGTTATCATCGCACGGTAGCGCTCACCATTCACAGTAACGTTGTGATTCGCATCATCTTTGAAGAAATACGGCCCAATGATGCCGCCAGCCCATAATCCGCACCAAACGGTTGTTTTTTGTGGATGCATTGGTAGCTCTTGCAATGTTTCTGGCTGCTCTTCACTCTAAATACGGCAGTTTTGCTTGTTCACGTATCCATTCAACCAGAAATGAGCCTCGTCGCTGAACACAATTCTTCGATAAAAAAGTGGATCTTCATCTAACTTTTCAAGAGCCCATTCACCAAAAATTTGGCGTTGTGGTAGGTCGTTTGGCTTCAATTCTTGCACCAGCTGTATCTTATAAGGCTTCACACCCAAATCCTTCCGCAAAATTTTCGACGTAGTGGAGTAACAGAGGCCCAATTGCTGCGAACGGCGCCGAATCGATAATTCACGGTCATCTCCAACACTGGCCGATACGGCTGCGATATTTTTTTCAGTTCGCACTCTACGTAAGCGTGTTGGTGGTTTAATGTCCAACAATGTAAATTTGGTGCGAAATTTTTTTACAATAGCCCGAATAGAAGCCTCAGTAGGTCGATTAAACTGACCATAAAATGGAAGAAGCGCGCGATGAACTTTCTTAACAGAGCACGCATTTTGGTAATAAAGTTCAATAATTTGCAAGCGTTGTTCGTTTGTAAGACGATTCATGATTAAATTATAGACCAAACTGAAGATGTTTGACAGTGACACAAGATACAAAACGTGCGTGAGCTGTCAAAACTAGTGTTGCCAAAAAGATAATAGCAAAAAAATCACTCGTTACAAATTCCTTATGTGAACCAAGGCCATCTCTTAGAACTTTATGTAAATATAATTACGTGCCTGTAACTTCGTACTAAAGTTTCGATGCACTCCATAAAGGACTTTGTGAGTTACTTTTATCCTTTGCAAAAGTAACGAAATGCAATTTTTTCGTTTTATCAAATATTTTCGTATTAAAAATAATGCAAATTGCAAACTGTATGTAATAATATGTTTTCAATCTTATGTAACATGGCAAATTAAGATAAATTTTGTGTTTACACCATATTATTATCAATTATCATGCCATATTTTACTTGTTTCTAAAGATCATATTACATTTAAAAATAAAAAACAGTTCATTGATAATACAAAAACTTTTTTTCTCTTAGTAACATACAATACAGTGCAAAAAGCCGCTAGCCGCTGTCCAACCCTTAATAACTTTGCATAAAGTAAAGTAGTCCTTTTGTCCTGAGAACAAAGAAGAGAAGGGAGTAAAATCTAAAAAAAAAAGAACCAACTATCAGCTGCATCATAAATGCCCTTCACGGTGTGGCCTTGACAACATACGTTCCTTTTTTTTAAACCTCAAAGTTCTTGCATGCACTTACATACATAAAAATAAGTTTTTTAGAGTCTACATGAGTAATACTTGCGTTTACATACATATATACGAGTATGTGTATGAGCACGTATAGATGATGGTTTCTATGTGTGTGTGTGCGGCATGGTAACCTAAATATAAAACTTTTGACACACTTACCCTGCAACTCTCAATGAAAACAAAAACATAATTCATTACGAAATTCTTTAACAATAAACACTGCAGCAACAACAACGAAAAAGCACAAAGGGATCATATGACTAAACTCTCACTCACTCATTCAATTTAAAGAAAAAAAACGCTCACACATACATGCTTATATGCCTGCTGGTTTGTATGTCAAAAAAAGGATACGTCTGTATAGATGTATGTGTGCATGTATGTATTAATTTATTTGCCTCTGCCACTCCATTGTTTCATGTAAGCAGGCAGAGTAGTAATAAATTTATTGGAGAGCAGCATGTGGATTCCAGTTTTGGTGTTTATCATTTCACAATGATCTTTGGCTGTTTGTTGCTAAGGGTATCCTGAAAAATTTATGTAAATGAAAGAGTAACAGAAACGAAAATAAATTTGCATTTTATGCTTTCATCCAGTTCTTTTTATTTTCCACCCTTAATTATTGGCTGATGAATGGAAAATTACAAACCAAAATTAAACAAAAACCAGCAACAACAGCAAAAAAAAAAAAAATAAACTTCCTGTGAATGAATATGAACAGAAAACCGAAACTGGTGTGATGATGAAAAGGTATTAAATAGAGAAATTAGCAAGTTCATTGAAGCATTTTCAGCTGTTTTGTTCAAAGAATGCGTTTAGCCTTAACAACACAAATAACAATTGCAATTGTTTTGAAAACTGCTGCTGCCGCTTGCTGCTTGCTGCTCAAAGGATTAGTTGTAAATAACCAAAACAAAAAATAAACTACAAGATGATGAGCGAGAAAAAGTGCCACTTTTCATGGGATAAAACAGTTTCGGCGAAAACCGGAAATCTATTGAAGGAGGTGTGTCCGCTGTTAAAGTGAGTGGGTACGAGTTAAAATATCTGCTTATTGTTTAGTAATGTTTTCGTTAGTGATGATCGTTTTATACAACACAACATCCTGTTTTCCAAATTATTTCCCTGCACTATGGCCTGTCGCTAGGCAAGATGCCAGTGATGTCATATTTCATTTAATGGAATTTAACTTTAATATCAGCTGGGGCTTCTTTGGTTTCCTTTGTTATATTATTAACAACAACATTTAATATTAGTTGGTTTTTGTCAATTTATTTAAGTGCTTCAAGTCAAAGGTGTTAAAACTGTTGTTTGTCAGATTCTTTGTTTAACTCTTCTGCTCAGCGGCTGCGTTTTCATAATTTGACTTAATTGAGATATGTACATACGAGTATGTACATATTGTACATGTTTATTTGAAATGCCACATTTATTTTTATCCCCGTAAATAAAGTCATTATAAAGCCTAGAGGCAGCTGCTGTCTAAAAAAAACGTTTATGTTTCAGTAATTCATGTTTCTCCTTAAAAAGAAAAAACTTTTATATTGAAAATGCATAATTTTAATTCAATTTTATAAATTGTACCTTGTAGCGGTAATTGTGGAATAAAATGTATTTTCTCATACTCATAAGCGGACAACTACTGGACTGAAACATTTATAACCGCTTATAAAAGGAAGCCACTTGTAGGAGATGTCTGCTTATGCAACTAATCACTATTTTTATTATAGTCATCTCTAACTACAAGTTTTGCTGATTTTTTAAAATAAAGCTACGTACACTTGGTTGTCAGATCTTACAATATTGCCAGTAAAATTGTCTGAAAATGTAATACAATCGTGTGAACAGGCAATTTTTAACTTACAACATTGTCAGAAAAACCATTGTCAATCAATTATAAGATGACAATGTTGTCAGGCATCTGACAATCGTGAGAACACTCTTCGTCGGCATTGCCATATAATTGGTATTGTAAGCTCAGTTTTAATTCTCAGATGTATAAAATTAATGCACCTGACAGTGGCATCATTGTCAGAAAAAAGTTTGGTGGGCAACACTTCCAAACAGATGGTTGTTTATATACATAAGTGGTAATGCCTTACAACATGTCTGGCAATTTTTTTCATTTAACAATCGGACAACCATGTGAAATGAAAATGAAATTGTAAGATTTTCTTACAATCGTTTGAACACACAATTTGCTTCTGCGGGACAATTTTTCATTGTCACTACATTGTCAGCACATTGCCAGATCTTACAATATTGTAACATCTGACAACCGTGTGTACATAGCTTAAGTTCTAAATTTTGGTGAATTTGGATGAACTTAATGTTTTGTTTGACGTTTGGCACTTCTTTCAGCATGGCGATATAAGCGTACTATAGACTTTTTTAAACGCATATCTGTCCATATATAAGATAGTAATAAAAAAAAATGTATGGATATAACGGGTATTTTAATAGAGGTATAGAACTGAAATGAAATAAAACAAACTTCAATGTTTTAAATTGACATACAATTTACTTTAGTCGGAAAACAATGATCTGACAGTTCAATTCATGACTTCTCGCGTATGACTGCCATGCCTGACTCGGTAGTAGCCTAACTTAAAGGTCCTATTTTCGACGAACTTTTCCAACATATGTGGCAGCATATACCAACAAAAAATAGTCTAGCGTTGTTAAATAGCACGATCTTGGAGCCCAATTCACTGAGCCAAGCGTTGTGATCAATAAGTCAATTCTAACACGAACTATGTGACATCTTATTTAACGCTCGCAAGACCCAATGCTGTTTATTGACACAAAAACATACGACCGCAAGTGCTGCTTCATCTGCACTCATGGATGGTATAAATATTGAGGAATCGGATGCTGTTGATGTTCTGGGAATGAAAATACAGTGTGATGTTCGGTGGACAGATCACGTTTTTCATGTCTCTAAAGAAGCATTCAAGTTCCTCGGTTTTTTGAAACGGTGTAAGATGTACTTCACTTCATCCGACCTCCTTACTATTTATACCACCTACATCCGACCGAAAATTGGATACAACTCTCATGTTTGGGCCGGTGCCTCAAAGTCTATTTTGTGGTTACTTGACCGTGTGCAGGGGAGGGTGAAGAAGCTTATCGGTAACAGTAGGGTATCCAACTCTATAGACTCACTGGAGCCTCGACGCAGTGTGGGGTGCGTTAGTCTGTTCTATCGCTACTTCAATGGATTTTCCTCAGACGAGATTAGGGATCTTGTTCCCGAAACTCGCACATTTTTAAGTAGCACGCCTTCATCGTCGAGAGCTCATCCATTTGTGGTCGATTGCCCGGGGAATTGTACAACGCATTACAGAGAGGGTTCGTTTTCCAGCCGTACGCTTCGCCTATGGAATAAGTTGCCCACAGACGTGTTTCCTGTCTGTTATGACGTCGGAAAGTTCAAGTCAAATGTTCACAAACACTACTCCCTTTTTCACCCTCCTCATAACCTATTTTCCTAGTTCTGGTACAATGCGCTGCATATGTATGGGTCATCCCCTGAGTACTGTCCAAGATAAAAAAATATCGATATTTTGTTATATCATGTGGAACATATTAAAATAAAAAAAAATTATGCTAAAATGTGCCAAATTTTAAATTAAATACGCATACATATGTACATACATATATAACTGAAAATAACTTTGTTTTTGGAAAAACTCATTTTTTAATATTAATTTCCATTTGCGTCTTAGAAAAAAATTTTGAAAATAGCTCCTAAAGGATGTAGTTCAAAAGTCAAAGTTTTATTCTATTATGACACCGACTAAGCTAGATGAAAAAATTATACATCCCAGTAGGCAAAATTTTCCCATATCTTGAGCGATACTTATAAGGCAAGAGAAAAACATGGAAGACACTGCTCAAATAAATCGTTCACGAAATTTTCGAACAACAAAATATATTGATTAGTATAACGAATAACAATATATATTGATTAGTATTTAAAATATGTCCTATGAAGTCCTAGAAAATTTTTGCACAGTGGCTTAGCGCAAATAACTATTTTTAGAAATTTTATGTAAACCTGGAAAAATAGTAGTTATTCAAATCCTACTACCCATCCGGTCTTAAAAGACGTGGTACAAATTAAAGTTATATACAAAAAAATTTTGAGAAAAGCGAAGAGTAGAAACAGTGAAAAAATTTATCTGAAATATTAAATCCCGAAAACCTCATCCAAGTCCACTGTGTAAAATTTGTTTCTACTATTTAGTAGATAGTAGGCAGAAAAATAAAACGTATTCAATTTGGACTAATATTGCACAAGCTATGAGTATTTATTCGGACTCGGTTTTCTTATAATTCAGTTTTTATAAACCCGAATCTCTGAAACCATGAGCCAAAAAAAGATGTGAAGAAATAAAAGTTAAATACAAAAAATTTAAGAAAATCGAAGAGTAGAAACAGTGAAGAAAATTTATTTGAAATATTAAATCCCGAAAACCTCATCCAAGTCCACTGTGTAAAATTTTTTTTTACTATTTAGTAGATAGTAGGTAGAAAAATAAAACGTATTCAATTTATAAGTTATGAGTACTTATTCGGACTCGGTTTTCTTACAATTCGGTTTTTTTAAACCCGAATCTCTGAAACCATGAGCCAAAAAAAGAAAATCGAAGAGTAGGAACAGTGAAAAAAATTGATTGGAAATATTAAATCCCGAAAACCTCATCCAAACCCACTGTGTACAATTTTTTGTCCATTTTTTAATAGATAGTAGGCAGAAAAAGAAAACCAATGTACAGAAAGTATTCAATTTGGACTAATATTGAACAAGTTATGAGTATTTATTCGGACTCGGTTTTCTTATAATTTGGTTTTTTTAAACCCAAATCTCTAAAACCATGAGCCAAAAAATTATGATTTTTATAATGAATTATTACATATCGCTCCTTTATTGCAACATAGTCATATCGTAAAAAAGCTCGTCTCGAGAAAAACGCATTTAAAATTTTTAGTTTCCATACAAGTCTTAGCAAATTTTTTGAGAATATATCTCCTAAAGGATGCAGTTTAAAAGCAATTTGAATACATTTTTTATACTATTTGAAGTTTGAAGTACTGTTAACGATTCTGCATTGTTAACTCGAAAAGCTCATTTTTTGAGATATGACTATGTTGCAATAAAAGAGCGATATATCCTCTAAGACAAAGACGTCTAGGGCAATTTCGTCAACTGGAATCTGTGCAAGTTACGATTGTAAGCGAAAAAGTAAATATCTCTTTGGAAGGTAGGCAGGCGGCTGGATTCTCCAAAAAGTATCTGGATTTTTAGCTCACTTGGGTCCTGAAAGATCGTTCCCTTTGTGATTGTGGAATAATAAATCCCTTGTTGAAAATTTGCAAAAAGTAAAGGAGATTATCTATCTATCAGATTACTTTTTTTCTTTATTTCAAATTGTCTTTGAAACTTTACTTGACATTTTTACCCCATAATACAACTTATGTAGTATTTTATTATTTAGATACAACTAAACGTTGTATTGCTATTCATCGCGTGTATTTTTTTATTTTATACAAAATGCATAATTCTGTTCATTAATACCTATAAAATTTATGCATTTATCTCTGTGGTGGTCTTTTAATTTTTCACACATTTTGTACATTTTTTTTTTTTGTATTTATCTTAACAACGTTGTTTTTCTTGTTTTTTTTTATGGATTTTGGTAAATACAATTATTTATTTTTATTTATTTGTTTACATATTTATATCTTTTTGCATTTGCCTCCTTCTAAGTGACAGTAGTATAACAGACAGACCAACTGTCAGATTGGTACTAATACATAAACATATTGGCTGAGAGACCAACAACGAATGTGTTTGATAAATTAATGGATGGATGGATAGATGGACGGGTAGATGCCGTTGGCCAATTGGTGGGTTTGCCTGTCCGCCTGTCATTGGCAGACAATAATGAAATTGTTATTTTTTTTTTTTTTTTTGTTAATTTTTTTACAATTTTATTTACTAACGATTTCTCTTTTTTTTAGCTGTTGTGCTGTTAAAGTTATTTGGCGTAAAATTGATAATGATCATTATCAAAATCATCGTCATCATTTGTTGTTGTTTTCATTTGCTGAGTCTGCTTTTCATTATTTTTCATTTCTAAACGACTCAGTCAGTCAGTGCTCGCTCGTTCGCCACTAATCTGGGGCAATGATTGATTATGTGTATTTGTTTAAAACTGTTGTTATTGCTTTTGTCAACGTTGTTGTTTGTATTAGATTCGATATTGTTGTTGTTGTTGTTTTTTGTTTGTTCTTTTCATGAAAACAACATGCACAAGTGCATTTCCATACATACAATAGTCACTTGAATTAATTTAAGAGGGCTGTTTGTTAAGTTCTTTAGAACTCAATGCAGGGTGTCCCAGGACTCAGCATCCAGCCGAAACAGGGTGACAGGATTGATTGTAAGCAGAATCAGAAGAAAAAAACCTTTACTCAGTTCCAGTGTTTTTTATTCGCACAAGCAAGCGCTTGTACTTTTTTTTGGATTTTTTTTCAGATTTTTCTCATGATCCTGTATTGGCTTGAAACAGGATGAGAAGAAGATCTAAATTAGTACCAATTGAATTGAAGGTAAAACCCTTTTATGAAAAAGTTGTAAATTGAAATTGGTTGATTCCAAATACAGCATTCACTTGTAGGGGCTGCACAGGGCAAATAGTGTGGTGAGTGTCTCTATCGAATAGGAATAGAGAGGCGTCTTCCTCGCCTAAAATTGCCGATTATAGTGGTGGTTCTGAGACACATTATCACATTGGGACTCTTGCGAGGAGATTACATCTTTAATTTAATGATTTATGTGGAAGTTGTAGAGATGAGCCGTAGGAATGCAGTGTTGAGCACTTCTGTCACTGTTCTGATCTTTTTGTATTAACACGTTGTGTGTGGGTAGATCGATACGGTACTCGTTGGCAGAATATGGTAGTGTAGGATAAATGGGCTGGATTCTTTTATTAGTTTGGTGGGGGATGCATATGTTTTTTAGGCCTTGCAGCGGTACCAAGAAATACCTAGTTAAGCTGGTTTTCATGAAACTGGCACCCTATAAAACCGATATTTAAGGCTACCTGTAGGATAACTCCACACAAAAGTTGTCTCTAGCGATATTTAAAATGTAAACATCAGCCCTTGTCTAGCTTTTGCTATTTTTAGAAGTCAATATGAGAATAAATTATAATAATTATTATCAAATCAAAAGCTGGATTCATAATGCAGTTTTCTAAGCAATAAAGCTTGTTTCGTTGACATTTCATATAATTCTTGGTTTTAATATGATGAGTAAAGCCATAATATGATTATGATAAAGCCATAATATGATTAACTTGTATAACATTAAAAATCACTGAGTATTTGATAGCGCAGCCTCTTCAAAGATCTTCTTATGAGTACTAACTAAATAAGCACGCTTAAAGGCGTCGATTTACGCACTTTAAGAAATTATCAGCTCCTTATGAAATATAGCTACGACAAAAAGTATCGTGTGACCAAGAATTAATGACAGAGGTTGCTGATTGTCAGTCCCGTAGCAAATAATAGTTTCATTTTTCGTTTGGCAGCATAACAGTGGCCAGTAATAACTGGTACAAAATTCTTACATGGGGTTGCGCTTAAAGTCGAGAGAGTTTGGATTGTTGTCTGAGCCATATAAAGATGAAATATTTTGTTATCATTTTCATGAATATGCTCAGAATTTTTGAATATGATTGGATATGCTGTACATTCCTCTTAGGAGTATAGTGTGGGTTTAACTATTTATTACTACATATTCCAGTAAATTTATCAGCCTTATTCATAATCTTATGCAAGGAGTTTTGCTTTATAGCTTGAGCAAAATGCAGGGCTGCATTTTTACTGTACGCTAAAATATACACTTGACACATTTTTGCAATTGGGCAGGACTAAAATAGTGGTTTACATTTACACTATGCTCATGCTACTCTTAATAGCAAATGAATAGCTGGCTATCAGCCATTTTACAATCGTTAGTAAATGTTTGCACTTGCAAAAATTAACCATCTCAAATGCCCAAGATTGTGAATAGCACTATTGTATTTTCTGTTCAATGTTAGGCACTTAAACGCTACTTAAAGTAGATAACAAACGGTATGTTTTTAACAATGTAGATGTCATTTTTCACAATGTAAAATGCCTACATGTCGTCTGTTACTTCAAAAACATTGATTTTGTCTGACAAAATTTCAAATAGATTGTGTTTGTTATGTTTAACCATCTGACATTAGAACTCTATGCCTTGCGAAGAATTCAGCGGCCATTTTTGGCGGTATAAGTAGTCCGCTTGAGAAATTTTTAATGCATTAATATTTTAATTTGTTTTAAATAAATATTTTTTATAGTAATAACAAGCATAAACAATATCAGACGTAAATGTACGTTTGTGAGCAAATTTTAAAAACTGTCCGTAAAAATGAAAAATTTTGACAGATATTAAAAAATACATGCGAAATTACATATCAAAAAAGAGACGTAAAAACATATGGTCTGTGGGTGCCTTTAATAATAAAGATTTTGGTAGAAAAATGCTTCATCAATTTTTTAGTCTGAAGAGTATCTTGTAGCCAAAGGCTGCCATATATGTACATTCCTGTTTCCTACTTGCGTCATCTTGCGGGTTTGCTCATACATATCCAACTTTTGCGACAGACTCTCCTCAAATGAGACGTTAAAACTTCGTGTAGAAAAAGAGTTTTTGCTCTCCAAGTAAATTGTGCAACGAACTTTTTGCATTATCCTCGTACATGTGTATGTGTGTTTGTATGTGCGTACAGGCACACATCCATATGTAACAAAGGCAAACACAGCATATATGCAAGTTTGGACTAACGTACATAGTATATACATATGTGAGTAGGTATATATGTAAGTATGTATAATTGTATGTGTGGTTGAAGTACGTTCGATTTATATCGGGTTTTTTGGTTTGTCTCTTTTTAGGCTGTTGTAAATGTTTATTTTCATTTATTGTTGTTGGTGTTGTATTTTATTCTTTACGGTCGTTGAGTATCACACCCCTCACGCGATTAGATTATTTTTAGTCCAATATTTGTCTTTGTTGTTGTTTTCTTCTATTATGAACGTACATACACATGCATGCACATATGCTTGTTTATATCTGTAGTATGTTTTTTTTCGTATAAGGAGTACATATTGAGAAAAATAAATGAATAGAATTAATTTTCAATTTTCCAAGATGTATTAAACAGGCATAATCATGGCTAACAAAAAGCAACATTTTTTTTTTTACTCATACGACATTTACTTTTGTGTCGATTTGTTTTTTTGACACTTGATGTGTTTTTTCAAACTCTACATTGTGGATGTATAATTTAAAACTTTGTTTTATTGTATTTGAGGAAAAAAAAAACAGGAGGATCCATTTAATTAATAGCACATTTGCACCTCACCGAAATATAATACATTTGAATTAAATGCCTTATTAACAACTTCGAAGATTAAATTTTAATAGAATATTTTCGTTTAATGTTTGCTAGGACTAATTCTAGCATACTGAAAATAAAATTCAATCCATCCGTATTTTAAATCAGTTCCAAGCGGTATCAAAAGTACGATAAGGCGAATTGCTTGATTCAAGTACGGATTACTCAATTCAATTACTTAATTCTTGACATATTTTATACCGAATCTGCACTCTAAATAAGCCACAAAAGAGATTGGCTTAAGAAAAACTGAGATCTAACTAATCTTAAAATGTGAGTGATACAAGAATTTTAAAGTTAACTTAAATTCGGAATTACTCGTAAGTACTTGCAATAAGCTGAACGAGAAATTTAATAACGCTCTCATATAATACTCAATGAATAATTGAATCTACTATTATTTACTCTATTAGCTACTAATATTTATAGCAATCAAAAAATAAATGCAGCTTGTTTTTTGCGTTTTCTAACTACTAATATGTCGGCATTTCACAGCAGCTATCCTAAGCATTAGTGGACTTGTAAAATTTTGATAAATATTGTGAAACATATAACACATACATATTATTTAAAATAAATTAATGAGAATTCAAAAAGAAAAATATTCTTATTATATATCTCAACAAAAAAAAAAAAAAAACAAAATTTTTCTCAGAGAATCCTTTGTTTCTATCTCTTATAAGTATGTATTTGTGTCTTTGCTTTGGTCGTTTTACTTGTTTTGAGAATTCTGCACTTGAAACAAGAATTTTAAACTTATTTTGAGATAGTAATACCCAAAGAAAAATCCATTACGCTCTGAGTGTAAATAAATTTGCATATCAAAAAAATCATTTTATTTACAATTTACTTAAAATTGAAGTAAAAGTAAAGAATAAATATATGAATTTGTAATTATAACAAGAATTGCTGTGAAACAATAACACCAAAGAAGAACAGAACAAATAATTGAATACCATTAGCTGGGGGACAACTGGCTGTTTCGTAGTCGCTACACTACTCATCAGCACCCACTGGGATTCTTCGCCAGGAGAGTAACATTCGTTGAGTTGCAGGTAGAAATCGGCAGCAAATCTTACTGGGGGTCTCCATTAGCCATGAACATGGTATGAGCATCATCTTGAACATCGCAAATGGCTAGTGTGGACCGCTCATGTCCATGTTTCGCTCATGCTCTGACATCGATGGTCGAGCATATATGGCTGAGCATCGATGTTCGCCATGAAGTTGGCCATCATGAACAAAAACTAACAAAATGGCGCCGAACTGAACACTTTGATAAAGTAAGTCCGAACATACGTATTCGCCACATGCAAGAACATGAACTTATTTTTACCTTCATTCTGCCGACGTTATGTTCATGTCATGGTCAAGTCAATGGCCCGTGAAGACGAGGTGATAAGGAAGCTATATGAGGATTGAAGATTCAGATGTATACATAATGTACTATTATTTGCCAACCGTACAAGCCACATGATCCGATCTAACCATATATATATATAAGCTTTAATAACATCTAATTATCTATCCATTTAATCCTATTTGATTGGTATTAAAAATACTTTTCTTTGTTTTGTATTAGTCTAACGTTTTTAGAAAAATAGGCTGTACATATGTGTACATACATAGTCGTACATATCTATGGTGTTTCATCATATCAACTTAAGTCAAATTTTAAAAATTGAAAAAATGTCATCTAGTTTAATTAATTTGTTAATTATAAAATTTTTATTTTTAAAAATATTTTTTTGTATTAATGATAAATTTTTGTTTGTAATTTTGGTTTATTCTCATTTGTTTCTAACTATAGCATTTCAGTGAAATTTCTCCTAAAAAGTTTTTTTAGTCTTATCTCGACTTAAGATGTTGTGATATATTGCCACAGATATGTATATGTATGTATCTGGCATCAATGAGAAATTTACATAATTATTGCTTAGATCCATTTTAACAAAGCAAACTTATCAGTTGTTTTATAGGGATTAGTCAGAAAAACAAAGTTATTTTTGAATAAATTTATTCAACTTCTTAGTCGATTTTAATTAAAATGTATTCACTGACAGTAATAAAATGGCCATATAAAAGGGAACATGTTTTGATTGCATTTCAGACTGCACAGTAGGACTGGGTGAAAGTTATAAACAGAAAAGAAAATTGTGTTTGAAGTGACAATTCTCCAACAGCAATTTATTTCTGTTTATTTATGTATATGATTGCTTACAGTAATATTATAATATTCTGGAAATTACTATATATCATATAATTAACAGAGTTACCATACCAAAGAGATGGTTTACCATAGTTTTATAAAAGTAACAACAGTTAATTTCTTGTTAAGAAATAAATTTTGTACGTTTGCAATACGATTTACTATAGTTGCAAGAAAAAATTTCAACAGCTGAGTCTTTTTTATGGTTTGCAAAGTGTTATTAAAACATTTCGCTTCTTAATTCTCATTACTTTTTTTAAAATAATTAAATATTATGATTACATGTTTGAATATATTCTCGATCACTGTGCTTGTAGCTTTGCTGCATTTCTGGAAACCAGAAATTTATAATAACCAGCTTGAAAACCAAACTTGTTTGCTTTCTATCTATTTATCTATTCTATCACCAAGACTATCTGTTTCTATCCTCAAGACTTTTGGAATTGTTAATGAACAAACTACTAGAGTAAACTACAACAGCGTGCGAGCATCTCGTATAAGGACGCAATCTTAATTTGTAAAAATCTATATATAAGCACGGTTGTTATCCAAATTATAGAAAAAAGAATTAAAACTTTTTGACTTTTTCAAGCTGGATAGTAAGATTTTCAAATCGATTGTCTTGTGTGTTGCCGAGCTCTTGATCAGCTAACAAAGCTTGTGGTTTGCAAAGAAATCGTGAAATATTTTTTTAAATTTTCTTTAATTTCATTAAATTTTACTTTTGAATAATAATACTTCAATTCCTAGTGGGTGCTGATGAACAGTAATGAACAGTGTAGCGGCTGTGAAACAGGTAGTTGTCCCCCAGCTTTAGTGTATTCAATTATTTTTTCCTGTGTACTTTGATCAAGAGTTATTGATCGCGGCAATTATTGCTACAATTATAAATAAAAAAATTTCTTGGCTTTAGCCAGGATTGAACTCGAGCTAGACGAATGGTACCAATCCATCATCATACTTCAATTCAGTTTATGAAGTATGTGGCCAAGATGCAATTGAATTGAAAGATTCAATTGACAATTGAATTGAAACGTGTTTGGCGAGCTTAAGGAATTGCCCTGTTGAAATAACCTTCAAATTTTGTGTTTTAATTTAGAATTCGTTTACGATGTTTGCTTACTTACACAAACTTAGAATCCTTCACTCAGGAATTTGTTGTACGAAAACCTAACGATTGACCGTGTTGAAGGATCTAGTTCATTTTTAATTTTTGAACGATAATGATCTCTGTCAAAGTAATAACTAGGAACAGATGTAATATGAAAAAAAAAATTTAAATCTAAGCTGGATGATATACATATGTGAATATTTTTATGGTTATATAAATTTTTGTGCATATTTTTATTAAGTGAAAAATATTGCTGATTAAACGAAATATTTCATTGAAAACATTTCAGTGGGCCATGATTACTTGTGAAATGATCACATGTCACTTTCTTTGTTAATGTCGGCAATTTCTGTTGCTTTTTGAGCAATATATCGTTCGTCTTCAGCAGAAAACAATTTATTTTTTTTCTTGGACCAGTACTCAGGGGATGACCCCTACATATTTATGAACATTTGACTTGAACTTTCCAACGTTATAACAGACAGGAAACACGTCTGCGGGCAACTTATTCCACAGAAGAAGCGTACGGCTGAAAAACGAATTCTCTCTGTAATGCGTACGGATGAGCTCTGGACGGACGATGAACGTGTGCTACGTAAAAATGTGCGAGTTTCAGGAACAAGATCCCTAATTTCGTCAGAGCAAAATCCATTATAGTAACGATAGAACAGAGTAACGCACCCCACACTGCGTCGATGCTCCAGTGAGTCGTATTTCCCGAACTTGAGTTTTTAGTGTCTTTAATACATTTCACGCAAACACACTTCAGCACAAAAATTTTAATGATATATTTCCACAAGTAGGAGAATTACCAGGAATTGTATAATACCAGGCTATATCATGTTTTTCCTTCGCCTTTATGTCCTTTCTATATGAGATCAACGATATGCACATATGTATCATGATATAAAAAGCAAAGTTCTTGACTTTATCAAAATTCCTTAACTGTTGATTTGCATTAATGAAATATATTCACAATTTTTGTTGTTTTATTTTCGTCCGTATCCACCGTGCAAAATTAACATTGTTTTTTATCTTACTCTGTTACTTAAAATATTTTATTATTTAACAGGTCATAAATATTACAAAGATTATAAATTTCATTGCCTCATTTTCATTTTATTCATTTCACTAATGTTCTAGAGAATATGTGTACGTGTGTGTGGCTTTTGTTTATTAAGAAATTAATTAAGGCAAATATCGCTTGTTATTTTAGCATTTTAGAAAACTTTATAATTAAGCTTATTTAACTGAAATGTCAACACTAATAAAGAATGATAAATGTTGTTTTTGTTTGCCAATATAACAAAATGTGTAAAGGAATATTGATTTAATACTTGTAAAGTAAATAAATTAATGAACAAAATAGTATACAGATTTTAAAGTAATTAAATTTTATTATCCCCAGTCTGCATGGCTGACCATAAGTTAAACCAGGGGTGTCCAAAAGTTCTATATGGAAGAGCAAACACCAATACATTTAAGGAAAAACTAATTTTATTTAATAAGCAAAGCATGCGAAAGTATTGTTGCTTTGCACTTGTTAGTGTACATGCAATGTGTTACAGAACTAAATGAGCACCATGCGCATAGGGCTTGGGCAATCCTGAGTTGATCTGTAGATTTGCTTATAAGCATTTCGCTGTATGTGTTCGCAGCCTAGAAGCCAATGTGCGCAAGTTTTTATTGCAACGTGTATTCGTTTTTTCTATTGTAGAAACTTTCTTGTTATTTTTACTCAATTAAAATTTTAATTGAATCAAACACTTAAAACAAAAAAATTTTTTTAAGTTTTAGTAAACAAATTTTGGAGCTTTTTTAGGATGGCCAATAATATAAGAGAAAAATAATTTTAAAATTAAATGACATATTTAAGTTTATCAAAAAGGACCTCAAACCCAAAATTATCTTATTGAATAATTTTAATAAATCCAATAATGGCGAACCATTTTAAAAATATTTTGTGAAGGAAAAATATAAAACCTTGTAATTTAGGTAAGGTTAGGTTTAACAGGCTGCAAGACATAAAAAGACGGTTGGGTCCAATTTGGTCCTGTTGTGTTGCCTGAGTGTGATACATACATATCTCAGCAGCAACGATAGTTTGCTTGAAAAGACGTCCACCTCAACTCGCAGCCGTGCCCAGCAATTGCACCTCGCACACTCGTCGTTGATGAACATAAAGACTTGCATTTACACTCCTACAAGGTTCAATTTCCTCAAGAACTATAGCCTCTTAACCATTCCAAGTATTCTGACCATTGCCACCATTCTGACCAAGTCAGTGGTCAGAATGGTGGCAAGAAATGGCAACAGTGGATGATAGATTTTCGAAGAAAATCATCTTCAGTAATGAGGCACATTTTCACCGCAGTGGATTCGTCTATAATCCAAAAGTAATTATCGAAAAAACAATACACCCACAAATAGTGATGCGGTTTATGGGCTGCCGGAATTATTGGGCCGTATTTTTTCCAAAATGCGGCCGGGCAGGCAGTTACTGTGAATCGTGCCCGCTAGCGAGAGATGATAGCAAACTTTTTATGGCCCGAATTGGAACATACGGATGTGGACGATATGTGGTTTCAACAGGACGCTGCCACTTGTCACACAGCTAACGAAACAAAAGCTTTTTTGCTCGACAAATTTAATGACTGTGTTACATCACGTGGTGGCGCTGTGTCAACTGGCCACCAAGATCATGTGATTTAGCACCGTTGGACTTATTTCTTAGAGGTTATTTGAAAAAAAAGGTGTACGTCGATTAGCCAGCAGCAACTCAAGAGCTGAAAGGTGAGATAATTCAGCGCATTAACGGAATAGAATGCCAATTATGCCTCAGCGTCAACGCACATTTGGACCATCGGATGAAGGTGAGCCGTCAAGGCCCTGGCGATTATTTGGTTGATATTTTGTTCCATACATAATTGAACCATACCAATAATATCATAATAAAAAGAAATGGCAATAATTTGAAATAATTTGTGCTTTATTTCAAATCAACGTCGGCCCTTAAAATTTAACCACCCTGTATAAAATGTAGTATTCTGTGGTTTTGTCAAAAAGAAAGTCAAGAAGACAATACTAGTCCCGCTATTTGGTAATGTTTTATACTTACTTATACATATATTGGTGGGGAATACTATTTTCTTCTTAAATTTAAATTGAAGTGTTCTTTAAGCTTGAGGTCAGTTTTGTTTTTTATACAAAAAATGCTTTAATTATATGCGATATTTCGTCTCCCTTCGGAAGACTTCTTCAGGAAAAATTTTTTAGTTTTGTTTAGAAAATGAAAAGTATTTGAAAAAGCTTTATTTAGACACCGTTTTATGCCTATTTGATCAAATACTTGCTCAACGTGAAAGTACCTTAACACATCAATACTTTGACAAAACTTTTGTTCAATATAGTCTTATTCTTAGGGCCATTATTACAACTGACGAATAGTTAACACTAGGATTTTATCCTGCAGATAACTTTTTTATGATTATTACAAGTTAACATTAACCTGAAAAGTTACCGATAACTTAGCAGCCGGCTTATCCTCATGGTAAATTTCAAAGTTAACTTTAAGGATTTGACGCTGCCATACTATCGACTGAAAGTATTGTAACTTCAGTTGTAGAAATGAGAAAATTTTTATGGTGACTTTATCGTTCACGTTAACTAATGTTAAGATTAACTATCAAGAACTTTATCTTTAGGTGGTAATAATGGCCCTTAGTAGCTTTAGTCGAAAAGGCAACTAATTTGCGTTTCTTTCAAGCTGTTTGTTGTTCTTTCTGCGTATTTTCAGTTTAAAATACGGAGATCATTTAAACATATTGTACTAAAAATCCTATAACATTAAATCACTTAACACTTTTGAAACAACAATTAAACAATTTAATCAAATTTAAGCCGTTCCCAAAATAAAGCAAACAAAAAAGTGCTAATTGAAATTTAGCATTGAAGCTACGCATTAGTAAAAAAATATAAGAAAAAAAATTAATTGAAATACAAATTATTAAAATAAAATTAGAATGTAATTGATAACAATTTATGCAAAATCGTTAAGTAAAAAAACAAACCAAAACAACAACTCACTTAACTAAATAAAATTCATTAGTATGTAAAGCTGAAAATTAAATTTTTCTGATACTCAAGTGCAGTGCAATTCACTTAAACAACATCAACTAGTGTGAATTTCAGTAACTATTGAATAAAATATTGAATAGTTAAATCTGAAAAAAAAACGCTAAATTCAATCAACTGACATTTAGACAGGCAAAAAGACAGACAGACAGATAGACTCAGAGACGGAGAGACAAACAATCAAGCCATACATTGTTCAAGCTGATTAGCACAAATTAATAGAAAATTTTTATGCAAAATACGAGTAAAGCAACAAATTCACCAAACAAACTGTCAAACGAGGGGGCGAACCAGTGATTTACAGATTGTTTGCTCGCCTCCTTTTTTACTTTACGACTATTTCATTTCATTTTGCTGTTGTGCTGTTTTGCTATTTTGCATTGATTACGGCGAACAATAAAGATATGCAAATAAATTATACCAACTGAGTATGCAAGTTAGTTTATTTATTGTATAATTATTTTTAATGTTAAATGACAGAAAACAAACAAAACAAACAAAAACAATAACAATAATCACTTTTAGCGTTCCAAGCCTTTGTAGTTGTTTAAGAAATACAGATGGGTTATAATTGAATTTAAAAAAAAAAATTATCTTGTTTTTATTTGTAATCAGTTAGAAGCGTGAATATCAATTGCTGGGGACCTGGTCCCACTACCTCACCGCCAGACGCTATACATACTATAATACTCGTTTCATTTTAGCACATGTGTTGTTGTAGATTGGCACTATTGAATTTATTATAAAACAAAAGATGCTATAACTTATTTGTTAGCTAAACACAAAAAAAAATTATTAAAAAAATAATATAATATAAATAAATAGTTTTAAAAATAAACAAAACTTATTATTTGCTCAATTGCCGTAAATATTTAAGTGGTTGGCTAGTCGATGTGATAAGCTCGGTATTCAAGAGACTTGAGGTCTATACATTACATGAGGTGCAGCTTTCGTTCTAGTAAAATAGTCTATCTTTAAGGGCCCTTATTACAACTGACGAATAGTTAACATTAGGATTTTATGTTACAGTTAATTCTTTTTTGGTTATTACAAGTTAACATTAACCTGTAAAGTTACTGATAACTTAACAGCAGGTTCATCCTCAGGGTAAGTTTTAAAGTTAACTTTAAGCATTTGAAGCGGCCATATTTTCTGCTGCAAATATTATAAGTTTAGGAGTAAAAATGGGAAAAATTTAATACCGATTTTATCGTTCACGTTAACTTAACTTAACATTATGTTAAGGTTAACTATCAAGAACTTTATCGTTAGGTTGTAATAATGGCCCTAAGAGCTCTCGCCAACACAACATATGTGTAAGATATTCATATTTTCGTACTGTTGGAGAAGAACCGACGTGCGGTAGCAATGCCTGTGCATAAAACAGACATTACTCGATGACATGGGTTAGGCTATCTTCACAGAAAATATTATAGTAAAAATAAAATCCACAAAATTTTTGCGTCACAAAATAATTTGTATGCATATACATAAATA
The DNA here is from genome assembly GCA_914767995.1 of Thecocarcelia acutangulata. Classification (NCBI taxonomy): domain Eukaryota; kingdom Metazoa; phylum Arthropoda; class Insecta; order Diptera; family Tachinidae; genus Thecocarcelia; species Thecocarcelia acutangulata. Next base: position 119,413,630 of record OU612096.1, on the reverse strand, counting down.
ACAAAAAAATAACCTTGGATATTGTATTTTGTTGTTGTTTTAAAAAAATAGTTGTTTTCGATCAATAACTATTTTTACTAAACTTTTGTTTGAATTCACGAAATCCTTTACAGGTCCGCATTCAAACAATTTATCAATTGATTCAACGAATTTCGTTATTGAACACGAAAATTTTTTTTTTCTGTGTTCAGGAGCCGCTATCGTTCGAAGTGTATTCCCGTTGAGTTGCCGCTTAAATAATCCATACAAGCATCCGCTCTTGGTGGCCTGTTAACATCACCTTCACGTTGTCGCAAAATTTGGCATAAGCTCTGTGACTCCGTTCTGCTCTGAATTACTAATCGTCTGTATCTATTTGGTAAAAATCGACCTATAGATCTGGCTAACGTCGTCCTTGTCGCTCAATATCGGTAATACATGCTAATTTACATGTAACTTTACAGCTGCCTTCAAACTTTAGTTAGACTTTTACAGGTCTATGCAACTTAGGACGACTTGTCAGTCGTCCTGATCTTGGTCATTAGTTTACATTACCTTCACGTCGGATGCCAATTACCAAAAATCGTTTCCTTAGTGCTGTTCAGATGAAACTACATGTCGTCGGTGTGTATTTGGTGATGGTCTTGCCGGCGTCGTTCTCAACGACCTGCAACTTAGGACGGCTAACAAGAAACAATCGAACAGGATGATCTTGGTCATTAGTTTACATCACCTTCACGTCGGGTGCCAACTACCAGAGATCTGCAACCGGTACCTTTTTAATGATCTAAGTAGTTAAGTCTCAAATCGAGTTGCGGTGTGATTAGCCACCGCATATTGTTTGCACAAGGATGTTTTCTACCCGTTAGAGCTTGCGTCTGTTAACTAGAGTATATAACATACATACATATTTTCCTATGAAATCTACAGAATTTTCCTAGTTTAATAGCAAACTAGCTGGAAAGGCAATTTCTGGAGAGCATATGTAACGTTATTTATTTTCATATCAAAGCTACAAATGAGTGGCAATAATTATTAATTCTTTGAAAATCTGTCAAAGTTTATAAACAAACTCTTAAAGTAAACTTTTAGTGAACTTTGCTAACAAATAAAAAAAAATAAAAAATAAAAAAATAAAGTTATAGTTTATTTTTTTATACATAAATAGAAAAAAATATGTTGTTTAACTGGCCATAGAATTTGTTATGTTATTGTATTTGGTTTTCGTTTTTCATTTAAAGTGTAGCTGAACTCGTTTATGATTTCGAAACTCATTTTAAAATGCATTGATTCATTGTGCTTAATGGCGATAAGAACTGTAAAGTGATTTTGTTTCAAACGTGTTTTATTTATGTATGTACGAGTATATACAGTTGAGCTTCGCTTAACGCAGCCAACAGTACAAACTAAATTAGCGCGTCAAGCGTAATTTATCTGTCAAAAATCCTCATGTACATACATACAACGTCAACGCTATGCATTTGGAAAATCCAATTTTGACAGGGCGTAAGAGGGAAAGCTTTATAGGGCATTTACATCTATCCAAAATTTAGTCGATTTGAATGAAAATCTTCAACAAAATCTTAACTATTTACACTTCCGTTTTTTGACATCTAACCAGATTTAATTTTCATAGAATCTTATTTTGTTATTTTGCAAAGTGTTTGACAGCAATAACTATATCACAATGAATTCATCACGTAAAAGTATATATTTTTTTAAACAGCGTAGTATTTTAAAGTATTATTTTAAACAACATCACAGTTGTGTAATAGAGCACTTACAAAAATCTACCAGATTTCGTCAAAATCTATTCGGAATCTAGATCTCGTCAAAATCTAGTCGGAATCTAGATTTCATTTTGTATGGGATATCTCGCTAAAATCAATTATACTAGGAACACAACAGCGACGAACGACAAATTTCGTCCATCGCAACGAGTTCGCCGACAAATATTCATTGTATAAATTCATCATGTGAATATTAACGAATATTGTTTAAATTTCGTGCAAAGAATAAACATTTTAAAAAATGAATACAAATACTAAGTTGGCTATCTTAAAAATAAACCTATATAAATCCCATCCGAAAGAGGGACTTTTGAACAAATTATCTGACGTACTTTATATATTGAGAACATCTTCATCAATTTTTTACTACATGAATTAATATAAATATAAAAAGTATTATTTCGTAAAAGTACTTTTTTTGTGTAAGAAACCTGGTCACCTGATACTGTTTTGTTCGTCGTTCTCTGACGAAACAATTAGAAATAAATCTATTTCAACATTCGCTGAGAATGACGAATACCACGATTGTGTGCATTTTCTTATACACCAATGTGTTCTATTCTTGGGGACGAATATTCGTCGTTCGTCGCAGTTGTACTCTTAGCATTCAATTTGATTCGAAATCTCGAAAGTAGTAGATTTGGCTTAGGTGTAAATGGTCTATTACTGGCTCTCAGTAAAGTTCGCTTTAAAACAAATATCACTCATTTTTGCGGCCATTAGTAACCACGCTTTAGTAGCTTTCAGACACCCATTTAAGGGCACTTCAGACTATCATAATTTGAATAAAGACTTGCCAAAAATTCAAATAATACGTGGGATACAGTGAATGTAAAGCGTTATGAAAATGAGAAATAATACGATAAGATATTTTATATCCAATAACACTTCATCATTTTTAGAAATTTGTTTAAACAATAAGATTTTTCATTGCATTTTTGCAAATAATAAAAATATTAAAACCAGCTGTTAAGCAAATTGGCTGTTTATTTTCCAATCATATGCCTTATTTTACTATAGGTGTGATGGTGTGAAAACAAACTGTAATGGTACGTTAGATTTTTTGACAATCGGCGAAAATTTTATTAGATTTTTGTCCTACAAAATCCTATCAATATCTTAAGATTTGTATGATAGTCTGAAACGCCCTTTAGCGATTTTTATTAAACAAGATTTGTGAGCACTATTGTTCATGACACAGCGTTTACTATCTTATTTAAGTTACTTACGACAGCGTAAAATCAAAGCGTTAAATTACGTTGCGCTTTACGCCCTTATTTAGTTTGCACTGTAAGAGGAATTAAGGTAGTTGCGAGACACGAATAAAAAACTACCTGCAATAAATTGGCGATTAAAGAAAAATGTTTTTATTATATAATAATTTATATTAAGGAAAAGAAAACTAACTAACAACAAACTATAAAATATTCTGACACCTCGTACCAACAATTAAAAGACAACAACTTGTGAACTGAAATATTGTTTTCTTTCTCGTTTTGTCAAATCAGCATTAAACCACTTGGTTTTATTGCAGTTTTTTAAGCGCCGTTTCGTATATACAATACAAAAAAGTTAATTTTTTAATTTAAAATTAAAGAAAAAAAAAAAACACTTCAACAATATGTTGCTGCTTTTGATATAAAGTTGAGCAGTTTTAATGTTATATTTTGTTTTTGTTCAGACTTTACTGCGAAACAGAAACTATATGAAAATCATTCCACGAGATCCGAGCATGTTATAGTATAATTTAATAAGAACACCAAAAAAAATTTTTTAAATTGTTTGATTGTATAAAACATATTTATGTGATAAAGCGTATGTATGTGTGTCAGCCATGAAGTTTTATACCCATCACCACGTGAAAGCCAACATATATTGAATGTGTAACATTCAAGGCTTTATGGGGCATTTTAACGCAAAAAAAAAGCTTTCGTAGCAAAAAATTAGTTTTTATTTAAGCGATAAAAATATATAATATATTTGTATGCGCATAGTAAAATTTTGTATACAAACTTATAAACATACTGACATGCGGCAAAGCCAAATAAAGTTAAAATCACTTGTACTCCATCCTGTTCAGTTGTTTGTGCATTCCGCGTATAATCGTATATTCTACTCGTATCTGTATTATTTAAACTTAGCATTTCTTCATTTAATTTTATGCATATATCGTAAATGATTGCATGCGAGAAAAACAACTCATAATAGCCTATGAGATCAATAACTCGTCTCTTTTGGACGCACAGATCTTTGAGTTTTATGAACAATAGTTTGGAGCAGTTGCCTAACGTTTGAGGGTTTTCTATAGTCTTATTTTGGCAGTCAATCATTTAAAATCACTATCACTGAACTATTATGAGATCAATAACTCGTCTAAGCTGTATAAGCTGTATAATAACTGTATAAGCCGTTGAGTCCGTATTCGCCAGTATTGCTCTTGTTGTCTGACATTCTAACTTCTAATCTGATTTTGCTTCAAAGGAGGATTGCTCTACTCTGTTATTTTTTTGCACTCCAGTTCACGATCACTTACTACAATTATCGCTTTTCGCAATGAGCCACAAAATATCTTAATGAAATTATTTGTTATGTTCTGTTTTAAAAATTTCACCAAACTGTTACAAGGGGCAAAGTAGCCAACATGGCAACTCTAAAAGATTGCATTATAGATATACCTAAAGAATAAGTTAGAGTTAAGAAGAAACTGTTGTAAGAAGCACATGGCATTTTAATAAAAAAGATCTAAATAAAATTATAAGATCAAATTACAAAAACCTGCTATTTTATTCACTCAACTAATTATCTTGATACAAAAACTCTAATCATTAGACGATTCCTTATAACTAAAAACTATAGCATTTGGCATATTTACGCCCACTGTGTTAGAACTGAATGCGCAGCCAGCAAATAAGCTCTATTCGTAAAAGTAACGCGTATTAGTCGTATCGACTAACGTTAGTTAAGTTTTCGACTTATTAGCACGCTTATATTAGTTTCACTTCTATGTTTGCAACACTCTAAATCCATACCACGTGTGTGACCAACGATATGTAGGTCTCATGTAGAAAGACTCTAACAAAAATAGTTGCAACATTACAGGAGAAGGAAAAATCGTAATGGAAACTGTATAAATAGGTACATCTAAAAGTAACTTTTTTTGCTCAATCACTTGTAAGAACGATATGTATGAAATTATATAATTAAGTCTTTGTGAAACGTAGTAGAATCCCTAAAAGAGCTCAATTCAGGGAAAATGCGAGTTATGGCCTTTCTCCGTGAGACTAACGATATGTAGGTATATACGGTGTTACTGATTTAGTGCAAAACTTTGAGTTGCCGTATTACTCTCGGGAAAGTGGGGGATATTGGGGATTTACGAAGCCGATTTTGGGAATTCCCAAAAACTTGTGGTTCCGACTTTGCTAACCCGTTTGGAATACGTTTTTCGTATTCGGTGCGCGTTTTTGCCGTGTAATATGTATTTGAACTATAAACAGTCCTTGGCTTTAGTGCGAAAATTGAAGTTGCCGTATTGCTTCTGAAGAAGTGGGGGACTTTGATGTTTCCTAAAGCTGACGTTTGCAATTCCTAACAAACTCGGAATCGGGTTTTCAAATTCGGAGCGTGTGTGTGTTTTGGCCGTGGATTGTGTATCTGAACTATTACCGGTCGTTCGATTTAATGCGCAAATTTAAGTTGCCATAATATGACCTATAAATATTAATTCAAATGAACTTTAATAATTGTTTGTATTTTACTCTGTTAATAACTTCGTATTTAAAAATCTTGTTATCTTATTTTGTATTACATACATATATATTTTTACTTTAACTTTTCACTTTATTAATTTTATAAGTATTTAAATAACTTTTGATTTAGATTTCAAATATATAAAATTTATTTTTATATATACGTAAAAAGTTTTGTACAATATTAAATAAAAAGGAAATATTTTAAAAAGAAAATTATATAACTTAATTTGGGGAAGTGGAAGATTTTGGCGATTCCTGAAACCGATTTTGGGAATTCCAAAAAATCTTGGAATGCGTTATAAGAATAATTATCTAATTATATGCATAATTATTTGAGTTTGATGTCGAAGCGTATTTTTTAGTTTTTTTGAACTATTTGCCTGGCTCACGATGTTATTTCGTTAACGTTTGCAAATGTGTTATATTAAAAAAAGTGACTTATAGACAAATATTATACAACTAATGGGTATATCGGAGCTAGACAAGTCAAATGATGCAAGATCAGGGAAAAATAAAGTTTATAAACGGCATCGGAATAGGGGTTTTCCCCCTAAAAAATGACGACGTACGTTTACGAAACGACATCCTGATCCAGGCAGCTAGTTTAAAAAAACTAAAAAACAGGCTTCGATATCAAACTAAAAAATTATCCATTTAATTAGATAATTATCCTTATAACGCATTCCGAGTTTTTTTTTGGAATTCCCAAAATCGGTTTCAGGAATCGCCAAAATCGTCCAGTTCCCCGAATTAAGTTATTTAATTTTCTTTTTAAAATATTTCCTTTTTATTTAATATTGTACAAAACTTTTTACGTATATATAAAAATATTTATTTTTTGTGCGCATTCGGGATTAAATATGTATATCTGAAAGTAAATAAAAAATCCGTACTTAAATCAAATACTCCGTACTTGATTTAAGAAGATCCGTACTTATCGTACTTTTGACACCGCTTGGGATTGATTTTAGTGCGGATTGATAGAATTTTCTCTTCAGTGTATGTCTTCTGTACCACTTTAGTTAAAGATTGTGCTGTTAGAATAAATAGTGTAATGGATGCTGCATTTTGGGCTGCACTGTAAATCTAGCAGACAAATAAATCTTGTCAATAGCATGTGAAGATTTTTTTTGCCTCAATATTTAGCATTTATTTAACTAAGGCTCTGTCTAGCTTCATCTTAAATATTTATTAAATTAAATTAAAAAAAAAAAACCTTATAATTGTTTAAGTTAAAATAAACAAGAACCATCTGTTTAATTTCATTCTAAGTGTTTTTCTTCAGTTCTCTAATTTTATGCTGTGAAAATAATATGCTGTAAAACTATAAGACCAAACCAGATACGCTGGCAAAAAAAAAAAAATACACTTTATTTAATCGCATACACTAAAAATACACAACTCTATATGATGTTTTGTTAAATTGTATGTGCATACATAAATACATATGTATATGAAATGTATGGTTGAAGAATGTTTAGATGTATGGTTGTTTAAATTAAGGTCTTCTTGTACTGCCACATATGGCCCACATATGTTACAGCTGTATCTTTAATATTGCCTGCCACTTGTACTTACATTTCAGCAACACTTATCTACCATTTTTCAACCATTTACATACAAATACTCATACATACTCAATTAATTCTGTATCTATACAACTAAATATTTAGCTGTCCATACGTTCAAATTGTCTTTCTTTGGTTTTTTCTCTGTTTTTTTTTTGTCTATAATTTATTTTATTGGACAATCTTGTTTAACAAACATAAATACACTGTAACATTCAGCAACAGTATACTTACAAACGAACATATATATGTATATCTTGTTTCATATAATAGATATTTTCAATTACCCAGTTAACCTCCTATTCAGGCGACGAAATCTGGGGAAGCAACGCCTTTAGCAAATAAATTAACTTCTCGTACTTTTTTGCTTTTAGATGGAAAAACTCTTGAGGACTACATGCAGTATTCTATAAATTTTCGTATGTCAAACAGCTATTTTAGCTGAATACAGACCTCTGAATATATTTTATGAATTCAAAGAAATTTTTAGGCATTATTTTTTAAACTAAATATGAGAATTGTAAATAGTATACATCTGTAAATTAAAAAACACTAATTTGCTTCAGCACTTGCCATTATGGTCTAACTTGACGCTGCACGAACTTCACAGGGTGAACTAGTTCACGGTTCATCAGTGCCACCATGAGGGTGACACTGATGAACCTACATATCATACGTTTGTTCATCAACGTATCATACGTTTGTAGCCATAAGAACAGATCCCTTGCTGAAATGTTCAGGCTTTTCAATCCCTTCTGTATGCAATTCCTCAGAAATCAGATTGATTCTAAGCTACATCAGCTCTTACCTAAATCACTTTCGGTTCCTTACATCACACGTAACATGACAGCACCTCGGGAGCTCAAAATAGGTCCCCGAAAATCCAATATACAAATCAAGTATAAGGGCACACTAATAACTGATAATATATAAACTTAAGCAGAATGATTTAACCTAGACGCAGAAACCTCCACCCACCCAACAACCAACGGTTAGTAAAACAGAAACTTCGGTGGGCGCGTTGAACCCAGTTCAGCAAAGTAGTTCCAAGTGAGATGCTTCCAATACAAACTTAGTCATGCTGAGATTTGAAAGAGTTTTATTTGCTAACAAAAATGAGCACTCGAGTTAGAAACACGCCGTGGCTACATGGCTGACGTTTAACATGATATTCGGTATAGATATCATGATAACAACGGACAGCAAGGCCACCATCAATTCCTTGATTTGAATATACAGCAATTCCAATAAAGTCTAGTATATAGATGTCGGACATCTTTAATTAAGATGGCAAGACATTTTAGACTAACCCTAAAATAGGTATGTGGACACGAGTCCAATGGCGGCAATAACATCGCTGACGATTTAGCCAAACAAGAGACAACAATAGAGGATAAGGATTTAGATATATTTTGCGAACAACTCTTATTAGCGCTTTGGAAATGAATAAAGCTCCATACTCCGGAATGAGTCTAAGACAGATGACTCACAGAGCCCACATACCTTATATCAAGGAAACTGTTTTCGTATATTACCTTTAAGAGAACAAGGGAGCTCCTAAAACTGAATACATCTGTTTAGAGAGTCACTGCAGCAGACATCACCAAACATTGCCTGTTCGGGAAGCAAGCCAGGAGACTAGGCTTAACCTTAACCTCCTCGGAACATGTGCGGCATTAAAGCCTCACCACCTAAGATATCGAGATGAGCGGATCTTCTATTGCCTATCATGTCTGGTCTCGGTCAATTACAAGGAGCAGCGGCTGGATAGTACAATAGCATGTAACGCCACACTACGCGGTTTTCGTTCTTCCCCCCTCACCCAACGACCACAATACCCCTCTAACTTCTATTTCTCACTTCTACCTTCTACTACTTTTCAGGCAAACGCAAAGTCAACAATTTAGAACCCAAGTGACTAAGAGAACCTATGATATATTAGGGAATGCAGCGGCCTGCCTATCTAACCTAGGCAAAAATTGTTCTGCTATGTCTGGAGATTTTAGCATAATTCTTTCAATATTTGCAAAACACATGTATCAAATTACGAACAAAACATAACACCGTTTAAATGTTTTTTTTAAGCTGACAGTGGTCGTAGCGTCAATAAAGCTATGTACACACGGATGTCAGATGTTACAATATTGTAAGATCTGGCAACATGCTGACAATGTAGTGACAATGAAAAATTGTCCCGCTGAAGTAAATTGTGTGTTCAGACGATCGTAAGAAACTCTTACAATTTCATTGTCAGACAAAAATTGCCAATTCACACGGTTGTCAGATTGTTAGATGGAAAAAATTGTCAGACCTGTTGTAAAGCATTGCCACTTATGTATATCAACAACGATCTGTTTAGCAGTATTGCTTAGTGGCATACTCATAGCTTTAAGTCGCCTACGCAGAATGTGCCTCGTGGCATCCATCCTGCTGAAACATCATCATGCCGTCTACATTTATATCGATCAATTTGGGTCCAAAGATATCGGATTTTATGTCATAACTATCATGTGGTCGGTCTATATACGCTCACACTGCTTCTCAACAAAGCCATTCATCCAATAAAGCTTCTAAACGCGTAAACATCATAATGCTTGAATTGATGGTCATGGCTCCCTCATCCCTTCACTGAAACCAAAAATGCCATATATGATAAAACATTAAAAATGATGCGGAAAAGATTGAAACAAAATCTTATAGAAAAACGTTTAATTTGTAATAATTAATCATTAATATTATTTGGAATAGTCTTAAGTTAATAATTTCCATAAAAAGTCCAGGTCTCTTGATGAGAGAGCGAATATTTAGCGAGTATAATGTGAACAACTGGTTCATTATTATTTTTCCCGTTAGTGAAATTATGGTGAATTGGGTTATTTCGGTCTTAAATAGTCTTTGTTTTTGCTGCCATTTGGTTGATTGTGTGTAAAAGCTCAATTGATATTATGACTCTAAACTGTGCTAATTTTTTTTTATTATTTTTTATCTAAAGCCGGAGAGGCAACAAGACGCGCAAAAGCAGCCTGAAAGAAATAGATCCATCCATACAGCAGTAGCAGCAGCAATAATAATATCAAACAATATTTTTCAATGAGCTCATAACTTGTGTGTCTCTAACAAATTGAACTGGCAGCCACATTGCAGCATTTCAACATACATACATACATACATATGTACATACATCTATGCATACGTACTTACAAATAAATTAACAAAGCAAAACATATGCAAGTACCTACATACATATATATATATAGCAATGTATACATACGTAATTATATGTTTCTGTCTTTTGTGTCTAACTTTTATTTGTAAATAAATTGGAATCTTGCTACAAGAAGTTTTTATAACTAATTTGCTTAACAGCTTATGAACATTTAAGTACATGAAGATTAAAGATTTTGTGGAAAAGTATATATAAATACTAAACAAATTAATAGAAAACTAAAAAGAATTTTCAACGTTTTCAGTACCTCAGAATTTTTTGTCTGATTTGAGATTTTTAAGGCGCAAACATTTGCGCTATAAGAATACGAGCTAAACAAAAGTGTCATATCTACATATCTCTAGCCGTATATACTAATGACATCTCATAGCAGTTATTGCAAATCTCTGTCAGATTTTGAAGGAAAAAAAAGCTGACAATTGTTTAACATATAACATATATATACAAAGAAATGATTGTTTTTCGTCTCAATAACGAAATTCACTGAATCAATGAATACATTGTTTGAATGGGAACCTGTAAAGCAATTCGTGGTGTCAAACAAGAGTTAAGTATAAATAATTGTTGATCGCAAATAACTATATATTTTTTTGGTATACATTAGGTGAATTAGTGCGCGATTCTTGATTTGGATCTTATTTGGTGGGTTTTGGTAAACAAAATACATGAGCCAGAAACTTAGGACAGTCAAAGACAAAACAGCAGAAAATCCACAAAAAGCTTCAGTGCCAGTGAAGAAAATGGCATGAATGTAGTCATGGAACACGACTAAAATACTTCGACAATAAAGATCGTCCATCATATATTCTTGGATTGAAGGTTAGGTTAGGTAGGCAGGCCGCTGGGTTCTCCAAAGAGTATCCGGATACTCCAGCTCACTTGGGTCCTGAAGGTCGTTCCCTTTGTGATTGCCTGAAAAGTTAGGATATGATAGAAGGAAAAATAAAAGTTGTAAGGATATAGAAGGAGTGCAGAAGAGGGAAAGGAAAGGTGGGCAACCCCATTCTTGGAATGAAAGGTGTAAAACGATCTGGGCGCAATACAAATAAAGTATGAACAGCTATATATGAGCCACTCGAAACAACGAAATTCTTCCTGCCTTTTGCACTATCAATAGACTTTATAATTGCCGAACCGGCCAATCATAAAAATTGGGAAATTTGAAAGAAAAGGTGTAGATCGACAAGCCAGCAGTAATTCAAGAGCTAAAAGGTGAGATAATTCGGCAATTAACGGCAAAGAACTTCAATTATGCCTCAGCGTCATCGAATGTTTGGACCATCGGATGGAGATGTGCCGCCAAGATCGTGGCAGCCATTTGGTCGATATTTTGCTTGATGCATAACTGAACCTTACCAATATTATCATAAAAAAAAGATATGGCAATAATTCAATTAAAATCAACAACGGTCCTTAAAATTTAACCACTCTCTATATTGTATTGGAGCCTTCTTAATGAGCACGTTAGGGAGTAGATCTGTTTACAAAGAATTTACAGCCTGTTCGACGATATCGAATGAAAATGTATGCGAAAGAAAGCTAGTCACTCACATTCAAATCAATTTGGGTTTGTCTATGTCACTATTGTTCGTTCGCATGAACTTATTATGTATTTTAATTCAATTTTGACACCTCGTTCGCATAGAATAAAGTTAGAAAAAACCAAATCAATTTTCTTTCGCCTAGAATGCGAATGAAATTATCCTTTCGACATCGGCGAACTGGCTGTTAGTGTGCGAAATATTAGTGGGGATCGGTCTTACATTTTATAACCCTAAAAGTGACTCAAAGACAGTTATGTAGCTTTTTGTAAATTTTCCTATTTTGCTATACCTTTGCGAAGCCACTTTGCCTTATGCTACCGTCCCAGTTTTTTGGCTCATGCATTATTTTTTACCCACAAGTCCCACAAAATAAGAGGTTCTAGCAATGCCAAATGCCGTTCCTAATATTTTCCATATAACGCTAGTTTCCAGTAATATACATATACGAGGGCAGATCAAAAAATAACCGTTATTTTAAATTTTTTCAAAAAGTATTTATTTATTCATCAATAACTTTCTTGTCCCCTTTAAAGTAATAATTTTAGTTTTACTTTATGTGCTGTTCATAGAACACAGACGAGCACTCGTCTAAAAAAATTTTATATGGAAATAACTCAAAAAATTGAGTAACTTTCATACAAATTTCCTAAACGAGGTACTCGTCTGTGTTGTATGAACATGTTTTTTGTGCAGTTTTTTCTTGTTTTTAAAACTTTTTATTGCTTTGATAATTTGTGTTAACTGAATAATTTTTCTTTATGTTATTTGTGCACACATTCATCGGCACCCACTAGGTCTCGAGCTGATCTTTGTTAAACTATTAAATAGCAAAAGGGAAAAAAAATTCTGGAAATATGACGAGTTTAGCGGTATAACAAATGAGTCTAACATATCGTTCGTTATACCTTGATGTTCCAGTATTTTATAATATAATTATGTCGCTCCTTTATTGCAACATAGTCATAACTAACAGAAGCTCGTTTCGAGAAAAGAATATTTCAAACTTTCAATTTCCATACAAATCTTAGAAAAAATGTTTAGAAAATATATCTTAAAGGAAAAAGTTAAAAGGAATTTGAATAAAAGTAATTTGAATAAATTTTTGCTGTTAACACAGAAAAAATTATAGTAAAAATAAAATTAACAAAATTTTTGTCTGAAAAAATAATTTGTATGTATATATGTATGTACATACGAGTAAATATCAAAAAAATAATCTTGGATATCGTATTTTGTTATTGTTAAAATAATAATTGTTTTCGGTCAATAATTATTTTTACTAAAGTTTTGTTTGAATCTACGAATTCCTTTACAGGCCCGCATTAATTAATTCAATGAATTTCATTATTGAATACGAAAAAGTATTTTTCTGTGTAACAATTCGACATTGTTAACTCGAAAAGCAAATTTTTGACTTTTATGATATGTTAGATTTTTAGATATGTTAGATTTTTTAGATATGTTGCAATAAAGTAGCGATATACTTTTACAGTCTAATTTATAAAAATACCTTAATTTAAAGATAATCCTTACATTAATTATTCAACTTCAAATACCTGATAATATCAAATTTAATATTAAATACTCTTGTGGCTATATGCTGGCAATACCTTGTTATATAGCTCGACTTTTTTGAGGCAATTTGTTTTGGAAAAATATAATATTGTGTTTTTTTCTTTGAATATAGAATGTAAAAAATTGTCGAAAACAAATTTTTTATTTTTGAAAGGGTGTGTGAACAGGCTGAACACATAAAAAATCCAGGATATGCAGTAAATGCGAATAAATATTTATTTTTCCAAAAGAACTTTTGATTTTTCCAAAAGAACTTTTTATGTAAAGAACAGAGTTCGTAAAAGTTTAAAATTTCTGCTGTCGTTAAGAACTCTGAAAGATAATTTAAAAATTTGCTTAAAAATAAAATACAACTTGAAACAAAATGGGAATAGGATGAGACCAATTGGAAATTAAAGTTGGCATTACAAAATCTTCAAGAACCTTTTTTTTAGTTCAGTGAGCGATTTTTTATACACATTTGGAGTTGGCGATTTTAGAACGCTAACAATGAAGAATCACAAAATTGGTCAAATAATGCTTATTTATTTTTATTATCCCGGAAAGTTATAATGTCTGCTATTTTTTGAGTCGAAGAATTCATTTTTGAGTTTTATTTTTACCTAAAACTACCACCAGACGGCGCTGTCATACCAGAGGTGCTATTTCTTATAGATTTTCATAGAAAAAACGGTGTATTTACACTGAAAAATATTTGCTTCATATTTCCAATGAACCCCATTCATTAGATAATTTTCATTAACGGAATGAAAAATTACGTTCCATGAATGAAAATTCATAGCATTAATGAAAATATTCATTAAAATTGATTCATTAGTTTTCATAATTTCATTAGAAAATTTCATTGGATTTGTTATAAAAAATTTTTGAAGACTGTGTACAATATTTTAGAGATTTATTAAAAGTGAGAAAATAAATATATTATAACTATTAACTAAATGACAAAGTAAATTATTTTATACACTAATTACTGTGTAAAAAATGATTTTAATAAAAATTTCAATAGTTTTTTACTTCGTATGAAAATGTTCATTATATTAACTAAACTTTTCATTAGAATTCATAAACTACCCTCATTTTAAATACCTACATAGTTGAAATCAAAAGCAAAGAGATGGGCTCTTCTCTCGTTTTTTGGTTAAAAGAATATTTATTCCGTTACAAATGCAACAACAAAGTCACACTTAATTTTTTCTTTAGCGTTCGTTGTGAACAATTATGTATCTATACCCAAAGCAAACGTTTCGTTTTTGCACGCAACGGGACTTTTTTTTCGTTCTTCAAAAAGCAAAACATCACAAGTTTCCAAAAGTAGAAGCAAACGTTTAAAAAAAGAAATGAGTTTGCTGCAGTTCATTTTTTAAAGTGAAGTTTGCTGAAGTTCATTGTTTAAAGGAAAATTAATATTTTATATGTTTTCCTGATGATGATAACAAATTGTTATCGAAATATTGAAAATAAATACTGTTGAATTTTTTATAAAAAATAAAACGATCTTTAGCTGAAAATAAGAAATATTGACTTAAACAAGATCAAATAGTTAAATGTCAAATAACCATTGTTTAAACTTATTTAATTATCCAAAATGTTTATATATGTAACGTAACATTACATATTATTTTTTAAGTTATTTTGTGTTGAATTAAAATGTTTTGATTTTCTTTTAACCATCATTCTAAATGAAATGTATTAATATTATTAATTTTATATTATTTTCCATTATTATTAAAACAATAAAAAATTCTTTTATGCCTAATATAAAAAAATTGTTTAGTTTATTTTCAGTAGCACAGTGCTAATGAAAAAAGGTCATTAGAATAATGAAACTCCTCCTTAAACTAATGATTTTATTTCATTAGAGTGAAGAAAAATTTTCACCAAATTAGTGAAGATTATCATTGGTTCGACGAATGTATTCATTAAAATAGTGAAAATATTTCATAAAAATAATGTAGCACATTCATTGGCCTAATGAACAAATAACGTTTGAATAATGAAGAAGATTCATTAAAGAAATGAAAGTTTTACTTAATGTTAATGTACCAAATTCATAAAACTAATGAAATTGAGTCGTTAGCCTAATGAATTTTTCCATTGTTTTAATGAAAAGTATTCATAAATGTAATGATTTATTCTTCATTAACTTAATGAAGTTTTCATTAATCTAACGAATGTATTCATTAAATAGTTTTTAATGAAAGAAGATTCATTAGTCCAATGAAGGCCATCATTGGCTGAAAAATAATGAAAATTTTCATTAGATTAATGTCAAAATTCATTATATTAATGAAGGAATTCTTTTCAGTGTACTGTTTCAGACATAATATTTGAACCCTTAAAGAATTTCTACAAAAAACAAGGCAATAAGGCAATGAAATTGAGTAACACACAAATTGAAATGCAGAAAGAAACTTGACGTTTAGCTGAAGTTCATATTCAACAATGGCCCTGAAAATTTAACCACTCGAAAGAAATAGCACAATTTCTATGACAGCACGATTTATAAAAACGATAACACACTTTATATACATTGCCTGAAAGTGTGAATAGATCGATACTCTCGCTATAAGTTTTGCGGCGCCTTTTGAGTAATGATATATCTACACAATTTTTGCTGGAAATGCAAATACAAGTATATACATATGTATGTATGTATATTTGTTGCACACTTACCGATAGTATCAATTGAATTTATAAAGTTCGTTTTATTTTATTTTCATCTCAATAATTCTCTAAATTTGCGAACAAAATGTTTTTATAATTATAAATTTCAACTTATTAAGGGTTTAGAGAAGGGTAAAGGCTACAATAAATTTTTGGAAATTATTAAATTAATAATATTAATCGTTAATAACAGCTATTAAGAGTTTATAAATAATGTTTTTTTTCGATTTCTTCTTATTAACTCTTAATAACGCAGTCAACCATTTTTATAAATCAGACTGTTAAACATTATTTAAGAATTAGTTAAAACCATTGAAACGCTGTTCCTAAAAACAAACAGACAGACAGATGGACTAAAACGCATTACAAATGGTGCCGTTTTGATTTCAATAATTTTTGGAATATAAATACAATCGGCTTAGTGTCAGAAAAAGGTGTCCATTGCCGTCAACAACTTTCAGTTGGACGTCGTCATAATCATTAATTTTAACTTAAGAAATGTAATAAACACCATCGTCACGTTGAATTTGTTTGTATGTATTCATTTTAGTCCAATGACCATTTGATGATTATTCATTCCTACAGCAACAACAAACAACTTTTCTTAAGTACATATTAATGTTTATGTTAAATTTATACTTGTAAATAAATGTACAATGAATTTACAACGGATTTTCTTCATACATACATACATACATATGTATGTATAATGCGCTTATACGAACATAACACATGAATCTTAATATCTACATAACACACTTGTACTCGTACATATATATTATTGTATTTATACACATTATTACACACAACATCTGTATCTTTTGTTTGTTGTTTATTAAATTAAATTAACTATAGCAAGATAAGCACTTTTATGTTGTTGGTGGTGTTGTTGTTGTTGTTGTTGTTGTTACTGTTGCCTGTTCTTGTCTTTGCTCTGCTTTTATTTTTATCAACAATTGATAAGATAATTAAGCAAAATAATAATAAATGAAATAAAAAGCCATTAAATATTTATTGTTTGCAAAAACAACACAAATAACAAGCAGAGCAGATATATACATGCATACATACATATGTACATACACACATACTTATAACATCTTAATTGTCTTACAACATATTATATTTGAGGAAAAAAAAGAAAATAAAATAAATGAGATAAAAGCATAATTAAATAGAAATTTCTAATTATAGTTTTATCATACTTTAAGCCTAAAAAAGCCTTTTCTAAAACTACTTTACGGAAGGTCGATTGCTTTTGTTCTGCGTAATTACTTTATTATTATCATTGTTGTTATTCAGAACCTTAAAGCATTTTTAACAGCAATGGAAAGTGTATATAGTGGGTGCTCTTTTCAGAGGTTCACAACTATGAGTTGACCACACTACTTTATTTCATATTTAACAGCTGAGAAATGTGTTTTGTTTAGTTAGGTTTGACATTTCATTGTCGATGGAATTAAAAATTTTTAAAAATTTTTTTGAAAATAATAGTTCTGTTCGTTAAAGGTTTCCTGCACATCGTATATTCTCCAATGAAGGCTATCTTTTGTTAACTGGGCTCGTAAATCAGCAGAATCGACGTGTTTGGAGATTATAATCCGCAGGCATTTTTCCACCCACAGAAAATGTTTGTGCTGTGCGTTGATGGTCGAAATGTCACTGTAAATGGTGAACGATACTACAGAAAATATTGTCAACCGCTGAGTAGTCAACACTTAAAGTACACAACCCTGTACTTGCCTAAACACGGCGTCTTTTTCTAAAAATCTTCACGAGCGTGGGAGTCATAGTTTCGTCTCTCGATATATCTGTACGAACACGTCCTGACATAAATACGTATAAACTAATCGTGAATAAAATATTTCTTATGTTTTAATAAAACCAACGGACAACTTGTTTTTTTTAATTAACAAAGGAATTATATTTTAAACGTTTTTCATCTGTGACAATATACAGAGATGAAGTGGAACGTAAAAGAAATTACTTATAAACGAAAAATCTATGTATATGTCACACGCTTTTAATCGTAAATAAAAAATAACATCTGTTTTTTTTAAATACTATAAATTGAAAAAATAACGCTTCGTTACGGGAATAAAACCATTCGATTCAACATTCTTTCGTAAATACCATCAAATGTTACATTTCGCTTATGAAAGCTTCATTAATTGAATGAAAATTTTGCGTAGCACCATTTCATTAACTTTACGAATACTGTTTTATTAGTGTTAGGAAAAACGTTTGTACTGTACAGAACCGGTAGTGACGGTTGACGGGTGAGTTGTCTTAAGGGCTGATGCTCTTAACGGGCTTCGGCCTACCAACATTAAGCCTTGTCTTCCTTTGATTGCTGGCAAATGAAAATGAAAGAATTTCGTAAGTAAATATAATGGCGAATAAATAATATTAAAGAGCCCGGTGGCTGATTTGATTAAGGGGCCGTATTAAAATATGCATAAAGTTTACATGATACCGAGTTCGAATCCTAGTGAGTGTAGCCTTTAGTGTTGATCCACCCCGCGAAACAGGTTTTGCCTTGAGGTATGCCTAACCAGGGCATTCTGTTTTTCTGGTAAACAAGGGGAAGGAGTCCCTCGTTTATTGTAGCAAATAACACTTTAAGATGCCACATGACTTATGCTGTGTTAGCTTCCGAAACCTTTACCAAGGTTTTAAATTGGCAGAACGGAGATCAGCATGACCCCCGGGTGGTTCTGCTTGCAGTTCAACACGGGCTTATCATGGCTGAAACGTTCTGGCTGTGGTTGAAATCTAAAACGCAGGAAGGAGAAGTTAGTATCCCTGATAACTGTTTGGTGTGTGGCTTTTTTCGTAGACTAATAACCTGCCCAGGGTCTGTTGCCTTTACCACAGATACCTGTACTGTAAGGAATAAGTGGTGATGGTTGGCGGCTGAGTGGGTTTAAGGGCTGATACTGCTAGTGGACTTCAGCCTACTCATTAAGCCTTGCCTTCCATTGTTTGCTGGGAAATTGCAGACAGGATGGTTTAGGAGGCCCGAACTCCTCAACAAGAAGCTGATCATATGGCTGCAAGCATATGGTAAAAATTGCTACCTGTGCGAGCCCAGAACGCCACATGGGGGCGCTGATGAATCAAGAATAACTCACTCCGTGGAACTGGTGCATCATCAGATAAGGCCGTAAAGGCAGCTGCTGATGTAAATCTTATTGACAACTGTGTTCTTTGATCAAGAGTTATTGTAATAATAACAAAATCCATCTTAGCTGAAAGGGGAATCGAACTCACAACACGAAAACTTAGTTTTGCATAAACCAACAATTTTCAATCTATTTACGATTTTTATTCCTTGATTGAAACAATATTGATAACCGGAATGTAGCTTTACGTGGGCAACGACCTACTCGACACTATTCCCCATTGGATATTAAATATTATACGAACCATATTGTTATGATATTATTGCCGAAAAGTCGTTGCAATCCCTACCAGCGCCGTCGCTGCATCAGGGCGAGTTCCAACCGGCAACCTACTTCTCCTAGATCATCACACTTTTATCTTTTATGTTACCACAACTTACCCTGTATGATCTACAAAAAAAAACATGTTACTGAACGCGACTGGGAAACACTTAAGAGGGAGACCAGATGGTATGGTTCTCTACTCGCCCACCCTACCATGGACACGACATGTCCAGTAAAATTTATTGCGTCGTGTCCCCAAAACCCACACACTTCGATCCTTTCATTAGATCTTGTAAAGACTTTAAAAAATTGTATATTTATGTTAAATATTCCTTAAATGAAGATGTGATAAAACGTTCTCATTGAATAATATCCTATAATTGTTATTTGTTATTATTTTTTCTTATTATTTTTCCTTTTTTTTTTTATTCATTTTTGTATATACATTTGTATTAATAGTCTGTAACAAGGCGAATTCATATCAGGTATATGCAAGAGCAATAAATACAACACTACAAAAAATAAATCTTTTTCAAATGTCAAGGGAAAAATATAAACACAAAAAGGAAATAAAAAAATATATAATAAAAAAAAAAAAAAAATTACAAGAAAAGTTAAACTTTTAATTATTTCGTGAAACTTTTAACTATTTCGTGAAAATTAAAGTCTCAGATCATAGAGCTCGGAAAGGTGAAAAAGCCAGCCAGATTACGGAGGATTCTGGCGCTCAAGTTGCAATACATAACTTGAAAAATTTTATCAAAATTATTTTTTTCAATTTTCCTTTAAACAAATTTACAATAAAGAAAAACTTAATTATTTCGTGAAAGTTTAATTATTTCGTGAAACCTAAAGTCTCAGATAATAGAGCGTGTATAGGTGAAAATGGCCAGCCAGATTGGGGAGATTTCTGGATGATACCTGGCGCTCAAGATACAATAATAATTTAAAAAATTATTTAAAATTATTTTTTTCCAAATTTGTTTTAATTATTCCATTGACATCTGAAAAATATTAAAATTCAAAAAAAGTTATCAGCTGCGCTGTCAATTTCACCTCTTATGAATTCGCCTAGGACTGTAAGAATTAAAATTCATAGACTTGAGTAAATACATAAAAAAAATTGAAAATAAATAAATAAAACAACAAATATGAAAAATCGTAAAAAAAAACATTTTTCTACCAGTGTAGTAATAGATCAAGACGAATACACTATTTCAGTCGGGAATTAACACAAATACTCGTAATTTGGTGATAATTGAAAACAAAACAGCGTATAATAGTTTTGAATATAAAAAGTACGGGTGGTGATCCAGTGCGACTTATATGTGCTCGTACACAGAAAAAAAATGTTTTCGTGTTCAATAACGAAATTCGTTGAATCAATTAATAAATTGTTTGAATGCGGACTTGTAAAGGAATTCGTGGATTTAAACAAAAGTTTAGTAAAAATAATTATTGATCGAAAACATAAATTTTTTTAAACAACAACAAAATACAATATCCAAGGATATTTTTTTGATATTTATGTATGTATATGCATACAAATTATATTTTCAGACAAAAAGTTTGTTGTTTTTATTTTTACTATAAATTTTTCTGTGTATATATAGGGTGTTTTTTTAAGCCCGATAGAACTTGAAATTGTAAAAAATAACACAAAAAATTAAATTGTAATCAAAATTTTTTTTATTCGAAAGATCAATACGTGACATTAACATTTGAAAATGATTTCGGGCATATGGGCACCGCGGCTGTTCTTGACGAAGCGCATTCTGGACGTCCAATTTTGGGCCACTTTTTCGAGCACTGCTGGCCGTATGTCACGAACAACACGAACAATGCTGGCCTCCAAGGCGTCAATTGTTGCTGGTTTATCAGCATAAACCAGTGACTTCACGTAGCCCCACAGGAAATAATCGAGAGGTGTCAAATCGCACGACCTTGGAGGCCAATTGACAGGTCCATTTCTCGAAATCAACTTATCGCCAAATTTTGATTTCAGTAAGTCGATGGTTGCGTTCGCCGTATGGCACGTAGCGCCATCCTGTTGAAACCACATCTCCTCCGGATCAATGTCATCCATATTTTCAAACAAAAAATCATTGATCATGGTGCGGTAACGATCTCCATTGACCGTAACGCGAGCTCCGGCCTCATTTTTGAAGAAATAAGGTCCGATGATGCCACCAGCATGAAAACCGCACCAAACAGTGCATTTTTCTGGATGTAATGGAGTCTGTAGGGTCTCTTGTGGATTGGTCTCACTCCATATGCGGCAATTTTGCTTATTAACAAACCCGTTAAGCCAAAAATGCGCCTCATCGCTGAACACAATTTTGCGATAAAACAACGCGCGAATCGACGACTGATTTTCAAAGTAAATTTGGATAATTTCGTAGCGTTGTTCAAGCGTGAGTCTATTCATGATGATTTGTCAGAGTATACTGAAACAAATAAAAAAAATGTTTCATCAAAATTTAATTTTTTGTGTTACTTTTTACAATTTAAAGTTCTATCTAGCTTAAAAAAACACCCTATACTATTGGCCCTATTCATAAAAAAATATTGTATGTTTAGTAAACTGTTATTTGACAAATTTCTATTGAAAATTTGTCAAATTAGTGTTTAATGAACATATATTTTTTTTATGAATACGGCCGTATGAAAATATCGAATGAGCCTTTCGTTGTTTGCCGTATTAATAACACTCGTATATGGTTTACACGGCTGATTTGTTTACACAGAAAAAATTATGGTAAAAATAAAATCAACAAAATTTTTGTCTGAAAAAATAATTTTTATGCATATACATAAATATCAAAATATAACCTTGGATATCGTATTTTGTTGTTATTTAAAAAAATTGTTGTTTTCGATCAATAATTATTTTTACTAAACTTTTGTTTGAATTCACGAATTCCTTTACAGGTCCGCATTCAAACAATTTATTAATTGATTCAACGAATTTTGTTATTGAACACGAAAAAAATTTTTTTCTGTGTACGAGTGGTAAGATGATATCTACTCGTATTTCAAACCATTCCCTCAAATTTTGACATGAACGTGTTTTGCTGAGTTCTGTTGAAGTGTCATAGAGCAACCAGCTTATGTAACAGTTACCGCCGTGCGAGAGAACGTCTGGGATAAATGAGCTCGCTGACGAGGAAAAACAGTCTTCATAGGATTCTGTGAGTTCTAGTACCTATGTACATATATAACGAATGTAAAAATGTAACTATGAGTGTTTAAATATATTGTATTATTTATTCTACGTATTTATGTACATACATACATATGTACCTATGTATACATGTGTGTAAATATATTATATTTGTAGGTAGGTATAAATAAGCCTTCATATTTCTTATTTCATTTTTCTATTTATTTAATTTTTTTGTTTTTTTTTTTTTTGTTTTTTTATTTTTCTTTAGATTTGTGTTCTTTATGATCAAAGGCAAAAACAAAACAACAAATTTATTTTTACATATTTACACTCAGCTTCAAAAAAAAAAGTAAAACTGAATAGCTATGTAGGTATGTGCATATATATGTATGTATGTATGTATTTCTAAACAAAAACGAGAGGAGATCTGCACAATAGACGGTTGAATCGATGTCTGTTTGAATGATTTGATGATGTAAACGAACGAGTAGCAAGTGTCATTCAGTCTACAATGGAATACCACGACGAAGAAAATATATATGTACATACAAAAATCTGAAATATACATACATACAAAAATCTGATGAAATTGAAATTAAAAATATGTTTACAATATAGATACTTATATGGTTACATGCATCTATAGCTACATACTCGTATATGTAGGTATGCATGTCTATTCGAACATATTTTTGCATTAATTTGCAATATTAAATGATGACTTGAAGGAGGATATTACGGAAATTATGTTTATACATATTTATATGTATATAAGCATACACATATGTGTCGGCTGGTAAACATTTAATTTCAAAATTTAACAAACATATCAGTTTTAGATAAATTTCATCAGCACAAAATTTTAATTTATGCTCATCCACCTAGCAACACCTTGAACTAAGCACACGCACACATGTTTAATACTGTAGTACAAACTTATTCACTTGAATAACTTTGGCGAATTTATACAGGTGAATGCAAGCGGTAGGGCGAATTCAGTACTATGTATTTTATTCTTGTAAAACATATGCATGATACAAAAAACAAGGTAGCCCCGCTTCGCTACAACAATACAACAATAAAAAAAAACAACAGGTATTTTGTTTGTGTAAAAAGGCGAATTCACACTTAAGCTGTCAAAAGTAGTTGATAAAGAACATATACAAAATTTAAATGGCGCCGAAAAAGGTAAACAAAACTTGACAGAGGAAGTGCCGCCATATTAACCGAATTCGCCAATGCATCCACCTAATAATGAATTCGCCTTGAACATATCGTGAATGTCAAAATCTAAATTCGCCTAAGTTTGTTCAGCTGGGAAAAAATTTTATATAAACGTTAAATAAAAACTTTTATAATTGTTTGTTATTAAAATCACAGATTATATTAGTTTCTTGAAATTGCACTAAATCATACAAAAAAATCTTTAGATTAAAATGGCGCGAAAAAGTTTATAAACAAAAGAAAAAAATTTGACAGTCTCATTGGAAAAACCGCGAGAAGCAACAAATAATTACCTGTGCTGTTAAGTTCACCTAGTAATGAATTCGCCTTGCTTTGTACTAAAGTATTAATGTATTAACCAAGACGAATTCATTATTAGGTGGATGCATCGGCGAATTCAGACGAATTCGTTTAATATAGCGGCACTTTCGCTGTCAAGTTTTGTTTACCTTTTCGGCACCATTTATATTTTTGTACATGTTCTTTATCAACTACTTTTGACAGCTTAAGTGTGGATTCGCCTTTTTACACAAACAAAATACCTGTTGTTTTTTTTATTGTTGTGGCGAAGCGGCTACCTTGTTTTTTGTATCATGGTATTAACCAAGGCGAATTCATTACTAGGTGAATGCATCGGCGAATTCGTTTAATATGGCGGCACTTCCTCTGTCAAGTTTTGTTTACCTTTTTCGGCGCCATTTAAATTTTTGTACATGTTCACTGCCTGCCACAATTGACTCATAGAGCAGAGTATACCGAAAATAATATTTGAAGTAAAGTAATAATCAAATCAGAGTAAAATTATCAACAACTGCCAGTATTTATATTCCTGTGCTTTAGAAAGAAATTTTACAAATTATATACAAATTTATAGAGCAGAGTATATCGAAAATAATATTTGAAGTAAAATAATAATCAAATCAGAGTAAAATTATCAACAACTGCCAGTATTTATATTCCCGTGCTTTAGAAAGAAATTTTACAAACTATATACAAATTTATAGAGCAGAGTATACCGAAAATAATATTTGAAGTAAAATAATAATCAAATCAAAGTAAAATTATCAACAACTGCCAGTATTTATATTCCTAGAAAGAAATTTTACAAATTATATACAAATTTTTTTATCAAACTTATGACAATTATCCCAAAAATGGTTATAATTCTTAAAAAAAAATTGCTTTTGCTTGGTCTAACAAAACGCATCACAGTGGAAGTATGCTGAAACTTAAATTATTGTTCAAAGCTTTAACAAACAAGTAATTTGTGGGTTTTAAGCCGAATTCAAAGTGTAGCACTTTATTGCTAAGTTTTAACTGCATTTGTCTTGTAATTCTCATTAATTGCTAAAAGTTTTTTTTTTATAAATAAGCCTGAGAATTTAGATTTGTTGAATGCATTTAGGTATGCTTGGCCCATACTAAAGAACAGGTTCTTACATTTAAATATTTATGCTTAGAATTGGATAACAGTCATACTAAAAGTCTTGCCAGCCTACGTTTTTTATTTTATTTTTTTTGTTTATATTTATATTGTACTCGTACAATAAAAGTTTTCGGTTAGAAATTTTAGATGGCCTTTTGTAAATTGTTTTCCACTGCTGCAATTTTAATTATTAATTAAAATGCAAGCTGTAGCTTAAGTGTGTGATTCAAATTTAAAAATTCTTATAAGTTTTATTATACAAACATTTTATGCTTCAAAATTTTGACGTGTGCCAGTCTAATTTAACAAGAGACACTTCGTTTTATTTAGAGAAAAAAAAAACACTTTATGGTTTTTGTTATAAAGAAAATTTAATACATGGTCAAGAAATACAAATAGAAAAGCAACAGGGAATAAAATTATTTTAAGTTATGACTTTTTAAATAAATATCATGTAAAATAAACAAAAACAGAAAAAAAAAAACAAAAATAAAAAACACAACTTGAAAGAAAATAATGAGCACATTTTAATGAAAGCAGCGATAAAAGGCAAGAAAAAATTACATATTTACATACAAATTTATATTTATACAACAATACTGGGCAAAATAAGAGCAAAATTAATAAACTTATGTGCATATATGTAGGGCAACAAATTTTATTAGGCTTTAAACCAGGGGCGCCCAAAATTTTTTGAAGGAGGTGGCAGAAGTCTGACATCGATTTTCGATAAAACATGTTTTCGACTTAAAGTCGTGGTGGATCAACTCAAAGTATTGTATATCTCACCAGTGCCTCCATATGGCTTGCATGACACTTGTTTGAGAATATGTTGATGGATTATATTGGTTCGAATATATTGCACTCAAAATACTAAAATTTTCAGGAAAGACAAAAAACTTTTTATGCAAAAATAATTGTAATATTTAAAGAAAATATTATTCCATTATGACAAAATTCAATATTGAAGAAGGTTCTGCTTTACTTTTTTCTATTTTATATTATGTTTGCGAGAACATAAAAAACTCACTTTTATAAAAAAAATCAGTTTTGGAAAATTTTGAGTTGTGACCCTTTTGTATTTACGTGCCCAAAAAAATGAGATTTTTGGCTCCCGTTACTGCCGATACTAGATTGACCGTACCTAATAGTAACAGGGTGCCACATGCTTGTATATTGTAGGTATGTATATGAAACCCATTATACAAGCAATTCATTACAGGGCTATGGTGTTAATTTCTTTCTAAAAGACACAACACTGTGCAGCAGATTACTGTACTCATAAGTAGCCCCAAACTGAAATGAAAATAGCAAAAAACAAACGGGATTTAACATTGGGCGTGGCAAAAAAACATTTTTTAATTTTTACAAATTTTATTTACAATTTACACAGGCCCTAACAGAAAACATTACTAGAACGGCAGCCGCGTCGCATTCCATATTCCATTTTAAGAATATCTTAAGAGCTTTTGCAGTTAGATAGAAGTGTAAAACTTTTTAAAAAAGTAAGAAAAGTAAAAAATATTTAATACATTTATACAGTAAACGAATTATAGATAGTTTTTTAACACGTTCTGTATTCAATTTCTGAGTTGAAGAAAGACAGAGCACATACCTCAAACTAAAAAAAAAAAAAAAAAAAAAAAAAAAAAAAAAAAAAAAAAAAAAAAAAAAAAAAAAAAACATCATGCTTCAACTAGAGTGACCTTGTTGCTTTCCAGCATCCTGTTCTTTGTATCAGAGATTTTAGACAATATCACCTCGGTCCCCTTTATAATGAAACAAGCGTTGTCAACTATGTGAGTATCGTACCGTTTTTGGTGCTTTTTAATTTTTAATCGGTGCGCTTTTTTTCTTTTTCGTTGCGTTTTTTTAAATTTTCGGTGGTACCAAATCATATTCGACACATCTTATTGTTTAAATGTAAGAAAAGGTACATGGCTTCGCATCCAGCTTAAAGGTAGGCACAAAGAGCCTTATAACTGTCCCTGAATCGCTCTCACTCTACATTCCTTGTGAATATATCTACTCTCTAACTGCGCTCTTTATGTGGACTCCCATCCAAAATATTGGCTTTATATTTTAAGGTTAAAGAATTTTTACAAGTCCAGCTTTTTTGTAGAACAAACTTATCTTCAATCTGCAGAGTGGTCCACAAACAGAAACTTCTTTAAAAACAAACATTTATTTTTTATTGAATAGTATTAAATATTATGTAGTTAAATTAATATGCTTTCATTATAGGAGTGATATTGCTTTTTATATTCAGCGACAACTTGAACAATTTGCGTTCTCTATTTTATATTTGAAGTCGTGTTTTTATCAACTTTTGTGGATATAACATACCTACCTATACGATCAGCAGCAAAATTAACCCTATTTTTTTCTTCACAGCTGTGTCTGTAACTAACAACAACTACACTGTTGATTGTAGAAGAAAAAAAAAAAACAATTCAAGAAAATTTACATATTAAACTTAAAAAAAAAAAACTTAAGCCAAAAAATAATAGACGAAAAATAAACAGTGTAGAGAGAAAATACTAAATAAACATATGGAAAAAAAATTGAGTAGCATGAGAATGTACTCGTATTAAAGAAAACGATGAAATAAAGCGACTGTAATAGACAAAGCAACAAACATGAACTGGTAACACTTTAAAAATTTCCAATGCGTACAAAACGCCAAGTGGTCAGTCAAACAGACAGAAAAATAAAAAGACCTACATACAAAGAGTTTGTTACTTTTATAGACAAAACGACCGAAAGACCGACCCATGGTCGTTAGATAGGCTTATGAAAGATTTTATTTCCAATGTGTGCTTGAGTGAGTGAATGAGTGTGTGTGTGTATGTGCATTTAAAAACAACAAGACTTGTGATGACGAAGAAAAAAAAACATAAATTGAAAGATGGTGTGGGAGGTGGAAAAGGAGGAAAAACGGGTACTTCTAATGACAGTTTTCACAATGCATGAGTGAACGTAAACGTTGAAACTACACACACACACAGAGAGAATATACATATGTATGTATTAAAATATACTCGTTTAACATACTAAAAGACCAGAACTTGGGCCAGCAAACATAAGCAAACAAATAAACGAATGAACAAGCAACCAACTCAACGACAGAACGGCCTACCAAACAACCGACTTTAAAATGAAAAAGTCACGTACACCACACAGTTCAATTTATATTTGTACATATATATATGTTTTTTTTTCTTTCTTTTTTATAAAACTACTACAGTACAGAAACTTGAACAAAAAGAAAATTCACTCATTTTTCATCAAGTTTTACGGGTTTTTATAACAACAAGAAGAGCATAACAAACCTCTTTTAGGGA
This sequence comes from Thecocarcelia acutangulata, assembly GCA_914767995.1. Taxonomy (NCBI): domain Eukaryota; kingdom Metazoa; phylum Arthropoda; class Insecta; order Diptera; family Tachinidae; genus Thecocarcelia; species Thecocarcelia acutangulata. The sequence goes on along the minus strand of OU612096.1, from coordinate 119,384,923 downwards.
AGAAGTAGGGAAATTGAGAGTACAAAACACTTAAGAGAGCTAAAGGAGAGAGATTTAATTGAGTGATTTACATCACACTAAAGACAGAAAGAGAGAGAGAGAGAGAACGTTATAAAGACCAAGAAAGATATAAAAGGTTTTATTAAAAAAAAATTATGAAAAAACAGCGGAGAAATAGATTTGAAAAATACTTTTTATCATATAATTTCCCCCGCCTGGAATATTAAAAATCTTTTTTTTTACAAAATTGATTTAATACATCAGCTCAGCACTTAAATGAGTTCAAAGTTAAACAAACACATGTTTTCATTGCTCTCTTTTTAACATTTGAGTTCCCAGCTGGTGAGCATTGTGCCCAAAATCTCTCCCTTGTTTACTAACTACTCAAAATAATCACTCCTTGTGTGACTATAAAAACCACGGCACACAGCTGTTCAGTTCAGTTACTGTTAAACACTGCTGATATTCATAGAAATAACTAAAATAAGGAAAAGAATAAAATCAAAGAAGAATTTTTCTAATTCAATAACTTTTTTGCGGTGATAATAATTTTAAATAAACCAAGATTGTGATTTTTAATATACATAAATGTATATTTTATATAAATAAAATAATAATTTAACAAACCAAGTTGTCTACATGTGTAGCAGAATATCAGAAAGCGTACGTGACCAAACTTATGCCAGAGCATATAAAGCAAAAGTGTCATTGTAGGAATTCAATAAAGAAACTGTGATTTCTTTGTTAAAAAATATTTCCATGTACATACACACATATGTATACATATATTTTTTAACAATAACTAAATATACAAAAAATAACTTGCATTTAAATACTTTATAAAAATAAAAAAAATAAAAACAACAAACTTTGTATTTAAAAACCAAAAAACTCTTGAAACAAATTTATTTTGATAGTGAAGCAAAATTAATCCAGATAAAATGGAAATATTATCTGTGCAAAATCAATATCCTGAACGTTTTAGTATTATCAGCAATACAATAAAAACAAAAGGTAAGTTAAAAAGATTAAAACAAAATAATAATAATTAGAATTAAGAAAATTTTGATTAACAAGTTTAGAAAGACAAGCACTGTGGGCAAATTGTGAGAAAATTTTTTTTTTTTTATTGAAATGTTTATTATTTTGAAAGATGGGATGAAATATCAACGAAATATGTATGAAAAATATAAATTTTCTTTTATAATGGAACGAAAATTATGCTGCCGTTATTGAATTACTCTTTCCATATGAATAATTCTGGTTTAGGACCTTGCCTGGAGAATTCACGACAAAGTATATACAACTACTTCTTTAGAATTATATAGCGTTGAGTGGGACTTAGCGTAATATGCCAATTAATTACTTAAACCGGCTTTTGACTTTTTAAGTACAAGAAAAGAAGATGAGTCCAAAAGCGAAGGAAGTGTAGCACCAGTAATATCTTTGCTTGTTTGTTCTATCAGAAAATGTTTTTGCCCGAGAAAGAAACTCGTGGAGGGGGGGTGGCCAGAGAACCTTTATCAAGAAAGAGGCACACTTTATGAAATTTAAAAAGCAAATAAATTGACTTAAACTTCTTTTTCAGAGTTCAGCTCTTAAAATTCTTTTCGTTTTAAGGAAATAGTTTATACTCCCTTTTTTTAATGCAGCCAAGTTAAAGTTTGTTTAAAGACCTAGTACTTTTTCGTAAAAATATTTATTTTTTAATTAAATACTTCTCGTTTTTATAAATAGATATTGAAAACAATCTTATTTTACGAATCATATTTTTTTTTTCATCAGTATTGAAAATCAGTGTCTAGGGAACTATTAAGTAAAGCAATGAAATGTTGAATCACTAAAATAAAAAAGCTAAAGCAGTTTTTAAAGTATGTTTCGTCAGAGGTTTATTATTTATGAAGTTGAAAAACCAAAATTAATATTTTCTCTTAAAGACGACAAAAAAAAAACTGGTAAACAAGTAAAAAAAATTTTTGTTTGCCCGGCCGGTAAAATAGCAAAATATTCAATCATATAAAAAAATTATATTATGTTGTTTTCGTTTCTACAAAAATGTGTCATATTATTTAAAACTCTTCTTTCCATCAACCCTTTTCTTGAATGAGAATTGTCAGCTATATGAAAATTTTAAATTTTTCTTTATTTTGCATAACTTGTGTTTTGTTGGAAACAAACCACAAATTGCCTTTTTTTTAAGAAGGCGAAATTTTGTGTAGAAACGAAAACACTATTTATTAGAAAATAAGCCTCAAATGAGTTTAAATTAAACAAAATTCTTGATACAAAAGTTTTATTTTTAACTTTAGTCCTACATCCAAATATTCTTGACTTTTTTTTTAAACTGTCGTTATCACAACGCTAACCGATTGCAGCTTGGAAAGCTGCTAAATATTCTTCTCCAATAAAAACAACTTTTCTTCAACGTGCAGAAATTGAAATAAAAAATATTTGTTCTCAACAGTAAAAAAAATATGTTCAATAAATATTCAATGCACATTGTTTAATATATTGACTAACAAATCAAAAATTATAAATATCTTTTGTTTCCTAGCTGTCTATATGGCATCATTTCATAGGAACTAACCTAATCATCAGTAGGCTTAAATGCTATAAACTCAGTTGTTTATATTGACTAACTTTACAAAACTAGTTGTATCGTTGTAAGGTTGTATTTAGAGAAACAATTGCAAACATAAACTCTCAAAACAAACACATTTCACTTGTTAATTGTTTTTATTTTAAGATATTGTAAATTCAGGTAACTATATTTTTTTTTTTTTTTGTTTTTTTTTTGTTTGTTTATATTTTTACTAACGTCAATGTTCGCCATAATTTCTAATGTCAAAAACCTTGTATGGTAAACTATACATATTTATATATCTATTTTTGTTTAAAAAATTTTTCAAGCTAAAATTCTATTTGCCGTTTCTGCAAACAGCAATCTCCGTCTAACTGCGTTTTCTAGTTGACAAAAATCTTTAACAAAAATTATCATAAATTTAATAAATTGCAAAGAAAGATGAAAATGAGCAGTGGTTCATCACTCATGATCCGAGTTCAAAACCGTAAATGGGTGTTGATGGCAAATGTTGCTAAGTAGTGTAGCGACTACGAAACATCTAATTGTTCCCCAGCTAAAGATTTGATTATTACACCGCGTTACACACATTCTGTCCTATGAATCAAATATACTTTTTCGGAAAGGGGAGAAAAATAAAAATACACGTGGATCGGCGATTTTCATGTACACGTAAGAATTTTTTTTTGTATAAAATATAAAACTCGTAGTGTCCGTCTGTCTGCCTGTGTGAAAGACTTTGGATAAGTTTTTAAGCCTTTTTCCGTGATCCAATCGAGCTGAATTCAAATCAAATTAAAAAAAAACAGATTTTTATCTAAATTATTAAGCAGTGAATTTTTTTAGTTAAATACTAACTAATCAGTTGTGAGTTCCGTAACAAAAAGTGTTGTGTTTCCGTAACAAAAAGTCTTTTCTTAATTAAAACTAATGTACAAATATGCAAACCCCAAAAATCTGTAACACTTTTTATTAGCCAATTCTGTGGCGTTTTATCATAACAACTTAAGTCGACATACGACAAAAAAAGTTTTGAAGGGAAATTTGAATGAAGATATGACTTTAACATAAAGGCAAACGAAAATAAATCATAATTAACACTAAATTTTAAGAATAAAAAAAAAAAATTTGTTTAACCAACAAATAATCAAATTAATATCAATTTTTACAATTTAAATTTTAAAAATTGACTTAAGCTGTTATGATAAAACTCGACAAACTTATTTACTTGCTTATATTTTTTACTAGTAATTGTTTTTAAGAAAAAAATTGTACAAAAAAAATCTGATGAAACCAGAGTAATTTTACAAATTAAACGCATGATTTGTATATTTAATATAATTAAAGTCTCAGCCGGTCAATTGCCGGTTTTGTGTAAAAACTCCGAATAAAATTCATTTTACTTTAGTTTTTTTTGTTTTTTTAACCATAGAATTATAATAATTAGTTTTTATAGGGGTTGTCCACGGGCTAATAAAATAGTCAAACCTTTTTATTTTTAAATTAAATTAATTTAAATTAAATTATAGTTCAGGTTTTTTCCTTTCTTAAGTTTTTTTCTTAAGAAGGATTTTTTACAATACAAATCTGCTATGATCAATAATGTTTTTTACTTTTAGTTTTAATAATAAATAATAATAAATTAAACAACTTTGATGAGTTTTTTACTCTACGTTTCGTTCGCTTTCTGCGAACATCTTCAGGAGTATATTTTATTTAATCAGGCAGATTCTTTGTTTCTTTTTCATATTATTTATGTTAATCTAAAAAACTGGAAATCACAATAAATGAATTTTAAATTAAATGAATAAATAATTAAAAAATGTTACAATACAATAATAATTCGTCAACCTTAATTTTGATAACACAGAATGTTGTCCTTTACTTTGAATAGAAAATAAGCATTCAGGGGACGCCAGAGAACATATTTTCCATCTAACTCCATCCTAGGATCAGAAAATAAATGCTGAATGGAAAACTATGTATAATATAATGGACGTTAGTTTAACAAGCCTTAGAATATTGAACTTATTTAAATTTGAACGACTTCGCCTAGACCGCACTAGAGCGACGCATGAACCACTACTAAACCCCAATGTTACAACATTTTGCAGTTGTAATATTTCTTATCCTACACAACCTTCCCGCCTCCTCTGTGAATGTCAGAAGACTTTTAACGCCCGAAATATTGATCCCTTATATGCACTTTCTCATATAAATTTAATAACCGAATAACCGAGTTTCTTAAAAAAGATAACCTATACAATGCAATTTAAAAAGGAGATTAATAGTTTTAATTATATTGAGCTGAAGGCCAATGCAGCTATTGCTCTTCACGATATATTCAGCCGTGTCACAGAGCTTAATTCCGTTCGGAAACGGAATTGAATTTTTTTTTTAATTCTTTTTCTTCAAAAAACGAAAAACTAAAGAACTTTTCGGAATTAAATAATTTCTAATTGCAAATATGAAACTAGTATTATCTTATAGAATTGATTTCATTCTGAAAAAGTTTTAAATGTTCGTTTTTTGAAGAATTAAAAAACCGATTCAATTCCATTTACGAACGAAGGTGAATTTTGTGACATGACCGATTATAACAATAAATAAATACTTTGGCTGCTTTTAAAAGAAAACCTACTTTACAAAAGAACAACAAAATTAAACCGAAAATATTTTCAAAATCAATTTTAGCTTTTATAAAAATTTTAGCTTTTATAACGAACAACTATCATGCAAATTTGAATTGATATGAAAAATAGTTTTATTAATATTATTATTGCAAAAAACTATTGAACTTGTTACGAAATTAGAAGCATTTGAAAGTCTTCAAATGAAATGTTCTAATTTATTTTGAGAAATATTTTAATTTATTTTGCTCTCTGTTTAATAAATTAAATATTATTGTTATTCATTTAGAGTAAATAAAACCGTTTACTTTCTATGATTTGCCAACAATAAGGTGTCATTGCGACAGCAAACAAATAAACGTTTTACCTTGTTTACAAAATTTTGTCAAGTGAAGTAAACAAATGAAGTTGATTGTTTGAAAAGTATTTTCACTTTGACAAAATAATTTGTTTTCCCAAAAAAATCTACGTTTATATATTTGCTAGAAGAACAAATTTGATGCTGCTCAAGATGAGTTTTCAGGCATTTGAATAGAAATTATATTTTAAGGGGTGGAAAAAAGTGTAGATTAAAATTAATGTATAGTGTGTTTTAATTAATTTATTAAACTGTAAATAAAAAGCAATCATTTAGATTAATTTTTTTGTTAAATATTTGCATTAACTTGTCTTTCAAATAGTTGCAATTCTAGAAATGCTTAATTAGTCTTAATGTAGGTTTTCAAAATACTCATACTTTTCTTTATAAAAGACATTTTATAAAACTTCAACTGAAAAAGTTATTTGGGTATGTTCTTGATTCTACTTTGAAGTGAAAATGATATCGCTCCTTTATTGCAACATAGTCATAACGCAAAAAAGCTTGTTTCGAGAAAAACACATTTCAAATTTTTAGTTTCTAACTATCTAAAATATCTCCTAAAGGAGACAGTTTAAAGGTAATTTCAATAAATTTTTGGCACAATATAAAAGGTAGCACTGTTAACAATTCTGCATTGTTAACTCGAAAAGCTCCGTTTTTGAGATATGCCTATGTTGCAATAAAGGAGCGATATATTCATATTATAGCATATTTCGCCTAATGCTTATTTTTACTGTACAATCAGATTGTATTGACATGCAGCCAGCATTTAAATGATACGATTAGACAGGATTTTTTAATAAAATCAAACATTTTGCTTCATCAAAATGAAGCATCTACAAATTTACATAAAATTTGTTATCGAATATTGATTCATATGGAAGCACGACCTTAACAATTTTTGCCGGTTCTTAGTGTTACAGTTTGTTTTTTACTGTCATTGTTATTATCATATTTATATTTTCAATATATTCTTTAAGTATTTTTATTGTTCAATAATAAATATTTAATTTAAAAATTCTTGGAATTTCTAAGCCATCGAATAAACCTGAATAAATTTAGAGTAAAAAAAACAAATAAAATTTTTTGACTAAAGCCACAAAATGTGTACATATGTCAGTGTGTATGTGTATATGTACATATATATGCAAATAAAAACCAGATCTCAAGTAACTGCTTAAAAATTCATAAAAAATTTCATCAGCTTTTTTTAGTTTTTGTTTGTTTTCATTTAAAACAATATGTGCAACGATAAGCAATATTCTCACGTTTCTTTTGTGTTTTTTTTTCTTCATGAATATTTATTAATCTGATGAAATGTTTCTTTAAAGTTACAAACACGTTTCTAAGGTTTTAGAACAGGCAAGCAAGCAGGCAAGCAGGAGGCAGGCAGGGAGTGCGATAGAAAACATTTATTTAAAACTAGTAGCAAATTAACAATAACAAGTTATTAGATTAATAATAAAAATGCATAGAATATGGTTTTAGAAAAAGACCACATAAAGTAAAATTAATATAAAAAAAAATAATAGTAAAAATAAAACCAACAACATTTTTGTCTGAAAAAATACTTTGTATTCATATCAAAAAAATATCAAAAATATAACTTGAATAACGAATTTTGTTTAATTTTGTTGTTGTTTAAAAAAAAATTATTGTTTTCACTCAATAATTATTTTTACTAAACTTTTGTTTGAATCCACGAATTCCTTTACCGGTCCCCGCATTCAAACAATTTATTAACTGATTCAATGAATTTCGTTATTGAACACGAAATAAATTTTTTTTCTGTGCACAGAAAAAATTATAGTAAAAATAAAATCAACAAAATTTTTGTCTGAAAAAATAATTTGTATTCATATCAAAAAAATAAAAAAAAATTATATATCGTATTTTGTTTAATTTTGTTGTTGTTTAAAAAAAATTTTTGTTTTCACTCAATAATTATTTTTACTAAACTTTTGTTTGAATCCACGAATTCCTTTACAGGTCCCCGCATTCAAACAATTTATTAATTGACTCCACGAATTTCGTTACTGAACACGAAAAAAAATTTTTTCTGTAAAGTTTAAACTTTTAGAAATATTTGCCTATATAATAAAATTATTTTTGCTTTTTTCATTTTAGATTGGTCCACATCTTTGCAGACCACACGAAGTTCTACAAAAGGCGATGTTAATATTACAGCAACAGCTACAACAACAACCGCAACCACAACAACAACAACAGGACCCGTTATTAAGGACAACAGTCCCGATTATTTGGCTGATGAAGAACTCTTTTACTGTGATAAAATCGAATTAGCGGCCGTCAGTGACTTGGCCAGCCGTTTGCTCGATGAATTGCGTGCAGCAAAATCCCGCAATTTAACCTGCACCGAAGTCTCAATACCCTGTGATCTCACCACACGCATAGCGTCAGAAATCATACGTGTTTCGGAACGTGAACCCTGCGGTATACGCGGCTGTACGCTGTACATAGAATTCGAAGAAGAGCCACAAAACTCGCGACGCATTGGCACCCTGAAAGTGGACACCGAAATGGTGTCAACATTTGAACTCTATCTAACATTACGTCAGGATAAGCGCGGCTGGGCGTCGCTGTTGCCACAATTCATGAAAAACCTATCGCGCAGCATAACAATCAGCCCCGAATTCAGTTTAACCAAACACAAACTGTATTCGCCATCCGAAAGCAGTTAGTTTGCCTTATAGGAGGTGTCTCAGCTCAGATGGCTGCTAAATATTATTAGCTTTTTGTTTAAATTCGAACAACCCCACCTTATGACATACAAAAACAAACTCATAAACCGCTCATCGTTATCGTCATTGTCATCGTCATCTTAGTTGTAAGTGTAATTTAAAACATTCGCTCTATCATAATTATATTTTTAGCTTTATAAGCTAAAATTAACTCTATATGTATATGTGTATATGTGTGCAATTTATATACGTATGCATATGTATTTGTATAAAGCAAAACAAAAAGTATCTCAAAAACATCAAAAACAAACAACCAAACAAACATTGTCGTTTCAACTCTTCTCATCCCTCTCATTGTGAATTCACCACCATATTAGCAAAGTAAGATGTTTTAAAATAGTTTTTAAGTTTTATTCGTTTGTGTTTTGATTACGAAAGGAACGTAAATTGTGAAAAATATGGTCAGATGTTTGCATTACAACTCCAGAACTTGTCTGGCATTCAAATGTATTCCACTGATACATTTAACATTTAAGTCTCTGGGAGTTTGCCATCTACTATAACTCATTAAATTGTGATACTGATTAAGTAGTAGTTGTAGCCGTTAAATAGTTAGCACTAGCTTTTTATTAAAGAATTCAAAACCGAAGTTAATAAAATTCCTCACCCTCTTCCCTTAAATACTTAATAAAAAAATAAAGCAAATAAATGCATAAATGTGTTTTTTTAAGTAATTTTTGTTAAGAAAACTTAAGCTTTTTTTTTGCAAAGAAAAAAACTAAATAAATATATAAAAAATAAAACTGCAAACTCCTCAATATTGTGAATGATTTAAATTACAACAAAAAACAAAACAAAACAAAAATTCAAAATTTTATTATATGTATAATCATTATAAAAATTACAAATAACAACACAAATTTTTTACTGCGATATTAATAAATAAAATCCTTATAATTACTATTAGTGGCATTTTAAAATTTTTTCTTATCTAAATGTTTGTGAAATCAAAAATAAAAAATTAAATTTCCAATATTTATTCCCAAATTTAATTAAAAAAAAAAAAAAAACAAAATCATAATATGTACAATATTTTGAACTAAGTAAGAAAACTAACAACAAGAATTTTTAGAAGGGCCTACAAAATTGTAGGCACGTGTAAGATTTTGAAATAAAAAATTCCCTAAAAAAAATAGACAAGAAAACGTCTAGATCTACTACTCATTGGCCCTTATCGTATTTGACATATTTCAAAAACAGTTACGACAGTTTTGTAATAGATTAAAGCAAACAAGTTTTTACTCTATTACGAAACCTTAGTAAAAGTATTTCGAATACGGCCTTCGCGATAAGAAGAATTATCTGAACACAATACAAAATTAAAAAAAAAAAGAAAAAAAATCAAATACTAAAAACAAAAATTATATTTTAATGAAAAACCATACAAAAAAACAAAAAAAAAAAAAAACAATTTTTAACTCTTTAAGTGTGTATTAATTAGTATTTAATAGGATTTCAAAATACAAAATTTAAATTAACAAATTAATTTATTATTGATAAACAAAAAAACCATTATATATGAAAAGAATAAAAGTTTTATTATCTCTATGTATGTATGTGTAAAATGTATTATTTATTTAACTACAAAATAAAAAAAAAGTTTGAAAAAAATCAATAAAAAATTTATACCAGCACAGAAAAAAATCATAATTACAAAAATTGTTTTTTTATTTCAAATTTTTGCATTCAAATTCAAACCGAAACAGTAAGAAACTTTCATGACGCTATTATCTATGGCAACCGAAATGCAGCTCATAATGACTGATAATGAAATGATGATTGAATTCTTTTTTTTATCTTGGACTCAGGCCTGTTCTAAAAATCACGTGATTTCAAAGCACTTGCCGTTTCAAAACCACAAATGTGATTTGTTCTGCAAACCGCAATATTTTAGGATTTTCGATGAGATTTTTACTCTTTGGAAGCAAAAAAACTGCTGATTTTTTGCTTTGATTTACTGATATTTTTATTTTCAGATGGAATTTATTTTAGACTTTGTATTATATGCAAAATAAAGTTAATTTCTTCCAATAAATATAAAATCTAAAGGGCAAAAAAGTTAAATAAACCACAAAATAAACGTACCTGGTTTTTTCATAATTTAGTGCATTATTTCCTATAATATAAATAGTTTTACTTAAGTAATCAATAGAAAACATAATTAACAGCCAGTTCGCCGATATTGAAAGGATAAGTTCATTCGCACCCTAGGCGAAAAAAAATTGATTTGGGTTTTTTCTATGCGAACGATGTGTCAAAATTCAATTAAAATACAAAATAAGTCCATGCGAACGAACAATAGTGACATAGACAAACCCAAATTTATTCGAATGTGAGTGACCTTTCTTTCGCATACATTTTCATTCGATATCGTCGAAAAGGCTGTAAGTAATTTAATATTGTAATAAATTGTGAAATTTATAATGAAGTACCAGCAAAAATGGAAATGTGATTTTAAATTGATAGCAAGTTAGCTTACCGGTTTGAAATCACAAAAATCAAAAATATTTCGTCTGCACCATACCTTTTTTATGATTTCAAATCACTTTCACAAAAAGCAGCACAGCCCTGATATGCAGTGAATTGTACCAGAACTAGGAAAATAGGTTGTGAGGAGGGGGAAAGAGGGAGTAGTGTTTGACTTGACATTTGACTTGAAGTTTCCAACGTTATAACAGATGGGAAACACGTTTGCAGGCAACTTATTCCACAGGCGAAGCGTACGGCTGAAAAACGAATTCTCTCTGTAATGCGTAGTACGATTCTCCGGGCAATCGACCATAAATGGATGAGCTCTGGACGATGTACGTGTGTTACGTAGAAATGTGCGGGTTTCGGGAACTAGATCCCTAATCTCGTCAGAGCAAAATCCATTGTAAAAACGATAGAACATGGTCGATGCTCTAGGAAGTCAATAGTGTTGGATACCCTATTACTGGTGATAGTCTAGGCTTTTTCTCAGCAACATCTGACTACCCAGTTGGCGTCCATAACCGAGACATGAGTTACAGATGAGTATTCTCATCCACTTTAGCAAAATCCGTTGTAGTAACGATAGAACAGAGTAACGCAAACTAAACTGCATCGATAATCCAATGAGTCAATAGTGTTGGATATTCTGTTACTGGTAATAGTCTCAGTTAGCAACATCTGGCTGCCGAGTTGACGTCCGCAAGCGAGACATGCGTTACATTGTGAGTAGAGAACATAAAATATAAAGGTAAATACATACCAACAAATTTATTTAAACAAACTATATAATAAAAGGTATTCGAATTTCATTGACATCCCTGTCCCCATGGATTTCAAAGATTTTTGAAGATTTTGTTTTTTTGTCAAACAATAACTCTGAAGTGTGTTTTTATTGTAAAGAAGAACAAGAGAAAGAAGCTGGTGATTGTCCAAATGAGGTTGAATTGCTGCACGTTTTGTGTTCGAAGGGAAGTTTTGCTTTCACCATTTAATAAGATTTATAAGGGCGGTTTTCAGCTAAATTGTTTGCTCACACTTGAAATTTTCCATAGGAAAACAAAAGCAGGAAACAAAATTAAATAAAAATGCCACCTTGATTTATTTTGGTTGAAGCGTTTTAAGTTATTTATTGTAGTAATTTAAGCTGCCAGTTTAAAGCTAAACTAAGCACTTCTAGATTTCAAGGCAAAGACCAACAGTGTGTTTGAATTTTTTTAATTCTGTTTAAATGCAACAAAAAAAAAAAAAAAACGGGAACAAGAATATTGTTCCCTTTGCTTTTAAAGATTGCTGACAGATAAAAGACGGATGGAACTTAGTTGCCTTCATCTAATACTTAGTCACCAAATTGCTATTCAATAGAAAAGGACCTTTACAAGCTTTTTTAATTTATGTTTCATGACAGTCGCATTAAAAGCTTAAATGGGTAATTATTTGAATTACCACTGTATTCAATTGTTATAAAGCCTTCACTAGTCTAATGAGTCAGTAAATATTTTATTTAGCTTCGCAGGAAAAAAGTTAGATACTAGTCAATAAAAAAAATACATGAAAATAACTTGCGTAATCATGCTAAATATTCACTTTAGGAATTTGTCTAGCACTGCAGGTTATAGTCAGCTGTAACCATACAAAAAATAAAAATGAATATGGTAGGGGGGAACTAAATATGAAAGATAGTTAAAATCTAGGTAAGCAGGCAGCTGGATACCCCGGCATAGCCTAGGTTGTCCAGCTCACTACGGTCCTGGGGCCAGATTCCACAACTGTGAATTTTTTTTACCGGTGAACACTCAAAGTAAAATTCACCGACGCATTGTATTCACTCGGTGATTAGATCACCGTGGGGTAAGGCCACACTGGCAGGTACCCACGATAATCGTTTTCACAACTGTTCACTTTTCATTAAAAACCGATTCCGTTAAAAACAATGAATTTTATTGCGCTGAATGTGTTTCTTCAGGCTGAATGATATACTGATTTGTCAAATTAACTGTGTCACACAAGTTGTTTAAAGATAATTTTAATATACATACATAATTCTTTTATTTATTTTTTTTTTTTTTTCAAAATCAAAATATTTTACAAAAAACTAAAATTCACCGAAGTTTTTTGAGTGAAAAAATTATTATTAAGCGGGCTCAAAAATGAAAAGTGAACACTGATATCGGTGAACATTTCAAAATTCATTGTTGCGGAATTTGGCCCCTGGAGTCATTCATTTTGTGATAGTTAAAATCTAAGTCTATATAAATTTTTTCAAAAGTCATGCATTTTCAAATTAAGAATTTTTGTAATTACGAGGACTGTTGTTTTATAAAAACTAGTTCACTATTCTGGAAATCTTATATCTGTTTAAAAAGAAGTAAACTAAACAAATTATATGTTTATATATAAAAAGAAGTGCAATATATTTATAATATGTTTAATCAACTAAAGCTTCATTTATTCTTTTATACCTTTAAAAAAGTCAGCAATGAATATATTAACATATATTAACCATATACATTTTTAGTGAAAACATTAAAATAAACTAGAAAAAAATCATCCCTTGTGTTTGAAATACTTTTCAAACAGTTTTTTTTTTTTTAATTAAGATTAAAAAAAACCTATATAACAATAACAAAAAAAAAACTTTCTTGAAAATAATTAATATATTTCTGCCAGAGTTAAACAACCAAACACCATTTTTGTTTATTGTGTATGGCTGAATGTACATATGTGCCCCGTTTGTTCAATTTACGTATGAACAATATAATTTCAAAGTGAGATAAGTCCGAGCGTATGAGTAACAGCAAACTGCATGACAATATTACGTGTACTGTTGATTGAAAAATATAAGTCTTTTACTCAAAAAAATGTTAAATATAATATTAATGTATTCTTTTTCCAAAATTTTGTAAACTAGCGCTATGCTTGATTAAGTGATTGCGATTTTTAAGGCCCAACGAATTCTCTAATCAAAGATTTTACCTTTTTGTTGGTAGTAAAAACTAATTACAAAATTTTTTTAAAAAATATATAATTAGTTCCATATTGTTTAACACTAATAACTATGAAGAATTTCGTTTCCGTGACATGCGGTAATTTTTAATTATTGCTTTTAAATGTAGTAGTGATTCATTTAAAAAGAATTTAAAGAGCAAAAAAATTAAAGTAATTACAAACATTCTTTCGTACATTCCATTTTCACTACATCAATCTGAAATAACTATTTGTTGAGGCAGGAATGGGCAAAAGTTTAACAACTACATACCATTTCCACGATATTTAAAACAAATCAATATATACAATGAATCCTCTCATAGCCGGATACTGGTCAACGCGGTATTTTTGCTTGCTTATGACAGGTGCCCTTTTAAATATTTTCTTGTGTAAAGCTACTTTTTATTGAAGCCATGCTAAGCGTGTCTAGGATCGTTGAAAAAATATATGCGGAATAGACTTTAACTTAGATCGGTTTAAGTTGAGTTAGTGAGATTCAAAATTACTTTCGTTGTCATCAAAGTGAGTTCATTTTTAAAATTGATTCACCTTGGTTTCACTGCTTTATTTTCTTTTTGACAGCTATTTCCAACACAATTTTTTTAAGTTTAAATCTTGTTACCGGCTACAAGAATGCATTTTGGATGAAAAGCTCAGCAAAATCTACGTCCAAAGTTTGTTCAGTTGTACAACAAGGGAGGAATGAGGCATGTACCCAAGATGGTTGCGGGACTGGTTCACAAATGTGCTACACGGATGGATCCAAAACGCTCCAAGGTGTTGGAGCGGGAATAGTGGGGCCTAGACCACGCAAATATATAACTCTTAGCAAAGACACCACTATCTTCCAAACGGAATTATACGCAATAGGGGAAGCGGTGGAAATACTCTCCGATAGGGGACACAAGGGAGTGCTGATAAGAATACTCTCTGATAGCCAATCAGTGCTGAGGGCCCTGAGCAGTTGTGTCTTTAAGTCCAAGTTAGTACTGGAATGTCACAACAGGCTAAACGAACTGGCAAGCCAGAACAGGTCACCCTGATCTGGGTGCCAGGACATGAAGGACATCACGGCAATGAAATGGCTGACATTTACGCCAACAAAGGAGCAGAGGGGACTTTTATTGCACCCACTCCAACTTTTGGCTTCAATATGAGTCTCCTGATTGAGGAGATAAAGAAATGGACGGAGTCTATCGTTGAACAACATTGGAAAGAGACAGCTGGTCTTGAACACTCTAAGAAATTTCTTATCTTTGATAAAAAGAGGGCCGAACGTGCTCTAAAACTGGACAGGAAAAGTCTCAGAACATTGACAGGTGCGCTTACAGGTCATTATAACTGCTACAAGCTCCCGCACAGGATGGGCATTTCCAACATAGATATTTGCAGATTCTGCGGTGCTGAAGAGGAGTCAATGAAGCACTTAATCCTCCACTGTGGAGCACTGGGACACAGAAGATATAGACTACTACAAGCTTATATGTTAAGTGAATGTGACTTAGTATTACTCCCAATGAAGGGGCTTGTCCGTTTTCTTGACATACTTAACACATAATGGGGCAAGGGGACGCATAATAGATCAACTTTGGTTGCAGCGCAAAAGCCGTATCCCCTCCAATAATAATAATAATAATTGTTCAGTTGTAAGAGGTATTTGGTGATAGAAAAAGTCCGTTAAGAGAGGTTTAACTGTATGTGTTGACAATAATATATATATGTATATGTTTCATAGGCATTTTATATTAATTCGCCTTTGTCGAAGTTAACACTAGTAGAACGCTTGGCATATGCTTGGAGATCTTTAATTCTAACAGGTAAACGCCATGGCGAGGTAGCTTTACGTTAATCAAAATTGCGGCTGAAGCAATAATCAGCACGTCACTGCGCCTAGGTGACTTGCAAGTTGGGCATTTATTTAGCTTGATGGCATGTGAGCATGTAAAAATGCTCTTGCTCTCTCCCAATTCGGTAGCTCTTTCCTTAATCCTTAAATTACTTGTCCTCATACTTCGCCATGCACCTGCACACTAAAGCAAACACCAGCTACTGGCAGATAGCAACACTTCAAAATACATCTGGTCGCCCAAGAACGGGATCAATTATGGTTTTCCTTCTACGATTTTGATTTCAATCGCAACGATCATACTCGGACAAAGTTGTTTTGTAGTTTAAACAGGCTGGGGGGTTTTCGATCTACATTCTTTCAATTAAGCATTAAGGAGTTGCTGATGCACACAAGATTCAGTAGGACCGCAGTAGAAAGAACTTCATTGGCAGCAATGACGCTTCTGCTTTTGAGTTGCCCACTCATAAAATACAATAAAGCACTTTTTGACAAAAAAGAGCAAACTGCTCTGTCTTAAAAAGAACTACTAGACAAAGCATGTTGCCTGGGTTAAACGTTTAAAGCAGCAAAAACTGACTTTCAACCCATTTCCATAAAATCTTGTGATTGGAGTAAGCAACTTAATGAATTTCGTTCAGCTGTACTCAACAGTTATATTCTCTCAAGAAAGTTAGAAATTTTTCTAACAGGAAAACCATTATTATAGTGCCTTATATGTGTACAATATATATTGTACAATTTTTATTTCTTTCACATGGATTGTAACTATATTTTGTTTTATGTATTAATGAAAGATAAGCACTTATTTGCTACCATTTTAATATTTAATAGCCAACCGACCCAACTTCAAAAATTTATTTGTAAACAACTAATTGGAATGTTTATTTGGGCATTTAACTGTGGTTGGGAAAGAAAATAACTTTGATGGCCTTGTGCAAATAAAAACAGGAAAATAATTAAATATTTAAAAAGCAAAATTGAATACCAGTGATACTAATGATTGAATATATTCTTTTAAATATTTACAACCAGAAAAATTTCTACAAATTGAGAATACGAAAGTGCGTTCTGTTGGTTTGTAAATTATATTTTAGTTGTTACAAGCTGATTACATTTGAGATAATTGAAAAACAAATATGAAATATTTTTCTATATTACATTACATATATCAGGTAATGTTCAATATAGATACATATGTATATATATGTGTATATGTGCATATGTACGCATGATTGTATGTGTATTTGTAGAATGTACAAAGGGCATGTAGAATATAAGAAAATTCATGCAAACACCAATTACAAAGTAATTTGACCTTTAGAAAAAAAACAAAATTGTAACAAGTCGCACTAGAAAGTTAGAGGAAATGACGGTCCGAAATGAAAAAAAACACCAACAAATTCAATGCATTAATTATGATTGGTTGAACCTTATAATTAATGAATAAATCTTTGTTATTTGTGGAAATCTTTGTTATTTGTTTATTTGTACATTTATAATAATTGGGTTGTCATTTTTTTTTAACAAACAAGGATAATTTTTTTATTACAAAACTAATTGCTGTTATCAATAACTTTTGATGAAAGAGGACTTAAAAACAACAAGTTTTTTGTTCTTCAATAAAGAAAATGAGCCCCCGAACTTGAAAACAATGTTAAATTTAAATTCAATCCTTAATTTATTGTTTTTGGAAACGTATTCTCCTCAGCATTTATCAGAATTCTAAGCCTTCTGCAAGTGGTTGGGGATTTTTTAAACTTTTTCCCTAAAGCGACGATTAAACAATCAAACCGTTTGATGAATGAGAACGTTTTGCTTTTACACTATCAAGACAAGTCTATTATTACAGCTAATGTCTATGATTACTTTGCTCGCCCACTTTAATAAAAAGTTATTGATCACAGCAAATAATAAAATAATCAGTCTTAATTTAGGACAAAAAAACAGTACATATATATGTATAAGGATAACACATTTTTCTAAATTCCAACTACCGCCGCCTCCATAATAAAGGCAGAAATAATTTACGCTTATCCTACACAGAAAAAATTTGTTTTTCGTGTTCAATAACGAAATTCGTTGAATCAATTAATAAATTGTTTGAATGACCTGTAAAGGAATTCGTGGATTCAAACAAAAGTTTAGTAAATATAATTATTGATCGAAAGCAACTATTTTTTAAACAACAAAATATCATATTCAAGGTTATTTTTTTGCTATTTATGTATATGCATATAAATTATTTGTTCAGACAAAAATTTTGTTGATTTTATTTTTACTATAATTTTTTCTGTGTATATAAGTATATAGTTTTCATTTTTTGATACATTTTATGCATTCGATTGCTGCAATTAATTGGTTTACTTTGCAACAATAAAGATTTATTACCTGATTGGAAACTTTTTTCAAATATGACTTTTCCATCCCTGACTTAAACGAACGTTAACTTGCAAAAATTATTTTCCTCTCCACTAATCTTTTTAGAAGTAAAAATTTAAGAATTTCTTTATGTAAAAAAAACTAAAGAAAACTTAAATATTTAATTTATTTTAATGTCGTTAATTTTATAAGTTTTTATGTGAATTTCTGAATAAATTCTTAATTTATAATTGCTTAACTTTGCAAAACTTTTACAAGTAAATCCCTTCCTAAAATTACAGGAAAACAATAAATCACAGTACCACCCACTTACATATAAGAAGCACATATAATAAAACACGAACTCAATGACTAACTAGCGGTGAAATGATTAAAGCTAGCCGGCCTTTGAGATGGCCTTTTACATTGACTGATCATTTCGAATCAATATAAAAAGAAAAATAATATACTAAAAAGATTTTTTCATTTTTTTATATGAAATACATATACTCGTATATTTCGAAATTAATTTTTTATTTTTAATTTTAAGAGAGATTTTCATATATACATTTATATATTTTTCACTTTTTAGTTGTTCGTTTGTGAGCGTAATTATTTATATCTGATAAAATGGATGTACAGGAAAATATTGCCATATTTTTATCTGTATAAATACCTTTAGAGATTCCTCAATTGCAAACGACATGTACACTTGCACTTTATACACTACTAAAAAATATTTCACAACTTTATTTACACTTAATGCCACTGTGTAGCAATACAGTGGACTTGCTTATTTTTCTGACTTGATAACTGTCTTGCAAAACCAACGTTTCAAATTCAACTGTGCCTTTAATAGTCGCTTTGGGGAAAAAGTTTAAAAAATCCCCAACCAACTTGCATACAAAAAATTTTAGTAAAAATAAAATCAACAAAATTTTTGTCTGAAAATATAATTTGTATGTACAAAAAAAAAAAAAATAAAATAAAAAAATGGCCTTGGATATCGAACTTTGTTGTTGTTAAAAAAATAAAAATAGTTATTTTCAATCAATAATTGTTTTTATTAAACTTTTGTTTGAATCAACGAATTCTTTTACCGGTCCGCATTCAAACAATTTATTAATTGATTCAACGAATTACGTTATTGAACACGAAAAATAATTTTTTCTATGAAATGTTCAAATCTTAAGACTAAAAAATATTGACTTAAGTCTAGCCATTGCTAGACAAAAGAGAAGGTGTCCTTAAGTTTTCACAACGTTGAATAGATAAGTTTCGGCTTGAAGTCCTTTGATGGCTAATTTGGTAGAGTACTCAACCAAAAGTATTAAGGTCGCTTACTGCCTCAGACCCTGAGTGTTACTGCAGACTAGCACAAAATTTTCGCAGTTTTTGTGTTTGTTAACTAAGATTTTTTTATTTAATTTTAAAAAAATATATTTTTTTCTCTTATATTTCCAACGATCTTGTTGGCTATCAGCAGAGAGTTCTTAAATTTTAGAAACAGTAATAATACATTAAACATTATTAATAAAATTTTTAATAATTCAACATACATGTATTTAAAAAAGTTTGTAGCGTCTTCCAATGTTTATAATTCCGACTCTATTCGCCTGCTAATTTTATTAATTCTTATCAGAAGTTTTATTATGTTTCTTTAATGTGTGTCTGTATTTGTGGGCACCACTGCCTGTGTCTGTTTTGTAGTTGATGCGTTTATCCGTTGAGATACTTATAATATGAAGCATCTCTTGGAAGTATATCTTTCTGCAATTTTTCTCTCTGTCAAGTATTCTTACTTTGTTCAACTCTGGTACATGTCCAGTTACTGCACAATGGGCTGCAAGTTTTTTTTTTTTAGTTATATGTTGTTTTGTAATTTTTGTTTTTAAATCGATTTGTAACATGATAGTCTTGTCTTTAATTTTGTTTGTGAAATACCTTTTGTCATAAAGTGTTGATTTCGTCATTCCACTCTATTTCATACATCCGGCTCATCCATTATGTCTATTTTTGGTTTCATGTTGCTGAATTCTTCTTGTTGTGTTTTTCGTTCCTATTGCAAGTTTATACTACACTTTATTAAAAAATGTCTGAACATTTTAGTCTTTCTGATAATCCTGGTTCATAGACCAATGACTTATAAGTTTTAGCTGGTTCAGTATTTGAAGTTGTCCTTTTCTTGCCTTCTCTTTTCTTCCACCTGTTTATAAGTTTCAGCTGGTTCAGTATTTGAAGTTGTCCTTTTCTTGCCTTCTCTTTTCTTCCACCTGTTTTATCAATTTGTTAACTAGTCTGACTGGAAAATCGTTTTCTATTAATATGGACTTGATTTTCACTTTATTGTTTTTATGAAATTCTAAATTGCTTAATGCAGAATTAAGGCAGAATTAGTTTGTACGTTCTTTACCGTTCTGAATCAGCTGTTTTGTTTCTGTTCAATATAAACTATATGTACATGGTTTGTTTTCACTTTTACGTTCTGTTCTGTTGCGGACTAACCTCTTGAAAATAGAATTCAACGTTAAGTGACGGCCAGATATGTGTATGTTTTACTTTTTTCAGGTATGGAAAAATGAATTTTTTATTCACATGACTACAAATTTTTTTGTCGAAAGCTAAAATAATTTATTTTAGTTAAAAATTTTAAAAATTTAATATACATTAATCAATTAAACAACTATGAATGTTCAAAAGAATATAATTTATAAAAATAAAAACATAATATTTTGTATAAGAAACGCTGTAAACATTTTATATTTTTCTCTTGCTTGTGCTTCACTGTAAAATTAGCTGAAATTTTTCACAGAAAAAGTAATTGTAAAATATTTGCTACAGAATAGAACATCACAGGACGGCAACTGAAAGTAAAAACTAATGAGGCCTTTAGTTTGTACGTTCTTTGCCGTTCTGAATCAGCTGTTTTGTTTCTATTCAATTGAAACTATATGTAAATGGTTTGTTTTCACTTTTACGTTCTGTTCTGTTGCGGAATAATCTGTTGAAAATAGAATTCAACGTTAAGTGATGGCCAGATATGTGTATGTTTTACTTTTTTCACATATGGAAACATGAATTTTTATTCAAATGTATAAATATTTTTCTGTCAAATGCTAAAAATTTTTTTTTAATTAAAGATTTTTAAAAGTTAATACATTTTTAACAATTAAGCAACTATGGATGATCAAAAGAATATTATTTTAAGCGGAAGAAAATTATATTTTGTATAAGAAGCGACATAAAGTCTGCTGATTGTGGGATGATGTGAGCTATTTGATGACAATTTCTAAAGTATTATTTTTCCCCCTTTTGTTCTTTGTTTTTCCACACAAGATAATAATTAAGTTTTTTATTCGCTATTTAAGCTTCTAACATTTTTTTTTTTTTTTTTTTTTTTTTTTACTGGTATAAATGTTAGAAGCTTAAATAGCGAATAAAAAACTTAATTGTTTGCATTTTTGTTCTCTGCTTTTCGATACTTTCAAAAAGCAAATCGTAGCAACCAACGGTTGTTCATTTGTTTGAAAGGTTTTACACCTTGTTAGAGACTTTTATAAATAGAAAAGCTTGTTTTTTGTGTTTTGACGGATATTATTAGAGCATTTTTCTTTTTTAAATTCTCAGCAATTTATTTGGATTGTTGGGATATAAAGTTGAATGTTTGAGAATATCTTTCAAAAAATTTCCAAAGTCTACTGATGATTAGGGTAGTTCCTATGAAATGTCGACATATAGATAGCTGCGAAACATAGAAAACAAGCTATTTATAATATTTTTTTTACACAAGATAATATTTATGTACATATTTTATTCTACTGTAAAAAACATCCGAAAATTTTTTTACGGAAAAAGTAATTGAAAAATATTTGCTACAAAAACGGCAACAGAAAGTAAAAACTAATGAGGCCTTTAGATTTAGAATCTGTTTATGAAGTTTGTGACGATGTTTACAATTAATCTCGGATAGACATTAATAAGTCTTCCAGACGTCATTTTCAATTTATTTAATCTTCTTATGACTAATGAGTCCAAATAGGAAAGTCTATTGTGTTTTCATAACTTCTATTGCGGTATTTGGTCCATTTTTTTTAAATTTTTTAAACTTTTCTTAGTCTTTTATTTGAAGTTTCTGTTGCAACTTTTACTTATATTGTTATATGTTTCGAGGAAAGTACAGGGATATAACTTATTAAGCCTTTTAGTTGAAAGCAGAGAGCGCTTAATCAGGCCTTTTCAAAGGCCTGCTTACACCTTATTTTCGCTGCGGCAAATAAAAAAACTTGAACTATTTTCCATTTCTCAATTTTCTAACTCAGAAAACAATAAACATTTTATACATGCCCCCGTGGAAGCAGTTATTTTTCAACTTCCAAGTGTGATTTTGTATTTGTAAATTGTTTTAATTTAGTTTAAATATATAATTTTATAAAATTTTATGCATACACAGCAACACGTTTTAATTTTTTTTTACTCGTACATGACTTGAACTGAAAACTGACAAACAGTTACGACAGATAAAACGACTACCACACAAGAAAAGTCAAATAGACATTTAAACATACGAGTATAATATATATCACGTACGTATAAAAACTTTTCATACACACTTGTGCTATTCACAATTTCTTATTCTTACGTTGAAATGGAATTATTTGTTACGCATGAAATAATTCAAATTGCCATAACCATACCATAGAAAACCATTAGAATTTCTATTGAAAATCATGTAAATTTCTATGGTAATGGAAACAAAAAATAAAACACACCAAGTTGAAAGAACTTGCAAGAAAATGGGAAAATCTTAGCAAATACTTGCTCAAGAGGATTTTTATGTCAGAGCAAATTTGGGTTTCTAATTAAACAAAACCTTTTCTCATTTGGCGATGTTATCCTGCTGTAAAGTAATTGGAATTCAGAAAATATTTGCGCTTTTCCACTTTTAAAAGCAAAATTTAAATGCTACACGAAATTAGTATTATAGTTGCGGAACAAGTCTTGCATGGGTCTGCTCAACTTAATCGGGTAAACGGTTATGGCAAACGCACCACCCAAACTTGACATTAATTCCTTGAATGCGTTGGAACAATTTCTTCCAGCCAGCCAAATACTATAATTATTTTTATTGGTTTACCTGCTTTGTTTTCCTAATAAAAAAATTGTCTTTTTACATTTCATAAAATACAAATAGTATAAAACCAGATCCTGGAAATAAACCGCAAAGGTACGAAATATATAGATAAAAAATAAATGAAGTTTTGTTCAAAATTGAATCAAAAAGGAGGCCACAAAAAGAAGATAAATTAAATAATAATGCATATGTGATTCAATATGAGACGAATGTAGATAAAGAAAAATTAAATGCTCGGTGGCTGGGTGGTTAAAGCAGCAGATCATGATACGTCATGATCTGAGTTCAAATCCCAGTGGGTGCTGATGAGTAGTGCAGCGACTACGAAACAGCTAGTTGTCCCCCAGCTGAAGATTTGATTATTATTATTGTCTTCTTCAATCAAAAATTATTGATCACAGCAGATTTGTATTGTAAAAAATCCTTCTTAATAGAATTCGTCGAGTTGGCAACTAATTTGGGGGTTGTTTTTAATACTAGGCTATCGTGGTCGTATCACATAAGGGTGACAGTGGGAAGAACCTACCATATACTATGTAATTTGTAGGCGGTTGTAGATTCAACATCATTTGTAGCAAATTGCGAAGGCATACCTAATTCCCGCTCTTCTTTATGGCTGTGAAATTTACGCTACCTATGATAGTGAGGATCAACGGAAACTTAGAGTTGCTTATAATAATATAGCTCTATATGTTTTTCTTAAAGGGCGTCATGATCACATTTCAGTGTTCGCTTATCAGATATTTCAAATTGAATTTGTGAATCTAGTAAAAGTTACATGTTTTGTCTTTTTGCATAAGGTTATCACCTCTAGGCAACCTAACTATTTGTATGTTAGAATTCAATTTGCCCGATCAGGACGTGCAAGGAAGATTATTCAGCTGAGATATACATCACTTTTTTCACAAAAACAGTTTCTTATTCATGCCGTTAGTCGATGGAATTTTTTACCGAACAATATTCAAAACCTCAACAATGTAGACAATGTTTGAAAAAGAGTAAAGCTATGTCCACACGGTTGTCAGATGTTACCATATTGTAAGATCTAGCAACATGCCAGACAATGAAAAATTTCCCGCAAAAGTAAATTGTATGTTCAGACGATCGTAATAAAATCTTACAATTTCATTGTCAGACTATGGTCTGACAAATAATTCATCTGACAACGAAAATTGTCATGTTCACACGGTTGTCAGATTGTTAGATGAACAAAATTGCCAGACATGTTGTAAGGCATTGCCATTTATGTGTATAAACAACCATCTGTTTGGCAGTGTTGCCCATTAAACTTTTTTCTGACAACGATGCCATTGTCAGGTGCATTAATTTTATATTATCTGACAATTAAAAATGCCGACAAGGAGTGCTCTCACGATTGTCAGATGCCTGACAACATTGTCATCTTACAATTGATTGACAATTGTTTTTCATTTCATTTCATTTAATTTATTTACAAAAATATGCAATACAAAGCCTCAAGGGCCAATATAATTATATTACATCACAGCAGCATAGCCTGAGTATACAAAAATGTTTAAAACAAAAATAAAAAATAATTAATATATTATATAATTAATTTAAAATAAAAAAGCTAAATCAAGAATACCAGAATACTCCAGCTCCCCAGCTGAAAAGTTAAGAAAGAAAACATTAGCGCGGAATGAACACGTCCAAATCAGTGGGATAACCAAAGTGATAATATGAAGGCGAAAAGCAAAGTAAAGGGTGTTTTTTTAAGCTAGATAGAACTTTAAATTGTAAAAAGTAACACAAAAAATTAAATTTTGATGAAACATTTTTTTTATTTGTTTCAGTATACTCTGACAAATCATCATGAATAGACTCACGCTTGAACAACGCTACGAAATTATCCAAATTTACTTTGAAAATCAGTCGTCGATTCGCGCAACTTATAGACGACTTCGTCATTTGTATAGCGTACATAATCGTCCATCTGAACAAGCCATTCGTCGAACTGTGGATAGATTTCGTACCACATACTCTCTAGAGGATGCAATAACACCAGCACGTCGAAGGAATGTGCGTACTGAAGAGAATATCGCCGCTGTAAACGAAAGTGTGGAAGAAGATCCAAATTTATCGATTCGTCGTCGGTCGCATGAATTGGGGCTCTGTCCGTCCACTACGTGGAAAATTTTGCGCAAAGATCTCGGCCTACACCCGTATAAGATCCAGCTGGTGCAGGAATTGAAGCCACGAGACCATTGTATGCGTCGTTCTTTCGCCGATTGGGCTCTAGAGCAGTTGGCAACTGACCCGTTGTTTTATCGCAAAATTGTGTTCAGCGATGAGGCGCATTTTTGGCTTAACGGGTTTGTTAATAAGCAAAATTGCCGCATATGGAGTGAGACCAATCCACAAGAGACCCTACAGACTCCATTACATCCAGAAAAATGCACTGTTTGGTGCGGTTTTCATGCTGGTGGCATCATCGGACCTTATTTCTTCAAAAATGAGGCCGGAGCTCGCGTTACGGTCAATGGAGATCGTTACCGCACCATGATCAATGATTTTTTGGTCGAAAATATGGATGACATTGATCCGGAGGAGATGTGGTTTCAACAGGATGGCGCTACGTGCCATACGGCGAACTCAACCATCGACTTACTGAAATCAAAATTTGGCGATAAGTTGATTTCGAGAAATGGACCTGTCAATTGGCCTCCAAGGTCGTGCGATTTGACACCTCTCGATTATTTCCTGTGGGGCTACGTGAAGTCACTGGTTTATGCTGATAAACCAGCAACAATTGACGCCTTGGAGGCCAGCATTGTTCGTGTTGTTCGTGACATACGGCCAGCAGTGCTCGAAAAAGTGGCCCAAAATTGGACGTCCAGAATGCGCTTCGTCAAGAACAGCCGCGGTGCCCATTTGCCCGAAATCATTTTCAAATGTTAATGTCACGTATTGATCTTTCGAATAAAAAAAAATTTTGATTACAATTTAATTTTTTGTGTTATTTTTTACAATTTCAAGTTCTATCGGGCTTAAAAAAACACCCTTTATTTCAAAGCATAGATGAAAACGTTAAAAGTTTCAAACGAAACACGTTGTGAGAATGAGAGAATATGCGCAGAGAAAAAGGTAATATATTCCACCATCTAGCAATCCTAACGACAAAAGATTTATCAAAAAAAGAGCAAGAAATCCTCGATATAAGTTACTGAGGATTTTTAGAAGAGCGCAGAAACGTAAATGACCTATACAATGCTAAGGGTGTTGAAGTCTTGATAATCTTGCGAAACAGGACCAAATTACGAATCATTAGAAATTTAGTAAAACTACAACCAAGAAATCGTTCAAAGAAAGGCGAGATATGTTCGCGTCGGCGGACATTATAGACAAAACGTACAATAATGTTAATGAGACGGTTAATTCTATGCAGAAACATGGAGAATGTACCCGAAAAAACTTCAAAACCATAAATAATGAGCGACATTAGCAATGCCCGGGAAAGTTGTGATCTGATACGAAGGGGAAATGAAAGGTTCGCAGAGTATATCCTACGTAGAATACCGAAAAGTTTACCACTTACCATATCGATATGGTTTGAAAAGGAAGGTTTTGCGTCAAGTATTATACCTAAACATTTAAGCTGATCAACAAAAGAATTGCGCATCCCGCCCTAGAATATGTCTAGATCAGTAAAGAAGCGATGACTGTATCCAAAAGTGATTGCCTTAGTTTTAGCAGGATTTACGTTCAAGGAATTGTTAGACATCCATTCGAGCAACCGTCCTAGACAAAAGTTAATATTCGCCTGCAGAACACCCGGAAAATCCAGAGGACTCTTGAACAACAAAAACACATCATCAGCGAACAAAAATGTCTCACAGGCTGTGGAGTTCACAAATTCAGGTAGACTGTTAATGTATATAGTAAATAAAAGGGGACCTAGTACTGATCCCTGGGGAACACCGGATAGAAGAGTCCGCAACCCAGAGCTAACACCATTAAGCACAGAAAATTGAGACCTATTTGTCAAATAAGAATAAACGAGCCTACAAGCCGATCGGGAAAATTTAAAATCATTGCTGAGCTTGTCTATAAGTAACTTATGGTCAATTGAGTTAAAAGCTTTAGAAATGTCGAGGGAAACTACAACACTAAAATAGTTGTCAATAACGTTCCGCCTAATAGAGTCAGTCATAGTGAGAAGTAATGACGTAGTATTAAATCCTTTGCGATATGCGTATTGCTTATCGTAAATAGCATTAGATACACATTCTAGACTTTGGTATTTAATAATATGCTCAACAACTTTAGATACAGCAGGAAGTAAAGAAATGGGTCTAAGTAAGTTAAAAATTGGCAGTTCACACGATTGTAATACATTTTGAGACAATTTTACTGGCAATATTGTAAGATCTGACAACCATGTGAGTTTTTTGCATAAATGTACAGTTCACTTTATCTAGCTTTAATTTTAAATTAAGTTCTAATAAAGCTGTTTTTGAATAAAGTTCTGATTTATTTACTAACACTTTCATTTATAAGATATTCATCTTGTTGTGTTAGGCTTTAATCATAATCATAAAGAAATAAATAAAAATAAAAAAATATTTTAGCAGTTGCATGTTGCTACAAATTTCAAATAATCAATATCTCTACTCCACAAATACTTGATTAAAATCTTTTTAAAGCTCAAAGACAAGAGGAATTAAAAAATATTCCACAAATTTGTGGCCACAACCAGTTATCGGGTTTTTTGTTTTACATTTTTGCTGAAAACAAATTGATATTTATACAATTTTTTGTTTGTGTCAACTGGAAACAACGCTTTTGATTTATATACGAGTACAGACATACATACATACAAACGTTTGTATGTTCGATGAGTTTCTTTTGGGTAATAAATTCAGCTTACACTATTTAAATCTTACTTGGCACCTCATAAAATGGGGCACTTTCAAACAAATCCATAGCAAAACTTAAGTACATACTTATGCACATACACACACACACACACATACATACAAATATGTTTGTAATTTTGAATATATACTTTTTTTCTTTTTTTTTGAAGATTTTAAGTATGTATCTTCAAAAGAAACTTTTATACTTACTAGCATATCTGCATTATACAATCTTTAAATTTTGTTTCTTTTTTTCATCTTAATCGCTCGTGTGTTGAAATCCACACATAATAACATATAAAACCCTGCATCTGACATGTGCTTAATCACTTTTGAAGACAATTTCGAAAGAAATTTTTTTCCTTCTTTTACTTGCTTTTCTTTTTGTCTTTTTTTTTTTTTGTATCTCTTATATTTTATTTCATTTTTCTTTTCTTTTAATTTTGACATGATGTGTAATATAATATCAACGGATCTATACATCAAGTACTTATATACACATTTTATAATAAACATTTAAACTAACTTGGCTTATAAAGTATTTTTGTATTGCTGTGCTGGGAATCTTTACGTACGCATGTATGTGTATGTTTTGGTGACTGTATATGTATATGTATATCGTGCCCAGTTGGCCATGTCTTGAAGACATCTTAAGCGATGGCTAAAGACAGTTGTGAAAAGATTTACATCAGCACCTGCCTTGCGGCCTAATCTGATGATGGACCAATTCCGCGGAGTGAATTATTCACGATTCACCAGCGCTGCCGTGTGGCTTAACAGGCTCACACAGATAGCAATTCTTGCCATCTGAGCAACTTCTGGTTGATGAGTTCGGGCCTTCTAATCTCTCCTGTATGCAATTTCCCAGCAATCAATGGAGTACAAGGCTTAATGAGTTGGTAGGCCGAAGCCCACTAAGAGCAACAGCCCTTAAACCAACTCACCCGTCAACCATCACCACTGGTTCCTTACAATACAGGTATCTGTTGTATAGGCAACAGATCCTCGGGAGATTGTTAGTCCCCGAAAAAAGCCTCACACCAAACAATTATCAAGGATACTAACACTTCCTGCGTTTTAGGTTTCAACCAAATAGCCACGATATCACGCAAG
Organism: Thecocarcelia acutangulata; assembly: GCA_914767995.1. Lineage (NCBI taxonomy): Eukaryota > Metazoa > Arthropoda > Insecta > Diptera > Tachinidae > Thecocarcelia > Thecocarcelia acutangulata. The sequence continues at coordinate 119,355,804 of OU612096.1, read as the reverse complement.
ATCACACAAGCGACAGTTTGCCTCAACGCATCGTCGACGATTATGTACACTACATTTTCCTCTACTATGTCGTGAGACGAATATATAAGTGACAATATCCACACTGCTTCGTCAATGATTATGCAGGCGACGACTTCCACCACAGTATCGTCGATGATGGCATAGGCGACATAGTCATTGACGATTGTTCCGACGATATCTTCACTAAACTGTCGTCAATGATAGTTAGTGATTTAATGAAAATTATTAATTAATTTGTTTCAGCTTCCAATGTCTGTTGAAAAATTTACTCTATTTTAAATAATCAGAAAATTTTTAAAAATTACTTACAGTGTCATAACACAAGGTAAGTTCATTTACTAAAAATTTTCACAAATTTGTAACAATTGTTACTTCTAGTAAACGTTCATTAACCCAAAAAACTCGCTGGGAGAGAACGTCAAAAGAGCGTAAAAAATTGAGAGGCAGAACAAGTCTTGCAAGTAAAATTTTTACTTGCAATAATTATTCAAACAGCTGTTTTGCGTTTGTGTTTACAAAACAATCAGTCATTTCACAGAGCTTAATTCCGTTCGGAAACGGAATTGACTTCTTTTTTTACTTCTTCACAAAACGAAAAACTAAAATATTTTTCGGAATGAAATCATTTCTAATTGCAAGAATGAAACTAGTTTTATCTTATAGAATGTATTTCATTCCGAAAAAGTTTTAAATTTTCGGTTTTTGAAGAATGAATAAACCAAAGAGGATTAATCTTGCATATATATTTGAAGACAATGTCGTGTAGGACGATTTTGCCTACTGGGTATTCAAGTATGTCTGCATGTATGTTCTTGCACAAATCTTACTGTATGAACGTATGAAACCGTAAAGAACTTTATAAGAATTTGTTACTTCTATTTTGTTTCTTTTTCCTAAAAGAGAGCAAACGCATGGTTACAACACACAATATTTGATAACTTTTTCTAAGTTTTGTTGTGCAGAGTTTGAAAATATGGACTAGATATGATTAGTAGTGGCGTTGCCCGCATATTCATGGCATGATATAGGCAAGTTTTCTTAACTATTTGATAAAATTATTTAAATTTTATTAAATTTATTTAGTGCAATGCAAAGCTTGGAAATTATTTAAACTTATGCCGTGTTAGATAGCGTTAAAGGCAACTCAACTTTATCACAACCAAACTCTTTTTGCATATTGTGATACTCAATTACTTTCAGCTGAGCTTGGCCTAAAATTGCCAACTTAAAATTACGAATTGCCAACTTCAACAAATAAGTTTAACAAGTAAAAATTAACAAATTGCAAATTCACTGCATTTCCATAATGCGAGGGAGGTTCGGAAACTTCTTAGCCAATTAATGAAAGCGAATAGTTAGTTTTCCAAAAATATTTTTATTTTTCAATATAATCTCCTGAAACTTCAATACACTTAGTCCAACGCTTTTCTAGCAATTCTATCCCTTGATTAAAATAGTTTTCTCAAGGTCTTCAAAATAGTGGTTTACAGCTGTAATTGCGTCTTCATTTGAGGTAAAACGCTTGCCAGCTAGAAATTTTTTTTTGATTTGGGAACAGGTAAAAGTCACTGGGAGCTAAATCAGGAGAATACGGTGGTTGGTCAAGCAACTCGTACTTTAATTCGTTGATTTTAGCCATTGTTAAAACACTCCTGTGCGCTGGTGCGTTGTCTTGATGAAAAATTAGTTTTTTGTGTTGTAAGCCAGGACGTTTTTCTCGAATTTGTACATTTAATTGATCCAAAAGGTTGCTGAATACTCTGAAGTACTCTGAATTTATTGTTTCACCCTTTTGCAGATAGTCAATCAATAAAATACCTTTGAAGTCCCAAAAACCCGTTGCCATAACCTTACCAGCCGATTGAATTGTTTTTGCCTTTTTTGGGGCACTTTCTCCAGCTTCAGTCCATTGTTTGGATTATTCTGTTGTCTTTGGAGTATAGTGGTGGATCCATGTCTCGTCAACACTTATGAAACGACGCTTAAAATCCATTTTATTTCGCTTAAAACGATCCAAACAAGCTTGAGAATTGATCATTCTTATGCGTTTTTGGTCGACGGTTAACAAATACGGCACCCATCTTGCAGAAATCTTTTTCATCTGTAGTTAAATGGACTCGATCATTTGAGATACCCATGATATTAGCTATTTCACGCACTTTTATTTGTCGATCATTTAATACCATATCATGCACTTTGGCTACAATTTCTGTTATTGTGGCTGTTTTTGGACCTCCACTACGTGGTTCATATTCAATGTTTGTACGACCACTGTTTTACTGTTGCATATAAAGGATCACTTTCACCTAATACATTCACCATATCATTATGAATTTCTTGTCTCGATTTTATGTAAATATTTAATGACACCACGCATTTCGAATTTTTCCAATGTAAAAAAATCGCGGATGCGTCTTTTGTGAACAGTTGTTTCTATATGAAGGAGTTACCAGATCGAAACAAAATTTAACATGTATTCATAGCAGAGATGGAAGTTTCCAAAACTTTCTTAACATTTTTTTCTTTATACCGCGCTTTTTGTGCTAGACTAAGAAGTTTCCGAGCCGCCTTCAAATACATATTCAATATAAACAAAATTTTTAATATTTGCAAAAAATTCCTTTAGCTCAAGGTCGTTTTTGGTATTTTTTTTTTTTTTTTTTTTTTGAGGTTTTAATGTATTTTTCTATATTTCGTCTTACTGCAATAAAATATTTGAATTTAAATTATAAAACACAATTTTTTAAAAGAACTAAAAATTGTTCTCGTCTGTTATTGTCCAATCAGTTAAATTTAATTAAATATGTTATTTATTTAATGTTAAGCTTTTTTCTAGAAAATATCGATTTTGGCGAAAAATATCTATTTTTGCTTATAGGCGTTTGACTATCAACCGTTTAAATAAGCAGCTTTGAACTTTTCCCTAAATAACAAAAATTTCACTCACATTCATCAATGTGTCTGAAATTATATCAATTTTACTATTATTATTCCAAACATGTCTTTTAAATCAATACTTTGGTGTTGTTGCAAAAAAAAAATCTTTGCCAACATTTTTAATATGCCAACAACAGCAGCGTGTATAAAAATCCAAACCCTGACTGCTAATTGAAACCCAAAGGAAATTTAAGTTCCTTTATAATGAATGTACAGAAATTGTTCGTAGCAATATAAAAGCAGAAGAGAAAAAAGTTTAAGAGGAAAATAAGAAACGAAAAGGTTGTCGGGAGACGGGAAGAGTGAGTGCGCGTTCGATAATGACTGTGATTAAAAGACAGCTCAAAGGCAAATTGTAACACAAGGAAGCAATTAAAGGCGTGTTGTTCAACGCCATTGTCGGAGTAATTATTACTAAACGTATGAATTCAGCAACAACAACAACAACAGCAACAATGGCATACAACATCATAATGAAGAAAGCGAAAATTAAGTAAAAACGCAATAAAAACTTAAATCTTCACAAATAACAATAACTAGGTAGACTAACGCGTCTTTGAAAAATAAAAAAAAGGAAACATTCTGAGATGCTGCCAGAAGCCAACCGCCATGTCTCCAATGTTCAATGTTTAAAGATTGAAGAAAGCAAAAACAAATTGTGTGCAGAACTTCGAAAGAGTCTAAACATAGAACAGCAATTGTTATAAATAAATAAATTAATATTTTAAAAGGCACAATAACTAAAAATTATAAACAGCTTGCAGTCGTAAAGCAGTTCTGGGCTGAAGAGCAGCTCTCGCGTAATCGTAATTATTCCTTAAGTGTGGTCAGGCTTGTTGTTTTTGTTCTTCGGTCTTCGAAACTTTGTCTCACTCACACTGGTTAACGGTTTGCCTCAACTAACTGTATTGGATTACAGTTTTTTTTAAGAAGTTATTCATTGTTGACCACGTGGAAACTTCCTACGTGAAAGCATAGGTCGTTATAGTCAGTCACAGAAACGCTACAAAAGTACTCTTAACACCATCTTGGGCATTATGGTCTTTGTCACCTGTATAGTTACTAAATAAATAAATAAATAAATATATGTCTATATTTCATAGGAGCTATCCTAATAGACTTGGAAATTTTTGAAGGATATTATCAAACATTCTACTTTATATCCCAATAATCTAAATAAATTATTGAGAATTTAAAAGGAAAAATGTTTTAATCATACCCGTCGAAATACAAAAAAAGCTTTTTATTTCTATTAAAGAAAGGTAGAGCGGTGAGAAAGGTAAAAAATAAAAAGCTTTTTTTTGTATTTTGATGGGTATGATTAAAGCATTTTTCTTTTTAAATTCTCAATAATTTATTTAGATTATTGGAATATAAAGCTGAATAGTTGACAATATATTCCAAGTCTATTGATGATTAGGGTGGCTCCTATGAAATGTGGACGTATAGACAGCTGGGAAACAAAAAACTAGCTATTTATAATTTTTTTATTTGTATCAATTTTCAGATGCTAGTAGTATAGTGAATAATAAGCCCAGGTGTTTAAAGCTCAATAACTTAGAATAAAAACCACTCACAGCCGTCCTTAGTTCAGACTTAAAAAGGAACTATTTTTGTAAGATCGTTAAGACTTTAAGGGCACTAGATTGGATTAATGGAACTGAATGAACATTTTTTGGACAAGTAAAATGATACATTAGGTCCATTCGACCTGAAGTCAATTTCCGAATTTGCTCGTACAACAGTTTTTCCCTAGTATTAAACTTCTGAAAATTTATGTCTTGAAAATTTGTAATTGCACACCACAAGATTTACTTACAGCGCAACCTAAATTAGGACGTCAAGGGTAACGTAATTTTACGCTGCAGGAAATAACTTACCTAAGAGCGTTAACGTTATGCTAGCAATATTGTTCACTATCATTGTTTAATAAAGGTGTCTTTACATGCTAATACAAATATTTAAAACTGTCAAAAACGTATGAAGAATAAGGGATATATTACCGTGTAAAAGCAAATTGATAAGCGGTCGATAAATCTCCATGTTCTAAACCATTTCAGTCAACTCTGTATTCTCATCATATCAGAGGTGTATTTTTAAATTTACATTGGCAGCACTTGGAGTATTTATTGAAGGTGGGACAACATTTAGAAACCCAAACAATTACAATTCAAGAATATTGCATGTTGTTTTTGTAAACTTTTTGTAGAATTGTTACCATCAGTAATTTTATTAGACTTTCATAATAATACTTTGATTATACTTATCCCACAAGCGTAAATGTAAATAATAAAAATTTTTGTCCATTTTTTTTTATGTACGGAGAGAATTTCTTAATATTTTGCTCCCCCACAACCTAAATACCTTGCCATTACCATGCAAACGTGCCTTAAAAATCGCTAAATGGAAATATTAGTGTTAAAGTCACTAAATTAGTATGAAATTACTTAAAGTGTGATCACTGATTGTGGCAAAATATGAATAGCATTTGTCTTGAGAGAGTTTAAAGTTTTCTCTCCTACGCTGTGCCAAAATTGGATTTTCCAATTGCAAAGCGTTGACGCCGAGCTATTTGGTTTGGTCTCATACGTTTTGAATGTGTATGGGGATGTTTGACAGATAGATTACTTTTGATGCGCTAAATTAGGTTGCGTTGTAAACAGATTTTTTTCTAATTCAAAAATGGGTAAAACCGGTAAAACGATATAACCGTTTTCGAAGTTTATGCAAGATATTATATAAGTGAACAGATGGTGGTTTGTGATTTTTCTATTCGTAAGGGTATAAATCAGATGAAGCACGAATTTTGGCACTTTTTTTGTACCTCATTTATACCCCCAAAAATCAAAATAGAATTCTACTCCTTTATGCTTCTCAAGTTGATGGCTTGAAGTCTCGAAATAGCTTCTGCCCTTAAGCAACTCATGCGTCTTTTCCCCACGTCTGGTTTTCACATTATAGGCAACTTTTGACTTGGACAGTCAGATATAAGAGTACATAAATATATCTAGATCACATGCCGTTTATTCTAAATAAATTCCAAAAAAAAAACTAACATTTGCAGAACTAATTCCGCTAAACTCTGCATTACACAAAATAAAACTTCCACTGCCGCTGGCTAAAATAATGACTGACTAAACAGTTTGGCTGATTTGTTGGTTAAATGATGAATGACTTGGCTGAAAAAAATAAAAATAAATCGGGCCGACATATACGAGTACGAGTATAAAGACAGATAGAAAAAATTGTATGCTTTACTTAAAATGCACTGTACGGCATCGGCGTTTAATTAAACCCTAGAATTTGCTTTAATGTTGTTTTAAATATTTGTATTTAAACTTGTTTTTCGTTTTCGGCAGCGCAAAAACGGACGTTTTTAATAGGTTTATTTTGCTTCTAGTGCTGCTTGAATTCTTCTAATGAGCTTTTTGTTCTACTGGTACTTGCTCTATAAGCAATAATTTATAATGAAGAAATTAATTATATGTTTTCGTATTACGCCAACAAGAAGAAGAAAAAAAGTGAAGGAATATTATGAAATTAAATAATTACTGATGTAAAAATAATTCCTGCCATTATAATGTGTTATTGAAGCAGCTTAGAAGAGTTGCTACTTGCAAGCTTCATACTTCACATAAACACACAAACACTTACCCGTGGTCTTAAGTATAAATTTACTTTCGCCTGCCACTGGATTTTTTAAGGCCAGAGCTGGTATATGCAAAACCTTTAAATTGCATATATGATCAATATGAGACAAATATAGACGAAAAAATAAATGACTGACTCATTGGCTCAGTTGGTTAAGCGGCTGTATTAAAAATACATCATGAGCAGTGTTGCGACTGCGAAACAGCTAGTTGTCCGCCAGCTTTAGTGTATTCAATTATTTTTTCCTGTCTTCTTTGATCAAGAGTTACTGATCACCGCATTTATTATTATAATTAAAAAATAATAATATTTCTTGGATATAGCCAGGATGGAACTGGAGCCAGACGAATGACGCCATCATATATAATATTAGAAATAAAAGAAAAAAACTTGTAATAAAATTTTATATTAGCTGGATTTATCAGCAAATGGGACTTCCTTAAAGATTATATAACAAAAAAACGAAGTAACTCAACCGATGTTAAGTTTTGCGTCTAGCACGTAATTGTCAAGTTCACCACTCACCAATGCCCTTATGGGGATTGCACGCAGGTGGCAACCTTTTGTTATATATTTCTATGAACACTTTGTGGAAGATCTCGAACCTTCTAATTCCTCTGGCTTTCGGGAATTGCTGGCCTAGAGCTCACAAAGAGCATCGGACCTTAACCAACTCAACCACCTTTCCACCACTTCTGGTATCTTACATTACACGAGGCATCTGTTTTAAGATAACACCACCTCGTGGAACTGCAATTAGGTCTCTGTAAATCGGACATGCACTTCAGTTACCAGGGGACACTGATTGCCCTGCCTGCGAGCTTAGTTTTAACCTACAACCCCTACAACCAGAAAGTTACAGCCAAGTAATAAGCAACTCAACTACGTTCAGCGCGGAGATTACAGCTGATCTCGAACCTTTCAAGAAATTTCTAAACTTTGATGTAAAGAGGGCCGAATGTGCTCTAAAATTGGATAGAAAAAGCTTCAGAACACTGACAGTTGCACTTACAGGTCATTATACCTGCCTTAAGCACCTGTACAGGGTGGACATCTAACACAGCCATATGCAGATTCTGCGGAAGAGGAGACAATGGAGCTTTAGGACACAGGAGATATAGTTTCTAGTTTGGTTTCTTCACGTACTTAACCCGTAATGCGGCAAGGAGACGCACAATATATTTACAATGGTTCGTAGTGCAGGTGGCCGATGAGGGTAGCCTTCCCATTCAAATTATAATACTAAGAACCATTTTTTTCTTTGCGTGTATTTAATATTGCTTTGAAAGTGAGGTGTTGCTGAAGAAAACGATTTCATAGTTCATATTGTGAGAATTTATTTATTTTAATAAAATTTATCAGTCTAAAATGTTTTCAGAAAATTACAATAAAGTACGTTTTGTGTTGCGAATCATACTACGCAATTGAAGATAAAAAATAACTGAAGAAAACGATTTCTTTACATTAGTTCATATTGTAAGAATTCATTTATTTTATTAAAATTAATCAGTCTAAAACATTTTCAGAAAATCGCAATAAAGTACGTTTTGGTCTGCGACTCATCTTCCGCAATTTAAAACTAGTCCTAAGCAATACACCGAGAAAGAACTTTATGAATGGTATTCATAAAACTTTTATAAAAATTTATACATATAATGCCTGCAATTTGACTTTAATGCAATTAGAGAAGTGGCCTTAAGTAGTTTTCCAGCTCTGTCTACGGTACAGTTTCTCAAGTCAAGGAGGCTGAGGTGGCTGAAATTGCTTTTTAAAGCATAAACATCCTTTTAACTGCGTGTCGAAGCATAATTAAATTACTTTTATTTCTTATTCTGTTCTCTGCTTATATGCCAGGCCATATCACACACAAAAAGAACACACACACACACACACACAAATATTCATAAAACAGTAAAAATAATGAATACATGACTAAATGAAATCTCAACACATGTTTAGATTCAATACAGAAGAGGAGCAAAGAATTTTTTAGTTGCAGTAAATAAAATAAAAACTTAATTTGTTGGGACATTTTTGGAACACGCTTGTATTAACACGTTACGAAAATCGACATATTCATGTTTAAGCGTGTCAATGCATGAGCGCCATATTGATTTAAGTGTTGTCGCCGTATACGAGTACTTTAAGCCAGTAAACATAAATATGTAAATGACGACTTGGACTGAATGCCATTTGTTGAAACTTGAGCTTCACTGCTTCAAAACTAATGGAAACCATTAGTTTTGCTGATATATATCCTAAAAGAGATGATATATGTCCTAAAAGGCTCAAGTAGAATAATTTTGACTGCATATCTTCTAAAGCTGATGTAATAAAGCAAAAGTTCGGAAGAATTCGCGAATGAATTGTAAGTATTTGCTGTTGAAATAAACACCAGAGATCTGCAACGGTGCACTGCAACCATAAGTACACCGGTTGTTACCCAATCCACATCCGAGTATTTTAAGCACTCTTAAAATTTTATGCGGTATTATTTATATCTGTCGTTCGCTTGCAAAATCTTGATACATCAAAAATGTAACCAATCATTTTCGTATCTTGTCTATGTTTTTAAGAGTAAAAGAAACGATCACAAAAAAGAGTGTTATTGTTATTGTTATTAGCACTTAGTAAGAGAAACATTTTGAGTATTTTCTATCTTCGTTTCTAATCGTTTTCTTAATCATACATACATCGTACGTGGTCACAAAATCAAGTTGTAAAAACAACACTCTCAGCAAATTATTTTATTGTGTATATGCGTCACCTGTTATTTAACATTAACTGAAATCGCGGCTGCCAGATTTAATAACTTGACGGTTTTAAAAATAGCATACTGAATGATGATTTTAAGATTTTTTTTTTTAATTTTAAACGAAAATTTTATTTAAATTAACTAAAATTTAATTTCTAAATTAATAAGTAACTGTGGTTATGGATTAAAACCAAAAAAAAAAAAAAATTATTATTAATGAAGGAACATAATATAAAAGAAATTTAATGAAAATGTGCTTTAAAAAAAATTATTTTTTTAAAGTAAAATTTACAGTCTGCTCGCCGATATCGAATGAAAATGTATGTGGAAGCAAGCTAGTCACTCACATTCGAATTATTTTGGGTTTGTTTATGTCAGTACTATTCGTTCGCATGTACTTATGTATTTTAATTCAATTTTGACACCTCGTTCGCATAGAATAAAGTTAGACAAATCCACATCAATTTTCTTTCGCTTAGAATGCGAATGAACTTAGCCTATCGACATCGGCGAATTGGCTGTTATTCTTTTATATATTTTCTTCAAAACACGATCGGCAAAACATGTTGTTTTAAAAACCTTCTGGCAACGCCGCGCTTAGTACGACTACGTTTACCGAGATGGAGTATACATAAAACTGAACACGCACACTCTGATGGGTAAGGTAAATGTATGACTGCAAATTATTACATACAAATATTAATTTTAAAAATTATTACATACAAATATTTTCGTTGTTAAAAAGAAGTACGAGTACGATTGCCGAATGTGGGAAAAATAATTGAGAAACCAAACCAAGCAGCCACCGCATATAAACTTGATTGGGTATGTTATACACTCTAGTTAACACACGGAAGCTCTAATGTGATGGAAACTTACTTGTGGAAACAATCAGTGACCAATCACACCGCAACTCGATTTAAGACGGGTGTACTTAGATCATTAAAAAAGGCACCGGTTGCAGATCTCTGATAAATACACTGCAGCCTCTGATAAAAGCTCTGCAGTGGTGACATTTAAAAATCTAATGGCCATAAAAGCGTCCTTAAGTGCATTGATGAACAAGTTATCTGGGATAAAAAGCTGCAGAACAAGAGTGCCGGAGTTGACTCAGGACAAATCCTGCTCATCCCAGACTAATGATGCCACACTTGAAAGCCAATATTTCACTCGTAATTTAAGGTACAACGGCTAGGTGGCAACATGCTTTTTAAAAGATATTATGTTCAGTATATTACCAGCTAAAATTTTGAAAGAAATTCTTTTTAAAAAGTAAATGCCAGAGGTTGTTCTTTCTTTTCTTTTCGTTTTTTTCTTTTCACAAACAGCAATTACAAGCCGCATTAAAAACTTATTCGTATTGTCGTTTGTTGTTTGAAAATTTTCCCCATCTCTCCACAATCGAAAAGGAACAGAAAACTTTTTTATATGCACGAGTATTTAGCTTTTTTGACACAACAAGTTTAGAACAATAAATAAAAGTTAAATTGTGTTAGAAAATTGTGTAATTAACACATACTCATAGAATTGTTAGCGAACAATACTCGTGCTTACGCACTTAAGCAGGCTTAATAAGCTCTTTTGATTTTGAACAAGTTTAAATTAGAGCTTTAGACATTCAACCAAAACTTTTTTTACTTAAAAGGAAATACGTTCAAATGTGTGTTTGCAGTATTGTTCTTTTTTTGTAGGCTTATTTTAATATGTTTTATTTTTAATTAAAATTAAAGCTAATTTAAGTTTATTAATTCAAAAGACCACAGATAATAAAACTCGAACTTAAGTAAATAGCGGAGGGATAGAATATGGAAAGGGAGTAAAGACAAATAAATAATTATCTCTGCGAAAGTTTTTAAAATTTTTGGGTAATTAAGCGTCAAAAGCATATAAGCGAACTCGTTTACTTGCTTCGATGAGATAATTAGATGAACACTTTCAATTATCTTACAACTTACAAATGATTACTCGGTTTTTGTGTACACTAACCTTATTAGTGACAGTACTGAAACTAAATACACGTTGAGCTAAGTTTTTCTTTCAGAGTATGTTGCGCGAGTATCGTATATAATATAATTTTCTTTACAGAAAGTAGGGAAAATATTGTCATTTCAATAATGTTAAGAGCTCTAAACTGGACGGCAGCAGACTTCACAACTTCACGATTACAAATGAAGCTAACTTCAAACGCTGCCATCTAATCATAATATCGCGTAAAACTATAAAAACACATAATTTTTTTGGTTTATTTTAATTTTCTGATGCTTTTTTCTGTTAGATACAAGAAAAAAAATTTTCGGGGTAATTGCTGCCAATTTATATTTATAGTGGCAGCACTGCTTTTACTTTTTGCCGCTTATGAAAATAGAAATTAATCTAAGTTGGCAGCAGCAGTAAATGCTGTTGTGAAGTCGTGCTGCTGTAATGTCGTCAAAATAATCGTTTTCATCTCAACATATATATTTGATTTTTGACAGATATCCGCTTGCTGTCTGCTGTCGTCTATGTGTTTAAAGCTTAAAGCACCCCATACACGTTTCAATTCAATTGGCAACTGAATCGGTTGTTGTCCAAATCAAGGCGTTTATGGCTTTGCCAGTTGATTAGTTTGGCCGTTGTCGAGTTGTTTGAAGAAAAATCAAAATATTTTGGTTTTTTCAAGTCTGGCAATTCGATTTTGATGTGTGTGTTCGAGTCTCTTGATCAGCTGTCAAATATTACATGTGTAGTTTTTTTAGCACAAAAAACCTTAAAAATTTTTTAAATTGTCTTTAATTTCATTGAATTTGATAGCTGAATGAACATCTTTTAAGTAAGTTTATGAAGTGTGTGGTCAAGAGTCATTTGAATTGAAGGACTTAATTGACAATTTAATTGAAATGTTTTCGGACTGCTTAAACTTCGCAATGTTAGGCTGGGTAAAGACTGTTTCCTATAAGATTTTGCAAAACCTGTACCGCTGGCGCTCGGGCAAATAACGGTTGGAAATTATTTAGCCGCAGCTAAAAACAGGGTTGTAAATAGGGTTTATATGCTCGTAGTGTAAAAAAAGTGATAATCTTAAAAAAAGAGAAATATGTAATAAAGTTTTCAAATGTTTTAATGTATGCAAACGACGTAAAAATCCTACTTGGTTGGCAGGCCGCTGGATTCCCCGGAATAGCCTAGGTTGTCCAGATCACTTGGGTCCTGGAAAAATCCTCCTATGTTATAATAACTTTTTGGATCATAAATTTCTTTAAATGGACTTAGATTCGTCTTATAATTGGTGCAAAGTCAACCTGATGGAGCTTAGAAAATGCAAGCAAATGCGATTTTTTAGAAACAATCCGAACATCGTTAATTACTTTTTAAATGGTTCTCAAATTGATACCGTGTACAGTATAATGGATTTAGGTATTTTAGTTGATCCAAAAATGAGTTTTATTCCACATATCACAGTTACAATAAATAAAGCCAGGGGTACACTGGGTTGTTCCAAAGAGTTCGCAGATCCGTACATTGCGAAAAGGTTATATACTGCACTGGTACGTCCTATATTAGAATATGCATCAGATTCATTCAAAGCAATTGAGTCAGTGCAAAAGCAGTTTCTGTTATTTTGCCTTTGAGGGTTACGCTTCAACCCTCAAAATTTTTCTTCGTATAGGGCTTGTCTGGCTCTCATCAAGCTGCCTACTTTGAAAAGCCGTAGAACTATGCTCAACGTTTCTTTTGCTCTGAAACTTATTAATGGTGATATCTGCTCTGGAATTACGGTTAATGAAATTTCATTTAGTATTCCTCAACGCTCATCCCGGTATTTCTTTCAGTTATTTGTAGAATTTTCCAGAGTTAATTATGTTGAGGCTGACCCTCTTAGGAGAGTGTGTATGCAGTTCAACCAACTGTTTGGACTAATTGATTTTTTATTAACAGCCAGTTCGCGGATGTCGAAAGGATAAGTTCATTCCCACTCTAGGCGAAAGAAAATTGATTTGAGTTTTTTCTAATTTTATTCTATGCGAACGATGTGTCAAAATTCAATTAAAATACATATGTAAGTGCATGCGAACGAACAATAGTGATATAGACAAACCCAAATTTATTCGAATGTGAGTGACTAGCTTTCTTTCGCATACATTTTCATTCGATATCGTCGAACAGGCTGTAAATCTAAATGTTGTAAAGAATTCAATTATTGTCCATTTAAATTCATAACTTTTCTCTTTGTTGTTTATACCTGTTAATTATTTTGTTTTTTACATATTTTAATATTTATATACACATCTACATATCAACATATTATGGATGTCTGTAAGGAATATTTCCCTAGACAAACTAAATACATAAATAAATAAAAAAATAAAATAAAATAAAATAAAATAAAAAATCTCTAATATTATGTGATGCTATTTATCTGGCTCAAGTTCAAACCTGGCTTTCGTCGAGAATTATTTTTATTATATATTAATAATTGCCGCAATCAATAACTCTTGATCAAAGAAGACGGGGAAAAATAATTGAATAAATTAAGCGGGGGTACAACTAAATAATTGAGAATTTAAGAAGAAAAATGCTTTAAACATTCCCGTCAAAAGTTGAATATTTGACAATATCTTTCGAACGTTTGCAAGCCTACTAATGATTAGGATAGTTCTTACGAAATGTTGACATATAAACAGGTAGGAAACAAAAAGCCAGCTATTAATAATTTTTTAGAACTTTTTTTACTTGATAATAAGATCTAAAATATATCCAAGAACCAATTTTTTACATATTTTCTTTACAAACTGGTCACAATGTAGTCAACAAAAATAAAAATTGGTTTAATTAGTCTGCGGAAAAATGTATCATGGACAACAACCTGCAGTAGTGTCTTCTTGCTGTTGTCAAAATAAACGGTCGCATTTAAGTGTCAGTATTTTATATTTCACATATTGAAGTCAGTAGTGTACTTTCTTCAACATATTTAATACTTTAAGCAAACAAATTTTTTACAATTTTTATGCGAATACGGACTTGTAAAGAGTTGCATTGAAATACTCGTAACTTTTGTTGGGCACGTTTTTAGGACTACTTATTACAAGCGCTTATTATTAAATTAGCCATATTAAAAGCTTAAATATTTTGTTTCACTGTTTTAGAAACACTATTGCCGAATGTAACACAAGAAACATTTTCTTGAATTAGCCAACAAAAAACAAATATTATTTATATTTATGAATAAGGCCCAAACATTTCGTCTGTGCCCTTCGCAGTCAGTCAACCTGCTGGCTAATCGAGCCTCCACACTGCCCCATGGTGTTTGTCGCGTTTGGCGTTTAACTAAACAATTTAGTTGTATTCATAACAAAGGATTTTCTAAATGTGATTTATGTTTGTGAGTATGCGTGATTTTTATATCATGATGAGAGTTTTGCCAACGTTTGAACCCCGTTGGAAGGAACCATTTAAGTGGTACATCCTGTTGCGGCCAGGTATAGGTTGAGCTACACTTATAACATCATTATGACATCAACTAGTCACGCAACAAGTAATAAATAATAATATATATACATTTGCTTTTAAAGCAGCAAAATTTTCATTTTTGATTAAGACAAACTTTGCTTTTAAACCAATGAAGTTATTCCTTTTAGCTGGATGAATATATTGCTTCTTTATTGCAACATAGTCATATCTCAAGAAAAGGAGCTTTTCGAGTTAACAATGCAGAATTGTTAACAGTAGTACCTTTTATATTGGGCCAAAGATTTATTCAAAATACTTTTAAACGCTTTTCTTTAGAAGATATTTTCTAAAAAAAAAAAAATTCTAACCAAAATGTTGACATGTGTTTATGTCGAAACAAGCTTTTTTTAGTTATGACTATGTTGCAATAAAGGAGCGATTTGTATTCGTATGTATGACCAATAAAAGTGGGTAGCAAGCCGGGCAGAGGCAAAATATGATTATTACCAAATATTCGTTTAACAAACTTCCCTGAATCTGATTTTTCACGATTATCAGCATCAAATTTTAATACATCGATTACAACAAATCAAATAATGGATATGTTAAATTAACAGAAATCTGATTGAAACTACTGGGGGCTAATTCTGTCATTCGTGATCGAAATTACTATCGAGTAGAAAATAATTTCGATGTCGTATAAATTTCTAATGATCTGACTCGTTACGTAACGAGTCGAGTTATCACTTCAGTGTTGCAAAATACTGACAAAATGTGTTTTATAACACTGACGAAAATTGTCAACAAAAATCATATGTTTTGACAACACAAATTAAAATTTACGAGCAACAAATTTAATAAAAATAAAAACGCAAAAGAAATGGATTCAATATTATTATATTACGCATCATCGTCTGACTCCGACAAAACGGTTACCCTTAATACAATAAGGAAAAAAATTAGGGGAAGTATTAGATCCTTTAAATTTGCCAAACAACGAGTAAGTGCAGTCAATATTTTGTTCAAATACAGCCATAAAATATAGAATGTTTATTTCACAGTTTCAAGAGACGATTTATACCAGTGGTGCCCACAAGTTCTATATGGAAGAGTAAACATCAATACATTTAAGGAAAAACTATTTTTGTTAAAATTTTTTGTTGTAAAAGGCAAAACATTTACAAAAACAAAATTCCCACTGATAATCGCTGTCGTCAATGTTTACCAGCCAAACATGCGAAAGTGTTGTTGCTTTGCTTTTGGGTGTGTGCAGTGAAGAACGACAAAAACATATATAAGACGAAGTTGTTTGTGTATTTTTCATTGCTAGTGCTGAGCACAGTATTTGTGTATTAAAGAGCACAGCCCTATAGCTAAGCGCATTTACAAAAACCATTGAGTATCAAGCGCATAGGGCTGAGCACACTTGATTTAGACTTACAAAGGAAGCATTTAACTATTTGTTGAGCCAATTAAATTCTGAAGCACAACTTTCCACCGCAGTTCCACCAAAAATTCAATTGGCAGCCACACTTGCGCTTTTGGCTTCAGGAGGATTCCAACACTCCGTTGGAAATGATTTTTTAATCATGATTAGCCAAAGTGCTGTGTGCAAAATCACATCTTTAATTGGTGGACCAGAAACGTTCACCTTAAGAGCAAGCTCTTGCCACAATTGGTTGGCTTTATATTTCCCTTTTTTTTTTTTTTTTTTTTTTTTTATATTGGACCAGTACTCAGGGGATGACCCCTACATATGCAGTGCATTGTACCAGAACTAGGAAAATAGGTTGTGAGGAGGGGGAAAGAGGGAGTAGTGTTTGTGAACATTTGACTTGAACCTTTCAACGTTATAACAGACAGGAAACACGTCTGCAGGCAAATTATTCCACAGACGAAGCGTTCGGCTGAAAAACGAATTTTCTCTGTAATGCGTAGTGCGATTCCCCGGGCGATCGACCACAAATGGATGAGCTCTGGACGATGAGCGCGTGCTACGTAAAAATGTGCGTGTTTCCCTTGTGCAGTATTGGGTAATACACCTTTTGCCAAGTCCGTATGTACTGCCATAAAAATGGCCAAAATTTCAGTGTAAAATTAATTTTCGTTACTGCTGGCCTGAAATAAAAAATTATTTATACATTTAATTTTATAATCAAAACATATTTAGAACTTACATTTCTTTTGTGGTTTTCGGTTTGGCGGGTTTTTTTAAGCTAGATAGAACTTTAAATTGTAAAAAGTAACACAAAAAATTAAATTTTGATGAAACATTTTTTTTATTTGTTTCAGTATACTCTGACAAATCATCATGAATAGACTCACGCTTGAACAACGCTACGAAATTATCCAAATTTACTTTGAAAATCAGTCGTCGATTTCCCGTTGTTTTATCGCAAAATTGTGTTCAGCGATGAGGCGCATTTTTGGCTTAACGGGTTTGTTAATAAGCAAAATTGCCGCATATGGAGTGAGACCAATCCACAAGAGACCCTACAGACTCCATTACATCCAGAAAAATGCACTGTTTGGTGCGGTTTTCATGCTGGTGGCATCATCGGACCTTATTTCTTCAAAAATGAGGCCGGAGCTCGCGTTACGGTCAATGGAGATCGTTACCGCACCATGATCAATGATTTTTTGTTTGAAAATATGGATGACATTGATCCGGAGGAGATGTGGTTTCAACAGGATGGCGCTACGTGCCATACGGCGAACGCAACCATCGACTTACTGAAATCAAAATTTGGCGATAAGTTGATTTCGAGAAATGGACCTGTCAATTGGCCTCCAAGGTCGTGCGATTTGACACCTCTCGATTATTTCCTGTGGGGCTACGTGAAGTCACTGGTTTATGCCGATAAACCAGCAACAATTGACGCCTTGGAGGCCAGCATTGTTCGTATTGTTCGTGACATACGGCCAGCAGTGCTCGAAAAAGTGGCCCAAAATTGGACGTCCAGAATGCGCTTCGTCAAGAACAGCCGCGGTGCCCATATGCCCGAAATCATTTTCAAATGTTAATGTCACGTATTGATCTTTCGAATAAAAAAAAATTTTGATTACAATTTAATTTTTTGTGTTATTTTTTACAATTTCAAGTTCTATCGGGCTTAAAAAAACACCCTATATTTTCAAACTTAAATAAAATAACGTTATCATTGACACAAAGTCTTATCAAGAGCTTTGCACGATGGAATGCAAATGAGAATTTAAGTTTTAAAATAGATTTTTGGTTTGTAAATTTGTACATCGGGCTTTAGTTCAAGATTTTCCATTCTTAAGTGTTTCTTAAGAATTCAATATTCATCTCATATTGAATCAATATGTTTTAGTTTAATATTGAAGCTAACGGAAAACTCTGAATACATTACATTTCCCTAGGTAATATATCTGAACGGTACCGCATGTGTTTCCAAACAATTTTTGGTCATGGCCTGGTTGGCTTTCTTGCTGCAAGCAAGTTGATAATTTTTCTCAGTGTACAATAGTTTAGTTTTCGTCTTTAAAGTTTGTTCTAACAACTTTAAGGTACACTAATGTTATTATTTGGTTTCTTAAAATTATGTTATTTTTTCTTCATATTCTTTGTTGCTGCTTCCTGTTGTTGTTTGTTTTGTTTGTCTTCGCTTTTTTTCATCTAAAAGTTTGAAATGTTACATGTGAGTAGGTATGAATTTGGCCAACCAAAAAGATGTAAAGAATAAAAAAAAACTTTTGATGTTAAGTTTGGTTAATTAATTAAAACAGAAAAACCAGCTTAAATCATGTTTTTAGTTATAATGTGTTGTTTTATTTATTTTTTTTTTTGTTTTGTTAGTTAAGCACACATTTGCTTGATAAACTTAACAAATTTTATGTTAAATATTTATGTTTTGTTATTGACTGTTGTTTTTGTTTTTTTTTTTTTTTGCTTTCCTGTTGCTTCCTCATAAATGGCAGGTTAATTGAAATTAAATCATAACAAGCTCATGCATACATATTTATGCACATATGTATGTATGTTTGTACGTGTGCGCGGACACCTTGTAAAACTTGGAAATTGTTTATATATTTTATTGTGGTGATAAATGGTCTTGTTAACCAACACATCTGCAGTTTTCAAGATGGTTTTATAATCCATCACAAACACAGCAGGAACTTTAAACATGTAGGTAATTAATCTTAAAATCTGATGCTCTTTACAGCGAGTAAATTTAAACATCAAACAATTTTTACCACCTTTATGCTGGCATAAAAGTTTTTTTTTTTTTTGAAAACAACATTAATCCTCATTTGAATTTAATTAGAATAAATTCCAATAAGTATTAAGATAAATATGTTCTGTTGAAATGTTATAGACAAGTTTATGTTTGCGTATTTAAACTTTAGTTCGTTAAATTGAAAAGTTTTTTTTGAATTTTGTACGCTTGATACGACTAACAATTCAATGTTATATGCTGGCAAGTCAGGGCATGCTTTCCCCCTCCCCCACCCATCATGCCATCACCTCTTACCACTATTTATATTTAGTTATTTTGAAATTATTAACTTTTTTTAATCAACACAAAGTACGTTTCATATTTTTTATGCCTCGTTTGTTTTGTAACAAATTTGAGCTCATTAACTAAATATCTTCTTGTTTGAACATACACTCTTGTTTACTTTATGACCTCACACATTGTGACCTTTGAAGAACTATAGTTATTATTAAAATGATTTATTTTGAGATCTCTTAAATTCATATGTCAAATACATATACATATATTCATACATCCAGCGTCAGTACAACTGAAAGCTATTTCATAAGATCAAATTTTGAAAGCTTTAGCCCTGAAAAGCCTAAATTTAAAAACTACATGTCAAATTTAAACAATAGTCATGCTTTAGGTCTACTCTAAACAATAAGCTTTTACTCGAAACTGTACGCAAAGAAAAAGCAGTTTGAAATATGGTTACAGCAACAATAGTATATACTCCATAACATTATGTATTATTGGTAGAAAAGGTTTATTATAGATTTAATTGTAGTTTATTCTCCCTTAAATATGTTCTTTTTTGCATTTCGGTAGTTCTATTGTTACCATCTATCAATTTCAAAATATGGTTGCATACAATAATAGTATTTATGAAATTTTTTTTAAAACAACAATAGTTTTCATCACGCCCAATACCAAAGAACTATTTTTATCATATGTATGATCAACTAATTTACATGCAACAAATGTAAGTTTACCAAATAAATTTAATATTGCCATCATTGACCACATTTTTGTTCTAGTAGTTGCGTTGATTTTTAATATTCTATCGATTATATTTTTATTGTTTTTTAAATAAATAAAAAAAATATTTATACCAGTAAAAAATTATAAATAGCTTGTTTTCTATGTTTCCCAGCTATCTATATGTCGACATTTCATAGGAACTACCCTAATCATCAGTAGACTTTGGAAATTTTTTGAAAGATATTCTCAAACATTCAACTTTATATCTCCACAATCCAAATAAATTGCTGAGAATTTAAAAAGTCTACTGATGATTAGGGTAGTTCCTATGAAATGTCGACATATAGATAGCTGGGAAACATAGAAAACAAGCTATTTATAATTTTTTACTGGTATAAATGTTAGAAGCTTAAATAGCGAATAAAAAAACTTAATTGTTTGAATTTTTGTTCTCTGCTTTTCGATACTTTCAAAAAGCAAATCGTAGCAACCAACGGTTGTTCATTTGTTTGAAAGGTGTAAAGAAATGTTAGAGACGTTTATAATTAGAAAAGCTTGGATTTTGTGTTTTGACGGATATTATTACAGCATTTTTCTTTTTAATTTCTCAGCAATTTATTTGGATTGTTGGGATATAAAGTTGAATGTTTGAGAATATCTTTCAAAAATTTCCAAAGTCTACTGATGATTAGGGTAGTTCCTATGAAATGTCGACATATATATAGCTGGGAAACATAGAAAACAAGCTATTTATAATTTTTTACTGGTATAAATGTTAGAAGCTTAAATAGCGAATAAAAAAACTTAATTGTGAAAAAAATATATGTATGTGTTTATTTCAAAAAAAAAAAGAAAGCCTAATATTTATCAAAAAAAAAAAAAAATAAATAATAAATAAATAAATAATAAAGTAATAAATACGTATTTAGCAATCGCGGAAATAAATAGGTAAGTTAGTACACTAAGATGTAAACCTATATAAGCGGGTGGTGGCCAACAATATTATTATGTAGCCATAATAATATTGTTGGCCACCATGCCATGTAGCCAATCGTTCGTTTTATTATAATATATCATACTCTATCTCTCTGCTTAAATTTTTTTTATATGTATGAGTATTGTGTTAAGTATTACAGCATTTTTGTATAACAATAAAGTTATTTATGAAGTTTTTATGATTGCTTAATGATTATTTCTGAAAAAGTAAGGTTGTTTGGTATGATAATATGGTTGACTACAACCTCAATATGGTAACTTTAATTTGTACTATGGTTACTCACTATTGCAATAATGTTGAAGCAGAATATAGTATAGTTATATATAAAATGTTTTTAACGAAACTATAGTCAGTCATGTCCTTTGTCTTTTGAATATAACAATATAATATTGTCGACAACAATTATATAATTCAACAATAGTATGTTGCCCTTAGAATATTATCGTGTCAACCATATATTTTTTTTCTACGTATGTAAAACTAAGTTAGTTTGAGAGCGGTTTTTTTATTGTCTTCTTAAATAATAAACTTTCTTTAAACCGATGTCAACAGCTGCTAAGAGTTTTATATATATGAATTGATAGCATTAGTGAAGATTCCCATATATGAAAAAACATGTTTTATAAGCCACATGTGATTTACATTCCTTCAGTATGTTAATTTTTTCACAGAAAATCATCAACATGTCTTTCGGAACTTTTAATATATATTTCGAAAAAAAAAAAAAACATCTTCTGATAAGATTTCAATTAGTTCACTCTATATATGCAGCCCTGTCGTAGCGTTCGGAAGTGGAATTGAATCCGGTTTTTAGTTTTTCCATAAAACGGAAAAGTAAGATGCTTTTTCGGAATGAAATCATCTCAAAGGGAAACTATTTTTAATTCTTGGTATTAAAAATTATTTCATTCAAAAATGTTTTGGTTTTACGTTATCTTAAGAAATTTTTTTATATTATTTAAACAGTTTTGAAGCCAAATATATTTTCTCTGAAAAATTTAATTACAAATACGGGCATGTTTAGCATTTTCGATTTGAAAACGCCAAATAGGTTTTCTGACAGGCACATAACATTATAAGTATGGTTTAGCGCTTAAAACCGCCAAATAGATAAGCGCATGCTTCGTATGCATATTAAAATGAACTTACTGAATTTGCCGAAATTAAACTTGTAAAAGCGAATAAAACTAGGACACAACTAAAATTTAATATTTTCCTTTTTCAAACAATTATTTTTTGAGTCTTTAAAATATGAACTAACAATAAGTATTTAAATCTTGGTATTATATACAAAAAGTTATTTTTATTGGCTGGACAATACTAGACAAAAAAGTTTTATTTTGCACAAATAATATCGGTAGAATCACCTATTAACGTTTTGATGGTTGCTAATCCTCGTTTTATCAATTTTAACCCTTGGTAAGGGTTTCAGAAATCCTAAACACAACATTAATTGTACGACTTCCTAGTTCTGTTTGCTACAACAAACAAGGGACTATTTCCCCTCTATGCCCCAGAAAACCGAGTGCCTTGGTTTGGTCTACGCCAAGGCATAACTTGTTCCCTGGGGGTACCGTTTTATTTGACAGACATATAGCTGTCACAAACACTACTTCCTCTTGCCCCCAAACTATTATCCAACAAAAAGAACCGCGCGGAAGTTGGAGTCATACCACATACGGCAATATTGCTACAACAATATAGGCATTCATCTACAAATACGTCTCTAGCCGAAAATTTTGAGAAAAAAATTGAATTTTATCATTTGGTTGTGAATGTCAATCACAGTATTTTGGCATTAGTAACTGAATAATAAACAGCGGACAGAAATCAGGTAATCTACGTGCCCCCCAGGGAACAGAGTTGTTTTGCTGGTGTTTCTGTTTTTCGGGTAAAGAGGAGAAGGAGTTCCTCGTTTGTTGTAACAAATAAAACTCTAAGAAGCCGCATGACTTAGGTTGCGTTGGCTTCCGAAACCCTTACGAAGGACTCCTGAATGGTTGTGCTTGCAGTTCAACCCGGGCAACATTTAGGCTTTAAAACATGACTGGCTCAAACTTGTGCTTAGTTGCAAGCTATTTTGGGGCCATATAAGCAGTAACAACAAATTTTTGGTTTAGCTACTAAACTGTTGCCGGCAGCTGAGTAAGGAGTTCTAACGAAAAGTAGTAAAATTTAAAAACGTTAATAAAAGTACGAGTGCAAGTACGAGTAACTGCCGTTTAATTCCCTTTTCCAGAAACCATCAATTTTTTGTGCTGCAGAGTGTAATTAAACGACATGCTAAATTAAAAATCTAAACACAAACTTATTTCATATTCTTTTTTAAATCTTATATGAACTTAAAGAAAGAGATGATTGCGTGTGGATATAGGGTTGGGTTCATACTAGTAACATATGTATCATATCGCTAAATCATAACGGAAAACTAACAAGTGGACTTTTTAAAGTTTGTAGAATTCTTTGAAAGAAATATTACCATGTGTAGATGTAGCATTTTGATAATAACTATTCAACAAAACCGTTTCACTATCATTAACAAATTTTCTTAATTTTTCATGATCAGTCCTTTTGGTTTTAAGCTAACGATATGAATTTATGTATTCATGCTTGCTAAATACTTATGTGTGGCCATGTTCTTGATGAAACAAGGAAGTGTTGCATGCTGCCAAAGCAAGCAACATGAACAGCCAGCCAGCCAGCCAGCCAGCACACACAACAAAAAAAAGACTATAAACTTAAACGAAATGTTAAAACAACAACAGCACATCAAAGGGACTGTAATAAAAACTTAAGAACATTATTTAATCTTCACACTATAAAATTAAAAAAGGCGTATAATGAACATACAAGTACAAGATACCAAGAATCTGTGAGAAAAAAAAATGCAAATAAAAAACAGGAAATGACGTTAAAACATAAAACGGCACAAAGGACATAAAGGAAAGTTAAATAAACTGAAAAAGGTGGTTCTTATGCATCAACAAGGCGGAAAATCAAATTTTCTGTGCTGCCTTAGTCTTAACAAACAAAATTTGAGGATTAAACCTGAGGATAACCTGGAGGTTATATTATACAATTTTTTCATCTATAATAAAATATAAGTACTAGCGTTTAGCCCAAGCGCGGTCCGGGACAGTGATTAACGCCGTTGGATTTGTAAACAAAGCCGACATTGTATTCCAATGTTCTGAGGGCATTTTGAAGGTAGTAACTAAAGGTTAAGAAGACTTATATGTTATTAGGATTGAATACGTTGGATTTGTAAACAAAGCCGACATTATACTCCAATATTCTGGGGGCATTTTTGAGGCAAAAACTAAAGGTTAGGGAGACTTATATATCAATTTGGATTAAAGACGTTGGATTTGTATATAAAGCCGAAACTGATCTCCAACATACTGATGGCACTTTAGAGGTCATAAATGAAGGTTAAGGAGGTTCATAAGCCGTTGAAGTAATTAGACACCGTGGCAAATGTTCATTGTGAAGATTGTGTTACACAACGAGCATGGTTCTGCCAAATACAATTGAACAAAATTTCGATTTTTGGACTAAAAAGCAAATTTGTGCTAACCAATTCTGTCTTATATAAAAAAGAACTGGGATTATAAATAACTCCGGATGAGTTAATTATAATAGGTCGGGAAAAAAGAAATAAAAAGAGGTTTAATAACGTGTGATTTTTTTGGAATTATCTTTTTGGCAACACTAGTTTTGACAGCTCACGCACGTTTTGTATCTTGTGTCACTGTCAAACATCTTCAGTTTGGTCTATAATTTAATCATGAATCGTCTTACAAACGAACAACGCTTGCAAATTATTGAATTTTATTACCAAAATGCGTGCTCTGTTAAGAAAGTTCCTCGCGCGCTTCTTCCATTTTATGGTCAGTTTAATCGACCTACTGAGGCTTCTATTCGGGCTATTGTAAAAAAATTTCGCACCAAATTTACACTGTTGAACATTAAACCACCAACACGCTTACGTAGAGTGCGAACTGAAGAAAATATCGCAGCCGTATCGGACAGTGTTGGTGATGACCGTGAATTATCGATTCGGCGCCGTTCGCAGCAATTGGGCCTCTGTTACTCCACTACGTGGAAAATTTTGCGGAAGGATTTGGGTGTGAAGCCTTATAAGATACAGCTGGTGCAAGAATTGAAGCCAAACGACCTACCACAACGCCAAATTTTTGGTGAATGGGCTCTTGAAAAGTTAGATGAAGATCCACTTTTTTGTCGACGAATTGTGTTCAGCGACGAGGCTCATTTCTGGTTAAATGGATACGTGAACAAGCAAAACTGCCGTATTTGGAGTGAAAAGCAGCCAGAAGCATTGCAAGAGCTACAAATGCATCCACAAAAAACAACCGTTTGGTTCGGATTATGGGCTGGCGGCATCATTGGGCCGTATTTCTTCAAAGATGATGCGAATCACAACGTTACTGTGAATGGTGAGCGCTACCGTGCGATGATAACAAACTTTTTTTTGCCCAAAATGGAAGAGCTTGACTTGCATGACATGTGGTTTCAACAAGACGGTGCCACATGCCACACAGCACGCGAAACAATGGACCAATTGAGAGGCGAGTTCGGTGAACAGTTTATTTCACGCTTGGGACCAGTCAATTGGCCGCCCAGATCGTGCGATTTAACGCCTCTAGACTATTTTTTGTGGGGCTATGTTAAGGCTAATGTCTATAGCGACAAGCCCGCTTCGATTGACGCACTGGAAGCCAACATTGCCAACATTATTCGTGAGATACCGGCCGAAATGTTGGAAAGAGTATGCCAAAATTGGACTAAGCGGATGGACCATTTGAGGCGCAGCCGCGGCCAACATTTGCATGAAATAATCTTCAAACATTAAATTATATCGACCCAACTATCGATCCAAATAAATATTTCATGCATTTTTCTGAATTTTATGTGTTTTTTTTTTTTTTTGTTTTTAAATTTCCGATAGTTCTTATAAAATCATCCATTATATCTTGTCAAATAAAATGAGTTTATTGGTAATGAGTTGGTTACCTTTTTTTAAATGTTTAATGTTGCTTAATAGGAAGTTGAAAAACAAATGGTACAATAATTCCGCATAAGGGCTAAAGAATTAATAATACGTCGATCTGGAGTTCGCTGTGGCACTTCTCTCACTCTTGGTAAAAATCGAATGTAATTTGATATGCCGGAAATGATCAGTTTCAGGCAAATCTAAACCTGACATTGGAACGAATTGCCAATGCGAACAATAGAGTGGTGAGTATAGGGTAAATTCAACAAAGTGGTAAGTATAGGTTAACATAGTGGTAAGTAGAGATAGGCAAATTACTCGTATAACTATTAAATATTAGGAAAGTGAAAATATAAATGGTAAGTATAAGAAAATTCATTTTACGATTTATTATAATTCATAACTTAGAAAATTTATAAAAAATATTAAAAAAATAATAAATATTTACGCAATTTAATTAAACTCAAGAAATACTAGATTTGGTTTTTTGTCCCAATTACTTTGGACACAATACAACCGGTGGGGCAGCAGCTAACTCACATAAGCAAATCTTGCCTTGGTCCCGCAAAGTGCTTGTCGGGCTATAAATCAAGTATAGTAGGAGTTTAGATCTAATAATGGAAGGCAAAAAACCAATTAACTAAAATTAATTAAGCCTACCGCGGCATTTTTATTACTATAAGATTACATGTTATCAGTGACACCAAAACGAGATAAACGCTAAAAACTTTTTTTGAAAAAAAAAAAAAATTATTTAGCGAGATAATCGCTAACAACTTTTTTCGGAAAAAAATTTTTTGTGGTACTAAAATTTGGTTGGGTTTTGCAAAAAAAACAAAAATGTTTTTTATTTAAAAAATTTTTTTCGGTAACAAAATTTTGTTGTTTTTGCTGTAGGACGTTTATTTCGCTAAAAACATTTTTCTGAAAAAAATTTTTTTTGGTACCAAAATTAGGTTTTCTTTTCAGATAGTATTGAAATTTTGTAACTTTCGTTTTATAACAAAATGTGGATTTTAGAAAATTATTGGACGACCTACTGAAATTGGTTCTAATTGTTTTCTTAGTACATAAAGCTTTGCAGCTATTAGAAAAAACTTCAACGCGTAAAAAGCTGCGAGTTGCCGAACTTTTCGCTTCACGTTGCGTTAAAAGAGCTTTATGTGACATGTTTCATATAAGTATAAATATTTTATCTTAGATGTCAAAGCAACCCAAAACGAAGCAAACGTTTTATCTGATACGGCCTTAAGGCCTGAGATTGCAAGCTTTTACAGCTTGAAAGGGTGTTGAAGTGCATACAATGGGTGATCTCTGTGTCACACAGTTGCTTACAGAAAGCGGAGAGATGAAAACGCAGATCAATTATAACCAGTCAACAATAAAAAGTCTTTAAACAAACGGTAAAATGGACGCTTGCTTTGCGAATATCATGTGTTGGATATTTAGTACTTAAAGCGATCGATTGTCATGTAAATAGATCTTCTATTCGATGTTAGTAGCAATTAAACTCTAACGAATCTCATAAAAAAACAAATAAACTAAAGAAAGTTCCATAAAAAGATGCAAGTAGTTTACACCAAAATTGCTGCAATTCCTGCATTTACATTAGTTATAATTTTTGCAGCGCTCTATCTCTTCTCCCTCCTTCCTATCTTTTCAAAAAAGGTAACAGGAGACTTTAACTATCTAAGTGCAAAAAAAAGTCTGAGAGAAAAATTGCTATCAATACTTAATTAAGCAAATCTGTACATGACATAAAACAATAAAAAAAATAATTAATTTTATTTGCTGTGCGAATACAAATTTGTCTCCATTAAAAGTATAAGAATGCTTTTTACAAAAGCACCTGTTCACAACTCTTCGTATTGGTAAAAGATTGCAAATTAATATTCATGAAAGCAAAACATATCACGTTTGTGTTTTAATACAACTTTTTGAAAACAAATCTATGCAATCCATTTGCAATTCTAAACGCGAACGAGGTAATATATTTTGCTTCTCAACACGCAGCCATTTATGCATTAAAAATTTTTATGAAATGTCAATAATTCAATTAAAAGTATTTAAAACTATACCTACCTGTACGAGTATATATGAAAAAAGAAGACAAAAAAGCTAAATGTTTATAAATGACCAACTTTGAAATCCGTTAGTTAATCTTTGTAAACATCTTGAGAAAACAGCCAGTCAAGTCTAGCTTTAACAGACAACATGAAAACGAGTATTTTTTCCCATCGCTTGGCGATTTTGCGAGTTACCAATTAATTACTACGATTTCTTTTGCTCAATTCTTTTCACATAATTATGCCAATACATAAATTAAGAAAAAACGTGTTAAAATTTATTTAAAAAAAAAAAGAAACAACAAACCACATTGACATATTAAATAGCACATTTATGATGCTATGTATCATTTAGACCAGGGGTGCCCAAATATTCCGTATGGAAGAGCAAACACCAATACATTTAAGGAAATACTAATTTTAGTTAATAAACAAAGCATGCGAAAGTACTCATTTGGCGAAATTGTCCCACACGACATTGTCTTGGAAGATATCGCTCCTTTATAGCATAATTGTTAGCAGTACCACCTTTTATATTGTGCCAAAAATTTATTCAAATTACTTTTAAACTGTTTCCTTTAAGAAATATTTTCTAAAAAATTGTGCGATATGTATAGGCACAATTTGTCCTCTTTTGTTTAGGTTTTGTAATGAAAAGACGTCAATCTGGCCGCTCAACTGTAGGGGACAGATGAGCGACAATGTCTACTAATTATTCATATTGGCATTTCAGATAGCAACTGTCCCCTAAAATAAGCTGAACAAGAATTTATATTTGTGTTTAAATGAGCGACATGATGGCCGACAATGTCTTCAATCTAGTCTTCAAATCGTTCAAGCAAAATATTTCTGCAAAAAAATTAACGGCACTTTAAAAAAACAACAAAAATGTATACATCTTTACTCAGTTGGGTATTAACAGCAGTATGAGACATATCGTCAGTTTTTCTGTACATTTTTGGTATGAAATAAAAGTTATGTATTATAGCTATGCACTTACGTATTATATTTAAAAAAAAATATTTTAAAACTGTATTTCTCAATAAATTTAACCAACATTTTTTTTCAATGAATTATACATGCATACAAATCATTAAAAAAAAATCGATATCAAATATACTAACTATTCTTTTCTAATAAATTTTTGAAAATTTTTTATATTATTTAAAATATATAAAAGATTTTAATGTTATTTTAAATATTTCGTTGACAATTTGTTAGAATTCTCTACACATTGTACTGACACTATTAATAGTTTAAAAAAATATATGCTGCTAATTTAAATACTGTAAATTTTTTAAAAGATATCGAAAGCTAAAAGAAATAATTAATAATTTTCATTAAATCACTATAATGCACGAAAGTTTAGTGCATATATCGTCGTAACAATCGTTAATGATTATGTCGCCCATGCAGTCGTCGACGATACTGTGGTGGAAAATATCGCCTCCACAATCGTTGACGAGGTAGTGAAGATATTGTCATTTATGTATTTGTCGACAACATGATAGAGGAAAATGTAGTGTTTATAATCGTTGACAATGTGGTGAGGCAAACTGTCGCTTGTGTGGTCTTGCGTGATATCGTGGCCATTTGTTCGAAAATTTCGTCAACGATTTGTTTGCGGTGTCTTCAGCATGTCTTTCCCGATTTTCTATTGTATTGTACCCATCATTTAAGATGTCTTTAAGACATGGCCAACTGGGTTGATTTGCACTTTTGTGTGTACACATACATGTGTATATTAAAGCTTACAGCCTATAGCCAAGTGCTTTTACAAAAAAAAAAAAAAAAAAAAAAAAATGAGCACCAAGCGCATAAGGCTTGGGCACTCCTGATTTAGGCAAACAAAAACGGCTTTAGAAACTTAAGTATAAACGTTATAAATCACAAATATATTAATAATATTATTTAAAACTGCTCAATCAGCAACAACGACTTTTTTCATACTATACATGAATGTACATATATTTCTACTAAAAACTGGAAAGATACTTCTGACCGAAATTTCTAGCAACAGAGTCCAACAAATGACCGTCATTTGGCATACCTGTTCATCCAAAAATGTGTGTCGTTCGTAGCGATGACTTTTTCGGCCCGGAGAGGGATTATAAATATGAAATTCGACAAACACGACCAAAATATCATGGCGGTCCCAGATTGCCAACATCCACCAGCGCCCATTAAACCCCTTTATACACGAAGGATATAATAACGCTTTAATAATTTGCATCAAATGTCCATTACGTAACGTCGAAAAACGAAAATCGTTTTGCGTTTTTCTCTGATAATATCTAAAACTTAATTTTTAAATTAATATGTTCACCGCATATTTACGTAAAGACAGACGGGATACAATCATCTGGATATCACTACAAATCCATTTCATTAAACATTTTACAAGTTCGCGATTAATTTGTCTTAAGAGAAAAATCAACAAATTCCACTCAAGCAGAACATAAAATAAGAAAATATAATAAATAAACTAAAACTACTGATTAATGTTATTGCTGTGTGGAGCAATCAACAATGACATGTGTATGTACCTGACCTAAGTTTTAAAATAATATCATACGATTATCTTAACGTATCTGTTTGTCCACTTTGTGTAGGTGTTTAGCAACACGTGTATTCAAAATATTCATAAGATATAAAAAAAAAATTAAAAATTCGCTTTTTTTATAAAAATTTAAACAAAACTGTTTAGTATTTAATATGGCAACAACAAAAAAATAACATAGTCAACAAAAAATATTTATGTTAAATAGCAGAACAGGTCGTTGTTCGATGAATCTTTTCAAAAGATTACACAAAAAATAAGAGCATCGAAAAAAAAACAGAATCATAAATAACTATCATAAAATCGCTTTTCTGTAAAACTATTCAACACAAAATTTTAGGCAATTTCCGGGTGTTTTTCTTAAACATAAAATCTTCATATTAATTTTTTGTTAAATTGTGAGAACAGAAGAAAATATATATTTTAACAGTCTTACTGCGCTACTGAGAGAAAGAGATAAACTTGGTAATAATATTAAAATATATTAATATGTATATTATTTTTGGCATATAAATAATACTTTAATCAGCATTAAAGTAGCCTTTTATGTAATGCATTAAATAAAAGTATCAATAATCCATCCGGTAAGAACATTTTACAACGAAAGAAAAACATTTTTAATACTCACACGGAAAAATGAATTCCCATTAAGTAGGCTTAATATAAATAACCCAGTTGGCTAAGGCCTTGTTACACTAATACATAGCAAAACGAGTTCCACAAGTTGTGGTCTTGGACTTTTAAGCAAGTGACAGTTCAGATTTGATTTCGTTTTGCAGCAGCACCTGTGTTGCCCATGTTGACGCATTGCCGCTGCTCGTTTACCTTAACATGCACAAATAGAACTTATCATATCCACCAGAGAGCAATTTCCTAAACAGTTCAGATAGCACAGTTTTGTAGGAAGCACAATAGATCAACAATGGTTGCAGTGCAAGAGCCACATCCTTGTCAATAATAATAATCACAGCTTAGAACTTAGTAGCTCATAGTTCGGATCGGTTGTACTTTCCAAGCGACAGTAGTTCTCTAAATTAATTCCTTAAGGAATGAACCGTTGGAGTATATTCTAGTGAAATCAATCAATACTTTTTCGAATAGGTACGACTTGCGATTGTAGCACTGTAGTGATACTTTTCTCAGCATGTACAAGTAGAAAAAAATATATGGTTGATACCACAATATTCTAAGGGCAACATACTATTGTTAAATTATATGATTGTACCTAATAATACTACATGGTTACATTTAAAATGATTTTGATAGGGCACGCCACAGTATTGTAAAAAAAATGTTATAAGTAACCCTACTTTATTTTGGTTTAAGATTGTTATAATTATATTACTTATAACCATAGTATTGATTAAAGTTATCAGGTCATTGTCACAGCCATACTTTCATGAAATAATCATACTAATATCAGAAATAGATTTATTGTATTTTTTTATTTATAGGATACAACTACATTTTTGTCTTAACTAGCACAAAGAAATACGTATGATAATCAATTACTAGAAAATATTGTTTATAATATATTTTAATATTATTTTTAGTAAAAATGAAAAAAAAATCGCATTGAATCTCGTCTGCTGCAATAAAATAAAAATATTTATTAAGAACTTCATCTGTAATTGCAATTTTAAAAGTTATATCGCTTCTTTATTTATATAGTTAATACTATGATATAACTAAGAAAAGCTTGTTCCGAGAAAAACACATTTCAAATTTTCATTTTCCATACAAGTTTTAGAATTTTTTTTTTCAAAAAATATCACCTAAAAGAAACAGTTCAAAAGCAATTTGAATAAATTTTTGAGACAATTTAAAAGGTAACAATTCTGCATTGTTACCTCGAAAAGCTCATTTTTTGAGATATGATTATATTGCAATAAAGGAGCGATATGTCCAGAAATTGGTATCAAGCCTGTCAATAAATCTGACCTTGCCAAATTCTATCATTTGTGAATCAAGTAGGACATATCATTAAATCAACATTGTCATTCTTCCAAAGATATGCAAGGAATCATATCTGGCTCTCTGGCTCTGCCGAATTGTAACCTGTGTGAGTCAATCCAAACATATCCTCGATCTAACAGTACGATCTTTTGCATTTTTTTGTTTTTTTTTTTGCGATTCAAGTTGAATCCAACATTATTATTCTTCCGAAAAAATACACCACATTAATAAGTAAATACACATCATTACAGTTATTTGTCTCCAGGATGATATAAATTAAAATTTTCACTGAAAGGAAACCGCTTCATTATCGGAATAAAATCTTTTCGTTCATCATTTTTTCGTTAATAACATGAAAGGTTTCATTACGGTTATGAAAGCTTTATTAATGAGATGAATATTTAGCGTAGCACCATTATATCTATTTTAAAATTTTATTAATCTTATGAAAAATTTTTGCATAAAGAAGTAAGAATTTCGTTATACCTATTAAACAATGCAGTACATATGATGAAAGAATATCATTGTATGTACGTAAGACTTTCAAAACGTAACAATGTGACTAAAATAATGGACATATTCCATTACATGCTCAATGGCTGATATGGTGAAGAGCTCGACGAACAATTTCGAAATTTATCACTAACAAAAAAAAAAAGCCGAATTCGAGCCATTCTACATGAGACCATGGATATACTATTTCTTGCATTCAAAAGATGAATTTGTAATGAAAACTTTTTTTCTTAAACGATCAAATTTCATCCTATTTTTATTTCTTTAATGAAACAACATTCATACCCTAAATGAAGCTTTTCGTTGGCCCAACAACAATGACAAAATCGTAAGCTTAATGCAAAAATATCATTATATCTACGAAAGTTTTTTCAGTAGTACTAGTTTTTGGAGTTGGTGAGTCGATAATGGAACTCCGATTGCGATTGGGTTGCCGTAGCCAATTGAATAATATTTTTATTTCAATCTATAACCAATACACAAACGCTTGTTGAAAAGTTTTTCTTTTTTAATTACTTCCACATATTATTGGGAAAAAATGATATGAAAATAATTTTTGGCGATTCAAAGCCTACTGGGTTATAAAAAATAATTACATAATATACTCGTAGTGCTCAATTTGCAGTCGTGGAAACCAGCTTCCTAAGCTTGAAAATGCCTAGAAAACTTTACCTTGTCTTGCCGAAGACAGCCTTGATTTTGTCTCTTTGGCCAACTGGGAGGTAAAACAAAATTAAAGAATGAAACTGAACGTGCAACATCGAACAGAATAATCACTTAAGAAAGGAAAAGGAATATTTGTATGTGCTTTAATTAAATGAGAAAAAACAATATCAAAATTTTAAAAAGGGGCGTGTATAAAAGTATAAGTTACCATTAAATTATACTATCAATTTTCATTTGCCTTTCGCTTTTCTTTTTAAGAGCATAGTTACAAGATGGAAGACAGAAAAACCTAATGATTGAATTTAATTAAAAATTGAAGTCAAGGTGACGATAATTATACATCAAAGTGTTTTAGAAAAAAATCTAATGCTAGATTAAAACCTCTTTAGCATTATTGTTATCGTGTTCATTTAAAAGTTTCCTTTAAAAGTTCCACATATATTTAACATAATTTAAATTTAACTCTAAGGGAACTATATAATATTCATTTAAAAGGATTTGAACGTAAAATAATGCTTGAATTTAATGAAACAAAGTTGAAACCTGAAAATTTCTCCAGCCTTTAGTTTCCTTAAGGGTAAAAGTTACACATTAGCATTTGTAAAACATTAAACGAAAAGCAAAAAGTCTTTAGGCTCGCATTTAAAAAATTCAGTTATTCGATAGATTTATTACTTGAAATTGAATAGTTTTGACTGATGATTTTAATTAAAATTTTCACTTTTTAACTCATTCCAGAAATGAGGAAGTTGCACAGCCGTAGGCGGGAGTACAGCAGGCCGGACTTTCTGAGCATTCATTTGGGAAGTAGATATTTGTTTTTTTAATTAGTTTGCAGAAGAAGGTTTGTAGCAGAAGTAGAGTTGTGAACTTTGCCGATACAAAGCAGGCATCCAAAGCGCAAGGACACCCGAAAAGACGACATTTGCTATTGTCTTACGATATATTGGCTGAAAATTGGATTTTCTTTTAGCTAGTGAAATCAGGGGGCAAATTCTGACATACGATTACGTGCGAGTCTTTAATCGAATGTACAAATTTTTTAACTTTTGGGTTTCTCTCACTCGTTATCGAATAAAGTGTATCGAAATTTCTAATGATGTCACTCGATAACAAGAGATCTTTCGCATGCAATCGTGCGAACTCTTACTCGATGATAAAATAGCATTCAAAATAAAGTTTTTCAGCGAAAATTCAGTAAAAAGAAAATGTAAGCTACAAATTTGTGGAAATAAAAAGCAAAGATATTCATATATATTATATTTTGATCGCCAGTTGAATTTTTGGAGGAACTTTGTTGAACTCCATAAGCCCGAGAACATAATTATAGGCCTTTTTTGTCAGATGAAAAAGTTTTTTAAGCTTTTGGAAAAGGATATACCTTTTTGAATACCATAAAATCTTATTATAATATTTTTAACTTATTCATTATTTGGCAAATTTTGCGGATCGGTGGTGTCTCTTATTTTCCACCGTGTGACATTAATGTTTTCATTCTCATCAGCTTCGGAGGATGACGAATTAAAGAAGACTTCCGGATTCATAATTTTTCTTAAATTTTCACTTAAAGATTATACTTTTCAAAAACTATATTTTTCCAACAATCCAAATGATCAAGGCGAATTCATAACAGGTGAAATTGACAGCGCAGCTGATAACTTTTTTTTAATTTTTATGTATTTCAGATGTCAATGGCATAATTAAAACAAAATTGGGGGAAAAAATTAAAAAAATTTGTTTAAATTATGTATTTTATCTTGAGCGCCAGATATCACCCAGAATCCTCCGCAATCTGGCTGGTCATGTTCACCTTTTCAAGCTCTATGATCTGAAACTTTAAGTTTCACGAGAAAGTTAAAAGTTTCACATGATAATTAAGTTTTTCTTTTATTGTAAATTTTTTTATGGAAATTTGAAAAAAGAAAAATTCAAAACAATTTTTTAATTTATGTATTGCATTTTGAGCGCCAGCTATCATTCTGAATCCTCCCCAATCTTGCTGGCATTTGTCACCTTTCCAAGCACTATGATCTGTTACTTTAATTTTCACGAAATAACTAAAAGTTTCACCAAATAATTAAATGTTTTTCTTTTATTGTAAATTTTTTTAAATATTTTTTTTTAATTGCTTTTTGTGTTTATATTTTTCTCTTGACATATGAAAAAGATTTATTTTTTGTAGTGTTGTATTTATTGCTCTTGCATTTACCTGGTATGAATTCGCCTTGCAAATGATCTTGTTCGTTTACGTTTTTTTAGTGTTGTAAAACGTATTTATACGCACTTATTGCTCAACACTAAAGAAAGAAATCGATTCGCTTATTTGCGGATAACAGAATTAAAAATTATAGTGCAATCGAAAATATTTTTTATGCGAAAACAAATTCGATCACGAGTGACAGAGTTTGCCCCCAGGCCCAAGGCAGCTTTATGCAGGTAGTGGCAGAATTACAATAAATATAACACCAACAAAATACATGTTGATGTTTGGTGGTGTTGTATAAAGCTGCCTTTCTCGCAAATTACGAGAACAAACTTTAATAAAAATTAGAAGCTAAAATTAGACGCCTTATTTATTTGATAAATTTTTTTATTTGACAATTCCTATTATTTGCAATATTCATTATTATTTTTAAGAATTGAAGTTGTGCACACATATTTTTAACTTTTCTTGCATAGTTTTAATTAGTACACAATTTTTTATTATTTCCTTTCAGGTGTAGATTTGCTAGCACTGGCTTTTGCTTTTAATGAACTCATTTTTCTTGCTGGTTGTCTCTAATGAATGAATAAATGATGATCAGCGTCACAACAAAACGACCATCATTAATCTCTTCTAAGGATGTAAATGTCATCTTGTAATCTTTCAAATCCTTATAATCGGATTTTCAGGATAATTTGTTGCTGCGGCCCGCACAATCCACCAGCCAGCCCTTAACAAAATGTAGTGGGGGGAACAAACAAAATAAAGGATTGTTGAATTTCAACTTCGGGCGATTTGTAATTTAACGTCTAGACTGCGTTTAAAACAATGTTAAAAAATGAAAAAGTCCACATTATGCAAACAGACAAATAAATACTTGTCGAAAATTTCAACAAGAAGCAAATGAAACAGTAAATACTTAAAGTTTTCCAGTGGACAACAAAATAATCGATTTGACTGCTTTTTTTTGTTAGTTTTGTTTTTGGCTGCCGAGTGCAAACAAAACTAGTGTAGACAAAATAATAGTGATATTCAGTGTTTGATGCAGTTTATATGCATTTCTTTTATTTGCATTTGCAAGAGTGTTCTTTGCTATGGAACGCAGCTCTAAAACAACTTTGCCAAACTTTTATTTATGCTGGACCAGTACTCAGGAGGTAACCCTTACATATGCAGTGCATTGTACCAGAACTAGGAATATAGATTGTGAGGAGGAGGAAAGAGGGACGGTCGAGAAACCTTAAAATAGACTTTGCAACGCCAGTCCAAACATGAGAATTGTATTCCATACGTGGTTGGATATAGGTGGTGTAAATAGTAAGGAAATCGGGTGGAGTGAAGTATCGGGTGGTTATATTTTAAGGGCCGAGCCGATGTAGAATGTTTTTTCTGCATTTCATTTGGCATTTCTCAATTTTAGACTAACTCCGTTTGAATCATGGAAAAGTACAGAATCGAGCTACGCGTTCAGACAATGGCAATAGTATAAGATAAATTTTTGTTAAGAAATCGGTGATAAGGCGTATTTGCACCTCAGTGGATTCGTCAACAAACAAATTGCCGCATTTGGGAAAAAGATTGTCATTGTTTAAAAACCAATTCACCCCCAAATAGTGACTATTTGGAGCTGGTTTATTGGCTGGCGGCATCATCGGCCCGTATTTTTTCCAAAATGAGGCCGGTCAGACAGTCACTGTGAATGGTGTTCGCTATCGTGAAATGATAACGAATTTTTTATAACCCAAATTGGAAGATATGGATGTGGACGATATGTGGTTTCAACAGGACGGTGCCATTCTAACACTATAGAACCTTAATTATAACTCAGTGTCATCGAAAATTTGGACCATAGGAAAAAGGGTATTTTGGCATCTTTAAAGCTCATATTTAAACAAATTAAAATTTGTCTACACAAAACTGAAATCTTCTGCGCATGTTCGTCAAATGACGTCACGAAACCATACAAACACAGCTCTAGATAATTTTTAAATATATACTCTTGCATGGTTTAAGAAACGTCATCTAAAAGGAAAACATGTGCATGGCGTAATCTCTAGTTTTATCATTCTTGATTTGGCTTTTATTTTTGCTATTAGTGGCATTTAGCATACGATGCAAAAGTGCAAATATGCAATTGCGATTTACAAGTTGCATATATAATTAAACGTGTACTCGTATACTCAGTAAGCTGGACTT
Source organism: Thecocarcelia acutangulata (assembly GCA_914767995.1). Taxonomy (NCBI): domain Eukaryota; kingdom Metazoa; phylum Arthropoda; class Insecta; order Diptera; family Tachinidae; genus Thecocarcelia; species Thecocarcelia acutangulata. The sequence goes on along the minus strand of OU612096.1, from coordinate 119,317,638 downwards.
GCGATATTAGTTGCATTTATGAATGTATTTGTATATTCAGTTGTTGGATTATTTAGAAAAATCAATCATTTTTTGCATTTGCACTTTTGCACCACATACTGAATAGCACTAATAAAAAGAAAATTCAAAATAATAACAGACATAAAAATTGTTTAAATACTCGTATCACTTTCATTTCAAAAAACACAAGTGGACGAGAGTTGTCTGCGAGCGAGCATGTGTGTGCTTGATGTATATAGATGTCTTCCAGAATTTTGAGCAATGAGTGACTACAGTGTGGAACAAATGGTCATATACATATGCAATAAGAAGCCAAAACTATGTATGTATATTATTTGTAGCGTGTACGGTTAAGATAGTGTCAATAAAATAAATACCAGGTAATTAAATTTACTTTACAACTGGACGCCAAGTCAAAGGAAATCCCAAAATAATGCAATAAGCTACAATAACTCGGCGTATTTCAACAAACATCGACATCTTTTGCAAAAACCAACTCAAGTCTAATAATTTTTGCATTAAAGTATCCAACCTTACTAGTCAAAATATAAAAAGCAAGTTTTTGTTTTTCACCTTTCTCCCCTCTCTAATGTTCACTACACCAACGGTTGTTCATTTATTCAAAAGTTGTAAAAAAACGTAGAGAGGTGAGAAAGGTGAAAAGTTAAAAGTATTTTTCTTTTTAAATTCTCAATAGTTTATTTAGATTATTGGGATATAAAGTTGAATATTTGACATCTTTTTTTTTTTTATATTGGACCAGTACTCAGGGGATGACACCTACATATGCAGTGCATTGTACCAGAACTAGGATTGTGAGGAGAGGGAAAGAGTTGAAAAGTTCCTAAGTCTATAGCTTCTATGAAATATCGACATATAGACAGCTAGGCAACATAAAACAAGCTATTTATAATTTTTTCATTTGTAGCAATTTTAGATGCTAGTATACGAGTGGTGACTAATAAAGTCAGTTGTTTAAAATATAGTCATACTTTTAGCAAAGCCAAATATTTCAGGCAAACCAGGGTGTTCATTTTTTAATTTGTTAGTATTGCATTTGAATTCATAAGCTTTCTGTCACAATAACGACGGCAGCTGCTGCATCGAATGAAATAAGGACGGCGGCAATTCAAAGTCAACAACCCCGATATTATTCTCAGGGCTGGGCAAAATACACAGATTATGTATTTCAAATACAAGATACAAAATACTTTCAAGTTGTGTATTTTAAATACAAAATACAACTACAAAATACAAATACATATTTGTAATTTGGTCTCAGAAAAATGTAGTCGTCTGGCTTTAGATACATATTTTATTTTACATATGCATTTAAACTAAGTTGTATATTCATATTATTGTTCTAAACTTGCTAAGAAATTAAAGGAACAAAACTAATATTTAGCATTTGATAGATAGTAAATAAAAAATTCATTCGGCAAAACAAGTATTTCCTTTAATAAAAACTAGATATTTCAATCAGTTATCTGACAAACAATAATCTTTCTACAGGTCCTGAAGAATACAAGCTGCTGTCAAATTCTACAAATACATTTATTTTTGATTCTTGGATAGTTTTCCAGAATGGCAAGCTCCTTGCTTTTATCATTTTGAAAACTGATAAGCTCAAGTTCCAAATTTGATTTACGAGGTTGATCACTGCATTGTCCAAAACAACAATAAAATCTTCATTATCTTTACCTCAACTACTACTTCTTCTGCATCCAGTCATGGTTTCACGTTTTTTGCAATTTTTCTCCATGGTATCTATTGCAAGATTTTGAATTTTTTGCCTCTCTTTTACTGAGATGCTTTCTGGCAATCAGCTAATTTTGAAACTAGGATGGAAACATGACACCGATATGGCTCTATTTGCTCCAGGTGTCAGCATGAGAAACTCATTAAATCTTATTTTCAATCTCTCCATTAATTTTGTTAAAATACAACTTAAATGCCTCAAAGTATTATATTACAGTGGATTTAATCTGGTTCTCGCAGCCTAAAGTTTTCCATAATAAAAATTATTTCCCTGTATATCAAAAGCTGGTGGCAAATATATAGAAATTCTTACTGATAGCACCCGATTAGTGTAAAATGTATTAGATCTGTTTAAATGAAAGTCAAATTGCAGTATTGCAAAATGATAAACATTTGAAATACAGATACAAAATACGTATTTGTATTTTAAATACGTATTTCAAATACAAGTATTTTAAATACTGCCCAGCCCTGATTATTCTCATTATTAAAAATCTTTTATTTATTATGATAAAAATATTGATAAAAGTAATTCAATCATATTCATGCAAATTTAGATCTAAAAATAAGTTTTCTTGCTTATTTATGTCTGATTTTATTTCAATCATAAAACATGCCAATTTAATTGGAATTTCTTTAAAGTAAACTTTTGTGTAATCGACACCGTTTGAAAGATTTACAAAATTTTGATCGAATTTTGTATTTGTACAACGCATTTATAAGCTTATTTTTAAAGAAAAGAATCATTAACAATATTCCAACTGATTTTCAAATTCACAATTTAAAAAAAAAACACATATGAGTATGCCAATTTAAAATATTGCTAACAGTCTTTCAGCTGCCAATTCTCCCAGTTTTGTGTTGTCAAAAAGGAGTATTTTGATAGATGAAATTGTAAAATGAAATATTATTAGCATTATAGACATGTTTGTTAGAGTTTCCTGCACACACGCCTAAACGTACAAATTTTTTTAACACAAGTAAAATTTGACAAGGATAACCTGAAAAGTACAATTTTAATACGTGAAATACATGCATGTCACATCACAAACATATATACGTACTATATATTCAATGTATATACCCAGTTGACCAATTTATCTTAAGCAACATAGTTGAACAGCTTTGTGGCTAGATTCAAATATATGATTTAAATGGTCACCAAACTGGAATAACGCTACTAGTAGCGAATGAAAGTGGATTGGGAATAATCCAATTTATTTAAACTTACTTGCAGGAGGGTATTCCTGATAATAAAAAGATAATTTATCACTTACATTAAATTTAATATATTTACTAACGTGATGTAATTAGCTGGAAAACCTCTGAGGAAGCTGCTGGTGTCGATCAGTCTTGATTGCGAGTTCGAAAAACAATCACCGTCATAACTTCAAAAGTCATCATCGAACCAGCAGTTTTGTTCAGTTACGTTTTCGTTCAAAAACAATAACTGCATTCACAATATATACTTATGTATAAAAGATTGGGGCACACTATTTCCGTTAATGACAATCAAATTCAAGATCTACAGTGAACTGTATTATTTATGCTTACACAATAGTCTTCGACACTTGAATACGCTTTTATTTAGATTTTCCAAAGATATTTTAAGGGAAACTGGGCTACAATTGTTTCAACCGTTAATCTCTCGATGATAGATGAGATGTGAAAAAACTACGCGACAACATGGATAATAGAAAGTCTGAATACAAACGCTTCAAATTATATATTATGTTATTATGTGATAAATTTTGAATTTTTTTGGTATATTTTTGAGTTTAAAGTAGAAATGTAATAAAAAACGCAAGTAATACAGTTAAATTCAAGAACATTTTTATTTTAATATATAAAAATCAGGGATATATTCGATAATAGTTCATAGTTATCCAAAGTGGTAGCTCTGGATATCTTCAAAGCGTTTGACAGAGTGTGGCATGCTGCACTACTGGCAAAACTTACTGCTTTTGGTGTCGGTAATGACTTTTCGCGATTTATATCGAGCTTTCTTAGAGACCGCACTATACGAGTTGTTATAATATATGAAGTATGCTCCTGGTGGCACCAGGTCACGTTTTCGGAGCTAAAGGCTGCCGTAACTCGGTTTGACTCAGAGTTACAACAATTTTGTTCATAACATAAATTTTGAAGAACAAAATAAGCTATCTTTTGTGATATCGTACGTGTTTTTATTATTTACTGTTCCCGAGTTATGGCTCAATACGTCAACTTTTTGGCCAAAAAATTAGTTTTTTTCAAATTTTCAGCGACGAGCGGCACGTGTTACCGTCGTTTAATCGGGCTCAAATTTTGGCTATCCCAATATCTGGAAAGGGGATTCGTTTTGTGGGGTTAAGACTAACAAGATTCCGACATTGATTTTTTGCGGTCACCCTAATTATCGTTTTCGATCAATAATTATTTTTACTAAACTTTTGTTTGAATCCACGAATTCCTTTGCAGGTCCGCATTCAAACAATTTATTGATTGATTCAACGAATTTCGTTATTGAACACGAAAAAAAAATTTTCTGTGCGATGGCTGATTTGCTAGACCAATAGTTTTGAGGTAACAGGTTCGATGCCTGCCACAGACCGTGGGTGTTACTGCAGACAAGCAAAGAAGTTTTGCAGTGTTTGTTTTTGTTAAAAAAAACCCCGTTTTGTAAGGTATCTTGTATACATGGCCAACTGGGTATATATACATATGTATGTATGAACATTTGAGTGGTAAGAGTTAATTAAAGTGAAATAGTACATCTGGGGAAACATTCGATTTGAATGATTTTTTCAAATTGCTTTGGAAGCGAAAACAAGAATTGAATCCCCCCCTCCCCACCAAAAAAAACCAAAAAAAAAAAAACATTTTGTAATGGAAACACATTTTTTATAATGAAATTGTACAATATTTACAAATTTTCGCTCTTGTTTATAACTGACATAAAACATTGCAGTAAAGTCATGTAGCGGGTGATGCATTTAGTCCTTTTTTTTATAAAACATAAATGAGTATATATACTAACTAATGTTGAATTCTTTATTATTATACACTTAAAAAAAAACATATAAAATCCTTTTGAAATAAGGCTTTCAATCACTTCTCATTTCATTTTTAATAAACAATACTAACACCGTTTAAGAAAATATATATAAAGCCTGTCACATGGCTCAACTTCGTGCGAAAACGGAACTGAGCGCTTTTATTAGTTTTTTTATTTTATTTTTATATTGGACCAGTACCCTGGGGATGACCCCTACATTGTACTGTAGTGCATTGTACTGGAACTAGGAAAATAGGATGAAAGTGGATATAATGTGTTTTCAAAAAACCAAAATTAAAAAGCTTTTCCGAATGAAATCATTTCTAATATGAAGAATGCAATTAGTATTGTCTCATAAAAGTGATTTCATTCCGAAAAAAAACTTTAAGATTTTCTTATTTTAAACAAGCAAAAAGCGTTTTCAATTCCGATTCTGAACGGCATCAAATTTTGTGACATAGCTGATAATTTCGATTCTTATATTTATTTTCTCTTGTTTTCCATTTATTCCGAAATTTATTTGATATCATTCAGTTTCAAATAAATAACAACAAAACTGATATAATAATTACAACTTCAAAGCACAAATGTCTTTATTATTTAGGTGTTCGTTTATTAAATGTGAATTTTCTTCATTCATTTATTTGTTATGACAAATAAATATTAAAGAAAACATATTATTTTATCAACGTTTGCAAAAGTTCAAGTTGCTGTATACGAGTAAACCATTGTTATTGTTGCTGTGTTATAAGGAAAAAAATGTATCAAATGGACCGGAAAGTCGTGTGGTTTCTGTGTCACATGTGCTAAAGGAGGGTGTCTCACCGTGCGTGTTTCATAGACACGTATCAATAACATTTATCAGTTCTAACGTAAGTCGAAGAAAAGCCATTTCCTATATAGAAATATTTATTGATACCATTTATTACAATCGATTGCAATACAGTGGGCATTAAGGTATGTTTTACAATGATGACCTCCAGGGGAAATCAGTAGCAAAACAAACATTTTTTTCTTAACCCAATGTGCTAAAATGAAAAAAGTAGATTATAAGGTGAAGAAAAGAGTAGGTGGTGTTTGTGAGAGTTAGATATTTCTACGTTGTAAAGGTCCTGCTGATGCACTATCCCACACGATCGTACGATTCATTCACAGGAAAATGTTTTAAAAGTCTGGCCGACTTTACAAAATCGCTTCAAAATGGCGTTGTACTTGTATACAAGTATGACTGCAATAATTTATAAGCATAGTAAAATAATTAAAAACTATTATTACAATAATAGTTTTACAGTGATTTACCAACAATATTCTCATATTTTTCATAACAATATTCTCATATTTTTCATTATTTGTCAAAAATCTGTCACACAGTTGCATTTTTAGTACTTTTCCAGCACATATGTTATATTTGTTTATTTGTTACTATTTCATCTACAGAATTATACAGATTACTAAACACATTAATTAAAATATTTAAATAACATAAATTTAAGCGAATTAAAACTAACAGCCTGTTCGGCGATATCGAATGAAAATGTATGCGACAGAAAGCTAGTCATGCACGAATCAATTTGGGTTCGTCTACGTCACTACTATTCGTTCGCAAGTACTTATGTATTTTAATTGAATTTTGACAAATCGTTCGCATAGAATAAATTTAGAAGAACCCAAATCAATTTTCTTTCGCCTAGAATGCAAATGAACTTATCCTTTCGTCATCGGCGAACTGGCTGTAAAATTTAACAAAAGGAATAAGTTGTTACATAAAGCATAGGTTCATTATTCGCGTAATTTGTCCTTAGACAGTTCTCCACAAACATACGATTACTTCTGGAATCCCTGGGAGGACAATATAAGGCAAAATAATTTTTTTAACTCTAGGCAATCAATATTCTTAAAGAAAATATTATAGGACAGCAATAGCAATGAAAAAATTCTGCGATCATTTAATGATTGCAAACCTAATAGCTTTCTCCTGATCTCATAAGAAGGCAGTTCATAAGACCATAATAACTTTAAAGCGGTTTTAGTAAAAATTTTCTGGATACGGTCAATACGATTAGATGTACCTACATGATAGGGACTCCAGATAAAAGAATAATATTACAAAAAACTGCGGACCAAAGAAATGTATAAAGATTTCAGGGTATATGCATGCACAACATAATCAATATGAATAAAAAAAACTAAATTTTCTATCAAAAAATACGCCTAAATCCCCGAAATACCAGAATAAGCATCTATTAAAAATAACGGGGAAGCGTTTCCGATTTTCTTTTAATAAGGCAACTTTTAAAAAATTGTAATATATTATTTGATTTAGTAGATCGCACGATCGTGTAGAATAGTGAATCATGGCCTTAAGTAATAGAAAACAGATCTGCGATTGGATTAACTTTAGATGATGATGCCGTATTACTTGGGTTTCAGGAACAAGATCCCTAACCACGCCAGAGAAAAATCCATTGTAGTACCGATAAGCCAGTGTAACGCAATAAAGTTGGATCTCCAGCTGCCACTGATTAGCTCGCCGTCACCTCTCCCTATTTTTTTTGGAAACTTGAAAAGAACCATTATATTTTGATCAGCCCTCGTATAAATACTTTGACATTTCTCCAAATAGTTTTGGTGTTTTGGACAGTTTATGTGCTATAAATTCACTTTGGATCTTGCACCTATATATGTTACATGGTGGGTTTTTTTCTGTCTTGTTAATAAATTAGAGAAATTTCAAAATTCTTCTATATATGGCTGGGAGCCATTAGTGTTTTGAGTGAGTACGTGATTTGTGTGCATGCACGATCATGTTTGTTATAGCACAAATACAGTTTAGCTATTAAAAAACATTGTGAAACCAGTAAAATCCATTAATAGGCTTTCGTTTAGTATTCATATTTCCGGTCACGTGTTAGCCTGCTTGGAATCAGTAAACATTAATAGCCCGTAAGGATTTCAAAAATATTAAACATTTGCAGGCCTTAGGGCTGCTGTTTAATTTGTTTAAAACAAGTGTGCCCAGTCCTATGCGCTTGATACTCAATTGTTTTTGTAAATGTGCTTAGCTATAGGGCTATGCTCTTTATTACACAAAAGCTGCGCTCAGCACTAGCAATGAAAAATACATAAACAACTTCGTCTTATAATATATTTTATCACGCGCTGGCAAAACAAAACTTGTAAGTTTGCTGGCTGTAACTCCGAAACTCAAGTTGTATGTCGAAAGTGTAACACAGAGGTGCCCATGCCTATGCACTTGATGCAAATTTTTTTTTGTAAAAGCGCTAAGCTATAGTACTGTGCTCTTTAATGCTCAGCACTAGCAATGAAGAATACGCAAACAACTTAGTCTTATATATTTTTTTTGTCGTTTTTCATTGCATACACACAAAAGCAAAGCAACGACACTTTCGCATGTTTTGCTGGCAAACATTGACGACAGCGATTATCACTGTGAACTTTGTTTTTGTAAATGTTTTGCTTTTTACAACAAAAAATATTAAATAAAAATAGTTCTTCCTTAAATGTATTGGTGTTTACTCTTCCATACAGAACTTGTGGGCATCACTGGTTTAAATGATTCAACTTAAGTTGAAGTTTACCACAGTGCACTGTACAAACTTTAAACCATTCATAATAAGTTATTAATGTATGTATGTAAAACTGTGTGAACGAGCAAATTAATACAAGTCCGTTATTCACTGTTTGAAAGCATTAGCTTGTGTGAATACATACGAATGAGTTTGTTTGACTATTTGGCACCATAAAGAATTCACTATCAGCAACTAATAATAATGCATTAAAATTGATTTTAGTAATAATCTTTAAATCCATTGGTGATTATATGTCTCGTTATAGTCAATTTGTGCCGTAACATCCAGCACACACAAACAACAACCGGCAGCATAGGCAGGGACATTTGGAGGACAATGGCATCGTTATAAAACCAAGTGGGTGGGGGTAAAAGACACTACCAAAACTGAAATACAAACTAAACAGAATTTAGAAAAAGGAAAAAACAAGCTTAAAGAAGAATGTATGTATGTCTGTATATGATCCAAAATTATTTATTATTATCAATAATACAAAATATATAAAATATGAACCATTTAAGACCAGAAGTGGGAAGCATGTACAAATAATATTCCTAAATATATGACTACATACATATGTATAAGAAATTGACCAGCAGAGTCGTTGTATCTTTTGAATCCGTTGTAGTATTCGTATGTACGAGCATTTGTTTCTTTTTGAAAGTTTCGTTGTAAGTAAATAAGTAAAAGTGTGTGTGTGTGTGTGTTTGTTTGTTTGTTAGTTTAATCTAAAGTTATATCATTTACAATATCAACTGTAATTTATTATACACATGTTTTATTTTTCTAATATATTTGTGTTTTTCGTCCTTCTTTTTTTATTTTCTGGAGTATGAGTATTACTGTTTTTATTTTTTGCTATTCTTTTATGAATGTGTGAAATTTATCAAATAAATTGCAACCATAAATGTCAGTTATGAGTGGCAAAAAGTGTGTACATACATATAATATATGTAGGTAAATGTGCGAGCATTTATCGCTTTGATGTAAATAAAGTCATTAAAACAAGTACAAATGAACATTAGAACGACTCACGAAAAATTTATATAGTAGTGTAGCGACTACGAAACAGCTAGTTGTCCCGCAGCTAAAGATTTGATTATTATTTTTCTTGTCTTCTTCAATCAATATTTATTGACAAACACAGCAAATTTGTATTGTAAAAAATCCTTCTTAAGAAAAAAATTAAGAAAGGAAAAACTTGAACTAAAAACCTGTTGTACACGCAGAAAAAAGGCAGATTGAAATATGGTTGCAACAACACTAGTATATATTCTACAACATTATGTATTATTGTTAAAAACTTTGTATTATCAATATAATTATAGTTTGTTTCTCTACAAATATTTTACTGTTTACATTTCTATAATTCTATTGTTAACATCTATATATATCAATATATGGTTACATACAATAATAACAATTGTAAAAATTTTTTAAAAACAACGATAGCTTTTATCACACGCAATACTAAAATAATTCTTATTATCATATGTATAATACGCTGATTCTCATGCAGCAAAAGTGAGTTCATAGTATAAACTTGCTTTTGTTGTCATTAACGATATTTTCATTCTAGTTGTTGACATAAAATGTTCTTTCAGTTTCGGTTTTTCTTTGGAAGAAAAAAAAATGTTTTTTGTTTTCAATTAAAAAAAAAAAAAAATTAACAAAAATAAATACATATATATTATAAACAAAAGAAAAAACGCGACATAGTAGAAAAAGCCCATATTCAAATAACAAATTCGCGAAATTATAAATGTAAGTACGTATAATATTAAGATGTAAACATAAATATACATCGTGAATCCAATAATATATGCAACCATATTAATATGCTTAAATATGACTGATATAATTCAAATCGCAACGAAATACTTAATAGCTATTTTTTTTACAGCTAATGGATATTTCAACTTCTGAGAAGAAATTCGTGCTTTAATTCGGTTCAGATGCAGCCCGATTATATTTACAGCTATTTTGCGAGATGTTTTTAATCAAATGAAGTGAATAAAATTAATTATTTATTTGTATTTACTTAACAAAATAATTATTATAAAATTATATATGTATATGAATTGTGCAAAATATAAGAAAAAAATATGTTTACAGTAAAGTTATTTACTACATTAGCATGGTTACTTAATGAAGGCATATGAGAAAAGTATGACTGGCTGGTATAATTATATAGTTGAGTATGATAATTACTTGGTGACTTTAGTAACCATGGTATTAATACCATTATTATAACAGTTTTAAGCCCAAATATAGTATGGTTACTTATAATATGTTTTTTTACAATACTATGATATGTTTTGATGTTTTAAATATAACAATATACTGTTATTGGGTACAACCATATAATTCAACAATAGTATGTTGCCCTCAGAATATTGTCGTATCAACAATATATTTTTTTCTACGTGTACATATATGTACAAACCAAACAATTTTTAATTTAAAAAATTATAAAAGTTCAACAAAAATTTAACAAATTAATAAAAATTTATTATTTTAAAATAAAAAGCGTACTTCAAGTTTACCTTATGGCAAACAAAAGTTTTGGAAAATTACAGAAACACCGTCAGTAATTTGACAGGCATATGATTTCTCGTTAGATAGCGTAATTTGGTCTGAAAAATCCCGGGCCTAAAAAGAAAACACAAGCTCTAATTACAATCTTGTGCATTTGTGATTGCAAATTTATGCAATTGCAAATATATGCTATCAATTGTGAACCATCTCTGTTGGTTTAGTTTGCACTACTTTTTGCAAAGCACGAAATTCACAGCTGATTGATAATTAGAGTAGAAAATAATTTACTAAAATTTTAGTCAAAAATAAATATGCCAAAAAAAAAGTTTTAAAGAGCAGTTAATAGACTTTTTAATAGAAAAAGCGATTTTAGGTTATTTGAATGCGGGATGAGCGAAGGCAACTAAGCGGTGATTACGAACTAATTGGCTTGGATCGCTGATTGTCAGCTATTGATTTGCAATTATCTTGAGCATAAGCAGAGCAAATAAAAACTATAGGTTTTAAGTACTGCATAGACACATATCGCTCCTTTATTGCAACATAGTCATAACTAAAAAAAAGCTTGTTACGAGAAAAACGCGTTTAAAATTTTGAGTCTCCATACAAGTCTTAGAAAACACTTTTAGAAAATATCTGTTAAAGTAAACAGTTTAAGAGTAATTTGAATAAATTTTTGGCACAATATAAAAGCTAGTACTGTTAACAATTCTGCATTGTTAACTCGAAAAGCTCTTTTTTGAGATATGACTATGTTGCAACAAAGAAGCGATATGACTAGCAAGTGCATTGATGTGTATTTTGTTAGTGTAGAGTAAAAATATGCTAAACCTTTTTGCAAATGCAAAGATGCAATACCATTTGCACGAGACTGTGAATAGAGCTACAGTTTTTTTGTTTCAAAATTAGCTTTATTCATCAACGCAATCTCCATCATGAGCAGTACAATTATTCCAGCGCCGTTCTTACATTTCAATACCTTTTTTGTAGAACAATTTATTTTTTGCCTCAAAAAAGGCTTCAGTTTTAGCGATGAAGAGGTTCATTCGTGCGAAACTTCTTACCGGCAAGCATTTGTTTCAGGTCTGCGAACAGCCAGTAAACTCTGGGAGCCAAATCTGCCGAATACGCTGGATGTGGGAGCAATTCGAAGTCCAATTCATGTAGTTTTGCCATTGTTTTGAGTTGTCTTGATGAAACAAAATTTTTTTCTTTGCCATGTGCGGTAATTTCTTTGCAATTTCGGCCTTCAAATGCTCCAATAACGCTATATAATATTCACTGTTAATGGTATTTCCTTTCTCGAGGTAGTTGATGAATAATACACCACGAACATCCTAAAATACCATTTTGTTCTCCGTGTTCAATACTAATTTCTTCTGAATGTACTTCATTACCTTGTAGTGTAGAAGGTGTTGGACTAAATTTTGATTCCATTATTTTAAATACTGCAATAGAGTTTGTTTTAGTCTTTCGTGTTATTATTGTTAAATTTAAACTTCCACGAACACTAATCCCTCTTTCCTACCTCATCATAACCTATTTTCATAGTTCCAGTACAATGCACTGCATATGTGGGGGGCATCCCCTGAGTACTGGTCCAAGATAAAAAAAAAAAAAAAATCTTTCCAGCTGATTATTGTGCTTTCCAGGTTTACCAGGTTTACCAGTTGCTGTCCACTCAGATGACGATCGTTTTAATTTCGGAGTGAAGTAATGGATCCATGTTCCAGCCATTGTTACATATCGACGCAAAAATTCCGGTTAAACATGGCCAAACACTGCTCAGAATCATCAACACGTTCTAGTTTTTAGTCAACAGTGAGCAACCGCGGCACCCACTTTGAACAGAGCTTTCTCATAGTGAAATGTCCATGCAATATAAAGCCAATATGTTCTTTTGATATCTTTACGATGTCAGCTAACTCACGCAGCTTCACTTTTTGATAACTCAAAGCGATTTTGTAGATCTTTTTTTGTGTTTTCAGCATCATCGGTGTCTCTACGATCACGTTTGAAGTCAGCAAACCAACGTTTTATTATTGTCTCTCATAGAGCGGAGTCTCCACAACACTTTTAAAGCCATTGCTGTGCTTTAACGGTATTTTTCCCCATCGAGAAGTAGTGTAAAATAAAAACACGAAATTGCTTTCGATCCATTGCTTTGAAGATAACAAAAGTAGCATCACTCTTAGCACAATAACTACAAACTAGTGAATAGAATAACATTAAATTTTAACAACTGTCTTCGGACTGCATAGTTTCAGTTTTTATCGTATAACAAAGTATTATAGTTTGATAAGACAAAATGGTAAAATACTGTAAGGAATAAGGTTTTCACTCCAAGAAGAATAACAGCGACATACATATTTCATTTCCATAGAAAGTGAGTCGCTCTAATGTAAACAAAATATTTACTGCGCAAATGGCATGTCGTTTGTTTTTGTTGCAACAGTAGCTTAAGTGCTATTATCCTCGAGTTCGGTTAAAAATGTTTGCCAAAAACAAAAAGGAAACTTTTTGGAAACATAATCCTAAATACATATTACTGTTTTATATAAACATTTTGCATTGATGAATTAAGCCATTTGTAAGATTTATGATCATTATTTTAATATGTAATTATATAAATGACATTTTAACACTCATCGCCATTGAGTTGTGTGCTCTCTGCTGCAATTTATTGATGTTTGGTCTTTGATATCATAGGGAATATTGTACATACGAGTAGTACTTCAAATGTTAAGCGTAAAATTTGTTTCACCAATTTCATTATGTGAAGCGCACAAGTTTATTAAAAAAAAGATCGCCAACGCCAAATATTGTGAATTAAAGATTGTTTGAGACACCTTGTGGAAAACAACAATAATTTATATTTTATTTTATTTGTCTTTTAAGTACTACCTACATGTTGAAGGAAACTACATTTTATTCTGTTCAATTTGACAGTCATCTCCAATCTGCCTCTATTATTTCATTTTTCATTAGTTCTATGGTTTTATTACAAAGTTATAGTAAACTATTAGTAGTTTGGTTGATATGTTCTGGCTGCGAGAAGAGCATTACGAGGAGCATTAGTGTTCCGTGGTACCGTATTTCTATATTTTTGGAGCTCCTAGAGCTACCCGAGGTGTGACTGTTTTGCAACAGCTACCTGTAATGTAAGTAGTTAGCAACTACGTAACAACTGTGAAAATGATTTACATCAGTACCTGCCTTGACGGCCTAACCTGATGATGGACCAATTCCACAGAGTGAATTTTTCACGATTCACCACCGCCCCCGTGTAGCTTACCAGGCTCACACAGATAGCAATTCTTGCCATATGATTGCGGTCATATGAGCAACTTCTGGTTGATGAGTTCGGACCTTCTATTTCCTCCTGTATGCAATTTCCCAGCAATCAATGGAGTACAAGACTTAATGAGTTGGTAGGCCGAAGCCCATTAAGAGCATCAGCCCTTAATCCAACTCACCCGTCAATCATCACCACTGGTTCCTTACAGTATACGTATCTGTTGTATAGGCAACAGATCCTCGGGAGATTGTTAGCCCTCGAAAAAAGCCATCACCAAACAATTATCAAGGATACTAACACTCCCTTCCTGCGATTTAGGTTTCAACCACAGCCAGAACGTTTCAGCCAAGGTAGGCACCTCAACCATGATCAGCCCGGGTCGAACCGCAAGCAGAATTTCCCGGGGGCCATGCTGATCCCCGTTCTGCCAATTTATACCCTTGGTAAGGGTTTCGGAAGCCAACACAACATAAGTCATGTGGCTTCCTAGAGTTTTGTTTGCCGCACCAAACAAAGGACCCCTTCCCCTCTTTTCCCAGAAAAACAGAGCGCCTAAGTTAGGAATACGCCAAGGCAAAACCTGTTCCCCGGGGGGACAACTACATAACAGCAAGACGAGTATGGTTAAGGCCTGATATTTGTTATGGAATTCGGCTTACCAGTTGCTAGTGTTTTGCCAAATAAGCAATTGCACGCGGAAAGCATACTCGGGAAGTTCCGATCTCTTTTGCCTGTATGGTCAACTACATATTTTCAAGAAGCTACAGACTAAGTGCGCCTTGCAATAAAGAATACTACGTTGAAGTTATGCGCCGTTTGCGCGAAGTAATTCGTCAGAAACGCACAGAATTGTGGAAAAAACAATCATGGATTTTGATAACGCACCAGCTCACACATCGATACTTGTGCATGAGTTTTTGGCCAAAAACAAAGGCGCTATCATGGCTCAACCACCGTATTCACCAGATTTTTTCCTCTTCCCAAAACTGAAGACACCGATGAAAGGAAAGCGTTTTGCTATGATTGAAGAGATAAAAGAAAAAGCGAAACAGGAGCTGTCGCCGATACCAAAAAACGCGCTTTTGAAGTGTTGAGCCTAAGTGCGCCTTGCAGTAAAGAATACTACGTTGAAGTTATGCGCCGTTTGCGCGAAGCAATTTGTCAGAAACGCACAGAATCATGGATTTTGATAACGCACCAGCTCACACATCGATACTTCTGCGTGAGTTTTTGGCCAAAAACAAAGGCGCTATCATGGCTCAACCGCTGTATTCACCGAATTTGTTTCCTCTTCCCAAAACTGAAGACTCCGATGAAAGGAAAGCATTTTGCTATGATTGAAGAGATAAAAGAAAAAGCGAAACAGGAGCTGTCGACGATACCAAAAAACGCGCTATTGAAGTGTTGCCAGGATTGGAAAAAAAACGCTGGTATAAATGTATCATATCTGCGGTGGATTACTTTAAAGTGGACAATATAGTTATTGATAAATAAATAAATACTTTTTGAAAAAATTTAAAATAACGGTTATATTTTGATCAGCCCTCGTACGTACAGTGGGAAAAATCGGGCGAAAGTTCGTGCAAATTGGGTCTGTAGGAGATACGAAAATACCAGTGCACGCTCATGTAGCTCGTTCTGCAGAAAATATTGCTGCAGTTCCCGATAGTGTGGCTGAAGAGCCATCCACCTCAACTTGTCGTCGTGCCCAGCAATTAGATCTCTCACGCTCGTCAAACATTAGGCATAAAGACTTGCATTTACACGCTTACAAGGTACAATTGACTCAAGAACTAAGGAGCTCTTGACCATTCCAAGCGTCGTCAATGGTCAGAATGGTGGTCGGAAATGGCAACAGTGGATGAGCAATTTTCGAAGAAAATCATCTTCAGTGATGAAACACACTTTCACCTTAGTGGATTCGGCAATAAGCAGTGCTGCATTTACACACTTTCACGGTACAATTGACTCAAGAACTAAAGCTTCTTAACCATTCCAAGTGTCGCCAATGGTCAGAATGGCGGCCGGCATTGGCAACAGTGGCTGAACAATTTTCGAAGAAAATCATGCTAAGGCGCATTTTTATCTCAGTGGGTTCGTTTATAAGCAGAATTGCTGCATTTGGGCAAATGATAATCTAAGAGTGATTGTCGAAAAACCAATGCACCCAAAAGGAGTGGCTGTTTGGGGCGGTTTATGGGCTGGCGGCATTATCGAACCGTTTTTTTTTTTTTAAGATGAGGCCGGTCATAATAACGAACGATAACGAACTTTTTATGGCCCGAATTGGTAGATATGGATTTGGACAATATGTGATTTCGACATTACGGTGCCATTTGCGACACTTCTTGCGAAATAATGGCTCTTTAGCGCGACAAATTCAATAGCCGTGATATCACACGTGGTGGCTATATCAATTCGACGCCAAGATCATGTAATTTGACACCAGATATCACTAGGTTCATCAAATTATTCACCTACGAGTACATTGATGTAGATATGTACATTAATTGACCTCTTCAATAACAGCAAGCAAGCTACAGAAACCTAATATACCATCCTACTTAACACTTACTGGTTCTGGTCATGCCAACACCTTTGCTGGTTATTGATATTAACCTCATTCTGCTTATATTCAGAAGAAAATTAGTATATTCCACTTTTCAGTCACAATTGGTGTTAGAGACTCTACAGGTGTTGCCACTTTAGGAGGATTGTATTGTCTCAGTGCTTTTAACAACATCTCTCTCCTCTCTCTCTCTCTACTGAAGCTCCTAGCGCAAGCGATGGCAATATTATTGCCTTTTACAATTTTTTGTTCTGGAACACTTTGGTGTAACGAATATAAACTCGCCACTCTTATTCTAAAAAGGTTTAAATAGAACTCAAAATTATTTTCAACGGTTTTACAAGTGTTTTTAACTACATACATCTCTTGGGAATATTTAAGATTGTTTGTACGAAAAGGAGCCAATGAATTTACTCCATTTGGGTGTATTTAACAATTAATTGGCTACACTTTCAGATCTTAATTAAACCAAACTCTTAATTTTTCAATGTTACAAAAACTTAATATATTTCCTCAGATATATCAGCTTTTAAATATAGAATACTTTACTTTAAAATTGTTTGTTGGTCGGGGTTTAGCAAGAAAAAATTTTTTTTTTTTTTTTTTTTTGTAAAAAAAGCTCAAACGTAAATACATGAGGCATGAAACCAGCGTAGTATTTTGAAATGAAATAAATATGTATGTATGTATGTAAAATAAGTAGGAAAAAATTCCAACCAAATGCCAACACTCTACAATGCGTAACAAAAAAATACGTAAAAAAAAAAAAATTAAATAATAAAGCGGATATGCGAACATGTTAACAACAACCCAAACCGAAAAAAAAATACAAAAATAGGTTGAGTATGAAATACGAAGAATTAAAACTGACATGGAAACGGAAACAATGTTGCATGGTTTCATACATACATATGTATGTACATATATCACTTTTTTGTTGTTCATGAATTCTTTCTTTTTCTTTTCGTGTATTTATTTTTTAGTTTAGGTTTCGATTAAACAGCATTCTGATTTTAAGTATTCCCCAACACAAAACGGCAAAAAGAATTGCAGAGAGAAAAAACAAATAAGAAAATTAACATACCAAAACATTTAGACATTCTTTAAAAGATTTTATCTACTACATGGTTCAAAAACAGATACCATTTGGATGGTATCTGTACACCTGTAGAAAAATCTTTGAAAAAACAGCGCAAAATAATTTTGGGAACGACAAAAAACCGAAAAAGAATTTAAAATATGTCTGCTATGTTCAGTGGTTCTACAAGAATGCTTCATTAAGAACTTTTAAATGAAAGAAAAACTTGCAACAATTATTAGACGCGTATTAGAAGTATGCATAGCTAATTCAAGTAATTTTGCCCTGTAATGCTATTTGTTAGCAACCACAGCGTAGTTTGCTCAAAACAGATTTCAAATCTCTAAAAACACTCAAATGGCTCAGCGCTTTAAAGTGGTGTAAGACTTTATGTCAACTGAACTAAAAATATATAACGCTTATATTGGGGCCATAAAAGTGAAAACAAATCTATAAAACACTTATATTCACTTATATCCATTTTAGACTGCATGGAGGAAAGAGCTCAGAATCTCACCTAAGTTACAAGGCAAAACCACCCTATTGACTAACTCAATTTTCTCCACAGTGCTGTTGCACTAAGTAGTTCCGCAATGTAGTAGAACATTGGATTTTTATCTGACGAAATCAAGGCAGGAGCCGGGGCTTAGATTTTACTACGTTATACTTGATTTTATCAAGGGTCCATCCATTTCCAGAAAGAAGTAAACCTCAAATCCAATGGACACCGACAGTGAAAGTGATCAACTGTCTGTTCCGCTTCTTCATCTCTAAAGGAAACATCAAATGGAAATTTTAACCTCCTCGCATACATCCCTATATGACAATGTGCTGCCAGAACTAACACCTCAGTACACAGCCTCCCTCGGGGCAGACCTCTAAGGATAATGATAGCCCTATTAATATACCTAGGTCGCATCAGGTTCAAAATTTGTCAGTAGACCTCACTAGACCATCTATTCTGTATAGGTTCCACAAGTTGACACTGTACTTAAGTTTTACAACTCTTAAGCTACTTCCCTAACATACCATCCATATGCTAACATTTTCCTGTGGCAAAACCACATATTTGCTTAAGAATGTCATCAATACCGATGATATTCTCTGTATTATAGATCGCTGATTGTAGGCTATATGCTACATCTAAGAAATTTTCCATGAACAAGTTAAGGGTATGGTCATCTCACATGAAAGAGGTGAAATCGAAAGATATCAGCACCTGTCTATATCATCTAATCTGTGAATTATTCACAGTTCAGCAGTGTCCCCGTGTGGCTTACCAGGCTCACATAGGTTGCAACTTTTAGCTATAAGTTTGTAGCGTTATAGATGAACCCCTTGCTTAAGCATTCGGGCCTTTTAATCCCTGCTGTATGCAATTTACCAACAGCCAACGGAACACAAGGTTTCATTAATAGGTAGGCCGAAGCCTATAAAGATCATCAGCTCTTGACCAACTCACTCGTCCAAACACCACTCCTGTTTCCTTGCTGTATAGGTATCTGTTGCAAGACAACAACATTTTTGGGGGTTGTTAGCCGTTGAAAACCGGCCTGCACCTTGGTTATCAGGGATACTAATTTCCCTACTTGTGATTTTAGGTTTAAGCCACAGCCACAACGTTTTTAAACGGTGTTCAGCACCGAGAGATCTACATAGTAGAACCTCCCGGCGACTTGCTAATCCCCGTTCTACCAATTTTGAACCTTGGTACGGGTTTCGGAAGTTCTTAACACAATATAAGTCATGTGGCTTCCTAGAGTTTTATTTGCTACCAGACACCAAGGACTCTTTGCCTTCTATGCTGCAGAAAACAGAGTGCCCTGGTTTGGTTTACGTCAGGGCATAATCTGTTCCACGGAGGGTATGTAAGAACTTACCACCCAGATCATGTGATTTGATTCTGTTAGACTTTTTCTAGACTCAGAGCAATTGCCGCAAGAAATACATCGTGCCCGAGTAGTTGCCACTACGTTCAGCGTTTATGTGACAACTAAAGACAAGAAAAGCAGAAACTATTCTTGCTATTAGTTATACGAGTACTTATGTGTTTATGGGCTAATATTCTATATATCTTCTGCTAAATTTAGAAAAAAAATTTTTACTATAACTGATTGTTGTGATCAATAACTTAATTAGCGAAGGTAAGCAACATAATTTTACACTTGACTTTAGAGAGCAACTAGCTGCTTTGTAGTCGCTACGCTACATCACATATTTTGTTTTTCTTTATATCGAATTATTAACAAGTTCGAGTATATATCTGTGGCATTATATCATAATATCTTAAGTCGAGATAAGACTGAATACACTTTTTAGGAGAACAAATGAAAATAAACCAAAATTACAACAAAACTTTGTTAATGATACGAAAAAATATTTTTAAAAATAAACGTTTTATGTATAATAAATTAATTAAATTAGATGCCATTTTTTAGATTTTTAAAATTCGACTTAGGTTGTTATGATAAAACACCACAGATATCGCTCCTTTATTGCAACATAGTCTTGGCTAAAAAAAAAGCTCGTTTGGAGAAAAACACATTGCAAATTTTTAGTTGCCATACAAGTCTTAGAAACATTTTTTAGAAAATATCTCCTAAAGGAGTCTAAAAGTAGTTTGAATAAATTTTTGACACAATATAAAAGGTAGTACTATTAACAATTCTGCATGATTAGCTCGAAAATCTCATTTATGAGATATGACTATGTTGCAATAAAGAAGCGATATATGTTCGTAGTAGTTGTTACCTTTTATAAAAAACTATTTATTTTTCCCAAATGGCAATCTATACTAATAGACATTAAAGCTATTTAAATATTTAAATTAAACTGGCTTAATTTTCTGAGGCTAAACTTGTGTACGAGTTGTATGTTTTTTTTTTACTGGTACAAGTTTTTACCAAAAACTACTACTACATTGGTGGTGGTCAATGTAATTTAGCATGAAACCATGTTATCATTTCTTTAGCAGACACCCTACAACGTTGATCAGGTAGCTTGAGTTTTTTATGCCATAGAAAATTTTATAGAATATTTAACACGTTCCTATTTCTTTATTTTTAAGGATCATGGTCTGTTAAAAAAAAAACTGCTAAAAGATGAATTGTCAGTTCTCGAATTTTGATTTCGACAAAACTTAGTGCGATTCTTCGTTCTGGTAAAAATTATTCATATAACTAAAAGGCAAGCAGTCATTTGTTCTAACTAATTTTAAACTCTAGGGCAAGTATGCCCAGCCCTATGCGCTTGATACTCAATTGTTTTTGTAAATGCGCTTAGCTATAGGGCTATGCTCTTTATTACACAAATACTGCGCTCAGCACTAGCAATGAAAAACACACAAACAACTTGGTCTTATAATATATTTTATCGCGCGCTGGCAAAACAAAACTTGTAAGTTTGCTGGCTGTAACTCCGAAACTCAAGCTGTATGTCGAAAGTGTAACACAGAGGTGCCCATGCCTATGCACTTGATGCAAATTTTTTTTTTTGTAAAAGCGCTAAGCTATAGTACTGTGCTGCTTAATACTCAGCACTAGCAATGAAAAATGCACAAACAACTTCGTCTTATATATTTTTTTGTCGTTCTTCACTGCACACACCCAAAAAAAGCAAAACAGCAACACTTTCGCATATTTTGCTGGTAAACATTGACGACAGCAATTATCAGTGTGAATTTTGTTTTTGTAAATGTTTTGCTTTTTACAACAAAAAATATTAAACAAAAATAGTTTTAGTATTGATTTTTACTCTTCCATAAAGAACTTGTGGGCACCTCTGCTCTAGGGTTATATAAGGACTATCTATACGAGGATATTTTTTTCCGCAAATCTTATTTGTAAGGCGTTTCATATTCTCCACTATGGAATGTAATTGATTTACTAGCTTTTTTGATGGCCTTAGTCAAATTGTGTTTTAAATTTTATTTTATTTTTGTCTGTGGGATCTAGACAACTGACACAATGTACGAGTATGTACATATGTACATACTCGTATTCACAATTATGTATGCGAACAAATGGTTGTTGGTTGCATTAATATGTTGTATGTATGTGTATTATTTGTATTTTTTCTGTAAACTGTCTACATCGACATGTTTTTTAAATGTTTTGTCTGTTCTTTTTTTATTCAGAATATATTTTTTTTACAGTAGTTTATTCTTTGAATTAAAGGGTCAATTTGCACATACGAATATGAACTAAACAAGAATGCCCAAAATAAATGTTCTGTAAAGGAATCTGTTTTTTGTTTTGAAATTACCAAAACTTAAAAACGAAATAAAAAAAAAAACAACAGCCTTGGTTGAATAACAAATACGGAAGTGGTTTGATAAGACAGATAAGAGCTTCATAGTTTGGTTAACATATTTAAATAACCTTGTTACGGGCTAAATAGCGACAATAGTGGAAAAAGTATTCATTAATAATAATAATGGGTGTTTTTTTAGAGGCTAAAAATTTCAAGTTGGCAATACTTGACCTTATGTGGCAATCCATTTAACAGCTGATAGTTGAGTTTTGTTTAATTTGTTTTAACATTTCAATATAGCCAGATGTCAGCAAATTGCAAATTGTTTAATTATCAGTTTAAATCAATTTATTGCTTTAAAAATTTGCTATTGAGTGCATTTTTGTAGTGCTATTGTTACCGTCTATAAATTTCGAGATATGATCGCATACCTTGATAGCATTTATTAAAATTTTATTATAACTTCGTCAAGAACTGTATGGCGAAGTACTTAACAAATTAGCTAAGGATTGATTTGTTCACTAAACTTCACTCTACTAAACTCACATACCCAGGATTTTGAGCTGTCGAGAGCACCGCACTAGTAGCAGGGATAGTATAGTTGTAGTTCTTCAAGCGTTTGATGTATAAGTCAAGATCGGTATGCACTTTCACAAGAAATTGCTAACTGTCTTTGCTGGCAATCTACAGAGTAGACACACTTAACGTCTGGCCTATCGTCAGATTAGTTCTATATGATATATATTAAAGAAAGTCATTCCCCCATATTCCAAGAGGTGTCATCGTCGTCACATCAAAAATTCGCCGTTGTACGATCGTCTTCGGCAGTAATTATCTATTCTTTGAGAGCTCTTTCAATATTTAAACGAGTCAGTAAAAGCCAAATTTGACTGCGTGACTACGATAATGACTGATGGAGCAACAACTTCGTAATATTGTCTTAAACTGTCAGTCAAATGTTTAAAGCTTTGTTTAGACGGTTGTCAGATCTAACAATATTGTCTGATCTAACAATATGCTGACAATTACATGACAATGATTAATTTCTCTGAAAATACAAATTGTCAGTATACATGATTACGTTGTTCAGACGATTGTCAGATCTGACAATCTAGCAACTGTGTAAACCGATTATTCATTTACACGATCAAAACAACAAAAATACATCCTGGAGTGTAGTTTCAGGGCTTTAGTTAAGAGGTAAACATACAAGCTGAACAGCACACTGCAGCTTTGTGGATAACTGTGATTGTCTTTTTACATCGGCTTTCGTTAATTCAAAGATGAAAATTTCGTTTCTTTTCGTACAATATTTATCTAATAAATATAGTTAAAAAGACCGAAAAACACATCTCAGTATCCAACTAATTAGCCATATAGCGAGATAATTATATCGTATAACGCATGCCGACTTTTTTTTAATTCCCAAAATCAGCTTTAGGAATCTCTGAAATCTCCCACTTCCTCGGAAACAATATGGCAGCTTCAATTTTCGCACTAATTCGAATGATCGTTCATAGTTCAGATACACGTTCCACGGCCAAACGGCCAAGCGATTCCGAGTTTTTTGGGAATTCCCAAAGTTGGCTACAGGCAACTTCAAGATTCCCCCACTTCCCTGGAAACTTCAATTTTCGCACTAAAACGAATCACTGTTTATAGTTCAGATGCATGTTCTACGGCAAAAACGCGCACCGAATATCAAAAATATCCGGTGCGCGTTCCAAATCGATTTTTCCACTGATTGCAACTTTTTTTGGTAATTCCCAAAATCGGCTTCGTGAATCCCCAAAACTCCTCTACTTCCCCGGAAGCAAGATGGCAACTCTAACTTTCGCACTATTGCAATGCGAATGGAAAACTGGTTCGATAACGAAGAATTGGTAGCCTGTACTGCGTTTTCGCATTTTCTTTTGGCATTTAATTTCCCCTTTCGCACATTTTATTTGATCATTTTTCGCTATTGTTTATTTTGTGGTACCAGTGTTGCTTCATTTTCAAAATATTTCGCGAAAAGGTTTGCACAAACAGCACTGAGTACTAAGTTATACTCTTATCGCTTGTACTTTTCGCATGGCAATAGAGAGTAACCCCCCAGTTCTATTTACTTACATATATAATAATCACTTGTGTATATGCCATGGATTTCGAGTGCTTGCAAACATACAACCAAACATACAAGTGAAACTAATATATGTGTGTTAAAAATAGGCCCCATCTCTGAACAAAATTTGGGCAAGCTCCACATTGACAGGTTATTAGAGCAAGTTCATATCATCTTGACACCTGACAGCTTAATTTTCG
This sequence comes from Thecocarcelia acutangulata, assembly GCA_914767995.1. Lineage (NCBI taxonomy): Eukaryota > Metazoa > Arthropoda > Insecta > Diptera > Tachinidae > Thecocarcelia > Thecocarcelia acutangulata. Next base: position 119,293,215 of record OU612096.1, on the reverse strand, counting down.
CTAAATTGTTCCATTGGAGAATGTAATACGCAGGCTGTAATCCGTCGTATTGACGGATTACAGCCTGCTCTCAAGTTTTGTACTAAGGTCATGTTATTCACTCCCTTGTGGACTGGATGTGGCCACATATCATCTATTAACGTCTAACTGAGACTCTAATTCACGGTTGAGTTTTAATAATAGTTGACTTGAGCGGCTGTAAATAAAGCTCAAAATACTTGGAAAACTTTTGTCACCAAAATGTTCTGGAGATCTCTCCAGAATCAGCTGACAAACACAGACAAAGAATAATAAAGTTGCCACATCACACCGATTGCCTTCGATCTGCGAAGTAGTTGGTCGAATGAAACTCAGCCTTCAATATATATAAATATGACTTGTCTTTCCTGAGGAGCCAAATTCAAATTTACAACTCTTTCTGGGTTTTATTTATATACATATGATTTTATTGCAGTATTTTTCATATAAAAATAGCTCCTTAGCAAATCAAAACTGTTTCTTAATACCATTAATAAATCTCATAGTAAATATTGCGTGTTAAAAACTGTTTATTATTTAAGTCATAAATTTTTACCCAGAAAAAAAATTTTTTTTTGTATATTTTAAATAAACCATTTGTATTAAATTGCGATTGCATTGCTTGACATTGCACCGGGTTAAATGTATAAATCTTCTGTCCTGACACATAAATAGTACAAATGACTTTTTAACGCGTGATTTTTAACAGTTTTATAAATTACAGCCGTTATTTTCTTTTTCCCGTCTGCAGTTCAATTGCAGTGAACAGCTTTTTAGTTGAATTTGTTTACATGTCGCACTTCGCATTTTTCGTCTTATTCCAAAGCATAATTTTAAAACAATTTCTATGTCTGTTCCAAATCAAGTGCGTGCTAACGAACAATATTCTTTCTAATTTCCTGTATGTGAAAGTCGCACCACTTTGTGTATGATATTCTATTTATCTTTTTTTGCTGCCTACTGACTGGTTAAATGCATGAACGAATAAAGATATTTAATTGATATGCGGAATATTTTATTAAATTGCTTTTAGAAAACTTAAATCAAGCACAAGCACCCAGTTGACCAAACAGCAGAAGACATCATCTACACGACATGTTGCGAAAAGCCTATGGCGTTTTCTTTTCTAAACAAAAAAGAATATTTGACATGTGAATAGGCAACATTTTTGAATGGTAACCTGATTTTTAAGAAGTGTTGCATACATATTTGACGTTTACAGAAGAATACAAAATATTTTATAAAACCGTAAAGTACAATTAGCGTTTCAATGTTTAAGTGCTTTTATATCAAAACTTACTGTGTAAGTTGTTAAAACAAATACAAATATTACATAAATTTTGTATAGAAATAAGTGTAATAACAGCTTAAGGCCCTGATTCACTATCCTACACGATCATACGATTCATTCACAGGAAACTGTTTCAAAAGTCTGGCCGGCTGGAAAAAATCGCTTCAAAATGGCGTTGTAGGCCACACTTGCAGAAATTTATATACAAAACAAAATAATTAAAAACTTTTATTAACATAATAATTTTACAACTAAGTCTTTTATTCGCTATTTAAGCTTCTAACAAAGTCTACTGATGATTAGGGTAGTTCCTATGAAATGTCGACATATAGAGGTGTAAAGAAATGTTAGAGACGTTTATAAATAGAAAAACTTGTTTTTTGTGTTTTGACGGATATTATTAAAGCATTTTTCTTTTTAAATTCTCAGCAATTTATTTGGATTGTTGGGATATAAAGTTGAATGTTTGAGAATATCTTTCAAAAAATTTCCAAAGTCTACTGATGACTAGGGTAGTTCCTATGAAACGTCGCAATATAGATAGCTGGGAAACATAGAAAACAAGCTATTTATACTTTTTTACTGGTATAATAATTTTACATTGTTTAAATATTTTTCTCGAGACACCAATTGATCGCATAGAAACCATTATATTTTGAAAAGTTTCAAACAATTTTTGAAATCGCACGATTTGTCAAAAACTCTGTCGCACGGTTGCATTTTTAGTACTTTTTCAGCACACATGCTTTATTTAGTAGATCGCACGATCGTGTAGCATGGCCTTTAATAAACATGAAAATTTTTTTATAAATAATAAATGATGAAACAGAATACGTCCGTAATTTCAAGCAAAAACGTTTCTCAGAGAAAACAGGCTCATAACTGAAATGATGGCTGCAACTTCACAAACTGTCATTTAATGTTATTTTTTGTTAGGTAAAAAAAAAGCTTTTTCTTTTATTTTTATTTTTCTTCGTTGTAAAGCTTTTGATTTTATAAAAAAATTTATGAAATTTCCTAAAGGATGAAACAGAATACGTGTGGCTTTTCTGCTTTAAAATAAGAGCATAAGAAAAATCGCTGCAAAATAAAATATATTCTATTTTACAACCGCATTCTCTGGCGTTATTTTATGAAAATCGTGTGCCAAAGTTCTGTTTTATCATTAAGGCAGTAAATAGTTATCATTAAATTATGAAAGATGGAATGTTATTTTCACATAAAACATAAATATAGATCAGTACAAAGCTCTAAACACTTAGACAACAGCAGACTTCGCAACTTCGCAAGCACAAATGAAGTTAGCTTCAAATGCTGCCGTATTATCAGCGACATAATTATATTAAAGACAGCAGCAGCACTATGAGTATTTAAACAATGCAAAGTTCAGAGGTGCCACATATATATTTTACATAAATAAAATTAAACATAATAACTAAAAACATAATAATATCACGTAAAACTGTAAAAACTAATCAATTTATTTGTGCATTTTATTTGTGTGACGTTTATTTCGATTAAATATTTCAAACAAATTTTTGTTCTTATTGCGGCCAATATATTTTTATAGTGGCAGCACTACATTTACTTTTTGCTGCTTACAACAATAGAAATTAGTCTAAGTTGGCAGCAGCAGCAAATGCTGTTGTGAAGTCGTGCTGCTGTGATGTCATTAAAATAATCGTGTGCATCTAAACACATGTATTCTATTTTTGACAGATTGCGGTTTGCTGTCTGCTGTCGTCTATGTGTTTAAAGCTTAAGTCAGCATACAGAGTAGTAAAAATGGCAATATCTCACCCTGTACTTAAAGTTGAGGGCAAAATATGCTACATATATTGCCTTTTTTCATGCAGCATATTTAGAAAAGAATGCAATTTTTATTTATATTGTTGCCTAGTTTTTAGAAAAGAACATAAAAACGTGCAAAGGGTAGAATAATTGTAACATTTTTGTTAAAACAGAAAACGCCACTATATACACTTTAGAAGAAAATGTAATAAGCAGCAGCAAAGTGCTAAAGAATTAAGATTTTACTATCTTTAATGTTGTGTAAGATCAAAAGCGGCGCAAGACCTTTTTGAAATAATATATATTTATACTTGTTTATTCGATTCAACATGACTTCTATTTATTGCTAAATATTTACATCTTTAATTCAAGAAAAAAGTTTATAAATTTAAAGTTACACTCTATATATAAATTGTTAAAGCAAATGCTGCTCAAATTGGCTTCTAGTATTCAGCAAAGCAACAAGAAACCAAAAATAATACGAGTTTAATTGGCATAAACAGGCTGATGTTACATTTTAATATGCATTTTCGAAATGTTTTTCAATTGCAAATGTTCAGTTTGTTATGCTTACATACACACACACACACATACACACATCAACGCATGCAAGCTTTCCGATTTATAATGACGATGACATATGCATGCATGAGAAAGCATGCGTGTTCAAGTTTCTTTTTTGCATTTTGTATAATTCTATATGAATTTGAATATCAATTGCAGCGTTACTTTAAAATTTTTAGTTTATTATGTTCTTGTTTTCATTAGAATTGAGTTTGTTAGATTTTTTTTGTTTAATTGCTCTCGTGCTGCGTGCGCTGTTCACCGTTTTGGACTTTTGCCAAAGCACGCATTTGTTGCACGTCATTAGCATAAATTGCTTTATTTTCTTTTAGTGTTTGTTAAATATACAGAATGACCATTTTGAAATTTTTTTCTAGCCGGAAATTGATATTAAGATAAAGTAAACTAAGTAGAAGAAATAATCCCCCATATTCCAAGAGGCGTCATTGTCGTCACATCAAGACGAAATCAAAAAACACTCGGTTACAAATTCGGCTTCGACAGTATTTCCTAGACCTAAGCGATAGATAGAAGCTTTCAACATGCATTCAATAGTTTATGACAACGAGTAAATAAATGAAAAAATGTCGACTTCATGTGACGACAATTACGCCTTATGGAATATAAAGGAATAATAAGACAACGAAAGGGAACAAATGATCAAAAATCTGTCATTAACATACATATGTCGTTTGTATATTAAGCAGTGTTATACTCCATTACATTATTATCTAAAGTTCTTTTTTTATGAGAAAATAACACTGTTGTCCTCAAAGTTAAAACCACTAGTCTTAAGAGCCGTTTGGTCCACTATGCAATATATGATATCATCACCATAAGCTGGTAATATCCGGCGATATCATCGAAAATATGATCTATAGTAGCGATGCCCACCCATGGTATTAAAGTGGTAAACAAAAGCAAACACAAATCTTAATGATGAAACAGAACTAGGGCATGACGTTTTTCTCCATACAATATGGCATAAAATAACGCCAGAGAATGCGGTCGTAAAATAGAATCTATTTTATTTTGGCAGCGATTTTTCTTATGCTCTCACTTTGAAGCAGAAAAGCTTTCAACAATATTACCACACTTTTAGTAAATTTCATACATTTTGTAAACAAAACCAAAGCTTCAAAAGCTTTACTGTGAGAAAAAATTAAAATAAAAGAAAAAGCTTTTTTTACCTAACAAAAAAGAAGATTAAATGACAGTTTGTGAAGTTACAGCCGTCGTTTCAATTATGTGCCTGTTTTCTCTGAGAGTCGATTTTGCTTGAAGTTGCGGACGTATTCTGTTTCATCATTTACGCTCATTAGTTTAGTCGTCAATGAGACAACGACGAAAGAACATGCGCACGGCTGTATGAATTTTTCCTTGTTTTTCTCTATATTTTGCGTATTTTTTACTTTTTTTTATGAAATAATTTATTAAAAATACTAAAAACATAAATTTCTTTTTTAATTTTACTTCAATTTTAAGTAAGTTGTAAATAAAACGATTTTTTTGATTTGGATATGGACATCTCTTTGGGCATCACTAATCTATAGTTTTAAAGTCTGTTTCACATAGTCTCAAAAAGTTCCAGACAGGAGAAGTTAAGCGACAATACCTCTTAAAATATGGCAATACTCCAAAATCTATACATTTGTACGTTTGTTATAAAAATATATATACGTTTTTAACTTTATATTGATTGTGTGGATGTGCATGTACATTTATAACAAGCAGCTCAACGGCTCGCACAGATATAATACAAATTCGTAACAATATGTTCACAGCTATCAGTAGTTTTTTTTTTTTTATTATGTTTGGATTTTTTCTTTTTATTGTTTGATAACCATACCGGGGAACAGGTTTTGCCTTGGCGTATTCCTAACTAGGGCACTCTGTTTTTCGGGTACAGAGGGGAAGGGGTCCCTCGTTTGTTGTAGCAAATAAAACTCTAGGAAGCCGCATGACTTATGTTGTGTTGGCTTCCGAAAGCAGCATCAGCATGGCCCCCGGCTGGTTATGATTACAGTTCAACCCGGGCTGATCATGGTTGAGGTGCCTACCTTGGCTGAAACGTTCTGGATGTGGTTGAAACCTAAAACGCAGGAAGGGGGTGTTAGTATCCTTGGTAATAGCTTGGCGTGGCTTTTTACGGGGACTAACAAACTCCCGAGGGTCTGTTGCCTTTACAACAGATACCTGTGCTGTGAGGAACCAGTGGTGATGGTGGACGGGTGAGTTGGTTTAAGGGCTGATGCTGCTAGTGGGCTTCGGCCTACCAACTCATTAAGCCTTGTCTTCCATTGATTGCTGGGAAATTGCATACAGGAGAAATTGCTACAAACATATGGCATAAATTTTATAAATTAAATTTTTGGTTTGTACATTTGTACAACGGGTTATAGCTCAGGTTTTTTCTTTCTTAAGTGTTTTTCTTAAGAAGGATTTTTTACAATAAAAATCTGTTGTGATCAATAATTTTGATTAAAGAAGACAAGAAAAATAATAATCAAATCTTTAGCTGGGGGACAACTAGCTGTTTCGTAGTCGCTACACTACTTATCAGCACCCATTGGAATTTGAACTCGGGTCATGACGTATCATGATCTACTGAGCATTTAATTATTTTCTATCTATATTCATCTGATATTGAATCACATATGCATTTTGTTAATTGCCCACATTGTTTGTACAGCGTTTGCTGTCTCAGAACTAGCGGTATTTCTTGGCATAAATTGCTACCTGTGTGAGCCTAGTCAGCCACACGGAGTCGTGGAACTGGTCGATCATTAGATAAGGCCGTAAGGCAGGTGCTGATGTAAATCTTTTTCACGACTGTTTGTTATCCATTATCAAAGTCTATTCTGCCAAGAAGCTGTGTCATCATGTCAGTGGGCAAAGATTATATATCATAAAAGGCTTTGGCTTTTTACAAAAAAAAAAATACTTCTACTGTTAAAATTTGTTTAGAACTTATTTCAAAAGTTTTATCGAGAGAAAATACTTTGATAAAATCAACTTTGATTAATATAATTTGGCTTAAGGAGAAAACAATACATTTTTAAATAAAGATTTATAGACAAAAAAAAATCATAGATTGAAAGACCATTTGATTAATGAAAATCAGCACTATGTAGCCAGTGGACAAAAGGTTATTTATTCAGCACATATATTTCCACATCTTACATGCATTTGCGCCCAACAAACCCATAATCAATCACTCGTTTTGTCAGCAGTAAAATCACAGATTTGACTACAATTATTTCTGTTAATATTCAATACCGAGAGCAACATTTTGTATACAGTTAAAATAATAATTTGATTATATAATATTTAAAGCAATGAAAGGAAAATACAAGCGATAAAAAGATTTATCGTTTTTGCTTATTCTTTTTAGCTTTATTAGATCTGATTCATATCTAATTTTGCACTTACACTATTTTGAAATCTGGTCACACTGACGGAATATATTGTTTACTTGTTCTTGTTTATCGCTTAAAGGTACAAACAACGTGCATACGTATGTGTACATATAGTATATGTAAATATAAATTAGTTGTGTGTATCTTAAATAGCACAAACAAACAAATATAATAATATATCATTGTAAAAATTACCCTCCTCAAAGCTGTGAAATAGAAAACAAAGGAAAGAAATAGAAAAAATCGCGCATCATAAATGTTTTGGTCACTGACGCACACATCCGTGTTTTCATTTTATTTTTTAGGCAAAAGGAATAAACATGTATACATACGAATATGTATGCCAAAACACATGCATATTACATAAATACGGTTTAAGGCTTTAAAACATACGAAACAAACAATATTTGCAAATACAAACATATGTACTTTTATGTACATGTACGAGTATATATGTAAATGGTCAAGTATTACAAAACAAACAACTACCCTGTAGTGCCGTAGGGCAGGGCAACATGTATTTATATGTTTAAGCTCACGTAGAGCAAACAGTGACCTTTTTTATGGGACGCATTGGAAGCTTTTTTATATCAACTGGACTGTTGCCGTCCTACACTGAAAAATATTTGCTTCATATTTCTAATGAACCCAATTCATTAGATAATTTTCATTAACGGAATGAAAAACTACGTTCCATCAATGAAGATTCATAGCATTAATGAAAATATTCATTCAAATTGATTCATTAGGTTTCATAATTTCATTAGAAAATTTCATTGGACTTGTAATAAAAAACTTTTGAAGGCTGGGTGCAAAATTTTAGAGATTTAGTAAAAGTGAGATGATAAATATATTACAACTACTAACTAAATGATAAAGTAAATTATTTTATACATTAATTACTGTGTAAAAATTTTTTTAATAAAATGAAATTTCAATAGTGTATTAGAACAATAAAAAATTATTTTATGCTTAATATAAAAAAAAATTGTTTAGTTTCTCTTGAGTAGCACAATTCTAATGAAAAAAGATCATTAGAATAATGCAACTCTTCCTTAAACTAATGATTTTATTTCGTTAGAATGAAGAACATTTTTCACCAAATTAGTGAACATTTTCATTGGTTCAACAAATGTATTCATTACACTAGAGAAAATATTTCATAAAAGTAATGTAACACATTCATTGGCCTAATGAAAAAATTACGTTTGAATGATGAAGAAGATTCATTACAGGAATTAAAGCTTTACTTAATGTTAAAGTACCAAATTCATAAAACTAATGAAATTGAGTCATAAATATTATGATTCATGCTTCATTAACTTAATGAAGTTATCATTAATCTAACGAATATATTCATTACATAATTTTTAATGAAACAAGATTCATTAGTTCAATGAAGGCCATCATTGGCCGAAAAATAATGAAAATTTTCATTAGATTAATGTCAATATTCATTATATTAATGAAGGAATTCTTTTCAGTGTAAATTCAACAATTTGGTGTGTTGACGTATTCATTCATCCAGAAGCGAAATTCATCAGTGAAAGGAATTTTTTGAATTGAAATTAAACACAATTTGGAATTACTTCAGCTTCTATTCAGCAGACACACGTCTTCAGATTAAGTGCAGGCAAGTTGTGATTTCTTGACTTCTTCAGATTTTTCAACATGTTCTCATAGAGAAGGAACTGATTTCGGCAGCACTTTCGCCTTACCTTCATGCGGGTTTGAGCTAATGAACCAGAGCCATAATCTAAATATACATACGTACTGTACTGCGCAAAGACCTCTCTGCAAACTAAAGTAGATAACACACGACATGTTTTTAGCAATGCAGATGTCATTTTTCTCACTTCATAATCCCTACATATGGTCTCAAAACATTGCTTCTGTAAAACGCTTGGGCAATGTCATCTGACAAAACTTCAAATAGAGTCTGTTTTATTTTATTATGATTAAACATCTCAGGTTATCAAATGCAGAAAATGAAAATTTCCAATATCGTTCCATATATACCTGAGATATAGTCTAAACCGGGTTTTCAAGAAACATTTTTTTTTTTGGCTTAATAGCAGTTGGGGTAATAAAAGAAGGTTATTTAAATAGAGAAAATGAAAATTTTCGATATGGGTCTATATATACCCGAGATATAGTCTAAACCGATTTTTTCATGAAAATGCCACGTAAGCGAGCTTAAACCACGTTTTTTTTGCTTAAAAGCAGTTCTGGTAATAAAAGGAAGTCAAAAAATACGGAGCATGAAAATTTCCGATATCGGTCCATATATACCCGGACCGATTTTTCCATGAAAAATTTTTTTTTTTTTTTTGCTTAAAAGCAGTTCTGTTTATGAAAGAAGGTTACAAAAATACAGAAAGTGAAAAATTTCGATATCGGTCCATATATACCCGAGATATAGTTTAAACCGGTTTTTCATGGTAATGTCGCGTAAACGAACTTAAACACCATTTTTTTTGCTTAAAAGCAGTTGTGGTAATAAAAAGAGGTTATTAAAATACAGAAATTGAAAATTTCCGATATCGATCCATATACATATGTATTTATATGCGAGCATATTTAATTCAAGTTTAGTTGTAATATATACTATAAATTTATGAAGGGTATTTCAGATTCAGCTCAACAGAAACTGCACTCTTACTCTTACTTGTTTTATATAAGTTTAATGTCATTGCACTGAGAGAAGAAAAAAACGGTTGAAACGTCAGTTCCTTTGTGTCGCAGGCAAACATTTTTAAATGTCAGCAAGCAATCTTTGATCGGCACGACCTCGGTATTCAAGTGCAAAAGCAAAATACGAGTAAATAAGCAGAGACATTGGCATACGTAAATGTACAGGCACATTTGCGAGTAAACTTTATAAACCTTGTGTAAAAATATCAATTTTGACAGGTGTGCAGAATTACATGTCAAAAAAAAACAGTGAAAAACAGTGAGAAATGCGCGGGACATTTCCCCAACATCAGACCACCTTTTAATCATTTCCTAACATCTAGAGCTGTGGAATGCTCTATCCAGTACTGGGGGTCTCCATTAGCCATGAACTTAGTATGATCATCATGCCGAACTTCGCAACTGGCTAATATGGACCGCTCATGTCCATGTTTCGCTCATGCTCTGACATCGATGGTCAAACATATATGGCTGAGCATCGATGTTCGCCATGAAGTTGTCCATCTCGAAGAAAAATACACAAAATGGCGTTGCTCCAAACTCTCTGATAAGATTAACCAGAATATACGCATTCGCCACCTACAAGAACATGAACATATTTTTTCTTACACTCTGCCGACGTTATGTTTATGTCATGTTGAAGTCGATGGCATGTAAAGACGAGGAGTTTTTACTCATTTCCAAAATCGCCTCTATAAAGTAAATACTATATGGTACTAGTATAATACAAAAGCTTATATTAGAAGATCCTGTATTTTTTAGTTGGGTTACATACAAACCACTGTAAGATAAAAATAAGGAACGAAATTCCATAATTTCTAAATATTTTCCATTCAGTATAGTTCACAAAATGTTTGTAATAACTATAGCCCAGAAAAAAAAATGCTATCAAACTAATATAAGTGAATAAGAAGACAAGTTAGTCATTGAGTTATATAAGTACAATATATGTATGGAGACAAAAAAACAAAATAGATTAAAAAACCACATATTTTTGTAAACGTGCCGACACCAACGCAAATGTTGTGGGCTTTTATTTAGGTTCGGGTCAACGTATTCGTAATCTTTCATACTTAAAACACTTTAAGAATGTATCATTCTCATCCAAACAAAACAGCCGTCACCATAAAAGTCATATTAATCATATATAGGGGCTATTAATTGGCGCGGTTAGATGTTGGCGGCCAGTTTTGTTTTGGCGGCGTCTATCTAATCTCTTGTTTATCATTCAGTTGCTAATGCCAAAGCAACGTGACAAGTTACACGAATGAGCAGCACAGCCAAATGAGAATATTTTATTATCAATTCTGCTGGCAATTTTGACAAAATAGTTAATTTTAGTGGCTGCATTAACGATGCCCAACCAAATGAAGTTCGCCAGATGACAATGTATCAGCAGGAAAATACTGTTTCAAGGGGACTTTGAGCCCGTGGCCAATAAGCAATCTTCCGATATCTTTAAACCGTAAGAATTTGCAACCGGGATTTGCAGAATGTTATACAGAGAGTCCCAGAACTCAACATCAAGCCGAAACAGAATGACGAGATTAATAGTAATTATTGTGAGAAAAATCAGAAAAAATCTAAAAAAAAAATTTTTAATATATTTTTTTTTTTTTTTGTATTTTTATATAGTAAATTTTTTGGTAATTCTTGCTTAAAACATTTCTGCTGTTTGACTTATTAGTAAATAAAAGACCTATTGTATTTATTTTCCCAACGTTTCGTAGATGTTTTGAACTGAGTAAATTTTTTTTTTTTTTTGTGTTTTAGATCACGGCAGCTTTCCAGTGAGCCCCGCTTAATTACCTCACTCAAGTTGTTGTATTTTTTGGGTAATTGAGCGAATAAGGTATTAAAGCGGAGACGTTTAATTACCTCAGAGAGGTAATTATGCGAAGACACTTAAGTACCTCTATGAAGGCATTTATCCAAACGGACTTAAATTAAATCAAAGTCGTTACATACGTCAAAATAAAAATTAACGCAAACAATGTTTTCAAAATAAAATATTTTATTCGATAAAACCAAACAAAAACAATTTCATTATCACAAAAATAATACATACATAAGAATATAGAAAAAAAATAATAGGAGTACATGCATGTATGTATGTATATAATAAAAGCGTATCAGAACATTAAAAAGCAAATTGGCTAAATTCACAAAAATTTAGGCTTTATGTTTAACAAGTGACAAATTTTTGAAGAGAGTTGAGTCAATTGGCAGGCAGTAATGGGTAAATAAATTAAGGGATTTTTAGAAAATTTTTTGATTTGGGATTCAGTATTTTGGGTAATTACCCAAAATGGGTATTTAAAAGAAAGTTAATTAACCGTGTATCTTTGTAAGAAAATAAGTGAGAAAAAATCCGGGATTGAATATAAGGGGTGAATAAACGAAAAAGGCATTTAAGCGGTGGGTAATTACAAATAATAATAATAGTTGTCAAAACTTTGACAACTATTCGTAAATTCTACCAACAAAATACATGTTGATGTTGGTGTTGTATTTATTGTAATTTTACCACTACCAATTAAAGCTGCCTTGTTTTAGATATTTTCTTTCATTTTTCTCATCATGGCAATCAATCTGCTTTCGGCTTGACGCTAAACTCTGGGACACCCTGTATAAACAAACACATACAGTAAAACAATTGATGAAAGAACGAAAAATTTCGAAGCAACACGTAGACAGCTGCTTCCTGTAAAAAGGTGCTCAATGGCACACCCAGTGATAGGCGTCGTTCTGTCAAAAACTTATCTCTTTCATTACTCCCACATAGCTCGTTTTGTTTCTTTAATGATGCAAATTCAGTTTTAAAACAAACATTATTTTTGGTAAAGTTGAAGAAACTTTTTAAGTTAAAGTTAATGCAATGACAAAAATAAGTAAGAACGCGACCAAAAAGACAGAACCATATCCTGTTTTGGAATCAAGGCATCTGCCTTGTCAGCCTTACCTGGTGATGGACCAACTCCATAGGGTGAATTATTCAAGATTCACCAGCGCCTATGTGTGGCTTGCAAGGCTCATACAGGTCCCAAGTTTTGCCAACAGTTTGAAGCCCTATGAAAAAACCCTGGCTTAAGAGTTCGGGCCTTCTAATCCCTCCTGTTTGCAATTTAACAACAGTCAATGCTAGACAAGACTTAATAAGTTGGTGGGCCGAATTTATAACTTCAGCTCTTAGCCAACTCCCCCATCTAACCATAACTTCTGGTTCCTTACATTATAGGTATCAGCACCCCGAGGTGTCGAAAACCTTCCTGTGATTTTAGGTTTAAACCGCAGCTAGAACGTTTAGAACCTAAGTAGACACCGCAACCATGATCAGCGCCTAGATGGTATGAAAGCAGAGAATTTAAACCGCCAAAATTTGCATTCTAATTTTCTTCCCTTCTTAAATGAATAACAAGCCCCAAAATACCAAAGCAACACAAATTGCCTAAAGCAACAGATTTCTGAAAATGTGTAGAAAAACGGTGTAAAATTCAAACCGCAAAAATTCCCTGAACAGAGTTAAATGCAGTTATATAATTTTTGGTAAATTAAATGGGGGGAAAAACTTTTTCATAGACATTTTTGGCGATATTTTTTACTGCCGACTCTGAACTTTCAACACTTTGGCGTTTTTGGTGTTTTACTACCAATCATGCCGCTTTTACACAATGTATTGCTCAACATATTTTTAACATTTAAATTAAAATTTGTTTAAATCTACGTTTTATGTTATAATATGGACATTATTATTGTAATTTGCTGTTAATGGTTTTTGTTGCTGTCACCACCCACAAACGACTTTTATAATTTGGAATAAAAACTATAACAATAAAACGAAATTAAATTTAATTTACTCTGTTTGAGTGCAAGAGAAAAATAAATAAATATCTTTACAAAAAGAAGCAATAATTATTACAATTGAGGATATTTTTATGTCCTTAAATCCAAAACAAAATCACTTTATCAAAGTTTTTGGTTACGTTAAGTGAGTATCGCTAACGCCGTTCTAATGTCATAGTAAAATACTTTTTGTAAAATTTTAAACTTTCTGTTTTAGTTTTTGCAAACCAATCTTGCCATTCTTAGTGACCACATATTATTGTTAGCCACTGTGTAAATTTGAATTAAACTGAATTATGGCAACACGTTTCTGAAATAAATAGTTTCGAAGAAAAAATTGCCAAAAATTTATGATAATGACAACTGAAATGAAAACAATACTATAAACAAAATAAAAATTTAAAAAGCTTTAATTAACGATACAAGAATAAAAAAAAATTAATACAAAAAACTAGTTGAAAATGGTGTTGAGTGTTAAAATTAATTATTTATTTATCTTTTGATTAATAAAAAACAGTTTTTAATTTTCAAAAATTTTGTTGGCTTTTTTTAGTTTTTTGCTGTTCAAAAAAGCGAGAAAAAAAACAATTTTTTTGTGGTGATAAATTGTACAATTAATTAGATAATTTTTTATTGCAAAACAGAGAAACTGCTGGTACGAGTACTTTGTCTTTGCAAAAGATTTTGCTTAAAGTTTATGTTTTAATGTTATCGAATGTTTTAACAATTTTCAAGTGAAATTATTGCAAAGGTAAAAAAGTAAGTAGCCTTTTACAACTTGTATGAAATGTTGGCATTACGAGGTGCTTATGTAAAGTTGAATGCACGGCCGACAGCATAGTAGTAATAAAATCGGTTGGTTATATAATTATAGGAAAAACATGGGAGCAATTTTGTTTGAGGATACACATTTTTAGACAACTACGAGTATCTAGGATAGTTATTAAAACAAGTTTTGTAGGCAAAAAAATAAAAAAACAGCGTAAGTTAGAGATCATTAAGCGTGAAAGGTATTTAAACGTGAGGTAGTTACCCGTAAATTAACAAATGTTGGCACTGTCAGGTGCTTATATTTCATTATTGAGTAGCCATGTACCCAGCTGTGTAATTAAGCGAAGAAAATTGCCAGGGACTCATTTTGGGTTATTACATATTCAGGCAATTATCCGAGATAGCTACTTAAGCGTAGAGTTTTAGAGAAAAAGCATAATCGAACATCGAAAGCTGTAAGTTAGAAACAGTTAAGCGTAGAAGGTATTTAAACGTGAGGTAGTTACCTGTAAATTAACAAAAGTTTATATTGCCAGGTGCTTATAATTCATTATTGAATTATAAGCACCTGTACTTGGTTGGATAACTAAGCAAAGAAAATTACTAAGCAATCATTTTGGATTCTTGCATACTGTTATATATTATCTTAAACGTGGAGTTTTGGGGAGAAAAGATAATAAATAAATATATGGCCATATCACAGAATTCACTTCCATGCGGAAATGGAATTGAATCGGTTTTTAATTCTTCAAAAAACGAAAATGTAAAAAATTTTCGGAATGAAATCAATTATATGAGATTCGTATAAGATAATACTAGTTTCATTCTTGCAATTAGAAATAATTTCATTCCGAAAAATTTTCAGTTTTTCGTTTTTTGAAGAAGTAAAAAAAGAATTCAATTCGTTTCCGAACGGAATTAAGCTCTGTGACATGGCTGATAGTTTAAAAAATTAAAACACACGCTTTGATATCAAACTAAAAATGAAGAATCGATTAGCGAAACGGTTGGTAGTGCTAGAATCTCCAATGTCTCCACGCCCTTTCACTGCAGCAATATGACATCTCGAATTTTTGCACTATATCCAATTAATTAGGAAACGCTTCTTCAGAAGTAATACCACAACTTCAATTTTCACACTAGAACGAATGGCCGTTAATAGTTCAGATGCATGTTCCAGGGCAAAAACCGCGCACCAAATATGGAAAACCGCTTCCCAAACGGTTAGCAAAGTGGTTACGAGTGTTTTTCGCGAATTCCCAAAATCAACTTCGTGAATCCCCAAAATTCCCCCACTTCCCCGGAAGCAATACGGCAACTCCAATTTTTTTATTAAAGCAGCAACAGTTTTATATATCCGTGTATATAATAATCACTCATAAGGCAAGGATTTCGAGTCTTGCAGACATATAAATAAATAAACATATGAGTACAAATAAAACTAATATAAGCGTGTTAAAAATATTCGAAGTAATTAAACGTGCAAGTGTGAGGTAATTATTCGGGTGTTATTATATAATCAATCAGTATATTTCACAAGGTAAAATTATGAGACAATTGAAAATCGCACAAAGTGTACAAATGAGGAGAAACTACGTTAGGTAAATACAAAACCAAACTTTTCCCCACCCCCTTAAGAATTTCTAAACACAGTTCACAAATGCCAAAGTGTTACTCGAACAAAAAGAACATTTACTAACTAACTCCTAATCATTTCCTTTTTTTTTTTTTTGAAGTCGTTTGACGACATCCTCTATCTAAATTTTGAACTTTAGCTAAATAATTTTTAAATTCGTATTCATTCACTTCACGCCACCAAAATACCATTAACCAGTTTTGAGATATTACGCCTCAACAAATTGGAAAATTTTCTTAACTGCATTAATGTGATTAACAAAATTCCGACCGTCTTCACTTTGCCAGCGTTTTATTTAATTAAGTTACCCGCTTCAAAAACGTATTACAAACACTAATTATTTACGTCAAACAAGTCGCCTTTAATAACACGACTTTAAACTTTCAAAATAAGTTGAATATTTGTTTTGTAATTTTACTATTAGAATAAAGTTTTTATATTTCTTACCTGTTTGCACAAGTTTCGTGCAAATTTGCGCCTATGCTTGTTGTAACACTTTTATATTACGGGAGAGATTTTGCTCACGGATTTTCAACATTTGTTATACTCAATTCAGTTGAAATGAATATATACGTATATACATATGTGTTTGGTTTTTCGGCTGGAGGGGAATAGAAGAGGAATACTTGCGGTTGGTATGGCGTGTGGCTGGATTTTAAGACAAATCTAATGTAGTTTATTTGATTTGTAGCTCTGTCACATACCACATCAAAAACATAAAACACATGTGTTTAACAATTTCCATCTCATGTCACCATTTCGTGTTAGGACACTTTATTCTGCTGGGCTTCAACACCCACAACAATGATGATTCTCAAACGTGAGCCACTGCAAAAGATAATTTTCAGAATTTAGTTCTTCTTTATCAAAAAATAAAACAAGTAAAATAAAAATAAATAAATTTTACACGTTATTACTTAAAAATGTTTCCATATGGGTAACGTTTAGCCTAACCAAAAACCAATCTAGCTTTACTACAAACCTTAAAAACGTACTGGTTTAAGACTAAACTGAATGGAGTACAACCCTACATAGTGGACGTTGTTGGCGCATTATAATGAAGTTCTTTCGCCCTTATGTATAATAAAAAACCTTGTGCTAACTAACTAGCTGCTATCTTTCCCTTATGGGAATTTACACACAAACATTTTAGCAGCTAGTTAGTTAGCATAGAGATGTTGATTATACATAAAGTATAACCAAAATACGTGAGTATTTAACGCTGCCTGCCGCATTTGATTTCATTTCTAGTTAGGATATTCCCAACGTCTTTTTTTAATGCCAATTTGGTGGCGGTTGGCTGGTTTATTGCACGCTAACAATAAAATTGGATCGAAAGGCCGCCTTTTTGATAAAAGCTACACCAATTCTTGTACCATTGTTTGCCCATCATGCAATCATTATAGTTTTAGATTCAACCTGCACACGTAAGATTCGTTAAGCCTGGATCCCTATAGTTCACCAATATTCCCTAATGGATGAAATTCTACAAGACTGTATAGGGATGCTGTGAGAACAAACGTTAATTTTGTATTGTTCTGTAATTTGGGATACACCACGCTTATCACTTGCTCATTGAATATAGTGTTTTCCAGTTATATGCAGTGATTAGAGCTGCAAAACTATCGATAGTCGTCCCCATCGATATTTTCGATAGTTTCAAGAAAAATTATTGATACTATCGTTAAGCGCTACTTTTAGCTATGAATCTGTAATTCAAGTGGAAGTTAGTAAACATAGATACATACATGTTTATATAGGTATATATAAAATCTTTACATATTTTTATTCTATGATAAAAAATATAACTTTTCTTTTTGCTAAACACTTTGAGCTGCAGCGCCACCTGTACGCAAAGAGCACAAAGTTTTTTAAGTTGCAGCCGACATTTAACCGCAACCGCCAGATATAAGTTGCCATGTTTAACTAACTTTGATATATAATAAATTTTCATTTGTAAATTACGCTATAACTATAAAAATTTAAAGGCGGCTAAGAACCTGCCTGAATAAACCAGCTTCGTATATACGTTCAAAAATTGTCGATAGTATCACTATCGAACGAAAACAATCGATAGTTAGCTAAAAATAAAACTATCGATACTATCGATAGTACTATCGATTGTTTTGCAGCTCTAGCAGTGATGGCAGTTTGTATGCTTGTTTATGACCGGGATAATTATGGAATATTAGCCAATAGTCAGGCAGCGCTAATTCAACTGCCATGTCTTTAATACAACCATATTCTAAGGGCCACATGCTATTGTTGAGTTATATGATTGTATCTGATAGTATTATATTGTTGTACAATATCTAAAACTCCGTTGAGGCTCAGAATAGTATAGTATTATAAAAAAAGTAACTATACTATATTTTAGTTCAACTTTGTAATAATAAGTAACCATAATATTAATTAAAGTTATCATGGAATTGTCATACTCAACCATAATATTATTACTTTCATGAAGTAATCTTACTAATATCACCAATAGCTTTATTGTAGAAGAACAATATTTTTGTTATAATTCGTACAAATATAATATAATATAATATAATATAATATAATATAATATAATATAATATAATATAATATAATATAATATAATATAATATAATATAATATAATATAATATAATATAATATAATATAATATAATATAATATAATATAATATAATATAATATAATATAATATAATATAATATAATATAATATAATATAATATAATATAATATAATATAATATAATATAATATAATATAATATAATATAATATAATATAATATAAAAATTAGAAAAAATAATCGAGTATCATCTCTTCGGATTTAATGCAAAAATTCCCGATTTGATATATCCATCAGCTAAGAGAAAACAAAAATATTTATTGAGAATTTCATGTGCAATTACAATTTTAGAAGTCATACATAACTATAGTAATATGCAACCATATATTGTTAGATGCATATGTTTATATCTTAATATTCAACACACTTACCTTTATATATTCGCGAATTCTCAATATCGATATTTTTAGCAATTTCTTGTTCTTTATCTTTTTTAAATAAAGCTGAACAAAATTAATGTAAACTTTTAATATTAAAAACAAACAAAAAATATTTTTGTTTCCAACGAAAAAATCAAACTGAAAGAAAATTATATAACAGCGAGTAGAAGTAAAATATTATTATCGACGACAATAGTATATTTATTTTGTAACTTACTTTTGTTGCAAATGAATTAGAGTATCTCACATATAAGAACAACAAATATTTTGGTATTGGGTGTGATAAAAGTTATTGTTGTGTTTAAAAATATTTCACAATTGCTATTGTTGCAGGCAACCATAATTTGAAATTTAGAAATGGTATTCTATATTCACCATACAGAAATGCAATCAGTAACATATTTATAGAAGAACAAACTATAATCAAACTGTTAATATGTTGTGTTCAACAGTAATACACAGTGCTACAGAAAATATAATAATATTGTCGCAACCATATATCAAACTGTCTTTTCTTGGCGTCTACATATGTATATGGGCACTTTTAGAAAACACAAAAATTCAAGTAAATTTATTAAATATGAAAGTTTGTGTCCTTTTCTACTTAAAGGAATCTTTTTATCTAGTTCTTCACTGTAAACTTTTCCTTTGTACCGCATGATAAAAACTTGTGGGAATCCCTGGTTCTAAAGTCTTTACTACGATTGGTATGGCATTTCGTTAAAATTGTTTTGTGCATTGTTTTAATATTTTGGATTTATTTATTTTTGCGGTTTTTCATTAGATTTTGCCACTCTACTTTATGGTTTTGCGAAAAGAAAAAAAACGAACATATCTTTGTTTAAATGGGACTGGGACTAAAAAATTCCCATCACGTTTTGCACGTGGCAAAATGTGTTTTTATAAATATTTTGTTTTGCTTCCAAATACTCTTCCCAGCAGAGAAAATCAAATTATTAAAATGCACGTATACTCCAGTTGTCCAAGTCCTGCATATGTCATCGACAAACGCCTACTTTAAAGGTTGCGTGTTCTCGATGACACACTGTTGACAAATTGGTGGTAGGCAGAGTGAATATGAGTAAGAATGTTTTGCCTAGTATTTCGTTAAAGCGAATTCATAATAGATGAGTTCGCCAAGCACCAGATTGCAACTCTGCAAAGCATATGTACTCATTTCCGGTCTTTTCCATAATCTTAACTTGAAGTGATTTACAATTCTTATTCTTGGAATTTCGTGACGCAATAGTGACTAAAGGGGGATAAACACGCTTAATATCATAATCAATCATTGTAGTGGTATCAGTAAAAGGTTGTTTGTATGTGTTAGAACGTTTGTTGCACTTCGTCAGACATGGCCACTAGCACAATATAAACAACCTTTTACTATGACAATCGGTGTTGCCAGGAATTGCAGTCAAAATATCTTTACTCTAAAAAAAGACTAAGATTCATGTAGGAAAAATGTTTTACTTTTAATTAAAAAGAAGAGATGATTATTCTAGCCATGCAGGGGAACACAGCAACAATTCAAAGAATACAACAACAATTCGATCACACTTTTTCCCAAAATTAGAAGCAAATGTATTGTAAGAGTATATCACTATCACAAATTTATATGACTACTGTGCAAAAGAGTTGAAAACCTTAAGTTTGAGAAAAAACATTTTCAAATCTTATTTTAGTTGCATAATCCTTAAAATTAAAGTAAAATCTTCAGTCTGGCAATGCTGATCACCATGATTGACGATTATTGCTTGATCGTGTTAGCTTCCCTTAAAACACATATCACACTTAATTTTAAACAAAACTACTACTGTGCAAAAGAGTTGAAAACCTTAAGTTTGAGAAAAAACATTTTCAAATCTTATTTTAGTTGTATAATCCTTGAAATTAAAGTAAAATCTTCAGTCTGGCAACGCTGATCACCATGATTGACGATTATTGCTTGATCGTGTTGGCTTCCCTTAAAACACATATCACATATCACACTTAAATTTTAAACAAAACTACTACTGTGCAAAAGAGTTGAAAACCTTAAGTTTGAGAAAAAACATTTTCAAATCTTATTTTAGTTGTATAATCCTTGAAATTAAAGTAAAATCTTCAGTCTGGCAACGCTGATCACCATGATTGACGATTATTGCTTGATCGTGTTGGCTTCCCTTAAAACACATATCACACTTAATTTTAAACAAACATCATCAGCCTGACAGTCAATTTTAGCTTTAATAAATTTGCTTGGAATTTCGAATTGCAACTGCACCTTTGTACGGTTAAGTGCAAGT
This sequence comes from Thecocarcelia acutangulata, assembly GCA_914767995.1. NCBI lineage: Eukaryota > Metazoa > Arthropoda > Insecta > Diptera > Tachinidae > Thecocarcelia > Thecocarcelia acutangulata. The sequence goes on along the minus strand of OU612096.1, from coordinate 119,271,900 downwards.
AGCGACAAGTTAGTCATAGCGAACAAGTTAGACATAGTGCAAGTGGCAGCAAGTTAATCTGGCCGTTAGCATCAAAATAATCCGTTTATTTTCCTATAAACGAGCTAACTTGATTGCTGACAGATTGTAGCCGACTATTTCTTATAAAAGTAATAAAACCCAAAACTAACTAGGGATTTCTAGGGAAATATCACATGCTTCAAATGGAATGCACTTGGCGGGTTTTAGTCATCACTTTGTGGAACAAAAGCCACTCTTTTCAAATTGTTGAACTTGGTTTTTCTAACGTGCCGTGACAAATAATGTGATATGATCGGATAATGTGGTGGAGTACACATCGCTCCTTTATTGCAACATAGTTATAACTAAAAAAAAAGCTTGTTTCGGGAAAAAACGCATTTCAAATTTTTAGTCAGTAGTCTTAGAAATATTTTTTTTTTGAAAATATCTCCTAAAGGAATTAGTTTAAAAGTAATTTGAATGAAATTTTGGCGCAATATAAAAGGTAGTACTGTTGACAATTCTGCATTATTAAATAGAAAAGCTCATTTTTTGAGATATGATTATGTTGCAATAAAGAAGCGACATGTTGTCGGCAACTATTTGGACAACTGGGATTCTGTTCGTTTTCACTTGGGTTATTCTTATACACAGGCATACACACACACACACACTTACAACTACAAACAAGTTTCCACATAAAAGGCTGCTCGTACATGTTTGGTATTTTCTTCATTTGTAATTTGTACACTCACATCTTTAGATTTGCTTATATTGTGGCTTAAGCTGCAAGAGGATTCATATTGTTAAATAACTTCAGGTAGGTTGAGCTTTTATTTTCGTACACAGGAGTTTTGAAAAGATTAAAGAAATATACATGTCTCTATGTATCTGTACAAGTATGTAGTTTAATTCGCACGAGTATGGTTATAAATATCTAAATTTGAGTTTGTATTTGCGTTACTAAATTGTGGTTTGGAAATAAACTCGCTCGCATAATAAAAGTGCCTGTGGTTTACGTTCGGCAACACATAAATTCAGTTTATTGACAAAATTTAACACACTTGTTCATTATTTTGCCGCAATAAAACTGCCAAAATCCATTAAAAAAGCTTAAGAGCAAGTACAGATCTAAAATTGCTTTTCTGCACGTTAATGGCTTTAATTGCAAATACAAGAAGCAAAAAAAAGAAAGAAAAAATAAATCCATTGAATTAGTATGCCATTTAAATACTATTATAAAAGCTTAGAGTGGGAGAGAGGGAAGGTGTAGTAATTCCTTTTATTGGCTTATTTTAAATTAGCTTAAGGTGAGAGATTTAAGAAATGCCTTATCAAAGTGGGGTACGTTTTCTTAAGCGAGTCTTACCGCTAAACAGCAGACGATTAAAGAACAAACTAGCTTATAGGCTTCAAAAGCATTATTCACGCAAACTCAGAAGAATTTTCTTATAAATTTTTAATAACAACTTAAAGTTTACTATTTCCTATTACACTTTGCCCAACTATAGCTAAACCTGGTACACCTGGAAAAAAATTGTCATAGTTATGTATCGATAACACTTTTATATAACTATAGGATACAGGCTAACAAAAATACGAACACTTGCAATTATGTGTAAGTGATTTGCAACAAAACCTTTCGCAGGCAATACTAATATAGGGAGGTGCCCCTTTCATTTTAGGTCTAAACCATAACCACAATGTTTCAGTCCAGACGTAGCTACCTCAACTAAACCATCAACGCTAGAAACCTCTTTTATGGCATATTAATACCCGCTCTGCTCATTAACGCTTGGTGAAGATTTTGGAAGCCCCAAAATAATGTCGGACTTCGTACATTTTTATTGGCTATAGAAAGTTAAGGCCTTGTTACACTATCATACACGATCGTGCGATCTACTAAATAAAGCATGTGTGCTGAAAAAGTACTAAAAATGCAACCGTGCAACAGAGTTTTTGACAAATCGTGCGATTTGAAAAATTTTATGAAACTTTTCAAAACATTATGGTTTCTGTGCGATCAGTGTGCTATATATTGTGAAAAATATAAGAATATTGTTTGTTCCTCAATAAAAAAATTTAAGTATTGTAAAATTATTATGTTAATAAAAGTTTTTAGTTGTTTTATTGTGTAAATAAATTATTTCAATCATACTTGTATAATAGTGTCGGCCAGACTTTTGAAACAGTGTTCTGTGAATGAATCGTATGATCGTGTAGGATAGTGAATCCGGACCTTTAGCAATTCTTTTTACTCTGTATACCAGGAAGCAGAGTGACCGAGTCAGACAAAAATTGCTTGTTGGGGGTTGAGGGAAGATAATATATATATATATATATATATATATATATATATATATATATATATATATATATATATATATATATATATATATATATATATATATATATATATATATATATATATATATATATATATATATATATATATATATATATATATATATATATATATATATATATATATATATCAGGCTTAAAGAGACAGAAGGATATGTGATAGAAGAGATATCGGAGATCTAACCTATATACATGATTTATGCTATGAAATTCGTTAAATCTTTTGAGCTGTCAAACAGGAGTGACTGAATGGATAAATTTATTATCAGGTCAATGGCCGTTTAAGTTTTATGGATGGCTTTAAAATTTACCAGGTAACTAGTATTTTCTGAAGATACTGAACGCTTGAAATCGTGTATATGATAAACGCCTCGAAAATAAGTGTATAAATGTGCATTAGCGGCGAACATTATGTCTTGAAAAGGGTCCCCGATTTCGAACGTATGAATCTGGATGAGGACAGTTAACCCTCTAGTGCCCCATTTTATTTTTATTATTATTATTATTATTATTATTATTATTATTATTATTATTATTATTATTATTATTATTATTATTATTATTATTATTATTATTATTATTATTATTATTATTATTATTATTATTATTATTATTATTATTATTATTATTATTATTATTATTATTATTATTATTATTATTATTATTTTTTTTTTATTATTATTATTTTTTTTTTTTTTTTATAAGAAAAATATTACTGCGTTTTAACTTTTTATAAAAGTAAAGAATATAAAAACTTTTTTTTTGTTAGATCGGGAGCTATAGCCTCGTACACCGCCTCTAGTTAGCCTTGGCACAAGAAGCCAACAAATATATAGCAAATCAAATATTTTATTTAAAAAAAGCACAGTTTACAACAAAGATATGCAGAAAATAAGCAATAACTTTAGATTTACTGCCTGGTCCACTATGTCACTCGACATCGCTCGCTCGCATAAATACATGAAAACCAATAACTACATTTTAAAATTTGTTTTTGTTTCAAACGTATTTATGCGAGTGAGCGATATCGAATGACTCGTGGGCCAGGCAGTAAATTTTTTTCAAGTTTATTAAAAAAGTTTTGAAAAAAATATACATAAGAAAAACAACGTTTGTTTAGGTTATTTGTGATGAAAATCGTAGAAGCTGTGCTTGAGGCTAGAAAGACACAAGTTTATGTTACACCAGGGGTGCCCAAAAGTTCTATAAGGAAGAGCAAGTAGTTCTACCTTAAGTACATTTAAGGAAGTACTACTTTTATTTAATATTTTTTATTGTAAAAAGCAAAACAATAAACAAACAAAAAATTTACACTGATAATCGCTGTCGTCAATGTTTACCAGCAAAAAATGCGAAGGTGTTGTTGCTTTGCTCTTGTGTGTGTGCAGTGAAGAACGACAAAAAATTTATAAGACGAAGTTGATTGTGTATTTTTCATAGCTAATGCTGAGTGCAGTAGCGCTAAGAGCTTTTACAAAAAATTTGAGCATCAAGCGCATAGCCATGGGCACCTCTGTGTTACACTTTCGATATACAATTTAAGTTACAGCCAGCAAACTTACAAGTTATTTTTTTTTTTTTTTTTGCCAGCGCGTGATAAAAAAAGTGCGGAAAAAGGCCGACTCCATTGTAAACGACATCTGCATCTATAATATTTGAAGCAATCGTAGTAGTAGGAAATAACAATTTTGCCAGTTATGCCGAGCTTCTCCTTGAGGTAACACAAATCTCCTATTCCAGTATTAAATCTGGCATATTCACCGCTTTATTTATCGCCTCATCAAACCTAATGTTAATATGAGATACCCTTCGGCAAACTAAAGAAGCATGGCAAACTTTCTCTTATGACTTGTGCTAGCTTCCATTTAAAGTTCAACAAACTTAAAAGCTAACTGAAAAAAAAAAAATAGCCAATAAACAACTGAATGTTTTTGTTGAAGCCGCGCTGAGGCATTTAGAAACAGAATATTTTTTTTTTTAATCAGGAAAGTATATTCAGTTTTGATGTCCATGCCTGGATGAATAACATAAAAGTTGTCGGATTTATGAGATCAGAGAGCATTCAGTGTATTCTTTGTTTGAAGTAGAGACATGTGATGACATGTGATTTCACCGATATTGTCTTGCGTGCCCCACAGCTTATGCTTAACATAGTGCTCCAGCCCTTTGCGGCTTTGAAGTGTGGTGTCAACTAGTCATCCCATCTTGTGGGACTGACTATGTGAATAAGCCACAACCCATGCATACTCGTATGTATATATTCAGTTTAGACGCCCCTTCCTTTTTGTCCAATATTTGTTTTAAAGTTACTAAAATTCATTGCTGTATTAGTTTTTAACCACGTATCACAATGGAGGTGTTTTTTTTTTTTATCTATTTTCATTTAATAAAATCCAGTTGAATGTGGCATAATTGGTGAGTTTGTTGCTTTTAGGGTTTTTAATTAAACTGCATAACAACTGTTGCCAATTTTGAAATATTAATTTTTTCTAAAGCAGTCTTACCCAGCTAGCCATATCACCAAAGCATCTCGCAAGACGAGTGCATGATTACCATTGGTAAAAATGAATGAGAGTTTATCAGCATGCAAGACTTATTTCATATTAAATAAAATTAAAATTTTTTGTAGAAAATGTTTATTACACAAAGAAAAAATTTCATTAGGGGGAACAAAATTTTGTAATCGCCACCTTAAAATTTCTTTCCCCCAAAAAGTTCGTTTTGGGAACAAGTTAAATTAACTGGGAATGCTTTTACTACATGTCAAACTTTATTCTTCTTTTTAATTTACTACAAAAAAAAAAGTTTTGCTTCTCCCTGTCAGTGTTTGGGAGGAAAACCGCAAAAAGTTTGTTGTTAAACAAACAATATAAAGGTTGGTTGGTATCTTAAGCATGAATTTTGTGGCAATGCCACCGTAAAAGTTTCAAGCCACAGCGAATCAATCATTGAAGTAAATTTGTACTCAAAAATCTAACTTGTCATGAAGTTTAAAATAGTTTTGAATGTTAATTACAAAACCAGATAATATACAAGTATATTTCCTTGTCAGCTGCGTTGTTGAAAATAGCAGATACGTATAACGAATGTTCACCCCCATTCATGAAATGGAAATTTATCAAAAGTTGGATAAATTAATTTTTCTTCAAAAGTTTTTAACTAAGAAATCCCGAATATAAGCCAAGAAAAATTTTATAACTAAAACTTCAAAGTTTAGTCTTAGTTTACAATTTTAAAGTTCATACGAGTATGTGTGTAACTTTCTTTACAATTTTTTTGTTCAAAAGTAACGTCTTTAACTCCAAAGAGTTAATGATTCTAGAAAAACCTGATTGATGTTGGCACAAAAGTTAATAGCGGTTTGCTCCCTTGGTATTACAATACTCATGTAAACTCTGTAATGTGGTTAAAGTAGTGGTATTTACAGCTCTACAAGAGTAAAATGTACAAAATTTTTATTTATTTAGGCCGTGGCAAAAAAAAACAATCTAATAAGCTGTTTGTAACAGCTCGTGTCAAATATAGTAGAATAGAATTTTAGATCTTTTTGCGCAACAAATTTATTTGATTTAACTCTTAATAATAACATAGAGATGTTTGTAGATAGTTCAAGGTAGAAGAGCTATTGGGGAAAAACGTGTAAATAGAGTTAGACAAACAAAGAAATTCAGCAGCTGTTAGAATATATAGAGTAAGGTTATGTATTTTAATTAATGAATATTGTCTTAGCAAACTATCGCTCAAATTTTCTACCAAATATTATAGGACACTAAATTTGGACCATTTCACTAATTCAGTTGCGCTTTGTGGTAAAAACTATAAAAACACTACCTGAAAATATATTTCTGCTTTTAAAAAAGTACTTATTAAGAAAAATTTCTTTCTATTTCTAATATTATATGATGATGGGTTGGTATCATTCGTCTAGCTTATGTTCAATCGTGGCTAAATCCAACATTAAGACATAAAAAACTTTTTTTCAAAAAACTAGGTTTTAAAAATCACCTTTTAACAAAGGTACCTATAAAAAATGCGTTAAAAATGTTGTTTAATCTGGTCTTGTAAATGCATTCTTCTAAATTAAGCACCTGCTAAAAAACATACCTTTAAAAATTACCTTTAAAATAAAGGTACCTTTTAAAAACCTTTTAAAAAAGTACCAAATAAAAATGTACCTTTTAAAGTAGTACCTTTCAAAAAACTACCATTGAAAAAAGTAACATTCAAAAAAGTAGCTCTAGAAACATATCTTTAAGAAAATTACGTATAAAAAGTTACTTTTTAAAAAAGTACCTTTTAGAAAAAATCACCTTTTAAAAACGGTTACACGAAGTACATCTAAAACATGCACATTTTAAAAAATTACATGTAAAAAAGTACATTTAAAAAAAGTGATTTTAGAAACTGTAGATTATAAAAAAGTACCCTTTAAAAAGTGACTTTTAAAAACAGAACAGTACCTTTCAAAAAGTATGTTTTGAAAAAAGTTCCTCTTAAAAAAAGTACCTTTAAAAAACAATCTTGAGAAAAAGAACATGTTAAAAAAACTTGTTAAAAATGTAACCTTTAAAATAAGTACCTTTCAAATTAAATAATTAAAAAAAATTACTTTTAAAAAACTACCTTGAAACAAGTACCTTTTAAAGCATTATCTTTTAAAAAAGTACCTTTTAAAGAAATTAGCTTGTAAAAAGTACCTTTCAAAAAAGAAGCTTTTAAATAAATACATTTTCAAAAAGTACTTTCTGAATTAAAAAAATTCTTCTAAAAAAATATTTTTTTAAAAAACTACCTTAAAAAAACTACATCTTCACACATTATCTTAAAAAAAAATACCTTTTCAAACATTATCTTTTAAAAAATTACCTTTCAAAGAAAGTACATTTTAAAAATTACCTTTCCAAAAATTATCTTTTAAAAAAGTACCTTTTAAAAACATATGTTTTCAAAAAGTCCCTTTTAAAAAAGTAGCTATTAAAATAAGTAGTTTAAAAATATACGTTTTAAACTTACAACCGCTTAAAAAATAATTTCTTGAAAACAATCATTTTTTTAAAAAATACGTTTTAAGCATATCGTTTAAAAAGGGTACATTTACTATTATTTTATTTTTATTTATTCATTAAAAAAAGTTTCCCATAGAACTTACAATCTATGCAACTATTTAAAGGCCTCATTTGAAAATACTTTTCAGCCTTTAAATAATTAGTTATTAAGCAATTTTTCTTTTAAAAATGTACCTTGTAAAAAGAACTAAACTAACTAAAGTATCTTTCAAAAAAAGTACGTTTTAAGTACCTAAAAAGTGGTTTGTAAAAAAGGTCCTTTTTAAAAAAAGTACCTTTTAAAAAAGTATTTAAAAAAAAGTACCTTTTAAAATAGTACTTTTTAAAAACAAGTATCTTTTAACAAGTATCTTTTATAATAGTAAGTTTTTAAAAAATTACTTTAAAAAAAAAGTACCAAAAAGTGCGAGTAAAAAAATACTTTTTAAAAAAAGTACCTTTTAAAAAAGTATTTTAAAAAAAGTACCTTTTAAAATAGTACTTTTAAAAAAAGTATCTTTTAACAAGTACCTTTTATAATAGTAAGGTTTTAAAAAATTACTTTTTAAAAAAGCATATTTAAAAAAAGTACCTATATTACCGGACAAACCTTTTTAAACCGAGATTTTTCTGAGTACTTGCATAAAAAGGGTAATCTCATAGAGGAAATCTTTACTATAAGGACGCTGACACTATATATAAAAAAAAATTTCCACAAAATAGCCCTCTGAAGCGGGCAGAAGATTTGAAACTAAGGCGAATTAATTTTAATAAAAATTAACTCGTCTTAGTTGAAACTCAAAAACAAGAGTTGTATTTAATGAAATACGCCAACAAGAAACAGTCGTATTCGACCACTATTTGATGAAAAATGGCGCTGACGAGCTATCAAAAGTATACAAAAGCCTTTACACTGAAGATGACTGTATTGAAACATTAAAATCAAGCGCTGTTGTGGAGATAAGTTAGTCTGAAGACTTTGAAGCTGAGGTACATATAGAAAAAGACAGATGGCATAAACCCTTATGATAAGGCATTAATAGAAATTTCTGATATGGAGCATTTTACTAGAGATGACTTTGTCACATTCCAAAACATCAAAAACATCGAAAGTCATATAGAAACTCAACAACTTTACGTGAATCGATATAAATTAAATCATACTAACTTGTATAAGTTTTTGCTGCTGCCACAGATTAGCCCAACATTGCTACATACATAATTAAAAATTAAAGCTTAACTCTTATAAACGAACACCTCACATAACTGGTCAAAAATACCTTAACAGTTGTGAGAATTAACTTTATATATTACTAACAGATCAGCTGTTTAAAATCCTTGAGTAAATGTAGTCGTGTGGTCTCGTCGCCGCAGTCTTGTATGTGTTTAATACATTAGAAATCGTTTTACTGGCCTGTTTGTTGCAAAAGTTTTTTAATGCTGTTAATTTGCATATTTTATACAATACCAAAAAAAATAATGATTGTTTAAAATGTTTTTTTTAACAACTTTATTGTTTTAAAAACAAAAAACAAATCAGAAAACCAACTTTTTCAAACAAGATATTGAATCATCTTCATCTAGAGTCACAAAAAATTAACTGCTAACTAAATAAATAAAAAAATAAGATTTAATATATTCAAAATCAATTCCATGTGTAATAAATGGCCAAAAAATAAATATTTATTTTTTATTTGTTTAGTTTTAATCTTAAAAACCAAAGTATGTAGATGTTTGCGTTTTATTTCAATAAATTTTAAACGGTTTTTAAATTAAAACAAAACTGAAAAAAGTCATAAAGAACTTTTACTCAAAAGTAAAAATGTCATTGTGTCAGGCGGTGCCAAGTCGTAAAATTTGATTTGAATTTGGGTGAACAGGTTTCCTGGGAATAAAAAAAAAATTAAAGGAAATTATATAACAAGTTTAGTCATAAGGTGGAAAAAGTCGCTAAAGATGAATTATGATTTTAATTACGCGATAATTTATTTGTTCAAAAAGTGCTATGAGATAAGTATTCCATTTGAATTGTCAAATAAATTAGAAAAAATAAAAAACTTGAATAGCACAGATTATTTATTTTCTGGCTCCCTAACAATCCCAAATGCTCCCAGTCATATTACGTATAGTATTGAGTAACAGAGCAGCAGGAACAATTTGTCCAAGGCAAATCGAATTGTATTGGTATACAGGCAAGATTTGGAGGGTGGTCCAACCAACACGCACAATGTTCATTGTAATTAAAATAACAAATTTTTAAAGAATTATATTTATATTTTTTATTATCATAAAAGGATCTATGACGATTGTGAGTGAAACAAAATGGCGGCCGAATTCTTGCCACGGTTTCGGTAGCATACCTCTATCTGATAGTTCATTGTTATAGTATTTCCTGGAGGGTGCCATAGGAATCGTAGGAAATATTTTTTATTATTTTTTTTTTTTTTGTATATTTAGTTATTGTTCTATACTGGAGAGTCCCTTGGGAATCGTAGGATTTACTGTTATATTAAGTTTGTATTCTAATTTAAATAAAACTTTTTTTAGTTTATGTTTTTCATTATTTATTTCTATTATATTTGTAAGTGCTGCTAACTACAGCCTTTAATTCACTCTGCTCGGCTTTAATTCAGTGCCTTCTTTTATATCTGCTGCTGCTGTTATAGCTGCTGCAGCAAACCTGAAGCTATAGCTGATTGGACCCGAATTTATTACCCGCATCAATAGTTCATCGTGTCAGCAGTTTCTATAGTTTATGGTAATGTACCATAAATGGTAATGTTGTTCTTTCTTTTGTTTAAAACATAGTTGCTGCCTTGCAATATTGGGCATCGCCCTCTGATCGCGGACTCTGAGACATAATTTAGCTTCAATGTCGCTAATGTGCCAAATTATCTCATCCTCTAGCTTTTGAAGTGTTCTTGGCTTATTGACTAATACTTTCTCTTTTAAATAGCCCCAAAGAAAAGAAGTCCAATGGTGTCAAGTCACATGATCGTAATAGTAGCCACGATACAATGATAATACGGCAAAAGAACGATTGTTTCGTTGGCTGTGTGGCAAGTGGTACCATCCTGTTGGCATCACATACCATCAAGGTCCCCATCTTCAATTTCTGGCCACGATAAATATGTTAACATCTCGCGATAACGAACACCATTAACGGCAACTGCTCGATCGTCCTCATTTTCGAAAAAGTACGGCTCGATGATAACGCCAGCCCATAAACCGCACCCAACAGTCACTCTTTGTAGATCTATCAACTTTTCATATTTTCTACAAAACCAGTTTGCTGATATTTCTGCACAATACTCTCGATAGTGGACATTTATGACCGATTATGCCGACCAAAAATATCACGAAATGTATTTCAAACCACTTTAAAAACCTTTACAAGTGAATCTTTTTACGCTGAATATGTAAAACGCTGAAAAAAGGAAATGTCAAATTAGGTTGGGCAAAAAACTCGATATTAAGGAGTGACTCACAGGTTATACTTCTCTGATCGCTATATTTATTGCATGCGACTCATAATAGGCCCGTCGATATTATGTTCTATTTAAAGCGCTTTATTAAAAAATGAAAACTAGGTCTAAAATCCATCACCCGTTATTTTCAGATTATTAATTTTTCTTTTTTAAAAGATGTATAAAAACAGTTAATAGTATAAATAATGTGCATATCGGTCACAGTACATCAGTTTGAAGACCAATCGAAAACGGCGCAAAGCAAACTATAGATATTCACTCGTATAATCTTGACCGTTGCAAAATATTTATGAAGTTTTGAAAAAAGAAATCGCTGATATCAAATATTTAAAATTTACTGTTGGGAGTTTTTTTTTTTTTTTTTTTTTTGCTACTGCAGCTTGTATTTTATCAAAGCGTTTATATTATGGAAATTTCTTATATCTTGTGGCGCCATAAACTTTTACGTGAGGCAAAATATATGTGTATACAGTTTGCCAACAAAATCTTTGCAGCATTACCAATTCAAGAGCAACAAATCTGGAATATATAATAATTGCTGATTTTTATTGTTTATTTTTTTCTAACTTTGCCATTAATGTAATTAAAGAGGAACAAACTTAATTGGCTTGATATAATATTTATTGTATTTTATTTATTAGTAACTATCCAGTTGCAAATAAATTTGCAAAGTATAGGACGCACAGCATAGGCGGAGTAACGAAGACCTTATGACCACGATGGTATTAATAGTTATTTTTTGCGGCGTTGTGACTAACTGTACTGACCTATGCCTTCACATAGAAAGTTGCCGCGTGGTTAACAACGAAATACCTCAAAAAAAAAAAAAACTGTAAACTAATACAGTTAGTTGAGGCAAACAGTTAACCAGTGAGAGTGAGATGCAAAGCTCTCGAAGGCAAACAATAATTACAAGCCTTACGCACTTACGAAATAATTACGATGACGCGGGTTCCCCAGCCCAGAGCTGCTTTACGGCTGGCTTAATTTAATAGATATACTTGATCCTATTTGCTTTGACCTTTATTTAATTCAATATTTGCAACAAATTTCTTCCGTTCAAGGTCCTTTTTTAATCTTTAATGTATTTTTCAATATTTCGTCTTCCTTGGGAAGAATATTCAAAAATACATTAAAAATTAAAAAAATAATAAAAAAGACCCTGAACGGAAAAAATGTATTGCAAATATTTAATAAATATAGCTTAAAAACTAAAAAACATGCTTCGATATCAAACTAAAATAATTATCCATAAAACCAAAAAACTATCCGTACAACGTATTCCAAGTTTTTTTTTTTTTTTTTTTTTTTTGAATTCTCAACATTGACTTAAGCAATAGCCAAAATATCCTATTTCCCCGTAAACAATATGGCAGCATCAATTTTCGCACTAAATCGAATGACTGTTAATAGGTCAGATACACGTTCCGCGATCAAAACGCATGCCGAATATGAAAACCCTGTTCCGATTCGGTTACCGGGTTCAAAATTTTTGGAAATTCTCAAAGTCGGCTTCAGGAAATGTCAAAATCCCCCCTCAAAAAAAAATACGGCTACTTCAATTTTCACACTAAAGCGAATAATCGTTTATAGTTCAGATGCATATTGCATATAATATAAAAAATTGATTCCAAACCGATTAGTGAAGTGGCTTCGAATTTTTTTTTGGGAATTCCCAAAATCGTCTTCATGAATCCACGCAATTAAGAAATCTACTTAAAGTACGAAGATTGGCTTCGCTTAAAACATATTTTGAAAGACTTGATGGTACTGATCAATGCGCTTATTCCTTATAGAGGGCTACAAGAAGTTTGGTAACGACCCGTTAAAGGTAAACCAGCCATGCGAATTTCAACTCAGCAAAACCCATTCCGAAAAGAAAGTTAAGAAGGTAATTTTACCGAAGCACTCGCAAATTGTTACCTTTTTTATTTAATTTTTTTTAACATTGAAATTTGTATACTTATGTGCTTTTCATAGAACACAGACGAGCGACTCGTCTAAAAAATTTTCAAGGAAACCACTCAAAGAATTTAGTGACTTTCGCACAAATTTTCTAGACGAGTTGATTGTCTATAAACAGCACATTAATATTAGCTTATCTTAATGATTTAATAAAAAAATGAAGTTTTTAAAAAAATGTTATTACTCTGTAGAGCAGGGATCCCCAAAAGATCTATATGGAAGAACAAACACCAATTAATTTAAGAAAAAACTAACTTTATTTAATAAGCAAAGCATACGAAAATGTTGTTGTGTGTACACACACATGTGTATATTAAAGCGTACAGCCTATAGCTAAGTGCTTTTACAAAAACAAATGAGCACCAAGCGCTTAGGGGTTGGGCATTTCTGCTGTAGAGCAACTAAACATCGAGATACATCACGTTTTTTAGTAACCCATCGATATATTATTAATAGAGTTGAAGAAATACAACAGAAATGTTCAGTGTCTTAAGGGATAAATTAAGTGTTGCTCTAGTTCGACTACGATCGTAGATATACAAAGCCATTTTCTTCTCTACCTTCCTTTTATTTTTTATATTATTTGGTTGATATTTATACATATGTATATATTACTATCGAAAAAGTATTCATTAATTTCGCATAAATATATTTAGCTGCGAAAATATTTTTATGACAAACTGTGAGTTCATACATATCTTACCATTTTGCAGCCGTCTTATGGCCACTTGTTTGTCTTCTGAGTTAATATTTATGTTATCGCTTAGTTAATTTTTCTTTTCTGATTTAAACTAAATTTTTGTTTGTTATGTTAATTAACTATTAAATCTTTATTTAGGTACGCGTATACATATTAATTTAGTTTATAGACTTGTTGTGGACACGGGCGACTTTTTCTATGTCATACTTTGCTTACCAGTTTAAACAAAAGCTTAAATTAGTTGTAAACTCTTTGACAGGGTATTTACAACAAGTTGGTCGAAAAATCTTTTCAGTATATTCTAAAGAATATATATAATATATTTAGAGATAACACGATCATTTTTCAAATATTGTTGAGCCAATAATATCAAAATTTCCATAACAATAAGTATTGTTATTGACAGAAGTGTATTATTGACTAAATTATGGATTTTTTTGGTTGCAAGGGAACATTATTGCTTTCAAAAACTAAGACGGTGCGAAAATAATAAGGAAGTTTTCGAAATTAATTTATTAATGATTTTCTATTTTTCTGGAAACAAAAGTATATATTTGTAGCATACTTTCCCTCTCCACTAATGATACCTCAAGAACACGCCCTATTCTTGGACGCTCAGACCAACTCTTGCAACCTAACCTAGCATATCGCATACATGACGTAGTTTTGAAATCATAGACATAGCACAAGCAGGGAATCAAAGCACTTTTGAATTATTAAAAAAATAATCTTGGCTTAAAATAAGGAAAAAGCTTAGTTCTATTAAATCTTAAGATTTATTTAATAAAATTAAGGGTCATATCAGCAAAGCCGTTACAAGAACACTACACAAAGTAGCTGCATGGTATATAAGTAAATAATAAATGTTGATAAATGTAGGCTCCATTTTACAGCAAAAAAAGAAAAAAATTTGTTTTCCTTTTTTTTTTTTTTTTTTTTTTGTGAAATCAACACTTTAAAGAATTGCAGTGCAGCTTAAGAATAACAACTAGATCAAACAAACAGACAAGCCAACACATAAACAACAAGTGAAAGAAATAATAAAGCTTTTCGCATTTTCCTACTCCGATGAATCCATTTCCCATAATTTAAGTGTAGGCTGTTGGCACTTGGCTAAAATGCACATACCGTCACACCAGCCAGTTCTTGTTAGAGCTGCTTGCTGCCACAAAAAAGAAAAAAAAAAGATAATAATGAAAAAATGACTACTACAGCTACTACTGGTAATCAATTAAAGCTGTCATTTCCGTTTGTCATGCTACTACAAAGAAACAAGCAGGCAGGCAGGCAAACGGACAGACGGACGGCCAGGCGGACAGACAGACAGACAGACAGACAGACAGACAGATAGATAGATAGATAGAGCAACAAATAACTGTGCATGCATGCAGTCGTGTTTGTTGTTGGCTGAATGACTGACTGAATGTTTTGGCAGGCTGAGCGCTTTGCTTCAATCTGTACAACTAACTGTACAAATGCGCTTATGGTTGCTGCTACGTGTTGCAAGTTGCATGCAGACAATCTACAAATATTGCTACATACAAAATTATTGTTTAAAACATGTTCATAATAATTTACACTTTGATATTAATCTCTGTTGTGTTCGGTCTTTTTTTTTTTTTCTTCTTTTTTTTTGTTCGTTTAAATATAATTTATTTAAAGTTAATCTTTTCGACTTACGTTGTCTCTATAAAACGTAATGTTGTAAAAACAAAATACACTAAAATTAAATTTTGCTGAATAATAATGAAAAAAAAAAGAAACGAAACGAAATAAAAAGTCTTGCAGCAAAAAAAGAAGAAAATATTGCATGTTTAAAACATTTCATTTAATTTATTTTTTGTTATTTGTTGGCATTTACTTGGACACATTTTTACATTTCATGTTTGTTACTTTATCTGTTCATATAACAGGCACTAGTTTCTTTTTTCTTCTTTTTTTCCTTTTTTTAATTTTTCAAAAAAAAAATTTTTTTTTTGCTTTCATTATTTTTTACTTTTATATAAATAGTTTAAAAACAACAATTTATTTTTGCTTCACCCCCTCCCTCTTGGATCACTGGAAAAGAATAATAAAATGAAAAGTTAGCCGGGCTTATGTCATCGGTTTTTTTTTTTGTGTTTTGTTCTTTTGGCCTGACAATCGTAATTCATTTGATAATAAATCATATATAAAAACTTAAATGCAATATATGCCATGATTTATGTTTTAACAAGTTATAAAATTTTAAAAACGAAAAATTTAGCATGAAAGAACAACAACAAAATAAATCGGCCTCTAACTTTAAAAACTCATACACATACGATTACATGTACATATATATATACCCAACAAACAAAAAGGTTTGATTTCAAATTGTGAATGACTTGAAATTAAAGGTTTTCTCAAACGACAAAGCTTTGATACTGATTTGAATTCAAATTGAAAAACATATGTTAAATTCACAAGCTCAGTCGTATCGTGTAGCGATGTATTTGGAGAGACAATTTTTTTTTTTTTTTTTTTTTTAATTTATTTATTTTACTTTTTTGTATTTGCAATCTGTACAATTTTGAGCTTCAGCGCCTGAGAGACATTATAGAAGCAAGTTGGCAACTTTACATAATGTTGTATAATAATGGGTGATTTTATAAGAACTATCGGAAATTTAAAAAAAAAAAACACATAAAATTCAGAAAAATGCATGAAATATTTATTTGGATCGATAGTTGGGTCGATATAATTTAATGTTTGAAGATTATTTCATGCAAATGTTGGCCGCGGCTGCGCCTCAAATGGTCCATCCGCTTAGTCCAATTTTGGCATACTCTTTCCAACATTTCGGCCGGTATTTCACGAATAATGTTGGCAATGTTGGCTTCCAGTGCGTCAATCGAAGCGGGCTTGTCGCTATAGACATTAACCCTAACATAGCCCCACAAAAAATAGTCTAGAGGCGTTAAATCGCACGATCTGGGCGGCCAATTGACTGGTCCCAAGCGTGAAATAAACTGTTCACCGAACTCGCCTTTCAATTGGCCCATTGTTTCGCGTGCTGTGTGGCATGTGGCACCGTGTTGTTGAAACCACATGTCATGCAAGTTAAGCTCTTCCATTTTGGGCAAAAAAAAGTTTGTTATCATCGCACGGTAGCGCTCACCATTCACAGTAACGTTGTGATTCGCATCATCTTTGAAGAAATACGGCCCAATGATGCCGCCAGCCCATAATCCGCACCAAACGGTTGTTTTTTGTGGATGCATTGGTAGCTCTTGCAATGCTTCTGGCTGCTCTTCACTCAAAATACGGCACTTTTGCTAGTTCACGTATCCATTCAACCAGAAATGAGCCTCGTCGCTGAACACAATTCTTCGATAAAAAAGTGGATCTTCATCTAACTTTTCAAGAGCCCATTCACCAAAAATTTGGCGTTGTGGTAGGTCGTTTGGCTTCAATTCTTGCACCAGCTGTATGTTATAAGACTTCACACCCAAATCCTTCCGCAAAATTTTCCACGTAGTGGAGTAACAGAGGCCCAATTGCTGCGAACGGCGCCGAATCGATAATTCACGGTCATCACCAACACTGGCCGATACGGCTGCGATATTTTCTTCAGTTCGCACTCTACGTAAGCGTGTTGGTGGTTTAATGTTCAACAATGTAAATTTGGTGCGAAATTTTTTTACAATAGCCCGAATAGAAGCCTCAGCAGGTCGATTAAACTGACCATAAAGTGGAAGAAGCGCGAGATGAAATTTCTTAACAGAGCACGCATTTTGGTAATAAAATTCAATAATTTGCAAGCGTTGTTCGTTTGTAAGACGATTCATGATTAAATTATAGACCAAACTGAAGATGTTTGACAGTGACACAAGATACAAAACGTGCGTGAGCTATCAAAACTAGTGTTGCCAAAAAGATAATAGCAAAAAAATCACTCGTTACTTTCATGTAAATAAACGGGTAAATAAATAATTTTTTCAAATATTAAAAAGGGAAAAAATGAAAAAGATTAAAAAATAAAAAATGGTTAAGTAAATAAATATTAATTAAATTTTTCCATCTAGATTTATAATACTATGTAATAGATTCTTGAACATTTTGCAAAAGAAATTTTTTAAGGCTTTTCGTAAAAGACGATATTCTAGTCTCAGATTTTAAACTCAGAGGCAAACGGTTAAACTCATGACTACCAATATACTCCACAAGTTGCTTAGTCATTTCTAATCGACATCTTGCAACTAAGAGGTTATTGTTGTTTCTTGTATTTATCTGATAGTGATTTCTTTGGAATTCAATTGTGTGATGGCCAATCTTATTGATGCATTTGAAAACGTAGATTAATAAATTAATTTTGTATATAGCACGTATAGGTAACACTGATTTACATATATCTTTAAATAATAATGCTGTTGGATATGTGTACGGTAGATTGTAAACCAATTTCAACGCTTTATTTTGAATGCGCTGTAACGATTTTAGTTCAGAACTATTCTTATATCCATAAATTAAAGGTAAATAATTAAAATTACTTTGTATTAATGCGTTGTAAATTAAAAGCTTCGCATTTGTGTTGAATTTGTTTTTAAACTTGTATAAAAACCCTATTGTTTGGGCAGTTTTTTGTTTTAAACTTTGGATGTGGACGCTCCATACGAGATTGTTTTGAAGATGTATTCCCAGATATTTAATGGTACTGGTTTCCTCTACTTCTGTGCCGGCCACGTGTATACTAAAACTGGAATTATTTTGACAATGAGGTTTAAATCTTATTAGACGTGTCTTATTTGCATTTAAAAATAATTTATTTATTCTCACAAATTCCGATATTAATGCTACATCTCTTTCTACATATACTTTGGCAACAGTTTCATATTTGAATGGATATAATAAACAAATATCATCAGCATATATGAAGATTCTTCCAAAAGTGGTAACATTTTGTATGTCATTTATGTATATGGAAAATAGTAGTGGTCCCAAAACACTCCCTTGAGGTACATCATGTTCAACAGCTTCAAGACTACTTTTAAATGCATTAATTTGGACGTATTGTCTCCGATTGGTTAAGTAATTTTTTAATAGCAACATTTCTTTTCCACAAATTCCATAGTACCGCAACGTTTTTATCATAATGGCATGATCAATTAGATCAAACGCCTTAGACAAATCAAAAAAATACACCAACAACACCAGTATATCCTTCATCTAATGATTTGCAAACGTAGTTCACAACATTTGCAACCGCTTCCTCTGTGCCGCATCCTTTTCTAAATCCATATTGGAAGTCATTTAAAAAGTTATTATTTCCCATATATTTTGAAATCTGTTCATGTAAAATCCTCTCAAATACATTATCAATGGCTGATAATACAGAAATTGGTCTATACATATCCTTTGTGGTATAAATTTTTGTCTTTGGAATGGGTATGACTTTATGTATTTTTAAGATGTCAGGGTATATTGAAGTGTCAACTATACTATTAAAAACATGATATAAAAAATACAAGGTAGTTTCATTCTCTTTTTATTATTTGTAATAAGGATTTTTGAAGTTTATTTTTAGAGAGAAATATAAAAAGGCGTAGCCACACAGTTGAATAAGGGAATTTACTCCTAGAATGGATTTTTTCTGAAATGTGTAGTGCATTGTTCATATTAGAAAAAGCTAGAAATAATAAGCTGATGATGATGGGTATCTGTGAAACCCATGTTAGGTTAGGTTTAACAGACTTGGGTCCAATTTGGTCCCAAAAACTAAAAGCACGGACTTCTGCATATCAATAAACTTTACGACAGCATTCAAACGAATGCCTATTTTGAAGAAAATATTATTACATTTAAAAGAAAATACTCTTTAGATATTAAAAACAAGGGGAAAAGTTTGATGCTTGTGGTTTAGAACTATGTAAATAATTATTTCTACTATAATGCCCAAGATGCAGCGACAAAACTAATGCACGTAACCTTGAGTATTCTACATTACTTACAATAAACCTACTTCCAAAAGCAGTCATTATTTGTTTAAATATCAAAGTAAACATGTATAGCGAAAATTTGCATATAGTTTTCCGTCGTTTCCGTGCATTTAAACTTGTTCTGGACGTGACTTGTAACTTCTCTAACAAATGGTGCGATATAATTATTCCGTGCATTTAAAAGATAAAATAATACCTGCTCAGTGACCACAAAAAAATTTGACATTCACCAAGAATTATAAGCCGTTTTCTTTGTTTGGGTACTTTGGTTACAGAACATAAAGGTGGACGTTCCCGAAAAACTAGTAAACGAGATGGCCAGGCAATAATACGTTTGATAAAAAAAGACCAATTTGTGTCGTCAAGAACTTTCGCCACACAATTGTCATAAAATGTTACCCCCAGAAGGATTCAAAGGCAGGCTGCAGAAGGCGGACTAAAAGCAGACCATACAATAGTGTAAAAAAGATCTTTATATAATGGAAAAATAGACTAGCCAGTTTGGAATTTGCAAGGGACCACATTAATTTGATCACCACACAAAGGAATTCCATACTATCTTCCGATGAGTCCAAATCTAATTTAAAAGGTTCCGATATATTAAGACTGGTTACATGACTGAAAAGCGAACGTCTTAATCCACGTTATATTAAAGGCACATTGAAATATGGTTTCGGTAGCATTTTAGTTTGGGGATGTTTTTCAGGCAATTGTTACATATTTTAAATTTATGTATGAATTTTATTTTAAATTTTTTTATTTATTTTTGTTAGAAGACACAATTTTATTAAAATTTTTAGACACAACTTCAAACAAAACTGAAAACAAGGGAATGTATAAACTAATACGGTAGCACAATTTTATGGAAAATGTCACAATCCTTATACTTGTCAGATGGTGATTATTAAGGAAAATTGAGAGAATAAAACTACCTTGTATTTTTTATATCATGATTAAAAATATTAACCAAAATTGGTGTAAATTCATTTTTGTTATTATATCTTCAAATTTCAAACACAAACATTAAACTCACAAAAAATATATTTGAAAATTGTTTTTGCTTTAAAGTTTTGTGTTTGAAATACATCGATACACGATATGACTGAGCTTGTGAATTCAGCAATAGTATTCTCAACAAAAAGGGGAAATTATTTTCTAACTAACTGGACTAACTGGATTTTAATATATAACTTTTGTTTTATTTAAATTTTCCAAAATATATTTTTTTAAAATAATTCACATTTTTTGATTGAGAAAATATTAATCAAGCAGCCTTTGAGGTTTGAGTCGGAAAACGTAAAAAAATAGTTCTAATTTATTTATTTATTTTATTCATCCTTTTCATTTCCTTGAAAAATAATGTTATGATTTTCTATGGTAATGAAATTTTTAAATTTCCATGTTACTCTTTAAATACTAATGCAACTTGCAAGAAAGTCGAGTATTTTTTCGACATTTGCGTTGATAATGCGTACACAGGACATCCATGCAAGCACTTGTACGTGTAAACGCAGTGTAAGTCCGCTACGCTGATTTACGAGCTAGTTCGTTCCACACATTCATTAGGTTTTACTTTACACGCTTGGAATATGACATGTGATAATAAAGTGTTCTTTAAAAACGTTGTTTTTATACAATTTTATTCAAGAATTTTTAATTCTTTACAGTTTTCAAGTCATACTTGCAACTGCATTATTATTTTCCCAATGTTAAAACTTGATTAATTGAACAATAAATAAAATCGTTAACAAACTCATTTATGCATGATTTAATGTGACTTCTTTTTTGAAAGAAAACAATTTTTATTTTTTTATTTGACAACACAAAAGGGTTGTCACAGATTTCCATAAATTATATTGTTTTAAAAGATATTTTGAATTATTTTTTTTAAAGACTTTCCGAAGACATACATCATTTTACAGAATAAAGGACATACTCGAAATGCTGTTTCTCACGAGTTTTACACGGCAGTGGTTTCTTGCAAAAAAAAAATGAAATGAGATATAAAAAATTAATAAAATTGATTTATTATTAAAAAAGAAAACATGAAAGAAAAATGCACCCCGTGTAAACGGCACAAGATCTCTGCATTGTCTGATCAGGCATGTTATTAACAAAATATTAAATAAAATGAAAATGATTATTATTGTTATGGAAAATGAAATTAATCTTCACTACAGTTTCTTTCGCTACTTTTCACCATTCAGCATCAGCAAACATAAAACACGTTCACACACACACACACACACAGCCAATTTTATAATAATGAAAAAGAAAACAACGGAAATGCTTGGAAAACTCAGCCCAGCGTTCGAGCACACACTTGTGAACGATTGACTGAACAAAATAGCAGTAAATAATATTTAATTTTTATTTATTGTTGGAAAATTGCGCAAACAAGTCGTGGAAAATTCACAGCAGCGAAAATAATAATTACGATTTTATTTCATTCAATAATGCAAGTTCTGTTTAATATTTGCTTGATGTTGAAATAATTTGAAATTTTGTTTGGTATTATTTAATGAGAAGATGCTGATGTCGTTGTTGCTGTTGCTCCTTTTGAGCAGTATGTCAGCCAGTTTGTGTAAGCAACCCCCCAAGCACAAAATGTTGATGCGAATGCAATGAACTAGAGTACTCGTACGAATACTTCAAACAAGAAAAGTGGTAAAATCTCGTCATGGACTTTTTAGGATATACTCGTATGTATGCACGTACCTACATATCGTTGGTCTCATGTAGAAAGGCCCTAACACAAATAATTGCCATTTTACAGGAGAAGGAAAAATCGTAATGGAAACTGTATAAATATGTGCATCTAAAAGTTTCTTTTTTTTTTTTTTTTTTTTTTTTTAACTTCATTATTTTATTTATTGAATCTACATAAAAATATATAATGACAATAAGTATTCAAATCTTAATACTAAAAAAAAAAATTATGATTAAAGTCCTGCCAGTGCTGGACAAAAACTTATTTTTATGCGAATATTATTTCAGAATTCAGTCATCTGTTTAGAGCTCTAATGGTAGCCAAAGTTTCCCTCCTTCTCAGACGGGTATGACCACCAAAGTTAAGAATATTAACTGCAAGAGGATTTGGATGGAATTCAAGTTTGTTAATATACCTTGTCGCGTACTTCACAAATTCAGATTTCACAAAAGGTACGTTCAGATCTGCGTCGATTCGTGAGTTTTTAACGTACCATGGAGCATCTGTAATTCTACGGAGAATTCTATTTAGACTTCTTTGAATTTTTTCAATGTTAGATCTAAAAGTAACTTTTTTTGCTCAATTGCTTGTAAGAGCGATATGTATGAAATCACATAATTAAATCTTTTTGATACTGTGTACTTGCGTGAAACGTAATAGAATCGCTAAAAAAAAAATCATTTCACGGAAAATGCGAGTTAGGGCCTTTCTACGTGAGACTAACGATATGTATCTATGTAGTCGCATACAAACAAAATATATCCTTTGTTGTTAATTTTATTTTCTCATTAATAACACTAGAAGCACACAGTGTGCCATGCCACACTTTAGAGGGTGTGGCGTTGAAAGGCGGCGAAAATTGTAACAGATGCCAACAAAAGTTGAAGCACATATTTCTTTTATACTCGTATATAATTCACAATAATTTGCGATAAATGTAGATTATTTCATACTTCAAGAGTTTTGGGCAAAATGAAGAATTCATTAAAAGTATGTCAAAATTTCTTTTCCAATTTTTCTAAGCCTGCAGAGATTTTTTGTTAAACATTAAATGATATTTAAAAACAATTAATTTTTTTTTTTAGCAATTTCCTTTACTTTGTTGATGAAAAATTATTGAAAAAAAAAAAAATTGTCTACATTTTTTTTTAAGCCCGATAGAACTTGAAATTGTAAAAAATAACACAAAAAATTTAATTGTAATCAAAATTTTTTTTTATTCGAAAGATCAATACGTGACATTAACATTTGAAAATGATTTCGGGCAGATGGGCACCGCGGCTGTTCTTGACGAAGCGCATTCTGGACGTCCAATTTTGGGCCACTTTTTCGAGCACTGCTGGCCGTATGTCACGAACAACACGAACAATGCTGGCCTCCAAGGCGTCAATTGTTGCTGGTTTATCAGCATAAACCAGTGACTTCACGTAGCCCCACAGGAAATAATCGAGAGGTGTCAAATCGCACGACCTTGGAGGCCAATTGACAGGTCCATTTCTCGAAATCAACTTATCGCCAAATTTTGATTTCAGTAAGTCGATGGTTGCGTTCGCCGTATGGCACGTAGCGCCATCCTGTTGAAACCACATCTCCTCCGGATCAATGTCATCCATATTTTCAAACAAAAAATCATTGATCATGGTGCGGTAACGATCTCCATTGACCGTAACGCGAGCTCCGGCCTCATTTTTGAAGAAATAAGGTCCGATGATGCCACCAGCATGAAAACCGCACCAAACAGTGCATTTTTCTGGATGTAATGGAGTCTGTAGGGTCTCTTGTGGATTGGTCTCACTCCATATGCGGCAATTTTGCTTATTAACAAACCCGTTAAGCCAAAAATGCGCCTCATCGCTGAACACAACTTTGCGATAAAAGTTGCGCGAATCGACGACTGATTTTCAAAGTAAATTTGGATAATTTCGTAGCGTTGTTCAAGCGTGAGTCTATTCATGATGATTTGTCAGAGTATACTGAAACAAATAAAAAAAATGTTTCATCAAAATTTAATTTTTTGTGTTACTTTTTACAATTTAAAGTTCTATCTAGCTTAAAAAAACACCCTTTACAAATATGCTTTAAAAGTCTGCTTGGCTGATTGTTATACTTGGTGTTTTGATACTCATCAGCCTAATAGCAGAGTCTTGTGGTACAGGTCGCTGGTGGTTACAGTAACTACTTCCTATTGGATATTAAAAACCTGAAAATTATTTACTGTAATCCACGAATCCCGAAGCTTAAATAGATATCTCTTCTATTGGGGTCTAATCTGAAATCAACGTTTTTTTTTCTCTTTTTTTCCACTCTTAAATACCCTCTTCGGGTAATTGTCTCAAAATAAAAGTCATCAATAAAATTTCTTCTTAATTTTAATTCTTTGTTTAACTACTATTTTGCTGCAAATTTGCAAACGCACCTTGCAATCATATATATAAATCTGTATCATTTTATCATAAGTCGAACTTTAAAATATGGAAACATTTTATCGAATTTGATTAATAGAATAAATATACATACACAACATATTTGTTCACCTCGACACTAGGCTACCGTGGAAGTTTCACATTGACTCGAAAGCCACTCAGCTAAATTTGAAGGCAGCACAGTAAAATTGGCTTATGGGCCTAACTTGAAGTTGGATTGCAAACTTCTGTTATACAATGCAATTCTAAAGCCCATATGGTGCTACGGAATTCAATTATGGGGCTCCACTTCAGCGTCAAACATTGAAAAAATTTGGAGGCGACAAAACAAAATTCTTCGAAAGATTACAGCAGATCCATGGTACGTAAAAAACTCACGAATTCACAAGGATCTATGTGCACCGTTAGTAAAAGACGAATCTTCAAAGTATGACAAGGTATATCAGCAAACTGGATCTTCGCCCCAACTTTCTGGCACCAAACATACTTAATTTTAGCGGTCACACTCTGTTGCCACCATCAGAGCTTTGAATAGGTGATATTACCGATATAATTGGCGCAAACTAAAACTTTTTGTCTAGCATTGGCTGGATTTGGTTAATTTTTTTGTATTTAGTATTAAGATTTGAATACTTATTATTAGTTCATACTGCGACGATGCAATAAATAAGTAAAAGCTAAAAAATAATTTTTTTTGTTTGTCAAAATATTTTTGCGTATTATTGACGAAATGTTGTTGTTATTTGGTTTACTTTCATTTCTCCTTAAATACACTTCTTTATAGAAATTGCCATTCAAAAAAAATCTGTTTTTGGTCTTAAATAAACTACACAAACTGCTTGGCAAGTACGACAAAATTTGCTTGTACATACATTTAGTATTGTGTATGGAGATGTTTGCATGTTTGTGCAAATATTCGAATCATGTTTGCAAACATTTGCATGTTTGTGTTTATTTCCATAAATGTTTACATTTCTACACGTAAATCTCTAGCATTATTTGGTTTACTTTCATTTCTCCTTAAATAAATTTCTTCATTGAAATTGCCGTTCAAAAAAATCTATTTTTGGTCTTAAATAAACTACACAAACTGCTAGGCAAATATGACAAAATTTGCTTGTACAAACATTTAGTATTGTGTATGGAGATGTTTGCATGTTTGTACAAATATTTGAATCATGTTTGCAAACATGTGCATGTTTGTGTTGTCTAGCCAAAAATTTTGTCATTTCAATGAAAATTTTAAAGAAGGAAATGGGAGAAGAAGCACACACACACACAAACTGAATCAAGAAAAATTTTTCTTGTTTTCTTGTATGATTATAGAAACAGAGTCCCAAATAAAAGAGGCTATAACGATTTGTAAAATAAAACTTAGATTTATATATATGGCGGGAAATTGCCGCTAAACAAACCATTTCTCAAACTTTTATTTTATATGAAAAGTTTTTTTTTTACAGCCAGTTCGCCGATGTCGAAAGGATAAGTTCATTCGCACTGTAGGCGAAAGAAAATTGATCTGGGTTTTTTCTAATTTTATTCTATGCGAACGATGTGTCAAAATGCAATTAAAGTACACAGGTTCATGCGAACGAATTATAGTGACATAAGTGACATAGAGAAACCAAAATTGATTTGAATGTGAGTGACTAGCTTTCTTTCGCATACATTTTCATTCGATATCGCCGAACAGGCTGTTAATTTTACTTTTTATTTTCATAAATGTTTACATTTCATACATGTAAACCTCTAGCAAATTAACTTTATTTACAGCCATTTCGCCTATGTCGAAAGGATAAGTTCATTCGCATTCTAGGCTAAAGAAATTGATTTGATTTTCTTACTTTATTCTATGCGAACGATGTATCAAACCTCAATTAAAAAATATTAGTTCATGCGAACGAACAATAGCGACATAGACAAACCCAAATTGATTCGAATGTTTTCTTTCGCATACATTTTTATTTGATATCGTCGAACAAGCTGTTAATTACCAATTACTTCAGCAAAATTACAAACTTTAAATATTTCAATCTTTCTACTATACTTGTTGATGAACACTAACTATTTTACTTTAATAATAATATTACATTTTAATTATCAAGAAACAAAATTTCTTTAAATTTTTAACAATTGCATGACTTCAATTGCAGTTAGCGTAAAATGCCGCACACACTCGTTTATAAAATTGTTTGTGAAAAAGTTTAATACGACACCCCAAAATACATTTGAATACTAAAAAATTTTAATGTTTTTTTTTTATTTTATTTTTTTATTAAAGACTTAAGGTCACATACTGTAACGAATGCATCGCATCGTTTCAACTTGTTTATTGCGCACGACCTTTCGAGTGCGATTTTATGAGTTTGCGATGCAGTATGTGTTAAAACGCATTTAAAACACCACTTAAGCTTTCAAGTGGCATATGGACTGTTGTTTGCACCATAGAACAACGCCTTGCCCTATTGGTATTATAGTTCTTGTGTGCTCATGGCTGGTTCCTTTCATAATTCTGTGCAATTCCAAAACACTATTCGTTAGCAACAGTATAGTAGTGTATAAAGCAATAGCAATGTTCAGTCAGTTGGTCTGTCTGTCAGTCAGTCATGGCAAGTTTTCTTTCCGAATGCAAACCTTTTTCTTGTTCTGTTCCATTTATTTTTTTTTTTTTTATTTTTTTGTTAGGTTTCATTTTATTTTTTGGTGACATTGATGTATGATTGCCACAAAATGTGGTGTTGATGCTAATGTTTCATATGCAACGAACGCCACATTACTCTACTTCGTTTCAAAGCAGTGTTGTATTAGTTGTTGTTATTGCTGCACTCTTCTCGTAAAGGGGTGCCATTTTTGTTTCTTTAATATGTTGTTATGTTTTCTACGACTGTTGTCAAGCCAAAAATAACGTATTGTTTGGCTGCGAATATACGAAAGTCTAAATTTTCATCATATTCATCTACTTTGTAATCATCATTATTTCGCTACTTGTATTTATCACATTTGAACAGCAATCAACAATCATATGTATTAAATGTGCATGTGTTAATGGCAGTCTGAAAAGTCGTTTGAGTGAAAATAGAAGTTAGGTGAAGTATTAAAACGGATAAAAGGGAAAAGTTTCGGGTTTATGTAATTCTAAAATCAAAAATTTTTTTCCATGATCCATGAAATTTGTATGCGTATTGTTCTCTTGCATACATCCAGCTTAACTGCCTCGCGCTCATAAATGAGAAATTTTTTCATATTCAGGTTTTCACGAATAAAGCTTTAAACACATAGACGACAGCAGACAGCAAACAGCAATCTGTCAAGAATAAAATACATGCACACAATTATTTTAACGTCATCACAGCAGCACAACTTCACAACAGCATTTGCTGCTGCAGCCTTACTTAGACTAATTTCTATAATTTCGTAAGCAGCAAAAAGTAAATATAAATTGGCAGCAATAAGAACTAAAATTTGT
Source organism: Thecocarcelia acutangulata (assembly GCA_914767995.1). NCBI lineage: Eukaryota > Metazoa > Arthropoda > Insecta > Diptera > Tachinidae > Thecocarcelia > Thecocarcelia acutangulata. Next base: position 119,243,782 of record OU612096.1, on the reverse strand, counting down.
TTGAAGTATTTAATAGAAATAAATATCGTATAAATAAAATAAACAAATAAATTGATGAGTTTTAACAGTTTTACGTGATATTATTACGTTTTCAGTCAGTAATTTTAAACATGTAAAATATGTTTGTGGCGCCTCTAAAGTTTGTATTGTTTATATCAAGCGTGCCCAGCCCTATGCACTTGATACTCAATTGTTTTTGTAAATGCGCTTAGCTATAGGGCTACGCTCTTTAGTACACAAATACTGCGCTCAGCATTAGCAATGAAAAATACACAAACAACTTCGCCTTTTATATTCTTACCGTTCTTCACCGCACACACACAAAAGCAAAGCAACAACATTTTCGCATGCTTTGTTGACGATTGACGATTATCAGTGCGAACTTTGTTTTTGTAAATGTTTTGCTTTTTACAACAAAAAATATTAAATAAAATAGTTTTTCCTTAAATGTATTGGTGTTTACTCTTCCATATAGAACTTGTGGGCACCACTGGTTTAAATACACATAGTTCTGCTGCTGTCTTTAAAATAATTACGTTGTTGATGAGACGGCAGCATTTGAAGCTAACTTCGTTTGTACTCGTGAAGTCAGCTGTCGTCTAAAGGTTGGAACTGAATAAAAAAGCTGTAGTAGTAGTTTAAGCTCATGAGATAACTAGACGCGCTGCAAAGCAAAAATGCGAACACAATATAGCAATACTACATATCATTTTTTTAAATAATTCAATAAAAGTTTCTGCTTGTTTGACAAACAACGCTCGGTCGTGCTACAAAGTTCAAAATTTTAAAAATTGCGCTTCAACTACTACTGCAGCGACTGTTACAACTACACATTCTGTGCACTCTTATTTAAAAAGCCCAATTTTAACTTTTAACAGCTTGCAGCGCTACTCGTTACGTTGTACTACAGCGACAATTCTGTTCCCCACATAAGTGTTTAGAGCTTAATGCCGTTTTATTTTCTAAAAAAGTTTTGCATTTATGATGCACTTTTTTTCTTAAAATTCAAGTTTTAAAATGTAAGTTTTATTGAAATGAAAAGAAGATGCCGCAATAACTATAAATATGTGAAAAAAGTTGAGGAAACTTCTGAATTTTTTTAGCAAAACAATATTGAAAATGTTACAATTTTCTAGAAAAGAAAACGCCATAAATGTTTTACGCTTGAGAAAATTTCATGCTAAAGCAATTCTGAAATAAAAGATTTATATTGATGCGTTTAATTTGTGTCTATATTTATCACATAAATGCATACCACTTAGCTGCGTTACACCCGTAACATCGTATTGTTATCTAAGTTAATTGTTTTAAATACGTGTATGAAGTCCTTTAATCACGAAACAAGCAGCCTGTTTTTATAAGGCAGACATAAAACTTCTCCGTGGCAACTGGAAGATACAACATGTTTTTACCGTTTCTAAAAGCTCCAACATTTCACTCGCGTAAAACGTTGTTAAAAGTTCATATACGAGTAAAATTATTTATGCGAAATAAATAAGAAATAATGTTGCAGAAATAGTATTCCGCAAAAAAAGAGAGAAGAAGCGCAACCTACGGCACTCTTTCTTCAATCGACTTTGATCGATTGGAGAAAAATGTTGCCAGAAACAAAATGAGCATCACCAACCACCAGAGTTGCCAGAATGAAGCTTTTACCTTAATTTTGGTTAGAGGGATGAGCTGGTTAATGGCTGATGCTCTAAGTGGGCTTCTGCCTATCAAATCTCAAATTGTCTTCCAATGCATATTATATCTGAGAAATAGCACGCAGGAGGCATTAAAAGAGCCGAACTCTTCAGCAAGAAGTTGGTCCATAGGGCAACAGACCTATAACATAAGTTGGTACCGGTTCGAGCCTTGCCAGCCACTTGGCGGCACTGTTTGAATTGTGAATAATTCGCCCTGGGGAGACCAGGCAGCAGGTGCTGTTATAAATCAATTCCACATTATGTATTTTGTGCTAAATGATGAACGTAAGTATCTGACTGACTTCGGGAAATCCCATTCACAAACCACTGAATTGCATATGTATACCCCGCTCAATGCTTAAAAGTATCTAATGTGCATGTAAAATTTTCTCATAAAAAAAACTTTATTAAATATTTTAAGCACTGCTTAGCCTGCCCGTTTGCACTATCTACATACATACATACATACATGTGTACGAGTATACTCGTATTTCACCATAAATGAATGTGATTTGTTTTCCAACTGTACGACTCTATTCAATGGCTTCCTTAATGATGCTGCTGCAGCGGCTCTTGTTTATTATTTACCATACGATGTAGAAATTTTGTAGTAATGTTGTTGCTGATGTTAAAATTATAACATATCCACATACATTTTCAGATTATTAACAATAACAATACCTCCTCACAGATTTATGACTTGGCAACAACAAGATTTGTTTAAAGTTGTTTTATACAAATGGGAATGAGTATTTGCTTTCATGTGCATGTGCACATCGAAGTCTCTACATAAATACAAGCATTTGTATGTTGTTAGTTAAATATATATATTGTAAGCATGTACATATTTAGTTGGGATTTTCTTTGTAAAATCAAATGGAAAACACACCAAATTGTTACAATGCCCCATACATAAATTCAGACGTCAACATTTAGAAAGTTTCTTGTTTATAAAATGTTGTTTGTTACTGTTGCTAAGAGCCATACAACAGCAACAACTATTCAAAATATATGCAGGTATGTATGTATGTATGTAAGTCGGCATAAAACTGCAAATTGCAGTGATATTAATGCAATTAGTGACAGTGTTTGTTGTGCACTTTGCTTAACAGATATTCGCTATGATTGAAAATTTACGTTTGCTTTTTCTTTGTGTTACGCTATTAAAGCAGCAGCAAAAAATTCCAAATCGTTCTTTTATTGGCTGTTTAACATTATTCATGGCACCATTCATCATAATACTTTCCACAAATATAATTGATTTGAATCAATTGAAAACCGCTGAGCAAAAAATACTTTCTGTGCCAAGTTGGGGGGAAAAAAGTGCATTAAAGAGTTAAGATTACTCTTTTTTATCGTGGACCAGTACTCAGGGGATTATCCCTACATATGCATGGCATTGTGCCACCGTTAGGAAAATAGGTTGCAAGGAGGGTGAATGTTATAACAGACAGGAAACACGTCTGCAGGCAACTTATTCCACAGGATGGAATAGCATACGGCTGAAAAACGAATTCTCCTGGTAACGCGTTATACGATTTCTCAAGCAAACGACCACGATGGTCGATGGATGAGATCTAGACGATGAGGACGTGTTACGGAGAAATGTGTGAGTTTCGGGAACAAGAACCCTAATCTCGTCAGGGAAAATTTCACTGGAGTAACGATAGAACAGAGTAACGCACCCTAACTGCGTCGATGCTCCAGTGAGTCAATAGAGTTGGATACCCTGCTGTCACTGATAAGCTTCTTCGCCCTCTTCGGCACACGATCGAGTAACCCCGAATATGAGAGTTGTAGTCCTTTTTTGGCCCGCTATAGGAGGTATAAATAATAAGGAGATCGGTTGGTATGAAGTACCTCTTACACCATTTCAAAAACCCGAGGCAGTTGAATGCTTCCCAAGAGACATGAAAAATGTGTCCAGCCCATCGAACATCGTACTGTATCTTCATTCCAAGAACATCAAGAGCATAGAAGAGTAAGAATGACAAATGCTGCTGTCATCCACGAAAGAATAAATAGGGTTGGAAGTTTGGCATAGAATGTCGTTGAGGAAAATAAGAATAAGAATAGTACTTGCGGTACCCCCGAATTAATCTTGAAGTCGTTTGATGAGACCCCATCTATAATAAATCGTATTGTATGGTCTCTGAGAAAGCTCCATATGAACCGAAAAAAATCATGATCGACATTAAAAGCAATAAGTTTTGCCAGTAATGCAGCATGCCACATTCTGTCAAACACTTTGGAGATATTCGGTGAATCAGTGACTTTTGCTTAATTCCACATAGTCTGTAGGCAATTAAACGGGAATGGTGTTTATATACGAGACTAAGACCAGAGTGTGCAAAAATTGACTATCTGTGTATGCCTCGAAACCCACACAAATATGTCTCAGAAGGTACACACATCATTTAACTTGAGTTGACGTATATATTAAAGACCACTTCTTATGCCGACTATACACTACACAAGTTCTCAAGCCTGGCACTGCCTAAACGAATCTTGGGACTCACACTAAGCAAGTAAACTGCACAATTTTTTTATTTATTTAATTGCATATAAATTTGCAATGTATAGGATTCACAGCATAGGCGGAGTAACGACGACCTTATGCCCACGATTAACAGTAATTTGCTGCGACGCTCTGACTAACTATAACGACTTAAGCCTTCACATAGGAAGTTGCCGCGTGGTTAGCAAAGAAATACCTCAAAAAAAACTGTAAACTAATGCAGTTAGTTGAGGCAAACAGTTAACCGTGAGAGCGAGACGCAAAACCCTCGAAGGCCAAACAACAAAGACAAGCCTGACCGCACTTAAGAAATAATTACGGTGACGCGAGAGCTGGTGCCCAGCACAAGTTTTTATTTTAAAGAGACAAACGAAAAAGACAATGTAGCCCTATTCACAATCTTGTGCAAATGGCCTTGCATCATTACATTTGCAAAATAGTGGAGTATATTTTTACTTTACACTAACAAAATACACCCATAAAAGTCACTTTTGGAATTGCAGAAATATGCAACCTCAAATGCACAAGATTGTAAATCGAACTTTTATGTAAATATTGCGCTATATTTTAATTTTTTACAATCATATCTCTATTTGCAACTACAGTTATTGTTTTAAATTAACTATTAAATTCTCGTGATCTTCATATTGATTATTCTATATATATTTAATTTTAAGCCATAGTGACGGCGACTCTATATAATTCCGGGAATTCTGTCCAGAATATTGTTTCTTCGCTCATTATTTTTTTTTCCTACTTTTTAAAATACGCCGCACAATGTAAAGTCTGCAACACACACTACAGAATTTCACTGCACAGTTTTCCGGCACGAACTTGAGCATATAGCAAAGCCATTTTTATTGCTGCTCAGTCTACTTACTGTGCAAACAGCACAAACAACCCCATACACTACACAAATGCCAGTCTTGAGCACTGCACTTGTGTAGTGTATGTTCAGCATTACCATTATCTAAGAGCTAGTGTTGCTATGACACCCATTTAAATAATATAACCAGCTGCAAAGTTCCACCAACTCGCCCATCTCTGTCGTCGGCAAGCTTATGCTTTTTTTGTTGCGCTGATAATCAGGCAATTTACTTGTATATCAAGCACATATTTTGTATTGTTTCTTTTTTAAAACAAGATATAAAATAAAGCATGATGAAGCAGGAAGCGGCATGTTAAGTAGGTATAGTCTTCTGAAAACATCGCACCTGCACATTTAGCAGTCAGTCCTGCCTTTAATTTAAATCATAACAATAAGCACTATACGCATCATTTGATTAAACACTTGACCATTTTACTATTGCACCCAGAAAAACAAAAATAAAACAAAATTTTTGTTTTTAAGTCGCACACACACACATATGTATGTACGTGTGAGTATGTATAAATCTAAACAAAGTTATAGATAAATATCTTATACTCGTATGTGCGTACACATGTTTATCAGTATCACGATGTGAATAAAGATGTATGCACATATTTAAACAACAATAACAAAACAATGTACTCGTACTCTCGTACAACAAGGCAAATACTAAAATTTATTATACCTACTACACGATACCCTTGTTTTTGCCCTTGGCAACAAGTTAAAAAACAAGCAGAACAACAACAACAGCAACAACAACATCGCACAAACTAGCCCGTCCAGCCATCTAAGCAATAACATGGAATCTCTTTATTATTGTTTTTAGTTTGTTGTTTTGCATTATTTACAACGCTTTTGTTTTGTAGAAAATTGTTTTTGACCATGCAAACTTGCTAACAACAATAACAACAACAACAGCCACTACAAAAACAATAAAACAAAAATCCAAAGCAAAAAAAAAACAAGGATCTTCAACACAGGTTTGTATGTACTACATACAATTATATAAATACATAAATATTTATTTATGCATGCATGTGCATGCATGTTTCTGCTGTGTTTGTAAAGCGTTTGGTTGTTTAATTTGATTTAATTTTTGTTTTTCCATTGTTTTATTACTTTATTTGTTTGCATTGTTGTATTATTTAGATGGTTTTATATTTTTGTTATTAAAAGGCAAAAACCATATTACAATATTAAAAAATTCTTTTAATATTGTTTTAAAAATTACTCGAAAATATTTTCTCTTAGTCATCCAGCACTTGTAGTCATATTACGAATGCATGTGCTGTGTGTGTGCATACGTGTGTACATTAGAAAAAGCTTATTCTAATGTTACAGAAAATACATTATATGTAAATGTAAACACTCGATTTCGATACAGAAACAGCTAAACGTTGCACACAACGATCTACTGATATTTTGAGAACGCACTATATTTATTTAACAAAAAATGTTTGTGGGAATCCTACACTGAAAGAAAACCGCCTCGTTACGGGAATAAAAGCACTTCGTTCACCATTAAAAGTTGCATTTTGATTATGAACGCTTCATTAATGGGAAGAAAATTTCGCGTTGTACCACTTTAAGGCCATGTTACACTATCATACACGATCGTGCGATCTAGAAAATAAAGCATGTGTGCTGAAAAAGTACTAAAAATGCAACCGTGCAACAGACTTTTTGACAAATCGGGCGATTTGAAACATTTTATGAAACTTTTGAAAACATTATGGTTTCTGTGAGATCAGTGTGATATTATATTGTGAAAAATATTGTTAGTGCCTCAAGAAAAAAATTTAAGTAATGTAAAATTATTATGTTAATAAGAGTTTTTAATTGTTTTATTGTGTATATAAATTATTTCAATCATACTTGTATAATAGTGTGGCCTACAACGCCATTTTGAAACGATTTTTTCAAGTCGGCCAGACTTTTGAAACAGTTTCCTGTGAATGAATCGTACGATCGTGTAGGATAGTGAATCCGGGCCTTTATTATTATTTTTACAAAATTTCAATATTATATGATAGTATCATTCGTCTGGCTCAAGTTCAATCCTGGCTAAAGCCAAGAAATATTTTTATTTTTTAATTATAACAATAATTGCCGCGATCAATAACTCTTGATCAAAGGAAAAACTATATGAATACACTAAAGCTGGGGGACAACTAGCTGTTTCGCAGTCGTTGCACTGCTCTAGTCTGGTTAACTACTACCTTGTGAGGCATCTAGAGTGCCATAAATTACTTTGTTATCATCAATACAGATTTCGTAAGGAGTCACTCTACAGGCGATCTTTTGGCATATCTCTCGGAGCAAAGATGCCAATATTCATCAATTAAAATACATAACCTCACTCTAGATATTCTAACAGCTGCCATCCATCCATCATTTCGGTGAAAGTAAAATGGTGGCTCTGGATACCTCCAAAACGTTTGACAGAGTGTGGCATGCTGGCAAACTAACAGCTCTTGGTGTCAGCGTATACTTCTCTTGGCTTATATCGAGCTTTTTCAGAGCCCGCACTATACGAGTTCTTATAGATAGGATCTTACCAAACGACTTCAAAATAATTTCAAAGGTATCGCAAAGCTCCGTTCTTTCTACTACCCTATTTCTTATTTTCCTCAACGATCTTCTCTATCAAACTTCCAGCCCTATTCACTCTTTCGCGGATGACAGCAGCATTTACCATTCGTACTCATTCAGTTATAGGCCCAGCCCAACCGAGATCATCGCCAAGAGGCAACATATGCACGACTCATTGAACAGTGATATTCTACTAATTTCCGAATGGGGTCGTAAAAACAGGATCGACTTTAACGCTCGTAAGACCTAATGTTGCTTATTAATACACAAACAAACGATCGCAAATGCTTCATCTATAGTCGTGGATGTTATAAATATTGAAGAATCGTTTGATCTTGATGTTTTCAGTATGAAGATATAGTGTGATGTTCGCTGGAGTGAACACATTTTTCATGTCTTTAAAGATGCCTAAGCTTTTTGAAACGGTGTAAGATGTACTTTACTCCATCCGATGTCTTTTCTATTTATACCACCTATAACCGATCGAAAAAAGAATACAACTCTCATATTCGGGCCGGTACCACAAAATCTATTGTGGGGTTACTCGACCGTATGCAGAAGAGGGCGAAGAAGCTTATCAGTGACAGCAGGGTATCCAACTCTATTGACTCACTGGAGCATCGACGACTTGTAGGGTGCGTTCTATTGGTAAATATCTACTGCGTTACTCTATTCTATCGTTAATAGAATGAAATTTGCTCTGACGAAATTAAGGATCTTGTTCCCGAAACTCACACATTTCTCCGTAATACGCGCTAATCGTCCAGATCTCATCCATTTGTGGTCGATTGCCCGGGAAATCGTACTACGCATTACTGAGAAAATCGTTTTTCAGCCGTACGCTTCGCCGGTGGAAAAAGTTGACTGCAGATGTGTTTTTGTCTTCTTCAATCAAAAATTATTGATCACAACAAATTTGTATTGTAAAAAATTTTTCATACGAATAAACTTAAGAAAGGAAAAAACTAGAACTATAATCCGTTGTACAAATGTACAAACCAAAAATTTTATTTAAAAATTATAAAGTTCATCAAAAATTCAATAAATTAGTGTTTCCTGTCTGTTATAACGTTGGAAAGTTCAAGTCACATCTTCACAAACACTACTCGCTGTTTTTCCCTCCTCATAACCTATTTTCCCAGTTCTCTCCCTCTTTCGCCCTCCTCATAGTCTATTTACCTCGTTCAGGTACAATGCACTGCATACGAGTATGTAGGGATCTTCCTCTGAGTACTGGTCCAAGATAAATAAAAAATTTTAAGATTGTTGTTCCTTTATTACCATGTGAATACACCTTTAGAGCTTAAAAACAACTGAAGTTATTTAAAACTAGCTGTAAATTTATTTAGCTTGACTATTTCCTTCAATTTAAATGAATGTACCTATATGAAATCGTTTTCAATTCGTTGTAGTGATTCAGTAATCACATGAAAAAATTCAAAAAAAAAAAAGTGTTATGGGGCACAGCCACAACATGTAATCAAAAAAGTCGTGAAGCACAAATAAAGTACGAAAATCAAAAACAAAACTTAATAACATCATCAAAATAACAAACCACACAATTCAGATAATATTTTATAGATTTATGTATATAATACTTGCATGTATTCCAAAACCGCTTCTCTCTCTCTCTCTCTCTCACTACTTTAACTACAGCAGGCATTATCATACAATTCCTTTGTAATATTTAATGGTGATGTGCGCTTGTGGCACGTTTATCTATTCAGCCATGTGGCATTAAATATACAGACTGAATGAAATTCATGCATTCAGATATAAATACTGATGTTTGTACGAAACAAACGAATTGTAATACGTTAAAGGAGCTGGAAAAGCTGTTTACACGTAATGTATGCATTCATCACTGACATTTGTTTGTTACGTTCTGATATTTAAGAACCATAAATGGTGAACAAACCCACAACGTATTGGCAATTAAGTTGGCGAGAAATTTAATGCTTTCACTTATTTTACAAATACAGTTCGGCGCTGCTTAAAGAGCTGGAGCAAACAATTCATTATGAAAGCAAAGAATGACAGCAAATATTTTTTCATTTAATATTTATACATAAATTTTGATTGCACAAGCATATTTTCTCGTAATCATTATCCTTGGATACTTTAATTGCTGTTAATAAAATAATCATAGAAAGAAATGCGTGATGGCATGAAAGGAAATTTAAGTCATTTTTTTTTTTTAATTTATTAATAATGAATTCTTTTTCTAGAAAAAAAAAAAAACTGCTGAAGGCGAGTGTGAAGAAATACAGGTCTTAAAAGCGTTCCATAAGACTTTAAAAAACTAAAGTAACAGGAGAAATATTTTAATTATACAAAAAGGTAACATAACTTGTCGCACTGAGCACATAAACGACCGTGCGCTACACAACTACATAACTGCAACAGCTGTTGGCTGCATTCGTTGCAAAGTAAATTAAGTGGGAAAACTGAAATTAGTTAAATGGAAAGCGAATCGATCTCGGTATATCATATCTAATTATATTGAAGTTAGTTGGGGTCCAAAGCCGAGGATTTTAAACAACTATAAAAAGTCGGGGGTCAGTTTGGTATTTAAATGTAGATTTATTTACGGGTACAAACAATTACCTCTTTTATCAGCAATGAGCAAAAAACAAGTCAGTTTACCAATATTTCGTTTCGTTTGTTACATTGCGTTAATTTACAAATTACAAAATTTATCGAAGGATTTGAGAGAGGCTGGCAGTTGGTAGTACAGTGGAGCTTAAAATGCTCTTTATCACTTGCGCTTAAACAAACTTAAAGCCAGTGTTGCCAACAAATTTAAACGAAAAATCTTAGTTTTTCAAATAAAAAGTCTTATTTTCAAATAAAAAAATCTTAAAATTCTCTTTATCACTTGCGCTTAAACAAACTTAAAGCCAGTGTTGCCAGCAACTTTAAACGAAAAATCTTAGTTTTTCATATAAAAAGTCTTATTTTCAAATAAAAAAATCATAAAAAGGTTTGTGAAAATAATTGCAGAGTGCACAATTAACTCCTACTTCACCTCTTGTGGCTTTGGGATAGTAAAAGGGGAAGACAACTTTGATTCTCCAATGGAGTTCAAGTTGTTAAGTTGGAGAAAAATAGATAAATAAGTTAGGAAGTATCTTTATCTAGGGCTGGGTACAATTACTTACCTTTAGGATATGGGTTTCTAAGCGATATAAGCGTAGTTATTTCTTTGTTTAAAGGTCAATTTCGTTACCAGGTAAGCAAAATTTCTCTGCTAAGGTTTACACGGTAAGTTTAAGAATAAAAGATTTATATGATTTATATTGGTTTAGAATTCAAGTGTAATATTTAGCACAAGTAAGCAGTTAAAAATGAAAAGTTTTTGTTTTAATATTAAAGCTACAGTCGGCTTTTCTACTTGCCGACTGGAAGTTATAATTATAACAAGTTGTTGTGCTTCAGGGTAAACATTTAGCCGTATACAAATAAATAAGCAAATCAAACTCTTATTAAAAATAAAATGTTTAGGACCTTCAATATGATTGTTTAAACCAAAACAATTTTGTGTCCAAACCCAGTTTGGATATGGCGCCCGTCTTGACATTAGGCAACAGTTTGCTTTTGACTCCAAATATTTAATTATTATAAATCCTCTTTGTTCTAGCAGTACTAAAAGATAAAAACATATATTCAATTTAATCAAGTTTCATTTTTGTTTTTTGTACATTTTTACATCGAGTTTTAGTTCAAGTTTTCTCTTCCTTAAGGATTTTTTACAATACAAATTTGCTGTGATCCATAATTTTTGATTGAAGAAATCCAGAAAATGCATAATTAAACCTTTAGCTGGGGAACAACTAGCTGTTTCGTAGTCGCTACACTACTCTTCAGCACCCATTTTCGGATTTTAGCTCGGCTCATGACGTATCATGAACTGCTGCCTTAACCACTCAGCCACCGAGCCATTGAACTATTATTCTCTGTCTATATTCATCTCTTATTGATGGGTAATATAGCGACTACGAAACAAATTCATTTGCAACTGTATAGTTAAATAAATAAATAAATACTTTCTCCCAGTAAAAAATTATAAATAGCTTGTTTTCTATGTTTCCCAACTATCTATATGTCGACATTTCATAGGAACTACCCTAATCATCAGTAGACTTTGGAAATTCTTGAAAGATATTCTCAAACATTCAACTTTATATCCCAACAAAGTTGAATGTTTGAGAATATCTTTCAAAAATTTCCAAAGTCTACTGATGATTAGGGTAGTTCCTATGAAATGTCGACATATAGATAGCTGGGAAACATAGAAAACAAGCTACTTATAATTTTTTACTGGTATAAATGTTAGAAGCTTAAATAGCGAATAAAAAACTTAATTGTTTAAATACTTTCTCATTTTTTCCGAAAAATGCACAAAAATTGTTTTGTGGAACGCTCTTCGACAACTTTGTACTAGTTCTAATTGTTTCGTTATTCACGTGTACCACTCTTATTGCGATTAAGTGATAAAAATGTTTCATAATATTAAAGAAGTTAAAACTGTAACACTAAATCTCAAAAATCTTAGCTTTAGGAGAAAAATCTTCAAATCTTATTTTGCTTGAAAAATCTTTAAAATTAAGGTAATACCGTCACTCTGGCATCGCTGGTTGTACCACTTATAAGAAACATGGCTCGAATGTACTGATTGCAGCTCTCTGCTTCATACTTACATACATACAGTCAATCAAAATTTCGATAGAAAAACGTCAAGTCGGTCAGTTTAGGGTTTGTTGGAAAATATTGTTTTCTTAATTAAAAAGAATTCCATTATTTTTAATGATTTTTTATATGCTTACACATACGAGTACATATGTATATTAAAAGCCAACAATAAGACGTCAGAAGAACTACCTTTTAACAAAGAAATTTTCTCTTTCAATTTTATTACAAATTCTTGTCTGCTTTGAAATAATTTTGACTGCTGACATTAACATGACATGAAGAAAAAGCAAATTTACTAATTTTATTTCACAATTTGATGGCTTTTTGTCGGGTGTTATTATGGCATATTTTAACGATTTCGTATTGTAACTAAGAAAGTAACAACAACAACAACAACAAAAACCAAAAATTGGTGGTGGAAATTGTACTTGTTTTCATATCAACTAATTTATATTTCGTCATAAAATGATTTCCTTCTCAACATAAATTTAATTTTTTTATGTCCCGAAAACGTAAAGATATCAAAACAATGAAAATTAAAAAGTAAGAAAGCAATAAAAACAAAAATAGATCACACTTTAAACCTCATTATTAAAAACAATATAAAAAAAAACTCATACAAAAAAAGAAAAGAACGTAAAAGAGATCGAAATTTGACTCGTATGTTTAAACATATTATATCTTCTTTTGATATTTTATTAATTTGTTTACGTCGTAAAAGTGATAAAAAAATAATAATTAAAAATTATTATGTTATACACTCTTGAAGCTATAAAATTTATATTAAATAAAAAAATAAAGCAGTATTTTTTTTAGTGTTTTCCGACTGTCTGTCTATGTGACGAAATTTCACAGCTGTTGTTCGTTAATGGCAAGAATGCAAATAATGGGTAATTTTATAAGAACTATCGGAAATTAAAAAAAAAAAAAAATACATAAAATTCAGAAAAATGCATGAAATATTTATTTGAATCGATAGTTGGGTCGATATAATTTAATGTTTAAAGATTATTTTATGCAAATGTTGGCCGCGGCTGCGCCTCAAATGGTCCATCCGCTTAGTCCAATTTTGGCATACTCTTTCCAACATTTCGGCCGGTATCTCACGAATAATGTTCGCAATATTGGCTTCCAGTGCGTCAATCGAAGCGGGCTTGTCGCTATAGACAATAGCCTTAACATAGCCCCACAAAAAATAGTCTAGAGGCGTTAAATCGCCCGATCTGGGAGGCCAATTGACTGGTCCCAAGCGTGAAATAAACTGTTCACCGAACTCGCCTCTTAATTGGTCCATTGTTTCGCGTGCTGTGTGGCATGTGGCACCGTTTTGTTGAAACCACATGTCATGCAAGCCAAGCTCTTCCATTTTGGGCAAAAAAAAGTTTGTTATCATCGCACGGTAGCGCTCACCATTCACAGTAACGTTGTGATTCGCATCATCTTTGAAGAAATACGGCCCAATGATGCCGCCAGCCCATAATCCGCACCAAACGGTTGTTTTTTGTGGATGCATTGGTAGCTCTTGCAATGCTTCTGGCTGCTCTTCACTCCAAATACGGCAGTTTTGCTTGTTCACGTATCCATTCAACCAGAAATGAGCCTCGTCGCTGAACACAATTCTTCGATAAAAAAGTGGATCTTCATCTAACTTTTCAAGAGCCCATTCACCAAAAATTTGGCGTTGTGGTAGGTCGTTTGGCTTCAATTCTTGCACCAGCTGTATCTTATAAGGCTTCACACCCAAATCCTTCCGCAAAATTTTCCACGTAGTGGAGTAACAGAGGCCCAATTGCTGCGAACGGCGCCGAATCGATAATTCACGGTCATCACCAACACTGGCCGATACGTCTGCGATATTTAATTCAGTTCGCACTCTACGTAAGCGTGTTGGTGGTTTAATGTCTAACAATGTAAATTTCGTGCGAAATTTTTTTACAATAGCCCGAATAGAAGCCTCAGCAGGTCGATTAAACTGACCATAAAATGGAAGAAGCGCGCGATGAACTTTCTTAACAGAGCACGCATTTTGGTAATAAAATTCAATAATTTTCAAGCGTTGTTCGTTTGTAAGACGATTCATAATTAAATTATAGACCAAACTGAAGATGTTTGACAGTGACACAAGATACAAAACGTGCGTGAGCTGTCAAAACTAGTGTTGCCAAAAAGATAATAGCAAAAAAATCACTCGTTATATAAGTTTCTATTCAAATGCTTTTAAAAATATAAAGAAAATTTACAAGAAAAATCTGATCATAATTACATTGTTTAAATAATTGAAGGGCAATTGTTTGTTTTTTGAGGTACGAAGCTGTTCGGGTATTTGCAATCGTATTTATTTTAGCCAAAATTGCCACAAAGCCAACAGTTTGCCTACCAAGATGTTACTTACAGTTTTCCAAAAATATACCTTACACTTGTCTTGTAACATTCCTTTTTGGTTCCAAAAAATTTGAGCACTGACCGCCAATAGCTTCGGCCTGCGCCGACGTAGGTTGTATTGGCGGGACATTGCCGCAGAGGGACGAACGCGAGAATATTAAATCTTCCTTCCACTTATTGATTTCTGAAGAAGTAGTAGAGACCATGAGGATAAAAATGTTGAGCACTTCCTCTGTCGAGATCTTTATGAATTCGTGAATTTTTTACATACCATGGAGCTGCAGTAATCGTTCGAAGAATTTTGTTTTGTCGCCTTTGGATTTTTTCAATGTTTGACGAATTCATAAAGATCTAAGTGTTCCGCTGGTAAAAGAGGAGTTTTCTAAGTACGCGACAAGGTATGTCAGTAAATTGGAACTTCATCCAAACTCTCTTGCGCGTAATATACTTAATTTTGGCGGCCACAGTCGGTTGAGAAGAAGGGATACCGTTGCCACCACCAGAACGTTCAATAGGTGATTCTACCGATATTGCTCCCGCATAATAAAACTTTTTGTCTAGCATTGGCTGGACGTAAGTAAAAAGCACATTTTATTTTTTTATATTTATTTGAATACTTATTGTTAGTTCATTTTGAAGATTCAATAAATAAAAACGCTTAACAAAAAAAAAACTTCCTCTGTCGTTTTCCAAGTATCAGGTGGTTAAATTTTAAGAGCCGAGTTGACTGGAAACTGCACATAAACATCAGGTTTTTTCTGCATTACATTTTACATTTTTCAATTTCAGAAAACCTCAATTTGAACAAAGCAAAGATACACAATCGAACAACGGATTAAAGTTATTCAAGCTAATTATGAAAATGGGCATTCAAATCAATATGCATATCGAGCACATCGTGATTTTTTCGGTCAATCTAATCCTCCAAGTGTACGCATAATCGGAAAAGTCGTACAAAAATCAGACAAACTGGGTCTGTAGGAGATGTGATAACATCATTGTATCGTACGGCTCTTTCTGCCAAAAATATTGCTGCTGTTCGTGATAGTGCGCCTGAAGAGCCGTCCACCTCAACTCATCGTCGTGCCCAACAATTGCACCTCTTACGCTCGTCATGGATGAATATTATGCATTTACAAGCTTACCAGGTGCAATTGACTCAAGAACTAAAGCCTCTTGAGCATTCTAAGCGTCGTCAATGCTGCATTTAGGCAAATGATAATCTAATGCACCCACAATGAGTGACTGTTTGGTGCAGTTTATGGGCTGGCAGCGTCATCAGACCGTATTTTTTTCTCCAAAATGAGCCCGGTCAGGCAGTTAATGTGAATAGTAACAGGATGGTGCCACTTGCTACACAGCTAACAAAACAATGGCTCTGTTGCGCGACAAATTCAATGGTCGTGTTATCTTACGTGGTGGCGATATCATGTGATGTGACACTGGTTGACTTCTTTCTTTGGCGTTATTTGAAAGAAAACGTGTACGTCGATAAGCCAGCAATAAGTCAAAAGCTAAAGGATGAAATAATTCGGCACATTAACGGCATAGAACTTTAATTATACCTCAGCGTCCATCGAATTGTTGGGCCATGGGATGGAGGTGTGCTGGCCATTTGGCCGATATTTTGTTTCATACCTAGTTGATCATTAATTTATTGAATTTTTGTTGAACTTTTATAATTTTTAAATTAAATTTTTGCTTTGTACATTTGTACAACGGGTTATAGTTCAAGTCTTTTCCTTCCTTAAGGTTTTTTTCTTAAGAAGGATTTTTTACAATACAAATCTGCTGTGATCAATAATTTTGATTGAAGAAGACAAGAAAACAAGAAAAATAATAATCAAATCTTTAGCTGGGGGACAACTAGCTGTTTCGTAGTCGTTACACTACTCATCAGCACTCACTGGGGTCATGACGTATCATGATCTGCTGCTTTAACCACTCAGCCACCGAGCATTTAATTATTTTCTAGTTGATCATTGTTTAGATCTGGCAGCGCTTGTTGTCAAAACCAACAAGTAGGTCTTCGTTGGTTTTTCTTGTGTGTGCTTTGTTCTTATATGAGACATTCTTTTTTCGGTAATTATTAAAAAGTGAAAATTCAAGAGCAGTTGTATATCTGTGTATATAGTGAATAGCTCACAAAACCTTTTACATAAGAACAAATAAATCTAAGTTGCATTCTTTTGGAAAATCGAAAAGAGTTTTTGTTTCTACACAAGAAAGTTATTGAAAAAAAAACCGAAAAGCAAGAGGAACTGGAAAATAAGGAACCATGCTAAAGCCATAGCTACTACAAGAGTCTTCCTAGCACAGTTACCATATTGAAGGGTGAATAGATGAAGGAAAGAAAACTCCAGCTCAAAGTAAGCGTGACCGAAACCGTTTGAACAACCTACGTGGTATTCATCCGTAAATCAAAGTTGGTTAACTTTGGTGTCCAGCAACGCATTCACCAAGCTCGCGGTTGAAACAACTGGTGAAATCCGACAACAACAACTCCCCCAAGTAGTCAGTGGTTGCATCATCTCACCATCAAAGGCCCATCACTGAACATGCCTTCGTCAGAAGTTTCGTCTACCGCTACTGCCCTGCAACTTGCAGGAACCAGCATCTGAAGGAAGCATAAAGAAGTCAGAGAAGCGTCCCATCACCATACTGCAGCAGATCATTCGGTAACTCCATTTTGTTCTTTGTTATCCCCTAATCCCCGTGTGCCCCGCACATTTTAATAAAAAACGACAATAATTCCTAAAGAGTTTGTGTTTTATTCAAAATCAACACCGGGCCTTAACTTTAATCACCCTTTATATATTGAAGTAAGGTTTTCTATATCTGATTGAGTATCATAGTTTCAATACATTTTCTCCTCTAAATAGTTATTATTACCTGTAAACGAGTGGGTAGCTATAATTATTCTCACTCTCCTCTAAATTGGCGTCTTACAATATTTACGATGGGATAAAAGTATGTGCGTCTCTCAAAGGTTGGGTAGTGCTGATGAAAATACGATGTACAATTATATAATTTGCGTAGGCATTAAGAAATGTTTGACCCACGAAAATGTACGGCTGCATGAATTCGCTTGCCGCACTTGCGACAGGTTGCCATATCACTCGTTGTATGGATTTCAGTCTTGCCGTATTGTTTCTTTATGGTATTGTTCAAACTTAGTTTGAATAATATTATTATTAAAGGTTTCGCATAACTTTTAATTGTTGTAAAAATATTTAGCTATTTAGACTTGTTTTTATTTATAAACTGCCTTAAATTATAAAATTTTAATGTAAAATATTGTTTAGTATATGTAAATGCAAATTATTACACAAATTCTAGTTTTACGAAAATCTGATTATCGGCCCCCGACTATTTTTCACCACCTGTTTGTTATTTTCGTCCTAATAAAGTGAAGTTTATTTCCTTTTCTAGTTTTGACATTTTTATTTGACAAGTGATTGAGGTTGACGTGAGTTGTCTTATAAAACAACAGCAAAATAGAAAAATAAAACACAACGACATACTCATACAATTATTAATAAAACAATTTTGCTGATGTTGTTGATTTGTGTTGTTGATAAAAATTTGTTGAACACTTTGTTTTTAATTTCACAGTCCGCTATTAGGCTTCAATTAAAGGAGCTACCAATCACATTCTCTAGCTCCGTAAGGGAACACTTATGGTTTGCGGCTAAACCCCCTCCAGAAATAAATTAAATTAAAATCTTTTACATGCTCCATGTGCTTGAATATATCAGTAACATGTAGTTGACATTACTGTTCGAGAATAAATAAGAAAGTTCATTAGAATGAGAAAGTGATTGATTGAACTGAAAAGTTTTGTGCTTAATGGGGTTTTGGGGTTAACGGTTAACTCGGTTAGCGTAAGGTCAGTCTTAAAGTATATGAATTAGTTAAATTAAACAAAAACGTTAAAAATAAGGTTAAATAAAATTGTAATATAAACATTATTTTATAACGAATACAGTGGCTTGAATTTCTCAATTGGAGCGGGTAGATATTGGTAGCATGTGTGGACCACTAGTGGACGTCGGTTAAATTAGGGTTTGCGGGGCCTTATTATGCCCCAGCCAACAAAATAGGCCCAGTAGCGTCAGACATAATAATAATGCGATACGAGATCTGCTGATTTGTTAATAGTTCTTCGATTTTTTTGTAGCCATGGAAAATAACTCTATATATACACCAATGTTTTTTCGGGAAAATTTTATAAAATTATTTTACTTAGACCTGGATTATTGTGTACTGAAAGAACACTATTCTTTCAACACCGCGCCCCAATTTATTTCAATTTTCCATAAAAACCATTGTATGTAGTGGTTAGATGTATGAAAATAAGATCGCGGTGAAAATAAAATAATTGTTACAAATTTTGACGCATTAATTAAAACATACTCGAAAAGCTACAATTTTCTGCTCTCGAGAAATGTTGGCCATGCGATTCTAGTTTGTGACTGCATTCACAAAAGGAATGATTATTTATGTGAGGCTCACAGAAGAGATACAAATATTTAAATGACACGGGGATTCCCCGTTTTGCATACTAAGTTGTTTAATTTTCATAGTGTTGCCAGACGATTATGGATAATGCCCGTAAAGTACTAATCACTCTCATATATAAAAATGAATAACTAAATGTTAAATAGTATTCGTTTAGTCTTTCCAGCTAAAGATCTTGATTGATTTTTGTTTTTTATAGAAAAGGTTTAACGGTATTTTATTTTCGATATTTCTATAACTATTTGTTATCATCATGAGGAAAATTAAAATGTTATTAATGAAACCTCTTATGAAAATCCAATGAATCAAATGAAGCGTACACTTTTCAAAGCTAGACCTCTTTCAGGCCAAGCAAGCTTTCTTGTGCAGAAATGTCTTGATACTGGGCGCTAGTCTGGTGGATTTTTATCGTTCGATTTTAGCGGCTATTCAAAACCGAGCGTAGTGCTTCTTTGCCAGTGCAGGCCAATATTGAATTTAAGCAAGTTCTTTCTTTTGCTGTTTTTACTTTTCTCTTCAAATAATAGCTAGTTCCTTTAGTGCATAGACTCAAATAAATTAAGTTAATTATTGAATCGCCTTCGTAAGTATGTGTAAGAGCTTATATCCAGTGCTGCGTATTTTGTTGCTTAATTATGTGTCACGTTATTAGCTTCTGTTGCGAACGGATATTAAAACTTACACACCATTAAGTTCTATTCCATTTTTCCTCAACATTAGTTTCAGGTGGTAATTTTTTTTAATTACAAACACAATTTTTTTCACTTTTGTTTTTGTTGTTTTTGATACATATTTATTTATTTTTTTTATTGTTATCGTTGTTGTTGTTGTTGGTCTCTTTCGCATGCCTAAACTTTGCGGTTTTAATTAAAGTTGAAAAGTTAAAAACAAACTTGATATTAAATTTTAAAAGTATATTACAAATAAATGGTTTGTTTGCTTTGTGGAATATGTACAAGTATGTACGAGTACGAGTATGTATGTAATATGGGTATGTGGTGATTTTATTACCTTGTGAACTTGAAAGCCAAGTCCAATGAATATTTTTCTACTTCATACAAATTATGTGAGATTCTTTTTAGCTTTAACCAGCTATAAAATTCATTATATATATATATGTATGTACGAGTAAATATTTTTTAAAGGAGGGGGAAAAAACAACAACACTTTGTGGGAGAAAATTAAGAATTTACATCTGTTTTTGATGTATGTCAAGTTTTTGTCAAGATAAATATTAACCTAAAGACGTGATAAAATTTTCAATTAGCAATAATTTAGTTGCGACAAACAGATCTTGTGGGTTTAGAAAAATCTCTAACAAATTTGTGGCATAAACAAACAAAACAGAACGATAATTTATTAGCCAAATTAGATTTGTTATGACGAGGAGGCGATGAATATTTTTTAATGATATTGCTTCATGTTCATTTAAGTTTTATTTAATAATAAATTGCAAATGTTAGTTTTTTGCTTATTATATAGTAAATTAAGCTTTGATTGAATAATAATATAGATTTTCATAATAAAAAAAAAATTTTTTAGTTAAAAATTTTTTGGTTTGTACATATGTATATCGGGTTTTAGTTCAAGTTTTTCCTTTCTTAGGTTTTTTCTTAAGAAGGATTTTTTGCAATACAAATTTGCTGTGATCAATAATTATTGATTGAAATATAATAATCAAATCTTTAGCTGGGGGACAACTAGCTGTTTCGTAGTCGCTACACTACGAAACAGCTTCATTCACTTATTTATTGAATGTTCAAAATATGAACTAACAATAAGTATTCAAATCTTAAAACTAAATATAAAAAGTTATTTAAGTCCAGATCTTGTTCACGAAATGCGTACATTTGTTGTCGATTACCGGGGGAATCGTACTACGCATTACAGAGATAATTTCTTTTTACGCTTCACCTGTGGAATAAGTTGCCTACAGACGTGTTTCCTGTCACAAACACTACTCCCTATTTCTCCCTCCTCACAACTAGGAAAATAGCTAGTTCTGGTATAATGTACTGCATTTGTAGGGTTCATCCCCTAAGTGCTCGTCCAAGATAGAAAAAAAACAAACATTTGGTCTTACGAGCGTTAAAGGCGACCCTATTTTTACGACCACATTTGGAGATTAATAGAAGACCACTATTCAATGATGCTAGGAACACAACTGCGACGAATAACGAATTTCGCTCATCGCAACGAATTCCCCGGCAAATATTCGTTGTATAAACTCGTCGTGTGAAGCATAATATCAACGAACTTTGTTTACATAAAAACATTGTTAAAAAATTATAAATAGCTTGTCTTCTATGTTTCCCAGCTATCTATATGTCGACATTTCATAGGAACTACCCTAATCATCAGTAGACTTTGGAAATTTTTTGAAAGATATTCTCAAACATTCAACTTTATATCCCAACAATCCAAATAAATTGCTGAGAATTTAAAAAGAAAAATGCTCTAATAATATCCGTCAAAAAAGCTTTTCAAAAAGCAAATCGTACCAACCAACGGTTGTTCATTTGTTTGAAAGGTGTAAAGAAATGTTAGAGACGTTTATAAATGGAAAAGCTTTTTTTTTTATATAAGAAACCTGGCCACCTAATACATTTTTGTCGTCGTTCGCTGATGAAACAATTAGAAATAAATCTATTTCAACTTTCGCTGAGTATGACGAATTTCCACCAACGCCACGATTGTGTCCATTTTCATATACACCAATGAGTTTTATATTTGGCGACGAATATGCGCGCCCACAAATGCGTCGTTCATTGCAGTTGCGTTCCTTGCATGAGTCATTCATATTTTGTCTCTTGGCGACGATCTCGGGTAGGCTGGGCCTATAACTGAATGAGTACGAATGACAAAGGCTCCTGTCATACGCGAAAGATTGGATGAGGTTGGAAGTTTGAAATAAGAGATAGGGTAGGAGAAAGAATATTATTTTAATAATATTTGAGATTGATACAATTGAGTTTCATTCACTATATTAGCTTCTAGCATTGATACCCATCAAAAAATTATAAGCAACTTGTTTTCTATGTTTTCCAGCTGTCTAATGTTGACATTTCGTAGGAGCTACCCTACTAATACTGATCATCTACTAACGTTTAGGGTAGCTTCTATGAAATATCGTCATGTAGACAGCTAGAAAACATAGAAAAAAAACTGTTTATATTTCAGATTGATTTTACATGATTTTAATTGAACATAAAAATGTTGTTGTCAAATCTATAAACTATTACTATATCAATATTACATGTCTTGTTTTTTGTCCAGTTATCCAGATCCAAGACATATCTGAATATTTAAGTATTTAAGAATGTATTAGGAATAATTTATGTTAAAAAATATAATTATGTGACATATGTTTCACAAAGATTACAACAAAATTGTATATTAAAATTTTTAACATTATCTAAATTGTGAAATCTGAATTTGTGAAGTACGCGACAAGATATATTAACAAACTTGAATTCCATCCAAATCCTCTTGCAGTTAATATTCTTAACTTTGGAGGTCATACCCGTCTGAGAAGGAGGGATACTTTGGCTACCATTAGAGCTCTAAACAGATGACTGAATTCTGAAATAATATTCGCATAAAAATAAATTTTTGTCCAGCACTGGCAGGACTTTAATCACAATTTTTCTTTAGTATTAAGATTTGAATACTTATTGTCATTACATTTTTTATGTAGATTCAATAAATAAAATAATAATGTAAAAAAAAAAAAATCTCAATTGTTAGTTTAAGAATATATTACTGTGCCATGTTTAATTACTATGTAATCACTTTGGGCATACCCCTGGCTTACCGATTATAAATAAATATTTGAATTGAGTTGGAAGTATTAAAACGTTTTTTTAACAGTTTTAAATGTTATTTTAACTTTGTTTTTGTACATAGTTAAATTCAACATAAAATAATATAATTTCTAGGTTAAAAATATTAAAAATCTGTGATCTAACAAGGCATTGTGTTTCATAATAAAGGACCTACTATTTGACAGAGGTAAAATCAGGTCATATTTCTGGAAAAAATTAATTATTTGCTTATAATTTATTATTCATTAAAAATAAATTTACAGCAATTTTAATAGGGTTGAAAACAGGCTGCTGTCCTTGTCCGTAAGAAAAAAAACTTCTTAATGATTTCATTTGTTTATTTTGTCGGTGTGCACACTTTTTGTCGTCTTATTGTTTCTCCGCAGGACACAAATTGCAGAAATATTGTCTCCTTTTATTTTTTAACTTATTTTCATAATAATAATAATACCTATTTGTTGTTATTGTTGACAATTTGCCACCAGCTTTAGCCACGTAATTAAATTATTTTGCTTCAGATAAAAACTTTTACCCCATTTTACCATTTTTAAATAAATGTAGATGTTTGTCAGCAAATGAGGCAAATTTATTCTGGCTTTTTGTTTTTCATCTAGTATTTATTTAGCATTCTTTTTTTAAATGGGCTTCTAAGAAAAATAAATTGCTAAATAACACTCAAACAAAAAAAGAAAAAAAAAAAAAAATGGGGAAAAAAACTTGTATTTACAAGTAATCAGAAAGAGATCTTTCAATAATGATGTTTTTGTTATTTTCCGCAGGAAAGGCAAAAAAAAAAAAAATTAAATTAAAATCTAGCAAAAGAAAATAAACCAAACTTTGTTATTGTTGAATGGAATTTTCCGCGTATTCTGATTATTAAGCACAAAAACAAAAAAAAGGGGTAAAAATAAAACTTTTTGTTTGTTAATGCTTTTATAGAAATGATGGAATGTTTAATACTGTTTTTATATAATCTCGATTTTACTGCACAAAAATAAACTTCCTGCTCAACTGCCACCATGACAACGTTACCGAGATATGTTGCTAGGATATAACTATAAGATATTGTTTTTGTCTTCGTTCCCTTCTTTTTTTTCCATAAAAATGAACGATTGTCAGAATTTAATTACGTAGAAATAAATAAAGTACGCACAATTGCCAAATTGTCATGGAGAAATGCTTGAAAATAACAAAAAGAAGTCTTAGAACTTTACTAGACTAATTTGCGCATTGGAGCCCAGTTATGTCCTTTTTAATGATTCTTTCATTATAAATTCAAAACTTAGCAGTTAGTAACTGAGAATTGTTTTAAAACTTGCATAGTCGTATGTTTAGGAGCTTCTTAACTGAACCGAAGAAAGAACCGGGAAGAAAGTACTTCCAATATTGAGGAAAAACCAACCAAATTTCTCTGCACTTTGTAAGGGACAAATTGGATTGTCATTGAAATGTACAAAAAAAGAACACATCTATTTTAACTCTATTTTACTCTGTTCTATCGTTACTAGAATGGATTTTGCTCTGACGAGATTAGGGATTTTGTTCCTGAAACTCGCTCACGTAGCACACGTTCATCGTCCAGAGCTCATCCATTCGTGGTCGATTGCCCGCGGAATCGTACTACGCATTACAGAGAGAACTCGTTTTTCAGCCGTACGCTTCGTCTGTGGAATAAGTTTCTTGCAGACGTGTTTCCTGTCTGTTATAACGTTGGAAAGTTCAAGTCAAATGTTCACAAGCACTACTCCCTCTTTCCCCCTCCTCACAACCTATTTTCCTAGTTCCGGTACAATGCACTGAGTATGTAGGGGTCATCCCCAGAGTACTGGTCCAAGAAAAAAAAAATGGGATTTAATCATCGCACGAAATTCACTTTTTACCACTTTTCAAGAAACACAAAAGCTACCTCAAACGACTGGATGAAATTTTAACAGCTGACGTTTTGTGTTTGTGCTGCCATATAGCGCCAGATAGCTTCAATATCCACATCAATCCGGCTTAATAATCGTAAATTATTTCCACAGTACTCGTAATGGTTGTATGCTCCTGCAATATAATTTTGACGAAGTTAAGCAGCTGTATTTTTGTGTCCCTTACAAAAGGCAGTAAAAGTAACAGCCGATTTCGTTTGACAGCAAATATAATTAAAGGCCTTGGTACACTATCATACACGATCGTGCGATCTACTAAATAAAGCATGTGTGCTTAAAAAGTACTAAAAATGCAACCGTGCGACAGAGTTTTTGACAAATCGTGAGATTTGAAAAATTTTATGAAACTTTTCAAAACATTATGGGTTCTGTGCGATCAGTGTGGTATATATGTAAAAAATATGAGAATATTGTTGGTGCCTGGAGAAAAAAATTTAAGCAATGTAAAATTATTATGTTAATAAAAGTTTTTAATTATTTTATTGTGTTTAAAAATTATTGCAATTATACTTGTTTGATAGTGTGTACAACGCCATTTTGAAGCGATATTTTCAAGTCGACCAGACTTTTGAAACAGTTTCCTGTGAATGAATTGTACGATCGTATAGGATAGTGAATCAGAGCCTTAAATAATATTGCTGAATAATAAATTTGATAAAATATCGTTATAATTATTGTAAAGGAAACATTATCTTAATAAAACTAACAGAGGCGTAGCTATTGAACGAATTTGATGGCATGCGGCGTCAGGCGGTGCTATCGGAACCAGTTTGATTGTATTATAATAGTTAAAGCTTAAAAGTCTGTTTCATTATCGCGTTGTTGAAATAAAAACTCTTCTTAAAATACAAAATAGATTTTTAAAACTGAAAGGAAAAAATTCAAAATTTGGTGCGTTTTTGTTGAAAAACGCGATTTTTTCTCCATTTTGGTGCGTGTTGAAATTTCAAAGTTGACAACGCTAGTAAAAAAAGCTAGACATACATATAATGGGTGATTTTATAAGAACTATCGGAAATTTAAAAAAAAAACACATAAAATTCAGAAAAATGCATGAAATATTTATTTGGATCGATAGTTGGGTCGATATAATTTAATGTTTGAAGATTATTTCATGCAAATGTTATCCGCGGCTGCGCCTCAAATGGTCCATCCTCTTAGTCCAATTTTGGCATACTCTTTCCAACATTTCGGCCGGTATCTCACGAATAATGTTGGCAATGTTGGCTTCCAGTGCGTCAATCGAAGCGGGCTTGTCGCTATAGACATTAGCCTTAACATAGCCCCACAAAAAATAGTCTAGAGGCGTTAAATCGCACGATCTGGGCGGCCAATTGACTGGTCCCAAGCGTGAAACAAACTGTTCACCGAACTCGCCTCTCAATTGTTCCATTGTTTCGCGTGCTGTGTGGCATGTGGCACCGTCTTATTGAAGCCACATGTCATGCAAGTCAAGCTCTTCCATTTTGGGCAAAAAAAAGTTTGTTATCATCGCACGGTAGCGCTCACCATTCACAGTAACGTTGTGATTCGCATCATCTTTGAAGAAATACGGCCCAATGATGCCGCCAGCCCATAATCCGCACCAAACGGTTGTTTTTTGTGGATGCATTGGTAGCTCTTGCAATGCTTCTGGCTGCTCTTCACTCCAAATCAGAGGTTCAATTCGTGTGGCTGACAGCCGGCTTTGAGCCGCCGCCAGTCTTGTTTTACTTTGTCTAGCCGCCGCCGTTATGGCAGCTGAAATCGGCTTATTTTCAGCCGTATTTACATATTCGACAGCTTGAGCCGATTTTAATTGCTAAACTTTTTAGCAATTTTCTTTTGGAATTGCTTTCTTGTCCACACACAACAACTTTTTTCGGCAATTCTTGAGCTTTCTCTATCTTATTTCATACAATTTACATTGTATATGCACATACACACATGAGAGAAAAATAAAGAACTGCTGAGAATTGCCGAATACCGGCAATTCTTCTTCCCTTCTTATTCCCCTCACCGAAAACTTCTATGAAGTCAAGAATTGCCCAACAAAAGTGGCTGTGTCTGACCTGGCACTTAGCTCTACAGGGTGGCTTATTTGTAGCAGCATAATGACTTTTTGTCACTGTCAAAATCTATGACCTCCAACTTATGTTTAAGTATTTTATACAGTTTTTTATATTGCATGTAAGAGTTTGACAGTATAATCATACCACAACCTGTTCCTTGTTACAATATATTTAGTGTCACCTTGGAAATTATTTGATTTTATGGTATTTTATTAGAAAAGATCCGATATTTTTCAGGTGACAGATTGCTATAAGTTTACTTTTTCTAAAACCTTTATGTGCATATTCATAAAAAAACTAAAATGTATTTGAAATGAATTTTAGTAAAATTTTGTATGGAATTTTTTAATTAAAACACATTTCAAATTCATTAAAATTTTTATGAATATGGCCATTATTAATTTGAGTCACATATTGTTATTTAAAATCAGTTTTGTTTAAATAAATTGAGCCACGTAATGTTATTTATTTCTTTTCCAAAATATTTGTTTCTTAATAAGTGAAATAACCTCATAGCTCAAAAACTATAGTAAAAAAAAAAAAACATATTATATTTGTAATTTCCATACTCGTCTTAGAAAATATGTATGTTTACAAAATAGCTCCTAAAACTTTGAATGAGTTTATGGAACACTGCAAAGGATAGTATTGTTAACAAATTTGTATTGTTGGCTCGAAATAATTATGTGTATATATTGAACTATGACGTAGTTTGAGTAAATCAGCGATATTTAGTAAATTTGTACCACAAAAGTTTTTATACAATTAGACAAAAATTTTTATGAATTTAGATGAAAAATAGTGAAGAATGTATTTGTCTAAAAGCGTACTTTTTTAAACAATATTTTGACATGTTATATCTTGATATATTAAAATTTTACCAGATGTATGCAAAAAAAAATCACATATGTCGGCTACAGCCGACTTTTAGCCGCCGCCGACCTTTTTTTGCCCAGCCGCCGCCGCCGACAACTATGCGACGAATTGAACCTCTGCTCCAAATACGGCAGTTTTGCTTGTTCACGTATCCATTCAACCAGAAATGAGCTTCGTCGCTGAACACAATGCTTCGATAAAAAAGTGGATCTTCATCTAACTTTTCAAGAGCCCATTCACCAAAAATTTGGCGTTGTGGTAGGTCGTTTGGCTTCAATTCTTGCACCAGCTGTATCTTATAAGGCTTCACACATAAATCCTTCCGCAAAATGTTCCACGTAGTCGAGTAACAGAGGCCCAATTGCTGCGAACGGCGCCGAATCGATAATTCACGGTCATCACCAACACTGGCCGATACGGCTGCTATATTTTCTTCAGTTCGCACTCTACGTAAGCGTGTTGGTGGTTTAATGTCCAACAATGTAAATTTGGTGCGAATTTTTTTTACAATAGCCCGAATAGAAGCCTCAGTAGGTCGATTAAACTGACCATAAAATGGAAGAAGCGCGCGATGAACTTTCTTAACAGAGCACGCATGTTATAATAGTTAAAGCTTAAAAGTGTGTTTCGTTATCGCATTGTTAATATAAAAATGCTTCTTAATATACAAAATAGATTTTTAAAACTGAATGGAAAAAATTCAAAATGTGGTGCGTTTTTGTTGAAAAACGCGATTTTTTCTCCATTTTGGTAAAAAAGCTAGACATATAGCAGTAGTTTTCTAATTAGTTACTGAAAACAACAAATTTAAAACTTAATTTTGAGAAATATATTTTAAAAACTTCTTTTTGCAGCCGTTCTATTGCGCTAATAAATCGTCAAATGTATATCTCCATACACATACTTATGTATGTATGTAGGAGCTTCTCAAGTGTTAGAAATAAATTTTCAATCAAAATTATGATAAACAAGAAACCGAGGATTTGAATTCCATTAAATGCACGTCAACAAATCAGCTCGAATCATGTGCAAACACAAATTGTTTCCAAACTTCGGAAGCACCACACGGCATTCAAACTGAAGTTTGAATGCCGGTGGTGGTGTGAGTTCGAGACAGAACAAGTTGCATTTAAATTTTGTTCTACTTTTTGTTGGTTGCCGGTTGGTAAATGCATACATACATACGAGTTTCTTCGGTGCGGCTGAGATGGATGGTTGGCAGTTGCTATTTTTTTTTTTTTTTAATGAAAATTACTCAGTAATGAAGACGGAACACCAAAACCGAAATATAAAAAAACAATAATAAAATAATAACGTACCAAGTGTTTTGTTTAACTTCCTCTTTGGCTGTTTTAATTTGTTATTGTTCTTGTAGTTGTTGTTGTTGTTGCCGTTGTTGCTGCCGTAGATTTGTTGTTTTTTCTTCTTATTCGTTCGTTGTGCATGCATATTCGTGATTACTTTTAAATTAGCTGATAACTCATACTTTAAGTGGCAATTTCGTTATGTTTTAACAAACTGCCTTGCATTTGAATAACTTATTCTAGTTAGTGGATGTGGTGGATCCAGTAGAGACTACGTGCAAATTGCTCTCGTATAACAACCACTTAAATATTGTACGTGACTGGCTGACAGACGTTGTTTATACAAAACGAATTTGTATCAACACAGAACGAAAGCAAGCAGCCAGGCAGCGCAGGCACACAGGCGAAAAAGAAAACAGCCATCAAAACAAAAGAAAAACAAAATCTACAGAGAAAACCAAAGGTTTTCGCTTTAGATGGCATGTTTGCACAAGTGAGCACATACTCGTACTAAGCATATATGGATGTGTGTTTGTATTTTGGCAAAGATTTTCGGATGTTTAATTTCGGCACAGATACGAGTAAGCAGAATCCCAAAGGAATCTATTTCATGAAATTTCTTAATCATAAATATGTGCTTGTATATGAATGTAATTATATTTGGGATTTTTTTTTTTTGTATAAATCACTGAAATTTCTAATTTCGAGATCATAAATGTTGCATGATGGACACTGTGTGTGCAAAAATTATGTTCAGTAACTTTTTTCACCAGCCTTATAATCCAAGAAACTTGTTAAGTCATATGTTATTCTGAGATTATTAGATTTATTTGGTTCAGAAGGTGACCTACCTCCACCGAACACCATGAGTCAGGGCTTATTACACAAGGCATAATAGATATTCTAGTCGGACATTGAGTTCAGCAGAACAATAATCTGTTCTAAGCACGCATTTTTCCTGGGAGCTGTTATACCCCCCTCGGGGAACAGGGTTTGCCTTGTTCCCTACCAAACCAGGGTATTCTGTTTTCTGGGGTATAGAGGGGAACGAGTTCCTCGTTTGTTGTAGCAAACAAAACTTTATCCATGACCTATGTTGTGCTAAGGCTTTCCTAAAACCTTACCAAGGTAGAACGGGTATCAGCATGCCTCTGGGGGGTTCTGCTTGCAGGCTAACCATGGTTGAGGTTATACCTTGGCTATAACGTTTAAACTTAAAGTCGCAGGAAGGGGCGTTAGTATCCCAGATAATTGTGTGGTGCGTGGCTTCATGGAATGCATTCAAACACACAATTAAATAATTGTGCGGTGCGTGGCTTTTTTCGGGGGCTAACAACCCCCCGAAGTGCTGTTGCCTTGCAAGATTCCGCCGCAGCGTATTCTAGTTCGTAATAAATTAATAAAAAGAAAGAAAAAGAAAGAAAGAATTTGTTTACCTGTGAACACTCAAAGTAAAACTCAGCGACAGGCGTTGTATATACTTTTCAATTAAATGTGATTCCGTAAGAATCAATGAATTTCATTGCGCTGAATGTGTGCGTAAGGGCAGAATGACGAACTGAATGTTCAAATCTGCTGCCACGCAAATTGTCTAATGGAAATTTCAATTCAAACAATACTTTTAATTATTTTTTCAAATTCGAAATATTTTACAAAAATCAAAATTCACCGCAAAGTGAGTGAAAAAATCATTCGTAACTGTTCACTGTAATTGTCAAAATTATTCATTCTTACCATTGTGGACACAAAAATTAAAAGTGAGCACTGAAACTGGTGAACATTTAAAAATTCATGGTTTTTTTTATTATTTTTTTTTTTTATCTTGGACCAATACTCAAGGGATAGCCCCTACATATGCAGTGCTTTGTACTGGAACTAGGAAAATAGATTATGAGAAGGAGGAAAGGGGGAGTAATGTTTGTGAACTTAACACACAGAACGACCAAAACAAACGTTATCACAGCATTTAAAGTGTTGAAATTATATTAGTTAAAACTGATCAGTGCCCAGTGTATATACCTTCGACACTGCTCAGAATAACAATAATTAGTTCAACACCGCGCACACCGTAAGGTAATAAAATACATAGGAGGAACATAAAACGGATGTTAATACTAACAAACAGAGAAAAAACAATCGGCAGTTATATAAAATAATAAAAAAAAACACGTGCACACATTATGCAAAACAAAACTCTACCTATTCATTTCGTTTTTTTAGAAATTAATTATAAGTACAGAAAGCATGGACGACAATGAAAAACACGTGTATACAGAACGAAAGACAAAACAATACTTACGAAATCTAGCCGCTGTACTGTAAGAAACCAGAGATGATGGTTGGACGGGTGAGTTGGTTTTAGAGCTGGCGCTCTTAGCCTGCTAACTCATTAAGCCTTGGCTTCCATTGATTACTGGGAAATTGCATACAGAAGCAATTAGAAGGCCCGAACATCTAAGCAAGAGGTTTGTCTATATGGTTACAAACATATGGTAAAAATTGCGTATTGTGTGTACCTGGTAAGCCACACGGAGGCGCTGGTGAATCGTTAATAATTCACTCTGTGGATTTGCACCATCATCATATTAGGCCGCAAATGCAAATGGGGATGTAAATCCATTTCACTACTGTGGCTATAGCAGGGGGTATAGCAGACACAGAGAAAAATGTCTCTTTCTCTCTCTCTCTCTCTCTTTCTCTCTTTCTCATATATGAGTACATGGTCATGAATTCAAGTTTTGCGTCTTCTGTGATTCTTGTTAGCTACACGGGAGACTTAGAAATCTTTATACTGTAATTCCAATGTAAGCGGCATGCGTCTACCGCCGGCAACCAATTATTTTATTTGCCGCCTGAGTTTATTTGGCGAAGGAAAATAAACGCGGCTAATTGAAATTAGCGCAAAAATAAGTAAATAAATTTCTTGTGAAGAATAGCAAACCCAAAAATAAAGCAAAATAATTCCTTTCTTTCTTCTATTTTCTCCATTTTTTGTTCATTTACTTTTTGGTTTGCCCATTTGAAGCGGCAAAACATTAGGTTAAACCGAATTCAACTTTGTCGGTCGGTCGCTTTGCCAAATTAAATTACTTTAAATTATATTCAATATGTTAAAATTTTTTTTACAGCTCACACTGTTGCCGGCCGCTACCGCTTATATTGGCTTTTCACTAGTAAGCAAGTTTACTGCGATTTTCATAACCTTTCTCGAGCTAGTTACGTCTCTTCTTTCGCGCGTGGAGTCTATGATAAGATATATTAAAGGCTGTGCACCTTTATCATAACATTCTTTTAAAGCTCTGTGCCATTAAGTTAAATATATTTCGAGTAAACAAAACTAAATTTTAGCTGGTGTCAGTTACAAACAGACAAATGGCGGCAGACGGACAAACAAAAACAGCAATGACAAGTCAAACATACTAGTCAAAAGAAAAAAGTTAAAGAAAGTCTTAAAACAAACAGGCTATTTAATATGCCGGATTTAACTGCAATAAGTGGATTAACTGGCTATGATGGCGAAGCAAACAACACTGGGTGGGGTGAAGACATTGTTAGGACTGCATTAAACATATTTCTATATTTGCTACATCAAATAACTATACCACATATACTCGTGGCTTAAGGGAGTGATTGCCTTACTAATATTGTAAGATTAATGTGGTTTTTGAAATAAATTATATTTGTACCAACTTATTGTTTCATAGTCAATCAAATATTAATAAATTTCATTTTATTTTTTGATAAAACAAACGTGAATGTTGGTACGCCATTTATTTCTTAAGCAAGTGGAGCTGATTTTTGAGTTTCAAAGCAGAATAAGCACCTGTTGTCTACGGTTTTCTGTTGATTCAAAAGAAATTTGGGAAAAAGGTTTTATTATGAAAGGCCAGTGTAAACGCTATACGACAGTGGGCAGAATCACGTTATCTACTTACAAAAAAAAAAAAAAATGATTTTATAAAAATCTTTATACACAAATTTAAACAAATTTATTGCGGCCGAGGGAAATGTTTTTAGAAAGTACATTAGCCGACAAAAAATTTTTTGTTTCTCTGAGTTTATTTTTTACACAAATATAATATTTTAGATATTTTTAGCTTTTGAAATTTGATTTGGACCTTTTCTGTCCCATATTTTCTAGATTTTAAGTCATTTAGACAGTGTGGAAAGAGCCAATTCAGAACGATTGTACGTTTTTAGGGTTCCGTACACCAAAAGTGTAAAGATAAATTTATGTAGTCTTGTACTTGTATACATATCAGAATTGGTGCCGAATTAAATTTGAGCTTTGCCTGCCGTTATATACAAACAAGTGATTACACTTTACGCAATGTACATATCCATTAATAATTCCATTATTTTCATTTTGAATAATAATATGTAAGAGTAATTGGCAAATTTTACTTTTTGAATTTTCTTCATTGTGCGAAAAACACCACAATTAAATTTTTCCAAAAATTTCTTTCCACTTCACTAATTTTTTTCCTTTAAGTAGGTACAATAAAACATAAAAACTGGGGGCTTAATCTCTATTGTGATGCGAAAGAAAAATGATTCGTAGTCGAAAAAGTGGTAAGCAGTATTGCGTTTTCGTATTTTCCTTTCGCATTTAATTTTTCTTTTCGCACATAGATAGCAACGAATACTGAACGAATCGTGAGATTGTTTTCTTGAGCTTTCATATAGCATCTTGTTAATCAGTGTTGTCAACTTTGAAATTTTAAAAAGCACCAAATGAGGAAAAACGACACCGCATTTTGAATCTCTCTTTTCATTTCAATAAAATACATTTTTATTATAAAAAGTATAATATGTTTATATTAAAAACACGATAATGAAACAGCTTTTCAACCAAACTGGATCTGATATAAAATTCGTTCAATACCTAGAACTCGTGTTTGTTAACTTTGGGGTCTAGTACGATCCTGTTACTTTTATTAAGATAATGAAAGGTATCTTTACAATAATTATAACAATATTCTATCAAATTTATTATTCAGCGAAATCAGCTGTTACTTTTACTGCCTATTATCAGCTACACAAAACTACAGCTGCTTACCGTCGTTAAAGTTATATTGCTAAAGTACGCAACCGTTACTGCAAGGAATGAAATATGCCGAAACGATTTACGATTATCGGATCATGAAAAGTTCCTGAATCGCACTACAAGCCTTCAAACTTAATCAATAGCAATTCTATCAAAAACAGAGTAAATTTCATTTGTGTCTTCATAAACAAACAGTGAACTAGAATGAGTGTATTTTAAAGAATTTATTGGATAATACGAAAATTTACCATAATTATAACAAATAAAAGATAAAATTTACCATAATCAGTCTATAATGCAAAGGTTTTGGAAAAATTTTTATAATTTATTTAATAATTTGGTAATTTATCAAATAGTAACTGATTCACGTGCCATTATAAAGACGAACTTCACCATACTGAATTTATTGTAATATTTGACAAACTTGACTTGATTGGAAGATTGTCTTACTTTGTGTATATAATATGGTGTCGTTTCCACATTATACTCGTAACGCACTGCCCTGATTGTGCTGTGCAGAATGAAACGTAAAAAAATTTAAAACAAAAAGTTGAGTTGAATTTGATTTGATGCATGATACAAAAAACAAGGTAGCCGCTTCGCTACAACAATAAAAAAGAAACAACAGGTATTTTGTTTGTGTAAAAAGGCGAATTCACACTTCTGCTGTCAAAAGTAGTTGATAAAGAATATGTACAAAAATTTAAATTGCGCCGAAAAAGGTAAACATAACTTGACAGAGGAAGTGCCGCCATATTAACCGAATTCGCCGAAGCATCCAGCTAATCATGAAATCGCCTTGATTTGGCGTCACCGAAATTTAAAAAGCGCACCGAAATATGTTGTTATTGTTGTCAATTGAAGGCATTACAAAAGCAATGAGTTTATGAATGGGCAAAAAAATGTGAATATATTCAATCTGTTCTCTGGCCTATATCATAACGTCTACCTGCATGCCAAATTTCAGCCCGATATATCCAGTGGTTTGGGCTGTGCGTTGATAGATCACTATGTCAGCCAGTCAGTCAGTCACCTTTGAGTTATATATATATATATTTATATATCTTGTATTTGTAAGTATTTTTAATTTCGGGGAAAAAAACGCAATACTTAAAAAGACTTTCTGAATTCTTACACCGTCATTGAGCTGGAAAGTCCTGAAATTGAATTAAATAAAGCTAAATTAATCCTATTATAGGATTATAAATAAAGCCTTTTCTTTAAATGATTTCAATTTCATTAATAATGTTTCTCATCCATTTATACTCGTATACAAAAAGCCAAATATTCTCCTTATTACATTCAGGCTTAATAAAATATTATTCATTCTGTTCAGTATTTGCTGACGTAATTCTAATTTTTATCTTTCTTTGTTTGATTAGCCAAAGTTTGTATGTTAGACAACAAGCTCAGGATAAATGGACGAGCTGCATCATTAAATAATCGTGTTAATGTCAATAATTGAAAATGTCAGAATAATAAGTCTGTTTTGTATACAGCGAATGAAAAAAAAACACATAAGATTGCATGTTTTTGATAGTTATTGATGGAACGTTTTGGTTTTTAATATTTATTAATAATAATAAAAAAAATCTACCCGTAACTGGCAGTCATGGTAGGAAATGAAACGAAGACCTTGATAATTTTTTATTCTTGTGTTCAACATGCTCCTCGTACACGTGCGCATCATTTAAATGACTTGCATTTTCAAAACTTTTTTATTAGGTCGCATTTTAATAGAGCATGAATACAAACACATTTCTATGTAAACGCGTGTACACACATATGAACACATACTTACAAAACATATAACAAGACTACATTTTTAAGCCAAGAATCCTTTTATACCACATGATAGATTTCATAGTACATGTGTTATATCTGTTACAAATCAAAGGATACCAAAATAAATGAGTCATTTTCTACGCTTGCCTAAATACATTGTGTTTCGTTTTTGTTTATCCCATCGCTTTGACTTTGGAAAGTTATAAATGACATTGTATTTAATTCGCCTACAAAATTTGTTTTAAACTTCACCACCACCCCTACAAGTATTTTTCACAGCTGAATTAACCATACGAGTCCAAAATGTTGAAAAAGATCGACCGTGATGACAGTGCAGCTTGAATGGTTTTTGCAGTACCCTTTAGATGTCAAACATGTTAACTTCACAACTGAATATACATATGTATTTACCACACATACAAACATATGGTGATATCTAAAAACACATTGCCAGATTTTTGAACCCAAATAATGTACAAATAGATTCCAACAAAAATGATGAATGAAGTGAAATCAGGGACATAATAATTTCGCTTCGTTAGCATCTTTGCATTGAATTAATAACTTGAAGATTTTTGGTTGAATAACTCTGTTCTAGGGCCAACTACCAAAATAATGTCAGATATAAGTGCGATTTGAAAATCACACATGTGGTTTGAAAATCACTCATGCGGTTTATATAACGCTTATACATTTTTAAACTTTTGCATGTGATTTTCAAATCACACATGCAATTTCAAAACACACAGCTTAATTTCTTCTTGATTAAACGATGTCATTTTAAAAGGAACAATGTTAAAGGATGATAAAGTGTGATTTAGCAACAAAGTAGAGTTAAAAAGTGCATGAAACTAGCTTTAATGCTCTAAAACAAACCCAGCAACTACCAAACCTTTGAAAACTCATGATGTCAAATAATATATGATTTGAAAATCACATAGGTGGTTTGAAAATCACTCATGCGATTATAATATCGCGCATACATTTTTAAAATTGTACATGTGATTTTCAAATCACACATGCGGTTTTGAAATCATATATGCAATTTTAAAACACGCAATAAACAGCATAATTTCTTCGTGATTAAATGCCGTCATTTTAAAAGGAACGATGTTAAGAGATGATAGATAGTGTGATTTAGCAACAAAATAAAGATAAAAATGCATGAAAGTAGCGCAGTTTCAATGCGTTATATTGGATACACTTTATTGTAAATCCACTTTCGATAACAACTTAATGCGTTATAATACCGTATGAAACAATTAAAAAAAAAATTATGCAAGAAGGCAGATCTGTTATCCTATTTTGGAAAGTTAAGCTATTTCATGTAGAAGAGCACCTACAAATTTTTGCCTTATAAACTTAAACAGAAATACGGGGTGTCTGTCGGAAAGCAGTAATTCCATCGTAAGCCTGGCTGTATGAGATGTGACACCGTCTTGTTGACACCACATATTAATCAAGACCAAAGCTGACAGTTGTGACCTTAAAAAGTTTTAAATCATAACACGCAATCGCTCCCCATTCATAGTTACCATTACACCGTTTTCGTTTTCAAAGAAGTAAGGTCTAATTATTACTCCTGACCAAATGCGCACCAGACTATCACTTTTAATGGCTGCAAAGGTGACTGATAAATAATTGGAGAAGTTCCCATTGCCCAGAACTGACTATTCTGTTTATTCACATATCCATTCAAATGAATATGTTCCTCGTCAATCATTATGAGTTTTTCATGAAAATCGATAATTGTTTTTGAGAAAATATTTAACGATTAAAACATTATTATATACACATATTTAACGAGCAAAACCAAGTAGTATACCTTCCCGGCGGGCACCCTATAGCTATATTTTTGGGTTATTAGTCATGTTCATGAATTTAGAGACAAACATATATATATCGTTTTTGAGTTTGGAGCCTCTTTGGTAGCCAGTAGGGTTGGTTTTTTTCTGACTTAATCCGTTGTTAGTGTTGAATTTGCTAGAACTATGGTAAGTATTCCCCAGCAGCCGTGATTGGAACTAGCGTTTCTATTAGGTGATACAGCCGCATTGGTGGCGCGCCTAACATGTTGTCGTTCTGATAACCTGAGATAACCCGCCTCAGAGAAAGCGCTCGCCCGTCTGTTCGGGTCCCTTTCATGTCTGGCCTTTTTTGGTTGTTTTCTCTAATGCCTTTTACACTTATTTTTTCGCTATATGCGCGGAAGAGGACATTGATTGATATCCTGCTTCTGGCTGGGTAATAGGCAAGTCGACTTTCATGTTTACAACAGTTCTGCTATTTTCACTATTTTATTTCCTAATACCTGGCTTGTTAAAGGTTCTTAGTTAAGTTAAATTTTATTTAGTGCCGAGTATTTCAGTTTCCTAATCAACAAAGCAGCCGAGGATGTTCATTAAGCTGGGGCTGTGTATAGCATTTTCATAATGTATTACTGTATTTTGTATTCTGTTTCCATTCTTAAACTCACCGCTGACAAATAAATGTATAAACATGATTTAGAATGTCCTTTTTTAAGGATTCTGGTATCCTTTTTTCTTCAAATACTGAATGCATTAACAATATAATGATTACGACTAAATGGAATAAATTCAAATCGATCATTTACCATAAAAGAATTGTATATTCGTTCTAATAAATTTTCTATGGGTAATGGTTTAAATTTGTTGCATCATTAGTAACATTGTTCAGTCAAGCAAACCCGCACCAGACAACCAGTACCAAAATGTGCTGGTATTGTTAAAAAAGAAAGGAATAAACGTACATCCCTTTACCTTTCGTTCGATGTGTGCATGTACATAAGTTGAAATCATGACAATGATGTTGATGATGAGGATGTGTCATATCATTGTCTATTCATCAATTTAGTTTTCAAAATCATTATACACGCTTGTTGTGGATATTACCTGTGCCTCGGAAAAGGGTTGCGTGTATGATTTTTGGTACCATACAAGTTAACATACGCTTCGTTACAATCCGCATTTCATTTGGATTTTTTTTTTTTTTTTTTTGTTTTGCTGGAATCACGAATTTGTGGTGCAATTTTCAAACGGTTACAAAGGAATGAGGATTTAAATGTTATCAGTTGGTACGTGAGTATTTTCTTCAATGATTGATTGGTACTGAAAAATGACGCAACTTTTTTTTTATTTTTTCGTAGAACGTTTTGTGTCAGTTTTGGGAAGAAATAGACAGTCGAACATACGCTTAATGAAGGCAAGCGTTGGCAGCTTTAAATGAATGTTTATGTAAATTGAAAGTGTTTTTAAACATTAGGTTAACTCGAACAATGCATGATGAGAGGGACGATTAACGTTAAGTATTCTTTAAAGGGTTCGTATTAGCAGAGGCTTTTCATATAATTTGGCTGGTGAGAACACAAACTTCTGTTGATTTTTTATGTATAATGTTTCTGAAATTTTTTACATCTTTTTTAAGGAAAACAGGAAAAATGATGGATTACCACAAAATTATACTAGTTTTTTTTTTGTGGCATAACAGGCAAACTTTCCATTAACCCAGCCCATTGTCTTGTGATTCTGTGATCATCCTCTACTTGCGGTGGCTAAATGGTTGAAGTTTCAAAGAACATAACAACAAACAAACACATACGAGTACATACCTAACTAGAGTTCCTAAATAATAATAATAATATATTGTAATAAAGCAAACAATAATGCTTTATTACAGGAAAATTAATAAAAATTTATTGCTCTTGTTATATTGCTGAAGTACATTAAATTCAATACGTAAATTGAAACCCTTGCCAGGCCTTGCCGGAATTGTAAATATATAAAAAAGCAATGTTTTTCACCAATATTTTTTTTTCGTCTTTACTAAGATATTGATTATGAGGCAAACAATTTTTTGACAAAAGAGTAAAACACTTTATTACGAATGCCAACATCGACTTGAGTAATGGCGTCAGTTCATGTCTCATGTTCGCCGTCAGTATTAAATCTAATCGACAAGGTAGAATATTGTGACTAATCCAATTAATTTACAATATCACTTCACAGACAAAGTTACCACAACATTTTTCCGAGCCATTGGCGAATTTAAGCAAAAATTTGGTAAAACTATTCGCTGATAATTAACAATGTTTTATAAAACAGCAACTAAACAAAACACAGAACTATACAACACAGCAAAAAATAAAGAAAAAATAATTTATAGGTACAAGTATATATAAGTACTCCCATTTCTATTTGCTTTGACCTTTATTTAATTCAATATTTGCAAATAGTTCGTTCAGCTCAAGGTTTTTTTTGGTTTTTTAAAAAAATGTTTAATGTATTTTCAATATTTTGTCTTCCTTTGGAAGTCTTCTTCAGGAAAATTTGTTTTTTTGTATGTAAATTCAATACAAAATTTGAAATTCAATTCAAAAATTTGAAATTCAATTCAAAAATTTGAAATTCAATTCAAAAGATAGAAACATGAGCTATGGAGCTTCAAGAGTTCGCAGAATCGAACGGCTCACTTAGCTCCCTCAAGTGAATAGTTCAGTTGTACTAGTTCTTTCGCGAACTACTCAACTCTACTATAGATACTTCACAAGATGGTAATTGACCATACATTGTTCCATTGCTTTCAAAAGCGCAGAGCAAATCGCACTTGGATGGTAATTATCTCTCTGTTATAAAAAGGAGTTATCTAGTTCCTCTGGCCTAATTGCCAGAGATCTGCGCCGAAGCGGCTATAGCCGACTAAGTCCAGCCGCCGATGATATTTGATAGCCGCCGCCGCCGAAATTTTGACGACTAATTTCGGCTAAAAATGAGCAGCCGATGCTAGGTCACGAATTTATGAAATATAAGCCAAATTGAATGTTTTGTAGATATTAATGCCAAAGAGCTTAAAAAATAAATTAGTATTTGCGTAACACAATGGATAAACATTTTCTGCGCAACATATTTAAAAAAAATTTTCTCTCGTCGGAACAAATTAACTATACTCTAGCGATTTTTGAAACTATCGTAATGTTTTCACCGAAAGAAATTAAAAAAGAAACATTGTTTACTTGAAATTTGATACGGCAACGATAATAAAGTTCGTTTTTCGTTTTTAAGCAGCCCATAAACGTTTCAATACAATTGAATTGATTATTGCCCACACACTTCATAAACTGAATTGAAAGTTTTTCATTCAACTATTAAATTCAATGAAATTATAGATAATTTTAAAAATATATAACATTCTCTTTGCAAAAGCACTACAAATATAAATTTTGAGACCTGATCAAGAGACTCGAACTCACACACAACACAATCGAATTGAAAGACTTGCTAGTCAACTTGAAAAAATCAAAACATTTTAATTTTTCTTAAATCAACTCGACAACCACTCTTTGATTTGGACAACAAACGACTCAGTTGCCAACCGAGTTGAAACTTGTATGGGGTGCTTTAATACGGTAACTCAATCAATTGCAGTGTTGCAAACTCCATGATAATTCCCGCTTTTTACGGTATATTTTACCAACAAATGATAGGACGTAATGTTATTATTTGTACGATAATTTTGTAAGCAGGTATATTTATTTCATGTAATTTTTAATGTTTCTATAATTGCAATTGGTCTATGATTGAAAAGTATAGTTTCTGTTCAACTACGTAAAATAAAAAATTAAAATACAAATTAAAATAATGAAAGCGTTCATTACATATAACAGTTCATATATATATGTTATTAAAAGATTAGGCACTAAACGAGCAAAATAGGAGTTGCGGAATTTAAATTTGTTTACTGATTTTTAGCCATTTTTTATAAGAGCCGATGGGAAAAAGGCTAGCCGGTCAAATCCTAGCTATAACCGGCTTTGATCCGTTGCGGAGTAATATATCATCAGCCGCCGCCGCCGATAAAAATGGACGGCGTAGGTCTCTGCTAATTGCAGATCTAGTTTTTTATGGCATGCCCTGTCGCATGAACGAACACCTCATGACCATTTGGGTGTCTAAAACGACACGAAGACCGAATATGTTAGAATAGAGTAAACTTTGCCTTATGCAACAAATAATATGCCGGCAACACCATTCAAGTCATTTAAATTTTAACCTCTAACTATATTTTGAACATTGAAATATTTTCACTAAATAATGTCACAGCTAACCACAAGAATTTAAGAATAACAACAAGTAGTGTATTTAAGCGATAACAATTTTAATCCGCTGTTGTGCAATATTTATTATATTAATGAAATACATTTAAACAAGTGAAGTGTTTAAGTGGTTAAGAGCAAAGATGTTCGTTAAATAATATGTATGTACGAGTGTGTAAGCTCTAGCAAACCACAATTCATGCTATTTATTAGAAGAAATAAGTGTTACATAAAAAATTTGTCGGCTGCTTTGTAAGATTAAAAGTAAACCTCAAAATATAATCTCTTGTCGAGAATGGCAAAGGCAGTTTTTTTTTTATTGCAAAAAATATTGCATTTCTATAAACACTAAACACATTTGCTTTAGAACAAAGAAAAATTATTTATATATTTTGAAAAATGATCGATTTACTGTGGTCAAATTATAATTCAAACAAAGAAACTGCGGTCATTGAGCAGCACTTATGAAAAGAGGTCCAGAATTCATAGTAAAAAATATGATAAAGTATTTAAGAATCGGTTAAAGTGGGGTTTTATTTAATTGATATAGTGGAGGCTCGAAAAAGTTGAGTAGTTTGCTTTACATGCAGTCTACACCTAACTTCAAACGCAGTTAAAACATGAAGTTAAAACTTGCTGTTTAAATATCTATCTGTTTAAGTTTCTTTTTGTTACAAGTACGAAAACTTATTGGTGGTCGGGCTCCAGACAGACTCAGCGGTTTGTTCAGGGCGGTGTTCTCAACCCATTTTGACCACTCGTACGAACAAAAGAAAAAAACAAGAACATACGTTCCTGCAAAACCTGACATTTACAACAAAACATTTACTTACAATTGGAATATTTAACTATCGGGGAGTAGCTGGAATTGTCCTGTGTTAGAGTTATAACTTCTCATAGTAAAAATAAAAAAATGCTGAAAAACAACTACAAATTGTAGG
This sequence comes from Thecocarcelia acutangulata, assembly GCA_914767995.1. Lineage (NCBI taxonomy): Eukaryota > Metazoa > Arthropoda > Insecta > Diptera > Tachinidae > Thecocarcelia > Thecocarcelia acutangulata. The sequence goes on along the minus strand of OU612096.1, from coordinate 119,200,647 downwards.
CTGTTGTCAATATAAGTTATAACAGAGTTTCCAAATGAAATGTTTTAACAACCAAGTTATAACTTTAACCAAACTTCAACATGAGCGGTCCACATTTAACTTTAACTTGAAGTTAGCGTTAAAGTTAGTGTTAAAGTTAGTGTTTTCATGTCAGGTGGAGACCGCACTTTAGGGATGATGAACTTTTCCGATCTTAACTTTTCCGTGGTATGAAAAATATATTTGATTATATGTATGTAGTTATATATAGTTTATTTATATTCAAATAGTAAAGTAGAATTATATGTTGACACATACATACATATAAAAATATTTGTTATTACTTTTTTTAACATGAAAAATCATTAGAAGATAAGCATACATTATTCCACATTACGATTATTTGGTATTTGTTGCGGAATAACCGAAACAAAAAGTAAAAGTAATCAGTAACTTTATTTTGAACGAGATTTTTATCTGAATGCCATTTTACGATATCCAATCGTAGTTCGAGAAGCAGTGTACTCAATCCAATTGAGCAGAGTATTAACCGCGCATATTGCATGCACTGTATGGTATGAACTCAGTACCTGTGGTCACATTGATCCTCTTGATCGTGCCTGTGTTCGTTTCATTCCCATCAAGGATATCGGCATTCCATGCAGAGATCTCTTCACTTGAGCAAAAACAGTCAGTTGCAAGTGTCGTCAATAACAGTTAATACTCTCCGAGTGTACGATTATAAAAAGAGTCCGATAGAAATAACACCGATAAAGAGATATCGTCTCTGATAACTATCCCAATTCAACAACTTATGTCATGCTTTTTATAAAACGCTTTGAGAGCACTCATCCCATTCTCAAGAGCAAAATTGCACTACGAAGATCGTGCTTCTTCAATCGTCAAACTTTTTTGTGTCACAATGGACGCCAATACCTGATTGCCTTAGCAAAGCTTTGTCACTTTTAAAATGTTAAAATGATCCTTAAAAAGTTGAGAAGCACTTACATAACTTTTTAGAATCATGTGTGGTGAATGAAAGCTGCTAACTTTTTCCATATTTTTAACTTTTCTATGACTTATATTATTCAAGTCTCCATTGTAATTAAATTATAAAAAATGAAGCAGTTTCTTTAAATTATTAATATGATATTCAGATCTCATTGTCATGTGTATGTTGGGTTATTCAAGCACAAACAACTTTATATGGAAGTCATTAAATTACACTTTGGTGTTTTTCCACTGAATCTTTGTTAAGGTCTTTTTTTATTGTTTTTTGCTTTTATTGTTTCTTTAACTCAGTTTTTGTTAAAACTGATCGTTTTGTTTGTTATCAATTTAAAATTCAATATGGCAAGAAGAGAAAATAAAAACAAAAAAAAAACTGTCTTAGCAACAAGCAAACATGATTCTATCTTTTATTTCAGTTTTTTTGTTTTTTGGCAAGTTTTTATGCTTAGATATTGTTTTTATGTAAATACAAATTGTGGTCATCGTTTATATGTTTAATTAACAAAGAATAGTCCAACCATAATGCACGATGGTAATTGTGAGTCACACTTTAACATCGAGTTTTTTGCCCAACTTAATTTCACCTTTCTTTGCTTCAATCGTGGAGAGGTATACAGCTGGACAGATCATTATTCAAGCCTTTTACGGGCGTTCACATTAAAATGCGTTTCGTGCCGTTTGTAAAATTTTTGATCCAAATAATCGGGAGAATTGTGCACAAATTTCAGTGAATCGAGTCTGTTTGGCGAGGTTTTTGGACTGCTGGTGCCATTAGACCGCATTTGTACGAAAATGAGGTCGGTGTTTGCTATCGCGAGATGATAACAAACTTCTTGTGGCCAGCAGAAGAGGATATGGACCTGGAAGTTATGTGATTCCAACTGGATACGGCCAGTTGGCACTGAACCAACGAAGCAGTGGCTATTTTGCGCAAGAAATGACAGTGTTATCTCAAGTCGTGGTGATGTCCGCGATAATGCCTTTGACACATTTGGACTTGTTTCTTTGGCAACATATAAAAAAATGTACCTCAATAAGCCAAGAACAATTTCAGACCTAAATGATGAGATACTTTTTTCCTGGACCAGTACTCAGGGCATAAACTAACACAACAAGATATAACATCTTATAAATGATAGTGTAGGTAATAAGGCCACATATTGGTTAAAGTTTCCAACAAGCAATAACCGCTTCTCAGTAGAACCTCATTAGTTACGATATCGCCTCTGCGCAAAGCTATCCTCACATATGCAGTGCATTATACTGGAACCAGGAAAAAGAATTACGAAGAGGTGAAAAGGGGGGAGTAGTGTTTATAGACGTTTGACTGTCAATGACAACACGTAAAGACGATAGCAAAAGTGAGCACAGCATAATGGTCGGGGCCCAGTGTGTATACCTTCGACACTGCTCAGACTAACATAATTTAGTCCAACTAGACTAACATAATTTAGTCCAATTAGACTAACATAATTTAGTCCAACTTTGCAGTAATCAACTGCATTCAAAAGATATTAATTAATAATGAAAATGTGGACGACATTGAAAAAAGAAATAAAAAATAAAAAACACGGGCACGTAGAATAGAAGACGAAGCACACTACTTATTCCTGCTCGCGACGTAGTCCGTAGCAATTTGGTTTCAAAAGAAATTAGTAATGATTATATAGAAAACACGGACAACAGTAAAAACACGTGTGGAAGGCGAAACACTAACGACATTGGTGAATTATGTCTCAGGATCATGGAAAACATGCAGCTCGGTGATCAATTGCGATTTTTTTTTCGTGTGTACATAACTGTCATAGATCCTGCCATAAAACACAAAAATTTTAAAATAATTCTCTGAAACCTTTTACAATTCACATCGTGCATTTTGATTGGAACACGCATTAAAAAACCTGAAAGTGGGTTAAAATCAGGGTTTGATCTTTTTTACAAGGCAATGAATAAACAATCGCCAATAATTTTTTTTTGTTAAATTCTTGAATACAGTCTTATTCATTTAAATGGGTGTCGGAATAGTCATATTGTTAAAGTCTCCATTATTGGTCTACCCATAGGCCTGCTATTCACAATAGTGTGGCTACATTTGAGTCCCTTGGCCAAACAGTAACGTACCTACACAAGTAGGGCAACGAACCTCAGTACCCGCCGCAAACATCACCCCTATTCAACTGCACGAGTGGGATACCCCATTTAAATATTTTTAAATTCAATTGTATGTTTGCTGGGTTATGTCAGCAAATTGTATATTAAAGAGTTAGCTGTGCGAATGTTGCAGATCTTTTCATTCTGTTGCCAAGTCATATAAAACAAAATGTATAATAAGAGATCAACAAGCTTCTTCATTGTGGCAGCAGCTGTTTGTATTTCTTTTTTTTTCTTGCCGTTTCACATTTGCAAGTTGTTTAAAATTTGAACTTTTGTTGCCATGCACCAGCACCTTAGGGCTTTTCATTTTGTAGTTTTTTTGTGCCTTTATTCGTGTTTCTTTTTTCTTTTTTTTTTTTTTTTATTTCATACAAAAGCGTAAAATGATTTTATGTTTCTGAAGATCATGATAGAAGTGACATGAGTATGTTTAAAAAAAAACAAAACAAATGTAATTAAAAATTGTTTACCAACCATTTAATAGATTTCCTATAAACAACACCAGCGGTGTGCTAATTACGGCCCAGGTTTTGCGAAATTCACAAAAAATACGTTCACAATATTACGAAATTCTGTCCGTACTTGAAAAAAAGTGAACAAAAGTAAGTATTTTTCATGTTTACATTTGCAGCGCTGGGCAAAATACACAAATTGTGTATTTCAAATACAAAATACAAGATACTTTCAATTTGTGTATTTCAAATACAAAATATAAAAGACTTTTAAGTTGTGTATTTCAAATAGAAAATACTTTCAAGTTGTGTATTTAAAATTTGCGATTTGGAAAATGTTGTGTATACCATACTTACATATCTGAGTATATACATATTTATTATGCTTTTTTGTGGCTTCTTAGCAATATTTATTAGTCCTTTTTACTGTTCTTTTCTATTATTATACTAATTTGTGACAGAAACACAAATAATGTAACACAAATCATAAATTGAAAAGAATGTGCTACTTATGTGTGTATGTATGTATGTACAAACTAATGTCTGCATTAGGGTGATCGATTATCCGACTTTTTTCTAAAACCGGTTTTCGAATAACTCGAATAGTGGCAATTTAAAAAATCCCGGCTTTAGGCAAACATTAAAAAAAAAAATCTGTTTAACCGGTTTTTTAATCAAATAATTAGCAATAAATCTATGTTTTTCGTTAAACATATGAAAAGATGCAATATACAGGCCTGTTCTAAAAATCACATGATTTCAAAGCACATGACGTTTCAAAAGCACAAATGTGATTTGTGCCTGTTCTGCAAATCACAATTTTTCGTGACTTTCCATGTGATTTCTACTCTTCTGAAACACAAAAAAACAGCTGTTTTTTGATTCAATTTATTGATATTCTTACTTTCAGGTTGAATTTTTTTATTCGCGGTATTATTTGCAAAATAAGGTTAATTTCTTCTAACGAGTATAGAAGTTAAAATAAAATAAACCAATAAACCAAATCACAAAATAATACAACAAATCTTGCAACAAAATAAGTGTATCTAGTTTTTTCTTAATTTAGTGAATTATTTCGCATAAAATAAATGATTTTACTTAAATAATCAATAGAAAACACATTAAGTTATTTATTAATGTAATAAATTATAAAAGTCATAATATAGTACGTGCAAAAATTGGGATGTGATTTCAAATTGATTGCAAGTTAGCTAACCGATTTAAAATCACAAAAATCAAAAATATTTTGTGTGCAGAACACCTTTTTTGTGATTTCAAATCACTTTCACAAAAAGTGATTTGCAGAACAGCCCTGATATATACATATCGCTCCTTTATTGCAACATAGTCATAACTACCGTATGTATGTTCATTATTTAAATTCGTATGAAACCAAATTGCACCGGAATAGGTAGAAAGCTGTGTACACGTGTTTTCTTTTTCTGCTCTTTTTTTCACCGTTGTCCATATTGTCTGTATATGTATGTCCATTATTAACTTCGCATGAATCCAAAATGCACCGGAATAGGTAGCAAGATGTGTTTTTTTTCTCCTTTTTCACCGTTGTCCGTGTTTTCTCTGTAATCATTATTAATTTATTTTCAATGCATTTCATTACCTTGTAGTGTGGAACGTTTTGGACTAAATTTTGGTAATCCGAATAGTGTCGAAGGTATACACACTGGGCACTAATCAGTTTTAACTAATTTAACTCCAACATTTTAAATGCTGTAATAGAGTTTCCTTTGGTCTTTCATGTTATTATTGTTAAAGTTAAACCTCGACAAACACTACTCCCTCTTTCCTCCTCATCATAACTTATTTTCCCAGTTCTAGTACAATGCACTGCATATATAGGGATCATCCCCTGAGTACTGGTCCAAAATAAAAAAAATAAAAAAATAAAAAAAAAATATAACTAAAATAATACAAATACTTTTTTGTATTTCGGTCTCATAAAAATGTATTTCAAACACTTACCCAGCCCTCACATTTGTGAGACAAGTAAAATCAAAGTATTATTAGGAAAATCTAATAAAATTACTAATGGTTGCAATTCTACAATATTTACAAAAACAATATGCATAGAACTACATATGTTTGGGTTTATAAATGTTGCATCACCCTCAATAAATACTCAAAGTGCTGGCAATGCAAATTTAAAAATGCAACTCTGATGTGCTGAGAATACCGAATTTTTTGAAATTGCTTAGAAAATTAAGATTTACCTGCATTTGGATTTCTCTCCTACTGAATACATTTTTTTTACACGATAAAATATCCTTAAATATAAAAATAAAATATCTAAACACTTTTTTTACAGATCTAAATATTTGTATTACCATGTAAAAAGGTGCCTTCAGCATTTATACAGAACATTTCTAAAACTATCACAGGCAGCACTTGTAACTCTGTTATGTTGCGCATCACTGGCAATAAATACAAACACAAACGCAGCAATATACAGTTTTTTGTTTCTACAATAAAAAAAATAAGTACTTCAAGTCTGTTTACTTTTTTCAACACTTATGATACCAATTAATTAAATGTACATTTTAAAACATGCTAAAGCACTTGATAGACAGATCCACACACACACACACACACACACATACATACACTGTATGCATCGAAAGCCTGTAAGCTTGTTCTTAATTTCTCTAGGTGTACGCATGAATGTGGGCATTTTGTAGTTAGAAACTTCCCTGTCGGAAACTGAGTTAATTTTAAAGTAACCTTAAGTTAACTATTCCTCAACTAGTGCTGACTGACACTTGGATTACTTGTCAATGCAAGCAACTAACTATTTTAACATTGTGATGTCCTAGGAAGTAGTCAATTGTCCGACTTCACACTATTCTTCTACTAACGTGCAAAATGTTAACTTTCTGTTAACTTTTTGAAGCTAGCAATATTTTCACTATTCTACCGTTGGCTAGAAGTAAGGCCTTTTTAAGTCCACTATAAGTTAGTTAGTTTTAAATCAATGTAAAGTTATTTGTTGACACTATAGCTGACACCTAACAATCATTCAATTGTAATATTTTTTCGTAATAATATAAATTAGTCAACATGTTTAACGTATTTATTTGTAATTTATCAAAAATAATTTATTAAAAACCTGCAAAACAACTTAAAAATTTCAGAAATAATATAAATAATATTGCATTTAATGTTTGTTTGTTGGCGTATATATTCCGAGTACATTCTTTTTTAAAAAGGCTTCTTAAATGTCTTTTGCTAACTCTCATTCTTGCACTTTTAATTAAAATTAAAACAATATTAATATCTTTATTATTTGACATATGTGTTTACATAAAAAATTTTATTTTAGAAAACTTCCACAGAATTGGAAAATTTGTATATACCTATATAAAAAGACTTCAATATCACGCAGTAGTATTAATAATAAAAACTGAAATCTACGGCACCATTGAATATACATTTTTGCATTGTCTACATGACAGCTTAAAATTGGTTCATAAAAATTAATTAAAAATTGGCTATTTTTGTAGTCAGCTACTGATTATCCGACAGGGTTACATACAATACACTCGTACATACATGCGTACTTATATACATTTGTATTTATGCACATATGGAAGTATCTATTAGCATTTATTATAACATAAATATATATTTACAAACAATATATGAACATTATTACAAATACACAAATGTAAGACAAGCAGACTCTTGGGAGTACGGACGAGTACGAATTGTGGATTGCCATGAACATGACACTTGAATTTGAATGAATATGAACTGTTTACATGGGTTCAGGCTATTAATATTTTTTTTTTGCGTTTTCTTTTTGTTTTTTTTTTTTTTGTTTTATGTTTAAATTTTTATCTCGCTTTAATTTAATACATATGTAACTTAAAACTCGTTTTGTATTTTAATTTAGTTGAGTTTCAAATTTAATTGTTATTATTAATGCAAAGTTGATATAAAACTAGTAAAACAAGTATGTAATTGTTTTACTACGAAACAGTTTGAACATGAATTCGTTTGAAATTATAACAATGTATTAGTACAGTTCACAAGCTTTTAAGTTTTTGTACAGCATAGTTAAAAATTAGAGCAGAATTTAAGTATACCGGGCGCTTTTTGTTTCCTCAACAGAAAGTTTTCAGTTTTGCACCTAAAAATAACAATGCTATAATACTAAAGTAGTTAACACACGATATGTTTTTAACAATGTAGATGCCATTTTTCATAATGTAAAATGCCTAAATGTCGTTTGTTACCTCAATAATATTGCGTCTGTAAAAAAACAGGAGCAAAGTCATCTGATAAAATTTCAAATAAAGTGTGTTCTATTTTGTTATGTTTAAACATCTGACATTGGAGCTATATGCCTTGCGGACAATTCAGCGGCCGTTGACTTTGGGCGGTATAAGTAGTCGGCTTCAGGAAATTTTAATATTTTAATAAGTTTTAAATAATTATTTTTTATAATAAATAAAAATGTCAGGAATTTTTCGAGCTCCAGGTCAAATTTTTATTTTAAAATTTTTAAATATTTCATTACACCACTGGGTAGCACCATCAGGGCTAATATCATATAAAAAAACAACAATAAATAAGTATAACAATTTTTTATAATCATAATAAATAAATAAAAATTGCAAGTAAGTACAAGAATAGAAGATCAATATATCATTGGTCTCATGTAAAAATGGCCTAAAAAAATAATTGCAGTTTTACAGGAGAAGGAAGAATCGTAATGGAAACTGTATAAATGGGTACATCTAAAAGTAACTTTTTTTGCTTAATTGCTTATTAGAACGATATGTATGAAATTGTATAATTAAATCTTTGTGACCCTGTGTACTTGTGTGAAACGTAGTAGAATCCCTAAAAGAGCTCAATTCAGGGAAAATGCAAGTTAGGGCATTTCTACGTGAGACTAACGATATACTACACCTCTGCATAAATGTATTTGTTGCTAAGTAGTACTCCGCAAGTTCAGAGTATGTACTCTTACTCGAAAAATTTATGTTCATATTTTTGAGAACAACAAAACTATCGAATATGTATTTGTTGTTACTTGGCGTTGTGCTTTCTAATCAAATATAGGTTTGTTTTACGCTCCCACTCTCAACATACACGAAGAGAACGTATCGAGTATCAAGCGACAACCAAACTTCACGAAGTACTTGCAGTATATGAGAAGTTTTGCAAATAAAATTTAAATAGAATATTTTGTTGTGACCATCATAAATATAATACATGAGGCAAGTTCAAAACATATTTTTATTTATAAGTATATGTAAATGTTATGAACTTATATGTTATTTATTGAAATTTACATAAATTGAAATTGTTATTTAGATAATAAGTTTATAGAAACTGATTCTTAAATCTGACTTTTTAAGTTTTGGCTTATTGTACTATTTTTTATTTGCATTTTTAACTAGCGGCGTTTATCTATACATATGTCCACATACATATATATATACTCGTATATATAAATATATGCATATATTTTTTTTACAAGAAGGAACCTAATACTTACAGTACCATATGAAGAGAGCATTATTTGTGAGTACTTCTTTGTTTTTTGTTCACATTCGATATGTTCTTTTTTTTCGGTACTATCCCAGGAACTTTTTGTCACATACATCTTCGATCTGAGAGCATTGACAATGTAAGTGCGACCCATCCGAAGACTGTATACAATTCCTACTTACATTTACACAGCGATGGCCTAGGCCGTAAGATGCATCCAACACTGTATACATTGTAAGCGAAGATTGGATGAGTTCAAAACTATATTATTAGCATTTGTTTTCTTCTTTGCTTCTTATGTACATTTAATTTACCAATATGAGTAGAGAAAGACTAATCTGAATCGAATACTAGTTGTTTGTTGTGCTTAACATGTTTATTTTGATTTTTTCTGTTGATACAATCGCTTACAATCGGATGCTTTGCAAATTGTAATAAGTTGTGGACTGCTGGGTACATATCTAAATATTTGAGAGAGGTTCTCAGTGTCTGTTTTATAATTGATGCTCTTTTCAATTGGAAATTATTTTCAATATTTACAAATTTGGTTTGGTCAAAGTCTGGTGTAGAATGTAAATTCGCACAATGGGTTGAAAGTGCAGTTTTTTGTGATGTAGAATTTTCATTTAAATCTACTAGATTTTGGGTAGATGTTAATACCTTATCATGTAACGTTGTTTCTAATTATTCCCAATGTCTAACGGCGCTTAGAATTACTCTCAGTGTTTAAAAGTTTGGTTTGTTCAAAGTCTGGTGTGTGATGTAGAATTTTCATTTAAATCTACTAGATTTTGGGTAGATGTAAAGTCTTTGTTTAAAAACAAATCTAACAACTTTGTTACAGATGGACTTCATATTTTGCCTATTTTTTAAATTACAGCCAGAATATATTTCAACACAATAATTTACCTGTGACATAAGCAGAGCATGTGCAAGAGATTTCCTTACATGCAAAGACATATATAGGTTCAAGTGGTATAATTTGCAGAAATACTATCAATATGCGCTTCAAATGTTAAATGCTCATCACTTATAGCACGCAAACATCTCTATTTTACAATTCAATGTGTGTTTCATTTATATGAAAGTGTAAATCTGGACAAGAAAGCCTATTAGATCTGACCGGTATAGCCTTAGTTTTTGCAGGGCTTTTGTAACACTTAATGCCAAGCAAGGGATCGCCTGTGATTAGAAAATAGTATCGTCACAAACACTCTTCATGGGACTGCCAGTAGAGTCTTCGACGATTAAAACTGCTAACTGGGTTGTTTTCGTTTTGTATAACTACCGCACATGTATATAAACCACATATTTTTTTCGTAACAACTCCGAAACGTCAGTAAAACACGAATTTAATGTTTTTCAGAACGCGTGTTCTCAGAACATGGCTGATTATATGTGTTTCGATCTGGTGTTTCTTGTTTTTTTTAACAAAACGGTTTAATCCTAAAAAATAAATCGTAATAATCCTAAATTAAACTCGAAAGCTGTCGATTTCTGATAAAGAACGGTTTAATCATAAAAAATATATCGTAATATTTCTAAATTAAACTCGAAAGCTGTCGGTTTCTGATAAAGACTATTGTGGTCTTTAAATAATCTAATTATTACGTTTAAACATATTTTAAAATTGATAAAAGGCAGCTAGAGATTTATAAAACTGTAAACAAAATTAAGACATATGTTTTATTTAAATTAAAGACTTATCATTTTCACGTCAATCGTATTAAAATAGGATAGAAAAAATCACTGTTGGATATTGTAAAATTTTTCATGTTTTTTTTTTAAATCCCGGCAAATGAAATAAATCAATTTAAATAAAACTTATTTCGTTTTTCGAAATTATTGAACAGCATGAAGAAAGATGGTACAACTGACAAAGTGCTGTTCCAGCAATTTTTTTTTTTTTTTGCTTTCCGAGTTAAGGCAATAACAACATTATCAATTTTAATTCTGTCAAATATTTTCAACAATAAATAAGGGTGTGCAAAGCATTTGGCAACATGTGTTTTAAATCGAAACAAACAATACTTGGCATGCAAATAAATCTTATCCGTTGAAACAAAAAAACAATAATAAATATACAAGATGTTAATGCCTATGGAGCTTAGAATAATTTGCTGAAGCAATTTTTTGCCATGACCTTGATTAATGCGTGTTGTATTATTGATGGCATGTATTTATTAAATTTTTGTTGCTAATTTTTTCTCGTCTTTCATTTTGATTTTTCAAAGCCTTATCTAAAAATGTTGTTTTCATTTGTTTAGCTATTTTACAAATTGTTCATGGCGCATGTTTTAAATAAATAAATAACTGGAAAGAAGTTTAAACTTAAGATTATTCAAGTACCAGTAAAATTAATTTAGGAATCTACAATTAGCTACAACAAACTGTTTATGGCTCTTTTACTAGAGCGATCTCAGGAATTATATTCGTGGCGAAATTGCCGGGTTTATTTTTGGTTTTACTAAAACCGGTTTTTTTATTATTTTTGAAAATTTGCATTTTTTGGACATTGATTAACACAATTAATCTTATTTATAAAAAAAATTTTCATGTTTACTAAGCTTTTATTGCACTGATTTCTACGGAAAGTTGGTGTAATAAGAGTTTAATAAGCATGAAAAAATGTTTATAAATAGATATAATATAATATTTTTTTTAGATAGTTTTAAGAAATCGAAAACCGGATTTATAGCGCCTTTAGCCATACATGAGATATGACAACAACATGTTAATTTTAAACAATACTCTCATAAATTAGTATTATAATAATATTAAAACAGAATATAGTATAGTTATTTATAGCATTTCTTTTATAAAATTGTGGTGAGTTCCCAGATTTCTCATGAACTGCATTCCCATTCTTAAGATTTTGATACATACGATATTAAAATGTTTCGGTATAACATAACAATATTGGACTGTAATATAGTATAGTTATTTATAGCATTTCTTTTTTATAACTGTGGTGAATTCCAAGATTTCTCATTTCCACTCTTAAGATTTTGATACATGAGATAATAATATGTTTCGGTATGACAATAACATAACCGTTGACCGAACTTTTGGCCGACAAGTATGAAAAATGCGGTATGAAAAGGTTTGTGTACTTGTGATTCTCAGTTTAAAAAATATTATATACGTTTATATATGATAATTTATTAAATTGCTTAAAACATGTTTGTCTCTACCATATATGTTCACTTCAACTATAACTATTTCCTCAGTGGCAGTCTTAAAAGAGTTTCTAGTCTATCTTCATTTTTATACGAGTACTAATTGGGAAAATATTATACGAGTGTTAGACAATAAATATTGTACCAGGAAGGAACCAAATATATAATAGCCTACACGAAAAACCTTCTAACGCTATAATTCTAAATCTTAAAAGAATTTGATAAAACCCCCGCAACAAATTTCGTTAAGTTTTTTCTCTAAAAATGTTTATTTAGCACTATATTTAAAATACACAATTTTATTGAACACTTTTGTATTAAAAATAATCATTTTCATTTCAAAACAAAATTAATGGTATTCCTCTTCCCCCAGCTGAAGGACATGAATGAATTAAGAGCGATTTGTTTATATGCAAGAAAAATACTTTTAATTTAATTAATTGTCGATAGTGTTGTTTTTTTTTTGTACATATTTTTTATTATATTTTTCTTCTCCATAAATTATTGAAACTCTGGCTGGCGCCTGAATACGATTTATTTGAATTTTACTACCCAATTGTTTATCTGAATGAATCTTTGATTCCACTTGATTTGTGGAAAAACTTGTTCTATTTGGCTTCACTTTCAATTGAAATGGCAATTCAAGGTTCATTTTATTATTTTGACCATTAAAAATTAATACATTGTAAATAAATTACAAAATTTATCTAAGTGCTTTCTGATAAATCGTAAAATGTTGATTTATCTAAATGGTGTTTGGATGTGTTCAGCCAAAGACTATTCTAATTGATCGAAATGCCTTATAATAGTTCATTTGATAATTACGAGTACTGAAGCAATTTAAATAGTAATAATAACCAAATTAAAGGTAGTTAATAAGATATAAAAGTAATTCAAAAATTTAATATCGTGATGGCATTAATAAATATAAAGATAGATTTGTTTTCCAACAAACATAAATACCAGAGATCGACAATGGGTATCGTAATTGAAAATATATAAATGTTTGTAAAATAGATACATAATTTGCAAACAAATCGGCTATACTGATGTACCTATAATGGCAACTGAATGTTATTTATTTTTGTACACAACCCGAATATAAATAAATGTGATTGATTCGCAGGGATGTTATTATATAGGGTGTTTTTTTAAGCTAGATAGAACTTTAAATTGTAAAAAGTAACACAAAAAATTAAATTTTGATGAAACATTTTTTTTATTTGTTTCAGTATACTCTGACAAATCATCATGAATAGACTCACGCTTGAACAACGCTACGAAATTATCCAAATTTACTTTGAAAATCAGTCGTCGATTCGCCCCGTTGTTTTATCGCAAAATTGTGTTCAGCGATGAGGCGCATTTTTGGCTTAACGGGTTTGTTAATAAGCAAAATTGCCGCATATGGAGTGAGACCAATCCACAAGAGACCCTACAGACTCCATTACATCCAGAAAAATGCACTGTTTGGTGCGGTTTTCATGCTGGTGGCATCATCGGACCTTATTTCTTCAAAAATGAGGCCGGAGCTCGCGTTACGGTCAATGGAGATCGTTACCGCACCATGATCAATGATTTTTTGTTTGAAAATATGGATGACATTGATCCGGAGGAGATGTGGTTTCAACAGGATGGCGCTACGTGCCATACGGCGAACGCAACCATCGACTTACTGAAATCAAAATTTGGCGATAAGTTGATTTCGAGAAATGGACCTGTCAATTGGCCTCCAAGGTCGTGCGATTTGACACCTCTCGATTATTTCCTGTGGGGCTACGTGAAGTCACTGGTTTATGCTGATAAACCAGCAACAATTGACGCCTTGGAGGCCAGCATTGTTCGTGTTGTTCGTGACATACGGCCAGCAGTGCTCGAAAAAGTGGCCCAAAATTGGACGTCCAGAATGCGCTTCGTCAAGAACAGCCGCGGTGCCCATATGCCCGAAATCATTTTCAAATGTTAATGTCACGTATTGATCTTTGGAATAAAAAAAAATTTTGATTACAATTTAATTTTTTGTGTTATTTTTTACAATTTCAAGTTCTATCGGGCTTAAAAAAACACCCTATACTTGTGAATAAGATGACTCGATCATATCCATTGCAGATCTCTGATACATAAATATATATATATATATATATATATATATATATATATATATATATATATATATATATATATATATATATATATATATATATATATATATATATATATATGTGTGTGTGTGTGTTGTGTTTTCTTACATGCAAACAGGAGTCAAGTTACGTTTATTTGTTTTCAAACCTTCATATTTTTATTGTTTTTTTCCTTCTAAAAGTTGTCTCATTTACCTTTGATATAAATAACCAGTGTTGTCAACTTTTAAATTACAAAAACCCCTTGATCCAAACCAGCGTTGCCTTCAAAAATTTTCAAATAGTGGCACAAAAAGGGGATTTTGAAAAAAGATGACACAAAAAGGGTATTTTTAAGAAAAAAGGGTGGCGTTTTTAAAAAACCATAAAAGCTTAAAAAAATTCTTCAAAATATAATGTAACAATTACATTTAGAAAAATTTTTGAAACATAATTGATACTATCAGTCTAAGTGATATTAATTTTACTCATGTCCAGTTGTAGACTTCGTTTTTATATACAAAATTAGTTAAGTTTTATTTAAGTTAAGTTATATGTAAAGGCAAGATAAATTTTTTCAGTCTTAAGCAATTCCTCATATATAAGTGCGACGAAAGTGTGATATCTTCACTTAAATCCCAAATATGATGGAAAATATTCCATAGAGCAGCTGTTTGTTATTGAAAGAATAGAAACATACTTAAAAAATTATTAAATTAAAGTTAAATGTTATTTACATAACATTTAGCAGATAGTATAGATACATATGTATAAAAATACATACATACTTTCTAGAAATAAAAATTTTATTATCAAATATACGTTAATATACATATACATACATAAGAGCAGCTTAATATAAAACCTCTAAGTTGCTCTAATATGAATGAGAACTGAATATTTATGCATACAGCTGTTCGATAGTTCTCAACAATAAATTCGTGTTTGCAAAAAGGTCAAAAAGGGTATTTAAAAAAAAAGTGTCATAAAAAGTCACATAGACATCAAAAAGGGTCAAATTGACACTTCAGTATCATAAAAGGCAACGCTGATCCAAACAAATAACATGTAACTTGTGGAATATAGCACTGAAACGATGTATTAAAATTCATTTCTTATAATAACGTTTTTATGAAATATATTAGAAACAAGCTGAAACAAGGCGAAACATCAACAACTGCATAAGATATAGAGTCTGAGCAACGCGTTTCAAATGACCCGTATTCTCTTAAGTTGGGCTGAAATAAATATGACTTTTATGTTGTATATGGATGTGTATTCACTTAGCATGTCATATAACATGCGTCTTTATTTTAATAAACATATAATAATATAAAAATAATTTCTCGCTCGAAAAATAAGCGATTCAATACCGCCGGAGTAGTCTCTGAATGTATGTTTGAAGTACCTAATCTGCTATGAGAAGACGGAGGCGAACAAGCTCATAGAAAATAAAACTTCTTTCCTGACGAAGAAGTTTGAGCTCCATTGAAATGCTTTTAGCCATTATTAATATGTTAAGTCATATATGGTAAATTTAACTTGTTTTTCAGAAAATTTCCGCAATTAGAAAAGGGCGCTTCTCAAGTAAAATTGGAATATGTATTCAACGTTATAAATGAGCTCTTTTATACCAGGTGATTAATAAGTTAATGACAAAAGTTGCTTTAATAATATATAGATTTTGATAGTTTTTTTATAGTATTCTGTCACCAAGGATAAGCTCTAGAATGTTGGTATAAGAAGCTATCAACACCAACTCTGAAATGTCGCTTATCACAACTTAAAAATAAAACACTAAAAATGGTGTGAAAAGCACCAAATTGACAACGTTATGAGTGGCCGCTTACGTATCGATATGCATGGCTGTATGCACATTTCTACATACATATATTCTCATGTGTATGGTTGTATGTATATAAGTTTATGGTGCGGATTTTTTTTTTTAGTTTTCATTGTGAATGTTGTTGCTTTTGATGTGCGGTGCCAACGTGTCTGCCAGAAGCAAATTTGCACAACTTACGTTCCCCTACGTTCTCTTCAATTAAAACAAATAATAATAAATTGAGCAGTAGAAGAACGTCATACATATGTATGTATATTCACACATACATACATAGGTATTTAAACATGTACTTACGTACATAAATAAATCAAATGACAGAATCAAAGAAAAAGCATATTTATCGCAACACCGTCCGAACTCAAATTTTTCCGATTTTTTTATACGATACGTTTAGTAAATAAAGTTAATTACTATATACATGGTTCCACAGCATGGTTTGAGTTGACCTTTAATTTTCAAAATAAAACTTAACAATTTTTGGTGTGGTGTTTCATGTTAAATACTTTAAATCTTCTTCACAAAGTTTTGGTATAATAAAAAATATAGGTGAACATTCAAAAAAGTTATTGAACATTCAAAGCATAAAGGTAATTCTGGCGCATAAAGGTGATTCTGTATATTTAACGCTTTCAAAAGACATTCCCATCAACCGTACAAGAGATTTTTTTAGTCGATGAAAAATATTTGTTTCAATGAAATTCGCGGACGCGTCACTCAGGTCCAAAAGAATGCACGTCAAGCACGACATCCCCTTCTTTGTGGCAGCAATAAGATATCCAAGTCTTTAACACTTTTATCAAATTTTAGTGCGAAGTTCAAGGACCTCAATTTTGCTTTGATAGTCCCAGTTTACATTGTTCAACTTTTGCCGTCACAATTTTTGTCGTTTTTTTTTTTTTTATTTAAAATTTCACTTACATTTATATTGTAAAATTTTTATCGTAGGGCGAGTGCAGGCATATGTGTACCCCTTTCTCACCGTCAAGATAAGAATTGCAGTTGTAGAATGTAAACTAGAAGAAATAAATTTTCAAACTAGTTTTTTTTTTCTTTTAGTTTTTTTTTTTTTTTGTGAAGAACTTGAATATTTTTTATTTTATATTCCTTTTTAAAATGTGATTCCTGAAAATTTTGCCAAAAAAAGGAAATATCGACAAAAGTACATACATATGTATATGTACAATATATGAGTATTTTATAAAATTCAAAACTAAATCTTAAGTTTGAAAATTTAGTGCAAAGAAGTGTAAGGTCTAAGAACCTAGGATCTAGATTAGAGCTCATTTTTTTAATGACGAAAATCGTTTTAAAATCACATGTAATTCTAAAATCAAATGTGGTTTTAAAAGCAAATGTAGTTTTACCATTACGTGTAGTTTTAAATTCATATGTCGGTTTTAAATCGCAAGTGCTTTTAACATGACGTGTGCATGTAATTTGTAGAATCTAGAATGAATATTTTATAAAATGTATGAGTATTTTATGAAATGTATGAATATTTTATAAAAATCAAAATAAAACCTTAAAACAAATTTAAGACCATATGTATTAAGATCAAGATAAGAGATATTTTTTTATAAATGACGAAAATTCGCCCCTGTGGGTTTAATATCACATGTTTTAAAGCACATATGGGACTAAAATGAAATGTGATTTTAAAATCATTAGACGTTTAAGAATGTCATGTGGTTTTAAAATCACTTGTGGTTTTAAAATCACTTGTGGTTTCAAAACCACATGTGGTTTTATATGAGGTTTTAGAATGTCATTTGGTTTCAAAATCACTTGTGGTTTCAAAACCACATGTGAAACCACATGTGGTTTTTTTTCACATGGGGTTTTAAATCACTTACGATTTTAAAATCACTGTTGTTT
The DNA here is from genome assembly GCA_914767995.1 of Thecocarcelia acutangulata. Taxonomy (NCBI): domain Eukaryota; kingdom Metazoa; phylum Arthropoda; class Insecta; order Diptera; family Tachinidae; genus Thecocarcelia; species Thecocarcelia acutangulata. The sequence goes on along the minus strand of OU612096.1, from coordinate 119,182,517 downwards.
TATATTCGTATGTAGTGTTTAAATCACATGTAATTCACAGAATCTAAATATTTAAAGAGAAATTAATATCTGACAGCTCGTCAAAAGCATCAGAAAAATATTACATTTTAAATATTTAAAACCGGTATCAAACAGATCTTAAACAAAATTCTTAAGTTAAACTCAAACTCAGTCGTATCGTGCATCAATGTATTTGGAGAGACAATTTCATTAAACTCACAAAAAATATATTTGAAAATTGTTTTTGCTTTGAAGTTTTGTCTTTGAAATTGTCTCTCCAACTACATTGATACACGTTACGACTGAGGTTGTGAATTCGGCAATTATATGCTAAAAGGCAAATTTACTACTTATGACAGTTTTCCCGCAAAAGCATTGTCATACATGCCACTACTTAACTCATAAGTATAAGACTTAAAATTGCATGCATGTTTTTTCTTTTATCTTAAGAAACCTTACGAGTAGAAGACTGTAAAAAGGAACGCGAAAATGGCAAACTGCAATATTTTTTTTTCTTTGGCAAATAATTGAATTGTACAATTATCTTTTGACCTTTCCTGCTATTAAGTTAAACGCGGTGGCAATTCCTAAGACAATTTCAACACATGCTGTAAAAATGGCATACTTGAGTTTTGAAATTTTATAACATTTAGTAATTTATGTTTATTGACAAGAAAATTTATGGAAATACCCGATGCCTTGAAAGTTTGAAAGATTTTTCTGTTCTTTTTTTTTATTTTCACCAATTTATTTCATTAAACGTTTCCTGTCTTAAAATATAAATGTGTTTGTTCGACATTCACGTCAATTTTAATAATTTAGAAGGCATATAAGTAGGTGTAGGTGGAAAAGCTGGAATTTTATAGGTGTAGATATTTATATTTATATGGACAAACCGATATTTAAATACAGCGGATATATGTATGTATATCGCCCACATTTTAAAGCCGATATGTCGGTACATCGATTTTATATTATTTTCTATACATTATAGCCGCTTTTCAACTGTTTACTACACTGGCACCACAGTACGTACGCCTGATATGTTATGGAAACGAAATTTGAGAAAAAGGCGATTTTGTCATATCTTGAAACAGTCAAAGCGGAGAAACTTAAAATAATTTTATATATCACCCGATAGATATGCACCTGCTATAAATTTAGCTGACCCAGATAAAAGAAACATAACAACAGGGAATAACATCAAGCAAAAAGTGCTCTTGGTGTTCATATACGATGAATACAGATGTGATTAACATACATACATACGAGTACATATACATGGTCTGATCAAAAACTTTAAAATTTTGTGAGGTACCAAAGTTCGATTTTTGCATTTGTTTTCTGTTATGTGTGTACATATGTCTATTATATATATTAACAATATCAGCCATTTTGGATTGTCAGTTTGTTTTTGACAGATAAAAAGGTTAGTCGTGTTTTGCTGTGCTCTTCGATTTTTTTACAAAATTTTGAGCAAAAACAACGTCGCATGGATATCGCTCAGGAGCTGTTGAACATCGTCAAAAAAATTCTTTTTTGTGTGAATAGGTTTCAAACGATTTATCGAAAGAGCGATTTTTTTTAGAAAAGTAAATATCGATGCACTTTGAAAATATCGGCACCATAAAGATATATCGATACATTTTTCACATTTGCCCATCACTACTCCAACCTCTTGTTATTTTGAAAAATTCTATCATTTATGAAGCTGATATGTACGTAGATATTAAAAAATTTTCCTGTTAAAATGTATGTATATACATATATACATATGTATGTATGTATATACTGTTTGCTTTTATGTATGTTATCATCAAAAGGCAAAAGCAACAGACAAAAAAGGCCACTGTCACTTCGATTTACGTCTACAATGATTTTTGCATGTTCATATTCCCAATCAGGGGAACCACTAATTTAGACAAACATAACATAAAATATATATTGATATATTGCATCAGTTCAAAGATATTTTTAAAAAGATTCGAAAACACGGTTCAGGTCTTTTAGGGGCTTTAAAATGAAATGAAAATATTATAGATTCACCATATAACTATTTAAGAATGCTAATGACAGTTGATACAACTAAGGATACAGCTGTTTACACGAAATGTTTAAGCACTTGTGTATACAACATCGTTTTTGCTTTTGTATTGTGATGGATCGTGTTTAGCCGTTAAGTACTGCATTACAAAGCCTACGTTACTCGAATTGAATAATGATTAGTTTCTTTTTTTCAGTAAATTTCCCTTTGCACAGGGGTTTTACTCTCATCTAGCATCTATTTTTTATTATAACATTTTATGATACGCAACTTTTTTATAGATTTTGCTTATCAATATTTTCCGATCATCTTTTCAATTCATTGATAGAGAACTTTTTGCTGTATTGTGAATGAATGTATTTCACCATTAAGCTATGCTTTTTATACAAGTAACCTCATGTTAGTGGCCATTTCTACTGATTACTATTTGTGTGATTTTTCAGTGTAATGAAATTCACTTAGCGGAGGTTTTAAATCCCTTAGCAATCTTTTTATATATTTATCATATATTTTTGAGTATTTTTCCAATTAATATCAAGTGGTTTGCAACTTGCTAAAATTTTATTCTTCACTCACAATTTACACAGAAAGAGTTGTTTCGAAATTCTTGTAATCCAGTTTATTTGACATTTTTACTAAATATTTCCTTATACCGATCAACGAACTCCAGCTAGAGCTGATCACTAATTTGTTTATATGCTGATCACTTATTTGTTTATATGTATGTTTGCAATACTCTCGAAACCCATGTTATATAAGTGATGATTAGTGCTAGTTTACACACAACAATTCAGACTCGTCAAGTCTTGAGTTTGTGGGAGAACGGGGAGAAGAGAATAGAATAGAGTGCAGATTTGACAGTACCAGTAAGTTTGAAACAAAATGTGAAAAAAATTTTAAAACTTGAAAGCAAAACAACTTGAACTTGACGACGTAAAGCTTTTGTGTGTGAACGAACGTAAATGCAAGTTCAAAATGAAATTGGGGCAGAATTGATCAAGAAAGCCTCATGTGTGTAAACTGGGACTTACATATGTACATATATAATACTGTATATACAGTATTGCCGCTCGTTCGAAAGTTGTAGTTACCGTATTGTTTGCGGGCAAGTCAGGGATTTTGGAGATGCAGGAAGTGGATTTTGGGAATTCGCAAAAAAATCGGAATTACTCCGATAGCCGGTTTGGAACCAGTTTTTCGTACTTTGTGCGCATTTTGGCCGTGGAAGATGTGTCTGAACTATAAACGGCCATTCGCATTAGTGCAAAAACTTGAAGTTGCCATATTGTTTTCGGCAACATGTGGAATTTTTGCGATTCTTAAAGCCGATTTTGGAAATTAAAATAAAATCGGAAGCATAAAACAAATAATTATCTGATTACATAGATAAGAAGAAGCTTAAGCAATGGCGAATACAAAATTTTAAACTTTTATTGAAGCGTTTTAAACTATATTTACTTTGTCTTAATTTCATTATTTTAGTTTTAGTGCAAATATAATTTAATTGTTGGCTTAAAAATGGCTGTTGAATTTATAGTTTCGCATTTGTTGTTTAAATTTTAAGGTCACTTAAATGCATGGCCAATGATCAGGTTTCTGGTCACCCTGCTTATGACAATAATAAACAAGCACCAACATCAAAGCTGATCAAGAACCCATAATAACACCGACCTACAGTCTGCTGCATTGACGTTAATCGAAAGTGCTTTTAATGGGTGATTCAACGCGATTGATGTGATGTCAATTCCAATTATCTCTTGTGAAATAAATTAGAAGGCAAAAAAAACCACAACAAAAATATTTTTAATTTGAATTTATTGTGATCTTTAGATCTTTTTCAGAAATATATAAAAGGTGTGTCGCACGAAAAGACTTGCAAATCATGAAACCAGCAAAACCAATAAATTTATTTTATGAAACCCAGATAATTTATTTCAAATTTAAATTCAAAATAATTTCATTAAAAATGTGATTTTAAAATTGTATTATTTAGAGGATTAAAGTAAATAAGTCTTATCGTTTAATTATTTTGAAAAAAAAGTTAAATGACGACATTTATATTGTGGTTGTGTGGCAAAAAGTCATGTCTAAGAAGCATGTCCTTTGGCCTAGTTTACATTTGTAAAATTTTTTTTCCAGCAATTTTTGTTGTCCCTTTTTTTAGACTGCATTTGCATTTACATTGTGAGATTTTCTAAGCAACAATTCGTTATTAAAGTACATACGAGTACATAAGTATGTATTTATTTGAAAAAAGCATATGCGAAAACAGACCTGCAGCTAACTTCACATTTAAAAACAAATCGCACGATTAAATTTAGTGTGTACTAGAGTAGCTCACATTTCATACAGAACAAAAAATTGTACCAATCACTCAAATGGATTAAAAAGTTTCAAAAATTATTATTTTTTGGTTTTTTTGCACGCCTCTAAATACCGTCTTTTTAGTATTTTGTTCACTGTGTCAGCATTTTTAGTCCGATTATAACATTTTATGTACTAGTGTTTATGGCTCTGTAAGGGCTACATTTTTATCTTTAATAGTTTTTCCCTACCACGTCAAATTCTAGGCATGATATTTTTAAACTCGCCCCCATCCCCTTTTGTTAAATATTTCAGAGTCGAGTTTTTAAATTCCCAACAAAATAAGAATCGCAATAAATTTGGGTCTTCCTTTTTTTTCTTCTTACTCTCATTAGGTATTTTTAAATATGTTTTATTTTCTTTCTTTTCACAAGGTGAACAGTAACAAAATAAATGGAATAATTAAACGGTTCAAAATCTTCATGCGTACTCAAAATGATTTTGCTTTGAAAGAATATATGAAAAGTCATGACTTTAAATCATGGTATAAATGCAGCCAACTATTTCGTTTAATTTGTTTTTACCAACTTTGTTTTATTTAAATTTAGTAACAAAATATTTTGTATTTAATGATATTTTGTTTTTATAAAAATTTATAAATTGTGTACAAAAAATACAACACCTAACAAATTATTTTCACAAAATCTACATCGATTTACAATTTTCATTATGAAGTTTCAAAGTGAATTTTTATTGATGCTTTAAGCTTTAAGCTGCATTTAGCCAATCAATTGCAATCACTCTTTAACATTTAAATAATATAGCACAAAGTAATGATCATTAACTTTATTAATTGATGCACACCCTGATAAAATAGAGTTAAAAAAATAAGCAAATTATTGACTTTATATATTAAACTTAAACAATGACTTAATCGAATGAATGTCAATATAATAAATGACAACAACTTAATCAAAAGCAATACTTTGCTTTGCCAGACCAACACATTAAACCTTCATGCCAGTCCAACTGCATTAAAACAAATGCTCATACATCATACAAACAGCCAACAGAATTAAGATAATTCAAACAAACATAAATCTTATGGAAACGCCACAAGAATAGAAACATGTTCTCTCATTTTATTTAATAAAAAAAAGAAAAAAATCTTGATAATGAACAACAACTGATGCTGCTGCTGCTGCCGCTGCTGCAACAAGTGCTTTACAAATATGGATATGCAACATGATTTTCAAGTTCAATTTGGTTTTAATTTAATTGTGAATAAATTAATGTGTTAAGCAATTTTATTATTCATGGGGGCTTTTCCATAGAGATACAGTTTCTCGCAAACACTTTCCAAATTTCAATTTAAAAGAAAATATTAAAGAATTCCAACTAAAGTTGGAGGATGTAAAATAAAATAAGCTGTGGCTACACATGTGCGGAAATACCCATATACTCTTATGGTCTGATCAAAAAATAACAGGTATTTTCAAATATTGTGAGTTACCTATGTTCGATTTTCGTATTTTTTTCTTTTATGCTGTTATCAGTGTTGCCAAGCGTAGGAATTTTTCCCTTTTCCCACTTATTCCCAAAGATTTATTTGTTTATTTCCACATGTAGAGAAAAAAGGACAGATTTTGTATGATTATGCTTTATGTAGGGAATTTTTAAATCATCACAAATCAGCATTTTTATTATACTATTATGATTTTTCCAACTATGAGGAAAAATCGTTGCCAAAATTTGATATGTATGGATTTTTATCCAATTTATACCTATACAACGTTAAATATTTTAACAATAAGTAGTTCCCAATTATGCCAAAATTATTCAAATCGTATTAAGACTGATGGAAGGGGGTTTTTCTATAACTACCAACGAACGTAAACAAAGATAAGAGAACTAGACCGCAAAGTTTCAAATTCCATCTCATTTGCAAGCTTTTTAATTAATCGCATACATTTTAGATGTACACTCCCTAAACGCCTTAAAAAGCTTTAATCACAAAGAACTCCTAACAAAGCAATAGAAAGGCCTTTTTCCCACAAATACACCTCGTGGTATAGGAATAAACAACGGGCCTCTACACGTGTCCCACGGGATCCCAATTTGCACGAAAAGCGTTCTCGTACTTTGAAATTGGCCAAATGAGAGCGCTTTTGAGAGAATAGTATGCATTATCTTCTTGCACGAAACAGCCCGTACTTTTTCAAGTAGTTGAGCAATCAGCTGTTCGAAAAATAAACAATAACAAAGAAACAAAGTTTATTTGAATCAACTTGTATACAAATCATATCGATGTTTTTACATAAACATTAAAGAAAGCGGAATGTGCAAAAGACTTTAAAAGCCCAAAAGTGTAAAATATCATAGTATTTTTCGCGTTAAACTAAATGTCAATTTTTGTTGCTACATCAAAACACAGCATAAGTTTGTTTTTGGGCTAGAAATTCGGTTTTTTGCTTTAGGTAAATTTTTTCGGTAAACTTGACCGGAAAGTAAAGAAACACACCTAATATAAGGACAGAGAAAGTTGATACAATGGGCACTAATGGATGCTTTACCAACCACAAAACACACAAGGTTAAATCAAAACATAGGAAAAAATCAACTGCAGCTGCAAAAGATTCAACGTAGGTTAAAAGTCAGTCAAGTTTGGTACTTTGCTATGGATCCCTCACATTGCCCCTAGAACAAGCAACAATCTAATAGGACATTTACATCTACCTAAAATCTACTAGATTTAAAAAAAAAACTAAATCACTTTCACTTTTTGACATCTTGTAAGATTTCATTTTCATAAAATTTATTTTTGCAAAGGGTTTGGTATTAATAATTATATCACAATTAATCATCTAAAAGTATAGTTTTTCCTTTATGGCAGCGTAGTATTTTTAAGTACTGCTGTGAACAATAGTAATAGAGTACTTATATAAATCTACTGTTATAATTTTCATCATAAAAGTATTATATGTCCGCCTTCTTCTTTTGACGTTTCATTTGTCAAATAGAAAAAAGACTTGGTTACCAGACTGTTATTGCAGGGTTGATATACGTATTCACACAGGCGGTGTTCTCACGATGGGTATGAGGGTGTGCGCAGTTGGCATGACAACTATCAATTCTGTTGTTCGCCGTCGTCACAATTTCGCCAAAATCTAGTTGTTTTAACGTGCTGTAACACGGTTGAAAAATGAAAGCGGGTTTTTTTCCCCATGAAAACAAATTCAAACACTGTATTGATTTGTAAAAAATATAAAATAGGTTGTTTTATTAGTTCATTAATTAGGAAAAATTAGTTTTAAATTCTATGCGCTATGTTGTTTGTGATGCATATTTTGATAAGTTAGAAAATCATTGGTTTCGGTTATATATTTTCTTGCCGGTTTAATATTTGCACCACCGGCTGTTTTCTTTAACCAAGATTGAATTTGACCGCTTTTTTGTTTTTACGAATGTCAGAAAGTGTTGGGGGCATCAATAAAAAACAGACCAGGGATGGATAATCCAACGCCTTGTTCATTCAAATGAACACTAGTCGCAATGTAGATTTCATTTTGTATGGGAAATCTCGTCAAAATCAACTAGGTTTGACCCGAAATACCGACCGCAATGCTACTTGTTTTTGAACCGAGTTTTTAAAAAAATCATGACTATCAGGGCTGTTCTGCAAATCACTTTTTGTGAAAGTGATTTGAAATCACAAAAAAGGTGTTCTGCACACAAAATATCATTTTACCTTTTATATTTATTAGAAGGAATTACTCTTATTTTGCAAATAATACCGCGAATAAAAAAATTCAACCTGAAAATAAAAATATCAGTAAATTGAACCAAAAAACAGCAGTTTTTTGTGCTTTAGAAGAGTGTAAATCACATCGAAAGTCATAAAAAATTGTGATTTACAGGACAGGCACAAATCACATTTGTGCTTTTGAAACGGCATGTGCTTTGAAATCACGTGATTTTTAGAACAGGCCTGTATAATTTACTATGGTAGTGAAAAAGTATTAAAGAGCTGCAGTCATCAATATATAAAATGTTATGATCGTACTAGAAACGATGACACAGTGACATAATACTAAAATACATATTTGTAAGCGCGGCAAAAAAAAAACCAATTTTCGAATTGTTTTCACATTGCATTTAATCCTAAGGGGTGATTGATACAATTTTTTTTCTTTTTGTTTTGTATAGAAAGTGGTCCTCCCGGGGAACAGGTTTTGCCTTGGCGTATTCCTAACTTGGGCACTCTGAAGGTGAACCACAATTACACGAAGAAAGTTTTATTGTTGTACTAAACAAACTTTCAACATTTTTAATGACACTAACTTTTTCTAAAGCTGCTCATGCAAAATGTTAATCCAAATTAAGTGCATTCACCCCCCAATGTGCAGCTTTAGAAAAATCAAGCATTTTAACTTTTGATTTGATGTGAACTAACGCAAAAAAGAGTTTTTTTTAAACTGTACCTTTCGTAGTGAATTTAACTTTGTGGCTTTTTTACTATCTATATAACTTTTAATTAAAATTATAAACCTTTAAGCTTCTTTATTAATTGGTTTTTGTGTTCAATCTTTTTCAGTATCAAATGGCGCAAAATATATGTATGTACTCGCTTGTATGTATTACATATACATGATACAGTTAACCGGTTTAAAAATACATTTCCATTTTTTAATTTCCATTTAATTAATTAATGTTGCACATAAATTTTCTTTTTTTTTTTTGGCAATCAACTTTTTAATGAACCATAAATTTTTATTAAATTTTTGTAGCAAAATTTAAATAAAATTTTGTAATAAAAAAATGTTTTAACTTTTTTTTATTACAATTTTATTTATAAGTTTATTATTATGTTAATTTTTTTCATCATATTTTTTTTTATCGTATCTCACAAATTTATGACCACATGCGTGCAATTTAAATTAAAAATAAAATGTAAATTTGTGTGAAGTTTTTTTCTTGCATCCATTTTTTCTTTTTAACCACAACGAATGCAATTAAATGCATTCAATTATAAAACGTAAAGTCATGAATTTTATATGCAGTACAGGCCATATACTAGTGAAGTAAAAAATACGAAGCAGAGGCGTACGCTCGCTTGCAGGCTGGTGATAAAAGAAATTTTTCGCAATAAAAAAATTTTTAGGTAAAAAAAAAAAAACAATTAAAAAAGTATTATCGAAATTTTTATAATCAAAATTCAATTATTTTTCTTTTTTAAATACAAATTATGACGATTGATCAGTAGCAAGTCAGGCTTTTGGAAAATATTAAAGGCTAGAAAGTTTCCAAGACAAAAAAAATTTTGTAATAAAAGTACAACTACAGTGAACTCGCGATAACTTGAACTAGTTTTCAACAAGTTGAGCTTGATCATGTTATCTAGTATCCATTTAAAACAAAAAATTGGCTACCCTATCTTAAATAGTAAGGCTATTTTAATAGGTAAGAATACTAAGCACTATTTTAAATTAATTATTTATTTAATTTCTTTTAACATAAATAAAATGCAATGTATTTAGTTCACTGTGCCTTTGATAAAGAACAAAAAAAAAATAGTGTAAAGTATATAAAATAAATAAAAGGATGCAAGAAATTCATATCTAATTATAAAAAAAAATTAATTCCCAAAATCGGCTTCAGAAATTGCCAAAATACCGCACTTCTTCAGGAACAATATGGCAAGTTAAATTTTTACACTAAATGGAATGACCTTTAATAGTTCAGATGCATATTTCACGACAAAAATGCGCACCGAATATGAAAAACCGGTTAGCGAAGCAGTTCCGAGTGTTTTAGTAATTCCCAAAAACAGCTTCGGGAAACACTTCCCCAGAAGCAACACAACAACTTAAATTTTTGCGACAAAGCGAATGACCGTTTATAGCTCAGATGCATGTTCGACGGCAAAAACGCGCAACAAATATACAATACCCGTTCCAAACTGGTTAGCGAAGTGATTCCTAATTTTTTTCATTATTGGGAAATTACCAAAATCGGCTTCGTAAATCACTGATATCCCTGAACCCTTTTTCCGGAAGCAATACGGCCAAATGGTTTCTAATTTTTTGCGAATTCCCAAAATCTACTTCGTGCATCCCCGAAATCCCTTCACTTCCCCGGAAGCAATACAGCCAAAACGCGTACTGAATATGAAAAACTGATTCCAAACCGGTTATCGAAGTGGTTCCGAATTTATTTGTGAATTCCCAAAATCCGCTTCGTAAATCCCCGAAATCCCTCCACTTCCCTGGAAGCAATACGACCAAAACGCGCACCGAATATGAAAAACTGGTTCCAAACCGATTATCAAAGTGGTTCCAAATTCTTTTGGGGTGTTCCCAAAATCCACTTTATTTTTTATTATTTTATCGCAAAAGCACTGAAATAGATTCTCCGGACATATGTGGTATCTCAGCGGTAAAGTTGTTGATCATTTGATAAAAAAAAATGTCGCCTATGAAACCAAACATAAAGTAAAGAACGCATTTCATAGATTTAAAAATGAAAAGTATAGCAATACCGAAGAGAGTGACGAAGAAGGCGAGGCGAATAAAGGCATGAGTGCGAGGCTTAGACAATTAAGATCGTTAATCATATATGTATATTCGTATTGAAAGATGTAAGACGTATGTGAACTGAACACAAATAGTGAAAGAACTATTTCATGAACCAGTACTATATTATGAAGCAACCAAATTCTTCCTGTACTTTCAACTATCAATAGACTTTAAGACTGCTGAGCTGAAAATCTGGAAAGAATTCGACAACTACCAGAAAATTATAGAAATATTACAGAAATCACACACTGTTAGTGATGATACAACACATTGTGCCTTACGCATCGTCTTCACGTCTTAAACATGACATGGGCATAACGTCGGCAGAGCGAAGGTAAAAATAAGTTCATGTTCTTATATGTGGCGAATACGCTACCTTATCAAAGTGTTCAGTTCGGCGCCATTTTGTGTATTTTTGTTCGTGACGGCCAACTTCATGGCGAACATCGATGCTCAGCCATATACGCACGACCATCGATGTCAGAGCATAAACGAAACATGGGCATGAACGGTCCACATTAGCCATATGCGATGTTCGAAATGATGCTCATACCATGTTCATGGCTAATGGAGACCCCCAGTTAACGAGGAAGAGGAAGTATTTTTGTTTCAAGTTATCGCAGGAAATAATCAATATCGCTCGTATATTGAAAATGTATTAATTTAACTACATAATACTTAATACTATTCAATTAATTTTTTTTCGATTAAATTTCGTTATGGGGACGACCCTAATGCTTGCAGATTGAAGTTAGGTATATTCTACAAAAATATTGGGTTTACAAAAATATTGGAAGTCGGTCATACATTCGGCGCCTTTAGAGGCCGTTTGGGCTCAGTTTGGGCAGTTGATAGTTAAATGTTAAAAACTAGTATTTTGTATGGGAGCACCCTTAAGAAAGTAGATATGTTTACAAGATATGTAGAGTGAGAAATATTAATGGGATTCGGTCTTACATTTTCTAGATATTTCTGTCACTTTGCCCTGCTCACAAGCTCACTGCTGCCTTTAACTTTGACTTTAAGGATTCCCTGGAGATCATATGTATGGGTGTACTTGCATAAAATACTTTCTATTCTTTACAAATTACACCCCAGTGTAGTTAAAAGACGTGTGGGAGACGAATATTCCATATAATTCCTACTTAAATAAGGTGAAGACAAAAGTGTTCATTGTGCCATCAACCGTGAACAATCCGCTTAAAAATTTTCCGTTATTTTAAAAATATCGCATTTTCTCTGCTGTTTACAGCACTCACCATAAATGGCCTTGTACCAACATGTTTACTCGTAAATCGGATTTAATATTTATTAATTAAATTTTAAATGGTGACTGCCGGTCTGTTTAAACAGATTTAATTTTTCCCTAGAAACAACAATTTATTAAAACTAATTACAAATAAATTTTCTCATAATCTACCAACAGTTATTAACTACATGTTACATGTAATTCAAGTAGTAATTTCTAATGAAATTATTAATTGATCAAAACGTTTCATCTGTCGGCCAAGTTAAAACGAAATTCATAGTCCGCTGTACGAGTATACTCGCACCTTGTTGTGGTAAATTTTGTATGGAAAATTTTAATGATGTTGCCTACAGTTAATAATCTGTAATTTTTTATTTCCAATTCTGACTTAAATATAATAAAGCTAATTCATCGAATAAAAACTGACAACTGAAAAAGATTAGAAAATGATCTAATCAAATGCAATTAAGTATAAAAAAAAACAAAACAAAACCAACAGCTGCAGAGACGGACATTAAAGTGACTGGTTGCATACATGACTATTGTCAAGTAGACAAAAACTGTTATTAAATGCAACTAACAACAACAATGGTGGCAACTGCTATTATCCAACATGTTGTTTCCATAGTTCGAACCGCTAATTTGTGTAATAGACGTTAAATTACTGAGATGGGGAAAGTCGGCAAAGGGAGGCGTTATTTAAAAATTGAACTATAGTTGTTTTTTTTTTTCTACACTGAAAATAATTTTACATCACATGACTGTGCCAAAATCGAAGGGTGTATAGTAGAGCTGTGCCGGGTGGATCATTTCAATAACCGGTCACTTTCGTACAACTACAAAAGACTGATACGTTCGTTCATATCGTTCAATCGATCATTTGGAACGAACGGTCATTTTCAACACAGCTCGGTAAAATAAACAAAATAAAATGGCGAAATAAAAAGTGATAAAAATTTATTGTTTTAAAAAGAGAAAATAATGTTAATAATTTCCACTATTGTTAAACAAAACAACAAAAACAAAAGAACATGGCATACAAAGAATGAAAGATATATGAATAAAAGCTTTCCAAATTGAACGGCTAAATATTGGATTGCTGAACTCAAAAGCGACTGAACAAGCACTGCAACAACAACATGAACGGGAGGGCCAAAAGAGGTGGTTACTGAAGAACATATCAAAAAAATCCTCGATATCGTTATGAATGATAGCCGAGTCACGTTACGCGAGCTTGTTGATATGGTAAAGATATCAAATGAACGTGTGTTCAACATTTTGCATGAACATTTGCAAGTGCAAAAGCTTTCGGGAAGATGGGTGCCGCTTTTGCTCAGTGTCGTACAAAAATCAGCTGTGTTTGGACATGATAAAACGTAATCGTGTTGATTTTTGGCGCCGATTAATGATGGGACGTGAGTCCACCACTACCACCTGAAAACAAAAATCAATCGAAACAGTAGTTGGAAGCTGGTGGAGGCGCTCCGAAGAAGGCGTAGACAATGAAATCGGCTGGCAAGGCTATGGCCTCTGTATTTTGAGATGCACACGGAATATTGCTCATAGATTATCTTGAAAAAGGATCCGCAATCACAGGAGAGTATTATCGTGCATTATTGGGCCAATAGATTGATGCAATCAAGAATTTCTATTAGACAACGCATTAGATACGATACCAAAATTACGTAAAATACACCGCCTATTGATTGATCTTCCTCCTTATAGTCCAGATTAAGCTCCTATTGATTTAGTTCTGTTTGCCAAGTTGAAAAAATGGCTCGCAGAAAGAAGATTCATGGAAGAAGTGAGTGAGAATCGAAACTAACGCGTATTTTAAGGGGTTCCCAAATTAGTTTTATTCAGATGGTATAAAAAAGTTGGAATATCGTCTTGAGCTAAAAGGAGAATATGTTGAGAAATTAATGCTTTTTCAAAAAAACTGTTTTTTTCCTTCCTAGGTAGCTTCAATATCAATCCGCCCTCGTAGGTGTGGATATGCAAATCTCAAGCACATTATTATACTTTGTTGATTTGCAGGTAGAAGTGTCTACTAGCAAAATACTCGTACGTGTGAATTTTGTTGGTGTTGTATTAAGTATAGCAGTGCCACTAGCTGGTAAAGCTGACTGGCGAAGCGAAATGATCATCTTATTGTATGTGGCGAATAATTCGTTTTATTAATGTTGACGCCTGCAATACTTTTTCATGGGAATGAAACTTCGGAACTACATAGCGCACTTGGTAAAATTGCCTTGATTTCTGTGCATAAAGTTATACTTTTTTTGTTTATGTTACCACAGTTATACAATTATAAAGTCATTGAATTTAACATGAAACCACATTAAAATAACATGAATATGTTAGAATGACATTGATTAAACACGAATGATATTAATATAGTTATACTGTAACAAGTTTAGTTGCCACAAGCTTACTTTTACTTTTTAGACTTTTTCGCCTTCAGTTTTCTTATCAAATTTCAAGCTTAGTTCCCCAGCGTTTATAAATCAGCCAATTCTATATTTTCCTATAGTAAAAGTAACTCCCTTATACTCTGCTTATAACAGCTAATATAAATTAATAAATAAATATTGGGAGTAGCGTTACCATAGGAATAGAATATTAATGTAAAGTAATTTAGTTTAAACATGAAATTTTATTAAAATAACACAAATGTGAAGGAATGATATTGATTATAAGGGAATCTTATAAGTTTAAGGGGTTATATTGTTAATCATTTAGATCGTTTAGTTAACGCAGGCTTAAAAGCCTAATACTTTTACATGCCTTCAATGCAAAAACCACGGCGTTATCATCTTACAGGATCATTAATTAGCTTTTATTTTGAGTAACTTATGCGACATTTTTTGTTTTACACGTCTTCATTTTTAATTAAAAGCTTTCGTGATGATTTAACATGATTTCAAGTTAAAATCATGTATTAATTTTCTTTTCATCCATATACTCATAATACAACGTCATACAGTCTTACGTATTGGCGTTTTGAGTATAAACTTAGTTTATTATTAAACGTTATTCATTTGTTTTCTGTGTAAAACCTATCTGTAGTAATATTAAGTTTTAATTTCTTTAAGTGTTAGTGCAAAATGTTCTAAAATACTAGCGGCAAAAATTTAATGATAGCTAATGGCTTCTAAAGCAATTACAAAAGCACAACCACTACAAAAAAAAATAAATATTACAGCGAATCGCTACAGACAGCTTGTCGCCGAGCGACTGTTTGATTTCAATATGATCTGGCAGAGAGGTTACAAGATTTGAAAGGGAAGAAAAAATGAAAAATTTCAAATAAAAAAAAAAAAAAACACTTGTTTTTAAACTTCTGCAGAATTTCATTTGATATCACGATATTTTTGCATTATTTTTCCATTTAATAATTCTAGAACATTTTCTTTTTAATGTTTTTTTTTTTTGCTCCTCTTTTATTGCTTCAGGTTTTAATTAAATTATAAGTAATTTTTTCTGCTTTTCTTTCTCTTAAATTACCATAAATACATACAATTAAACAAACATTCATATTAATATTCATTTCAGCATTTCTGCATTTAGACTTGTAGCATTAAATGAATAAGCCAAGTTACTTGAAATGTGTTCAGCACACAAAAGATTGCAAAAAACAAAAAAAAAAAAAAAGCGAAACAGTACAAGTATTTTTTCAGGTCATGCACACGCACTGCTGCAAATCATGACTCATTATAAAAGAAACAATAAAATTAACTATACAATAATTTCATTTAATATTTTTTTTTTTTTTTTTTTTTTTTGCTTTTCATTATAATCGCACAACATTTTCCATAACAATAGAGAAATAAACCTTTTGCTGTTTCTAATTCCAAATAAAAAAAAAACTAAAAAATGCTTACATATATATTTTCAACACAGACTTTCTGTTTGCAACATTCAGCAGTTTTAAGCAGAAATATGAAAATTAAATCATACGAAAAAACATTGAATAAGCAGAGTAAAATTAATAATAAAGAAAACATTATTGCTAATTAAGAATACCATTTTTTCCTCAAACAAATCTCTTTGGTAAAAATTCTATTTAATTAAATAAATAAATAAAGTTAAGGCATGCACAAAGTTATTTTCATCAACAGAGAAAGAACGGGCTAAATTACCATTTTGATTCTAATAAAACAAAGATTTTTCTTTGTAAAAACATGAAAAAAAGATAGATAATATACGAGCAAGCACTTAACATAACATAACATAACATAACATAACATAATAACATAACATAACATAACATAACATAACATAACATAACATAACATAACATAGCATAACATAACATAACATAACATAACATAACATAACATAACATAACATAACTTAACATAACATAATATAACATAACATAACATAACATAACATAACATAACATAACATAACATAACATAACATAACATAACATAACATAACATAATATAACATAACATAACATAACATAACATAACATAACATAACATAACATAACATAACATAACATAACATAACATAACATAACATAACATAACATAACATAACATAACATAACATAACATAACATAACATAACATAACATAACATAACATAACATTACATAACATAACATAACCTAACATAACATAACATAACATAACATAACATGCATTAGTTAAAGAGCCAAAATCCAAGATTTTGGCTCTTTAACTAATGCATATTTTTCAGCTAAAAATCCGTCTCATTTAGTAGAAGTATATCCGCCATATGCAAAAAAAACTTAACAAAGCTTGGTAAGTAAGCAATTGTTAAGAAAAATTTCCTAACGTTGTATACAAAAACAATTGTTAGCTTACCATTCGTTTAAAGTTGAATTCAGTACACTTTAACTATACGTTAAAATGACATTTGACTTGCCGTTTGTTATTTTTCTTGAAAACGGGGTCGAAAAATTAGAAGCAAGCAATTATTTTTATTATATAAATTAATTTAAATATTACATTCTATATAAACTGAAAATATTAATTTTGAAAGAAAAATTATGGTCGTGATGCACTTTCAACCAAACGAATACAATGAAAATCGTTATTCGAATAATAAAAATGTTTCTAGGTATAAGTACCCCTATTAATGTTTCTCAATTTAATTAATATACTAGGTATTATATATTAATTATATATTAAAAAGGTAAATCTAAAAGCTGTTTGTCAAAAATATGTTATTTTATGTAATAACAATAATTTTTTATTTTTAAATTTGTTTTTCGGTTTTCGAATATTAGTTTTCATGCATCACTATTCAAAAAATTACAACTGAACATAACGGCGTTGCCAGAACAAAACAATTAAATTCCTTCCTACATGTAAAAGTTACCATACAGTTTTTAAATGAAATTTTTAACACATGTAAGGTAGTGCTAATGTGTTTGGTAACTAACGTATGCGCTAAAGCTCAAGTAGGATTTTTATTTTTTTTTTTATAAGACCCTATTTATTTGATATGTATACTCCTATATCGAAATGTACAAAAGTGCAGTGGCAAAATATCTGAAGACGATAAATTTTATGGGGCGTACAATTATTAAATGTAATTCAAATCAAGAATAAATTTATTTATAATAAACATTGAAAAGCAATATTGCCAATTAAACTGCTAGAGAAATTAAATTCAAACCTCAAAATTGAATCCTTAAACTACCGTTTCATGGTGCCAAAAATTTCGTTAACACAATTAAAACTAACATCAAAATTATCCAAATGACTGAAAAAAAGGAAGAAAAGAATTAAACATAAAATAAAAGTAAAAACGCCCTCAAAAACTAAGATCACGTTTTACAAATGCAATTAATGTGGCCTATAGTTGGAAGTAAAACCAAAAGAAAAAAAAAAACCCGAACTAAACAAAAGAAAAGCAAACACCGCCTGAGGGAATTTAACTCTTGCAAAAGTTAAAGTTGATGCAAATACAAGTTCTTGTAATAAAACAAGGCAAACGTTAACGAAGTCACATACAACCAACAACTTATTCAACATTTACAAGTAGCATTAACTAAACTTGTACTCGTGTAAACGTAAGTTAATTCGCAACTTTAAGATAAAAAAAAAAAAGTTGAAATTAATTTAGTTTCTTCTTTTGAATTTTTTTTTTTTTTCATTTAAGTTTTAAAACATTTTCATGCAACATTTACACTGCCGAATCTAAATGCTTTTTTTGTTGTTGTTTAACTCCCATATGTATAACAAGTTGATGCGAGTAAAGTTATATTAAATACATGTTAAGGCACACATTCGTTTGTGTTAACAGTGCACTCTTGATGTAGTAAACTGTGTGCAAGAGCGAACGAAATATTGAAGAGTATTATTTTTAAGAAATGGTTGAAAAGTGGGGTTGTGTTACGATTCTGCATGTTTTATGATATAAAATAAGTTTTTGCAATAACTTTTTTTTAGAGATGATGCTACATCGATTAAACTGTAAGTTATTATTATTAGAAGTCTTCCTTAAGACTTCTAGAATTTAGGGGAAGATCGAGAGAGTGCATCTAAATTTGCTTTATTAACAGCACGCAAACTACTTCGGCCAAAGCGTCCCACACACATCTTTTTTCTAACTGCCTCTGGTTTGAGGCAGGAATTGAACCTGCTATCTCGAGATCGTGGCACACAATTGTCAATTGAGTCTTTCAATTGAACTGATTCTTGGCCACACACTTCATAAACTGAATTGATATTTTCATTCAATTATCAAATATAATGAAATTTAAGGCATTTTAATATAACTTAACGTATTCTTTGCAAAAAAAAAAACTGTAAGCATAAATTTTGTCAGCTGATCAACAGACTCGAATACACACAGTTCAATCGAATTGAAAGACTTACTAATCTAAGATTTAAATCTATTGATTTTTCTTCAACCAAATCGACAACTGCCAAACTAATCAATTAACAAAGCCATACATGTCTTGATGTGGACAACAATCAGTTACTAATTGTGTTGAAACGTGTATGGGGTAGATCATGCATAAGAAACTTACATACTTACTTAATCAATTAACAAAGCCATACACGTCTTGATGTGGACAACAATCAGTTACAAGTTCAGTTGAAACGTGTAGATCATGCATAAGAAACTTACATACTTACTCACTTAATATAATTTAAAATTAAATATTTTTCAAGCAATTGAGTTTGTTATTCGCTATTTTAGCTTCTAACATTGATACCAATAAAAAATTTATAAACAGCTTGTTTTCTATGTTTCCCAGCTATCTACATGTCGACATTTCATAGGAGCTACCAAAGTCTATTGATGATTAGGGTAGCTCCTATGAAATGTCAACATATAGATAGCTGGGAAACATAGAAAGAAAACAAGCTGTTTATAATTGAAGATTTTTATTTTCCATTTAATTTGAAAGCATTTTTGTCTTCTAAATGGAACTTACTTAACAACTTTACAAGACTATTATATGAGTAATATTTTCTTAAAAAAAAAATAATATAAAAAAACACAGTTGTATGCTGGAATCAAGTTTGAAGCCATGATCGTAAACGGAATTATATTTTGTTTTGGCTTCTTCAAAAAATGAAAAGGTAAAAAAAATTTTCGGAATCAAATCATTTCCGATTTCATGATTTCATTTTTAGATTGTCGTTTTTTGAAGAATAAAAAACGGATTCAATTACGTTTCCATACTGAAGTAAATTCTGTGACATGGTCATACATCGCACCCTAAATACAACAGGGTCACAACTCAAAATATTCCAAAACTGACTTATTTCCATAAATCAGTTTTTTTTGTTTGTTTTTGCAAACATAAAATAAAATTGAAAATGTATATATCAATATTGAATTTTTTCAGAATGGATTAATTATTTCTTTAAATATTGCAATCCTTTTGACAGTTTTTTGTCTCTCCTGAACATTTTAGTATATTTGAGTTGGGGCCCTTGTGTAGTTATTTATAGAACACAGACGTACAACTTGTCTAGAAAATTTGTATGACATTTTTTGAGTGATTTCTATACAATTTTTTTTTTTTTTTTTTTTTGACGCACATAAAACTTTATGCAAAACATTGAATAGCTTCAAATCCACTCATTGTGTATTAAATGTGTTAATAACGCAATTTGAGCTAGATGTATGTAATGAATTTTACAACTATTCGTCAATTACGGCATTAAATATGTTGTAAATGCGATTATCCAAGATATCTCGTGTAAAAGCACCATTAACGCATTTAAACTAGATATTTGCAAGTAATGAATTTTACAACTATCCGTCAATTACAGCATTGAATATGTTGTCAATGCAATTATCCATAATCCTTTTAAATACACCATTAACGCATTTAACCGAGATTTTTGTAATGCATTTTTAAAAGCATTGGCGTTTTCCATGGCAAAATTAATAACGCAATAAGCCAAGGTGCTTTTAAGTGCACCAGTAGCATATTGAAGCTAGATGTATGTAATGAATTTTACAACTAACCGTCAATTACGGCATTATATATGTTGCAAACACTATTATCCAAAATTCTTTTAAATGCACCATTAATGTATTTAAACAAAACGCTATTATCCAAGTTTCTTTTAAATGCACCGTTAACGCATTTAAGCGAGATATGTTTAATGCATTTTTAAAAACATTGGCATTTTCCATGGCAAAATTTATCCGTGAATTACTGTATGCACACAATATATAAGTTATAGACACTATTTTGGAAATATATAATTAACAAAACAAAGTACCACAGATGTACTTTTGTACGCAGAGCAGACAAACGCTTTAAAGAAAATTTTTCTGCTTTTTTTCCACCTGTGGCCTAGCCTCCTCCACTGTTTAGTTAAAATCTCCAAGCAATACTATACGACTATAGAAGCACTTTAAATATAATCACGTACTCGAACAAGAAAGTTGCAAACAACTTGATCACATAATTCTGAGTTCAAATGCAAGAAGTGAAATGTTGAACTACAAAACAAGTTAACTTCTTTTTCAAATGTTTAAGTAAGAAATTAAAAAAAAAAAAACAGTGGCAATAACCAAATTGTACGATGAGTACAAAAAAAAAAAAAACAAATAAATCACACAACTACAAAAAGAAAAGCAAGTTAACATGCTGCTGGTGTGTTTAACAAAAAACTTTAACATTGTAATTATTACAATATATTTCAGTTTCTACGGGCAAAACTAAATGCAGTACAACACGCAAACTTAAGATGGGGAAGGAAACGGGAAATAAGAAGAAATTTATTGAATTTCTTAATGTTTAACTTATTTTTACAACTGTCAGATAAATCCAACTAACATTTGCTGTGCTCGTTCGTCGTTACTGTTTCAATAAAGTAAGTTCCTGTTTTAGTTTAAAGTTATAAGTCAACAAAAGCCAATATTATAATTAAGATTGAAGAAAATGAATTCACGAGGGTAGTACAAGAGGCCAACAGGGGCCTGGTGACGTATAATGGTAGTTTATATATGTATATAAGTCAAGTGGAATAACGACTATTTTAGATGAAGCTATTTCCTATTTTAGGCACTAAGAGATAAATATCTGCTCTTATGACAAAGGTTCTGTCACATTCAAACATCCTCGTTTTTAACTTCACAACAAAGGGGAAATCTAGTGCATATGGGGTAGAAAATAAAATCTACATTATGAACAGATTTTGAAAAAGACTAGCCGATTTTTTTAAGTATTCTGTTACACAACTGTGATCTTCTTTACAACAGTACTTGATAATATTACGCTGCAATAAAAAATATTATCCCCATACACAATCTTGTGCAAATGGCTTTGCATGATTGTATATTGTAAAATAGTAGAGTATATATTTACTTTACGCTAAAAAACACACCCAACTTACTGAAATTGTAGATATATGCACTTTTAAATTCACAGGATTGTATTTCGGGCTAGTAAATTTTAACCAGAAGCGTTCATTGTGACATAATTGGTACTGTCATAAATAAATTTTACAAATTTGAAATCTTGTAAGAAGATTCGAAATCAAATCTATTAGATTTTGAGCCAGTGTCTATAAGCAACTTTGGCCTCCTCGATCAAAAAACGTCAAAAATCTGATGTGTAAAAACTTAAGATTTTGTTGAAGATTCGAAATCAAATCTATTAGATGTATGTAATGAATTTTACAACTTTCCGTCAATTACGGCATTAAAATGTTGCCAAAGCAATTATCCAAGATTCTTTTATATGCACCATTAATGCATTTAAACGCAATGCAATAATCCAAAAATCTTTTAAATGCACCATTAATACATTCAAACCAAACGCAATTATCCAAGATTCTTTTAAATGCACCGTTAACGCCTTTAAACGAGATATGTTTAATGCATTTTAAAAAGCATTGGCATTTTCCATGGCAAAATTTATCCGTGAATTACTGTATGCACACGTGTAAATGAGCTATAAGCAACTCTGGCCGCATGTCAAGGGTATTTTTTATTCTCTGTCAACCTCTTATAGGCGATGGAAGTCCACCATTATTCCAATGCAGTTCAATAAAAGATGCCTTCTCCTACCCCTGTATAGCGGGGTATCTTTTCCCTCACATCAGCTTTACCTTGCAGAAATAATTTTTTAATATGTAAACCAGGGGTGCCCAAAAAAGAAGAGCAAACACCAATACATTTAAGGAAAAACTAATTATTAATAAGCAAGGACCTGACTGGACCCAAGTGGGCTGGCTTTATAATAGCTGGCAGCCTGTTAAACCTAAGGCATATTATTTAATAAGCAAAGCATAAGAAAGTGTTGTTGCTTTGCACATATGTATATTGAAATGTGCAACCTATAGCTAAGTGCTTTTACAAAAGTAAATGAGCCCCAAGCGCATAGGGCTTGGCCACTTCTGATATAAACAAAACTTTTCTATCTACTTAATACTCGTATATGAAAATACATCAACAAAATAATGCCAGAATGATTTTTATTAAAAGCTTAAATGAAATGAAAATTACAATTTTTATTAAAGATATTTTCCCCAAGAGCCAATGTAAATCGTAAATTGAAAAATTAATGCATTTTGCTGAAGAACGAGTGGAAAAGAAAAATGTGCATACAAATGCTTCGTATTCGTATAAACTACTACTGGCAAGTGCACATTTACATACAGATACAAATTTATTTTACTGCCATCGAGTCGATAGGTTGCCTGAAAACTTTTCAAATGAAAATTCATTTTTATTATAAAATTGTAATACGATTTTCATTATTTTTTATTTTATTTTATTTTTTTTTTTTTCTTTATTATTTCGATTTTTCTACGAGTGCTGTTATTAAGTATTAAGAGGAAAAACAAAAATCACTTCCAATAAAACATACAATATTTTTTTATGACTCTTATTCGCACAAGAAACAAGCAAGAAGCGTGAGTATTTATTAACAATGCTTTTGATATTTGATTCTGTTTTTTTTTTAAATTTAATTCTCTTTTTTCAGGCGAAAAGATGAAAAAATCGTAAATGCCTCGTAAAATTTTATGTGTTCATTATTTTCTGTAAAATGAAAAGAAAAATGAACAAAAAAAGCTGATCTGAAATGAAAACAAATCGTTGCTCTATTTTGTATGAACAATATTATAAAATTTATTTTATTTTCTTCTTTAATAACTTTAAACGTTTCTTTCTGATTTTCTTGTGCAATATTTTTTCCGTTCAATCGCACTAACGCGTGGTTAGTTTGAGAATTTCACGACTACTTTTGGGATAAGGGAATTTCGGCTAAAAAAACATATCGCTCCTATACTGGAACTTTTATATTGCGCCAAAAATTAATTTTAAACTGTTGCCTTTAAAAGAAATTTTCTAAAAAAATTTGCTAAGACTTGTATAGAAGTCAAAATTTTGAAATGTGTTTTTCTTGAAACAAGCTTTTTTGAATTATGACTATGTTGCAATAAAGGGGCGATATAGTACTAGCATGTATACGTGTATATATACACATACTTCCATATACGCATACTTCGATGGATGGTATAAATATTGAGGAATCGGAGATGCTCTTGATGTTCTTGGAATGAAGATACAGTGTGATGTCCGTTGGACTCAACACATTTTTCATGTCTGTAAAGAACATTCAAGTGTCTCGGTTTTTTTAAACGGTGTAAGATGTACTTCACTCTATCCAATCTCCTTACTATTTATACCACCTACATCCGTTCGAAAATGGAATACAACTCTCATGTTTGGGCCGGTGCCTCAAAGTCTATTTTGGGGTTACTCGACCGTGTGCAGGAGAGGGCGAAGAAGCTCATCAGTGACAGTAGGGTATCCAACTCTATTGTTTCACTGGAGCATCGACGCAGTGTGTGGTGCGTTACTCTGTTCTATCGTTACTACTATGGATTTTGCTCTGACCAGATTAGGGATCTTGTTCCCGAAACCCGCACATTTTTACGTAGCACGCATTCATCGTCTAGAGCTCATCCATTTGTGGTTGATTGACCGGGGAATCGTACTACGCATTACAGAGAGAATTCGTTTTTCAGCCGCACGCTTCGTCTGTGGAACAAGTTGCCTGCAGAAGTGTTTCCTGTCTGTTATAACGTTGGAAAATTCAAGTCAAATGTTCACAAACACTACTCCCGCTTTCTTCCTCCTCACAACCTATTTTCCTAGTTCTGGTACAATGCACTGCATATGTAGGGGTCATCCCCTAAGTACTGGTCCAATATAAAAAAAAAAAAAATACATACAAACCTAGCTTAGTTTTTCGATTTCAAAATCGCGCGAGTACAAACCTATTTTAATTCTTTTTATTATTTTTCTCTTGCAAAATAGCAACTAGATAGCAGTTGCAGAGTTTCTGTACAATCCGCATTGTCCCAGAATTCGATTTTGCTTCTAAGTGGAATACAATCCGTTTTTTTTGTTTCTTTAGAAAACGAAAAACTAAAAAAATTTGCGAATTGAAATCATTTTTAATAGAAAAAACATATTAATAACATTGATGAAATTTAAAATGATTTCATAACGATAAGTTTTTGGTTTTCATTTTAAAACGAAGCCAACCACGAACTGAATTCCGTTTCCGAGACAGAGTCAAGTATATTTAACATCCCTTTTCCCCTTGATATGCTGCGCAGCATAGGCACACTTGCTTGAAAATTGTATAACCATTCTTAAATCTTTTTGCCAAAAACACACACTGTGCAATTGACACACTTCCTTGCTCCTTTCGGCTGTGTTCACGCAACCAGCTAAAAGAAATATAAATTTTCTTTTGGGAAGCCTTGCAAAAAATAAAAAAATAAAAACAAAAAAATATTAATTCATACATAAATGTGCTTGAAAGCATAAAAATAAAACAAAACTGCACAAAAACCAAAATCCTTTTAAAAGTTTCATGGCGAAAGTAATGCATTCTGACATTTTCTTATTTCCGCTTTCTTTACAGGGACAAAATTAACAAAAACGCAAAAGGGTTTATTTCAGTAATGTATTACATTGTTTTATGAAAAGCATGAGAGGAAAAAATGTTAAAATAGGTTTATGTATGTAAACCATACATAAATCATATGAATTCATTCATATACACTCGTATACATCAACCTGTATGAAATACCTGCTTTGTTTCTTTTTCTAAAAAAGCAATTGTGTTTAAGTTTAGACTTTATTACTTTTGAAATTCGAAATACTTTCATATTTTCTTAAAATGTAAGAAATTGCAAACTGTGCGCTCAGCGAAAGGAAATCATACTGCCGCTGCGACTAGCTAAACCAATTATTATGAATATTTATACAGGAAGCTCGACGGCAAGGTTTACTACTCGCAGTAGTTCCATTGTAATCCAGGCTGTACGCCATGTGGCACCGTCTTGTTGATACCACATGCTAATCAAGTGCAAAGCACGCAGTTGTGGCGTTAAAAAGTTTTCAATCATATCACCAGACCGGACCCAAGTGGTTTGGCTTTACAATAGCTGGCAGCCTGTTAAACTTAACCTAACCTAGACGCAAAGCAGACTTCATTATGTTTTGGGGAAATCTCACCAAAATCAATTAGGTTTGGTTCGAGGACCCACCCATACTAGATTTTCCTACAAATAAAGAATCTTCTGTTATACTTAAAAGAAAGCCACCGATCGCCAATATGTGAGCAAGTTATTTGTATTGTTCGTGCCATGAGGCATATTTATGACTATTCGGTGTTAATAATGGGACTATCGGAAATTTAAAAAAACACATAAAATTCAGAAAAATGCATGAAATATTTATTTGGATCGATAGTTGGGTCGATATAATTTAATGTTTGAAGATTATTTCATGCAAATGTTGGCCGCGGCTGCGCCACAAATGGTCCATCCGCTTAGTCCAATTTTGGCATACTCTTTCCAACATTTCGGCCGGTATCTCACGAATAATGTTGGCAATGTTGGCTTCCAGTGCGTCAATCGAAGCGGGCTTGTCGCTATAGACATTAGCCTTAACATAGCCCCACAAAAAATAGTCTAGAGGCGTTAAATCGCACGATCTGGGCGGCCAATTGTGAAATAAACTGTTCACTGAACTCGCCTCTCAATTGGTCCATTGTTTTGCGTGCTGTGTGGCATGTGGCACCGTCTTGTTGAAACCACATGTCATGCAAGTCAAGCTCTTCCATTTTGGGCAAAAAAAAGTTTGTTATCATCGCACGGTAGCGCTCACCATTCACAGTAAGGTTGTGATTCGCATCATCTTTGAAGAAATACGGCCCAATGATGCCGCCAGCCCATAATCCGCATCAAACGGTTGTTTTTTGTGGATGCATTGGTAGCTCTTGCAATGCTTTTGGCTGCTCTTCACTCCAAATACGGCAGTTTTGCTTGTTCACGTATCCATTCAACCAGAAATGAGCCTCGTCGCTGAACACAATTCTTCGATAAAAAAGTGGATCTTCATCTAACTTTTCAAGAGCCCATTCACCAAAAATTTGACGTTGTGGTAGGTCGTTTGGCTTCAATTCTTGCACCAGCTGTAGCTTATAAGGCTTCACACCTAAATCCTTCCGCAAAATTTTCCACGTAGTGGAGTAACAGAGGCCCAATTGCTGCGAACGGCGCCGAATCGACAATTCACGGTCATCACCAACACTGGCCGATACGGCTGCGATATTTTCTTCAGTTCGCACTCTATGTAAGCGTGTTGGTGGTTTAATGTCCAACAATGTAAATTTGGTGCGAAATTTTTTTACAATGGCCCGAATAGAAGCCTCAGTAGGTCGATTAAACTGACCATAAAATGGAAGAAGCGCTCGATGAACTTTCTTAACAGAGCACGCATTTTGGTAATAAAATTCAATAATTTGCAAGCGTTGTTCGTTTGTAAGACGATTCATGATTAAATTATAGACCAAACTGAAGATGTTTGACAGTGACACAAGATACAAAACGTGCGTGAGCTGTCAAAACTAGTGTTGCCAAAAAGATAATAGCAAAAAAATCACTCGTTATATTCCCATGTGTTTCAAATTTGTCAGCTGACAAGAACTGAAAACTAAAGAATTTTAATTTTCTTTATTTGCATAATTTATGAATTTTATAAACCAATTGAATACAGTTTTGTTAAATCTGCAGAAAAAAAAACCAAAAAAAAAAAAATTTCATTTAAACTATGCAAAATGTTTTATAGAATATAGTATTATAATTTCAGAAATATTTGTGCGTACAAATGTGGCCATTTGTGCAATAACCATAAATATCACTTTTTATTGTATTAAATTAGAAATTCTTAATTAAAAACAACAAAAAACTAACTTAATTTAGAACAAAATTTTTATTAAATTTCATTTTTAGTGTCAGCAGAATATTTAAGGAATTTTCCATTTAAAAATCTTATTTCAACTAAACAAACACAATCACACACACGCACACACACATTTACTCGTACATATAAGTTGAAAAATTTTTAATTTCTGAACATAAATTAGATTTTTAATGTTTCTCTACTTCTTTGTGAAATAAACATTTGCACAATTAAATTTTTACTTTTAGAAAGTTTTCTCTTTTTTTTTTGTGAAAAAATAATTTTCCAAATCTTTAAAGAAAAGCTTTTTTTTTAGATAGAAATAAAAATTATTGTTATTGGCATTAGTTTGCTATCATGCGGTTAATTTATTTTTATAATAAACAATTTTCTTTTGACATTATTATAGCCGGAGGTCCAGCACTTTTGGCAGAACTTTGTTTTTGTTTGATGTTTTTTTTTTTTTTTTTTTTTTTTTTGTATTTTATGTCAAAAGTGCGTGTAGCGCGATTTTCGTTTCAAGTTTTCCCCCCCATTATGTTTGTTCGTTTTTATTTTTTTAATTTCATTTCTTGTAATTTTTATGCAAATGGTTTGACCCCCACCCCTGATTTTACTTTTGTGTAGGAATTTGAGAGTAAATAATTTTTTAATTTATATTAAAGTATCTATTTATTTAACTAAATTTTGTATTTGGTATTAAAAATTTTATTAAAAAAAAAAAAAATGGCCTCCCCTGCGATGACAAGCATAAACATTTTGAAAGCTTAAATCGTAAAAAAGAACAGTCAAATAACAAATTATTCTACAAAAGTTTGGACACGTACAAACAGCAATGTCTATGTGTTCGAAGTTCTCTTGTTTAAGGCCAGCAGCAAACAAAAAAGTAGCGCAGCGTTAACGCTTTGCAATTCAAAATTCAATTTTGACAGCCAGTAAACAAGTTAAGTTGGCTGCAAGTCAGATATAATCACTTTGTTTCTTTGTGGTTGTTGGTAAGCACTTCTCTGCTACTTCTGGACCAATTTACTAAATTTACGAGTATCTCTACTTGGTTATTTCAATCCAACTAGGTTTGTAAGCACTGGCGTTTTCGCACTATCCTTATGTTAGCTTTCGTTACAGCTAACATAAGGACTTTTTCAGAGACTGCACTATAGAAATAGATAATATCTCATCTCACAAGGCTCCGTTCTTTTTACCACTCTATTTCTTATTTATTTCAATGACATTTTAAATCAAACTTCTAACTGTAACCACTCTTCTGCAGATGTCCACTAGAAGGCAGGTTTTGTCTTTTCAGTTAAAAAAGGGAAGTCCCACGTTTGTTGTAGCAGATAAAATTGTAGGAAGCGGCATGACTTCTGGTGTGTTGGAATTCTGAACCCCTGAATTAGCAGAAGAGAGGTTAGCAAAGCCCACGAGAGGTGCTGATCTTGGTTGAAATGTTCTGGTTGTGGTATAAACCTAAAATCACAGGAAGTGCAATTAGTTTCTCTGAAAATTATGGTGCAAGGCCGGTTTTCGGGGGCGATATGCTGTTGTCTTATAAGGAACCAGGGGTGATGGTTAGACAGGTCAGTTGGTTAAAGGCTAATGTTTTTAATGGACTTCGGCCTGCTAACTTATTAAGCCTTGTCTTTCACTGGGTGCTGGGAAATTGCACATAGAAAGGATTAGTAGGTCTGAACTCTTAAGCTAGGAATTTGTCTTTATTACTACATACTATGGGAAAACCCGCCACACGGGGGCGCTGGTGAAACGTGAAGAATTCACCCCGTGGGTTTGGTCCATCACCAGATAATGCCCACAAGGCAAGTAAGTGCTGATGTAAATCAATTTCCACACGAAATCTTCGGCAGATAACGGGCAGTATTTGTCAACCCTAGTCTTTTGGGTATAGACCTAAATAAATTGATAAAGCCAGTAGACAAAATATAAATGCTTCAATCAACAATGATCCTCTAACAGGATTTGCATTTGGATTTGTTATCTGCTTAGGCATACACGCACAACTAGACGAGTAGATGCTACTGTATCCATATTCATAGTTATGGAGAAGCAGGATCTCTCGATTTTCTTAGAATGAAATTTTTGTGTGGAGTTTCATGTCTCAAAAGAAATATTCAAGTGCCAATTGATCTCGTTACTTTTTGTAAACCTCTTTCAATACAACTTTCATCCTGGGGCCCACCACTGCTATTCAAAGTCTATTTTGGGAAGGGCAAAGAAGCTCACTGGCGTTAGCAAGGTATTCCACTGTATTGGCTCTCTGGGACACCGTAGCAGTGTAGTATGCGCTACGCTGTTTTAGCACCACCATAGTGGAGATTAGGGACTTCGTTGCCAAAACCGGGATCGTTTTACGTAATTCAGAGATCATCTGCTCGTAGCGGATTGGCTATTGAATTTCACTATGCATTACAAAGATGTTGGATTATTAGCAAGTACGAGATATTTTGCAAAAATTTATGATAAAGTTTCATCATTTGGAGGTTATACGATTGAGCCATATAACTTATGATGGTATTTTAGCATTAGTGACTAATAAATAATATAGAAGAGATGGGAGATTGAGCGGACGCCACCAAAACAGCATGGCTTTCACAGGCCACCAACATCTACCCGTAACAATTTTGAAATTCCTTTATGTTGATATATTTTTGCTAAGCGATATGCTAAAGACCAAAGAAAAAATAAGTATATAATACATACAACTGAGTTTATTATTCACTTACTAGCATCTAAAATTGGTACAACTCAAAAAATTATAAATAGCTGGTATTTTGTTTCCTAGCTGTCTATATGTCGACATTTCATAGGAGCCACCCTATGAAATGTATGGTTAAAGCACTTTTCTTTTTAAATTCACAATAATTTATTTAGATTGTTGGGATATAAAGTTGAATTTTTGACAATATCTGAAATAGTTTGAACTATTCTTAACTTCACCCTTGGTTGATGGGAAAAATCAAATTTAGGTTATGCCAATCTTTTGGCGGAAGAATAATTATATTCACTCGTCTGTGATTATAATTATGTGGAGTTACGGGAACCAAAAGAAAGGAAAGGATAATTCTTTGGTTTAGTACGAAACGTGTATGCTCATCCTTTTTATCTTCCTTCCAGAGACAGATACATGTTTAAAATTTTACCAATTTTGTTTGAAAAGAGGAGGAACAACTTGTGTTTTGGGTTGATTAAAAGTAAGTAAGTTCATATATTTTTAATAAACTGATTTGGGGCAAATTATCTACAAAATTGAAAGTGTTATACTATAACTACAATATACTTCAATTGTGGCGCCGAATTCAAATATTGCCACATTATTAATAAATTTAATTCATGCATTAAAATAGTTAATCAGTATATAAAAGCATAAAAATTTTAAATAATTAGATTTATATTGAAGAGTGCCCGAATGATTGTGTACATGGCACTGCCCTTGACGCTAGTCAACACTTGAGCAATTCTAGCTGGTGGACAATAGTTGTGCTAGCGTTTTGATGGCATCTATAATTATGTTCGCATCCGGTTTTGCTGCTACTGTTGGATGTTGACAGGGCTTTTTCTTGGATTTCTTGCGCGGTTTCTTTACTATGGTTTTGCTTTACGTGCTATGGGGTTTTTTTCCAGACATCTGCTTCCATAACCCTTTTCCATCAGCTTGCCTTGCGCGCTTACGGTAAGGCTTAGCATGTAATAACGTGTGATGGTAACTATTGCAAATTTTGCACATGCATTGCAAATGAAGCGCATGCCCTCAAATCATAAGTTTTTGACAGTTGCTGCAATATCGCAGTTTTTCTACCATTTCTGCTCTCTTTTTGCAGTTTAGATGTGGAAAACTTTTACAGAACCGCAAAGCATGAACCCGCACTTACAGTCCTCTCAAAAGCTTCCAAGTCTACTGATAATTAGGGTAGCTCCTATGAAATGTGGACTTATAGACAGTTAGGAAACAAATAAAAAGCTATTTATAAATTTTTGTTTTATATAATACATATAAATATGCATTTTATAATAATATAATATAGTGTGTGCCAACTATTATGCACCACTGTAAAAGTATTAATATGCTAGAGCTATGAAGGCGATTTTTTTTTTCAGTTTAAATAAATGTCCATTTAAACTGCATGTTTTTCATATCATTTTATTCGCACAAAGTTTACTGAACTCATTTAGTTTGCTGAGCAAAATGAAAAATATATATATATATATATATTCATGTATAAAAAATGGTTGATATTTTCGCACAAGTTTGTTGTTCAAATCACGCACTTTCTGGTTTGCAATATGCAACACGCTAAAGTCTGTCATTTGAGAGACATAAAGCATACGCCAAATTTACAAGCGTTACAAATATTATTAATATTGCGTTGTGTTGCGCTGCCAAAAGGCAGTTCATTTGTCTTATCTCGGCAATGGCTGTTTAACAAGCATATCATTTGACTGTGGTTGGCTGAGTGGATGGCGCTGATTTGCTGATTGATCGTCTAAGGATTTCTGCTCACACAAACACCAGACCTATGTTAGTTCCCTTAAAGCTTGAAGTTTCGTGTAGTAAAACTTGCTGTCAGTGTTAATATACACTTTAAACACATTTTGTTTGTTTGTTTGAATATTTATTACTGTGTTGCGTTTATAGCGGCAGGCTGACAAGCAATTTGCACTTAGTTTTATGCGTTTAGTTTGTTACGCACTAAAAAGAGTTCATTGACTCTGTGCTTGTATGTATTACAAATTTGTTTATACTTTTTTTTTTTAGTTTTCATTATTGGTTTTGACGTGTTGTTTTAAAGTGCCGGCATATTATAGCAAATGCATTGATTTGGCAATGCTTCAATGATTTGGCTAATTTTGTTGGCTTTAAACAATTTCTTTTTTCATTTCATGCGTAATAAATGGAAAATGTGTTTATTGGACTCATTTATTTCAGTTGCGATTGAATGCACAAATGAACAAATCTAAAGCAGTTGGTTAAAGAATTAGTATTGTAAATTAGATGTGTAAGTAAATAATTAATATTTTTATTTATTGTGTGTATTAAATAAAAAAGTGACCTAGACTTGATTTGATTTAAATGAATGGACACTGGCGCAATATTCAGTAAACACATACAACTGTTTTAGAACCACAGCGACGGCCAATTGATCAGGCATTTGACTGACATGGTTAACATATAAATTCGATTTTTTCATGAAACAATTTTTTTTTTTGTCTTAAAAACAGTTGTTGTAGTAAAAGGAGTTTACTAAAAAGCATAAAATGAAAATTTCCAATACTGGTCCATATATACCCGAGATATAGCCTAAATCAATTTTTCCACGAAAGATTACCTTTTCGGCATGGCGATTACAAGGCAAAAAATTTTTCCCCGTTACCAGTCTATCCGAGATCAGTCTTGATTGGACTGATCCCCGTTTTATGAAATAAATTTTGTATAAATATAATACCCTGTGTAGTTCGCTACACTAAACACTTTTTTATTACGAATGTTACTACAGGTACATTTCGATTTGAATGATAGTGAGTTAACATTATCATCCCTGTGCTGATAGTATGACAACAGAATAACATTTTTGATACCACAGAGCCACACCAATTTTAAAATTTTTAGAAAAAACTAATCTAATTTCAACATTTTAAATGCTGTGATAATGTTTGTTTTGATCGTTCCGTGTGTTAAGTCCTTCTCATAATCTATTTTCCTAGTTCCAGTACAATGCACTGCATATGTAGGGGCCATCCCCTGAGTACTGGTCCAAGATAAAAAAAAAATAAATCAATAAATCGTGATTATAAAACTGAAAATGTCGATTTCGATTGAAATTTTCTAGATTTTAAAAGTTAATTTTTCATTTTAACTCAATATTATTTGATCTTCGTTTGTTCATTAAATTTAATTTTTGCAGCTTAAAATCTTGGTTTTTTATTTTATAAAAAATTAACTATTAAAAATCTTTTATTTCTCGATTTAAATTTATAATAATATAATAACATTTTAATTTCTCCTGACGGTGATAACAAATTGTTATCGAAATATCGAGAAATAAAAGATTTTTAATAGTTAATTTTTTACAAAACAAAAATAAAGATCTTAAGCTGCAAAAATTAAACTTATTTAATTAATTTTTTAATTTCATGTACAATTTTCTCAATTAGATTCTGAATTTTTTTTTTTTTTTAATTTTAATCAAAAAAGGTTTAGATTACAAATAACTGACAATTAAAGCAGTCTTTCTAGACTTTTGATGGCATTCAGAGGAATTATTTTTTACACTGTAAAAATTATCCGAAATTTAAACGAGGGGCGAAATCTAACCCTAATCACTTTCAGCAACAAATCTTCTACCAGATACATAAATTTTCTATTCTGTGCTATATTGATCCCTTCGTTAACATACAAAAACAATTTAAGTCATTGGTTCTTAAAAGGTCAAGTTGGATGGAGCGTTTTCGTTGTAGTTCTCTGCGGTAAACGATTAATAGAGTCGATAAGACTGTGATTTGACAAGAGGAATACATTTTCATCCCCATCATAATGTTTATTGTTTTGAATCTACCCTGTAGCTGAGAGATATCTCAATAGAACTGTGAATATAGACAACCAAGGCTGGACCTGCGGAAAGATATATAAAATATTTGTTTCTCCCTTTATGGCAAATGTTATGGAACAACAAAAGAATAATATTCTTAATGTTCTTATGATGAAATAAAATAAAATTACTAAAATAAAAAAATTACTAAAATAAATATCACCGCTGTGGTAGTACTCAGTCGAGAGTAGTTGAAGTCGACCTGCAAGTTCGCTTAGCACCCAATGTCGGTTCAAATCGGAATATGTGTAGCCTCAAGATGATGGGTACATTTAGCTTTTTTTCTTGCTTTACTTTCCAAGAACAAAGCGCTTTTTTGGGGGGATAAGGAGTATGAAATTCAAAACGTGGGTTTTAACGAGTAAACGAATTTAAGCTTTCAATTTGTGTGTGTCGAAATTCATCCAGTAATTGAACATTTCATTGTTCCAAAATATTGACATGCTTATGAGTAGGGTTAAGAGCACAGATGAACAAATTAATAAAAGTCATAAATTTGATGGGAGGATGACAGGTATGCCTGCTTGCCACGTCTTGGATAAATGCGTTAAAAAATGTAAACATTTTTTTTTTTTTGAAGGACAACAATACCTTTGATTTGGTTTTAAATAAATTTTTCCTTAAGTCAGAAATTTGGCAGGTGTCAGATTGATAAAAAATGTTTTATGATGTTAATTTATGTATTTACTTTTATTTGAAAATAGCTTACATACATTTTTACTCTACTTCACCTTTGCACATTCTTTCATAAACTTCATCTTATACATAATAAAAGCTGACGGAAAGCATTAAGTCCCTTTTTTTATTTTAATGATGGCATAAAAATTTACATATCCTTCAATCGCTGACGTGTGATCTTTGAAGTATTATTTTAAATGGGGATTTTTGGGGATAATGTATGTATATTGTACTTAAGGGAGTTTTAGGGAGGAAATCTTCAAATTGGTGATGCGACTGGACAGAGATCGGGTAAGCCTGTTTCGTAAAGTAATTTTGTAATGGTAAAAGTAGTGTAAAAACGGTTTGCTTGGTGTTTAAACTCCAAACATTTATATTCACCCCCTATCGTGAATAAAATGTGAAATTTTAGTTCCCATAAAATGTTCATTTCCCTAGTAGGGGAATTTGCTATCATGAATATAATGGCAACATTTGTTTTGCTATCAATATGTAGTGAGTGTCTAATAGGGAAGAAGAAACTATAAATACAAAGGAAAAAATATTGAAAATTTGTGGTTAAGTGATGTAAAAAGTAATTAAATTTAAGTTTTATAAGTAATATGCATAAATTTGCGGTTTAAAAGGTAAAAAAATTTTCAGAATTGATAACATTACATCACTACTAGAGAAGGAGATTCAGCAACAGCGAAATGCAGCTAATCCATTAGAGTTGCCCGATACATTGTAAGTGGGTTAAGTTTGTTAAAAGAATTTAAATCAATTTGTTTCCATTTCGGATTTATTCAACATTACAGGGTGAATAAATCGGTGTTTTCATACCTGATGCAAATTTTGACAGATTTTCAGCCGGAAACAAAATATCATTTCGTATTCCGCCCATCGTAAAGTTAAGCGCATGCTTACGTTTTTTTTTTTTTTGCGGAGGGTGTGCACCAAAAAGATGTTGGCAGAGATTATGAAGTAGGAATGGCGCAATCTACTTTTTGCGATTGGATGTATTGGATGCTTTAGAAAAAAGTCTCTGCGCAGAATGAATAAAATTTTCATCAGAAGAAGAAACCGGAACTATGTAATTCTTAGTAGTTCTACCGAAAATTTGCCACACCCGGCGTTATCGAATATATTGTTGGAACACACATCAATATTTTAGGTCCAAATAAAATTAACCACCTTATTACAATAGAAAAGGAAATTACAGTTTGAATACCATTTTGGTAAGTATACATTACACATTCATATATATCTGTGGCGTTTTATCATAACAGCTTAAGTCGATTTTTAAAAATTGTAAAAATTGCTGCTAATTTGATTATTTGAATAAATATGGTATTCTTGTTTGCAGAAATAATTTTTCGTATTATTCACAGAATTTAGTTATAATTAAGCTTTCTTCTTAAATTTAGCTCTACACTACAATTTCCCTTCAAAACTTTTTTTGATCTTATCTCGACTTAAGCTGTTATGATAAAATACCAGATATATGTATATACATTATATATACATTTTACGATTATTAGATATGCAATAGTAAGATGAGAATTAGATCGTTGATACCACACATCCCGGATCTTTCACATGGTATACAAGCCCGTATAGAAACCTTCACAAAACCACCTGCAATAGGACGGCTATTTTGCATCCTATTGACATGACATGCTTCATGTTGCGCATTATTTATTGATTTAGACCTAAAAATAGTTTTTAGTTGATTTATATACATATCTAGTTCCCCAAAGAAAATAAGATGAACAAATTGATACAAAAGATGGGAAAAATTGTCATTCACGATAAGGCGAAATTTTGAATGGAAGCATTTTTTTTTGTGCTGAATTACATATCAGAACGCATTTTATGGGAAGAATTATTCATCATGGCACTTTTGGGAAATGAAAAAAAAAAACTTTAGGGAAAAAATTATTCATGATAGGGGTGAATTTATACATGTAGTCCCCTAAGGAAAAGAAAATGAACAAATTAGTACAAAAAATGGGGAAAATGTCCATTCACGATAAGGCGAAATTTTAAATGGGAGCACTTTTTTGCGCATATCATTCACTGCTGAATTACATATCGGAAAATAAGAACACATTTTATGGGAAAAATTATTCATTATCGCACTTTTGGGAAATGGGAAAAAATTTTAGGGAACAAATTATTCATGATAGGAGTGAATTTATGTATTTAGTTCCCAAAAAAAATAAAAATAATATGAACAAATTGATGCAAAAATGGGAAAAATGTTCATTCACGATAAGGCGAAATTTTAAATGGGAGCATTTTTTTGTGCCTGTCATTCACTGCTGAATTACATATCGGAAAATGGGAACACATTTTAGGGGAAAAATAATTCATTATCGCACTTTTGGGAAACGGGAAAATATTTTAGGGGAAAAATTATTCATGATTGGGGTGAATTTATATATCTCGTCCCCGAAAGAAAAGAAAATGAACAAATTGATACAAAAAATGAGAAAAATGTCCATTCACGATAAGGCGAAATTTTGAATGGAAGCATTTTTTTTGTGCTGAATTACATATCGGAAAATTGGAACACATTTTATGGGAAAAATTATTCATTATCGCACTTTTGGGAAATAGGAAAAAATTTTAGGGAAAAAATTATTCATGATAGGAGTGAATTTATATATCTAGTTCTCCAAAGAAAATAAAATGTACAAATTAAGGAAAAAAATGGGAAAAATGTTCATTCACGATAAGGCGAAATTTTGAAAGGGAGCATTTTTTGTGCCTGTCATTCACTGCTGAATTACATATCGGAAAATGGGAACACATTTTAGGGGGAAAATAATTCATTATCGCACTTTTGAGAAATGGCAAAATATTTTAGGGGAAAAATTATTTATGATAGGGGTGAATTTATATATCTAGTCCCCGAAAGAAAAGAAAATTAACAAATTGATACAAAAAATGGGAAAAATGTCCATTCACGATAAGGCGAAATTTTGAATGGAAGCATTTTTCTTTTGTGCTGAATTACATATCGGAAAATAAGAACACATTTTATGGGAAAAATTATTCATTATCGCACTTTTGGGAAATAGGAAAAAAATTATTCATGATAGGAGTGAATTTATATATCTAGTTCTCCAAAGAAAGTAAGATGAACAAATTGATAAAAAAAAATGGGAAAAATGTCCATTCACGATAAGGCGAAATTTTAAATAGGTGCATTTTTTTGTGCCTGTCATTCACTGCTGAATTACATATCGGAAAATGGGAACACATTTTAGGGGGAAAATAATTCATTATCGAACTTTTGGGAAATGGGAAAATATTTGAGGGGAAAATTATTTATGATAGGGGGGAATTTATATATCTACTCCCCCAAAGAAAAGAAAATGAACAAATTGATACAAAAAATGGGAAAAATATCCATTCACGATAAGGCGAAATTTTGAATCGAAGCATTTTTTTTTTTGTGCTGAATTGCATATCGGAAAATGGAAATACATTTTATGGGAACACATAATGGGAAATGAAAAAACTTTTAGGTAAAAAATTATTCATGATAGGGATTGAATGCGTTTTTTCCATTTTTCTTGAGCTTAATGGATTATTTTCTCCTTGTAACTTTTGTACCATGTCTAAAAATCCTTTTTATTTTCGTTCTGCGTAAAAATCTTTAAATTTTTCGTTAATAAATTTTTTAGCATGGACAACCCATTAAATTAATTTCTTAATACAATTTAATTTTAATACATTAAATTGAAATTTATTGCTGACAAATATTTGCTTGCTTTGTTTTTTTTCTTTCTCCAACCAGTTTTAAGGCATTTTCCTACAAGCTTTCGTTGATGCTGTTAAACAGATTTTGCTCATTTGTCAGAAGCAATTTCTTAAAGGCGCTGTCGTAAAACCGTAAACATAAAAACAGTTGCTATAATTAGATAAAAAGTTGTTTTCTCCGGCATAAGAAAATTAAAATGCTTTTCTTATAATAATCATTAACCTTTCTTTGATTATTCAATCAATGGCCCCGGTCTACTTCCACATGCATAAATATTTATCTACCAACAACAGCAAATAGCAAGGAACTCTTTGTTTAAACTCACTAATGGACTTGTAATCTCTAGGAACAATTTTCTTTTCTTTCTTTCATTTACGCCAAACATTTTTACAAGATCCCGAAATTATCATCAATCATTCTGTTTTACTTTATAAAAATAATAGTAAAACAGTTGAAAAGCAAGTGTAGGGGAAAAATCAAACGAAGGGCCCGGCCGGCCCATGCCCAACAGTGAAGGAAGAAGTTTTTAGCAAGCAAATAAGGAAGAGTTTTATTTGGATAAAACAACAACAGCAACAAAAATGATGGAATGAAAGCAAAAATAAACGATGATAGAAAGTAGCAGGATGGGGTAAGTGACCTTAAAGTTTTCGAATGGTTAAAAAAGTACTTTGTGCAAAAAGCAAAACAAACAGAAAGAAATTTTAGAGCAAAATTGCCTAAAAGGTTTTGTCACATTGTCAATGATGTCAACTGAGGCGAAAAAAAGGGCTTTGCTGATGTTCTTGTACTTTTTTTTTCTGTTATTATTTGTTTTGCGTGTTTTTTTTTTCGTTTGTCATACTCAAAAAGATTACATAAAAACTGATGCAAAATAACAACAGAGGGGTAGAACTTATTAACTGCGGCATCTAAAGTCTTCAAAGGAAATTTTGTTGTTTTGTGTGCAACAAGGCGCAAAAATAAAATTTGACTGTAATACATATTTGAAAGTTTGTTATTACAGTCCTTTTCTCAAGAGGAAAACTGCGTTATTTGCAGAAGTAAAAATAATTTTGCGTGTTGTTTTTATATTTAGATTTTAACAAATACTCAATATGATCAAACAACCTTTTAATACGATTTATAAGAATATATATTTTTTTTCTTTTTAAGGGAGTGGTATCTAATCGAACTGCGTAGTTCAATGATGAAGGGTTTTAAAAGCTTTTATACTATTTTAGATGAAGCGAAAGCAAATTTTTATAAAGTATAAAATTCTGATATTTGAAAACGTATTAACTTGTAGGACTTCAACTCCTTCTAATATAAAAAACTTCTCTTCGATTACCAAAAAACAAAATTGTATAAAACGAAAATTTGTATGCATAAGTGTATTTTATTATTTATTGGAACCAAAAACAATCAAACTTTTCATATACAGGGTGGCGCGAAAACAACCTTCCGATGTTTTTTTACTGTAATAAAAAAAAAAAAGAAAAACTCTGATTTTTCTTGTGAATTATTTTCATTTGGTCTTTTAATTTTTTTTTTTTTACAACAAGTCGAGATGATGCTGTCATGTAAATGGCAGCCGCCACAGTTGATTGTCATTTGAGCCCTTTTTATAGCATTTTCCATCACATTGGCCAAAACTTCCGGTGATAGGTCCTCACATTCTTGACGGATATTGTCTTTAAGAGCTGCAAGACTTCCAAAAACCCCACAAAAAGAAGTCTGCAGCGGTCAAATCAGGCGATCTTGCTGGCCAGTGCAAATCGCCAAAACGGAAGATTAGGCGCCCAGGAAATGCATCCTTCAGCATATCGGTTGTCTTTCGTCTTCGAAGAAAAAATGTCCGATGACTCCTCCAGCGAATAACAGCACACCATACAGTGACTTTGAACGGGTATAATGGCTCTTCGTGGGTTACACGCGGCTTTCCAGTGCCCCGGAAGCGTAAATTTTGCTTATTTATGTACTGGCTACGATGGAAATGGGCCTCATGATTATTTTTGATGAAAAATCATCTTCCTCTTGGGGTCAAATAAATAGTCGCCAAAATTCCGAGTTCTGGAGCAGTGTAGCGTAACATTGTTTATTAACGTGTATTTCGCATGTGTTTACTACACACATGTCAAAAGAGAAGTGACATTAGGGGCCAATCGCAAAATTTATATAATTTTCTGATAGGAGGATTACTTTTTTGAATAATTTCAATAGTTTTGTCCGCCACACAGAAAAACGAATTAACACTTTTAAAATGAATTAACTTTTAGGCCAGGCGAATTCATTACTAGATGAACTTGACAGTTCAGGTGATTATTTGTTGCTTCTCGCATTTTTTCTAATGAGACTGTCAAATTTTTTTGTTTTACATATTCGCGCCGTTTTGATCTGAAGATTTTTTTTGTATGATTTAGTGCAATTTCAAGAAATTTGTGTGAATTTAATAGAGAAAAACTAATATAATCTATGATTTTAATTACAAACAATTATAAAAGTTTGTATAAAAGTTTTTCCCTGCTGAACAATCTTAGGCGAATTTAGATTATGACATTCTTAGGAAACTTTATAATAAGAAAATACATAGTGCTGAATTCGCCTTCCCGCTTGGATTCACCTGCATAAATTCGCCTTGCTTTTAGGACAACAACTATTTTTAATGTAGACAAAATCTGTTCGATTGCTAGCGCAAGTTCATGTACATACTCGTACATAGCATTTTCTTATTTATTGCAACCAAAATAAAGTAAATTTTTCTATAGACAGCAGAGTTTTAATAGTTTTGTCTGTCGCACAGACATTTTTTCTTTCATGTCCAATAACGGAATTCGCTGAATCAGTTGTTTGAATAAGAATCCATAAAAACAGTAATTGAAGGCGGCCGTGGAACATAAATCTGAACTATTAACGCTCATTCGATTTAGTGAGAAAACTGAAGTTGCCATATTGTTTCCGGGGAAATGGGGGATTTTGGCGATGCCTGAAGCCGATTTAGGGAATTCCAAAAAAATCTCGTAATGCGTTATATAGATAATTATCTGTTTATATGGATGATAAGTTTGATATTGGAGCGTATTTTTTAGTTTTTTAAACTATATTTATTCTAACTACAAACAAATTCGATATCAAAGATTTTTTTTATTATAAAATAAAAAAGTTATCAGATACGCTGCTTATATTTGAATTTCAAATATTGTTAGTAAAAGTATTTGTTGATCCAAAAAATGATGTTTCAACTGTGTTTGTACAAGGCATTTATTTGCACTTCTCTGCAGTCTTGTCAACTTTGAAATTTCAAAACGCACCAAAATGAGGAAAAAAGCGCGTTAATTCAACAAAAACGCACCAAATTTAGAATTGTTCCTTTGATGCTTAAAAATCCATTTTGTATTATAAAAAGGATAATATTTTTATATTGAAAACATGATAGCGAAACAACCTTTTAACCGGCTATTAGACATTCAACCGGGTTTGATAGCACCGGCTGATGCAATGCCAGCAAATTCGTCCAATAACTAAAAAAACGTGTTTGTCAAAATTGGCCTCTAGTGAGATTTTATTTCTTTTATTGAGGCAATGGTATCTATAGAATAATTATAACCATCTATCTTGATACTAGTTGCTTCGGTCTTTATATTAATCAATGTTTGCAATAAATTTGTTCAGCTCAAGGTTTTATTGGTTTTTTTTTTCCTTTGGAAAACGAAATATTTAAAATTAAAATTTTTTACAAAAAAAAAAAAAAAAAACGTTATCAGCTTCACAAAATGCAGCTACTTACAGTCGTCAAAATTATATTGCAGGAAGTTACAATCGTTACTGTAAGGGATGAAATATGTCGAAAAATCCACGATTATCGAATTATTAAAAGTTACAGAATCACACTGCAAGCCAACAAACTCGGTTTAGAATTTAGTTAATAATTTGGTAATTTATTAATTACTAAAGCAATAGTGAATTCATGCGCTTTTATGAATACGAACTACACTATTCAGTGTTTGCTTTTTTCGTAATATTGACAAACTTGGATTGATCGTTTAACAGCAAACATTAAGCAAAAACAGCAAATTGTATAAACCGAAATGTTTATTTTTCTTTCGAGAAAGTGTATAATATTCAACAGCAATATTGTCTCACTTTGCGTATATGATGTATTCTAAGTATTCACATTGTGCGCTACAAAATCAGATATAAAAATTTTAGCCACTTGAATAAACTCTCTTCTTACATTAAAACCAAAAGTTGTGTTGAATATGATTTGGTGCCACCGAAATTTAAAAAGCGCACCGGAAAATAAAAAAGCGCACACCGCACCGCCTAAAGAATTTTTCGCACAAAAAATTTGAAAAAGCACCAAAAATGGTGCGAAACGCACCGAGTTGACAACGCTGCTCCTCTGCTGAAAATAACTACGAAATAGAAAAATTATTTACAGCATATCTAAAGGGGCAATGTTTTTATCAGTTGAATTCCAATTAAATTTCCTGATTAAAGCAGGAAATTAAGTTTTTTTAATACGAAGACTGTGGCATTTCAGAATTGAATATTTGTCTCAAATATCAGTTTACTTTTTAACACAATAAAACTTTAGTAAACATAATGGCTTCAAAAATGTCTGACTTTTTCAGTATTGGCAGGCAGCATGCCCAACCTAAAGCTTTAGTAGCCCTATTTCGGAATATACAAGTAAACTACTTATTGATCTTGAATGTACTTTTCACCAAATTTGCATTTGCAGCTGACAAATTTTACTACATTGTTGTAAATTAACTATTTTCTTATGGCTTATTGCTTAAAAATTTTAGTTTTCACAAAAAAAAAGTTAATTTCAAAGCCTTCATTTGCTTAGCAAAAATTTTTGCTACCTCAAATAGCTTTTACTAATTTCTTTTGAAATTCTTATGCATACATACCATTAAAATTTCTTAGCCTTAATGAAATATAATCCATTTTAACGGTCCACTTAGTTTTTATGGTTTTAAAGCCCATAATCGTAAATATGGTTAAGTTAACGCCTCATAAAAACTGAAAAAGGCTACAAAAGAAATTGTATTGCAAAAACGAAAGCATTAAGCGTCACATATGTATGAAAGAAAGCATGGAAACGGAAGTTGTCTGCATAAACTTGTACGTGCATGTCAGTTGAGGTACTGCATTGCCATTTTGCGTTACTTAACACATAATGCATCCTGCTGTGAGCGGTTTACCATTTGAATGCAAGTGTGTATATGTAAATGTCTACAAATGTTGGTGTGCAACTGTTTATAAATATTGCTACTGGCATAAAGCCTAAATTGCTTTATGTATGAGAAATATTTTCCAAATACTCTACATTATTTTTTCAGTTCTACTTTATTGAGCTGTTTACAGAACACAGGCGAGCGTACCGCCCAGAAAATTTATATGAAAAGGATTCAATTTTTTTAGAGCTTTCTAGTTGACTCAC
This sequence comes from Thecocarcelia acutangulata, assembly GCA_914767995.1. Taxonomy (NCBI): domain Eukaryota; kingdom Metazoa; phylum Arthropoda; class Insecta; order Diptera; family Tachinidae; genus Thecocarcelia; species Thecocarcelia acutangulata. The sequence continues at coordinate 119,138,154 of OU612096.1, read as the reverse complement.
TGGTCTCCCAATAGCCACCGGTATAGAGGCATGTTTACTGACTTTTTTTTCGTCAATTGAACCAGCATGTTGAGCAGGAGCTGTGGTTTCAATATCACACAGAAAAAAATAGATGAGATTATTTTTTTCAATCAAGTTATGTTTTTAATAAAAAACCATCAATTTAATCAAATTTGTATTGACTCAATCAAATTATTATTAATTCTGAATTTTTGGAAATATCTCTTAATAAAATGCAATTAATAAAAAGTTTTCCGAATTATTGATTGTTATTCAATAAATAAATTTCAAAGGTTGTTACATAACAGAGAAGAGTAGTTGTTTCTTTAACAATTTTTTTTGTTAAGTATATTTTGGAGATTTTACATATTAACAACAATTTTTTTCAACTCAATAATTTTTGATTTTAAGTTGAAAAAGCTATTTTTACTTTATAATTTTAATTATCAATCCGGTAAAAAATCCTTTTCACAGGAAATTTTATAAAAATAGTGCAATTTTTTTGTATCAATATGGCATCTATTTTTTTCTGTGCACACAGCTGAAGTCAGGTAGGCAGGACGCTGGATACCGCGGAATAGTCTAGGTTGTCCAGCTCACTTGGGGTTTGGAATCGTTCCCTTTGTGATTTCGCGTTGCCTTCAAAAAGTAACAAACCCAACAGCTGAAGTCACAACTAATTCATTGAAGCAAACGTTTGTTAAATTCATAGTTTTACGTTTCGGGCCTGTGAATTACTCGCCAAGAGCTAGCGATTTAATGCCACTTCTGTGGGGATATATGAAGTTGCCAGACTATGACTTTAAACTCGAAAAAACTAACCATTTGGAAGAAACTACTGGGCCACAAATGTTGGAAAAATTGGTTGTTCAGATTAGAATCCGGACATATAAATTATAATGCGATATAAATTATAATGTCCAAAGATTGTCTTTCGAATAAAATAAATTTCATATCAATTCCAAAAGTTCCCCTTTATTTTATTCCATTTCAAAGCTTTATACCTCTACAAAAAGCACCGTTTATATACAAGTAATTAAGTCCGCATGTATGTAGGGTTTAAGTCGTTTCTGCAGACAGAAGAGATTTCTTTTTTTTCAGTAGTTGCGTTTCTGGCTTCTTTTCTTTGGTAGTGTGAGTGCGCTGCATGTCTAGGATAAACTAACACATACATAATATGTGCATATACATAGTGTTGATATGTACATATGTAGTATGTATGTATGTATGTATGTATGTATGTATGTATGTATTTATGTATGTATGTATGTATGTATGTATGTATGTATGTATGTATGTATGTATGTATGTATGTATGTATGTATGTATGTATGTATGTATGTATGTATGTATGTATGTATGTATGTATGTATGTATGTATGTATGTATGTATGTATGTTTTTTTTTTTTTTTTTTTTTTTTTTTTTTTTTTTTTTCGCGGGGTGAAAAACCATCGAAAGGCACTGGCAGTGATGGTGGTTGCCAGTAGTGCGAGACTTTAACTCGCTAAAAAACACCCCTTCGCCCTGACCCAGATGCTCCCCGAGGGACTGCCGCAAGGCTTTACGTCTCGGGGTGGGAAAGGTGATACACCCTACATCTAAACTAAACTACATTGATTCTGCTGCGAATCTGTTCTAACCTACGAAGTTCCAACAGAACCAATTTTACAAAACTACAGACGTACGTCCAGTTGCACAAAGATTCCAACATGATTGGAACGATACTGCTCGGACTGATGCTACGTCCTAGGACTGTTTCTAAATATTCCCTATCACTATTAAACCGTGGACAGATGAAGAACACATGCTCAGCATCTTCCAAGACATTACCATCACAACTCGGACAGAACGGAGTACTGTCATGTCCAAAACGGTACAAGTACGACCTAAAACAACCATGCCCAGTTAGAAACTGTGTTATATAGTAGTTCAAATCGCCATGCTTTCTTGATAGCCATGCTCTGATGTCTGGTATCAGTAAGTAGGTCCATCTTCCCTTGTCAGCTGTCGCCCATCTTTCTTGCCATTTTGGCAGACACGATTCTCTCAACCCAACCGAGATGTCCGAAGCGGCCTCTAGCTCGATCGGTATCATGCCGGCAATGACAAAAGCGGCCAGGTCCGATACAGTTCGGAATGCGCTACATACACGCAAGGCGATCAGCCTATACACAGGAGATATCAGGTTCACATAAGTAGGATATCTAAGTGAGCCTGACCATATTGGCGATGCATATAAGATAATGCTTCTTACTACACTAGAGAGTAATTTCCTCTGCAGATATTTTGGACCTCTTGTATTCGGCATGATCCGGCATAGCGCTGTGCATGTTTTTGATGCTTTACTGCCTATGTACTTCAAGTGCTCTTGAAAAGACAGACGAGTGTCAATCATGACCCCAAGGTATTTTAAACATTCCTTAGATTCTATGCTACACGTGCCAATATTTAGCCTGACAGTTTCCCTAACTTTCCTACTACTAATCAGAACCGCTTCCGTTTTATGGTCAGCTAGAGTTAGGCCCATTGATCTTAGCCAAGATCTTACGATCTGAATACTGGCGTTTGCAATGGTTTCCACCTCTAGTAACTCTTTCCCTTCACACACTAACGCTATATCGTCTGCGAATCCAACTATCTTCACCTTTTCCGGTAGATCCAATCTTAATACTCCGTCGTACATGACGTTCCACAATAGTGGGCCAAGAACTGAACCTTGAGGCACCCCACCAATGATTTTACGCCTCTTAGTACCTTTATCGGTATCATAAACTAGCTCTCTATCCCGGAAATAGTCCCGTACAATTGCTAGTAAATACCCTGGGATGTCTATACGGACCAAAGCATTAACTATATGCTCCCAGTTTGCCGTATTGAAGGCGTTTTTTACATCTAGGGTTATAACCACACAATACCCTTTTGTTCCATTCCTCCACCTCTTCCCTTGGATAGCTTGAGCAGCGGTTTCTACTACAACTTTGATAGCGTCCACCGCTGACTTTGCTTTCCTGAAGCCAAATTGGTTATCTGATAAACCTAGGTTAGCTTGTACGCAATCTTCCAATCTTCTGCAGATTATACTCTCCAGAAGTTTTCCACTTGTATCTATCATACAGAGCGGACGATAGGAGGAAGGGTCGTCTAGCGGCTTGTTATCCTTAGGTAACAACACCAATTTCTGCCTCTTCCAGATTGTTGGAAAAGTTCCCTGAATCAAGCATGCGCTTATTACTTTCAGGAAATAATCAGGATGGAGCTTAACAGCCTCCTTCAGTACCATATTTGGGATGCAATCTAAGCCTGGTGCCTTCTTGTCTTTGAATTTTGAGACAGCACCTTCTATCTCGACGACCGTAACCGGAGGAATGTCGAATAATTCAGCTGGATAGCTGTGTTGCCATGTCGGAGCTTCCTGTTGAGGAAAAAGATGGTCTACAATTCCGTTGAGGATATTCTCTTCTCTTGGCGGTGATGGGCCAAGACATTTAAGTTTCCTGGTTACTAGCTTATATGCTAAGCCCCAAGGATTACTATCTATTTCATCACAAGCATCCAGGAAACACCTACGCTTGCTCCTACGAATTGCAATCTTCAATGCCTTTCTTTTATCCCTATACAACTGGTGCTGCACGTTATTCTCTAACCGACCCCTCGTTCGTGTATACCGCCTTCGGGCGCTAATACACTCTGAACGCAAGCTAGCAATTTCATCATTCCACCAATACACTGGAGGCTTATTTGGCGATCTTTTTCGCCTTATCATAGCTACATTGCAGGCATGTTTTTTTTTTTTTTTTTTTTTTTTTTTTTTTTTTTTTTTTTTTTTTTTTTTTATTCGCGGGGTGAAAAACCATCGAAAGGCACTGGCAGTGATGGTGGTTGCCAGTAGTGCGAGACTTTAACTCGCTAAAAAACACCCCTTCGCCCTGACCCAGATGCTCCCCGAGGGACTGCCGCAAGGCTTTACGTCTCGGGGTGGGAAAGGTGATACACCCTACATCTAAACTAAACTACATTGATTCTGCTGCGAATCTGTTCTAACCTACGAAGTTCCAACAGAACCAATTTTACAAAACTACAGACGTACGTCCAGTTGCACAAAGATTCCAACATGGTTGGAACGATACTGCTCGGACTGATGCTACGTCCTAGGACTGTTTCTAAATATTCCCTATCACTATTAAACCGTGGACAGATGAAGAACACATGCTCAGCATCTTCCAAGACATTACCATCACAACTCGGACAGAACGGAGTACTGTCATGTCCAAAACGGTACAAGTACGACCTAAAACAACCATGCCCAGTTAGAAACTGTGTAATATAGTAGTTCAAATCGCCATGCTTTCTTGATAGCCATGCTCTGATGTCTGGTATCAGTAAGTAGGTCCATCTTCCCTTGTCAGCTGTCGCCCATCTTTCTTGCCATTTTCGCAGACACGATTCTCTCAACCCAACCGTGATGTCCGAAGCGGCCTCTAGCTCGATCGGTATCATGCCGGCAATGACAAAAGCGGCCAGGTCCGATACAGTTCGGAATGCGCTACATACGCGCAAGGCGATCAGCCTATACACAGGAGATATCAGGTTCACATAAGTAGGATATCTAAGTGAGCCTGACCATATAGGCGATGCATATAAGATAATGCTTCTTACTACACTAGAGAGTAATCTCCTCTGCAGATATTTTGGACCTCTTGTATTCGGCATGATCCGGCATAGCGCTGTGCATGTTTTTGATGCTTTACTGCCTATGTACTTCAAGTGCTCTTGAAAAGACAGACGAGTGTCAATCATGACCCCAAGGTATTTTAAACATTCCTTAGATTCTATGCTACACGTGCCAATATTTAGCCTGACAGTTTCCCTAGTTTTCCTACTACTAATCAGAACCGCTTCCGTTTTATGGTCAGCTAGAGTTAGGCCCATTGATCTTAGCCAAGATCTTACGATCTGAATACTGGCGTTTGCAATGGTTTCCATCTCTAGTAACTCTTTCCCTTCACACACTAACGCTATGTCGTCTGCGAATCCAACTATCTTCACCTTTTCCGGTAGATCCAATCTTAATACTCCGTCGTACATGACGTTCCACAATAGTGGGCCAAGAACTGAACCTTGAGGCACCCCACCAATGATCTTGCGCCTCTTAGTACCTTTATCGGTATCATAAACTAGCTCTCTATCCCGGAAATAGTCCCGTACAATTGCTAGTAGATACCCTGGGATGTCTATACGGACCAAACCATTAACTATATGCTCCCAGTTTGCCGTATTGAAGGCGTTTTTTACATCTAGGGTTATAACCACACAATACCCTTTTGTTCCATTCCTCCACCTCTTCCCTTGGATAGCTTGAGCAGCGGTTTCTACTACAACTTTGATAGCGTCCACCGCTGACTTTGCTTTCCTGAAGCCAAATTGGTTATCTGATAAACCTAGGTTAGCTTGTACGCAATCTTCCAATCTTCTGCAGATTATACTCTCCAGAAGTTTTCCACTTGTATCTATCATACAGAGCGGACGATAGGAGGAAGGGTCGTCTAGCGGCTTGTTATCCTTAGGTAACAACACCAATTTCTGCCTCTTCCAGATTGTTGGAAAAGTTCCCTGAATCAAGCATGCGCTTATTACTTTCAGGAAATAATCAGGATGGAGCTTAACAGCCTCCTTCAGTACCATATTTGGGATGCAATCTAAGCCTGGTGCCTTCTTGTCTTTGAATTTTGAGACAGCACCTTCTATCTCGACGACCGTAACCGGAGGAATGTCGAATAATTCAGCTGGATAGCTGTGTTGCCATGTCGGAGCTTCCTGTTGAGGAAAAAGATGGTCTACAATTCCGTTGAGGATATTCTCTTCTCTTGGCGGTGATGGGCCAAGACATTTAAGTTTCCTGGTTACTAGCTTATATGCTAAGCCCCAAGGATTACTATCTATTTCATCACAAGCATCCAGGAAACACCTACGCTTGCTCCTACGAATTGCAATCTTCAATGCCTTTCTTTTATCCCTATACAACTGGTGCTGCACGTTATTCTCTAACCGACCCCTCGTTCGTGTATACCGCCTTCGGGCGCTAATACACTCTGAACGCAAGCTAGCAATTTCATCATTCCACCAATACACTGGAGGCTTATTTGGCGATCTTTTTCGCCTTATCATAGCTACATTGCAGGCATGTTTTTTTTTTTTTTTTTTTTTTTTTTTTTTTTTTTTTTTTTTTTTTTTATTCGCGGGGTGAAAAACCATCGAAAGGCACTGGCAGTGATGGTGGTTGCCAGTAGTGCGAGACTTTAACTCGCTAAAAAACACCCCTTCGCCCTGACCCAGATGCTCCCCGAGGGACTGCCGCAAGGCTTTACGTCTCGGGGTGGGAAAGGTGATACACCCTACATCTAAACTAAACTACATTGATTCTGCTGCGAATCTGTTCTAACCTACGAAGTTCCAACAGAACCAATTTTACAAAACTACAGACGTACGTCCAGTTGCACAAAGATTCCAACATGATTGGAACGATACTGCTCGGACTGATGCTACGTCCTAGGACTGTTTCTAAATATTCCCTATCACTATTAAACCGTGGACAGATGAAGAACACATGCTCAGCATCTTCCAAGACATTACCATCACAACTCGGACAGAACGGAGTACTGTCATGTCCAAAACGGTACAAGTACGACCTAAAACAACCATGCCCAGTTAGAAACTGTGTAATATAGTAGTTCAAATCGCCATGCTTTCTTGATAGCCATGCTCTGATGTCTGGTATCAGTAAGTAGGTCCATCTTCCCTTGTCAGCTGTCGCCCATCTTTCTTGCCATTTTCGCAGACACGATTCTCTCAACCCAACCGTGATGTCCGAAGCGGCCTCTAGCTCGATCGGTATCATGCCGGCAATGACAAAAGCGGCCAGGTCCGATACAGTTCGGAATGCGCTACATACACGCAAGGCGATCAGCCTATACACAGGAGATATCAGGTTCACATAAGTAGGATATCTAAGTGAGCCTGACCATATAGGCGATGCATATAAGATAATGCTTCTTACTACACTAGAGAGTAATCTCCTCTGCAGATATTTTGGACCTCTTGTATTCGGCATGATCCGGCATAGCGCTGTGCATGTTTTTGATGCTTTACTGCCTATGTACTTCAAGTGCTCTTGAAAAGACAGACGAGTGTCAATCATGACCCCAAGGTATTTTAAACATTCCTTAGATTCTATGCTACACGTGCCAATATTTAGCCTGACAGTTTCCCTAGTTTTCCTACTACTAATCAGAACCGCTTCCGTTTTATGGTCAGCTAGAGTTAGGCCCATTGATCTTAGCCAAGATCTTACGATCTGAATACTGGCGTTTGCAATGGTTTCCACCTCTAGTAACTCTTTCCCTTCACACACTAACGCTATGTCGTCTGCGAATCCAACTATCTTCACCTTTTCCGGTAGATCCAATCTTAATACTCCGTCGTACATGACGTTCCACAATAGTGGGCCAAGAACTGAACCTTGAGGCACCCCACCAATGATCTTGCGCCTCTTAGTACCTTTATCGGTATCATAAACTAGCTCTCTATCCCGGAAATAGTCCCGTACAATTGCTAGTAGATACCCTGGGATGTCTATACGGACCAAAGCATTAACTATATGCTCCCAGTTTGCCGTATTGAAGGCGTTTTTTACATCTAGGGTTATAACCACACAATACCCTTTTGTTCCATTCCTCCACCTCTTCCCTTGGATAGCTTGAGCAGCGGTTTCTACTACAACTTTGATAGCGTCCACCGCTGACTTTGCTTTCCTGAAGCCAAATTGGTTATCTGATAAACCTAGGTTAGCTTGTACGCAATCTTCCAATCTTCTGCAGATTATACTCTCCAGAAGTTTTCCACTTGTATCGTCTAGCGGCTTGTTATCCTTAGGTAACAACACCAATTTCTGCCTCTTCCAGATTGTTGGAAAAGTTCCCTGAATCAAGCATGCGCTTATTACTTTCAGGAAATAATCAGGATGGAGCTTAACAGCCTCCTTCAGTACCATATTTGGGATGCAATCTAAGCCTGGTGCCGTCTTGTCTTTGAATTTTGAGACAGCACCTTCTGTCTCGACGACCGTAACCGGAGGAATGTCGAATAATTCAGCTGGATAGCTGTGTTGCCATGTCGGAGCTTCCTGTTGAGGAAAAAGATGGTCTACAATTCCGTTGAGGATATTCTCTTCTCTTGGCGGTGATGGGCCAAGACATTTAAGTTTCCTGGTTACTAGCTTATATGCTAAGCCCCAAGGATTACTATCTATTTCATCACAAGCATCCAGGAAACACCTACGCTTGCTCCTACGAATTGCAATCTTCAATGCCTTTCTTTTATCCCTATACAACTGGTGCTGCACGTTATTCTCTAACCGACCCCTCGTTCGTGTATACCGCCTTCGGGCGCTAATACACTCTGAACGCAAACTAGCAATTTCATCATTCCACCAATACACTGGAGGCTTATTTGGCGATCTTTTTCGCCTTATCATAGCTACATTGCAGGCACTAGTGATATTGCGCACTAACTGCACTGCCATGTCTTCTGCTGAACCAGCCATTTCCATGTTCTCCATGCAGGCTGCGAAGCTATCCTTATCAAAGGTATTTACCTTCCATCCTGTCAAGACACGTGCTTGTACAATAGCACGGGGCTGTGCGTCTTGCACATCTATTATTATAGCGCTATGATCGCTATGTGTATAGATGTCAGATATTCTCCAGTTCACTTGGGTTGCGATACTGGCACTGACGAATGTAATGTCAATTACTGAGCCAACATCACCCCTTCTGAAGGTGTGTTCAACTCCATTATTGATGAGTACAACACCCAGTACAGAAAAGGCTTCCAAGAGCATTCTTCCTCTTGCGTTTACTGAGGGACAGCCCCATTCAACAGCCCACGCATTGAAATCACCTGCTATTATTACGGGGGTTCTTCCAACTGCATCCGTTACAATACTGTCAACTATTACCCGAAAGTCTTCTATAGAATACCTAGGGGGTATATAACAGCTGTAAATAGTGATGCCAGATATAACCGCTCGAGCATATCCGCATTGCGTTGTTATTCTATCGCGTATAGTTAGCGTGCTGGTGTTCCATATTGCCGATGTACCCGTGTTATCGGAAACCCAGTTTACAGATGCCATGGTCCGATATGGCTCACTTAGAATAGCGACATCTACACTTATATCTCGAACGCTTTGCTTAAGAAGCTCCTGGGCTGCCTGGCATACATACATACATTGCAGGCATGTATGTATGTATGTATGTATGTATGTATGTATGTATGTATGTATGTAACATCGTAACGTATTGGACGCGTCATATTTTTTAAATAAAACCAACCATAAATGTTTGGTTAAGTAAGTATCCAACATGAATGCCTCTTGTGGCTTCTTGTATGTTCATTTCTTTTCAGTTGTTTGGGGGGTTTTTCACAGTAAATGTTGCCCATTTTTAGTTTATTTGGCATTTTATATGACATTTTTATGCAAAACAGTAATTCTGTGTGATTAAAAGGAGGAAAAACAAAACAAAATATATATTAAACAAATCTATTTGCATAAAATTGCCAGCAAAGTAGCAACAAAATAAAGCGGACAGTGTGAATGTGTTGAAGGTCCTTCAATGGTGCTTTATTCAGAAATATTTATAAGCGGATGAAGTGGCATACATACATCTGTGTGTGTATGTACACCGAAAGAATAAGCTGGCACCAAATTTAAATATTTTTTACTTGCTTTTAGTACGCGTCGTACTCAAAACTTTAAGTACTTAAGATGAGCTGAAAACGAGATTGTTCTAGAAAACTAATCCAAAGCAATGTCTTGCACTGCGTTTAAAAGTAGAAGCGCTTGCTTGGAAGTGCCATGTATGTATTATCAAGAAAACGTCGAAAAATGCGCGACTCTCTTGCAAAGTTCATTAGTGTCTAAACCAGATGTGCCCAAGCCCTATGCGCTTGGTGCTCATTTGTTTGCACCCAAATCGTCTTGCGCGCAACTTACTTAATTTTGGCGACCACACACGGTCGAAAAGAATGGATACTTTTGCCGGCAACACAGCGTTCAATAGGTGATTGTGAGAATATAGTTCTCGCATAATAAACCTTTTTCCCCAGCGTTGCGCGGACTTAAGTAAAAAGCACATTTTTTTTATTTTTTTGTGTGTTTCGTATTAAGATCTGAAAACTTATTGTTAGTTCACTTTGAGGATTCATTATATAATTAAATGCTTAAAAAAAATTTCGGCTTATTACAAGTAAGCATTCGGGATTAAATATTTCTAAAAATAAGTATTTTGTGCTAGAATAATCCATACTTGAATCAAGCGCACTATTGACGCGGCTTAGGATTGATTTAGATACGAATGTATAAAATTTTCTTCTCAGTGCAGAGGTATGTATGTATGTATGTATGTATGCAGTTTGTTATGCCATAATGCGCGTTACTTGGCAGAATTACTATTATTAAGTTGTGCTTTTAAAACTTCATTTTTATTTTTCTTATTCGCAGGCAACTTGGCAGCCATAAATATTTGGAAAAGTTTCTATTTTTTTTTTTTTAGTTTTTGCTCTCGAGAGTAGCATTACAGCAAAGTGTCGGCTTGTTATGTGGAAAACTTTTGACAGTTTCTAATTTTTATTTGTATTCTGTCTCTACACTTTTTTTTTTTTGTCTTTTACTTGTCCTCATTTTTTTAATCGTGAGATTTAACTGTTGGCCGAAGCAATAAAAAAAAAACAACAGGAATAAAATCATAAAAAGTTTTGACAGTAATGTTGTGACTTTTGACAAATTTATTATAAAAATTTAGCAGGTAATTGAAATTTCCTTGCTGGTTGCCAATATGAAGTTTTATTCTTAAATTTTCATTTAAAAAGGAATTTGTAGATTAAATTGGGAATAGTCTGGCAGCTTACAAAATTTATTTTATCAAAAGGCAGTGAAAGGCTGATTTGAGTTTGCGTTTGACCGCCAACTATTGATTTTTTTTCCTTACATATGTATAATGATTTATGACTGGTAAAGTGCAGATTGGTCTCTTTAATCTGTGCAGGGCTTCAGCACGTACCCTTAACTCCTCCTAAAACAATACAGCATTATGAAACCCTTTCATCAAATATTATTTTAGTCCATTAACTTTGCACCAGACTTTACCACTAACATTTAAAAGAGCAAAATACATTTTGCTATTTGCTAGAATGAAGCTTTCCTGTTAAGTGAAAACAAGTATTTGATGCAAGAAGCAAGCGGGCTATTACAAAAAATGGCAAGGCTTTGTTATCTTTAGGATTATCTGCCAGCCTGCTGTTAAAGTTTCAGAATACGACAGGCATTAACAGGCAAAAAATGATGCTTGTTGTTGTTTTACCAAAATCAACACTTTTGTTTGCGTAGATAAAAGCGCTGAACTTCAAATGATTTCAGGGTTGACTAACTAAATAAAGAACGAAACACAATAATAAAAATATATTGTCTTCTCTAAGTATACTAAAATACAGAAAACATGATAAAGGAGGAAGAAGAAGAAGGAACAACGGAAGTAGGATAATTTTAAAAAGGAGTTTTTCCATCATATTTAGTTCAACTTTATTGACAAAAAGCAAAAAAAAAAACAAAAAAAAAAACAAAATAATTGATAAAGATAAGACAAACATTTTCAAGCACAAAATGTAATGGCTTTTAATACCCAACAACAAATACTCGTACACATCAACACACACACACACACACAAACATACACACTGGCAAATGTATGCATGTTTAACTTTAATTCAGCACGAACTAAAACTAAACAAAGTCCTTTCATAACTTTTGTTTTTTTTTTCTTTTTTCTTTTTTGAAAGGATTCAATCCACAAAAGAATATTGACAGAAAAAAGAGAAGCATGTCTTGTGGTGCTGCTAATGACAACCCATGTTAAAAAATCTAAACAACACTACGAGTACACAACGGGAGATCTCTTGGGACTTAGCGCACTCCTGTCTTCATGTACGTATGCAAAAAAACATTTTCGGCGAAAACTACTAAGGATTTTAAAAAGTTGCCAGCTTTTTTATAAGCTTATCGTAATCTTGGATCTTTGGATGTCGTAGAAGTGCTTTTAACTAACGAAATACGGCAGCAAGCAATATTAGTAAATTAAACCCCATTTAATTATTCTTAAATCATATGGCTGAGTTTATTAAACTATACTTTCGGTAAAAGCTTAGATTATAACATATATTAAATAGTAAAAACCTAGGTTATATATTAAATAGTCCAAGCTATAATCGTCCAAACCCCTATAATTCATTATAAACATTGTCGTTTAAGGGCTTTTTCCAAATGCTTTGTTTGGAGTTCGTTTTGACTGCATTTATCAAACAATACTTTCGGTAAAAATTTGTGTTATATATTAAATAGCCCAAGCTATAGTCGTCCAAACCTCCATAAAACGTTATAAAAAATTGTCGATTAAAAACATTTTCCAAATGCTTTGTTTGGGGTTCATATTGACACCAATTCTATATTTCTAGTTTTTGTATGGCAACACCTGAAGTGCAATTATGCAGCTTTTGAATATCTGGTAATTGTAACTTTTTTCGACATATTTCAGCACTTGCAATATTAATTATGCGATTATATAGGAAAAAATTTTTGTTTTGACAATAGCAGGCAATAAAAGTAACCCTGGCTTGGGTAGACAGCAGTGAGTGTGTTTAAGGCCTTGCTACACTAGCATACACGATCGTGCGATCTACGAAATAAAGCAATACAAAAATTCCTGTGCGATCAGTGTGGTATATATTGTGAAAATATGAGAATATTATTGGCGTCTCGAGAAAAAATTTAAGTAATGTAAAATTATTATATTAAATTTTCGTATTATTTGATCTTGTTTATATTGTTCTCTTCTAAATTTTCCAGCTAAAGATCTTGATTGATTTTTGTTTTTTTATAAAAAAGGTTTAGTGGTATTTTATTTTCGATATTTCGATAACAATTTGTTATCATCAAAGGAAAATTAAAATGTTATAAACAATTTTTTGAAAAAATGTTGTCAAAAATTTTTACATACAAATTTTTTCAAGATCTTTAGCTGGAAAATTTAGAAGAAAACGGTAAAATTATTATGTTAATAAAAGTTTTTAATTATTTTATTGTGTATATAAATTATTGCAATTATACTTGTGTAATAGTGTGGCCTACAACGCCATTTTGAAGCGATTTTTTTTAAGCCGGCCAGACTTTTGAAACAGTTTCCTGTGAATGAATCGTACGATCGTGTAGGATAGTGAATCAAGGCTTTTAGAAAATGGTAGTGAATAGCAAATGCGATATTACTCGTATATCTGTTATCGAGAAATACGCCCAGACTCCTGGCATCCACTATAGATTATTAACACAGAGTTATAATTCAAAATATTTCGATCAGTCAATCTTGCCACCCTGTTTCGATTTGATGTTTAGTTCTGGGACAGCTTGTATTAGGGGGCAAGTTCATATCCGGAACTATTACGATTTTCCGAGTATTAACTTTAAATGCAACACTCTTGCCATCCAACTACCACTTTTTAATAGGTCTTCTACAAATTTTGAGCATTCTGCATGATTTTCTTTTGTGTTTGACAGCCCCTAAAAGCAAGTAACTTCGTGAATATTAACAAAAGTGGCTTGAAATGAGTTCTGCGTATTGATTAAGCATTTAAACATATATACTGAAACTTGCAATCTGCAAAAAAACACTGAAAATCGCAATAAAAAAAATTAGCTATTCAACTCACTAGCAGAGTATGAAGTGAACTCTGAGAAAACTCGCCTATATTGAAAAACCAACTGAGTGTCAAACAGTAGAAATAAAAACGTTTAAATAAAATGTAATGTATTATTATTAATTCTCTTACTCGTAAAAAATACATTTAATATTTTCATCAGTTTTGATAAAAAAAAAGTTATAGACTGTTATTATATATATTGCATTTGTTTATATTAAAAATGACGACTTCAGAGAGCACAGCTGTTTTTATTGCTGCTCACAAAAAAGTGTTACCAGACTTTGTGCATATATTTGGCTAAACATAAAATAGGGTGGCAACTCTATTTTGGGGTTTTAAATTTTGAGGAAATTTTCGCGAAGTAGAAATTTTAGCGAAATTTTAAGTTTTGTAGGTAAAATTGCTTAAGAGGCAAATAAACGTAAAAGGTATTTAAGTGTGTGCATAATTATTATTGAAAGTGACAAGTTGTACTTGCCATGGATTGCTTTATAATGAAACCGACAAGTTGTACTCGCTGAAAAAACTTTTTTATTAAATTTTATATAATCAAATTAAAAGTTTTTTTTTTCGCCGAATAACACACTTTTTTAATTAACTTTTCTAGTTTTTGTTCAGTAAATAACTAATTGATTACAGCTTGCAAGAAGAAAGCAAGTCAAAAATTGTCATTAAAGTAATTATTAAAAATTGTTAAACAAAGTAGTTTTATTATTTTATTATGATATCATATTTTTCTTTTCTTTCATGTCGCTGCACACCGACAACGCAACCAAATGAATCTAATTGATAAATTCTTCAAAGCTAGTGTAACTTAAGTTTCATTTAAAGTTTTTTATACCAAAGTTTGCTAATTTTTTTACCTGGCTAAAGAAAAAATCTATTATTTTTAAGCAAACTTTTGCAACAGTGATTGTTTTAACTATCCATTAAATGTATCATTATCGTCAATTTCCTTTATTTATTTAAGCACCCTGCACAGTGGTTTTGGTACGTGGATGCAGGTGGTTAAATTTTAATTTATTTAGATTGTTGGAATATAAAGTTGAGTGTTTGAGAATATCTTTCAAAAATGTCCTAAATCTACTGATGATTAGGGCAGCTTCTATGAAACGTCCGACATATAGACAGCTAGGAAATATAGAAAACAAGTTGTTTATAATCTTTGGATTGGTAAAACCAGTGTTGTTATATATACTTATAAACACAACATCCTTAGGAAAATCATAGGTTTACAAAAAATTTTATATAACTTTTATTGATTTTAAAATCTTAAAATTCGATTGGCTTCAGAATTGCAACTTGATATAATACCGAATCTTTACTTTAGTAAGAAAGAAATAAATTCAGCTCAAAGCCTTCTTGATTAATACTAAAGAGTTCCTTGTTCAAGTCACTCACATTCGAATCATTTTAGGTTTGTCTATGTCAGTATTATTCGTTCGCATGTATTTATGTATTTTAATTCAATTTTGACACATCTTTCCCATAAAATAAAGTTAGACAAACCCAAATCAATTTTCTTTCGCCTAGCATGCGAATGAACTTATCCTTTCGTTATTAGCGAACTGGCTGTTATTCTTTTATATATTTTTTTCAAAACACGATCCGCAAAACATGATGTTTTAAAACCCTTCTGGCAACGCCGCGCTTACTACGAATACATTTCCCGAGAGTGAGTGAGTAAATACATAAAATTGACCAAACACATTCTCATAGGTAAGGTAAATATGTGACTGCAATTTCTTACATACAAATATTATTTTTGTTGTTAAAAAGAAGTACGAGTTCGATTGCTGAAGGTGGAAAAATAGTTGAGAAACCAAATCAAGCAGCCACCGCAGACAAACTTGATTGGGTATGTTATATACTCTAGTTAATAGACGAAGCTCTAGCGAGTAGAAAACAATATGCGGTTTCTAATCACACCGCAACTCGATTTAAGACGGGTGTACTTAGATCATTAAAAAAGTTACCGGTTGCAGATCTCTGATTATTATCTTTACCTCCAATTTCTATATATAAATATATATAAATTGAGTATTGCAAGACAATACTACCACTTTCTATTTTCTATAACGATATCAAGGTTGAGCCTAAAAGTCAATGTTCTGCCAAATCAAACCACTGTATTTTGCAGACAAGTATCCTATTCTTTTTAATTGAATATTTAAATATATACATTTTTGTTTTTGTTTCTTTTCTAAAATTATGAACAAATTGTTCTTTTGCTGTAACCAGAAAGTTTTTCAAATTATTTTTTTCTTCTACTTAACTGTCTTACGTTTTTCTTTTAAACTTTTAACATATCTTACTTTCTTCATGAACATGCTAAATCCCTGTGAAAGTTTTATTTTAACATCACAGACATTTTTCCGCATGGAAAACTACCTATAATTTCTGTAACAAGTAAAGTTTTTAAATAGTAGTGCTATTAAAAACTTTTTTCTTTTTCTTTTTTTTTTCTTTCTTCTTAACTTTTATCTCTCTTCATATTCCGTGCAGCAGACATCCCTTACAAAATTTAATGCTAGTGATATTGAGAGCTGCCAACTGATGAAAGGTAAAGGGAGGGGGCTGTGGCGAAGAAGCGCCTTCGATAATGAAAAAAGTTATAAGCGACAGAGGCCAAAGTTCAACGTTAATAGCATAAATACGAAATTAATAGCAGTCGTTGGAAAAACGTTAAACACACAAAAAAGAAACACCAGGAAAAATGGGTTGTAGAAAAAAAAGAGTAAAACTTTGCTTGAAATACGGGTTGGTTACGGGCTTATGACAACTCTAAAAGAATGTGATAAAGGTATTAAAATTGGGTGCAATTTTTAAAACAAAAATGGCGAAAAAAAAAAACTTTCAAGCGAGACAATGAAAATATTCATGGCTATCGATAAATAAAAGATTTTCTTTTCCTTTTTTTTTACATATAAAAGTGTAAGCAAAATGTGCGTCACATTTGGTCCACAAATTGTATTAACTGCAAAATGTTGTTGTGCATAAGGTAAAGAGAAAGCATAAAAAAATTAAATCAGCTGACTTGGCTTTACGTCAGCTTCATTCCTTTTTTTGTTATTGTTAACACAAGCATACCAACATCTTTTTCTATCTCATGAACGGAAATGCTGAGTCCAGTAAACCAAAAAATTGTAACCATTTATCATGATTCATATGAATTATTGTCCACCACAGCAGGTTGCAGCATGTTATAAAGATATGGCTACATTTCGCAATCATCCCTCTTCTCTTGCTCTCTCTCCCTCTCTCTTTCTATTGCTGCACACGCATTGGACACATATTTTTCATACAGTGACATGCAGATATTGGCAATATTTTAACCAGCTTCTGCATGCAAAAAAAAAAAAAAAAATGTATTAAACTCCATAAAATTCGTTTAAGAGCAATTTTTATTTAATTTATGATCAATAGTTTTTGATGGGTTTCTTTCTTGGGAAACAAGTAGAATGAAGAGGAGAGTATTGCTGTCTCTCTCAGACCAAACAGTTATACAAACTGAATGAAATTTGCAACATCCATTTCTCTTTTAGTTGTTTAGCTGTGAACGGTAAAATAACTATGGTACAACTCTGCTACTTTAATTTTTACATTTTTTTTTTATAGAAGGCTCCAAAATAATTGGTCTAACCAGGGAGGATATATTTCTGTAGCTTATCTATCTTTGGATTATAAATAAAGAGAATTATTTTAGCGATGGTTTAGGTAAAAAAATTGGCCACAAATCAACAATGTAGAATTTTTATAATTTCGAAGCGAGCTGACATCTGGGGTTTTTTTTTCATTTAAGTGTGAAAAAATGTTTTAATGCATCGTGAGAATCGTCATCCTTGCATTATGAGGTGCTGACATTTATATATGTGATAGCAAGAAAAAAACACACAATACAAAACGTTTGGGTAATTGCTGACCACCATTGAGACGCTTACGCATTACCTCAAGGTGGCTCCCCTTTTTGATTACTAAACCAGCAAGTCGTTTACTGTCTGCATCCAGGCTCTGCTTTTGCTCGTTGTATACAAGTACTTGTGGAACAGTCATATTGTCCAGGTCCAGGTCGTTGTATTCAATTATTCGTAGAACAGATATATTGTCCAGGTTTGACAGAAGCAATTCGGCGTATTTAGCAACAGTTTAGCAGTCGAAATCATTCGCCGACTTCTTCTCAACGATATTATGTACCGTGCTCGTGCCAGCGTTCGTAGTGTAAAAAAGTCTGTTCTGCATCATTCAAAATATTACCTTCGTACAAGAAGTGGAATGTACTACAATTTACCCATCTGGTATAAAAATTGCCCAAAGTAACGTTAGCAGATAGCAACTGCGTCAGGTAGTAATGTATGTAGCCATGTGATCTTCCAACAAAGGTTCTAAGATTTGATACCTGTCGCCATTCAATCTATTGTGCGCTGTTTTACTAGCTCCACTAACAGTGAACTCGATACCTAATCCTTCCGAGTCTTTCATAACCGTATTCGCTCTATAGCCTGAAGGTCTATAAGGGATCATGTTAGCCAACCATCAGTACTGCAGCCTCGGAAACTATGCGATAATGCAACGCTGCAGCATTCTGCATGCGCATAATTATCTGCGACTTAATTTCCTTCTCCAATGTCGGTGCTCATATTTCAGTTTCATAGAGAAGGATACTGTTGTAGACCTCTGTAAGTAGTATTCACCTACTTGGTAGAGGACCTTCAATATTCGACATGAGATGACTCAGATGCGATGTTCTTTTCGCTGCTTTTGTTGTAGCATATTGAATTAACTTTGGATCCAACCTTATGCCAAGACAGTAGTGACGACCAGATCCTCAACATACAAGTCAGTCTCAACAGGTATTTAATTTTCCGTTAAAATCAAAATTTCCGTTTTGTGAGTGGCTACTTGCAGTTACTCTTATCATAACTTGTCTGAGCTCCCTCTGTGTAATGTTCCTTGCACTTCTAACAGTGGCTATATCTTCAGCATACCTCACTAGGAACGCGCCTTCTGACATATACACACTAACAATCCCATGGTAACTTGCATTGCCCAAAGCCCACTTCTGAGTCCTTAACCCAGACTTCGGCAGGTGCGTTGTTACACACTCCTTAGCGGATTACGACTTCCATTTCCACCGTCCTGCTGTTTTAAGCAACGAACGTCTTTCATGGTATCTGCATGAGTTGTTAATTTGGGCACTGTAACATTACGTTTGGTTCATCCCACAGCGTTAGTTCTGCTTACCAAAAGTGGCCCACTGGACACATTATATCACAACCACTACCTTCATACCAAGAAAGGTGAGGTTCTTACCCATTTAAAGTTTGAGAATAGGTTAAGGTCGTTTCCAGACGGTGGACATGGAAGTCGTAATCCGCTAAGGAGTGTGTAACAACTCACCTGCCGAAGTCTGGGTTAAGGACTCAGAGGTGTGCTTTGGGCGATTTTTTTTGTTTTTTATTTTTTTTACTTTTGAATTGAGGAGACTCTAAATGTTTTTATTACATTCCCGCACATTTTCGCTGAGAGAAGAAATGAAAGGGGAGCTTAATAGCGAAGAAGCTTAGTTCAACTGTTAGTGCAAAGAGATGTGTACATAGTACAAGTAAATAAGGAGAAGTATTGCGTTAATTTTACAATGGCTCACTACTAAAATTTATGAGTTGGTTAAGCGACCAAATTAAAATACATGTACGGTCTTCAAAGGGTTGTCATAAGTCTTGACATATTAGTGTGAAAAAATATGAATACTGTGAGCATTCTGACATAAATGATTTTTAATTTGAGTCAGCTGAGATATTTACGGGCTAGCTACGGCAGACTCCGTTTGAAAACTTTTATAACAAGTACTTTCTGACTTTTTTGTCCGAAGCGCAATATAAAATGTTATGACATTATGCGTGATATGACTCCGTTGGAATCCCCCAATCATGTTTACATGATGCCGAGTTCGAATCTGCTAGCTTGGTGTATTAAATTATTTTTTCCTGTCTTCTTTGATCAAGAGTTATTGATCGCGGCAATTATTGTTATAAATAAAAATAATTCAGAAAAACTACATCATATAATATAAAAAATTAAATTAATTAAGATATAAGGAAAACAAATTAAAAATTTAAAACTTCTTCTTGTTTTCTTTGTTTTTCCATAATTCTTTACTTAAGATAAAAACCAATTATATGATAATTAACTAAAAATATTTTAGCAAATAATATAGGTTAATGTATATTGGCTCTTTAAATTATATTTCGAAAAGTTATTTATCACCGTGTGCGCTTAAACAAATTTTCTTAATTGTAGCAACAAATGGGCAAGTTGGTTTAAAATTGTGGGACAAAAATAACATTCTACAGGAGAATCACAACATAACGAATTATTTTATGGTGATTTTCGCAGTTAAGAGAAGTACGATATATAAAGAGAAACCTCAAATGATATACACTGAGCGTCATCAGGTTAGCGAAAAAAACAATAACTTCTAATACAATAAAATAATAAGAAGTATTTCCGGCGATTTCTATGGAACCCTCCAGGAAATATTGTAACACCCCCTTAACACTTTCTTTTAATGTTAATAATGTTTTAAGGCTAATCTATTTGTGAGAAATAGCGCTGAAGCCTTGTCTCCCATTGATTGCTGGGAAATTGCATACGGGAGAGATTAGAAGGCCCGAACACCTCAACAAGAAGCTGCTCATATGGCTACAAACATATGGCATAAATTGCCACCTGTGTGAGCCTAGTCAGCCACACGGGGGCGCTGATGAATCGTGAATAATTCACTCCGTGGAACTGGTCCATCATCAGATAAGGCCACAAGGCAGGTGCTGATGTAAATCATTTTCACAACTGTGTTATGAAATTGCAATTTTTATCTATATGACTTCTATAAATTATTCTTAAAAATAATACAATAATGGCCAGTATGACGTTAAAGTTAATATTTTAATTTTTAGATAAAGTATATTAAATAAAAAATATAACCAAGAACTGGTCATCAGGATAGCGCCATTTGCGATCATTTCACTATATGTATTTATATTTTAATCCAAAATATTGTTTTTAATTGCTAGTTTGTGATATTTTGAAAGTTTTTAAATAAAATTAGTAATAAGTGGTTTCGCCTTTATGTGAAACCACCTCGAAAATTTGATTGGGAATGGAATTATACAAACTTACAATTTAATCCAACGAAATGCTGGACCAAGCGTGTTTAATAGCTTTGATTAGTTCTGTTTTTGTACTATATTGCTTTACGGACTCGTATGCTTTCCTAGCCTACCATCCCCATATCGCTCCTTTATTGCAACATAGTCATAACTAAAAAAGGCTCGTTTCGAGAAAAACGCATTTCAAATTTTTAATTTCCATACAAGTCTTAGAAAATTTTTTCTATAAAATATCTCCTAAAGGAAACAGTTTAAAAGTAATTTAAATACATTTTTGGCACAATATAAAAGGTAGTACTGTTAACAATTCTGCATTGTTTACTCGAAAAACTAGTTTTTTGAGATACGACTATGTTGCAATAACGGAGCGATATGTTTTCGTTTATATTTAGGTCGGGCGACAACGATGGCCACTTCTTGGCTTTGAATTCAGGATTTTATGAATCCGGTAATGTGAATTGTATGAAAACAATAGAATAGACAATTACCAGATATAATTGTGCAATATTACAAGTATATTTGGAAGTATGTTAATCTATTCAAAATTCTCACGGGTGGCTAAATATCTTGTCCCCTCGAATTATAATGAAATACTTGAATAATTTTTCAATCCTATTTGATAGGCGTTACAAAATATCGAGTCATATCTAGATAGCTGGAAAGAACACAAGTACCCAGCAAAAACTTGACAATATATGTGGCACTTACCTAAGAACATATTTTTAAATATTGTCTAGAATTATGAATGACTAGAAAGCTCGTGTTTTGGTACACAGTGGTATCAAGCGTAAATAAAGTTGGGAATTATTTAAGTATTGTATAATGAACAAGTTTGTGAGTTATTATTTCATTTGCAATTGAAGAATCCGCAAAAGCGTTTTTAGAGGCAAGAACAAAACAATAGCATAGTATTTACCGTCTGCATTGCTATGAATTGGTTAAATAATGACTTGTTTAATACCTGTTGTATATGTACGTACGTACATTTTAATATTTTTCTGGGTATCTCTTCATTTCTGGTTTCATCGTGGAGTTTAAGAAAATATGTGCTTCGTTTTAGAAAAGTTCGACTGTTCTTCACAAAAAAAAAAGCAAAAAGAATGTAAAAGTATTAAATTAATGGATTATTTGTTTGATAATTTATTAGCAGGTCAATATCCATTCCATTTTTTTCGTCCAGCTAGAATGAAATCCGTTCAGATATAAATAAAATAAATAAACCAAAAAAAATTTTTGTGTCTTTTAAACCAAATCCCCGAAAATAAATTTTCATGTTTGAATATTAAAACGTGTGTGTTATATGGTCTAAATATAAACATTACTTAATCAAGCCTAAATAAATCTTCATGTAGATTAAAAACTGCAAAAGGAAAACCTCCAATCAGCAATAGTTCACTGTGTTATGTGTATGGTCAAATGCTTAAACAGTTGGCCATTTAAATACTTTTTTTATGCGGTTTGCAATCTTAAATAACTTTTACCCAACGCCCTCCCCCCCCCCCCCCCCCCCACCATTTTCCTCGCACGAATCCTTTTTTTCAAAATTTGTATCCTTTCAATTTTTCTTTTTAAGACTTAAATACATATAAGATAACTCTTTTATAGACATATTTGCTGATACACATTAACTTGGAATACACACATGCACTTATTTATTTTTTGTTTTAAATCCTTTAAGTCGCAACATATGTGTTCCAGGAGTGTTTGCCTGTTGGACTATTGAAGCAGCAAAAGTACTTGTATATTTATAGAATTATTTTTTATGCATGAATAAAATGAAACCTGCTGGGTTTGTATGGCATCTTGGTTGTTGCTGTTGTTATTGTTGTTGTTGCTAGGACTTTGTGTTAATAGTCAAGTTGAAAAGGGTTCAAAGTAATTGAAGCAAAAGAAAATTTACAATCTTAAGATAGATCTTCTTGAAAAGGAAAAATAAGATGTGGGCAGCACATGAAGCACATATAGTTCTATGAAAGTTTTTGACCTTAATTTATATGCAAAGTTTGCATAAGAGTTGTATAAGCATGTATATGCATACCCAATTGGCCAAGTTGTCTTGAGAAAAAATTTAAGAAATTTTGCTTTTTACTGAAAGGTCTTAAACGGACATGACTACTTAGATTCGTTAATTTATAAAGGTTATTCAATAGCTTTGTGGCCATTTAAGTGAAAAAAAATTTTTTAACATAAAGCCAATGTCACTGAATTCAATTCCGTTTGGAAGCGGAATTGAATCCACCTTTTGATTATTCAAACAACAAAAATCGAACATTTTTTTCCCGAATGAAAACATTTTTATGTGACAATACTAGTTTCATTCTTGATATTGAGCCGTGACACAGAGATTAACGGAATTCTCTTTTTGGTTTTTCATAAAACGAAAAACTGGAAAAAACTTTTCGGAATGAAATCATTTTAATTTCAGTAATAAAACTACTTTTGTCTCATAGAAAAGATTTCTCTCCAGGAAATTGTTTAGATTTTCGCTGTTTAAAGAATCCAAAAGCAGATTCAATTCCGTTTCCAAACAGAAGCCAATAAAGTGACATGGCTAATTAGAAATAATTCTATTCGGAATAGGTTTTTTGGTTTTCGTTTTTTGAAGAACTAAAAAAAGATTTCAATTCCGTTTTGTACGTAATTGAGCTTTGTGGCATTTGATAATCTTCTTGTAGATCAATATTTTCCAATATTTTTATTCCTTCCATAAAAGAGGTTTTCGGTTCATTCGAGCAAAATCTCTAAATCTGGGGTAGCAGCTCACAACAGAATTTATTGATTTTTTACGTGGTGATCACACAAAATAAATATACAAAATAAAATAAAGTAAAATTGTAGCTCAAATATTAAAAGATCTGAAAAAGGAGATTCCCTAACAATGCAGCCCTGGTTTGCAACCGCCTTTTTTCGATATTTTCTTCAGTAACCACTTCTTTTGGCTTTCTTGTTGATGGTATTGTTGCAGTGCTTGTTCAGCCGCCTTCAATCCAATGAGCAATCCAATATTTTACCTTGTAATCTGACGGAACAGACTCACCGTAATGTTTAGCGAGCTTTTCTTTTGTCTCGTTCGCCGTTTCCCCTTTCAATCACCGCACGAAATTCACTTTTTCCATTTTTCAAGTAACACAAAAGTTGTTTACTTCAAACGACTACAACAAATAAATTAATCGATGAATTTGGGTGAACAGCTGATGTTTGACAGATCGCAATTTAAAAAATATATGTTTGTGCTGCCACCTAGCACTAGCTAGCTTCAATATTAATCTACCTTCGTAAACATCAACCCTAGACTTATCTCACTTAGTGGCCTACTGGGTTGCCTTACAAGCAAAAATACGAGTATATAAGATTTTAGCATACCTAAGCTTTTTACTCGTACAATAGTTGAATATCCAACAAAACCTTTATTTAATTAATTAAGTTGTTAGAAAATATTTTACACCGAAAACTAAAATTCCGAACTTTATTAAAATTAATTGCCGCAAAGTTGTAATTACGGTTATTACTCTAAATATGTATGTAAATATAAGTTGTGTTAATGTAATAAGATGTTTTGAATTAATATTAATCCTTTAACAAATTTAGGAAAGAACTATTTTTGAATAAAAACCAAAATTGCCGCAACCACTGACGTACGGGATAGTAATGTGGGCGTGTTTTCTTACCCTCTTCACAACAATAAGTTTCAACTGGGCTTTAGGAGCTTTTTGTAACGTTTTGTGATATGAATATCAAACGTTATCATTTTATACGAGGAACGTGAAACTTTGATTTATGTAAGCGGAGGAGGTTATATACGTGTACATTCGATTTGCTTAATACACATATAAAGTGTGAAATGACATCGATTTATTCAGATCGGTTATGATTTTTCGCTAAAGTCCAAGGTATTGATTGAAAACAAATGTGATTTTCCGTAACTTTTTTTGCACACAGTTCTTAAGGGAACCTGCATTTCCGTAAGTCTCCGTACTGTCTTTACTACTGTAACCTTCAAAGACAAAACAAAAATTTGATCTAGCAATTCTAAAAAACTCGCAGCTCACGATAGGCGCAAAAAATGTATATTCCTCTCGATGTACCAGAGTCACGAAATACTTTTATAACTTAGTTCTGGAACGTTTAAGGCAGGGGTGCACAAAAGTTTCATATGGAAGCTAAAACACCAATACATTTAAGGAAAAACTAATTTTATTTAATAAGCAAAGCATGCGAAAGTGTTGTTGCTTTGTACTTATGTGTATGTACACACATACACATAACTACAAGTATTAAATCACACAGCCCATAGCTAAGTGCTTTTACAAAAACAAATGAACACCAAGCGCATTGGGCTTGGGCACTTCTGGCTTAAAGTATGTAATTAAGCACATAACCCAGCGGCCAAAGTTTCGATTACTTGTAAGTCAATAATGCACACCACCTCATATACGAACCTAGTATACGAGTACACTTTCAAATACATAGCTACATTTGTAGAGTGAATGCCTGCCACCTGCGCACAAAGTAAGCCAGATAGTGAGGTGTTCATCCAACTAAAGCTTATTGCTTCATAGCATACATAGCAAGTTATCAGTAGGTAGCTTGAATACAATCTGGCATACTTTGTAAGCCGGCAGTAGGTAGCACGAATACAATCTCGCTGACTTCGCAAAGTAGATTGAAGACGTATTGCGCAGCTCGAATACGGGTTTTCGGGAATATTCCATAAAATTATGTTATTGTATATTCTGTTTATTGCGATTAAGTCCCGCACAAACGTACAAAAATGTTTGTACGAACCTAAATTTTTGCCATGTTTGGCAAGCAGTTTGCGTAGTTTATTTGGCCCTTAAGTCCTTTTTTATCATATGTTCTTAGCATTAGCACTGATTTTGTTAATTAACATTTTTGTGACGGGTTTTCGGGAATATATGGAATATTCCCGAAAACGAACCTATATTTTTGCCATGTTTGGCAAGCAGTTTGCGTAGTTTATTTGGCCCTTAAGTCCTTTTTTATCATATGTTCTTAGCATTAGCACTGATTTTGTTAATTAACATTTTTGTGACGTAATTAATTTATAACTATAAAATAGAAGTGTGATATAAAAGATGAACGCATTCATTGATTACAAAGTGTTGTGCACATCATTGAAAGAGAAGTAATGTGGTAGGCAGTGTTCGCCGCTGAGAAGTTACTTTTTCAGAGCAAAATGGGAACTGAGTTGCAAGATTTGGAAACTGAATTCTTCGTGAATTCTGTCATAATTCTAGGTGTCGAATTCCGAAGGAACTGTTTCTAATTTAAAACAAACAGGATTTCGATCTGGCAATTCTAAAAATCTCGCAATTCACGATGGGCGCAAAAAAGTATATTCGTCCCGATTGAAGGTGTACAAGAGTCACGAATTGAGAGGGAAATATTTTTATAACCTAGTTCTGGAACGTGTAAAGTATGTAATTAAGTGCAAAATGGGAACTGAGTTTCAAGATTTCGGAAGTTGCACAGCTTTTATTTTATAAAGAAGATTAAGTAAAAAAGTGATAAGAGTTGCAAGCGGCAAGTTCTTTCTCTTTCTCACCTCTGTTATTTGTGGTATCGGCAGCGTATTAGTGACTTAAAGAGCGATTCATATCTGGCAGAGGGATAATACAATATACGCAGGCTGTCTTATTAGCAAGTAAGCTTTTGCGTTTTACTTTCCGGTTGACATGGCAAAGTAAGTTTGATTTTTTATGCTAAAAGCTTAAAAGGACAACAACGGATATTCCCGAAACAAATTTTCCTTTCTTGTCTTGCTGTTAATCTTATATGTGGACTTGCATTATCAACTGTTTCGCATTCTTAAAACATGCTTTGTATACAATTGTTAAAACTTTCTGCTCTTTATTTATCTTTTTACTTGCTGCCGGAGTCAAACAATAAGCAAATAATCCTTATTTTATCTACCCCATCTGATGTTAAGCAGGATGTCAAAAATCGATTACTCATTTAACGTTAATAACGAAACGTAGTAATTTATTCTGCTGAAATTTATCAAACATTAATGAAAAGATTGCCAAGACTTTTACTAAAATAATATTGTTGGCAAAAGGACTAGATTAAAAAATGAATGAAAATCACGTAGAATGATATTTTCTTTTCATTTATCCAGCATTAGATTGTTTAGTTTTCATTCCTACACATTCAGCATTTAATTTTTACTCAACAACCATTTTGCTCATGTTTGCAATTCTTTATTTTTTTACCTTTTCAAGACAATTTTCTATTCTTTTTTTGTTTCGAGCATTTTGAATAATCTTTTTTCACTTAACTGAACTCATTAATATTCAATCTGACCATGATTACACAGACGCCCTTTTTGCTGTGTCCGTGGAAATGGTGAAAATAAAAGAAATACGGAAAATAAAAGACTTTATCTGTGCGGCCGGAAGAGGATGGGTATGAATGAATAGGGAAAGAAAAAAGCAAAAAAAAAAAAATAACATTCGGTTGGAGGGAGGGGAACACATTGTTGAGTTAGATGTTTGCTTATTTGTTTGTTAGTAAATTGCTATGTCGATGAGTTGATGGGAGGGGGGATGGGGGATGGGTGAAATGTGCCCATATAAGCCAAAACAAGCACCCTAGATTCACGATTTTAGATGATGATGATGATGAATTACTTCTTTTTAGCCGCAGTAGCCAGTTTTGGGGGGTTTTCTTTTTTATTATTATTATATTTTTAAATTCGTTTGTAGAGATATAACAAACTTATGTGTGTAATACAGTTTTTACTTTCAAACGGATGAATGCCTGCAAATATTTATATTTTGCCTTGTATGGATTTGTGGGCTGCTGGCTATTTTTATTTTATTTATTAATACAAGCACTCTACGGAAATAAAGCTGAATTCAGCCATTTATTGAAAACAAAAATTCTGTTTTCTTGCAAAGTTTGCGATTTTTATTCTAAGCGGGAAAATTGATTTTGTTTGAAATATTTTCTGCTTGAAATGGTTTATACAGAATTTTGTCCGGGCAATTTTGAATGGAGTTGAAAACCTTATTTTTGTATAGAAAGTTGATTTGACCTAGCGCTAGTTGGGTAACGAGCTCACCCGCTTAAAAAATCGATTCCCTTTAATGCTTCTTTAGAGACATGAAAAATAGGGTCAATCCACAGACTGTATGTTCACCGCAATAACATCAAGAGAATCCGATTCCTCAGTATTTTTATCATCCATGAGTACAAATGAAGCAGCATTCACGATCATGCATTTGTATGTTAATAAATACCACTGGGTCTTTCGAGCGTTGAAGGCAATCTTGTTTTTACAAATCTATTGAGAGATTAACAGAAATCCACTGCCCAGGGAATCATTCACATTTTGCCTCTTGGCAGTGATTTTGAATATGGTACAAATAGTAAATGCTATTGCAATCCGCGAAAGAGTAGTGAAGGTTAGAAGTTTGATATGGAAGGTCGTGGGAAAAAATAAGAAATCTCAGGGGATGACCCCTACATATGCAGTGCATTGTACCAGAACTAGGAAAATAGGTTATGAGGAGGGGAAAGTGTTTGTGAGCATTTGACTTAAACTTTCCAACGTTATAACAGACAGGAAACACTTCTGCAGGCAACTTGTTCCACAGACGAAGCATACGGCTGAAAAACGAATTCTCTCTGTAATGCGTAGTATGATTCCCCGGACAATCGACCACAAATGGATGAGCTCTAGACGATGAACGCGTGCTACGTAAAAATGTGCGAGTTTCGGGAACAAGATCCCTAATCTCGTCAGAGCAAAATCCATTGTAGTAACGATAGAACAGAGTAACGCACTCCACACTGCGTCGATGCTCCAGTGAATCAATAGAGTTGGATACCCTACTGTCACTGATGAGCTTCTTCGCCCTCTCCTACGTACGGTCGAGTAACCCCAAAATAGACTTTGAAGCACCGGCCCAAACATGAGAGTTGTATTCCATTTTCGGTCGGATGTAGGTGGTATAAATAGTAAGGAGATCGGATGGAGTGAAGTACATCTTACACCGTTTAAAAAAACCGAGACACTTAAATGCTTCTTTAGAGACATGAAAAATGTGTTCATTCCAGCGAACATCACACTGTATCTTCATTCCAAGAACATCAAGAGCATCCGATTCCTCAATACTTATACCATCCATGAGTACAGATGAAGCAGCAGTTGCGGTCGTTTGTTTGTGCGTTAATAAGCAACATTGGGTCTTACGAGCGTTAAAGGTGACCCTGTTTTTACGACCCCATTCGGAGATTAATAGAAGATCACTATTCAGTGAATCGTTCGTATTTAGCCTCTTGGCAGTGATCTCTGATAGGCTGGGCCTATGATCAAAAGAGTAAGAGTGACAAATGCTGCTGTCATCTGCGAAAGAGTGGATAGGCTTGGAAGTTTGATAGAGAAGGTCGTTGAGGAAAATAAGAAATAGAGTAGGAGAAAGAACGGAGCCTTGCGGAATTAATCTTGAACTCGTTTGATGAAACCCCATCTATAACAACTCGTATAGTGCGGTCTCTGAGAAAGCTCGATATAAACCGAGAGAAATCGTTACCGACACCAAAAGCAGTAAGTTTTGCCAGTAGTGCACCATGCCACACTCTGTCAAACGCTTTGGAAATACCTAGAGCTACCACCTTGCTTGAAGGTCGTTGGAAAAAATAAGAAATAGGATATGTGAAAGAACAAAGCCTTGCGTTACCGCTGAATTAATCTTGAACTCGTTTGATAAGACACCTTCTATAATAACTCATATAGGAGATTTTCGAAAATGTTTATTTTATGCTTAGGGGCTTATTGAAGTCACGCTTGCCGCCCTAAACAATAAAATATTTGTTTCTTTTCACAGCCTTAAATTGAGCTTTTATATAAGTTTTATTTCTGTTTTTCACAATTTTAATTTATAACGAAAAATTAGTAGCACAAGTGGATTTTATTTAAAATTGTTTTTTGTCTCTCTAATTTGTTTTTACGCTGCAAATGCTTGAAATTACAAAATTTTGATTTGACGTTAGCTTAAGTCAATGTTTAACAGTTGTTGTTGTGAAAGCAGATTTTTTTTATTAGAATAATGATGTGAAGGGAAAAGGATGGGTGTGAGGTTTTAATTTAAAATTTTATATAAAGTTGTTTTCTCTCTCTCTCTCTTTCTCTCTTATAAATATTCTGATGGCCGGTACTCATAGCTAAATATGTAGCCAGGCAACTAGAATCAGGTTTTTATGAGTCTAACTCATTTGAAGGCAACTTGAAGCAAATTTGTTGGCATTTTAAATCCAGTTTAACTTAAAGTACACTTTTTCTCTTTTGACTCTGAAAGCAGAAAAGGTAGTAAAAGCTTTTTAGTTAAAGATTTACTTTAACAACAAGGGATGACTATGAACACAGTCCAATGGCTTTGTAAAACGCACACTTATGGACGTTGGTGATTATAATTTAAGCTTGATTGGCACTGGGGGGGGAAAGCATTTTTTCCTTTTCTTTTTTTTTAAAGTTACTTTTATCAAACGACGATAGTGAAAAGTTAAATTCTCAAAATTTTAATAATTTCGGAGAGCATATTTTAGGGGAAATAATAGAAAGCAAAAAGTTTTGACAGCCTCACTTTATTACATCTACATAATTCATCATCAAGTGCCAGCAAATAGCAAAAAACAAAAAAAAAAAGCAAAAAAGAGAATAATTACAAATAAATTAGTGATTCTTTCACTAACTTAAAATTTGTTACATTTAATGGAAAATTTTCATTTATGAAATGAAATCAGTGAGTTGTTCGCTTGTTCATTTCTTATGCATGACAACATTTGGCCCCAAACAGGACGAAAGTTGTTGTAAAATGTTGAAACTTTTCGTAGGAAAACTGCGTGCCCCCTTCGTGCCGGAAGTAATTCATTGCATTTTAAGATAATTATAATGATTTTATTTTTTCTACACCAATTACTGTTATTGTAATTGGCAAATGCTTTTCTATCACAAGGACTCAATTTATCAAGTGACTTTAATTTGATGAAATGTCTCTCCCTCTTGATTCGGTATTAACATGACGTTGACTTTGTTGTAAAAAAAAGCTGTTTATTGATTCAAAAGTTGAAGTTTTAAAAAGAACTTTTAATGTTCATAGTAAAAAAAAAGTGTTGTTACTGGATGGATGTGCCTATTTGGTGTATAATTTAAGTCATTTTTCATAATTACTGCAATTATCTATTCTAAGGTAAAAGGTTTTTAAAATTAACTTAAATTGTTCGACATAAGCACTAAGAGAGTTAACGGCAGCACTAAGACAGTTAACGGCAACTGTCTTATAAGAATCTCATATGCAGACAATTTGCAGAAAGTTTACGAGGAATGTTTTTGTTTAATCAAATAGAGCTTCAAAACTATTCCAGTTATAATTTACTATCAATTTTAAGTTTAAACACGATGGCATATATATAACTTCTATACTTTCGCTGAGTATGGCTGCCTTCTCACTATCAGCCAAGTCTAATTGTTGCTATAAACACCGAAAGAACTTGTCAGAGCCTCACTGCCGATAATATATGGCTTGCCTGATGGAAACTTCTCGCATATTATGAACGTGGGTTTCATAAGAACCTGCTTACTTGAAAGCTTGGACTTGGGCTAGAACAATTAATCTAGTCAACAATTAACCATATGATCAAAAAAACAACATATATGTTTAAACGATTTATGCCAACGCCTACAATCTTGACCTAATGTGAAGGTGGACTGTCACAGGTGGCATTTGTTTGTTATATGCTTGTAGCCATATGACCACACAAGTTGCTGAAAAACTTGAGTCTTCTAATATCTGCTGTACAGTTAATCAGACAGGAAATCTGGGCCCAAAGTCCATAATCAGCATCAGTCGATAACCAAATGAACCGTTTTTTTTTTTTCTCTTCCCGCTCCTTAAATTATAGGTTTATGGTGACTGTAACTAGATCCCGAAAATAGGACTTGTACCTCAATTATCAAATAACGACTTAAGGTTTAAACTACAGCCAGAAAGTTTCAGCCATCATGCAGGCACCTCAACAATATTCAGCACCAGAATGGTCTGTAAAACAGAATCCCCGTTCTGCTTATTAACCCTTGGTAAGGCGTTTCGGAAGATCTTACACAATCACGTCATATTCAAACTTGCTAAAAATTTAACACGTCATTTGGATCTCCGAAAATGGGGTGTCCAATATCTAACACCAAAGCTCATCCCGGCAACACAAGGGGACCAGACTGGACCCAAGTGGGCTGGCTTTACAATAGCGTGTCAAATCTAACCTAACCTAACACCAAAGCTCACTTCCGGACCCCCTTTCCACCCAGTATCGTTTGGTAAGACGATTCGGAAGATCCTACACAATCTAAGTCTTGTTGGAACATAAGAAAGTTTTAAAAAATCATTTGGATCCCTTAAAATGGAGCCTTACACCTCTATCACCAAAGCTCCTTTCTTGAGATTTAAAATTTAAATCTCGGCCACCACCTTTCAGCCAATATTCCTTATAATATAACATCCTTGGAGCGTGTTAGTCGCTATTCCACCACCTCACCTGGGGTAGAAGTAACTGAAGTTTCTGCGCAACAATAGTCATATATGTGGCACGACGGGTTGATGCACAAAATAAAGTTTAACTTGCCTGCAAAACCTCACAAGCTTCCGGAAATTTGTTAATAAAGAAGGTGACTTTATAAGTCTCTCACAGCCAATTTGAGCAGGAGTTCCCCAAGGTAGCATTCTTAATTTGGCGGCCACTCTCGGTTAAGAAGAAGGGATACTATTGCCACCATCAGAAAGTTAAATAGGTGATTCTACCGATATTATTCGCGCAGTGGCTGGACTTAAATAGCTTTTATATTTAGTATTAAGATTTGAATACTTATTGCTAGTTCATATTTTGAAGATTCAATAATTAAATTAATAAAAAAAAAAAAAAATTGTCATATCGCGCCCTAAATACAAAAGGGTCACAACTCAAAAATTTCCAAAACTGACATTTTTCGAAAATATATTTTGTATAACATAATATTAAATTGAAAAAAAAAATATATCAGAACCCTCTTCAATATTAAATTTTTTCATAATTGAAGAATATTTTCTTTTCTTTCCTGAAATTTTAGTATTTTGAGTTTGACAAGGGTCACAGTGTATTTAGGGTACGATGTATTAATTACCTCCCTTCGAGCTTTAATGATCAATTTTATCGGGACGGCACTAAAGTACACTTTGTTTACATATCAGTTAAATTTTCCTAGTTTAACCCAGTTTACACCAACCCGGTGACAGCCTTGCACGAATTAGCTGCCTTAAACTTTAATTACCAAATCTGTTTAGGTAGCCGAGCACCATTTTTTCACCCCACACAGAGCGCCAATGTGAAACCTGCTTCCTCAGGGAAAGTCTTCAAAGTAATTTACAAAACTTGTGACAATCTAAGATTTTATTCTATTTTAGCAAAGTTGCATGTAATAGACATTCATTTTAGAGAAGGTGACAGCTGTTTTTAAATAACGAGCATATAACTATAGTCGTATATAACATAAACATGCACAAGCATGTAAACACGTCACGGCTTAAATATAAGGCAAAAGCTAATGAGACGAATTTGTTATACATTCTAATGTTTAACACAATACATACAAATAAAAATGTATGTATGTAAATAGCCCACTTCAGGTGATTAAATTCGTTCATTTTGAAACTTTAAAATGTTTTATCAACAACTAAATGTATGATTTAAGTTGTAATTTGTTGCCAAAATTGGCTTTACTTCGCCTATAGTAGACCAAAGTACTATATTGCCTGCTCTGCTGTGCTCTAACCTTTTTTGGGAGCTTTTTTCATTAATGTGACATAACTGTTTGTACATTCAAAAATTAACTTTGTCAGAAAGCTAATAACGCTTTCCAAGCTAAAGTACACAGAAAAAAATTGATGCGATTTTTTTCAATTTTCGATTGTGTTATTAATAAAAAACCAAATTTGTATTGACTCAATTAAATTTTTATTAAAGCAATAAACACATTGAAGCCAGCAAACAACCGACTTCAATATGTCAAATATAAAATACTTGCATTTAAATGCGAACATTTATTTTGACAACAGCAATACGACACCACGACTGCAGGTTGTTGTCCATACTGATTTTTTTTTTTTTTGTCACAGTCGAATTAAACTAATTTCTATTTTTCTTGACTACAAAATAAAAACAGTGTGACCAATGTGTATAAAAGCAATTTAGCTCTTGGAAATATTTTATTTTCTAATATAACATAAAATAACAATAACATTTAAATGCTGTTTTAAATAAATTAATAAATATTTGTACTCTTGTTAAATATATGCATACATACTTACGGCCGTATTCATAAAATATATTAGTCGTATATGTTTATTAAACACTTAAGCTCTAAACGCTAAGACGACAGCAGACTTCACAACTTCACAAGCACAAATAAAGTTAGCTTCAAATGCTGCCGTATCATCAGCGACATAATTATTTTAAAGACAGCAGCAGCACTATGTTTATTTAAGCAATGCAAATTTTAGAGGTGTCACATACATATTTTACATGAATAAAATTAAAATTACTGACTAAAAACTTAATAATATCACGTAAAACTGTAAAAACTAATCAATTTATTTGTTTATTTTACTTGTGTGAAGTTTATTTCTATTAAATATTTCAACCAAATTTTAGTTTTTATTGCTGCCAATTTATTTTTATAGTGGCAGCACTGAAAATAGAAATTAGTCTAAGTTGGCAGCAGCAGCAAATGATGTTGTGAAGTCGTGCTGCTGCGATATCGTTAAAATAATCGTGTGCATTTAAACACATGAATTTTATTTTTGACAGATTGCTGCTTGCTGTCTGCAGTCGTCTATGTGTTTAAAGCTTTATTTGAAAAATTTTCTATAGAAATTTGTCAAATGACTCAAAACAAGAAATCTTAATTTTATTAAATAAGTAGGATAAGATTAGATACATGTGTATATACCAGTTGATTTTACATCACGTACAAGTAGTTTTAATTCCATATTTTTGATAAATAATTTTAAGACAGTATTGATCCCCGTTTTAAAAAATTTGATAAATAATCGTAAAGTTTCATTTCTTTAACACAGTTCTCATTATAGATCAGAAGTTATATACAATTATATTTTAAACTTTGAAAGCCCATATAATCTGAATTAATCGTAATAAGTGAAAATTTTCTTTTCCTTTTTTCTTTATCCTAATTTTTCGACCTTTTTCTTAAATTAAATTGTAATGATCTTCAAGCTTGAGGTATTTTTTATAAAATTTTTTTAAAAAATTGTTTATTTAATTCAATATTTCGTCTTCCTTCGGAAGACTTCTTCAAGAAAATTTTTTTGATTTTTTTTTTTCATAAAAAAATATAAAAAAAAAAAATAATAAAAAAAATTAAAAAAATTTTCCTGAAGAAGTATTCCGCAGGAAGATGAAATATTGAACTAAATAAACAAGTTTTTTAAAAAATTTTTATAAAAAAGACGTCAAGCTTGAAGATCATTACAACTTAAAATTTTTTTAAGTTATTCTTTTTATCTTTTTAAGACTTTATTTGCTAGACAGAAGAACTTATTCATGAAAGTTTAACATAAACAGATCTTGCTCTGTAAATCAACAAATTTTGTGAAGCTAAAAACTCTTATATGGCCACACTGAAATATAACTTTTTGAATTTAAATATATGTTGCTGCCGTGTTCAAAATAATTACGTAGTGCCCTACACACCTACAATTGCCGGTTGCAGCATTTGCTAATGTGAAGTCGTGTAGTTTGCTGTGGTGTATGTGTTTAATGCTTAATATTGAATTTTCAGAAATATCTGTTAATAAAATGCAATTAATAAAAAGTTTTCCAAATTATTGATTGTTATTCAATAAATAAATTTTAAAGGTTGTCACATAACAAATTTTGTGAAGCTAAAAACACTTATATGGCCACACTGAAATATAATTTTTTGAATATGAATTTATGTTGCTGCCGTGTTCAAAATAATTCCGTAGTGCCCTGCACACCTACAATTGCCGGTTTGCAGCATTTGCTGTTGAGAAGTTGTGTAGTCTGCTGTCGTCTATGTGTTTAATGCTTAATATTGAATTTTTGGAAATATCTCTTAATAAAATGCAACTAATAAAAAGTTTTCCAAATTATTGATTGTTATCGAATAAATAAATTTCAAAGATTGTCACATAACAGTGAAGAGTTGTTGTTTCTTTAACAATTTTATTTTTTAACAGTATTTGCAGATTTTAGATATTAACAACAATTTATTTTAACTCAATAACTTTTGCTTTTAAGTGAAAAAGCTATTTCAACTTTATAATTTGAATGATATAACCGGCAAAAAATCTTTTTCACAGGAAATTTTTTTTTATCAATATTGCATCTATTTTTTTTTCTGTGTACTTGTAAAAGGATAATACATGACAGTACACGACTTAAAAGAAATCTTAAGTTTTAGTAAAAGCCTGTTTACCTTAATTACTTAAATGTATTCGTCGCTTGCGAGTACATACACAGATGA
Organism: Thecocarcelia acutangulata; assembly: GCA_914767995.1. Lineage (NCBI taxonomy): Eukaryota > Metazoa > Arthropoda > Insecta > Diptera > Tachinidae > Thecocarcelia > Thecocarcelia acutangulata. Next base: position 119,101,624 of record OU612096.1, on the reverse strand, counting down.
AAAATATAATTGTGTACGTTAATACGTTACTCGTAATATTAGTGTACAAGCAAACCATTATCTAACACGTAAATAAATAAAAATTCTTAAAATATTGTCACCCAGGAAAAACACTATTTTAAGCCAAATGTGCTTAAGACATGCAATAACAAAATAAATTTAAGCAAAAAACATAAAAAGTACATATGTACGAGTATGTATAAACGAATATTTATTATTTATGTTAACGAGAAAAAAGAACTATTTATTTTTGTTAAGTTTTTTTGTAAAAGTTTTCAATCCAACTTAAAAGGATTGAAGTTTGCCATTATCAATCACATAACAGGAATTTAATGTAGGAACAGTAAAAGAATTCAAACAAAAGATTTTGTTTGTAAAAAGGTTAATATCGTGCTTTTGTCGTTAATCAATACTCATATTCATGCATTAGAACGACGTAAATCTATTTATATTTGTAGTAAGAGCAATGTTTCCATACTCCAAACTCTTACTGCTGAGAATCGATAAACATGCACGTGAGTTATTGTTTTCTCTTACACAAAGAGAAAAAAATTGTATTAAAGTATTTTTTACTTGCTCGTAAGTCGTGTTCATAAATTCAACCTCGAATAACACACAAGTGTACTGAAAATAAGCCGAAAATGGAATTATTCAAGAAAACCAATCCTGCAATGTCTTTAAATATATATAAAATTTTTGAATTGAAAAAAACAATACTTTTGTAAAATATATTATAATTAAATTTTTTATAATATGTATATTTTATTCGTACATTTGGTTTTTTTTGCCAATTTGCCTCATAAATGCCTTTATGGCGCTGAGGCTATATTTAAAAATGTCAAATGAATTTTGTTTAAATAAAATAGCAGCTATATTGTATATAGTTGAAAAAAAAACTCTTTAATCGATTAAAAACACAAAGCAAAGACACTAATCCAAACTAGGGATGACACAATACCAGCCGGATATAAATAATTATAGCATGTCCACACGAAGGTTTATTTTCGAGTTGCGCTCTCTCATTCGTGGTTCGCGGCCCAATCTTGATTGAACCAACATGATTCGCCATACAAAATTTTATGAGTGAACCATGTTCGTGCATTTTGAATCTTATTGCGAACCATGCAAAAACTACTATCATCTCCAAATTTGATAATAAATTATCGCTAGTTTATCTGAAACTAACTCTCAAAAAAATGTAAACCAATTAATAATCATCCATATTCTGTTTGTCGGCGGCAATGTTATGGCAACATCAATTTAAGACGATATCAATATTAATCTTACAGTTTTGTATTGATGTTGCCGATTTATCGATTATGTTAAAAAAAACCCAACACACATCTCTAGTGTACGAGGGCGGTTCGGAAACTCCTTAGCCTATCAATGAAAGAGAATAGTTAGTTTTCCAAAAATATTTTTATTTTTCAATATAATCTCCTTAAATTTTAATACACTTAGTCCAACGCTTTTCTAGCAATTCTATCTGTTGAATAAAATAGTTTTCCTCAAGGTCTTCAAAATAGTGGTTTACAACTGTAATTGCATCTTCATTTGAGGCAAAACGCTTGCCAGTTAGAATTTTTTTTAGATTTGGGAACAGGTAAAAGTCACTGGGAGCTAAATCAAGAGAATAAGGTGGGTGGTCAAGCAACTCGTATTTTATTTCGTTGATTTTAGCCATTGTTAAAACACTCTTGCGCGCTGTTGCGTTGTCTTGATGAAAAATTATTTTTTTGTGTTATAAGCCAGGACGTTTTTCTCGAATTTGTACATTTAATTCATCCAAAAGGTTGCAATAGTACTCTGAATTTATTGTTTTACCCTTTTGCAGATAGTCAATCAATAAAATACCTTTGAAGTCCCAAAAAACCGTTGCCATAACCTTACCAGCCGATTGAATTGTTTTTGCCTACTTTGGGGCACTTCCTCCAGCTTCAGTCCATTGTTTGGCTTGTTCTTTTGTCTCTGGAGTATAGTGGTGGATCCATGTCTCATCAACAGTTATGAAACGACGCTTAAAATCCATTTTATTTCGCTTTAAACGATCCAAACAAGCTTGAGAAATGTTCATTCTTATGCGTTTTTGGTCGACTGTTAACAAATGCGGCACCCATCTTGCAGAAAGCTTTTCCATCTGCACGTCTTCATGCAAAATTAAATGGACTCGATCATTTGAGATGCTCATGATATTAGCTATTTCACGCACTTTTATTCATCGATCATTTAATACCATATCATGAACTTTGGCTACAATTTCTGTTGTTGTTGCTGTTTTTGGACGTCCACTACGTGGTTCATCTTCAATACTTATACGACCACATTTAAATTGAGCAACCCAATTTTTTACTGTTGCATATGAAGGAGCACTTTTACCTAACTCATTCACCATATCATTATGAATTTTTTGTCCCGATAAACCTTTTTTATGTAAATTTCTAATGCATTTCTAATTTTTTCATTGTAAAAAATCGCGGTTGCGTCTTTTGTGAACACCTGTTTCTGTATGAAGGAGTTACCAGATCGAAACAAAATTTAACATGTGTTCACAGCAGAGATGGAAGTTTCCAAAACACATAACTTTTTTCTGTTTATACCGCGCTTTTTGTGCTGGGCTAAAAAGTTTCCGTCGTATGTGTCAATTGCTTCGTTTTGTTTACATTTTCATTTAGAACAAAATTTTGTGCAAAATACGAAAGTTTGTAGAAAAAGAAAAATGAGGAAGTTTTTAAATACAAAATGTTTTTCCAGCCATATTTAGACTCCAGTGACCAAGAAAACAAAACAAACTTAATAGTGGAATGAAGAAGGTTTAAACAGTAGTCCTGCATTTCTAATTCTGGCCATTGATGGGCTCTTTTCCAGCTCCTCTACTAATTTTTGAAATTTTCTTTATTAATTTTTTTGATGTTTTTGTTTGAGCTTGACGCTAAAAACTGTGACGACAAAATAACCGGCAATTAAAGACAATATTGCCGCCATTTTCTCTTGTAGAATATCAAATATGTGTCGGCAGTTATCGATACATGCCAATATTGACTACAGCAATGCCGATTCGCCTCAAAATTTAAAAATCGGCGTCGTCTTGTATTGCCATCGACAAGCAGAATATAAATTAATGTGTGTAAAATCAAAAGAAACACATGGAACATTTAAAAATTAGATACTTAGACAAAGATTTAAATAAAAATTGAAAAACGAATTAGTGAAACGTTTGCACAAAATGTGCAAACATCAGTGTGAACCAAAACACAACCGTCTGAACACCTAATTTCGCAATTATTTCAGAAAGCGAACCAAGTTTTTCATATTACCATTTGAACATGTTATAACTCTCATCATTCACACACACATACGTCTGGCAGAAAGTCTTTGCAACATGCCTATATAAGGTGGCGCAAAGATAATTACTCTATCGTTAGGTGCTATGTCAGTTCTGCGGCGACATTTTTAAAGTAAACAGCTGCCTTATACTCGTACATGCCAATAACACATAAATCGTTTTATTTCTAAAGAAGCCGAAAGAAATGTCTGGACTAAGTTTGGCCAAAAAATAATAGCCCAAAAGCTAGTGAGTTTTGCCTTACCTTGTATTTACCTTAGTACACACATCTCTGCTCGTATACTACAATATAAAAATCTACTTAGTACATGTGATTGTCGCATTTAACGCGTTAAAATTATTTCAACTGAATTTTGCAAGGAATTATAGCATCTTCCGGCAGGCTGGTAAGTTTTGCAGCAAATTTTTTTTTACCTATTTCTACACACATTCCTAAAAATGCTATAAAAATTGACTAGTCCTTTGTACATGTGAATGTTTGTTTCTAGTTTCCGGGAGGCAAAAATTTTTATTAATAAACAAAATCATATTCAAAGAAAAAAAAAAGCTAAAAACAAACACAAAAAAAAAAAGTTTATGAAATACTCATGCCAGCAAACTGACTGACAGTCGTTTGTCAGCCAACCGAGCGCACACAAAGAGCTTCGAAAATGGACAAAATAATATTAAATATTTGACGTGACAAAAAATAAATAAATAAAAGAAAAAATTCAATTAAAATTTTGCCATAAAACACGAACGAATTGTATGTTGGAATTCTTTTTATTTATTTATTTTTTCTTTCACATTCTTCCTGTTTTGGGGGAGAATGCTTTTCTAAACAATACTGACAGCAAAAGTAAGCGATAGTTTTGTTTAGTTGACACAGGACATGAATATTGGGAAATAAAAATGACCTTTACTAAAGTTTTGGCAATTTGTTGTTAGAAGAACACAATAGCACAAAAAAAATTTACATAAATATATACATACATACATACTTACAAACATATCGCTTCTTTATTGCAACACAATCATATCTCCAAAAAATTTGATTTTCGAATTAACCTTTTATATTGTGGCAAAAGTTTATTGAAATTACTTATATTTTCTAAAAAACCTTTTCTCAGACTTGTATGGAAACTAAAAATCTAAAATGTGTTTTTCTCGAAACAAGCTTTTTTTAGTTATGACTATGTTGCAATAAAGGAGCGGATATGTATGTAAATAAATACATAAATAAAAGCAGAAAAACATGTTACAAAACTATGGCTTTAATGTAGAACATTGGTAAAAACAAAAACATTTGACTTTGTTTAGTATTTGTACAACTCAGCCAAGCATTGGGTGAAGCCAAGGAATATACGAATACACTGGCGGACAAAAGAATTGTGTATATAGAAAAAGTTACAGTAAAAATAAAATCAAATAAATTATTTGTATGTATATAAAAAAATAATATATAATATTTGCAATAAATTTCTTCAGCTCCATATTTTTTTTGTTTAAAAAAAAATTTTTTTAATGTATAATATTTCGTCTTTCTTCGGAAGACTTCTTCAGGAAAATTTGTTTGTGTATTACAAATTTTATTGAAGAAGTCTTCCGAAGAAAGACCAAATATTGCAAAAATACATTAAAAACTAAAAAAAAAAACAAAACGGAACTTGAGCTGAAGAAATTTATTGCAAATATTGAATTAAATGAAGGTCAAAGCAAATAGGATCAAGAATAATATTTATACATAGTTTAAAAGACTAGAAAACATATTTAATATTTGAAATTTGAAATTTTTCATTTACTATTGTTTAATCCTCTTCCTAAATTATCCATATAACCAGATTAATTATCATTATAAAACACGTTGCGAGCTTTTTTTTTTAATTTTCAAAATCGTCGTCAGAAATCACCAAAATCCCTCACGTTAATAATAAATTTAAAATTTTTCATTCACTATTGTTTAATCTTCTTCCTAAATTATCCTTATAACCAGATAATTATCATTATAAAACACGTTCCAAGTTTTTTTTTCAGAATTCCCAAAATCGTCGTCAGGAATCAGCAAAATCCTTCACGTTGATATTAAATTTGAAATTTTTCATTCACTATTGTTTAATCCTCTTCCTAAATTATCCTTATAACCAGATAATTATCCGTATAAAACACGTTCCGAGTTTTTTTTCCAGAATTCTCAAAATCGTAGTTAGAAATCACCGAAATCCCTCACGATCCCGGAAGTAATATGGCAACTTCTATTGCCACACTAAATTCAATTACGGTTAATACTTCAGATACACGTTCCACGGCCAAAATGCGCACCGAATATGAAAAACCGGTTGGGATTGGGTAAGCGATTAAGTTGTGAGTTTCTTTTTTTTAAATTCCCAAAGTCGGTTTGAGGAAACGACAAAGTTCCCCCACTTTCTCAACAGCAACACCACATCTTCAATTTTCACATTAAAGCGAATGGCCATTTATAGATCATGATGGATGTTCCAGGGCAAAAACCCGGTTCCAAACCGGTTAGCAAAGGGTTTCCAAATTTTTTTTGGAAATTCTCAAAATCGGCTTTGTGAATTCCCAAAATACCCCACCTCCCGCAAGCAATACGACATCTCCAACTTTCGTACTAAAGCGGCAAAAAAAAAAAAAAAAAAAAAAAAAAAAAATTGTGTTTTGAATTAAATTATTTTTATTATTAAAACATTTTTCTTTTTAAATTCTCAATAATTTGTTTAATTTTTTGGGATATAAAGTTAAATGTTTGAGAATATCTATCAAAAATTTTCAAAGTCTACTGAGGATTAGGCTAGATCCTATGAAACATAAGAAACAAGTTTTTTATAAATTTTTCTTATTGGTATTAATATTAGAAGCTAATATAGCGAAGAAAACTCAATTGTTTGGAAAAGAATTGTGCTTGTTTTTATAAAAAATAAAAATTCCTAAAAGTTTTTATAAAACTATAAAACGGATTTTTCACTAAAAATGTATATAAAAAAGTTGTAACACTTTATTCTAATCAAACTACATATCCATCCTTATGTCAATATTTCATAAATATTAACCTAACCATGAGTAGAATGGAAAACCTTCGTGCACGGTGGCCTAAAACTGCCGAAAGGACTTAAAATTACCAAAAGAATTTCGTCTAATAAACTTTCAGTATATTTTTTTTATATAGTTGAAGTTAAACGTCCACAAACGCTACTCCCTCTTTCCTCCTCCTTATAACCTATTATTCTAGTTGCAGTATAATGCACTGCATATGTAGGGGTAATCTCCTGAGTACTGTTCCAAGATAAAAAAAATATATATATCGCAATAAATATTTAACTCTACGATAAATTAGCTCAATATAATGAACAAAATTTTATACTTTATATAGTGCACTAAAAAACTCTTAAGAGCTTTATGTTCGTTCGACTTGAATAGCATACGAGTATATAATTTACAACCTGATGTTAATACTTTTCTGAATTTACTATTTACTCGTATTGTACTAATTGTACAAACAATTATTCGTACATATGTGAACCCCAACACACCATTAATTTTGTTCCACAGTGTACATCATCATGTAGTCATGTATGTTCGTTGTTTTTTTTTTTTTTTTTTTTTTTGTTTAAGGCGAGTGGTTGACATTTTTATGCATGACAGATTTTCAATAAAAGTCTCAATTAAAAGTAACGCAATAAAAGCTTAATTGTCAAAAAAGCAACAAAAGATACAAAAAAAAAAACTACAAAAAAAAAAAGAAAAATACAAATTACAAAACATTCAAACGAACAATAAATTTCAATTAAATGTCATGGTTCAATGAAAATAAAAACAAAATCTTTCCTACCATCCATAAGTCTAAAAAGATTTTTATTATTTTATATACAAAGCTGTTTACAAGTTAATAACCAAAAAATACATGAAAAAAAGAGCGTATCTGCCGAAAAGTTTTTGGCAGCACACTGCAAAAAAATTAATTATACTCAGTTAAAAATCGAAAAAAAGTCATTGTTGACAATTTTGTAGCGATTGATTCGCCGCCTTTTGAAACGAGCGATTTGGAACAGCTCTTAGTTGTAGTCTGTGTGCCGATATTTCCTCTGTAGCTACCTTCAATTTTCCCAGTAAAATCATCTGTTTACCAATTACCACTTGTTATTCTCATTTCCCTACCAACTCAACAGTTTATCAGCTGATTTTTGGAAACTTTTATTGAATCAGCAAAAAATTTTATTGAACCAAATTATTTTTAGACAAAAGGTTTCCAGATTATTTCTACAATACAAAAATAAAATGTCTCTGTGACATATTACGTATTTAAGCCAATTGAAAGAACAGTTAAAGTTTAATAAAATTTATATAAAATTAAAATAAAATACGCATTAGAGGGCTGCTCAGTACAAGAACAATTTAAAAAGAATCAACTGAAGTAGAACAAAATTGCAGTATAACACCAAGCACTGAAGTAATGTTCTACTTCAGTTTTGTGTATAAAAATTGTTGCTGTTGTTCATGGTTTTTTTTTGATCTTTGTATTAGAGCGCAAGTGCTGTATACAAAGTACGTTCATGCGGCAATGTGTCAGTGAGCAGCTGTTTGTTATTGAAAGAATAGAAAAATACTATGAGAAAAATATTAAATTTATCAACGGCACAGAAAAACTTAACACAAAAGCAAGCAGACAAAATTATATGATAAATAAAATAAACTTCAATGAAGAAGATTGGGCATTTAAGTTTGATTCAAATTTGTAGTGAAAAATAGATTTTCGCATTTACCCAGAAAAAAAAATTTTTTCGTGTTCAATAACGAAATTCGTTGAATCAATTAATAAATTGTTTGAATGCGGACCTATAAAGAAGTGTGAGGCAAGTATCCACCTTGTTTTCACATCTGCTAAAAACTAAGAAACCTACAATATTTGCTGGGTCTAAATTAATGAAAAATTTGAATGGATTTTTCTTTATACCAAAACATTTTTCGGCGAATCAAATACCCGGCTTAAGTCAACACAAATTTTTTTTTTTTTTTGTGTTCAATAACGAAATTCGTTGTATCAATTAATAAATTGTTTAAATGCGGACATGTAAAGGAATTCGTCGATTTAAACAAAAGTTTAATAAAAGCAATTATTGGTCGAAAACAACCATTTTTTTAAACAACAACAAAATACGATATCCAAGGTTATTTATTATTATTATTATTTTTTTTTTGATATTTAGGTTATGCATACAAATTATTTTTTCAGGCAAAAATTTTGTTGTTGAATGTTTGAGAATATCTTTCAAAAATTTCCAAAGTCTACTGATGATTAGGATAGTTCCTATGAAATGTCGACATATAGATAGCTGGGAAACATAGAAAACAAGCTATTTATAATTTTTTACTGGTATAGATATATATATCTTTTTTTTTTTTTTTTTTTTTTTTTTATATTGGACCAGTACTCAGGGGATGACCCTTACATATGCAGTGCATTGTACCAGAACTAGGAAAATAGGTTGTGAGGAGGGGGAAAGCGGGAGTAGTGTTTGTGATTATTTGACTTGAATCTTCCAACGTTATAACAGACAGGAAACACTTCTGCAGACAACTTGTTCCACAGACGAAGCGTTCGGCTGAAAAACGAATTCTCTCTGTAATGCGTAGTACGATTCCCCGGTCAATCGACCACAAATGGGTGAGCTCTAGACGATGAACGCGTGCTACGTAAAAATGTGCGCGTTTCGGGAAAACAAGATCCCTAATCTCGTCAGAGCAAAATCCATAGTAGTATCGATAGAACAGAGTAACGCATCCCACACTGCGTCGATGCTCCAGTGAGTCAATAGAGTTGGATACCCTACTGTCACCGATGAGCTTCTTCGCCCTCTCCTGCACACGGTCGACTAACCCCAAAACAGACTTTGAGGCACCGGCCCAAACATGAGAGTTGTATTCCATTTTCGGTCGGATGTAGGTGGTATAAATAGTAAGGAGGTCGGATGGAGTGAAGTACATCTTACACCGTTTCAAAAAACCGAGGCACTTGAATGCTTCTTTAGAGATATGAAAAATGTGTTCATTCCAGCGAACATCATACTGTATCTTCATTCCAAGAACATCAAGAGCATCCCATTCTTCAATATTTATACCATCCATGAGTACAGATGAAGCAGCATTTGCGGTCGTTTGTTTGTGCGTCAATAAGCAACACTGGGTCTTACGAGCATTAAAGGCGACCCTGTTTTTACGACCCCATTCAGAGACCAATAGAAGATCACTATTCAGTGAATCATTCATATTTAGTCCCTTGGCAGCGATCTCTGATAGGCTGGGCCTATAACTAAAAGAGTACGAGTGACAAATGCTGCTGTCATCCGCGAAAGAGTGGATAGGGTTGGAAGTTTGGTAGAGAAGGTCGTTGAGGAAAATAAGAAATAGGGTAGGAGAAAGAACGGAGCCTTGCGGAATTAATCTTGAACTCGTTTGATGAGATCCCATCTATAACAACTCGTATAGAGCGGTCTCTAAGAAAGCTCGATATAAACCGAGAGAAGTCATCACCGACACCAAAAGCAGTAAGTTTTGCCAATAGTGCACCATGCCACACTCTGTCTGTGATCTGTAGCCATAAGAGTAATATTTGAGAATTTTTTTTTTTTTGCTGTTCTGTAGAGCTATTTTTCTTATTGCTTATTTTTTCAGCTTTGGTAACACTGGTGAAATATTTAAAGTGTAGAAATGTTTTAAAATTTTTGTCACATTACTTATGTAAATCACAATTCTGGGGATTTCCTTCTGACACAAAACTATGCACAATATCTCGTTATAGGCAAGAAAAATCATATTTTTCACGTTCTTTTTTTTAATTAAAAAAGGTGATAAATATGGTTTCTAGGAGAAAAATTATTTGGGCAGAGTTTGGTTTTCAGCTGGGCACCTGTAAAGGAAATTAAGAATGAAAATGTTAAATTCTTTTACAATCTCCTCTCCCCCTTTTTCAGTCTACCTTGTTGCGATAAGAGAGGGGGTCAAAAAACTTAAAATGCGTTCATTTATTTTCGCGAACAATTTCATCATTTATCTTACCGACAGAAAGACAGCTCAGCCATTAGTGCTGTCAACTGGCAAAGGGGCAAAAGGTTCTTAAAGTATTTAGAATAAAAAGATTGTTACAAAAAAAAAAATGGGAAACAGAAAAAAAGAGTTAGCTGCAAGATTTTCTCAAGTATAATGAATGATTTTTTAAACTGTCTCCAATAGTTAAAATATTCTTTAAGAGGAAGCAAAGTTGGCACATATGCTTTGGCCCTGTCAGCTGTCAAATACCTACATTAGTCAATTACAAGTTTGACAGTAGTTTTTAGGGTTTTGCTTGATTGTTTGGATTTAAAGCGTTTGATGGTCATAAAAAAATGTCATAAAATGTAGGATGTATGTTATGTTAACATTTAATTGGTAGATAATAGGGCTTTGAGATAATTTATGATTTGAAAATTTTCTCATGCTTTTTGCTAACAAATTGCATTCGTCTTTCAACTATGAAGCCAACATTTATTGTTTGTTTCGGGGACCTAAAGTTGTTACAGCTCTGGCAAAATAGCAATAAAAAAAAAACTCTCAAAATATTTTATAGCTTCAAAAAAAAAAAACGGTTAAACTATAAAACCCAAAAAACTAAATATTTTCGAAAATCATACAAGTTTGGGTGCTGACAAAATGAAGCCAATTTGACATTTTAAAATAAAATTAAATAAATGTTGTTTTTTTTATGTTAATGAAACAATAAAATGATAGAGTAAATCTTTTACTTGTAGCAAAAAGAGTCACAAAAACTATATAATTTATAGTTAATATGACTTTATCTTTTGCTTTGATAATAAATCAAAAAGACAGGGGTTGCTCAAAGGTCTTTTATTTCGCTTGCTGATTTGCTGAATAGGGAGTTCACAAAATTTCAATTCCTTTCAACCCAGTTGGGGGGGTTTTCTTTCAAGGTATAGAATTTTAAATTGAAATAAAAGGAAGATGGTGTTAAAAGCCGTAAATTTGGTACTATTAAAATGTTAATTCTTGCCTCTGGTACTTGCAACAACACTTACGAGTTATGTACATATTTGAATATGCTTTGCGACTCGCTACAACATCGCTATTCAAACTAAATTGTTGGTGAAAAATTAATTTAAGTATATTGTAGGTATAAAAGAAAATCTTAAAAAGCTTTCGCCAAGAGTTTTAATACTCTAAGACTAAACAATTAATTTATAACAATTTTCTCAAAGCCAGCTTATTGAGTTGTGATAAAATTTATCAGCAATGTGATCACGTAAAAAATTCACGAATTCATAAAGATCTGAGTGTTCCGCTGGTAAAAGAGGAATTTCCTAAGTACGCGACAAGGTATGTCAGTAAACTGGAGCTTCATCCAAACCCTCTTGCGCGCAATATACTTAATTTTGGCGGCCACACTCGGCTTAGAAGAAGGGATACCGTTGCTACCATCAGATTGCTCAATAGGTGATTTTACCGAAATAGCTCCCGCATAATAAAACTTTTTGTGTAGCGGACTTAAGCAAAAAGCACATTTTGTAATTTTAAATTAAGTATTAAATTTTGAATACGATCATTTGAGATGCCCAGAGAATTTATGATCGACGAATATTAGCTATTTCACACACTTTTATTCGTCGATCATTTAATACCATATCATGCATTTTGGCTACAATTTCTGTTGTTGTAGCTGTTTTTGGACGTCCACTAAGTCTCAGTGGCAAACTTTTGTAGTCCTTCATTTATATGACCTTACAGAAGGCCTTCTTACACATTTTTTTTATCCAATACTCATTCTCGCTTGCCTTCTCAGGAAGGCCTACTAACTCCCTTTTAAAGGAAGGCTTGTTTCTAATTATATGTATCTTGTACGCGTACTACATAGCACAAACGTACGTTTGCAGCAACAAAAATTTATGAACCGTTTAAATAAAAATTCCAAAGAAAAACGGCAAACACCAAAATAGGAAAATGTAGAAAGAGCAAAATAAAAAGATGTAAACTTAAAATAGTTTTGCTTAAAATGCGTTAGAGGTCGGTCGCATTGTGGATTTTTGTGAAATTTTTGTGTTCAAAAATAAAAAAAGTGATTAAAAGGTCGCTAAGGCAAAAAAGAAAATACTCTAACGAAAGTATACTAACAAACGCACAAATTAAATAGAAATAAGGCCTGTTGAAGAACGCCTTCTATCAGAGCTGTTGAAGAAGGCCTTATATCAGGCCTTCTGAGGAAGGGAACGGGGAAGGCCTTGGCTGGCTAGAGCAACGTGTGTAAAAAATATATGAGTATGGCATGCAGTAGCGAAGTCTTGTGTCTGCCAAATAAGGCCTTCTAGTAGGCCTGTTTACTCCTTCTTTCCGCCACTGGGGTGGTTCATCTTCAATGCTTGTACGACCACATTTAAATTCAGCAATCCAATTTTTTACTGTTGCATATGAAGGAGCATTTTCACCTAACACATTCACCATATCATTATGAATTTCTTGTCCCCATAAACCTTTTTTATATAAATATTTAATGACACCACACATTTCTAATCTTTCTATTGTAAAAAAATCGCGGATGCGTCTTTTGTGAACACCTGTTTCTATATGAAGGAGTTACCAGATCGAAACAAAATTTAACATGTGTTCATAGCGGAGATGGAAGTTTCCAAAACACTTAACTTTTTTCTGTTTATACCGTGCTTTTTGTGCTCGGCTAAGAAGTTTCCGAATCGCCCTCGTACTTATTGTTAGTTCATTTTGAAGATTCAATAAAAAAAAAAAAATGCTTAAAAAAAGCAAAAAATTTGGATCCAAGCATAGCGGAGCTGGTGATCATACGAGATTAATTTGCCCGAGGAAACTTTTGGAGTACGAATGATTCCACGAAACTTTTATTCATATGATCATATGATTTGACGCCGTAACTGCTCATTTTAGGTCATCTAGGTGAGTTACGCAGAGCTAATTGAATCAGCATTCGTCTCGAGCTTTTACGTTCGCAAATTATATGTCAGGCGTGCGAGTGTTCCAGCTTGCATCACATACATGGCGCCCGCATAACTCAACTCATATTACTAAAAGCAGTTTATCTGCTGCATAAAATAATTTTCTTTAAAAGCCTGCAGAAACCTCCTATAGAAACACCCGTTTGATTCATTTGTTAATATTTTACGTTTATTTTTGTTTTATTTCATTTTATTTTCTCTACTTGAAACTTAAAATATTGAGTTTTATTTTTTGTTTAGATGCCAGTTGCGAGCAAAAGCCCTTTTTCGTATAAATGCGCAGTTAAACCGTAAAAAAGTTATAAAAATCAAAATCGTAAAAGTTACAGCCTGTAGTCGTCATAAAAACATAAAACCCAAACTCGTACGAAAGAGCATATAATGATTATATAGATCCGATATGAGCATTTCAATGCTAACACACACGCAGGCACATATACGAGTACACAAATTTGGGGAACAAAGTGGTGGAAGTGTTTAGCGGTTGTGCTGAAAACTGTGGAGATAATGAAATAATGACTGGAAAGTAAATACGGGACTGTCAGTTAAAGTCACACATTTTGTCATCCACCCAGTCAATTCTTCAGTCTCAAGGCTTTTATTGCCATTTTTAACGATGATAGCACAAAATTTTATAGAAAAAAAGATATAAACAGCAGGCAGTTTTTTGTTATGTAATAAAAAATTAAAACACAATTTAACAAAATAGGGGTATTTTTTCCTTTTTTAATTTCACGCATTTTGTTCGAGTTGATCTGGACACAATTACTGGCAAGCTATTTTTTGTATTTATGTTGTTTGTATATACGAGGCCAGATTGATATTGAAGCTACATAGCACTAGATGACAGCACAAACACAATTTTGTTTTTAATAGCAATCTACCAAACGTCAGCTGTTAAAATTGCACCCAAACTCATCGATTAGTCTATTTGTTTTAGTTGTTTAAAGAACTCGTAAACAAATTTTGTGAACTTTCCACGTTTTAAATTAGATTTTTGGTTTGTACATTTCGCTCCTTTATTGTAACATAGTCATAACTAAAAAAAAGCTTGTTTCGGGAAAAACACATTTCAAATTTTTAGTTTCCATACAATTCTTAGGAAAGGTTTTTAGAAAATATCTCCTAAAGGAAACAGTTTAAAAGTAATTTGAATAGATTCTTGGCACAATATAAAAGGTAGTACTGTTAACAATTCTGCATTGTTAACCCGAAAACTAATTTTTTGAGATATGACTATGTTGCAATAAAGGAGCGATTTGTACATCCGATTTTAGTTCAAATTTTTTCCGTTCTTAATTTTTTTCTTATGAAGGGTTTTTTACAATACAAATTTGCTGTGAGCAATAACTTTTGATTGAAGAAGGCGAGAATAATAATGATCAAATCTTTAGCTGGGGGACAAGTAGCTGTTTCGTAGTCGCTACACTACTCATCAGCACCCATTCGGATTTGATTATAATTTTTGTGTTTCTTGTAAAATGGAAAAAATGACTTGTGCTACACAAGAAGAAGACAAAAGAAAAATAATAATAAAATAATGAATTTCTGAATTTAAGCACAGCCGAACAAGCACTGCTACAATACCATCAACAGGAACTCCAAAAGAGGTGGTCACTGAAGAGAATATCAAAAAAAAAGTCCTCGATATCGTTATGAGTGATCGCCGAGTCAAGTTGCGTGAGATTGTTTAAATGGTAGACATATCATATGAACGTGTGTTCCACATTCGGCATGAAAATTTGCATATGAAAAAGCTGTCAGCAAAATCGCAGCCGCGTGCGATCAGTGTCGAACAAAAATGAGTTCGACAGACCAATTTACAGCAGTGTTTGGACGTGATAAAGCGTAATCCGGTTGATTTTAGGCGTCAATTAATAACTATTGATGAAACGTAGGTCCACCTGAAACCAAAAATCAATCGAAACAATGGGTGAAAGCTGGTGAAAATGCTCCGAAGAAGGCGAAGGCAGTGAAATCGGCTGGCAACGTTATGGCCACACATATTTTGGGATGCAAACGGAATATTGCTCATCGATTATCTTGAACAAAGTTCCACAATCACAGGAAAGTATTATCGTGCATTATTGAATCAATTAACTGATGCAATAAAGAAAAATTGACCACATTTAAAGAAGAAAAAGAAGAGGGGTTCACAAAATCATAATATGGATAAATTCTCTGGTGCTGAACGTGACACTCCTATGTGTTGAAAGCCAAAAAGCAAAAAAACTAATAGTAGTTTCTGATTCGACTTAGTCTTAAATGGTAGCTAATAGTGAACACTTTAATTTATGTTAAAGTTAATAGCAAATGGAATCTCGAATAAAACAAAAACGTTTAGAAATAAATAGTAGGTCGAACGTGACAAAAGTGTAAGCCGTTTTAGCGTCCGCACTTAGACAAGAGTATTTCAGCGAAACCTTACGCAATGTCATCTTGCAATTAATTTCAGAGTTTTACCTAACAATAATGTTATTTTAAAATGTTCTGATTTGACTAAAAAGGCTCGTGTTTGTAGACTTTGCTTACCTATATTTTCGGTCGGTACATGACATGTCGAACGTGACAGTTTTTCCACAATAATTCGAACATTAAAATTATTATTAAAAATATTTTCTCCAAAAAAAAAATAAATATTATTCATATGCTTAAATTATAAGATTTTCTTTTGTAAATATGCAGTTCTCGCTGTTTTTATTTTATCCTCATCATGTGAAAATGAGAGCAGCTTTTGGCTACCCAGAATTTTTATAATAAAAAAAAAAAAAACTATAAATAGCTTGTTCTCTATGTTTCCCAGCTGTCTGTATGTCGACATTTCATAGGAGCCACCCTAATCATCAGTAGACTTTGGAAAGTTTTGTAAGATATTCTCAAACATTCAACTATATATTCCAACAATCTAAGTAAATTGTTGAGAAGTTAAAAAGAAAAATGCTCTACTCGTAATAATACCCGGCAAAACAGAAAAAAATTTCTTTCAAAAATTTCCAAAGTCTACTGATGATTAGTGTAGCTCCTATGAAATGTCGACATAAAGATAGCTGGGAAATATAGAAAACAAGCTATTTATAATTTATAAAAAAATATAGTTTTTATAACTATGTATGTATTAATATGAAAGTTTTAATAACTTTTAATTTTTTGGTCCCGGTGGAGCTTTTTTTATATGATCTGAATATGTAGCCCATATTCTGATCGTATAAAAAAGTTGGAATATCATCTGACTAAATGTATTGAGCTAACAGAAGAAATAAATAATTTTTGAAAAAAAATGTTTTTTCTTACTTAAATAGCTTCAATATCCACCCGCCCTCGTATTCTATATATATTCTTTAAATTTTTTTCAGTTTTTATTGTCCTTTCAGCTAAAGTAGAAACTGAGATTTGCTTTTGCAATGGACATTAAATAGTTTGTTACCTTTTAGCTGATTTGCTGGATTTTGCTTTTTATTTCTTTCTCTTTTGTATTTTACGATCATCATAAAAATCTGGCGTAAAAATACTCTTCGACGTACAGACAAATTTGAAGATGATAATCAACTATCATGTATTCGAGCATTCGTGTTAATACGACAGGCTTCACTAATAAGTCAAGAATGACATATTTTATTGCCACTCAAAACATACAAACACACATGTATACATATATGCATGATGAAATGTCGTACATATATATATACATATGTGTATGAGGTACATACATATGTATGCATGTTTATACTTTTATGGCAAAAACAAAAATAATAATGAGATAGTTTTAGTCCTTTAGAATAAGCTTAAGTTTTTATGGCATTATTTTAATAAAAAACAAATATATCTAGTTTTCCTTACATTCATTTAAAAGTTAATGGTTCATAAAGAATCCTTTTTGTCTGAATAAAAAATCGTTTTTTCTATTTGATAGCTTAATCTAGTGATACGCAGTTTGTACAAAAGAATCGCTGTAAGAAATATACTTTTTTTTTTGTCGTGTAACAGCTGCAAACTTAATTCAAAACAATTTAAATACATTTGGGGTTTTTCAAGTGATATAATGTATACCGTATACATAAATACATATATACATAGCAAAGTATGTACATATAAGCGTAAATACATACAACGTTACACTGCAGAACTTTTTTAAAACGGGAATATACTGATGATGCCTTGTTACCTTTTAAAATCTTAGAAAATAAGAAGGACCTTTTAAAAGCTTTTATTGATATTTCAAGAGTAAAAAGGAGAAGTTAAAATGTAGGATTAGCTACATAAGGCATGATAGATATGTACATCAATTGTGATTAGAACTGTCGTCAAAGGTCACTAGCAAAAATGTCTCAACGTGAGTACTTCTTCAGATCTATATTTTTGATGTACAAATAACATCACGCTTAATTACCTGTTCGTGTGCTTTTTGATACTGTTTAATTATGGGATTAATTAAAATCGTTTGATTGGGAAATGGGACAAGCTATTGCATGGGAGTATGCATAAGCGTGGAACAGGTAGGGAAATAGCGCTAGTCTAGGTAATGAAGACTATGTGCAGGAGATGCTTTCTGACTTTACTATTAATTTTCTCAAATAAATACGCAAATAAATTTCCAATTACTTACATTCGTGTAAATTTATTTACAAACCAAAATTTGTTATAACTCAGCGAAACTTCAATTTAGAAAAATTCAAGACTTCAAGACGCCACAGGATCTTCTTTATCGAGAGTCCGCTAAGAATACTAACAATGAAGACCGGAAATCAGTCAATTATAAAAATTTAAGGCGAAAAAGTGCAATTAATGGTGAATGTTTCCATTCACAATTAATTACAGGGATGGAACTTTGTTGCCGATAATTGCTTTAAAGCGTTTTTAAACAGATACTATTTCCTGTTTTTGTTTTGAACAGGATAATATATTTCCAACTTTAATGGGCGTATTGTAAGCAGTGATGTTATATTTTTTTCAAAAAATCTTTTATTATCTGAAAAAAAATCGACGAAAAAACCATGGTTTCATTTTGTTTAAAAAGTATAAAAAAGTAAATGGCAAAAAATTCCAAAAAAAAAAACTTTTTTCATAAGAAAAATTAAAATCTCTTCAGCATCTCAAAAAGGAGAAATCTTTCGATCTGGCAACAATATTTAATTATAAGCAAAGTCAAAAGAAAATACACACAACTTTTCTTTAACTTCCGAACTTATTCAAAATTGAAGTAAGTTAAACCAAAAACTGTTCAAACATATCGACTTCAGAAGTCTTCGTAGCGTATGACTTTTCGTTTTTTGCCTGTAACTTGCGTTGCCTTTACACAGGAAAGTACTTTCATGAAATTTCTGTATACGTATTATAAGTAATAAATTCAATGAAATAGACGGCTTGCATGAAAATTTCTTGTGAAGGAAGCTTCACTTTAAAAATGTCGCCGAAGCAAAGAGTCACAAAATTTGCCTCTACTTCTCTCCATTCTTATTTTATTTGCTTACAAATTAGAGTTGGCAAACTTATTACGTACACAGATTTATGGGATAATAGTTGAAAAAACTTATCTTTATAAAGTTTTTTAAGAGATTAATTTTATAAAAAGGCTTTAATTGTTTTCTTTATATGAATTAAAAGGAAAACATACTATAATTTTTTTTCATAACATGCAAAAGAAGTTAATTTCATAATTTTTATTTTACTACCATACTGCAACTTTGTATAATTCTTTGTATATGGCAACAGTGTTTACCAATTTGTCATTTTACTTTCAAAATACTTCAAAAAATTTGTTTCATGAAATTTTTGATGAAAGCTGAGTGGAAACTAATCAAAATGTGAGTGTGTTAGTGAAAAAGTGTGAGTGTATTGCAACTTTCATGAAATTACTTTCATGTCTAAACGCTAGGTTAACTGCGACTGTTTGCATGTTTGAAATCAGAAGTCGAAGCAACAGAAATCGAAGAAAAAGCACAATCTTACGACTTTTGCTACTTTGACTGCAGTTTTTCCAACACTGCTGGAAACATTGAAAAAATTCAAAGGCGACAAAACCAAATTCTTCAAACAATTACTGCAACTCCATTGTACATAAAAAACGCATAAGGATTTGTGTGTTCCACTGGTAAAAAAAAAAGAATTTGAAAGTATGCGACAAGGCAAAAATGCTGCATAAAGGCGGTTCAGACTATAATACAAATCTTAAGATTTTGATTAGATTTTGTGAGACAAAAATCTACTGATATTTGTCGCGACTGTCAAAAGATTTGACGTAAAAAAAAAAGAAATATGATTTGAAAATAAACAGCCAATTTGCTTAACGTCTGGTTTTAATATTTCTATTATTTGCTTTTGTAAAAAATGCAACCCTGAAAATAAAAAATCTTATTGTCTAAACAAATTTCTAAAAATGTTGAAGTGTTGTGGGACGTCAAATCTTTTCCCGTATTATTTCTCATTTTCATAATGCTTAACATTCACACTAGTAGGCCGGTGTTCAGCTACAACAAAGGGATATAGATGGGAGCATTGAAATCCCTCTTAGGAGCTGTAAGAAACAAATCCAGCGTCAACTTTTTGAGACCGCACAAGAGAGATGGTCTAGTCGAGTATTAGGTCACTTGTTAAGTATCAAGGCTGACATGACCCAGATATGATGACACGAAGACTATTATCCCTAGGGGCCTGCCCCGAAAGTGGTTGCTCTCTGCTGTTGCGGTCCTGACAGGTCATTGCCACATAGGGTCGCAGGCGAGGAGGTTAAATCTTCCATTCAATGACTTGTGTAGAAGTTGCAGAGACGAGGAGGAGGTAGAGTGTGTTGAGCACTTCCTTTGGTGATGTCCACCTCTTTCCTACATAAGGGCTTTGTTTCTAGGCAGACCCATGCTGCACGACTTGGCGGAGTTATCAGAATGTAAGGTAAATGGATTGGACTCCTTTATCCGATCCTCGCATTGATTCTAAACCAGTGATATGTAGATCTGCTGAGATACATATCACGCCCAGGCAACACAATAGGACCAAATTGGACCCAACTGGGCTGGCAGCCTGTTAAACCTAAACCTAACCTAACATTCACACTATCACACTTGCACGTATTATTTGAATTTTTGACAACTCTTAATACAAAGTGTGACAGTCTGAAAGTGCGCTATAGCAAGCACTTCAGATATACAATTTTGTTATATAAATAAGTTGAATTAAAATGTAGAGTTAGATATGATAGATATGTATATAAGTCACCCCTGATGATATTTGCATTACCATTTACCAGCAAATATGCTGCAAAGTTTAACTATAAAATTTTGATGTATATTTTATTAGTCCATAAAATTTAAGGAAAAAAGTAGCACAAGCTCACGTACACAAAAGTTGCCATAAAATTTTCCAATTTGCGCTTAAAAATATGCAAAAAAAAAACCTTTTATATATTTCCATCAGCACCGCCATCAGTCAGACGGCCAGTCAATTGGCTGTCATTGTTCCTGCATATAATAAAACGGATGAGTATTATTATGCTTTATTTACCAAATTTATATTATTTCAAGGGATATTAAATTCTCCCTCCTTCTAAGCATAAATAAATATAATTTTCTTGAATTTATCATTAAAGGTTTACTTAACATTACGAAATTTTTATAAGAGCTTTACAGAAAATATTTGATTTATTACAAAGTTTAAGGTCTTCAGCAACTCAATCCAGGGTAACAAATTTTTCGCTATACGAGTACACATGCAACTTAATGGTTTTTCTTTTTTTCAGCATTGAAGAAGCCCAAACTTTTAAGTTGATTTTAATATTTTATTTAACAAAAGCAAAAACGAAATAGAAAACCAAAGTACAATATAAAACCCTTCATTCATGTTTAATGAATATTTTATTTGATATAAAATAGATTACGTTCGTACGCTGTATACGTTTCAATATTAGAGGGGCATGGACATTGAATGAGAAAAAATTTACACCAAAAAAATATTGCTTTTCTTTCATACCTTCTAGAACTGTGACTGTTATATCTTGAATTTCGAGAACAAACTCTAAGCTCTAGGCGTTCACTGATTCAAATTTCGTTGGGGATATTAACTAAAAATTTTAGTAAAACTTTCAGGAAAAAAAAAATTGAAATAAAAAGATTATTTTTCAAATCGAAACAAATTTTATTGAAATAAACAATTAATAGTCGATTCAACCAACTCCAATGGATTTTATTAAAAATATAAATTTGTACATTTTTAAAGACATTTGTTAAAAATGTAGTCAAAAATTTGTTTAATCAGTAGAAATTTAATTAAAACAGTACACGCAGAGAAAAAGCAATTTCGAATATTGTTGTGGCAACGCTAGTATTATCGTTTTTAATGTTCAGCCATGTCACAGAGCTTAATTCCGTTCGGAAACGGAATTGAATTCTTTTTTTACTTCTTCAAAAAACGAAAAACTGAAAGATTTTCGGAATGAAAATATTTCTAATTGCAAGAAAGAAACTAGTATTATCTTATAGAATTGATTTCGTTTTTTAAATTTTCCTTTTTTGAAGAATTAAAAAACCGATTCAATTCCATTTTCGAACGGAAGTGAATTCTGTGACATGGCCGATAGTTTAGTCCACTCTAAACATAGTAATATTGAAAATTCTATCATTTCAAAGTATGGTTGAATGCAACAATAATGTTTTAAAAACCAGTATGTGTACAACAATAGCTTTTGTAGTATACGATAGTAAACTGTTACTTTTAAACCTGCATATGGTTATTGTTTGTATAAGCAACACATGTGCGTTTGCAAAATACACTAACTATTGTTGTTTTTGTGAAAATCTTTGACAAATGCATTTATAATAATTTTGAACGAATCAGATTTTCGTGTGTATGTGTTCTTGATTTTAATAATATTAAAAGAAATATAAATATGTATTATCTACAATGCTCTAGAGTTGGGTTTGCGAGCTCTTTTAAGAGAATACTCATTTTAGTTTAGCTCTTTTCCATGAAATATGTCTTTCTCTTAGTTCAATAGTTCTCCGTATAATAGTGCTCCGTATAAAGTTATAAAATTATTTTCAATGAACGGCTCTGTTCGAACATTCATGAAACAAAAAGATGAGCAAAACAAAATTGGCATAAACAGAATTAAAAGTGCGATTAAAAATATTTAGGTGTGATGAAAAATAATTGTATTGGAAAAAAAATTATTTAGTTGTGACGAATTTCGATTAAATTTATATATGTATGTCAAGTTTTTTTCCTTTCATATCAAATAATTCATTTTGATACTACAAAAAAACAAGAGTTTTAAACAAAATTTTGTTGTTTAACTTGGTATTTGCTACGTCATATTAAGACCCAACCTTTTGGCTACTACCTACTACTAAAAAATAAACCTGACCGAAAAGAAAGGCACATGAACTACGGAGCTAAACGAGCTCGGAGAATTGATCGGCTTACTTTGCTCTCTCAAGTGAATAGTTCAGTTGTACTAGTTCGTTCGTATTATCTGCAATGTTCTAGAGTTGGGTTTGCGAAAGAATTCGTTCATATTATCTGCAATGTTCTAGAGTTAGGTTTGCGAGCTCTTTTAAGAGAATACTCATTTTAGTTCAGCTCTTTTCCATGAAATATGTCTTTCTTTTAGTTCAATAGTTCAGTGCTCCGTATAAAATTATAAAATTATTTTCAATGAACGGCTCTGTTTGAGCATTCATGAAACAAAAACATGAGCAAAACAAAATTGGTATAAACAGTAATAAAATTGCGATTAAAAATATTTAGGTGTGATAAAAAATAATTGTATTGGAAAAAAAATTATTTAGTTGTGACGAATTTCGATTAAATTTATATATGTATGTCAAGTTTTTTTCGTTTCATATCAAATAATTCATTTTGATACTACAAAAAACAACAGTTTTAAGCAAAAGTTTGTTGTCTAATTTTGTATTTGTTACATCATATTAAGACCCAACCTTTTGTCTACTACTGTATACCTACAATACGCTAGAAAAAAAAAAAAAATAAGCCTGAACGAAAAGAAAACAAAGGCAGAAGAAAGACACATGAACTACGGAGCTAAGCGAGCTCGGAGAATTGATCGGCTCGCTTAGTTCCCTCTAGTGAATAGTTCAGTTGTACTAGTTCGTTCGTGAACTACCCAACTCAACAATATTCCCAAAATATCAAGACTTTGCAAATTCTCTTAGTTTTTTTCTATTATATTTTTCAACATATTGTATAAAAAATATATAGAATTTCAAAATATTGTTAAAAAAAATACATATATTGAATAAATTACAAAAATGTGGTTTTAATTATGATAGTAACTTATGTGTGTATGTATGTGTATTTATGTTATTATATCATTTTGTGAACTTCAACATTACTACGACTGACTGTGACAACAGAATTCACAATTTTTCAATAACACGGTTAGTATTCATAATATTATCGGCCATGTCACAGAATTCACTTCCGTTCAGAAATGGAATTGAATCGGTTTTTTAATTCTTCAAAAAAATTTAAAATTAAAACTTTTTCGGAATGAAATTTACTTTTTACAATTTAAAGTTCTATCTAGCTTAAAAAAACACCCTCTATAAGATAATACTAGTTTCATTCTTGCAATTAGAAATAATTTCATTCCGAAAAGTTTTTTAGTTTTTCGTTTATTGAATAGGTAAAAAAAAGAATTCAATTCCGTTTCCAAACGGAATTAAACTCTGTGACATTGCTGTATATCGTTGCCAGTGAAACTTCAATTTTTACACTAACAGCATTAGTCAAGATTAAATTTTTAGAACTTTTATCAAACCTATGGTTGTAAGGTACAATTGTGGTTTGTGGCTGTACTATGTTTTGTATATATATTTCAGATTGAAACCATATTATGTGGTTGTGTTCAACCATACAATTCAGCAATATTATTTTGTTTGTCATATCAACCATTTTTTTTCTACGTGTAGTAACTAATCGTAAGGCAAAATCACACACAAATATTCAAATTAACATCCTAAAAGAATGTTAGTTGGAATAAAACATTCGTTTATTTTACTAAATTTTTTAAACAAAATTAATCTGTTAGAATAAAACTATAAAGATTATTTTCCTGACGAAGTTCTACAACGGAAAACGAAATATTGAACAAATGCATTTAAACATCTTTATAAAAAACGACCTCAGCTAATGCAAATTATTTAAAACAAGAAAATTAAATTTGTAGATTTGAATAATTTTTTTATACCCCATTGTGCAATTTTTTAGGTAAATTTTTGGTTCAGTGTTCTGTTGACAGTGCTAACACGAATCGTAAACACAAATTTCCTTCCGGCGGCATGTTGTCTCTTTTCTTTATTTTGCTGTCAAATTATCAATGGAGCACAGTTTTCCAGTAGCGTTAAAAAAAAAGAAAAACAAATAACGTGAGCCCTACTATTATCGAACAGTGTGTGCATGTTTGCCATAATATAAACACATTTTATATGCTCAGTTTTACTGGGAAATTTTTCAAAGTTAAGAAATATAATCTCAATTTCTTTACCTTTCACTTTCAAGTTGAAGTCCCTCAAAATGAAATATAAATGCTTATAACAATCTAGAAATTTACCTGGATGGGATTTACTTTTATTATTCGCTTTCAAGTGTAATTAAGACCTTAATATTTTTCTAATTTTAATTAGAAAATTCTCAATATGAATATTTCTCAAATACAGTGAAATTTTTTTTAAAATCAAATTAAAATATGAGTTTTTCCTCAGAATTTATATAAAATGAAACTCTCAATTTCGGTTAGAAACATCTCAATTTCACTTAGAAACTTCTTAAATTTAACTAAAACAGTTTTCTTGATTTAAACAGCAGACTAGCAATTTGAAGTAAATATTTCATATTGTGTTATTATTTTTAATTATCTTTGGCATTTATTTCTCCGGTTTCATATATTATTCATTTCTATTGGAAATTTCTCAATTTGAAATACAAATATAAATTCTTAATTACAACTGTTTGCTTTACTTAATTTAAATAAAAAAGTAGATAGCAATTTAAATTCTTTTCAATAAAAACGTTTTATTACATTAGGTATACGAGGGCTGATCAAAAAATAAACGTTATTTCTTATATTATATGATGGTTTGGTATTATTCGTCTGGCTAAAGCCAAGAAATATTCAAGCATATAAGTTTTTTATTCGCTATTTAAGCTTCTAACATTTATACCAGTAAAATTCTCAGCAATTTATTTGGATTGTTGGGATATAAAGTCGAATGTTTGAGAATATCTTTCAAAAATTTCCAAAGTCTACTGATGATTAGGGTAGTTCCTATGAAATGTCGACATAAAGATAGCTGGGAAACATAGAAAACAAGCTATTTATAATTTTTTACTGGTATAAATGTTAGAAGCTTAAATAGCGAATAAAAAACTTATATGTTTGAATTTTTGTTCTCTGCTTTTCGATACTTTCAAAAAGCAAATCGTAGCAACCAACGGTTGTTCATTTGTTTGAAAGGTGTAAAGAAATGTTAGCGACGTTTATAAATAGAAAAGCTTGTTTTTGTGTTTTGACGGATATTATTAGAGCATTTTTCTTTTTAAATTCTCAGCAATTTATTTGGATGGTTGGGATATAAAGTTGAATATTTGAGAATATCTTTCAGTCTACTGATGATTAGGGTAGTTCCTATGAAATGTCGACATAAAGATAGCTGGGAAACATAGAAAACAAGCTATTTATAATTTTTTACTGACAAGAAATATTTTTATTTTTAATTATAACAATAATTGTTTCTATCTTCATCCCGCCTTTATATTGTTAGTATCGCGCTTTCTATTATTCCTTGCCAGACTGATCTAAAGCATGTAAAACAGTGAAGTTTTCTAGGGAATCAGTTCGATTTCATGAGTTTTCCCTACTGTTTGTGCGTTTAGTAAGCCCGATGCTCCCTTAATTTTATTTACTTAAATGGGTTCAGGCAATCAGCCGGGAATTTGTTTGAGTGCTGTTATACGAAAATGCGCATATAATTATACTCGTATGTATTTGAATAAAAAGTGTTTGCTGTTTTTTTATCTCTATCTTTATCATTTACTATACAAACAAACGCACAATTTTACCTTTCTATGTATGTATATGTAAATAAATCTTGTGCTCAATAAAAATTTTCATTACAACAGCACAACCGTAAAATTGTGCATGTTTTTCTTTTATCTTCTGATAAGAAATGCCTTTTCTACTCTTATTGTAAGAATTCTTCTGTATGGCATGTGGTCTTAAATTTTTATGAGCCAAACTTTGTGAAAAGTTTGCGTGAAAAGAAAATCATAGGAAAGATATCTCCACCGCTCCGCATTGAGTCTGCCTTCAGGCATTGTTTTATTTTTGCCAGTCTATTGTTATTTTGCTTCTCTAGCAGTCCGTCCGTCTATGCACCGTCTCTGTGTCCATTATTAAAAAAAAATATTCTTTATTTTCTTAAAGCCAATAGCCTCTAGAGAAATTTTCAGATAAATTAGTTCCTTCAAAATTTCTTGCCTTCTTAGTTGTTTGGTGCTAAGTAACGGGTGTAACGAGTGTCAGGATGTTTATGCATATGTAAAGATAAATATAAACTACATATGTATATATGTATGGGTGTGTATGTGTGTGTATGAGTGTGTGTGGTCATCGAAGTTAGTATGTTATATCCTCACTTATGGGGTTCGGTTAAAACTTAATAAATGCCCGTTTTTAGTATGAATGGCAGTAATCCGAACTAACAAACAAACAAACAAAGAACTAATGAAATTTACACATGTTAGGAAATGAAAGTTTTATTGGGTTAAATATAAACAGCTATAAAACCAAACTAAGTATTTACAAAAGTTGGAATAAAACAAAATTAGAAATATTTAGAATACTTTCAAATGAAGGAAAAGTGAAGGAAAAGTTGTGAAAGTCTGCAACATTAGGGCGACACTAAAACTAGCATAACACTCCTACATAATTTTGAATTTTTTATTTATGTTTTGTAACAATAACCGGTACAATTTCGGTTTGTGCCTGAACAGTGTCTGAAACTCCCACTATTGGGCTTGTACTTGTCAAGGTGGCAATCATTGCGTAATTGGTGCAAAGTGTGATATATGTTCACATTGGGCTAAACTGCGTACAGTTACAGTCTGGGCTTATTGGTTGTTTTTGATTTATTACAGAGTTTAATTTTACTCCAGCATCGCTTTTACAGTTTTAAGTATTTTTTTTCCACCTTGGACCAGTACTAAGGGGATGACCCCTACATAAACGGGAACTACGAAAATAGATTACTATGAGAAGGAAAAAGGGAATAGTGTTTGTAGCCGTTGGACTTAAACCTATCAATAGCAACACCGAAAGACCCGAACAAAAATTATTATAGCAATTAAAGTGTTTTATGTATTCACGTACATATGTAAATGTATTTTACTTATAAATTTTTTTAAATTCATTAAGTTATTTCTTCTTTATAGGCTG
The DNA here is from genome assembly GCA_914767995.1 of Thecocarcelia acutangulata. NCBI lineage: Eukaryota > Metazoa > Arthropoda > Insecta > Diptera > Tachinidae > Thecocarcelia > Thecocarcelia acutangulata. The sequence goes on along the minus strand of OU612096.1, from coordinate 119,073,834 downwards.
TTCATACATACACTTTCTTTAATTAATACAATTGCCATTTAATTAAACATTTTTTTTAAGTGTTCATACATACATAATAATGCAATTAACGTTTGACAATAGCTGCCAGGAAAGTTGTTTACATTTTGATTGAGAATATTTCTTCTGGTTGACTCGCCATCTTTTGTTTGTATTTGTTTACATTTAAGCTGTCAAATTTTAGCAAAGTGTGTTCATTGGCTATTATTGTGCTAACTAAACACAGTTACTACAGGGTTGTATATTTAAGTTTACTAAATATTAGAACAATTAGCTGTTAAAGGGCGTTTCAGACTATCATACAAGTCTTGAGATTTTGATTATATTTTGTGAGACAAAAATCTAATGATATTTGTTGCGACTGTCAAAAATCCATTACAGTTTGTTTTCACATCATCACACCTAAAGTAAAATAAGAACTATGATTTGAAAATAAACAGCCAATTTGCTTAACGTCTGGTTTTAATAATTTTATTATTTTCTTTTGTAAAAAATGCACTGAAAAATCTTATTGCTTAAACAATTTTCTAAAAATGATGTGTTAAGGGCCAAATAAACTACGCAAACTGCTTGCCAAACACACGCATTCTGCTTGCACCCAAACCATACAAATACAACACATACAAATGCAATTTAATCACTTTTTCTTTGTTTTCAATGAGACTCGACGGCTATTGTGTTGCGGCAACTTGCTCGCCATATGAAGTTTGCAAGATACAAATTGTTTTACCCTCTATTTCTTGATATTATTCTATATATTTTTTAATTTTCACAATAAAAGTAAACTTTTACGCCATTCAAAACAAAATTGCAAGACAACATTTTCTTGATTCACTCTGTATGATTCTTCTTCCACCACCTCACTCTGCAAAAATGTCATTGAAATCACAAAATTTACACACACACTCACAATGTTTGGACGAAAATCAAAAAGTTTTGATTTTCGTACAAACATACTACAAATATTTGTGCAAACTAGCAAACACCCCCACGAACGAACAAAAATGTTTGCACGAACCTAAAATTTCGACATGTTTGGCAAGCAGTTTGTGTGGTTTATTTGGCCCTTTATGGGATGTCAAATCTCTTACCGTATTATTTCTCATTTTTATAACGCTTTAGATTCACACTATCCCACTTGCACGTATTATTTGAATTTTTGACAAGTCTTTATACAAAGTGTGATAGTCTGAAGTGCCCATAAACTTTGTATGGGTAATTAAAATCAATTAAAACGTTAATTGCAAAATTTTAATTAAAAGTGTGTGTATGAACAGCATATTAAGTTATTTCTTTGTGGGCATTAATTATGTCTAACTTTACTTTAGCGACCTTGCTGAAATTTCGGCTATATTTTACAAGTCTAGTTCTCAAGAGCAGCTACAATTAAAACAAAACTAAAAATCTTTGTAGCTACGATGCTACAAAAATGTTTAGTTTTGGATATTTTCCTTAATGAAGAAGTTTAACTGCGTAAAGCTAGGAAGACAACTGCGACGAACATCGAACTTCACTCATCGCAAGGAATTCGCTGGCAAATATTCGTTGTATAAATTCGTCGTGTGAAGCATAATACCAACGAACTTTTGTGTAGACAACATTGTTTACATATAAATATTAAGGGGACCATATTAAGTCAGCCTATGTTCCATCCAAATGGTGCATTTTTGAACAAATTATCTGAGGTACTTTCTATTTTGAGAACATCTTAATAAATTATTTAAAAAGTATGATATCGTAAAAAATATTTTTTTTTTATGTAAGAAACCTGGTCACCTAATACATTTTAGAAATAAATCTATTTCAACTTTCGCTGAGAATGACGAATTGCGACCAACTTCACGATGGTATGTATTTTCATATACATCAACGTGTTATATATACATGGCGACGAATATTCGCGACCAAAAATTCGTCGTTCGTCGCAGTTGTGTTCCTAGCATAATGTGCAGATTGTAGAGCAAGATAAAATTTTAAAGAGAAGTTTTAAATTATTTGAATGCACTGCAAACAAATTCTCTAGACGTGTCACTCATTTGTCGTCTTGTGTCAGCTGCACATAAGTCTCTGTTTAAGACTTCTTTTCTTTTAAGTCCAATTTAAATTCTATCTAAATTCCTGTCTAGTCCTTTTAAAGTTCCACATGCTTTAATTGGCCTTTTGGGTTTCTACCCCTCATTCAGATTAGAAGAAAGTTATTTTGTTTTTTCTTATTTCGCTTGTTTTGTTTTTTCTCTTTTTTTTTTTTTTTTGTTTCGTTTTGTTTTGTTATGAGTTAAATAGAAGAAGGAAGTGCATGAAAAAATTTGCATTTTCTACGACTTCTCAAATGGACAACAATGGCTCTTTTAATAGCGCTCAAGAACAACAGCAGCAAAACGACACAAAACAAAATATTCGTACTAAGGAAGATGAAGCAGAAGTAATTTAAAACAAAGCAGGAAAGCTCCTTTAAAACATTTTTTTTTTTTTGTACGAGTATTTGAAATTGTTTTGAAATGGAAACGTCATTGTCTTTGGTTTTCCTTTTTTTTCGTATTTTGCCACTTTTGAAATGTTTCTGAATGAGAATGTAAATTTGAGCACATTCAATTATTTGATGGTCTTCTGAGTTGCGATAAAAAACTTTTTTTCCCGTTTTGTATAATAATCATAAAATGCGATACTTTACGAAGAGAGAAAAACAATAGAATTTGTTTTTATTTTCTTTGTTGTTAAAAATTTCTGTATTGTTTTGCCACTAAATTTAGTTATTTATAAATACATGTTTACGTACAGACATACGAGTACGAGTATGAACAACATATATTTTTTTGCGATTTCATTTTAAGTATAATATAAAATTTGGTTTTGGGGCAAACAAAATTTTTTTTTACTTTTATTTGTCATTGGGCATACACTTTCTATCCAACCATACTTAAAAAAAAAATAACACTGCGCTCAATAAGTGCCAGGTTCTTGGTATTCGATTTGGGGAATTTAGCAATACTGCTATTATGCTCTTTTTAGTATAGCAACCCATTAACCAATATTTAGTAGCAACCGCCATTGCTTTTCTGTGGTCGCCTGATAAATGCGCTATAGGGCTATATACTCTCGCCAATTCTTTTGGGAACAAGGATCGCCTGTCGTCTACACATACATACAGGGTGTCCCCGAAGTCAACATCAAGCCAAAATAGGGCGGCAAGATTGACCGTAACTATCATGAGAAAAATCAGAAAAAAAAATCTAAAAAAATAAAAGGTTTTGTGCGAGTAGAAAACTTTTGAACTCTGTAAAATGTTTCTTCAAGATTGTTTTTTTTTTCTCATAATAGTTACAATCAATCTTGTCACCCTGTTTCGGTTTGATATTGGAATTCTGGGACGCCCTGTAATCCACAAATTGTGTGTTGCTGAAAACCATAGTTTTATTAATATATATTTAGTAGGCACTTAAGAGCCATTACAAACACCTACGGGACAACGTCAACAGCGTAATCCTATCTTTTGTTTTCGGCACTTGAGTATTCTGCGAAGTTACGAGACGATGAGTAGTTCGATGCTGTACTATTAGTAGCCTTTCGGCTAAGAAGCCTGGATATTTAAACCTGTCGCCACGGAAGACGGGGTATAAGACCAAATCGCGCGGGGAGTACGACCAGGTGCCGTGAACCACAGATTGACAGGAGTTTTAGAAAAGCTCCGCTCCAGCCCAAAGAGGAGACCATGTTCAAACAGCATGTGATCATGTATTACAGTTTGTCATGCGTGGGGCAGTTGATAGATGCAATGTATTCAACTGGTCATGAAATCGCCACTGTTAAGGCCATACTGCCATACCATCCACCTTGTTTTCACATCTGTTAAAAACTAAGAAGCCTACAACATTTGCTGGGTACATATTAATGAAAAATTTGAATGGATTTTTCTTTATACCAAAACATTTTTAGGCGAATCAAATACCTGGCTTAAGTCAACACAGAAAAAAAATTTTTCGGGTTCAATAACGAAATTCGTTGAATCAATTAATAAATTAATAAAGGAATTCGTCGATTTACACAAAAGTTTAATAAAAATAATTATTTATCGAAAACAACTATTTTTTTTAAACAAAAACAAAATACGATATCCAAGGTTATGTTTTTGTTACTTATGTATGTGTAAGCAAACAAATCATTTTTTTTCAGACAAAAATTTTGCTGAGTTTATTTTTTTTTTACTATAATTTTTTCTGTGCAAAGAATAAGAAAAGCATAATTTACATTACATACAAAGTCAAGGCAAAATTCTGCGAGTACTAAGATCAGCTTGAAGTCTCAACTACTCTGGCAAATACCTTATTTATTTATATTATTTTCATATACATATGTCACATACTATATTCATATACATATGTCACATACTATCTTCATTTTTGTACCGCACTGTCATTATGGGGTGTCCTGTACATAAACAGTGCGTCATAACATATTTTAAAAATTATTATTTTTTTATTTTCGCAGCCCTATGCTTGCAACTCTGCTTTATATGACAATTCATTTAACAACTGTTAGTTGTGTCATCCATTTACGGCCATTTGACAGTCTCAATAAATGATAGTTAATTTGGTGATGGCACATCAAGCAAGACGGCTATCAAGAGATAATATTTAAAAGTCAACATCGGTGCATTCTTTACATAAAACAGGGTATTCTTTTATGCCTTTTGTTTTTCTTGTCATTAGGTTCAAGATTTTCGACGAAAACTCACAAATAACTATAGCTATTACGTAAATTTGTGAAAAAACATTAGTACCTATTCCAAACTACGCGGCTTTTTCGGCAGGGAACGTCGATGTGGAATTCGTCCCTAATATACCTACATATGTACATACGAGTAATTGAAGTGAAAACTAAATCATACGATCAGTTGCTTAGTATCTTATTTTCACGAAAAAGATTAGTTAATTTAATGAATAATTTTCTAGCCGACTGTAATCGTTATTCCTAGTATTTGCAATGGGTTGCCAAAATGAGTGTTGTGTTGCTGCTGCTGTTGTTGAATTTGGTTTTTTGTTTTTGTTGTTGTTGCTGTTTTTCTTTCAATACGGGAGAAATGCAATACACACTGTTGAAATTTTATGACCACTCTTAAAATGGCATGAAAAACAAACAAACACATAAATATGTTTATAAACCAGCAGTTAAACATTAACTTTATCCGTCCATCCAACCGTTTATTTTTCTTTCTGTTTATACATACGACCACTTTTTGTATGTCCATTTATCTTTTGGATAAAAAGTTTTTTCAACAACAATTGTTTAATATTTCAGTTGTCCTTAGTTTTGTTTGTTTTTCAGATCTTAAAAAATTTATTTTTGTGTTTTTGTTTCGTTTTTTATATGCACTTAGGCTATTTAAACCTGAAGCCTTTATGATACTCGTTGTACTCATAAAAGGTGTTGCTGTTTTTACCACTTTTTTTTATTATTTTGTATCAAATGTTTGCTTTGCCAAAACGTATTAAATGTTTTATAGGTTTTGAACATAAATGGCGTTTTCCTAAAACTCCAGCTTGGAAAAATGTGTAGGTACAATTGAATTTAGTATGTACTCGTATATGTCTGGACTTTGCCAAATATCATATAATACAATTAACAATTCACTTTCAGTTCAGTTTCACAAGTCCAGTTGTATCGCATAAAGTTGTATTGGAAGTGCCAATTCAAAACATAATTTCTGAGAACAAATTGTATCTCTTTATATACAACTTTATTCAGCGCTGTCACCTTCGAAATTTCAAAACGCACCAAAATGGGGAAAACAGCGCGTTATTTCAACAAAAACGCACCAAGTTTAGAATTTGTTTTCTGATTTTTAAAAGTACTTTTTGTATTATAAAAAGTACAATATCTTTAATTTATTGAATTTTTGTTAAACTTTTTTATAATTTTTTATATTAGATTTTAATTTTTGTACATTTGTACATCGGGCTTTAGTTCAAGTTTTACATTTCTTAAGTTTTTCTTAACAAGGATTTTGTGCAAATTTGCTGCCATCAATAATTTTTTATTGAAGAAGGCAAGAAAAATAATAATCAAATCTTTAGCTGGGGGACAACTAGCTGTTTTGTAGTCGCTACACAACTGATCAGCGCCCATTTGGATTTGAACTAGGGTCATGATATATTTCGTAACATCTCCGAAACGCTAGTAATACGTGCGTTACTTAGAACACCTAAAAATGAATTTATAGATTTTCAGAATGTTTTGCGTTTCTAGATACTACGTTTCATGCCTTCATATTTCGCAGAGAGATTTTTATAGTGCACATGTGGAGGAGTTGCAGCAACTGAAATACTCGTATGTTTCCTAGACTCACGACTATATATGTATATACAGATTGTGAAATTGATTTACATTAGCTAGCACCTGCGGCCTAATTTGATTATGGACCAAATCCACAGAGTGAATTCAGATTCACTGTTCTCTAGCGCCAAGTGTGGCTTTCTGGGCTCACACAAGTTGCAACTTTTTGTAAGTTTGTAGCTATATGGAGAAACCCTTTGCTTAATATTTCGGGCCTTTTAATCCCATCTGTATGTAATTTCCCAACAATCAATGGAAAACAAAGCTAAATGAGTTGGTAAGCCGAAGTCCATTAAAAACATCAAATCAGTACTTAACTAACTCACCCGCCCAACCATCTCCCCTGGTTACTTAAAGTACTGGTAGCTGTTGCAAGACAATAGCACCTGGTTGGTTTACTAGCCCCCAAAAACCAGCATGCGCCAAAGTTATCAAGAAAACTAATTCCTTTTCCTGTGACTTTAGGTTTAAACCACAGTCAGAATCAGAATGAAAAAATGTTTAGCGTGGGTTCCTGCCTTGACGGCCTAACCCTACGGTGATTCTCTCGCAAGTAGAAAAAACGTTCACCCGGCCGCCTCCACGCATGACAAACTATCACGTACGACCAAGCATGACAGTTTGTCCATTTTCGATCTTATGCTGAATATTTCATGCTCTCCCCCAGGGTGTAGGGCGGAGCCTTCCTAAAACTCCTTCCGATCTCAGAGTCACGGCACTTGATTGCAGTGCAACTCCACACCGAGTCCGAAAACTCTCCCCGCATTTGGGTATTAAACCACAATCACCACGTTGTCCCCGAAAGACCTCACCATAGCCGGCAAAGAACAATGTTCCCTATACGTATTAAAGTCTAGCAATAGTCTCCCAGCATACTTTTATCCCAAAATCCTTCATAGTTTTTTTTTTAATTTTCATTAAATCTTGATGGGCGCGCTCCCCTTGTTCATTGCTAACAGCACCTAGATTTTGTGGGAAAAAATCTAAATGCGAATGAAGCAAATGTATTTTGAGTGACATTCTGGTTTAGAAACTGTTAGGACATTAGGTTATTGAATCATGTACCTTTTGTTAACCAGAAATAACAATCAGTTTGGTGGTTACTTGACTCTCTCAAAAGTACTGGAATTGAAAAATCTAAATAGATTTTCCCGCCATTTGTCAAGTTGTATAAACCAACGATTGCAAAACATTGTCGGTGTCCACGGTTTGTTCAAGTTTCCGACAGCAAAACCAAAACAATGTAGATAAATAGGATATTGCATATCCTTTTTTCCCGATAAAATATTCACCACACACAAAGCAAAATTAGCTCTGATTAGTAACACGCAATCTCACTGACATGCTTAAACTGAATCTTAATACAAATTTATAACGAACGTAGGCTTTTGTAGGGTACCTGTCGAATATCAAGGCTGACATGGCCCAGATATGATAACAGGAGTACTATTATCGTTTGGTTGCGTTGTGCTGAGGCGGTCTTGACGGGGCATTGCCATCTAGGCACGCAGGCAAGGAGGTTAAATCTTCCATTTAATGACTTCTGTAGAAGTTGCAGAGACGAGGAGGAGGAAGAAAGCGTTGAGCACTTCCTCTGTCAGTGTCCAGCTCTTTCTTATATAAGGGCATTGCACCTAGGCAGACCGATGCTGCATGATCGGAATGCGATGTAAGTGGATTGGACACCTTTATCCGATCCTCGGGTTGGTTCTAAACCAGTGATATATAGATCTACTGAGATACATATCAAATCCAGGCAACACAACGGGACCTGACTGGACCCAAGTGGGCTGGCTTTACAATAGCTGGCAGCCTGTCAAGCCTAACCTAACCTAGGCTTTTGTCAAATTAATAGCTGTGAAATTGTAGCATCAGTATTAACTATTTTATAATAAAAAACGAACTGGACGTGATGGCCCAACTTTGTTGCCAGATTCGAATTCATCGCACCCAGATTAGCTAAAATACATGCTTCGTTTCCACAGTCAAAATTTGTTGTCTAATTTGTTGGCCAGTGTTATTAAAACTTTCAACTGATGATCGCTATTTATCCAAAAGATTTGTTTAAATTTGTCGTCCTTCAGAGATTTATTTATTAAATTCTTCTTTTACTTTACCCCAAGGTTTTATTTATTTATTTTTAACTTTTTTGTTGTTAAAGAATATACAAAATTGTCCATAACACAAAAGAAAATCACAGCTATCACCACTCTGCAGGAGAGATTTGCTGATGAAGGATTAAGAGTGGATGAATACGAACGAGTACATGCATTCCATGCAGCCATCAATTCAATTTATTTAACAAAACCTTTTTTGTGTGTGTGCGCGCAAGTAATACTTTACGTAACAAAATAATATCTTTTTGATTTTCAAGTATTTACTTTCTACCATTTTGACATAAAATCAATTATTTCAAGTTTTTTTTTTTTCTCCTTGTAAAGAAGACAATTCGTAGCAGTAAAGTTCGAAAACAGCAGACGGGAGGGGTAAGAACAAAATCAAACCACAATTTTATAATTGTCCTACTTAAAGTTTCAATTGACGCAATTGAAGGAATTGCTCGTACATTTGGCAAATACCAAGTCAAACTTGAAGCATTTCCCTGCTGTAGTTATTTAAATGCGTGTATTATTTAAAATTTCCAACAGATGTAGAAGAAAGGAAATTAAATACGTAAATGGGTATATCATCGACTGTTCAAGTGTTGTTGCCTTTGAATTATTTATGAGTATTATTATTGTTGTAAGAATAATAATAGGTCTTGGAGTAGTTGTCGTAACCCTTTTTCTAATTTTTCCTTTTGTATATTTTACTAAAATCTGTTTGCCTTAAGCAATTTGTTTTAAGAACTTTATAATTTTTCTATTGCAACGTTAATTATATATTTTGTTGCAAAAATACTGTCACTTGTAATTATACAAAACAATTTTAAAAATATTTGCAGCAGCAAAAAACACAATATAATAATTTTCATAAGAAACTGCGTATTAGATGACGACAACCCAGTAAACCATGGCATCCACATATAAAATTGCATTCGAATGTTTTGCGCTTATAAACGAGTAAAAGTAGCTATGCTAATAAACTTAGAGTCGCCATCGTATAAACTCCTTATCTGTATGTATCTTAAGCGTAAGAAACCTCTAGTGTCCAAATTGAAGCTAAAAATCAACAGTATTACGTTTTACCATAACCAAACATCGCTGTGAAGTGGTATGTCGAACTTGTTTTTGTTCGACACTGAGCAAACGCAGCAGCCATCTGGCCGATAGCTTTTTCATATGCAAATGTTGAACACAGGTTCATATGATATTTTTACCATTTCAACATAACGATATCGAGGATTTTCTTGATATTTTCTTCAGTAACCACTTCGTTTGGCTTTCCTAATGGTGGTATTATTGCAGTGCTTAGTCAGCCGCGTTTTTTCAGCAATCCAATAGTTTGCTATGTAATCTGAGGGAAAAGAATCACCATAATGTTTATCGAGCTTTTCGTTTGTCCCTTTCAACGTTTTCCCTTTCAAATAATAGTGTTTCATCACTGCACGAAATTCACTATTTTCCATTTTTTAAGCATTATAAAAGTTGCTTATTTCAAACGACTACAACGAGTAAACTAATCAATAAATTTGGCTGAATTTTTACCGTTGACGCAATTTCAAAACAAAATTTGTTTTTGTGTGCTTCCATCTGGTGCTGTAGTATCAAACATCCCTCGTATATCCCCGATATTATCGAATCTTTTCGTTATATTTCTTATCTTAATCTCGTTGATGTGCGACAAAAGCATTGCTTCTTTTGGAACATATTCAGATGGTGTTTTACGTAGGCTCCTGCCTTGACGGCCCAATCTTACGATGAGTCTGTCACTGGCTGAAAAGAAAGCCTTAACCAAACGCCCCACGAATATATGTCGCACATGCCTTCCTCAATGATGTGAAGGCAGTGCCATTCTACATCGAGCTCAACCCGCTTTATTATAATACTAAATGCATTAATTAATAATTTTTAATCTTAGAAGGCTAAAATAATTATAGAATTAAGCTGGGGGCCAATCAGCTGTTTCATACACGCAAAGAAAAGGCAATTTGGAGTATTGTTGTGACAAACTTAGTATATACTCTGTCACAATTCATATTGTTCCCGCTCGTTGTATTTTATAGTTTATAATATAGTTTAATCCACTGTAATAATATGAGTGTTCAAATATTCATATTTTCATTGCTACATTTCTATCATTTTAAGAAATGGTTGAATATAACAAAACCTTTTGTTATGCATAATAATAGACTATTAATTAAAAAACATACGTATGGTTAAAGCATTTATCTACAATACATGTTTGTTTACAATATAAACCAGCTATTATTGGTTTTACATCTGTTGGTTGACATTTGCTTATATTCATACCAGTGATCACCAAAAATCATGATTTTCCTTGATTAACTCATGCATTAAAATTTGCAAGAGTAAGTAGGATTTTTTTGCAATCGATCAAAGCTGTTCTCTGACTCATACATAGTTTTCATTTAGATTATTGATTTATTTATGTTTTTTTAAGTTTCAATGATAGTACAAATATAAAAAAAAATTATAAATATTTACTTTTTCGTGCAGCATCATACAAATAAAACTTTAAAGCCAGAACTTTTGTATACGATTTTACATGGGAAAATGCATAGAAATTTTAATGTATTTAAATTCTATATTTTTTTACAGATACATAAATGAGCCAAATCAAAGATACATCAATATTCCCAAAACGACAGGATCTCGCAAAATTTGACTAATTTTTATTTAGTTTGCATCAAAATATTGATTGAAAAATATATTTATATTAAATGCATTAGAAAAATGTGTTTTTCATTATAAAAGTTTGTATGTATGTGTATTTATTATGTAATCATATAACAGTGTGACCTTTAACCCTTAAATGTGACAATAGAATTTACAATTTTCCAATAATATGACTAGGAGTGATAATATTATATGGTTGGACATGACCGTTGAATTTTAATTTTGACAATAACATTGTTAGTCATGATGCAATTAATAAAACTTTTACCAAATATATGGTTAAATAATAAAATGTTGGTTCTGGGCTGTACTAAGTTGTGTAAATAGATTTCAGATTGAAAACCTATTATGTGGTTGTGCTCAGCCATATTATTCAACAATAGTATTTTGCCTTTACAATATTGTCATATCAACCATATTTCTTCTTCTAGGTGTAGCTACCCTGTCGTATAATGAGTAGCTAACTACAAAAATAGCTAACTTTCAATTAATTTTTAGGAACCAATTTTAAGCTATCTAGTATACAATGCAAAAGTGTCAACAAAAATGTATTTACAATGTGGCTACATACCTAGTAGGCGCCGTAGATTTCAATTTTTATTATTAATACTACTGCGTGGTATTGAAGTTTTTTTTATACATATATAAATTTTTAAATTCTGTGGAAGTTTTCTAAAATAAAATTTTTTATGTAAGACAAATAATAAAGATTTTAATATTATTGTATGTGATTGTTTAATTTTAATTTAAAGTGCTATAATTGTGATTTTTTGAGAAGACAGTTTGTCTTATAAAGTTAACAGTATTCAGCATATAAGTGAATGTGTGAATACATTTTTTGGAGCATTTCAAAATTTTTCCTGCTACCCATTTGAGAATTATCTAAAGCAATTAAAAAGTATGTGAAAAAGCCTTCAAAGATTCTACAACAATTTCATATTCGTGTGCAAAATGAAGAAATGGTTACAGGGCAGAAAAAGCTAACAATATCTAGATGTCGCGTTCACAAATTAGCCGTTGCGGATTTGCATTACAACCAATTCCAGCATGTAAGTAATATTAATAAAATTAATAATTATTATAGGTATTTAGTTTCTAATTTTTATTAATAAATTATGTTACAGATCAGAAGGAAACGGTGTCGTACCCAAATTGCTCAAACCAATTTCAAGAAAATTTCAATGAAATAAACATTCAATTATTAAAAAGGGACAAACTTAAAATTAACCAATATTTTGCACTTACAGACACAATCTCCAAGGTAATTATTTTTCAATCAAAATTTCTCTCATTATATCAGACCTCCAAATAAATATTGCCACAATTTATCCAGAGTTCAGGGATATTTGTTTTAATTATGTATTTACAGAAATTACTGTGAAAAAACAACATAATAATGCAAGCCTTGGCAGATCAAAAGGTGTTATCAGAAAAGATTTTGTACCAAGAAACAACACAAACAAATGTATCTTCTACATTCCTGACATTTTTAAGTTTTTTTTTCCAACATGCAATGTATTTTTTTTTTTGTTTGTTTGTAATATGTAATATAAAAATTAAGTTTTTAATAAATTATTTCTGAAAAATTACAAATAAATACGTTTTAAAAATTTTGACTACTTTCTTTTATTTCGAAAAAATATTGCAATTGGATAATAGTTTTTCAGCTATAGTGTCAACAATTAATTTTTCGTTGACTTAAAATTAATTAACTTATGGTTGATTTAAAAAAATCGTACTTTTAGCAAACGGTAGAATAGTTAAAATATTGCTAGCTTAAAAAAATTAACTGAAAGTTGACTTTTAGAAAGTCAACTGTAAGTTAGCTGAAAAGTAGTGTAAAATCCGACAATTGACTACCTCCTAGGACATCACAATGTTAAAATAGTTAGTTGCTTTCATTGAAAAGTAATCCAAGTGTCAGTCAGCACTAGTTGAGGAATAGTTAACTTAAAGTCAGTTTAAAATTAACTCAGTTTCCGACAGGGTATTTATGAGACCGAGGGGCCTCGAATTCGAGTTCATTATAAACATGATATATTTACACGGCCGCTTAAACTATTCAACCACCGAGCTGTTGAAATTATTTTTCTATCTATGTCTATGTTTCTATACTTATATTTGAAAGTGATAAATATTTCAAATTGTGCCAAAAATTGTTTTTCATTTTTCATTTTCGTCAACCAATTTCCTCAATCAAAAAAGAAAGTATAAATCGCATACTTTGGGCTACTCATAGTTATGTGAAGAAAAGTTAATAAGAAATGAAACGTACACGGAATTTCCAAAATTCACTGGTGTTGAAAATAATTTATTTATTTTTTTCAAATCATTTTAAACGCATTCATTCGTTAACTATAATTAAATAATGTGGTAGTAGTTTCGAAGGCAAATACTCGACAGAAAACAATTTTGATTGTTACAAACGATTTGTTTGTATGAAATCAGGATTTCAAGTTCAATTCATTTAAATTAGTTTTTTCAGTAAATATACGTTTGTACGAGTACAGTTCAGCAGAATTTTGCTACTATTGTTAAATTTTCTGCTGTATTTATATAGGGTGTTTTTTTAAGCCCGATAGAACTTGAAATTGTAAAAAATAACACAAAAAATTAAATTGTAATCAAAATTTTTTTTTATTCGAAAGATCAATACGTGACATTAACATTTGAAAATGATTTCGGGCATATGGGCACCGCGGCTGTTCTTGACGAAGCGCATTCTGGACGTCCAATTTTGGGCCACTTTTTCGAGCACTGCTGGCCGTATGTCACGAACAACACGAACAATGCTGGCCTCCAAGGCGTCAATTGTTGCTGGTTTATCAGCATAAACCAGTGACTTCACGTAGCCCCACAGGAAATAATCGAGAGGTGTCAAATCGCACGACCTTGGAGGCCAATTGACAGGTCCATTTCTCGAAATCAACTTATCGCCAAATTTTGATTTCAGTAAGTCGATGGTTGCGTTCGCCGTATGGCACGTAGCGCCATCCTGTTGAAACCACATCTCCTCCGGATCAATGTCATCCATATTTTCAAACAAAAAATCATTGATCATGGTGCGGTAACGATCTCCATTGACCGTAACGCGAGCTCCGGCCTCATTTTTGAAGAAATAAGGTCCGATGATGCCACCAACATGAAACCCGCACCAAACAGTGCATTTTTCTGGATGTAATGGAGTCTGTAGGGTCTCTTGTGGATTGGTCTCACTCCATATGCGGCAATTTTGCTTATTAACAAACCCGTTAAGCCAAAAATGCGCCTCATCGCTGAACACAATTTTGCGATAAAACAACGGGTCTGATTTTCAAAGTAAATTTGGATAATTTCGTAGCGTTGTTCAAGCGTGAGTCTATTCATGATGATTTGTCAGAGTATACTGAAACAAATAAAAAAAATTTTTCATCAAAATTTAATTTTTTGTGTTACTTTTTACAATTTAAAGTTCTATCTAGCTTAAAAAAACACCCTATACTTTTGGATAGTACAAAAACTTTCCATTTCCAATTTTCTCTCCAAATACAATACAAGATTTTACCAAAATGTACATAATGCCTCGAGCACAACAAAATATTACAACCATTTAATGGGTGGTGTAGACAAAAGAAACGACGCCCACCAATTAAAGATTACTTTTCGGTGATATTTGCTAGAAAAAGCACAACAAATAAAAGCCATAATGAAACAAAAAGAAGAATTCATATTGAACTTTACTTAAATCCTGAAAATTTATGCTGTTTACCTTCCTGGTAATAATTGTTTTTATTTCCGAATACACAGACCTATACACAGAAAATACGAATAAATGAATTAATGAAATAAATAAGAGAAGAAATAAATGAAGGATATCAAATTATATACTATTTTGAAAAAAAAAAATAAAAAATATACTAACAAGCGAAGCAGAAGGAAAATTCTTAATGGAAATTGTTACGCAACTAACTACGAAAACAAACAACAATACAGATCTGCAACACCAACGAATACAAAACAAAATGGTTAAATGAAGCAGAAAGCCATCAACGAAAGATACTTGAAACTTTTTTTTTTTTTTTATTATTAAAAACACACAAGAATGCGCAGTAGGGGTTGGGGAAACAAATACTGCAATCTCAATATTTGTAAGTTTCTTTAATATAAAAAAATACCTTAAACTTAACTACTACTGCAAATTTAATCATAAGGCACTGGCGCAATCAATTCGCTCTGTTCGAATCTATCTTTAAACTTGGTCTCTTTATTTTTAATTCTATTTTATAGCTTGAGTATTGTCCTATATCCTGTAGCATTGAAGATGCAATCTAAATGAGAGAAAGTTTCCATAAAAGTAGAGTTATATAGCACAGTTGAATATATGGTTGCGACAACATTAGTATATATTCTACAACGTTGTGTATTGCTGTTAAACACATCGTATTATCGGTTTAATTATAGTTCGTTCCTTTATATATATGTTACTGTTTGCATTTCTGTATTTCTATTGTTACCATCTATAAAATTCAAGAAAACAACAATAGCTTTTATCACATCTAATATAAAAATGTTTTTTTTTTTATAATACTTTTTTTTTTTATCTGGGACCAGTACTCAGGGGATAACCCCTACATATGCAGTGCATTGTACTGGAACTAGGAAAATAGGTGGAGATGAAGAGGAAAGAGAGAGTAGTGTTCGTGGAGGTTTAACTTAAACAATAACAACACGAAAGACTAAAACAAACGCTAAAATGTTGGAATTAAATTAGTTAAAACTGATCAGTGCCCAGTGTATATACCTTCAGCACTGCTCAGATTAACAAAATTTAATCCAACACCTTCCACACCACAAGTATTACAAAACATACTAAGTCGACATAACATTTTTTTTTTTCAATTTTTTTTTTTGTGTGAACTTATATTCAATAAATTTTGATAGTAATCGAACTATAAAAACTTGTACTTACATACATTTAAAAACCTAAAGTTTAAAAAACCTTCCTTTTATATGTTGAAAGTATACTTAGCATGATTAGCTTGTGAGAAAAGGCCAACAAAAATATGCTAAAGTATGCTTAGCTATGATATACAACAAATTTATAAAATTCAGATAAACCAAAAAATCTTTATGAATTATCTCTAAACTAACTCAACATGTTTCAGAATAGGGCAATCGATATGTATTCGATAAGAAAACAAACTAAAACAAAACATCTCAGCATGAATTTAGTCCTAAAAGCAAATAATTTTTATATGATTGTAGTAAATAAGGAATTTCATTCTATTTGATTTAGAAAATGCATTCGCCGACATATTGCGTTAAAGAATTGTTACTTTAGGGTAACATGCATACTTGCAGAATAATATGTATGATATGCTAATCCATATCCAACACAAGAGTTTAAAAAATAAATTTACTATTGTTGTCAATAATAATATTTTCCTTCTAGTCGCTGACATATAATTTTTTTTCCGTTCGACTTTTTCTTTGGAAATAAAAAAACGTTTTGTATATTTTTAATTTGAAAAATATATATATTTGTTCAGCTATGAGAAAAAAGAAAACGAAGTTGGCGAAATATACAGGTAAGTCTGTAATATTAAGATATAATCATATGTAACAATACGTGTAACCATATTAATATGGTTGCATATTACTTTTAAAATTACAATCGCAGATTAAATTCATAATAACTACTTTTGTTTTAATGCAGCAGATAGATAATTCAATATCAAAGAGTAGATGCAACGCGATTATTTTTTAAATTTATATTAAACATAGTATTAAAATATGTGTCTTTTTCTTGTAATTAATTATAATATGTATGTATATATATGCTAATTATAACAAATATATGGTTCAATTACAACAAAGCTATTCGTGATATTAGCATGTTTATTTCATGAAAGTAACATGGTTACATATGGGAAAAGTATGAGTGGTTAGTACAACAATATGATTGAGTATGACAATTATTTGATAACTTTAATCACTACTGTGGTTACTTATTATTATAATAATGTTAAACCAAAATATAGTATGGTTACTTATAATAGTTAATCACTACTGCGGTTACTTATTATTATAATAATGTTAAACCAAAATATAGTATGGTTACTTATAATATTTTATCACTACTGTGGTTACTTATTATTATAATAATTTTAAACCAAAACATAGTATGGTTACTTATAAAATATGTTTTAAATAAACTATGGTGTGTCCTGTCAATGGTGTTTTAAATGTAACAATGTTGTATTATCAAGTACAACCATATAATCCAACAATAGTATGCTGTCCTTAGATTATTGTCGTATCAACCATATATTTTTTTCTACGCGTGCTGTCCGCTGCCGACAATTTCGAAACTGTTCGACAAATTTTTAATGACGACGGAGACTTCAATACCGCATGATGTACAATGTATCTCCAATCATCAACTCGGCTTTAGCTAGACCCAGCAGCATGGAACAAACATAGTAAATGTTATAAGAAAAGCTTTTGAAAATGAAAAGTGTTGCCGCCCGGCGATTTTTATGGACGTTTTCCAAACTTTTGATAAAGTGATCGAGGGTTTATTGATGATCATAGTAAGTAGGTAACTTTCACCTGTGCCATTGTGCAAACGGCACAATATGGGGTGGTTCATTCATGGCTTTGACCATCATCAGTTTAGACAGACATGACGGGTACTAACGTTGCCTTTACACAGGAAAGTATGAAATTTCTGTATACGTATTATAAATAAAAGTTGCCATGAAATACACGACTTTCATGAAAATTTCTTATCCGTCTACACAGCAAAGTGAAAGTTCATTTTTTAAACTTCGCCGAAGCAAAGAGTCACAAAATTTGCCTGTACTTCTCTCCATTCTTATTTTGTTTGCTTACTAATTAGAGCTACCAAACTTATAACATACACAAATTTATGGGGCAATAGTTGAAAACAATTATCTTTATACATTTTTTATTAAAAATATTTTTATAAAAATACTTTAACTATTTTCTTTATATATATTAAAAGTAAAAAATATTACAATTCGTTTTACAAAGTGCAAAAGAAGTTAATTTTATAATTGTTATTTTACTACAATACTGCAACTTTGTATGTGGCAACAGTGCTAAAGCCCAGTTCAGACTATTATACTTTGTATTAATACTTGTCAAAAATTCAAATAATACGTGCAAGTCTGATAGTCTGAATGTAATCCGTCATACATACGAAAAATAATACGATAAAAATTTGACATCCCATACGACTTCGTTGTTTTTTGAAACTTTTCAAAACGATAATACTTTGCATTGGATCAGGGTTGTGTTTTTTAGCAAACCAGCTAATTAAAAACTGAGTAGTCGGCTATTTTGTAGCCGATGGGGGGCCGTCACTGATAGTATTTTTTGTCGTTATAAAAAAGCTCGAAATTTGGAATTTAGCTGTCATTTATAAATGTATTTTGCTCATGCTATATTTAGAACATAAAATATCTTTGTGCTATTGAATTTGGATGTGTTATACATAATTATTATTTTAACTGTTGAAGAATTTCACGCGCCGGCACGTCTATCGCCTACGACGAATAGCGCACCTGCCGCCGTGAAAAGTTTTATGATGGCACATCTATGTTGGTTTATATCAAGTGTGATGGTGTGAATGCAAAATCTAATTTACATTAGACTTTTTGACAGTCGCAAGAAATGTGTTTAGACTTTTATCTCACCAAATCTAATGAAAGTATTTATACTTGTATAATAGTCTGATTGGGCCTTAAGCAATTTGTCATTTTACCTTCAGAAAACGTCAAAAAAATTTGTTTCCTGAAGTTTTTGATGAAAGCTGAGTGGAAAGTATACAAAATGCGAGTGTGTTAGTGAAAAAGTGTGAGTGTATTGCAACTTTCATGTCTAAACGCTAGGTAATACGAATCAAATGTCAAGCTACCTCCACATTTTTACTTCGTTTAGTAAAATATTTCCTTTTCGTATTGCAAATGTTTTCCAGCTGGCAACATTGCGTACAACCTTAAGTTAATTGCTTCAAGAAATGAATAAAAAAGTGAATAAAATTTTCTTTATATTCATGTAAATGAGGAAAATAAATGTTTATGTATTTCAATGCATCATTATTAAAGCTTCACTAATGAAATGGTCCATAATTGAAAATGATATCAAGAACGGAAAAGGTGAAAACATGAATACTCGTACATGAAGCTGGGATGTACTCGTATCTCAGCATGTCCTGGTATGTGCGTCTTTTTGAAAAAGGAAATGAAATATGCTACAAAGATTTTACGTTTGTAGTAGTAGTAAAACCAAAACCAAACCAACGGCAACAACCATCATCGCTCAACAAAACTTATGTTCGTTGATTGTATTCATTTGTTGTTATTGCTATTGTTTGCTCTGGCAAATAGAAATGGGAGTTGTTGTTACTGTTCAATAATATATTTCTTTATTGTTTGTGGGTGTTGGCTGTGCTGCCTTTCAAAAAATCTTTTCATTTTGTATGTTACAACTACGTATGTATATGTATGTATGTATGTGTGCGTAGAACTGGTATACTATACGAGTATATAGCCTTTGTTCGAACATCAACGGAAATTGCTTTGGGATGCAAGTTATGCTTAGGAAGACCTTTACACAAACAACATTCGAATGAAATTGGCAAATGCTGTAATTGACATTTTGTACCGCAGCTAAATGAATGTGTGTTGTGTTATCTACAAATAGAATATATTATTTTTATTATTATTCCCATTTTTGGGAACAACGTTTAATTTGTTTTGCTTTGAATATATAAGTATATTTTTTTTTGTGCCGTCAACAAGGCCACCAGAAGATCATTAAAACCGCACGAGTTCACTTTTATTGCTGGCGTTAAAATTAAACTCAGCACTCCTGGTGGTCACTTGGTTTGCACTGAAAAACATTTCTAAAGATTTGAAAGTTTATTTTATATTATATTTTATTTTTCATTTTGAGTTTTTTTCTTTTTTTTTTTAAGTTCTAAAAATAGCGAATCATAGATAAATGTGAAAAATGTTATAAATGTTCATAAGTACTTGCATACCAGAGATTGGCAATGGGTATCAAATATTAAAGTGTACCCAATTATTTTCTCAGATTTTTTATGTCTTAACCAGCTAGTTCAACGCATCTTTACCAGGGTAGTGCTATAAGCACAGCTGTCTTTCATTTCCTTTGCGTAAATTTGTATACAAAATACATAGGTCTGAAAAAACACGTAGACTTCCTTGATTTTTCAAACAAAAGAGAAACAAAATTTTTACAACTTTTTGTAAATTCTAACTACAAAACATCACATGTCTTTTGGTGTTGTATTTATTGTAATTCTGCCTATTGAAGCTGCCTTGATCTGGCTCAAAAACAAACTGACTTATTCTCAAAAAGGTTCACATTGAACACTTACTTTTAAGTACTCGCGTACACACAAACGAACGAGGAAATATTCGTGATTTTGGAAAATAATTCAGTGTTGACAAACATTGTACGAGTAAATAAATTGAAAATGCTGAAAAAATGGTAACTGCTAAGTGAAAAATGTGCAACAAAATCAACATAAAAAATGATAAATTTAGCCGCAAAAATGTCACATGTGTTTATTTGTCACAAATGTTTATTCTCATTTGTTCTTAAAGATAGTTATGCATTGAAATTTCTTCCGAAAACTTTTTTTAATCGTATCTCGACTTAAGATGTTATGACATAATGACACAGATATATATGTGATATTATAAGCAAATTTGTAAATACCAAGAGTTAGAAAAATAAATTGAATTGAATGGACTTTGAGTCCGTAGTGTTGTTGGCTTGTAGCAAATATTTCTAATTGTAAAAGCCATAAGTGGTAAAGAGACGGGTCAGTTGCTTAAGCGCTAATGTTTTCTGGGGTCTTCGGGTTACCAATTCGCGAAATCTACTCTGCTGATTGTCTGCGGAATTGCATACAGGATAGATTAGAAGGCCCGAGCTCTTTAGCAAGATGTCAGCTATAGCGTTGTCAACTTTAAAACTTCAAGACGCAAAAAATGGGGAAAAACGCGCGTTATTTCAGCAAAAACGCACCAAGTTTAGAATTTTTCTTTTCATTTTTAAAACCACATTTTATATTATAAAAAGTATAATATTTTTCTACTAAAACACGATAAGGAAACATCCTTTTAAGTAGATATATTAGATGATCAAACTAGGTCTGCTAGCACCAGCTGATCCAATTCATACAATAGCTAAAACTCCTGTTTGTCAAACTTGGCCTTTAGTGCGATTCTGGTACTTTTATTAAGACAATGGTATTTATACAACAATGATAACGATATTCGATCAAATGTACTATGCAGCAACAGTATTTAATTTTTCGTGTCGACCGTAATCAGTTTTTAGTTTTATTGGCTATTCGTGGTTAAAATTATATTGCAGGAGTAGTACTACAAGGGATGAAATATGTATGTCGAAAAAAATTACGATTGATTGATCGATAATCAATTTACAGAATCGCAGCACAAGCTATCAAACTAGAGTACTCGTAATAGCAATTCTATCAAACTCAGTGTAAATTTCATTTGTGTTTTTGTAAGCGAAAAGTAAAAATCAGCTGGCTAGAGTGGAAAGAAGTTATTGAAATATACGAAAGTTTTTCAGAATTTTAACAAATTAAAGATAAAGTTTACCATCATCAAAATTTAATGCAAACGTTTTGAAAAAATTTTACAATTTAATTAATAATTTAATAATTTATCAATTACTAAAGCAGTAACGAATTCACTCGATTTCATAAATACGAACTTCACTGAATCTGCTTTTATTGTAATATTTGACAAACTTGGCTTGATCGTTTAATAGCAAATCACTCCCCAAAAGCAACAAATTTTATCAACTGAAATGTTCTTTTTTTTTGAGAACATGTATACAACAGTATGATTTTTCGTGCTCTGATTGTGCTTTACAAAATGATAGATACAATTTTGGACAAGCAGTTTTCTTACATTAAAATTAAAAGTTGTGTTAAATATGATATGGTGTCACCGACATTTCAGAAGAAAATTCAGAAAATTTCTCTCACAAAAAATTTTAAAAAGCACCAAGAACGGTGCAAAACGCACCGAGCTGACAACACTGGTCCGCTTATATGGGTATAAACGTAACTGTGGGAGCCTTGCAAACACATGGGAGCGCATGAATTTGATCTTGCCTTAAAACTGGTCTACTGTCAGAGTAGGATGCCATCAAAACTTGTCTACAATATCGCTCCTTTATTGCAACATAGTCATATCTCAAAAAATGAGCTTTTCGAGTTAACATTACAGAATTGTTAACAGTACTACCTTTTATATTGTGCTAAAAACTTATTCAAGCTGTTTCCTTTAGAAGATATTTTCTAAAAAAAACTTGTATGGAAACTAAAGATTTGAAATGTGTTTTTCTCGAAACAATTTTTTTATTTATGACTATGTTGCAATAAAGGAGTGATATGAGCAGGTGATGAAATTGTTTCAATAAACTGTGTATTCCGTTCCAGTTATATTTCGCACACTTTACTCATTTCTGTCATACCGCAAGTACATTTTTATTATGTTGGAAATTTTTGTGTTTTAGTGTTTAAACGTTGTTGTTTGCTGGGACACAGTGTGTTCTTGAATAAGCTTAGTACTGACAGAGTTGACAATCAATTTTTTGTTTCTTATTTATTTTTTAAATGTGTGTACTCCTTTTGTGTCTTACTGCGACTACATTTTCTTATTATAGTGGAAATTTTTGTGTCCATAGTGTTTTAGTGTTTAAACGTTGTTGTTTGCTGGGACACACAGTTTTCTTGAATAAGCTTAGTACTGACAGTGTTGACAATCAATATCTATAGATTCGAAAATAATTTACGACATTTATTTCCTTTGCGTTATATTTCATAATATGACATTATTATGAAGCTTCTTCTTTCAGATATTTTGTATATTGCTTTGAATCAAAGAATACCGCAGAAAAACCGGAAGAAGAAATTTGGAAGAGTATTAGAGAAACTGTTTGTTTGTTACGCAAGCCGGAAATTTCTTTAATTTTGTACGAATATTTTTTTATTTTTATTTTTTATTTATTTGTTACTTTCTTTTTTGCTGTTTTTGGTGTTTGCATCACGTCAACATTTTTAATTTTCTTAACGGATGGTCCGTCCGATCCTTCGCGTGTTTATGAATTATATGTTTAGTTTTATAAAACATTGATTTGATATATATTTTTTTTTATTTATATATTTTTTGGGACAGTTGCCGTTTTCCTTCTCATGTACGAGTATTTTATGGCGACGGTGTCAGTGGCTATCCGTGTTGTCAGAAGCTTTTGTGTTAAAGTGCGAAGAGGGGATAAGTATTTTTGATGGTGGCGATGACGTTTCACACAATCAGTTAAATCCAGTTATTTATTATGCTGCTTGTTTGTTTTTGTTTTTTGCCAATTTTTTTTTTTTTTTTTTTTTTGTTGGCTGGTGTTTATTTTTATGTCGCAGAAGTGTTACATGATGTTGGTCAACACGTGTTTGTTGGGTGGTTTGGGGCGCATGAAACAACATTAAGTTTCCGTTTCGCAAATTCTAGATTATAGAAAAAGTTAATTCAATTGAGAATTTTGTAAATAAACAGCTTGTGACGCTCATTTGATAAAAACTTCTTTCTTATGGAGGAAATAAGAGGAAAGTAAAACTCCTGAATTTGATTTAGTCTGAATAAATCGAACACAATAGTGAAAATAAAATCAAATTTACTATACTCCTATATACAATACGAGTACTATTGCGTTGTGTATAACAAACAGGAAGTGTAAGCAGTGAAAAATAATGGAGCAATTTGTAAATTCTAACAATATAAAATAAATTGTAGAATAAGGTTATCAAAATGTAAATGGGTGATTTTTATTAAAAGTTAAAAAGTTAAGTAAAACTTTTTTAAGAAGACAACAAGCTTAAGTTAAAGAATTGCATAAACTTTGTTGTGGTTACTTAGTTAAAAAAGTTAAAAAAGGTAATACAAAGTAAGATTGGACTCGATAAAGTTGTATAGATTTTAATTAATTTAAGATTTGAATGCTTTAAAATGTGTCCTATATGGCACATCCTATAATAATTTAACTATATATTTAATAGTAGGCAGGCATTGTCTGCCGATACTATATATGTATACTGATTTATCTTTTGATTTATAAACAATTTCGAATGTTATTTTCTGATGAGAAAAAATTTTCAAATTTGTTTAAGCAACATTATTCTGAATTATGGTATTTGGGGTTCGAAATCAATCCCAGAGTTGTGGTAGAAAAGCCTACCAGCTTCAACATATGACTTTAGTGCGGTTGTTGGTCTGACAAATTAAGGTAACCTTACCTTTTAGAAATAGAAGCAACAGCAACTGTTGTGGTGAGTAGGCTCTGCTATTCAACGATTAAGAATGTTTTTGTATGGCCGTAATTGGAAGATGTTGATGTGGGCGACAAGTGTCCCACAAAGAAATTATCAAAATTTGCCACCGAGGTATTGCGTATTAAAACCTCTACAGTGTTTTACATCCAATTCATTACCTCAAAGTTGGTAAGTTGGCGACTTAATAGCGGACATAATAAAAACTATAATTCGAAGTCATGTCTAACATCTTATATAAAACAAAGATATTAGCTACGACCACTGTCTCTTAAGTGTCCCCCCGGAGAACAGGTTTTGACTTGGCGTATTCCTAACTTAGGCGCTCTGTTTTTCGGAGAAAAGAGGGGAAGGGGTCCCTCGTTTGGTGCGGCAAACAAAACTCTAGGAAACCACATGACTTATGTTGTGTTGGCTTCCGAAACCCTTACCAAGGGTATAAATTGGCAGAACGGGGATCAGCATGGCCCCCGGGAAGTTCTGCTTGCGGTTCGACACGGGCTGATCATGGTTGAGGTGCCTACCTTGGCTGAAACGTTCTGGCTGTGGTTGAAACCTAAAACGCAGGAAGGGAGTGTTAGTATCCTTGATAATTGTTTGGTGATGGCTTTTTTCGAGGGCTAACAATCTCCCGAGGATCTGTTGCCTATACAACAGATACGTGTACTGTAAGGAACCAGTGGTGATGGTTGACGGGTGAGTTGGTTTAAGGGCTGATGCTCTTAATGGGCTTCGGCCTACCAACTCATTAAGCCTTGTTCTCCATTGATTGCTGGGAAATTGCATACATGAGGGATTAGAAAGCCCGAACTCCTCAACAAGAAGTTGTTCATATGACCGCAATCATATGACAAGAATTGCTACCTGTGTGAGCCTAGCAAGCCACACGGGGGTGGTGGTGAATCGTGAAAAATTCACTTCGTGGAACTGATCCACCATCAGGTTAGGCCGTCAAGGCAGGTACTGATGTAAATCATTTTCACAGTCTCTTAAGTGTCTCCCCGGGGAACAGGTTTTGTCATGGCGTATTCCTAACTAGGGCATTCAGTTTTTAGGGTAAAGGGGGGAAGAAGTTCCACGTTCGTTGTAGCAAATAAAACTCTAGGAAGCCGCATGACTTATGTTGTGCTGGTTTCCGAAACCCTTACAACCGTTTTAAATTAGCAGAACGCAGATTTTCCCCTGGGTGATTTAGCTCGCAGTTCTACCCGAGCTGATAATGGTTGAAGTGGAACGTTCTGGCTGCAGTTGAAGCCTAAAACGCAGGAAGGGGGAGTCAGTATCCTTGATAATTGTTTGGTGTGTGGCTTTTTTCGGGGACTAACATCCTCCCGAGTGTCTGTTGCCTTTACAACAGATACCTGTACTCTAAGGAACCGGTGATGATGGTTGTTGGGCGAGTTGATTTAAGGGTTGATGCTCTTAGTGGTCTGGGAAATCGCATACAGAAGAGATTGGAAGGTTCGAGCTTTTCAGCAATGGGTTCGGCAAAGGATGCAACCTATGGAACTTTGCAAGCCACACAAGGGCGCTGGTGAATCGTGAATAATTCACCCCATGGACTTGGTAAATCTACTCCACATTCTGTCTAAGAGATGCCTGCTCGCTTAAATAATGAACAAGCAAATAATAAGATCTGGGGATTAGTGTATAATGTATATATATAATATTTTATTTTTATATAAGCAAGTTTAATTTCAAATGTGTGTAACACTTTTCCTACAAAAACCCTTAAAAAGTTTTTGTTATAATGAATTCGAGTTGGATGAATAAGGAGTGAAACTAGTAAATTTTAAGAGTAACTTGTTTAAATAGTTGCTTTTATTTCTTCTATATTTATTGTTGGTTTTTGTATTCAAAATAAACACCGTCGTAGTTAGCTGTCTTATCCTAATTACGGTTTTATGTACAAAAAATATTTCATTCTTATTAAGCTGTTAAAGACAAATTTTGTATGAAAATTTGTCTAATAAGAACTTAAAAAACATAAAATATTTATTATAAATAAGGCACCTAAAATTTACTTAAAACTTCTAAACAAGTTCTTCTCTTCTCGTATTCTGTTTAAAATTTTATATTTGTTATAGACTACTAATGAATATTTTTGACATTTAAATGTTAATTAAAATTACTTCGAACTAAGAAAACTTTGTATAATGAATGCTGTAAGAAGACGTGCATACATTCATTTCCATATGTACGAGTATGAAGGAGGAGCTATAGAACTTTTACCGGAATAATATATAAATCATAAAATGTCTTTTGTTTGAGCTTCCTGTTATTCAAAAGATTAAAACAATCGCTATTTCCCGACTGAAATACAGAGCCAAGTACATTAGCATAAACATTGTGATATTAAAACCACAATAACAGTTTTCACAAATAATCTTAAAGGACAAGATAGAGAAGATCCCCTTAGATAAAGCTCCAACTGTAATGGAAATAAACTAAAGCAAGAGCATTATCTTCCTTAATATTCAAATGGACAAAATAATGGGCATAAAGTCATAAACATTCATTTAAATTTGTTTACTGATGACAGTCAACAACAACAGCAGCTAAGGGACAATGCCAACAATAAGCAAATGATTTATGATCAAAACATATTTAGACACAACATTTGGTTCTGATATTTTAAACTTTAAAAAGAGAGCAAGTAAAATCTAATAATATTTCATTGAAGGTATAGTACTTTTATAAAATGCATTCACCATTAACAACAGGATTAGCCTTTATTTAACTTTAATAATTTTTAGAAAATTGACTTTATGTTATTTTTATATTACAGAGGAAGTTTAAGACAATTGCCAAAAACATTTTTCAGTTATTGTTGTCCAGACAATATCAAGATGATGAGGACAATATAAGAGTATTTCGTCCAGCTTAAAGGACTTTGGGTGGAATATAAAATGGCTCTCAAAGCAATATGTTTACAAGTGATGTGCACTAATCATATCGCTCCTTTATTGCAACATAGTCTTAACTAAAAAAAAAGCTTGTTTCGAGAAAAACAACTTTTAAATTTTTAGTTTCCTTACAAGTCCTAGAAAAATTTTGTAGAAAATATCTCCTAAAGGAAACAGTTTAAAAATAATTTGAATAAATTTTTGATATACACAGAAAAAATTATAGTTAAAATAAAATCAACAAAATTTTTGTCTGAAAAAAATTATTTGTATTCATACTCACAAATGTCAAGAAAATAACCTTGGATATCGTATTTTGTTGTTGTTTAAAAAAATAGTTATTTTTGTTCAATAATTATTTTTACTAAACTTTTGTTTGAATCCACGAATTCCTTTACAGGTCCGCATTTAAAAATTTTTTTAATTGATTCAACGAATTTCGTTATTGAATACGAAAAAAAAAATTCTGTATAATATAAAAGGTAGTAGTGTTAACAATTCTGAATTGTTAACTGGAAAAATTAGTTTTTTGATATATGACAATGTTGCATTAAAGGAGCGATATGATCAGCAATTCTCTGGAGGTCTCTGGAAACTCAAAATACTTTTACCCTAAGGAAATATTCCTCGTTAACTTAAATCTTACACGTAGAAAAAAATATATGGTTGGCATGAAATTATCTTCGGGCATTATATGGTTGGAATCAAAAATATTATATTGTTTTGTACGAAAAATTTTATAAATAACTATACTCCATTCATGGTCAATATTATTGTAATTGGAATCAAACACAGTATTAACAAAATTTTCCATATTAATATCATATCATAACCATTTTATTATGCTAACTAACCATATTAATATTGTCAAACAGCCGTACTAATGTCACAAGCATTGGCATGTAGCCATATTTTTGTTATAGCTTGCCATATTAATTAAAAATTAAAATGTTGCAGTAACCATATTTCAAACTGTTTTTTCTTTGCGTGCATGTCTGGTATTTGGCGACATGAATTCTCCCAATATCAGTCTGTTGTCTTACATCAAATATCTGTATTGTAAGCAACCTGAAGTGGTGGAAATACGTTTGACTTGGTTAAGGCTGATTCTCTTTATTTTTTGCTACATGTGTTTTTCAATATATTACACTTAACGCCAGTTAGCCCCTATTAAACAGTGCTCGTAAATAACCATCATGGATAAAGTGAGAGCGACACATCCTTAAGCATGCTCGTATGTGTTATATCGAACTGCCCACCTAGCCTAGCAACGTGGTATGGCAACATATCAAATATGGCAACTTCATATACGAAATCGCCTATTAAAACTCAGAAATAAACTAAAGTTTATAATAATGAAAAGCTAATTTTGGCTTCCAACAAAGTTTTAATTTGACATGTCAAATTGTTGTAATGGCCCTGAAAATTTGAGTGTCTACAATAAAACCAGCTTAAAGCAAAAATTATTTGCTGCGAAAAGAACTCTAAATAAAAATGAAATCCTTGGAGATTTACGCGAATGCTGCGAAATAGAACATTCAAAATCAAATATATATTAATAACAATTTCGTTAAGAAACAGCAGGTTAAAACAAGTTATAAATTAATATATGTATGTAGGCATGTACGCTTGTAAGTTGTAATTAAGTAATACACGGATGTGAACGGCACACAAATACGAATATTAAACCTGGATGGGGCATAAGAAGGACCCCACGGTATTACGAGATAACAATGTATTTTGATTTGTACAAAAAGAAAATGAACTGTAAAATAAAACATTTGTTGACAACACAAAAAAACACACACACACACGCACACACACACAGGGGTGCACAGCTATAATAAAATGTAATAAATTTTAATGTAGGCTAAAGCCATTTCGGGTAATAAGAACTTCATAAGCGAAAATAAAAGTGACAAAAATCTTTTATTCGGCAACAATAACATACCTACAAAGCAATCGCAGAAATGAAAGTAAAGAATTAATATTTATGCTCAAGGATAGACATACAAACATAATTACAAAAGCTGCAAAGTAAAAGTCTCTTTAGACAAAACAAAAAATAAAATAAAAATCACTTACACCTGTGAACACACAAGTCACACACAAGCAAACAAACAAACAAACAAAAAATGAAGAAGGAAAAATATGACAATGAACATCCCCAGTAAACAAACACTTAAGCAAATTTCAAACGTTTATAGGAGGGAACATTTGTAAGTACAATTACACATTTTCAGCGCGTAAATATATATGGTTTTGTGTAGAGTACAAAGTGTAAATATGTAAAAGATTTTAATTCTGATTACACAACACTTACAGTGCATTAACTTTGTGTACAATGTGAGTGGAGCTTCCGGAGAACGTGGAGAAAATAAACAGCAGAATTCATGGCATTTGTAATTTATAAACAAATACTTTTTTTTTAATCCGAAACAAATCTGTGAAATTCCAAACACGGATACGGAATTTCAATGCATACATAAGAGCATTTCCTGGCAAATATACCAACTTTGGCTGAAATTCAAATTAACAGTGGGCAACATGTACTCGTATATGTGCACACGCTATTGTTATTGCTTTATTATTATAGAGTTAAGTATCAATTTTTCATAGATGAAAATGGTTACTAATTAAATAACTTTATCTTTTATCGATTTTATGTTCTAATTTTTTGCATAATTATGGAATTTTAAGTGAATTTGAGTAAAAGCTTGACAACCAACGTTTGAGAAGGTAAAATTTTAACAGTGCATCAAGATGCATGGATTTCCGCAAGCGACAGAGAGCTGCAACAAGTACGATCGAGCCGTCTTGTGGTCAGAAGCAAAAACTTCAATGCAATCCAATCCATTGTTATCTCGCATTTTTGTTAACTTCTGAGTTGCATATGTATCCCACGGAAATCAATGAATGGTACCAGAAATTTTAGTCGAAAAAACTATATTTTAGTTCTTTAAAAACTAATTAACATATATATATATATATATATATATATATATATATATATATATATATATATATATATATATATATATATATATACATATATATATATATATATACATATATATATATATATATATATATATATATATATATATATATATATATATATATATATATATATATATATATATATATATATATATATATATATATATATATATATATATATATATATATATATATATATATATATATATATATATATATAGGGTGTTTTTTTAAGCTAGATAGAACTTTAAATTGTACAAAGTAACACAAAAAATTAAATTTTGATGAAACATTTTTTTTATTTGTTTCAGTATACTCTGACAAATCATCATAATAGACTCACGCTTGAACAACGCTACGAAATTATCCAAATTTACTTTGAAAATCAGACCCGTTGTTTTATCGCAAAATTGTGTTCAGCGATGAGGCGCATTTTTGGCTTAACGGGTTTGTTAATAAGCAAAATTGCCGCATATGGAGTGAGACCAATCCACAAGAGACCCTACAGACTCCATTACATCCAGAAAAATGCACTGTTTGGTGCGGTTTTCATGCTGGTGGCATCATCGGACCTTATTTCTTCAAAAATGAGGCCGGAGCTCGCGTTACGGTCAATGGAGATCGTTACCGCACCATGATCAATGATTTTTTGTTTGAAAATATGGATGACATTGATCCGGAGGAGATGTGGTTTCAACAGGATGGCGCTACGTGCCATACGGCGAACGCAACCATCGACTTACTGAAATCAAAATTTGGCGATAAGTTGATTTCGAGAAATGGACCTGTCAATTGGCCTCCAAGGTCGTGCGATTTGACACCTCTCGATTATTTCCTGTGGGGCTACGTGAGGTCACTGGTTTATGCTGATAAACCAGCAACAATTGACGCCTTGGAGGCCAGCATTGTTCGTGTTGTTCGTGACATACGGCCAGCAGTGCTCGAAAAAGTGGCCCAAAATTGGACGTCCAGAATGCGCTTCGTCAAGAACAGCCGCGGTGCCCATATGCCCGAAATCATTTTCAAATGTTAATGTCACGTATTGATCTTTCGAATAAAAAAAAATTTTGATTACAATTTAATTTTTTGTGTTATTTTTTACAATTTCAAGTTCTATCGGGCTTAAAAAAACACCATTTATAATAATATTGTGGGCGCTGAATCAGCCAAAAGTAGAGGGCAGTATAGGTCATGAGGTCAGTTTTTTTCGTTGGGCTATTGTAACGCCGATATGTAAGGACAAATTGTTAGGCAGGTTTAAAATTAGAATAAACATAATGCAAACATTGCATTGGCAGACTTTTGGTCAGACCTTGCAGAAACATTGTTTCTATAAAACGTGGCAGATTAACAAAATAGGAATATCTTCAACTAATTTATTATGGTTGAGCTGGTGAAAGAAAAAAGCTTCTAAGTCTAAAGGTTTTCTCCTAAACGGTGTTTCAACAGCGGACAGACTGACATCGCTTAATCGACTTTTCTATCAATACTAATTGAAAATATGTATATTTCATAGGGTCGGAAATAAAACTTGTGGAATTTACAAACGGAATCACAAACTTAACACAATTAAGCCTATTTCACCTATTTTTACTGATTGAAAGTTAAAAAAAAATTGCCCACTTCCACCAGGGTTTCTTATTTAGTCATAAGCGAAAGAGTCATTAAAATAAATTGAGTGAACTTGTCAAGAACTACTACTGCGTTTTCTGTTTTGCTCAACTACGGATGCTTAGATGCTCTTTGATAGATACAAGATATTTTTTAATATTTTTAAGAAGTTTTGTGCGTCAATCAACGGAATGTCTTATTTAAATCATAAAAGTAATGTTATAAAATATATGAAACATGGTTTCATTTCCGCTTAAGTTCATTTCACGCATGTACTACATATGCACATCACAAATATTGTTTGCAAAAAATAAAAATAAAACGAAAAATCATTCATACTCGTATATAGTACATACTTACATACATCCATTATAATACACCCTGAACGCACAAATGTTTTCAATAATTTACTACATGGCATGTAACACGACAAACAAAAAATACAACTAAAGTAATGAGTCGGTTACTCCATGAGCAACGGCTGGCTGGCTGGCTGGCAATCAAAGTAAAAACGCAAAAAAGCAATACTTACACATGCCACACACGTAAACGGGCACGTGTAACAAACAAATTCATATGTCGGGAATAATTCGAAGGAAAAACTAAAAAAAATTTATATATAACACAACAATTTAAAACAGACATTTACCCATACGAATATTTCCCGTTTTATGCCGTGCAATAATTGCAGAGAAGGGGTGTATGTACTCGCATTTACTCGTACTCGTACATTAAGGTGTAACTGATGCTGGCTGACTGACGATGATGATTGTACTGCCGCTACACAACGTGTCGCTTGCGATTCCTTTATTGTTCCTCTTCTTCAGCTGGTGATATGCAATATTTAAAATTTGCCAAGCAAAAAGAATACACAAAAACAAATTTTTTACATGTGAATTTTTAACATGACAGTTTCTTGTCATTTATTATAATTTCTTTATGTTCTGAAATAAATAAAACTCCCCCAATTTTAAAAGCGTTTTTATTTTCCTTAACAAGGAAAGCATTTTTCACACATTTTCAGCTTTCGTTTGTTCGTTTTAATACCACTTTTTCCAACTTGGGGTTTTAATGAAGATGATTCATGATGCAGCAGTATGTTAAATTTGTGTAAAATTAAAATGAACACAAGAAAAGCGAGTGAGTGAGTGAGTGAGTGGTATGGGAAACGTGTATGTTACATTTTGCAGCGAATGATTTAGACTCGATGATTTTTTTTTTGCGTTTTAATATCCTTTCAAAAACACCGATGCCGTCAACAGTGATAAAACCGGCTTTCATTTAAATAAGTATGATGCAAAAGAGAATGAACGCAGTCGTTTTTTAGTGGCAACAAATGTCTTATCGAAATGCCTTTGCTTATTCCTGTCATTTATTTCGCTTCTTTTGCAATATTTTTCCGTACATTTTTACTGTTATTGTTGCTTTGCATAAACGAAAAAATAAAAAATTGCCACCATAAGTGACTGATGATAAGTCCCTGTTGTCATCATTCCCTTTGATGTTTGACATTTTTATTTTTTACAATTGTTTATTATTTCCTTGGTAGGAGTTTGTCGCAAGATTTTATTTTTATTTTGTAGTAAAACAAGATTGAATACAGTGGCACAGCAGAGAAATAATTCGAAAATTAATCACCAGGGAGACGCATAAAATATGATTTAAAAAAAAACCGTTAAATGGGCCTCAAAAATGCCAGAAAAACGAAAAATTAAAAAACATTATTTCAAAATAAAAAAAAGAACAGAAATGTTCATATATATTGGGTGGCTGATGAAAGCTGCTACAAAAAAAAATTGTAATAACTTATTTTCTGTGTAACCAACCTGTTCCATTTTGATTGAATTTTATAGGTTAGCCTTTAAGTTTAACTAAAACGGAGAATTGGGACAATGAATCGAAAATTTGGATAGTATAACGCTTTCACGCTTTAGAATCCGTTGTTTCCGTCCAAAGAGAACATAAGCGCACGTTAGGCGGCACTTCTAGTAGCATTTGTGGAAAAGATTTACATCCGTACCTGCCTTACGGCCTTATCTGATGATTCCACGGAGTGAATTATTCACGATTCACCAGCGCCCCCGTGTGGGGGCCATATATTCGTAGCCATATGAGCAACTTCTTGTTGAAGAGTTCGGGTCTTCTAATAATCCCTCCGGTATGCAATTTCTCAGCAATCAATGGAAAACAAGGCTTAATAAGTTGGTAGGCTAAAGACCACTTGCAGCATCAGCCCTTAAACCAACTCACCCGTCAATCATCACCACAGGTTCCTTACAGTACAGGTATCTATTGTAAAGCAACAGACCTTCGGGAGGTTGTTAGTCCCCCAAACAAAGCCACACACCGAACAATTATCAAGGATGCTAACACCCCCTTCCTGCGTCTTAGGTTTCAACCACAGCCAGAACGCTACAGCCAAGGTAGGCACCCCGTTCTGCCAATTTACACCCTTGGTGAGGGTTTCGGAAACAACATAAGTCATGCGACTTCTTAGAGTATTTTTCGGTACGGTACAAACAAGGGACCCTTTCCCCTCTTTACCTGGAAAACAGAGTGCCCTGGTTAGGATTACGTCCAGGCAAAACCTGTTCCTCGGGGGAATTCCTTGCAGCAGATTGACTATAATGAGGCTAGCAAAAAATTTTGCCGAGCGTAGCACGTGGTTGGGACGCCGGAAACTATCGCTGCTGCCATACAATTCAATCCTAGAGTTTTGACAAGGAGCTTATCTGCTCAAATGGGTGTCAGCAGATAATTTTGCACCCAGGTTTAAACTTATTTCCATATAAGATTCAATTAACAAACAAACTGAACCCTAAACATTTCCCGATTCACTTGGAATTTTGTGAGAAGATCATTCAAATGGTGTCAGAGTTTGAAAACGTCTTAAACTGCATTTTTATGTCTGACGAGGCACATTTTGGCTTAAATGGCATTGTTAATAAATAAAATTGTCGTATATGGATTAATTCTAGCCCACAGATACTCCATCAGATGCAATTACATCCACTTCCCATTACAGTGTGGTGTGCAGTTTCTTCAAGGTTCATTGTCGGGTGCCTTACTTTTTTGAAAAACGGTTATGGTCAATGGAGACCGTTACTTAAAAATGTTGAGAGAATTTTTGCTTTCCAGAATTACGCCGAAAGAGAATCCCTTTGAACACTGTTTGGTTGCAACAACATGGGGCAACTTGTTTCATAGCCACGCAAAAACTTCTCAATAAACTGAGGTTAGGTGGCCTCCCAGGTCTCCTGACCTCACTGCATCTGATTTTGTTTTGTAGGGTTATTGCAAACAAGAAGTTTGCCAAAAAAAACCCGACAAATTTGGGTGATTTAAAGCAATACATTCGAACAGTAATTGAAACAGTTCCCACATGTTTCTTGATGAGATGTTTGCACATGTTTCACAGGGGTGGAGGCCATTTGAATTCAATTATTTTCATCATGAAAATTAAAATCAATTATTTTAGATTGGATAGATCCTCATTTTGACAAAACGACCTCACTCGCTGATGTATCACAGCTCACACCATAGTGCAATCACTATGGTACCACAACCTAAAGCCTTAAGGTTATCTAGCTGACCAAGGTGGGAAATTATAAAGTTTTCTAGCATTTTATTCCCCTTGACAGCCAAAGCTGGGCATTCGCAAAAGAGGTGGAAGACCACTTCCTCTTTCATTCAAAATATAATTAAAGCGCGCTCTACGTGTTATACGTTATAAATATAAATTGCTTTCTGGACAACATTACTGTCCTCAGCCCACTGTTGATCATTTTGAATGCCAACATTTGCAGATTATTGCTGATGAAATGTACTTGCATATTTATGATGTATTGCGTACAAGGCTCGTTCATCGTTATCCAGCTCGTACATAATTTCAACGCACGCTTACAATGGCAGATTGTCATATTTTAATTAAAATATAAGATATAATGTTCAGTAAATAAATTTACAATTCATCCATTGTAACCATAAGGATGAATAAATATTTATAAGAACATGTATCTGTACTTGAATGTGTGTTTGTGTGTGTGTGTGTATGTGTGTGGTAGGAGCAGCGCCTTGCTTGAAATTTTAAGTGCATTTTAATGCAACCTTTTGCTTCGTACCTTATTTTGCAAACTGAACAAATTTCAATCTGCAACAGAAATTGTTTATAATTAATTGTCTTCATCTACATATTAATATGTTGCAACATGTGTGCACAATGCGAGCTGCCTTTGTTGCACAGCAGAGAAATTGTTTAAATCATGATTTAAAGACTTAAAAATTGCGTTTTTAAAACTAGAAAATATGTCCATATGTATAAGTATAAGACCATAAACCAAAGTATAAGACCATAAGCCAAACACAGTTACTTTTAAAGACAATGTCAACCAATTTAATCTTTTTAGCTAAAGTCAATATTAAAATTATTAGCTTCAACCAGCTACGGGTATCGCAAATACTGCCCTACAACCTAATAACGCTACGATGATTCGTTCTCGTATCTTTTTCGGGAGATATCGAAGTTTGGCACTTTTGATTCTGATGATGACCTAAAACTATGTAACCTATTTACCGATTTCTTCTCAACTACGTATTCTGATAAACGCAACGATGATGCGTTCTCTTATATGGATATTTCTATTTTATTCCGCTTGACAACCAAAGTTGCGGATTCGCCAAAGAGATGGAA
Source organism: Thecocarcelia acutangulata (assembly GCA_914767995.1). Taxonomy (NCBI): domain Eukaryota; kingdom Metazoa; phylum Arthropoda; class Insecta; order Diptera; family Tachinidae; genus Thecocarcelia; species Thecocarcelia acutangulata. Next base: position 119,037,084 of record OU612096.1, on the reverse strand, counting down.
AACCGTTTCTTCTTACATTTAAAATATAAAAGCACGCTCTACGTGATATACGCCCCAAATATTAGCGTATATAGTAAGCTAGCAAAGCTAGAATTTTCCTACAAATGTGGGTCTGGTGGAATTCCGAGATCCCTTCTTATCAAGTGCGCTGCTGCTTTAGCTGTTCACTTAACTAAACTGTTCAATGAACCTATTAAATGTTGCTATTTTCCAATATTTTGAAAAGATTCATTTATAATTTCTTTATTAATATCCGGCTATAAAGGGTATAAATTGGCAGAAGAGGGATCAGCATGCCGCCGGGTGGTTCTGCTTGCAGTTCAATCATGGTTGAGGTGCTTGCCTTGGCTGGAATGTTCTGGCTGTTGTTTAAACCTAAAGACGCTGGAAGGGGGAGTTAGTATCTCTGGTAATTATTTGTGCATGGCATTTTTCGGGGTGGCTAACAACCTCCCGAGGTGATGCTGTCTTGCAGCAGATACCGGTACTGTAGGGAACCACTGGTGATGGTTGGACGGGTGAGTTGTTTTAAGGGCTGATGCTGCAAGTGGTCTTCGGCCTATCAACTCAACAAGCCTTGATTGCTGAAAAGTTGCCTACAGGAAGTATTAGAAGACCGGAATTCCTGAACAAAGGGTTGCCCGTATGGCTACAAACATATGGCCAGAATGACCTATGTGGGCCTGGCAAGCCACAAGGGGCGCTGGTGAATCGTATGTAATTCACTCCATGGAATTGATACATCATTAGACAAGGCCGTAAAGCCAGGTGCTGATGTAAGTCTTTTTCACTTTCTCTCTCTCTCGCTCTCTTTCTCTCTCTCTCTCTCTGCTACCCAGTGTCATCAACTTTTTCACCCGCTCAACATGTTTTCCGTAAAGGTTGTTCAACAGTTACCAACTTGCTACACTTGATAGCTCTTGCTAATCATGGACTTGTTCATCAAAAACATACTGATGTCTGTGTACAGACTTTAGTAAAGCTTTTGATAAAGCTAATCATAAGCTTCTTGTGAAAAAAAAAAACTTACAGCCAGTTCGCCGATGTCGAAACAATAAGTTCATGCGCATTCTAGGCGAAAGAAAATTGATTTAGGGTTTTCTATCTTTATTCTATGCGAACGATGTGTCAAAATTCAATTAAAATACATAAGTATATGCGAACGAATAGTGGTGACATAGACAAACCGAAATTGATTCGAATATGAGTGACAAGCTTTCGTTCGCGCACGTTTCATTCGATATCGCCGAACAGGCATTTGTTGGGATTTACGAGTAATTCGTTAAAATGGATTTTCTCTTATTTGTCAAATAGAAAACAAAAAGTGTTTTTTAAACAAAAAAATTTTAAACAGCTTGTTTTCCAGCTGTCTATATGTCGACATTTCATAGCAACTACCCCAATCATCAATAGACTTTGCAAACTTTTGAAAGATATTTTCAAACATTCAGGATTTTAATTTTAATATGTGTACGATACTCTTTTAGCAAAATTTTTATTAATTCAACAAAATTTTGTGCACATTTTTAAAAAAATTTTTTTGAAATGTAGAAATTTATATTCTTAACGAAACCAATTGGAGTTGAATCGTATAATATTTGTTTATTTGAACAAATTTTGTTCCGATTTAAAAAATAATCTTTTGATTTGAATATTTTTATAATAATAATTGTTATAATAATAACTGTGATATTTGGTTCAGTGCAGGTCCATATTAAAACAATTTATTTACTGATTCAGTGCTAATGATTTTCAGATCGATGATAGCGTGTCATCAGAATTATGACATCAATATTATGTACGCAGTAATGTGAAAGCTCAATCTCAATGAAAGCAGTCATGGGAGAGCAATTGAGTATCATCAATTCTATAATTTTGAGGACTCCAATTTATTGATATGTTTATTAATAACTAAACCAATCAAAAACTATATACAGCTTGTTTTTGAAGTTTCCCATCTCTATAAGCTATAAGTTGACAACATCAAACCTTCTCTTTACTGACAGTTCTAAGACCTGCATGCAGTCGTGAATAATGGCAAAATAGTAAAGCTAAAAAGTCAACTGTAAAAATCATGTTATGAAAAAGGGCTTTCAGAAAATGATTGTTGAAAAACAAACAAATATTTTTATTGCTTTTTTCCACTTCATAACAAATCAAAATACTCGTATGTATGGAAATGTATTAAAACGTTTCTAAAGTGTAATAATATTTACCAAAGCACAAATGCAAATATAAATATGTGCATACATACTCGTATATATGTATACGCTACAGATATTTGTTAAAGGGTTTCAAAATGATTTTATTTAAAATAATATTTACACAATGAACACATTCGTGCATAACAAACATGTATTTTTGATCAAAAACCATAAAGAAAAATAATATTTTTATATTTAGCGGTAACATACGACTCGAATGGGTCTCTGGATGTGGGTGCAGGCAACATGTTTACTTAAAATAACAGTTACGGAAACGAAGATGATGAAAAAATAAATAAAAATGTGCGTTTAACCAAATACTAACAAATGGAATTATGTTATGTTTTGTGAAAATGGATTTTTGGTGTTTCCAGCTCTTTTTCTCTACTTGCGCCCAATAGCAATAACAATAACCAACGAAAGGCACAGCATTTGCGATTGCCGCTAAAGACAACAATAACAACAATGAACGTGAGTGAACAAATAAGAACTTCAAATACAAATATGCAAACAATACTTTTACCCATAAAGTCATTTAATATTTTGTTATTATTTACATGTCTAAATAGTAAATGGAAATGTGCAAGTGAGTGCCAAAAGAAAACAAAAAAAAAAGTAGAAAAAAAACAAAATCGTTTACCTTTTAGTTCTGAGAAAAAGAAATATTATTGATATCTCTAGCAAAAGCAACAGCACCGTAAGCTAGGCAAAAAAGGGTAACACACGCATAACAAACAACAACGAAGCAGAAGGTAAAACAGCAGCAGTGCTGCCAGGAGATTTTCTATAAAACCCTTAACATACGGCCATGTCACAGAATTCACTTCCGTTCTGAAATGGAATTGAATCGGTTTTTTAATTCTCAAAAAACGAAAATCTAAAACTTATTTCGGGATGAAATCTATGCTATAAGACAATACTAGTCTTATTCTTGCAATTAGAAATGACTTCATTCCGAAAATTTTTCAGTTCTTCGTTTTTTGAAGAAGTAAATAAATAAATCAATTCCGTTTCCGAACGGAATTAAATTTGTGACATGGCTGATAATGTACAAAAAAGGTAAAACAGCATCAGTGTTGACAGGAAATTTTTTATAAAACCCTTACGATAATGTACAAAAATCGCCATTTCCGCCTACAATCAGAAAATTATTTCCCTACATACGAGGGCGGATTGATATTGAAGTTATCTAAGTATTTCTATTTCTATATAACTAAACAGTTGCAAAGTAAATATGCAAAGTATAGGGTGCACAGCATGGGCGGGGTGACCATATGCCCAAAATGGTATTAACAGTACGTCTGTAGCGTCGCTTTGGCTAACTATAACGACCTATGGCTTCACATAGGAAGTTTCAGAGTGGTTAACAATGAAATACCTCTAAAAAACTGTAAGCCAATACAGTTAGTTGAGGCCAACCATTAACCAGTGCGAGTGAGATGCAAAACTCTCAAAGACCGAACAAAAAAAAAAAAAAAACAAGCCTGACCACACTTAAGAAATAATTACGATGACGCGAGAGCTTTTCTTACGACTAAGTTATCTAAGTAGAAAAACACGTTTTTTTCAAAAACCATTTACTTCTCAACATAGTCTCCTTTTAGCTCAATGCACTTAGTAAGACCATATTCTTTTTTATATCATCTGACTAAAACGATTTTGGAAACCCCTCAAATACGCATTAGTTTCGATACTCACTCACTTCTTCCATGAATCTTTTTTCTGCGAGCCATTTTTTCAAGTTTGGAAACAAGACAAAGTCACTAGGAATTAAATCTGGACTATAAAGTGGATGATCAACCAATTCAAAGTGTATTTCACGTAATTTTAGCATCGTATTTAATGCTGTGTGAATCCGTGCATTATCTGGAAGAAAGAGCACTCTTTTCCTGTGTTCGTTTTTTCTTGATTACATCAATCAATTGATCCAATAATGCACAATAATACTTTCCTGTGATTGTGGTCCCTTTTTCAAGATACTTGATAAGCAATATTCCCTATGCATCCTAAAATACAGTGGCCAGAACCTTGCCAGCCGATTTCACTGTCTTTGCCTTCTTCGGAGCACTTACACTAGCTTCCACCCATTCACCCATTGTATCGCTTGATTTTTGGTTTCAGGTGTGTAGTGTTGGACCCACGTTTCATCAACAAATATTAATCGACAGCAAAAAACAACAGTATTAGGCTTTATCATGTCTAAACACCGCTGTGAAGTGGGAACTCCTTTTTGTACGCCACAGCAAACGCGGCACCCACCTAGCTGATAGTTTTTTTATATGCAAAGTGTTGGGCACAATCTCACGTAACCTGACTCGGCGATCATACATAACGATACCAAGAATTTCCTTGATATTTTCTTCACTAACCATCTCTGTTGGCCTTCCTGTGAGATGGTATTGTTGCCGTGCTTGTTCGGCCGCGTTTAACTTCAGCAACCCAATATTTTACCACCTAATCTGACGGAGCAGACTCACTGTAATATTTAACGAGCTTCTCTTTCGCCGTTTCCCTTTTCAAATAATAGTATTTAACCACTGCACGAAATTCACATTTTTCGATTTTTCAAGAAACCCAAAAGTTGTTTGCTTCAAAAGTGCAATAACAGACGAGAACATTTTTTAGTCCGAACAATTTATTGTTTTTTGAAGAACACACGAGACCATGATACAAAAACAAGGTAGCCGCTTCGCTACAACAACAACAAAAAAAAAACAACAGGTATTTTGCTTGTGTAAAAGGCGAATTCACACTTCAGCTGTCGAAAGTAGTTGATAAAGAACAAGTACAAAAATATAATTGGCGCCGAAAAAGGTAAACAGCTGAAGTGCTGGCGGTTTGACCGAATTCGCCTGAATTTGCCGATGCATTCACCTAATAATGAATTCGCCTTTCACGAGACTAATTAATCCCGCATAACATGTATACGTACACACACCATTGTGTATGTATTAGTATTTGATTGCTGGCTTGTGTTTGTATTGGTTTGGTGCTTCTTGTGTGGACATAAAGCTGGTTGAAAAAATCATGCCGACAAAATCTCACTTTCATCCCCCCGTTCGCCAACAAACTGCTGAAGATTTGTTCTCATTTGTTATTGCACAATGACTACAACAAATAAACTAATCGATGAATTTGGGTGAAACTTTAACAGCTGACGTCTGACAAATCGCAGTTTAAAAAATATATATTTTGGTGTTGTGTTGCCATCTAGCGCCAAGAAGCTTCAATATCAATCTGCCCTCGTATGTTATTTCTATGTAAGAAAATGAGAATTTTGTGCACTTTTTAGAGAAATTTTCAATCAAAAGCACATACATATATAAATCTTTAATAGGCGTATAAATAAGTTAAAGAAACTGCTGGGCATGTGTGTGTAAGTAACTGTTTATGTTGTCGCTAAGATCGTTCCTCGCAACATTTATGGGTTTATTAACGAATAACATGCTGATTTCTGACTACACAATACACAATTGCTGGAGCTATTTTTGTATTGTTAACGACAACAATATTTTGACAGCAAAATCACGCCCGAAACCCAACAGACAACAGAGAATATACTGCAGCTAATTTTTTTCTAATCCTTACATACTTTGTTACAAGCTGAAAAACTAAGTATAAGTAACTTTATGCGAGATTGGAGAAACGGTGATGTTTCTTTCGGATCTGGATTTCATTCTATGATTAAAATTGCTTTGAAATTTTGTCATCGCCACAATGCCATCAAGGTAAACGCCAACGTCAGCGGTTACTTTTTTTATTTTAGAGATTACTGATAGTCGACTCATAGTTATCTTCCTCCATTCTCATAACTAAGCCTTTTGTAAGCCTTAGCTTCTGCCTAAAAGCAGGATTGCTTTCATTTCCTTGTAATTATACTACGAACAGCTAAGCTGGGACATACACATGGAACCTCAGTCAGTACTCAGGGGATGACCCCTACATATCCAGTGTATTGCTGCCTTACTAGGAAAATAAATTAAGAGGATCAGGAGGAAAGAAGAAGTGATGTTTATGGATGCAGTTGATATTAGAAGTAACCATGTCTTGTATTATATGTATGTCCAAAAAAAATTTTTTTTTTCAATATTTTAAACATTTAAAAATTTGTTTTATTTTCACCAGAAAATCGTCATACGAACATAATTTTTTCCCATGCATAGACACGACATAAAGGGTTTGGCCAATTGGGTAGTATTTTTCAATAATAAACCAATTTCTTAAGGTACTTGCTACGAGATTGTATTTTCTAGAACAATAACACGAAACACATTAAAATATCTTAAAAAAAATAAACATTTGTTACGAACAATACAAAATTATGGAAAAATAGATGAAAACAACAACTATAAAAATAAACAATATGAAAACAAGAAGTGAAATATTAGCGTTATAAGAATAACGAAAAGAATTATATGTATGTATGTATATATATTTTTCTCCAATTGAATAAAAGAAAATAAACCCAGCAAAAAAAACTGCTTATAGTGACATTACATGCTACTGTACTAACCATCTGCTGCTCCTTATGAATAAGGCTAGATTGATCGAGGCCAGACATGAGGCTATTAAAGCTTCGCTCGTCTAGATGAAAGGTGATGCTCCAATGCCGAACTCTCAAGATAGATCTGGTTTTAAGAGCTCTCATGTTCTCTTAAAGTTGATATGCGGCCACAGCTTCTTTGATATAAGGCATGTGGGCTCTGTCAGCCATTTTTCTTGGGCACGTTCCAGCGTGTTCTTTTCTAACACGCTGATAAGGATTGCCTGCAAAAGGGATCTATGTCAATATCCTCTAGGGTTGTCCCTTTTTGAACTAAGTCGTCAGCGATGCTGTTGCCCTTGTTGGGCCCATGCACATGTACTTATTTTAGTATTAGGTTAGAATGTCTCGTCATCTTAGTTAAAGATGTCCGGCATTCATGAACTAGACTGGAATTTGTGTATATTCCAATCAGGGAGTTAAAGGCGGTCTTGCTATCCGTTATTAGCATGATATCTCTACCGAATGAATATCTTACTAAACGTCAACGATCTGGCCGCTTTATTTATAGCCTATATTTCAGCTTGAAGAGCACCGTTTATGTGTGGGACACCCTACATGGGTGGTTCAGTTCATGCTCGGTGGGTAATTCAGTGCATGCTCAGTTATTTGACGTTTTTCTTAGTCTTACTTTCTTGTTATTTTAGTATTATTCCATTGTAAAACCCGAATACGCCCGTAAGTGTCACGAATAAATATTGTTATATTTCAATTTTTAAATCGCCCGTTTTTTTATTTCCATTTCTTTGAGAAAAATATTTCACTCCAACAAACACTCCATCCATCTGGTAGTCTGAAAAATATTTTATTATTTTAATCTTGATCCTAGTTACTTTGACCTTTATTTAATTTAATATTTGCAATACATTCTTTCGGCTCAAGGTCCTTTTTTCAGAAAAATTTTTTGTGTATTCTAAAATCCAATAAAATATTTGAATTGAAAAATATTTCGTCCGAAATATTGAAAAATTCAATAACATTTTTTTTTTAAATAACCAAAAAGGACCTTGAGCTGAAAGAATTTATTGCAAATATTAGATATTTTGGTATTGAATTATCCTATGTAAACGCTTTCCCCAACCCTTTCTCCCCTTTTGGATCCATAGAAGCATCCTTCTACGTAAACATAGAAGGATCCAGGTAGATTCCTTGATTTGATAGCTAAAGCTTCTTGAGATGAAAAATTTTAGGATAAAGTTATCAATTTGATCGGGTCCTGGGTCCTTTTCAATCTCAAGTATATCGGCGTGTTCCCATGATCCTGCCGCATTAAACATGATCGCAGTTTTTAAAACTATCTGTCTGGCTTCCAAGTCACATGGCATCCAGCTCATATGTGCCAGAAGTGCTTTAGTTGGTGTTGTCCTAATGGCCCCTAAAGTCAGTATTGCCATGGTTTGTATTCTATACTCACCACTATAGGAAATTGTGAATATGACCATCACTGCAATAAAAGCACTCTTGTACTCTGATATTAACAGAATTTACTTGCCTATGTACCAGTAAAGTAAAATCAAATTTAAAAAAAAAATTTCTTTGTATTGCAAATGTACCAATTTTCGGATATTTATCAAAATAAAAGGATTACCCTTTCTGGCTTCTTAACATACACAAATTGTGTCCAGTACCATAAACGAAAAACCTATTTCAAGGCACTTGCGCACTTTCGATCAATGCAGGCAAAAACTTAAAAGTTTCAAAGTAAATTATTGGACCACTTTCATTGGCGGTCTTATAATTTTCTGCATAAATGCAGTATCTTGTCGCACTGAGCAGAGCAATTGCCGAAGCAGCTCAGACTTTAAAGCACATGAATTGGTAAGCCAATTCCTACACTATATGCGTTTAAACGCTAATAAGGACTAAATTTGATGGCATTGTTTTGACTTTGTAATTGGTTAAAATTTTTCTTTAAATGTGACAAAAATTATTCCAAATAAATAAATAGGAACTTAAGCCTTATTTATCCATTCCCATTAGAATGGAACCGACTTTGGCAATAAGTAGCTTTCCAATATTTTCAAAGTATACAATATACCCATTTATGTTATTTAGAGCACCCTAATTATACTTATGTATATATCTACAAGCAATTTAAGTGAACAGAAAAGTAATATGACACACTTTAGACAAACAGAAGAACATTAGCTTACTGCGAAAAATGGAATTTATACGAAACAATTTACGTATTTTTAGCAATTTAAGTCTTTTTGTAAAAAAGGTCAAAATACAGAAAAACAAGTTTCAAATTCAAAAGGTTCAAAGTAAATCATCTGTTTGGCAAAGTCATGTTGGCACAAAAGCTTCTCTAAATGGAAAAATGAGAATATAAAACGACAAAAGTTGCAGTAAAAATGTATCAAGTTTCAACATTCTTTAGAAAAGATTTAAAAAGTTTGAAATTTAAAGTGTTTTTTCTGTACGACATTTATGCCCATGAATATAAAGAATTTTTTTTTTTTTTTTGGTAAATGAAACTTTAAAATAACGAGTTCAAGTGACACTGTTTTTTGGTATTTAAGTATTCATTCATAACCACCCATTCACCCACCCACCAACACATCCTTATATATGACACCAAACCCCAAACCATGCTGTAAAAGAATGTGTATCCAAATACATAAGACACAAATCAGGGCTGAGAAATGGCAGCTGCAAATTGTCCTTAAATTACTAGTAAAGTTGCAACCCAAAAAAGCGCGTCAAGCGTAATTTATCTGTCAAAAATCCTCATGTACATACGAAATGTATGAGACCAACTTAATTAGCGCGGCGTCAACAATTTGCAATTGGAAAATCCAATTTTGACAGAGCGTAAGAGAGAAAGCTTTACTGTCTCTCAGTAAAGTTTACTTCAAAACAAATATTACTTAATTTTTGCGGTCATTAGCAATCACTTTTTATTATATCTATTTAGTGATTTTTATTCAGCAAGGTTAGTGCACAATACTGTAATGCTTTTATTTAAGTTACTTACTACAGCGTAAAATCAAAGCGCTAAATTACGTTGCGCTTTACGCCTTAATTTAAGTTGCACTGTTATTTTAACAAAAACTGTATTACATATTTCATTTAGGTTCGCGTGCGCATTATATCAGTATGACATTCCACTGGTGAAATAATTGCTATAATTGCGTTTAGTGACAATTAGATAAAAAGTTTCATGGAGTAAAATGAAATCACGGCAACAGTTGTCATTGTTATGACAGATTGTCTGTGAGTGCAGAAAACATTCACAACTGACTTGGACATAAGGCAAATTGTCAAAGGCTTGCCAAGCTTAGTGCATTACCTAACACTTTTGAGAAAATGCACTAAAAAGAGTAAAGAGTGATGCTGAATTTATCACGCCTGGCACAGACACCGTGGACCAAGTAATCACACATACGTACACGCAGATGTTAACGTACACATTAAATAAACACAGATATGCCATTTAAACTCTTTCGCAAATAGCCGTATTCAACTAAAAGGGTTTTTACGTTTGTTCTTTCTTCTATCTTTTTTTTTTGTGTGTGAAGTCTTTTTCACTTTGCTTTCGGTCTAAAGCCTCGCTTGTTTGCCGTTAAGTGGCAATATTTTGCACTCCAACAATATTTAACTATAATTCCAAGCACGTTTACCAAATACAACAAGCATACATACATACATACACATACGTACACACATATACTTATGCAATGTCCATACGCATACAATGCCACTTTCATTTATAACAGCAGACGTACGATGGTAGTTTAATAAATTTCTTGTGCTTTTAAACAAAATACATATGTATAGTATATACATTTTTCTAAATATCAGTAAAAGTTAATATTATAAACAACTTGTTTTCTATGTTTCCTAGCTGTCTATATGTCGATATTTCATAGGAGCTACCCTAATCATCAGTACACTTGGAAACCACCAAAGGAAAAATTGTAGCAACAAAAGTTGTACAATGTAAACTGCGACTTAATATTTTTCTTTACAAAATACTTTTTTCTAAAAAGTCTCGTTCCCTGCAAGAACAGTGACATTCAAATGACCGGTCATTTGACCGGCATTGTTGACCGAAACATAGTTCACAACTTGCTATCACGTTATTAAGGGCAATGTGAAGAAAATAACCGAAAATTCCGTGTACGTGTGATGTTTCTTCTAACACATTCTCAAAAATATTATACCCGTCCCAGCTAGCATACGTTGTTTGTTAGACGATTGTGTTTAATATACAATCCCCAAAAGAATATTCTGTTGATTATCTGACGAGTAACAATAACAAAAACATTTAATTTTTTATTTCTTTTTTAAAAATTTTCTAACATGCTCGTCACACAATCTTGGAATGTTTATTAGACGATGAAAAATGTTGTAGGCTTCATTTATATTTTGATTGATTTTTTTTTATAGATAAAAGAAAAACAAACAGCGTATAATTTTTTCTCTACTGTTTATGTTCGTGCGAATTCTATTAGTATGCGAATTATGTTAATATTAAAATATGGAATGAATCATACAAGCATTACATGGCTGAGTCCTTGAGGAGTTGTAAGATAATATCTACACGAGTCTCAGACGTTTCCCTCTACGATTAACATAAGTGTCTCTTAGAAGAATCAGCATTTGGAACAGATACTCCCGTGGATTGTCTGTGATTAAAAAATGAACTCATCGACGATCAAAAGCACTCCTTATGATATTCCCAGTAGAGTCTTCTACGATTAAAAATGCTAGCCGGGGTATAACATTTTTGTAAATATGTTGGAGAATAGCATATAATTTTTTCTCCGAGTGTCTTAGTTTCGCTCATCTATTACTTGTAGGGTTGTCTTCCGATTTCTGGAGAGGTAAAAATCGGATGTTAAGTTTTTAATTGTTTCAATACGTCATCGCTTATACATGCATACATGCATCGCTTAGTGATGATGTGTCGCCTCACAAACAAAAATTGCCAGCTTAAAGAAAATTTTTTGTATGAAATTGTCTGCTAAAAATAAGTATCAGAATCTAATATAATAAACAGAAGTTATTTTGCAATATATATTTATATAAGGTCTGCTATTTGTTTGTGGTCTAGAAAGCCCAAATTGTGACGTTTTCTTAAAAATATGAGCGGCTAACGTGGCAGATTGAAATGCATGAAATCAAGAAACTGCCCTCGTTTTTAAAACAGCACGATAAAAAAGCACAAGTTTTAAACTTTCTATGAGAAGGAGCCGAAATCAGTCAAATTGTCAGAATTTTAATAAACAAGTGCTGTGTTATAAAACATATATTTTGAGGGCATGCCAGTTAAACTGAAACTAAAATGAAAGGTCCTTATCATACACACACACACACACAACTCACACACACTTTAGTCACAATACACATAATCGTATGTGCAAAAATATAAACATTTTATACAATAACCAATAGATTCCGTACAAACACGATCGATATGAAAATGATACCGAAATCGCATCAATATTGAAGTTCTGAAAGTATTAATATTTTACTGAGAATTTTTAAAAGAGAAAAGAAAATTATTTTTTAAGCTCTCTGGACAATAACAGACGAGAACAATTTTTAAGCCGAATAATTTTTTGTTCTTTTAAAAACGGACGAGACTAATTAATCCGGCATAACATGTATACGTATACACAGCATTGTTTATGTATTCGTGTTTTTGTATACATATGATTGCTTGGCTTGCATTTGTATTGGTTTGTTCTGTGACGGCATAAATCTGGTTGGAAAAATTATGCCGACAAAATATCACTTACATCGGGGAGTTCGCCAACAATACAGAACAATTGTTCTCGTCTGTTATTGCCCTCTAATACACATATGTTGTCATTGTTGCCAGACCGCAAGATTTTATTTTTTGCCTGTTTTTTAAAATACTAAAAAGATCTTTTCAAATTTTCTTCTATGAAAAAAGTTTTTTAAAAATTTGTGGTACTTACTTTTTTACACTTTTTGAGTAAAATTAAATCACATACAAAAAAAATTTTTTTGGTTGAAAATTATGTTTTTTCTTCAGTCAAAATATTATAAACAGCTGTTTTATATGTTTCCCAGCTGTCTATACTCGTATGTCGACATTTCATAGGAGCTACCCTAATCATCAGTAGATTTTGGAAATTTTTGAAAGATATTCTCAAACATTCACCCAACAAGGCAAATTTTACTGATGATTAGGGTAGGCTCCTATGAAATGTCGACTAGAGAGCTGGGGAAGATAGAAAACAAGCTGTTTATTATTATTATTTTTTTTGTTTGGTATCAATCCCCCATATTCCAAGAGGCGTCATCGTCATGACATCAAGATGACATCAAAAAACACTCGGTTACACATTCGCCTTCGACAGCAATTATGAATTCTTTGATTGGCCTTCGGCATTTCCTACACCTAAGCGACAGATAGAAGTAGTCGACAACATCAATTGCTTTTGGCAACGAGTAAATAAATGAAAACATGTTTGTGTCGACTTCATGTGACGTCGATGACGCCTAATAGAATATGGGGGAATGTTAGAGGCTAATATTGCGACGTCAATTGTTTGAATTTTTGTTCTCTGTTTTTTAATACTTAAAAAAAAAATAAATCGTAGCAAGCGACTGTTGTGCATTTGTTTGTAAGGTGTAAAGAAAAATAGAGACGTTTGCAAAAGAAAGGCTTGGTTTTTGTGTTTGGACAGTATTAATAACGCATATTTCTTTTTAAATTCTCAATAATTTATTTAGATTCTTGGGATATAAAGTTGAATGTTTGAAAATATCTTTAAAAAAAAAGTCTACTGGTGATTAGGGTAGGCTCCTATGAAATGTCGAGAGCTGGGCAACACAGAAAACAAGCTGTTTATTATACTTTTGTTTGGTATCAATAATATAGCGAATAGAACTCAATGGCTTGGTTTTTTTCAGACAATAATATTTATTTTGTTTTAAATAAGACAACAATGGTTGTTGCAGAAAGCTTGTTGTTAAAGTTATGGTTGGTTATTGTCATTTATGTGCATTATAACACTATTTAAAAACTACGCCTAGTCGCCAAGAATTCCATTGTAACACTTTATTTTCCTAACCTAACAATATAACGGGACCAAGTTGCACCCAAGTGGGCTGGCTTTTCAATGGCTGGCAGCCTGTTAAAACTACTTTATTTTGGGTAGTTAATCACTACGGTGACTTTGAAGTTACATTTGCGATCAATGAGACTAACATGTCATGTCACCAATAGGCCAGCCAGTACATACACTTACGCCCAAAAATCAGAGCCTCACAATGTTAAGGACATTCGCAAAACATATAGTAATATGTTTCGTTTTTCATGGGGTCTCTTAACAAAAGGCTAAAAGTGTTGTGGAGGGAACCAAGTTTGCATGCGCACTTCTCCAAACAACCAATAAATAGCCAGTACTGTTGACAATGCGAGTAATCCTAAAATTTCCACTCGTTTACGGTGCACAAGTTGCATAGCTAATTTATTTTTATATTTGAGCCCTTCTAATCTTGCTTGCTGCAGCTGCTATCTTTCATGATTTGCCGGACAAAAGGAATGGTTAAACATTGAGTTTTAAATAGTCCCAAGCGACGCAGGAACTGTCCAATACAGAACCTGTTCAGTGTAGTTCCTTTGCTCTGTTGGTGCTAAAGTCATCTTATAGGGAAACACACTACGGCATAGCCAGTAAATGATGCCCCTAATAGCTGCCTAGTTGATACTATGGAAGGGTCAACATAGGTGCCTGGCTTTCTAGAATATTTTCGTTAACTATTTTGAAACATGAAAGCCAGCAAGACTTCCTAATAACTAATACCTCGTCTCATGTATTGAGCTCGATATCAATATAGAACGCTCCAAGCCTCATACTACACTTCATTATGCAGGCACTTATGTAAATGCTGGTATCGATATTATTATGCGTTAAAAATGCGGTTCGAAGGTCAATTCAGTTTCCCCCATTGCTAAATACATTTTCAAGCACTCTTACCTTTTGTCCTATACTGTTTATCAGCAAACTGATTATGCATGTATGTGTTATGTATGCATGTGTATTGAGGACATCACTAATGGCAGGGTGGGGTTTTCTTCTTCTTTTTTCGAAAATCGTATGCTACATACTTATGCTAAGCTATGAATTTATGCATTCTCTTATGAATCTTTATATATTGCTTTCAGTTTCAATTTTTCTTTTTTTTTCATCTATTTTGCAACCATGTACGTATGAACATACATATATTTCCGTTTTTTACAAAGTTAAAGTCATCCTTCTTCGAAGTTAAATCATCCATATATTCATTCAAACATCCATCGATTTTCATGTGATTTGTGTTTTCGCGCTTACACTATACAGCACATCTAATAATATGTATGTTTGCATCAAGTTGTGTACTCGTACATGAGTTTGTGCAGCTGTGCAGCCGTAGTGAAGCTGCTAAACTGATGCCAAGTATTTTGGGACCAGAATTTATTATATTATGAAGTAAATTTGTTACGAAGAGATCAAAATGTATGGGTACCATAAACAAATTATTTTGTTTATTCGATACTGGAGCGCGTATTAAATGTTATTTATGCGAATCTTGATATAAAAAACCAAAATTAAAGTTAATTTGAGAAGACACAATTTTTGGAAATTCAATGCAAAATTTTGGTATAATAAATATACAAATACAACTTTTGAAGATGAGAATATTTTTGTGCTTAATTTATTAAGCGAATGGCTTGAAAAAGATAATAATTAATTGTTTATGTAAGAAACCGATAAGAGAAACAAAAACAACTTTAACTCGCATAATATTACAGATTAATTCTTTGTCGTTATTTTTCCAGGGTTCAAGTTCTAAAAGCTAGTTATTCCCCAGCTAAGGTCTATAATTACTTTTCTTGTTCTTGTTTAGTACAAATTATTGATTACAACAATAAGTTATATAAATCTTGGTTAATTTATGAAAGAAAGCAATGAACTTGAACCTGAAAAATAATAATAAAGAAATACTTGCGAATGTTAACGTTCGAAATCGTAAAACAGCGTATTAATTGTGATTGGCAATCACAATTAGGCTTGCCACCCGTACTTTATAATAAAGTATTGTACATTATTTCGGTTAATTGTACTTTATACTTTATAAGAACAATAAAGTACGCGAAAATACTTTATTTCACACGATTTGATTTATCCAGAAATCAAAATACATTCCAGTTATATCAGTCAAGGCGATATGTTGAATTAGCGATTATTTCTTAAGACCATGTTATATCGATTTTTCGTAATCTGGCAACACTAATTGTTTACTTCCGTTATATAACGAGTGATTTTTTTGCTATTATCTTTTTGGCAACACTAGTTTTGACAGCTCACGCACGTTTTGTATCTTGTGTCACTGTCAAACATCTTCAGTTTGGTCTATAATTTAATCATGAATCGTCTTACAAACGAACAACGCTTGCAAATTATTGAATTTTATTACCAAAATGCGTGCTCTGTTAAGAAAGTTCATGGCGCGCTTCTTCCATTTTATGGTCAGTTTAATCCACCTACTGAGGCTTCTATTCGGGCTATTGTAAAAAAATTTCGCACCAAATTTACATTGTTGGATATTAAACCACCAACACGCTTACGTAGAGTGCGAACTGAGGAAAATATCGCAGCCGTATCGGCCAGTGTTGGTGATGACCGTAAATTATCGATTCGGCGCCGTTCGCAGCAATTGGGCCTCTGTTACTCCACTACGTGGAAAATTTTGCGGAAGGATTTGGGTATGAAGCTTTATAAGATACAGCTGGTGCAAGAATTGAAGCCAAACGACCTACCACAACGCCAAATTTTTGGTGAATGGGCTCTTAAAAAGTTAGATGAAGATCCACTTTTTTATCGAAGAATTGTGTTCAGCGACGAGGCTCATTTCTGGTTGAATGGATACGTGAACAAGCAAAACTGCCGTATTTGGAGAGAAGAGCAGCCAGAAGCATTGCAAGAGCTACAAATGCATCCACAAAAAACAACCGTTTGGTGTGGATTATGGGCTGGCGGCATCATTGGGCCGTATTTCTTCAAAGATGATGCGAATCACAACGTTACTGTGAATGGTGAGCGCTACCGTGCGATGATAACAAACTTTTTTTTGCCCAAAATGGAAGAGCTTGACTTGCATGACATGTGGTTTCAACAAGACGGTGCCACATGCCACACAGCACGCGAAACAATGGACCAATTGAGAGGCGAGTTCGGTGAACAGTTTATTTCACGCTTGGGACCAGTCAATTGGCCGCCGAGATCGTGCGATTTCACGCCTCTAGACTATTTTTTGTGGGGATATGTTAAGGCTAATGTCTATAGCGACAAGCCCGCTTCGATTGACGCACTGGAAGCCAACATTGCCAACATTGCCAACATTATACGTGAGATAACGTCCGAAATGTTGGAAAGAGTATGCCAAAATTGGACTAAGCGGATGGACCATTTGAGGCGCAGCCGCGGCCAACATTTGCATGAAATAATCTTCAAACATTAAATTATATATATATATATATATATATATATATATATATATATATATATATATATATATATATATATATATATATATATATATATATATATATATATATATATATATATATATATATATATATATATATATATATATATATATATATATATATATATATATATATATATATATACATATGTATATCAAGTTCTTTAATAATTTTTGGTTAACTAATTGTAACAACTACGCATTTGAGAAACATCTGAAGCGTGCAACAGTAACAAATGTTATAATATTCCCCGTGGAAAAAACTTTGTTGCTTATGCATTAACATAATAACCAAAAAATAGAACACAAAATAATATTTTGGAGAAAAGAAATATGTATTTTAGAATCACGGGTTCATGTTTAACCACAAAATTCATACACAAAGCTACATACATACAGATAAATGTATATACTCATATGTAGTAGTCTGTCTGTGCATATGGATTGTTATATTACCGGGTATTGATTTTCATTCTCCTGACTAAATGAAAAATAATAAAAAATAAAAAAAAAATACCAATGCTTTGGCGTTTTGTTTTTTATTTGGGTTTTAAGCCAAAAACATAAAAAACGAATTTTGCCAACAAATCCACTCAACCTCCGACTCACTTTGCCAGAAACCAGAGTGCACCATAATTTAGTTAGTTCCACTACATGATGTAAAGACATGAAATAAACGTTGGAAAAATGCAAAAAACAAAACTGAACGTTCTATTACCAGAACGAGCATAGAATAACAAAAAAAAAAAAAAAACAATGAAAAAAATGATATACTCTAGAAGCACAAGCTTAAAAGCAACAATAGTCTGTTATATAGAAAGAAGGATGGAATGAAAAGACTTTTAAATAATTTGTTTATGATATTCTGGATTGGCAATTTTCCACCTCCTTGTTTCTGCAATGTTAGCACACAATTGCTGCGTGCAAAAACAACGTTTCTGTATTTCGAAATAAGATTGGGCAACACTAGTTTTTTTAAGCGTTTTTTATTTATTGAATCTTCAAAATGAACTACCAATAAGTATTCAAATCTTAATACTAAATATAAAAATAAAAGAATTAATAAAAATAAAAAAATTGCTTTTTACTTACGTCCAGCCAACTAACTAACTATGTCCAGTCTAACTAAAAAATAAGAAGAAGAATGTTAGAAGTACAGACAAGTCAAAAAATCTTCATTTGCCCTAAAAGAAATCTTAATTTTAGGAAAAAATCTGAAAATGGTTTGCGTTCGGCTTTTTTGACACCAAGTAGTTAAATGGTTATTCCAATAATACAAGATAAAAAAACTGTGTTTTAAAGCAAAAACTCAATTAAATTTCTACCTAAAATAAAACTCATGATTTACTACCCTACACGATCTACCAAATATAACATGTGTGCTGAAAAAGTTCTATATATCCTTGATCTCATGTAGAAAGGCTCTAACTAAAATAATTGCAATTTTACAGGAGAAGGAAAAATCGTAATGGAAACTGTATAAATAGGTATATCTAAAAGTATCTTTTTTTGCTCAATTGCTTGTAAGAGAGATATGTATGAAATTATATAATTAAATCATTGTGACAATGTGTACTTGTGTGAAACGTAGTAGAATCCCTAAAAGAGCTCAAATCAGCCAAAATGCGAGTTAGGGCCTTTCTACGTGAGACTAACGATATGTAACTGTGTGACAGAGATTTTGACAAATCGTGCCACTTGAAAATTTTTATTATATGTTATATTCATAACATGATGATTTCTGTGCGATCAATGTGGTAATATATTGTGAAAAATATGAGAATATTGTTGTCGCCTTGAGAAATGAATTAAATTAATGTAAAATTATTGTTGTAATAATAATTTTTAACTATTTTACTATGTTTATAAGTTATTGTAATCATACTTGTAAAATAATGTGGACTACAACGCCATTTTGAAGCCATTTTGTAAAGACGGCCAGACTTTTAAAACATTTTCCTGTGAATAAATCGTGTGATCGTGTAGGATAGTGTATCAGGGCCTTTAGTAATATGTGTGTATATAGCTTTTGTACATACATTTACATGTATATATTGTGCGTAAAAGTAAAAGTTATTCTAATTGTTTGAAAATTGTTTTTACTATATTTTTTAAAATACTAAAACTCAAAAATTTTACTTGTGAGATAAAAATCTTCAAATCTTGTTTTCCTTGAAAATTCTTCAAAATTAAAGTGAAATCTTCGTTCTGGCAATGCTGGTACAGATCGGGAAGTTAATATAAAAGAAATGAAGTGTAAGAAAGAGGGAGAGAGAACTATTCTCACAGCAAAATTCAGGCCATGTTCTGTATTCTGCAAATCCAGGCCATATTCTATTTTTGCCTTTCGAGGGTTAAGCATATTGGCATTGCATCCCAGTCCTAGTGCCAATTATAAACATTGAAACATTTTCAAACATATACGAGTACATGTATATTAGGGGGAATTAGTGCATGACTTTTCGATTTGAATTCGCTAGAGTCTCTTATGTCTTTGGGAGACATAAAACTAGAACGGTACGGATGGTTTCGCATCTGGTTCAAAGGTAAAGCACAACGGAAAAATAATCTTATTTTTTGCAATTACATTTACCTCTTAATTGGGAGGGCTCCCAGTTAGGAGGTAAAAGAGCTAACTTGCGATATTTTTGTGAACCTGGCATTTTTCCGCTTTTTTTTCAAAGTTTAACGAAGTGTTCGTTAAACTTTGGAAAAGGATTTATACGTTTGCAATGCGTCACAGCTCGTCATATGTTCTACTGGGATTTACCGCTTTTATTGTAAAAGAGTTCTTGTAACTATAAGGGTAATATTATTTACGTTTAGCCTAAGTGTTTGTTTTATAGTTGTCCATACGTTGACATTTCATAGGTGCAAAGGAAAATAATGTAGTTTTTTCCATTCTCACTATGTTTTAAAAGATATTTGAACACAAAGTTGAATGCTTGAAAACAATTTTCAAAGGTTTCTAAGTTTACTAATCGAATGGTTAAAACCTATGAAACGTCAAAACATGTTGTACTTTAGCATAAGCGAGAAGCAATGCGCCACAACCCGTCACATATTCTTTGAAAACTAAGATTTGCAATTTTTATTGTAACAGATTTCTTGTAACCCTGAGGCTAATATTTAATTAATTTAATTAACGTTTAAAGCTACATTTATACAAAACCAAAAAAATACCTGATTTTTTGTGTGTTTTATAGTGTTGAAATTTCATAGATGCGAAATAAAGGAACTATGTTTTTTTATGTTTTAAAAGACAATTGAACACAAAATTGAATAATTGAAAACAGTTTTCAAAAGATTTCTAAGTTTATTATCAAAATCAAAAGGTTAGCACCTATGAAATATCGAAATATAACACATACAAAACGGCTATATTTTTTCACATTTTTTGTATGTATTAAAACAAATTCTATAAATTTTTTTGGAAAAATAAAGAGGCTTTAAGCCTGCTTTCGTAAAATTTTATTTATGTTGAAGTTTGCATGTATTCGTTCATGTTGCTGGATTTCCTTTCCTTAAGCAAAAGGATCAATAAGGTTATCGCGCGTTCATAACTTAATTTATGGGTTTTCTTATTTCTCTTGTAGTATTTTTTCTGCCGTTGTTTTCTTTTTTTTTTTTTTCCTATAGTTTATGTTCATTGTAACATTCAAAGTTTCGTTTTTTTTTCCTCTAGTGCAAACTGCTTTTCGCTTTCTCTATATTAAAGAATTTATTGAAATTTGTGCTGGAGTGTGTGTATGTGTGTGTGTGTTTAAGAGTATAGAAGCAGCAACAGCAGTGGCAGTCAGTTTATATTTATAGGAAACTGTTTAGAGCTTGATAAGCGATGTGTGTTCAATTTTATGGTCGTTAATGGAAAGTCAATGCATATGTTCTCGTTTGTGTGTGTGTGTGTGTTGATGTTGGATTGTATATGTGCATGAGTTTAGGTACTTTGGCCTTTCCTTCGTTTTTTCCAGGTCTTTTGAAATAGTAAAATAGTTTATGTTGTGTCGATATTGCTTTGCGGTATTAAACAAAACATTGATGATGGAAGTGGTGGTAGGAGGCAGTGTTCCGGCTGCCGTTAGCATTTGAAAACCACATTCAAAAGATATAACTTAAGTAAGCATACACACACACATACACAGTATACATGTATATCGCATTCATACTCACGTCTACTTACTCGTATACTATCAATATGTTGAAATAAATTTGTCGAAAAACGTTTTGGAAATTTGCTTTCTGGGGGAACCGTAATTGCATTGATTTCTTTATTTCTCTTTTTTTTATGTGGTTTCGAACACTGACTCTAATCAGTTTTTAAATGTTAAAGAAGAGCGGAAAGATTTTCGTTTTTTTGTCTGAATTCAATACATTATAAATTTTATTCTAACAAAAGAAACAATAATGCAGACTCCAGATAATAAACGTAATATACATGTTTACTAACATACTTTATTAAAACCAACAAATATATGTACAAAGCTGTTTTTACGTGTTTTCTAGCTGTCTATATGGGTTTATTGAAATTTCATAAGTGTTACAGTCAGTAGAATTGAAGATCTATAAACGTCCAATTTTACATTAAACTATCTTTTAGAAGACAATGGGAATTAAAAAGAAACTATTTTAATATAAGTTTAAAAACCAGCTTAGTACCTTTGTTAACACTTATGAAATGTCATCATATAGACAGCTAGAAAATACAAAAACCTAAAGCCACTATTGTAAAACAAGAGGATTTTATTTGGATTTCTTGTACAGCTTGAATAATAATTCGAAAAGAGTTGACAAAACTCATTGATATTATACGAAAAATTCTTTAAACATATTAAATACAAAAGATTTTTTTGTCCAACGTGCACCTATAAAAAAGTCGACTTAAAATGAAAGCTCATTTACGTTGATGATATTTTACAGATATTAAGATACACACATATTTATTAATTTATTTACTTTTTTATTTATTTAATTCTATAGACCAGATATGCCCATGCCTATGCGCTTGATGCTCAATTGTTTTTGTAAAAGCGCTTAGCTCTAGAGATGTGCTCTTTAATATACTGCACTCAGCACTAGCAATGAAAATACACAAACGACTTCGTCATATATATCTTTTTGTCGTTCTTCACTGCACACACACAAGAGCTAAGCAACAACACTTTCGCCTGCTTTGCTGGTAAACATTGACGATAGCGATTATTAGTGTAAATTTTGTTTTTGCTTTTTACAACAAAAAATATTAAATAAAAGTAGTTTTTCGTTAAATGTGTTGGTGTTTGCTCTTCCATATAGAACTTTTGGGCACCCCTGCTATAGACTATAAGTCCTTCCAGACTAAAGAAAAAATATAAAAGAGTACACTTACTATTTAAGCACGAAATTATTTTTCGTTCTAAAACATCATTCGATGCAAAGACTCTGCACAGTGTTTGAGTATACAGCTAGGAACTCCATCCGCATCAGGATAATCAAAGATTTAAGTGATCTTAAATGTGAAAGGACGGTTTCACATGTAAAATATTTCTTATTAAAATCAGCAAATTCCCCTTTAGCTTCACTTAATTCGGTATCAAAACCCCCTCAGAGTGAAGTTAACTTTCGTAAACCAACGCTATAGAAATTCTCTATGCCAAGAAAGCAAAATAAGTTTGCTTCGTCAAAAATCCACCTTTAAACAAAGTTGTGGTTTCCACTAAATGCATGATTTATGTAAATCTACTCGAATAAAAAAAGAAGATATAGAAATATAACGGAAAATCTGGTAACATCTAATAAAAATAAAGAATATATACTTCTATGTAGTATAAATTATAATATATTTATATAGTTTCCCCTCCCTCCTTTTACTATTTAATATATTTCATTCATAATACAAACTATAAAGATATTAGAATACTGCAAAGCTACCTTCTTAACTCAGTAAATGTTCTAATGCAGCTTTATGCACATGGCACTAATTAACCCACAAATACTCGTATGTACTAATTAGTTCTTTATTGATAAATGAAGTATTTTGTTAAACAAATTAATAAAACGAATTTTCTCAAGTATTCAGTTAAGTCTGTCAATCAAGCTGCCAATTATATTAGAATATTGTTTGCCACTCAAAAGAATTTGAGAAGACCAAATTAGACGTTTTTGAAAAATGTTCAATACACAATTGCATAATGTGCTCGTAACCAGAGAAGGTATTAAACATCAAAAACACACGCAGCTCTTCAAACACGCACATTTAAGCATTGACACATTCTCTGATATACATATGTACACCAAACCCACTAAACAATTTTTGGGCTGTTATACAAATTTGCTTTTACAAAACGTCGCAATGCTAAAATAATATATTCGTGTGTAAAAATGCCGGCTTCTTTAGCTGAAAAATTTTTTATATTAAATTTTTGGTTTATTTTAAGTTAAGATCAAATATCTTAACAGCACTAGACCTTTATTCCATATTTTTGATAATATGTACTATGGCTGATTGATGTATCTAGCCAAGCTAGCTATCGCTTTTGCTCTTAACGCCTAAATATTACCTTAACGTTTAGCCAATATGTACGTGTTATTATTACTTTTTTCTTAATATAAGTAAAAACTCTTCAAAACCATTGAATAAAACTTGGTTTTAAGTGATAAGTCTCGTTTTATTATTATTTTGTCTTTCATACACAGGTCTTGATTGCTTTAGCGAGGCAAAACAAATTTAGGGCTATTTCTTCTTCCTTTACTGTCCTTTTTTCTGCACGGGAGGTTAACCTTACGTCCTAACAACGCTGATTTAGCCTTGCCATAAATTTCCACTATTTGAAAAGTTTTTGAGGAAAATTCCGAAATGTCTGAACAGTGTCTGAAATATGTCTGACCTTGTTTGGTATACTATGTATAAACATTTGATTATATTTACAGTTTACCATTTGCCAGTATTGCTAAGAATTGAATAAACTGGTCCGACACTGATATGAATTACGAAACAAGCAGTAGGTGAATCTGTATTTCATACAAATTTTAGAGTTTTCGACTAAAAGCCTTTAGATTTTTGTAACTGCGTAAGAGAATTTGGTATGGAATGCGACAACAAAATGTGTACTGGGTAGAGGCATACACAATAACTTGAATTAATAATAACTTTCAAATGAAATCCGGGACTGATATAAAACAAACCTTGAAATAATCGCATTTTTATTTAACAGCGCAACGTAAATCAATCAAGCACACAATATCTGTGAAGCCAACCCATATAGCACAACGCGGCAACGCTTAGCAGTTGGAAAATCCTATTTTGATGGAGTAAACTTTGCTCTCTTTCGCTCTCAATAAAGTTACCTTTAAAACAAATGTTAACAATTGCCGCAAATAGACCGAATGTTTATTGTGCCGAATTGGTGTCCAATAACAAAATTGTCATAACAAAGTAAATTTATAGAAGAAATCAAAACTTTTTGCGTACTTGAATTGCCGCACTATAACACAATAAATATTGGCGCATTTGTGTCATTTTTATTGCGGCACGATCGTATATCAAGTAGTCACACGATTGTCGCATCAGGGTTGCATTTGATTGGTCAAAAGACCGCGATTGCCTCATGAACCAATTAATTGTCAAATTACAAAATTAGGGTATAAAAATATGTGAAAATTGGTACAATGCGGCAATCATGAGATCCTACCTAAAAGCTGAAGGTCCATACCACGGGTTAACACGTTCTTAGCGTCTGTCAAAAGTAGAATCAGTGAAATTGTATGAGACAAGTTACACACCACAAAGCAGTGATCACACTTTAAGTGGTTTCATACTAATTTACCGACTTTACTCCTATTAGTGATAATGATTTTCATTAAACAAGGTTTGTAAACTGTTCAGGGCACAACTTTGACTTTCTTATTTAAGTTACTTACTACAGCGTAAAATCAAAGCGTTAAATTACGTTGCGCTTTACGCCCTAATTTTGGTTGCGCTGTAAAGAATTCAGTATTTTGACATTCTCATATTGAATGCGTAGTTTGGACTATCTGACCCGTTTCGCATCCGTTTCAAAAAAAAATGTTTAGTGGGCACTCACATTTATACACAACCACACGGACAACTTGATTAACAACTCCACAGCAAACCCCCCAGTTTATTGATTTAAAGCAAAAGTTCAAAATACATACACATACGAGTACTTTTCTCTAAAGCCTACTTGAATTTGAAATTCCTGCAAATATTTTTGTTTTACACATCAAGCAGTTTTTAATAAAAGCATTTAATAACAACGTTTGGCAGTGTATTAGTGTGTTTAAATTTCATTCATAAATATCAACAACATTTGTTATTTTGTATTTGTGAACATGCAATTGGATTTCTGTATTGGCCAAGTGTGTGCTTCTTGGTTTGCTGATGCTGCTTAAATTTTACCTTGAATTATCCAGCACCTAAAATTTATTCTCTGCTTTCGAAACGAAGGACATTTTGCCATAGAGGTCGTTTAAAAATAAACCAGCAGCCAAACCAAATACGAGAATAAAAGCAATTTCAACAACTGCGAGTAGCATGGTTATATGTGTGAACACATATACATACAGACTTTTATTCATGTATTCATATGTACGTATACACTGCATATTAATACACTGAAAATAAAAGTAGTGCCAAACGATTGATATTCTGATGTCGATTAACTTATTTATATATTTATCTTATAAATTTATTTCGTTTAGTTTCCTGAAACATTTAAGAATTGTAAAAAAAAACTGTGAAGAAGATCTACACAAAATTGTTTTGAGAAATATTAAAAAATTTTATTGAATCAGTTTCTATTTGCCACAAAATGTACTGCGTGTTTCTTTTAGAGTCAAGTTTATATTATACTTTTTTAATATAAATCAAATTGGATAAAAAATTTTGTGATATAAATGTTTAAATATGATTGCAGGCATAAAACTGAATTTGAATTACCAGAATATTAAAAAATGCTGATTCATCAATAACTACACTAATCATGAATGCAGGAAAGGTAGAATCTGTACGTAAGTTGGCATTGAGTCTTATGATTACTCGCCAGAGATCTGCACGGGTACACCGCTACCATAAATACAAGGGTTGTTTACTCAATCATTTTCACATCCGAGCACATTATATTTGTTGTTTAAGAAATCTTTAGTCTTGTGTCGTTCATGAATGAATTAATTCAACTGAATGATTCTCTCAAGTGAAAGAATGAAATATTTCTGTATTCTTTCTCTATTCCTGTCATTGTGCTATTTCTTTTCATTTTTCATCAAGGTATATCAGCAAATTGGAACTTCACCCAAACACTCTTGCACGAAATATACTTAATTTTAGCGGTCACACTCGGTTGAGAACAATGGATACCCTTACCACCATCAGAGCGTTAAATAGGTGATTTCACTTATTCAATTTTTGTCTAACATTAGCTGAACTTAGTTATTTTTTGTATTTAGTATTAAGATTTGAATACATTGTCAATATTTAAGTAAAACCAAAAAAAAAATGTCATCATCTTTCATTTAGTACCCGTAAACATTCAAAATCAATTATCAGTGTTAGTTTGTACTTTTAAATTTAAATCAATTTTAAAAAATGAACATTAAGTATGTAACATTTTTATATGTTGCGTTTAAACTAATTGTGATACAAACAAATAATGCCGTAGTTACCTTTACTCGTATAATAATTCGTTATACTGCCACCTGACACACATAATTGAAACATTTTCATTCATTCTGAAATGTTTTCCAAGCCACACTTGATTTGCTATGCTATATGCTCAAATTTTTCAAACGCAAGCTCTAATGAGTAAAATATATACTTGTGCAATCAACATGCTGTGAGATATTACACCGCAACTTAATTTAAGACGAGTGCACTCAAATCATGAAAAGGCACAGGTTGCAGATCTCTGGTTCTTGTCCCCATCAAAGCGCTAGAAAGGCGATTTGACTGATACAGAACTCGGAAAAAATTACGTTTTATTTAGTATAATAAAAAATACAAAATAATATTTTGTATTTTTTTTTACAAAAATACAAAATATTATTTTGTTTTTAGTATTATGTACTTATTGTACATTTTCAAGATGCAATTAGTAATTAAAATAAAAGAAGAGCAAATATTTTTTTATATACATTAAGTTTTCATACGTTTACACAATTTAAGACGAGTGTACTCAAATCATTAAAAAGGCACCGGTTGCAGATCTCTAGTTCTTGCTCCCATCAGAGCACTAGAAAGGTGATTTTACTGACACAGAACTCGGAAAAAATAACGTTTTGTTTAGTAGGATAAAAAAACAATATGATAATATTTTTTTTAGTATTAAGATTTGTGTACTTATTGTACATTTTGAAGACACAATTAATAATTAAAATATAAGAAAAGATAAAATTTTCATATATTTTTTACGTTTTCATACCATTTACCCAATTTAAGACCAGTGTACTCAAATCATTACAAAGGCAGCGGTTGCAGATCTCTAGTTCTTGCCTCTATCAGAGCGCTAGAAAGGTAATTTTACTGATAAAGAACTCGAAAAAAAATACGTTTTGTTCAGTAGGGTTAAAAAACACAAAAATGCAATATGATATTAGTTCATTTTAGTATTAAGATTTGTGTACTTATTGTACATTTTGAAGATTCAATTAATAATTAAAATAAAAGGAAAAAAATGCTCTTATATTTTTTAAGTTTTCATACATTTACCCAATTTAAGACGAGTGTACTCAAATCATTACAAAGGCACCGGTTGCAGATCTCTGGTTCTTGCCTCTATCAGAGGTTAGAAAGGTGAGGCTAGAAAGGTGATTTTATTGAAACAGAACTCGGAAAAAATAACGTTTTGTTTAGTAGGGTAAAAAAAAAAACAAAAATACAATATATTAGTTTTTTAGTATTAAGATTTGAGTACTTATTGCACATTTTAAAAGGAAGAGAAGAAATGTTCTTATATTTTTTAAGTGACAGCAGGTCTTAACATAAGATACTCTTATTTAAGATCTAAACATAACATAATCTATGAACTAATGGCAGTGTCGAGGCTGATTATCCTTTTTTGACTATACCAAGTTTAATATATCACCAGAAAAATATTAATGCTTCCTTTTCTTAGTTAGTACATATGTCTTGTATATTAGAATTCTGCAAACAGCAGTGTAATGGTTTGCTGGTCGTAAATTTTATGCAAGATTGCACAATAAAATAAACTAATATAAAATGAAGACTTCAAAGTAAAATTTTGTTATTAAAATTTTAGAAATATACATATGTATGTGCACATGTATGTTTTCTTTACAATACAAATACACACAACACAATAAACAACGATTCAAATGTTTAAACACACACACACACACAGCCACACCTAAATATTTATTTGAGCTACCAAATACCGAATACAAATATTAATTGGAAAAGGTATCCTTCGAAAACTGCGGCGTTGTTAGAATTAAGTAATCTGGTAACAAGTGTTGGTTTCGTAATTTAAGTTGTTGTTATTCTTGTTGCTGTAGTTAGATTTGTTGTTTGCCATAATGAATAGAATCAAAAATCCTTTAAACAAACAAACAAACAACTGCTGATACTGATGCCTTACGTACGAGTACGTACCTTACGTACACATGTATGTAGTTATATAATACAATATAGTAAAACGAAACAGTCAGGATATGAATTTTCCTTTTCACTCCGTTTCACTATAACTTAAAACTTTCGTTACGAATAACCAAAACAAAACGAAAAACATTTTAATTTACCACAAAAACCAAAAGAGATAAAAACTCGAACACAGACGCAAAATTTAAGGAAAACATTATTTGCAAATAGTATTTTTACCTTCAATGTACAATATATATGTATGTAGTTTATGTATATGAACGACTGAATGAATGTACTCGTACAACAGAAGGCATCAATTTGAGTAAAGAAAATTAATGTTAAAGAAAAAACAAACAAAAATAGAGGACATTTACAATTTTCAGCATCAATAAGTTATTGTTTTTGAAACAATAAAGATTTTATGCGCTTCAATTAATTTGGAATAATTAAAAATTTCTGAACAAGCAACCACTTCATACAAATTGATTGTTGTGCTGTAGAAATTTTCAATTTGAAATGAAGTCAAGTCAAGCATGACTTTCAGGGGGAATTAAAAATTAAAGTCATTCCAGTCATTCACAATCGATTAAAATAAAAATATACACGCATTTTGCATTCAGTTGGAATTCGACAAACTTAATTATTTAAGTTTTTCTTTTGGAAGAGCGGGTGTAAATGAATTCAAATGAAAAGGCAAAAAATAATTTTTTTTTTTATTAAAGCAGCCTTAACCCAATTTTATTTTGCGCCCTAAGAAGTTAAATTCCAAATTAAAATCTTTGCTTTTGTAGGTCAAGTGTTGTTAATTAAAACTTTGTAAGCATTTCAAGCAAGACAGGCACTAAATGATGCATTTCGTAAGCCATATACAGGAAGAGAGTGTAAACTAGAGTTTTCCTGGCTTGTCATGTTTTTTTGACATGTTTTCACGTTGAATGTGAATATTTTCGTATGGAAGACTTTATTAAAATAGCAAAGAAATATTTCTATATTTTATACTCTTTTTCTCTTTAAGTATTTCAAAAATATATCAAAAGTGGAGCTAAGCAAAAAACAATAGGTTGATAATATTTTTCTATGTGCAGGGCTACAAATGGTGATCTTCAATATGCCAGAAAATACTCATAAATTCCTAGTTACCCAAATGATATGACAGCAGAAAAAGTATGCAGTAAAAGATATGTATGTTTCCACTGAATTTTTACTACTGAAACGCATCCCACATTGTATGCGCTGCACCAAGCTAAGGAGAAAATATGTAGCTGAGAGGATGTATTGATATTGAGGCTATCTCAGTAAGAAAAAAAAATTTGTTTTTTCAAAAACAGTTCATTTCTCAACATAGTCTTCTTTTAGCTCCATACACTTAGTAAGACCATATTCCAACTTTTTTATACCGTCTGAATAATACGATTTTGGGAACCCCTCAAAATACGCGTTAGTTTCGCTACTCACTTTTTCGTTTGAAATAAATATTTTTTCTGCGAGCTATTTTGCATGTTTGGTAACAGGAAAAAGTCCCTAGAAGCTAAATCTGGACTATAAGGTGCATGAACAACCAATTCGAAGTGTATTTTTAGCGAAGTGTAGTTTTAGCATTATTTCTAATGCTGTGTAAACCCCGATTTTAACAGAACGCATTTGTTGACTGGGTGATGTCCGCTAAGCTGAGGCTATGGTTTGAATTTGCGATAAAAAATGCAAAAAAATCGCGTAAGAAAATCGCGTAAAAAATCGCGAAAAAAAAATTTGGATAAAATTTTCTATTTACTGATGTGCACATTTAAGCAAAATTTCTAAATTAGAGAAATGTAGTTTTAGCATCGTTTCTAATGCTGGGTGAACCGCGATTTTAACAGAACGCATTTGTTGACTAGGTGATGTCCGCTAAGCTGAGGCTATGGTTTGAATTTGTGAAAAAAAAATGCAAAAAAAATCGCGTAAGAAAATCGCGTCAAAAAACCGCGAAAAAAATTTGGATAAAATTTTCTATTTACTGATGTGCACATTTAAGCAAAATTTCTAAATTAGCGAAGTGTTGTTTTAGCATCGTTTTTAATGCTGTGTGAACCGCGATTTTAACAGAACGCATTTGTTTACTGGGTGATGCACGCTAAGCTGGAGCTATGGTTGAAGTCTTCATCACAGCAAAAGTTCGTTGATTAAAATTTAACTGATAAAGGGACTACCCGGCAAAAAATACTGCGTTGTCAAAAGCATACTTTGAAGCTAAAAATGAAACATGATTTTTATTCGCAATGTCGCACTCATGAGCTCTTTTTTGTATCCTTAAGACGCGTTTGTTTTACAGCATCCAAATTGAGCTACTTTCATTCATTTTCTCCATTATCTTATTGCCTGATCATATTGTATCATCGTTCAATATAATTGCTCTCAGTATAAAGTAGTTTAACAAGAAGCAAGTAGTTTAACAAGCAACTTGTATTTAAGAGACAGACACATTAGCGCACACACGGAAACGCTTTTTGGAAGCCATAAAGTTTCTTTATAATTTGCAAAAACCGCTGGGTAATAGTTCTATTTTTAGAATGCCTTAAGCTACTGTTTTCTTCTAGCCGCTATTGGCTTTAGTGATGGGGGATTTGTTAGAGACTGATGTCCTTATAGGGTTTCAATCTTAAATACCACTCGATACCATTTCGGATTTGTCTAATGGGTGGCAATATTTAAACAGCACACGAATGTGTTTCTATTTTCATTAAAATATGCAAAGCTTTTTGCTTCCAACAGTCTCAGTAGTTACATCCTTGAAAACACAAAAACTTCCAGAGCTATCATACGAGTAGATATTAGCCTTGTAAAAATTAGTTGAACTTCAAACAAGACAACTTTTTAAAACTTAAATTTTTTCAATGGCTTTTCAAAATGCACTCACTCTCAAGTATTAAAAAAAAAGAAACGCCAAGAAAATTTACACTCTTTCGTTGAAAATTATTACCAACTTTTTAGCGCATGTATCTTAATAATTCAAGGGCTTTTTACATATCTCAAGTGTGACATTTTATAGTTAATGACATGAATTGACATTCTCATTCCTTTCACGACGATGATGTTTTCTTTATACGTTTGCTGTTTTTATGCACAACTTGCAGCAGGCGAGCGAGCGAGCTAGCGAACGCAAGCAACGCAACGTGTGAACTCAAAAGGTTGCAAGAGAAATATAAAACCTCATTGTTTCATTTTTTCTTTTGTTGTAGTTTAGAAAAATTTCTGGTTGTTTAGGTAAAAAGACAAATAGAAAAGTTACTTAGTGTGAAATTGGATTTTGGTAAATGTTAATTGTTTCATTTGCGTCTTGAGAGTATTTCAAAATTTTATTTGAACAACGTGATGAGTATGTCGCAACCTGAAGCCTTCAAATATTTTCGACAATGGATTTTAAAGTGCAAAAGTTGGAAGGTATTGGGCGTTTGCTTAAGAGATTATGGCATGACAACTTTTATTTTAACGCATAACTTAAACTTAACAAATGGCATACATATGTATAATATTATTACTCACACCGTATTATTTCCTGCGCATTAATGTAATGAAGTTTTCTTGTACGTTTATATAAAACTAAAAACGTAAAATAAAAACACTTTAAATTGCGTTTTGTAGTATTTCCTAATCCTGTTTCAGGAAATTTCCCTTAACTAATATAAATCGTGAAAAAGCAGTGAGATTTCAGTAGTGCATAATAAATTTGATAATTGTAACTACAAAAATATTGTAACCACAATATAACGTAGTCTGGTAGACAAAATAAAAAATATCGTCAGCTTATATAGGTTTTGGCGCACCCATCACTTCTGAAAAGATATGCAGAGTGTGTCCTCCCTTTCCTGCATATTATAGCCGATTTGACATATTCTTCATTGATTCAGAGATATTAAATTTTGATTTTGCTTGATATCCACAGTTTTTAAGAGTTTTCACGTCGCATGCGCTACTTTAGATTTCCAGCAAGCGAAAAGAAACGAAATGACTTGGAAAATAATACAAAATCAATTGCAGTAACTAGCTCTCTCTGAAAGTGTTTCCAGATTATATATAAAGAACTGTTCTCACCCGTTTACATAGTCTCCCACGTAAACTTATTGATGGCGAGGGAAAGGGCAGAGACAAACATACTTCCCGACAAACATACTTGAGGCGTTGCGTAGCGGTCTGAACAACACTTTTGTCTGAAAAGGAAAAAAACAAAATAAAAAGTGAAGCAAAAATAATTTCAAAGTATTTCTGTTCTTTTTCTCGTTTTTTTATTACATCGGACCTGAGTCACCCCGAGCTAACTAAGCATACAACGTCTTTTTACAACTACTAACCACACTGTGCAAGTGGCAAATTTAAACAATTTGGGCAACTTGCTGGTAAAGCTAGTTCGACTACGCAGAACTCATTGGCATTAGCCGTTTTTCGAAGTTAACGCTCGTACTTGCGATTTAAAATTTGTACGTTGAAGTACAAACAAATGGTATAATTTTACTTTTTTTACCATTTTTAATTTTAAGCTTTGAAACTTTGATTATATAGCAAGTCTTAGCGAAAAAGATTTTTTGGCGATTTTTTGCGCGACTTTTTCACGCAATTTTTTACGCGAATTTTTTTTCAACATTTTTTTCGCAGTTTTTGTTTTTTTTTTTTTAATGAAGAAACGAAGAAACATTATGCTACTCTTGTCATGTCCCATATTTAAATTTTATCAAAATGGATTGATTAAAATCAAAGTTAGCGAATATTGCTAACACAAGTGATAACTTCGGAAAACATCTAACGCGATTAATTTCGGCATATTCGGATTAATTTCAAACTCGAAGCAAAAAAAAAAAAATTTTGTTGAGAAAAAAAAACCTGAAAAAATCGCGTAGAAAAATCGCATAAGAAATCGCGTAAAAAAGTCGGCTAAAAAAATCGCGAAAAAAAAATTACGCTAAAATTTGCTATTTATTGATGTGCATATTTATTTTGGCCTGAGCTGTGTGGAACGTGAAGTCGTACTGTTGAAACCACATGATGACGATGTTCATGTTATCCAATTTAGTTCAAAAGTACAGACTACTAGTTTGTAATCATCGATCTATAGTATGCGCCCCATAAAAACTAGCTCTACTCGAAGAGTGATGATTTTTATAATTTTCATCAATTTTATATGTATAAAAAAAGACACTTTTATTAGAAATCGAAAATATTCCATTTATTCATTTAATAATGGAACTGTATTTAATAATGGAACCGTATTTGATAACATTTTCAATTCTTGCTTGAAATTTTGTTTTAAAAAAATATTTCTATAATATTTTTTTACTAAAAAAATATTATAGAAACGCTTATGCAAGCAGATACACATATTAAGATCTAACAAAGTTTTTTTTTTTTTTTTTTTTGTTTTTTTTTTTGTTTTTTTTTTTGTTTGCAGTTATGAAATACTTAAAGATTTTTATGGTGGCACAAGTGTTTGAAAAACATACTTAGTCAGCTTGTTGTTTTTCCATACACCTTCTTATCAGAGTGCGAAGCGAAAAGATGTTCTTATGTACATATGCAACGGCAAAACTTACAGGGTTTTCATAAAGTAGGCCTTTTTGCATATCTTATACGAGTACACACTATGCTCTGTCTTCTCCCGAAAGCTTGTCATATCAAAATCGAATACTTATTTTTGCTATTCTTCAAATGGAGACATTTACAACTGAAAAAAGGATGCAGCAAGATTTATTACTTTTAATTTTTTGTTTCGTATTAAAACCGTAACGACAGTTAACACTGCACGAAAGATGCATTGATTTCGGGTAAAGTGTTTTTTACTTCACAAAAAGAAGAAAATTTAACTGCCTCTCTCACCGGTCATAGCAGTTTGTCGAACCGTTTGGGGTTTAAACCTGTAGCACCCCTTTTTATTATGACTGCGATAGTCTAACCAGAGGCCATTATTTTCTCGTACCACGGTAGCCGGCTATCGTGAAGATCTTAGGAGGCAACGCAGTGGTTGTGTTTTAGGCTCGGAGGTGCATGACAACCGAGTGCCGCAACCCTGGAGTTTAAGGAATGCTCCACCCCACACCATGGGGGAGAGCATGCACCATTCAGCATGTAATCGAAAATGGTGAACATGGTGAGGCAATCACCGTATTGTTAGGTTGTCAAGGCAGGAATCCTCGCTAAACATCTTCTGTTTCTGCCTTTCTCGTCGTGCAAAACTTTTGAAACTTCTCAAATGAGACGGGTTCAAAGCCTGCAGGTGCGTGTTTGGAGAAGAAAAAGGCTTATTTCCTCCCCCTCAAAATATATTTTGCTAATAAGCTATTTGCCAATACAAATGTTTTAAACTTCTATAAAAACCCCCTTTAGCAGATATCTCGTCTATAAAATATATAATATAATCCTTCTGTTAACTAAACTAGGCCTTCTAAGCTAAGGCCTGTAAACTTATTCTTTTTTACCATACACACCAGTTGTCTATACAAATTTGTGTTTGTCTAAGCATGCTTCTTTAAGCCAGTGAAATGCATACAATGCGATATGTTAGCTAAGCGTACATACATACATACGAATAGGTATGTACATGGTATAAGGAAATTACAAAAAAATACTGTCAATTCCTTGAGCAAAATTTGCATAAAATGCATAGAAAATAAAGCACTATGAGAATCTGTTTTTCTAAACAAAAACTCTTGGGTATGTAAAATATGCTTTTGTTAATTTCACAAAGTTAATACTCGTATCTAGATAAGATTTTTCAATTGACGCGAAAAGATGTTGTGACCGCCATGTTGTTTTGGAGGCGTCGATTAATTTTGGCCGAAAAATCATTCATAGCGACGAGTGGCTTGACAAAAATCGTGAATAATGGTCGACACCAACCCAGCTACCAGGTACACTACGTGGTATTGCGCCCATAAAAAAATACTATTTTCACCGGCTATGTTAAAGTGAGTCCACTACTGTTAACGAGAGTTGATAACTGGAATATTTCGGCCTAAATTGAATGACATGGAAATAGTCACATGTCGTCTATTTCCATATAATTCCAGCAGGATTAAGCTACGTTCCACACATCGAGCGCTACGATACCCATTCTGCATAAACGATTAGAGTACGGTTATCTCCTATACAGATGACGTGAATTGATCACCAAGATCGTTTAACACCACTAGACAGCTTTTTCAATGCTTTATAAATTCTTCGATGATCAATTGGTTAATGCAATCAAGAAAAATTGACCACGTTTAAAGCAGAAAAAAGTGCTCCTTCTTCAAGACAACGCACCGGTTCACACAGCATTAGATACGATGCTAAAATTACTTGAAATACATTTCGAATTGGTTGATCAGCCACCTTATAATCCTGATTAAGCTCCTACCGACTTTTTCTTGTTTTCAAACTAGAAAAATGGAGAAAAAGATTCATCTCAAACGAAGAAGTGTGTAGCGAAACTAACGCGTATTTTCAGGGGTTCCCAAAATTGTATTATTCAGATGATATAAAAAAAGTTTTAACATCGTCCTTACAAAGTGTATTGAGCTAAAAGGAGACTATGTTGAGATATAAATGGTTTTTGAAAAAAAAATTATTTTCCTACTTAGGTAGCTTCCATATCAATCTGCCCTCGTATGGTTTCCGTGCCATTTTTTTTTTTTTTTTTTTTTTTTGAGACTTGTAATTTACAGTACAAGTTGTCTGATGGTTGGGAGGTAGGCAAGGATAGACACATACATACAAGTACGTATACACATGCACATGTATTTCCGTGGTATTTTTTATACTCTTCACAAAAATGTAAAGGGTATATAGTTATAAGTTTGTGATTCCGTTTGTAATTTCTACAGTTTTTATTCGCTACCCTATAAAGTATATATATTCTGAATCAGAATTAATGGAAAAGTCGATTAAGCGATGTCCGTCTGCCCACTGTTGAAATACCGTTTCTGAGAAAACCATTACACTTAGAAAGTTTTTTCTTTCACAACTCTTTTACCCCATCGATTCATGGGTTTGCTATTGAAATTCAGTAATATCGGTTCACGTATAGCTGAGATATATTTAAAATTCTGGAAAAAGCCATTTTTTACAATTTTGTATGAACATTTTGGAAAAAAAAATGATTTGTTTTGCTTCAAACTTCACACACTCATTAAACATGGGGACTAAAAAGGCAAAAACAAAATTTCGTCAGATATTGGTCTATATATGTACATATACCCGAGGTTTCTCAAAAAAAACTTAAACAACTTTTTTTGCATAAAATCAGTTTTGGTAATGAATTAAGGTTATATAAATATGGAAAATGAAAATTCCCGATATCGGTCCATATATACCCGAGATATAGCGTAAAACGGTTTTTGCATGAAAAAATTTTTTTTGCTTAAAAGCAGTTCTGGTACTAAAATAAGGTTATATAAATATAGAAAATTAAAATTTCCGATATCGCTCCATATATACCCGAGATATAGTCTGCACCGATTTTTTCATTAACATTTTTTTTTTTTTTTTTTTGCTGAAAAGCAATTGTCGTTATAAAAGAAGTTTACTAAAATAAAGAAAATAGAAAACTCCGATATCGGTTCATATATAACCAAGATATAGCCTAAACAAACTTTTCCATGAAAATGTTCATGAAAGATTTCTTTTTTGGAATGCTGATTACAAGGCAAACATATTTTTTCCCCGATATCGGTCCCTATATATCCGAGCATATTTAATTCAAATTTGTAATATATACTATAATATACGTGACTATCGTGAAAGGTATTTTAGATTCGGCCCAGCTGAATATACCACACTCTTACTTGTTTTTTTTTTCAAGTTGCTACTAGAAGTATATTTCAGTATATTATATTGTATATTACTTTCTCATAAGAGGTAGAATAATTATGTTAGAGTTTTATAAGCAGTTTCATTTATAGACATTCAATCTATGTAAAACTGTGCAATAACTATCCATACAAGAAAAACTCACAAACAATTACAACTACGAGTAGAAGAAATTTCTGAAATTTGTCTGCTTTGAGGGTGATTATATATATATTTTTTTCTGCAGTTAAGTTGCAATTAAGTCAGTGTGAGCGACGATATGTACATATATCATAACTAAAATAAATACAAACAAATATTTTCTAACAATTTTGCCAACAAAACCAAAATCACATCATCATCACCATCATCTTCGCCGTCATTGTCATCCTTTTCGCCATCATCAACACATCCTTGTAATAATTCTTTTAATGCATTATTTTTATGTATTCTGATGAAAAATATGTGTAAGTACACAGCTCATATGCAAACTACAATATTATTTTTCTTCCATTTTTTTCAATTAGATGTACAAAATCCATTTTCCCTGGAAAATCCTTTTCATGTGCATGTTTTGTATTCAGTAGAGAAAAAGAACCGAAAAAGAGCCTTTACACTTGATTTTGCATATAGTATGTGTTTTGTAGGCTTACTTTGGTATTTTTTACTACGCTTACTATTTTTTTTTTCTTCTAATTTTTATTCAAGAGTATGCAATGTATGTATTTAACACTTAACAATTTGTGTTGTGTTTTGTGTTTTCTTTTCTACTTTTTGCCAAGAAACCAACATCCATATTCATGCTTTGAAACAACCAACATACGAGTACTGTAAAAAGAGAAAAACTGAGCACTTTGCACATGAACACTTATTGCACTGGTTTCATTATTGCAAAAAATGGGGAAATGTAGTCATAGTGAAATGAATTTGTAAAGTATTTCCTTTTAAATGCGAGTACATAAAGGTGGTTTTAAAAGGCTTTTAAATACGCAAACATAAAGGTTTGCTTTGAGCTGAATTTGCTAAAAGTTTAAAGATCATCGTTTACAAGTTCCATAATTTATTAATGCCAATTTTGAAAAGTTATGTATGTGTAAGTAAGCAATAGATAAGAATTAAGCTGCTCTTTCGTTCGCTCAATCACATTTAAAACAATAACAAAATTTTGATTGTTTCTTTTGTTTTAAATGTTATTGCGCGAACAAACGAACAGCTTCGTTATCCGTCAACTCGTACTTAAATACTCGTAGACTTTCGAAATCTTAAGCGGGCATTGTTATTTACAATCGTTTCAATTTGAGCTGCTTGGCTGAAATCATAATGCAAAAGGCCGAGTTCTTGTGATCCAAGCGAAGTACTTTCTTTTAAACTCTCATATATATGCATTTCGTAATTTTATTGATAAAAAGTTCATTCCTTCCCCTGCACATTTTCATAGCTATGCTTTTCGTAGATCTTGCCTCTAAAAATGCCTTTGCGGATTCTTTCATTGCAAATGAATTAATGACACTCACACTTGTTCGTTTTATACAGTGCTTAAATAATTCACAACTTTATTTACACTTGATAATACCACTGTGTACCCAAACACTAGGCTTGCTTACTTTGACTTATGACTGTCTTGCGCAAAGGTTAAAAATAAACTGGCTGATTGCCGTCATCCTGGCTGCTATTTATACGTCTTTTTTTAATTTCTACAAACGACATGAATTTTCTAGCTATTCATAATGCTAGAATCAAATGTACAAATGTATTTCTTACGCATATACACATTCATACACATGCTTGCGAACAATAAGCAAGTTACAATAATAATACGAATACCGAGAATACAAAAAAACATCATTTGTGGCTGATTTACTTGGAATTTTACGTACTTTAAATCATGTATGTTTGTGTTATGTTTTTTTTTTAGTTTTTTTTATGAATATGTTGTATATTTATAACAAGCAGATCAACAGCACACTGGGTTAAAAGTGACAAAAATTCTTAACAATAAGTACAAAATAAGATGTATTAATTTTTAACTAAGCCAGTGAATTCAAATTTGTAAATAGTAGAAATCGCCAGAATCGGCCATAAAGTGGACGAAGGGCGCGAAGCATTATCTCAATATAAAAGTTCTTCTTTTTACTCTGATAAAAGAATTTTTCACTTAAACGTGCTGATGACACAGCAACACGGACTGAATGTAAACGTACGATTTCCTTCAGCTGACTTAAAATTCCCCCGGTCAGCAGGTTTGCCCAAAGCAGAGCACTCTGTTTTCTGGCGCATAGAGGGGTAGGAGTTCCTCGTTTGTTTGTTGTGTTAGACTTTCCAGGCCGTCGCTAAGGGTTAATTGGCAGAACGGGATCAACAAAGCTCCCGGAAGGTTCTGTTTGCAGACAATCTCGGCACTGACCATGGTTGTGATACCTGCCTTGGCTAAAATGTTCCGGCTGTGGTTTAAATCTAAAATCGAAGGCAGGGGAATGAGTTTGATTGATAACTACGGCGCATTGCACAAATTTCATTATTTACAAAAAAGCTATTCACGCATAAGTCAAATATCTCTGCATGAAAGATATCAGACCAATATGTAAATAATATCTTGAAAACAGAACATCAGGGTAACTGGATGAGCTCAGAAGCTTGAAAAAGTAATCGTTCGATGGAGATACGCCTAACATCTATAGACGGATTCAAAACAGCCAAGATTACCAGTACAACAACAAAACTTGGCAAATACTTCAGGAAATTGTTAAATACTCGTAGTTTTGAAAAGTTAAAAACAAAAGTTCTAGCCCTAAAAGCTTGCAAACTAATCGTGATGGAGACATAAAAGAAATCATCACCATTTGCTGTGCCTATTCCACCTGTTGTGAATTCGCCTTTCCGCCAGGCAAATTTATATCTACCTGTATGCATATAAGAACTGCCTTTTCTCTTCTAGACGATTTAACAACGATTCGTTAATTTTTAAACATACTTTCATTGTTTAGGAAATCAAAAGAACTCTTTCTATGCGCTTTTGTAAAAGTTCTAGCCCTAAAAGCGTGCTGTGCTTTTGTAAAAGTTACACAAACACACTACGTTGTATCATGCAATAATGTATACTACGAGTATATATTTGTCGGAATCATTTTGAGTTGTTTTCAAAATTCTCAAATGTTTTACAAAATCCGCTTTGGCAGTTTGTAATTTGGAATAATTTATTATTTATGTGCGTATGTACATATAATTTTGTATTCATACAATTAACTCTTGAATATTAGTAAAATTCGGGGAAGAAAACTTTGTCGACAGCATAAAGGAAAAGCCGATTGGCAAACAGAAAAAAAGCTTAAAGTTAAAGTTCAGAGGGATTTTATACATTTTCCGTATGATAAAATATTCATTTTCATTTAAGAGGAATTAAGGACTTACTTTTGAAGTTATAAAACGTCAACATGATGATACGAAAATGATTGCTGAAAGTCATTGCGTCGTTTGCATAATCGAATACGTTTGTGACTTTTATGAATTTACATATATTTATAAGTATATAAACATATGTACAGAAGAATAAAATTTTAACAAAGTTTTTAAATTTGTGTAATATACGTACATATATTATGAAACGTCACTATTAAAAGCAATAAATTATTAATATGCAAAACAAAAATTAAATTTTGCAACATAACAAACAATAACAAGAATCACAGTACGCGCCATAATTGATTCAGTATTTTTGTGTTACTTGGAGCTGCTTAACAGTGCAACCTAAATCTAGAGCGTAAAGCTTTGATTTTATACGGCAGTAACTAACTTAAATAAGATAGTTAAAGCTGTGACATGATCAGCAGTGCTCACAAATCTTGTTTTATAAAAGATTGTTTTAAGATTTTGATTGGATTTTGTGAGAGAAAAATCTAATGAAATTTGTTGCAACTGCCACTACATTTTGCTTTCACACCATCCCAAGTAAAGGCCCTGTTACATTATCCTACTGGATCGTGGGATCTACTACATAAAACATGTGTGCTGAAAAATGACTATAAATTCAACTCTGTGACAGAGTTTTTGCCAAATCGTGCGATTTAAAAAAATTTTATGAAATTTTTCAAAACATTATGGTTTCTGTGCGATCAGTGTGGTATATTTTGTGAAATATGTGAGAATATTGTTGGCGCCTTGAGAAAAAAATTTAACGATTTAAAAAACGTTTTTAGTTATTTTATTGTGTGCATAAATTATTGCATACTTGTATAATAGTGTAGCCTACAACTCCATTTTGAAGCGATTTTGTTAAGTCGGCCAGACTTTTGAAACATCTTCCCGTGAATGAACCGTACAATCGTGTCTGATAGTAAAGTGAAATAAGAAATATGATTTGAATATAAACAGCCAATTTGCTTAACATCTGGTTTAATATTTTTGTATTATTTGCTTTTGTAAAAAATGCAATAAAAAATGCTTAAAAAATTTTCTAAAAATGATGAAGTGTTATGGGATGTCAAATCTCTTACATTCACTCTATCCCCTTTACATTCATTTTATCCCACTTGCACGTACTATTTGAATTTTTGACAAGTCTTAATGCAAAATATGATAGTCTGAAGTGCCCTTAAATGGGTGTCTGAAAGCACCTAAAGCGTGATTACTAATGGCCGCGAAAAATGAGTAATATCAGTTTTGAAGCGAAATTTACTGAGAGACAGTAAAGCTTACTCTCTTACGCTCTGTCAAAATTGGATTATAAAGCGTTGATGTCGCGCTATTTGGGTTGGTGTCATATATTTTGTATGTACATGAGGATTTTTGACAGATAAATTACCCTTAACGGGCTAGTTTAGGTTGTATTTTAAGGTATACATAATACATACATGTATGCATATATTTTGCATTGTAAGTAAGTTTTTTATTTTATTTTACTTAAGACACTATATAAAACGTCAATTTAAAACAGCCACAGACGATATGTTTTTGCGTCTGTTTTATTATTGTAATTCCTCATGTATTTCATATCTGTCAGACATGAATTGGCACATGCACATTCACGACTGACATTGTCTATGCTTTTTATTATTATAAAAAATAATTATTTAATTTTTGATATTTAATTATTTGATCTTGTTTAGGTAAATATTTTTTATTTTTGCAGCTAAAGATCGTCTTAAAGGAAAATATATTTTATGAATTTTTAGCAGTTCATATAACCTAGGAGCAATAGCTATATTCGTTTTAATTTTATTCTTCTCAATATTAGTCAAAATTTCTTTTTTGAGTCAACTCAACTATTATTAATCTTCTGTAATTTACTCGTTGGATCTTTATTGACTAACTGATATTTAGAAATATCACGTACAATATTATCAATTCTTAATTTATAATCTTGCTTATACATAGCTACTGTAGTATTACCTTTATCAGCTTTTAAAATAATAATATCCTTATTTCTTTTTAAAAACTTCTCTGCT
This sequence comes from Thecocarcelia acutangulata, assembly GCA_914767995.1. Classification (NCBI taxonomy): domain Eukaryota; kingdom Metazoa; phylum Arthropoda; class Insecta; order Diptera; family Tachinidae; genus Thecocarcelia; species Thecocarcelia acutangulata. The sequence continues at coordinate 118,994,001 of OU612096.1, read as the reverse complement.
TCATTTACTCTATCAATCACAAATCTATCTCTACTTGTTAAAGTCATTTTATTCAAATGATTATCAATAACTGATGCAAACCTATTTCTAGCTATTTCCTGGTCTTCCTTGTTATCTAATGTTTGAACAAAATCTTCACCCTCACTTATAATTTTTAAAATCGGAAAATCTTTCTTTCTAACTGGCAAAGCAAATTTCTGTCCAAGTGAAAGAACCCATTCTATATCCTTTGGAAAATCTAGATTTGTCTTTAGCTGCAAAAATAAGAAATATTTAAAACTTATTTAAAACATATTAAAATAATAATTCGTTAAAATTTCCTCAAGCCGACTACTTGTAGCGCTTAAAGTTAACGGCTGCTGAATTGTTCGCAAGGCATAGAGTTCTAATGTCAAATGTTGAAACATAACAACATAGAACACACTCTATTTGAAATTTTGTCAGCTGACTTTGCTCAAGGCAGCTGTAGTAGGTAGTGGCAGAATTACAATGAATACAACACCAAATAACATCAACATGTTGTCTACATTTTGTTTGAAAAAGCTAGGAAGTCTATGTGTTTTTGACAAATTTATGCAAAGGAAGCAAAAGCCAGCTGTGCTTATACCACTAGCGTATTAAAGCTGCCTTGACTTTGCTCATGTTTTTTTACAGACGCAATGTTTTTGAGGTAACAGACGACATGTAGGCATTTTACATTGTGAAAAAAAACATATCGTGTGCTTTCTACTTTAAGTATTAACTTGTGCAAGTAACTCAAAAAAAAAATCCAAGATTTTGTTTAGTGTATTTTATTCGGCTTTCAATGTGATTTAAAACTTTTATGCATAAATCCATATTTTTTCATTAATTTTGTAGAAAGTTTTCGGATACCTTGCAAACTTTTTTTATATGAATTATTTGTTTCACTTTCCGCAAGAGACATGCTTTTACACATGCTATAATTAAGCAATTATGACATGCTTTTATGATGGGGCAAAATAAAACAACGTAATTTTTCCATAATTCAGTTTATTGCCTTTTCATTGTGTTTCATTAAAAAACAGAAAATGAGTTTTGTGCCAATCACAGGATATTTATAAAAAAAATATGATAACACAAAAAACGCACAAAAAAAACAGCAAAAAATGAAAAATACTGTTTAAACACGATGATATGATAAAAACAATCCTCAGTCAAGCGTTATAATCAATAGTAGTTGTAATAATATTAACTAATAATAAAAATGGCAGTAAAAATATAAATGAAGTCGAAAAAATGGGATGAATTTTGAGAAAAGTGGAAACAACAGGAAGACGCTTGTAAAAACAGTAGTTGTATAAATTGATTTATAGTGAATTGATTTATAGTTAATTTAAAAGGAGTTTACTTTTGAAAATACCTTGAAATAGAATGTAAGGTATTATGGTATTAACAGTGATTTGTAGTGGCGCTGTGGCTGACTATAACGACTTATGCCTTCACATGAGAAGTTGCCGCGTGGTTAACAAAGAAGTGTTACAAAAAGAAACTGTAAATTAATACAGTTAGTTGAGGAAAACAGTTAACCTTGAGAGCGAGACACAAAACTCTTGAAGACTAAACAACAATAACACCAAGCCTGACCACCAGTGTGCCCATTTTAGCCCTTTCGGTGCTAGATTTAGATTTTGTTGATTTAGCAGCAAAATCTTCGAATTAGCACTTTCCAATTGTTCATTTAGCAATCTTTTAAAAGATCTCTGTTGGCAAATTGTTTTTAAAGGAAACCACTAATGGCGTATTTTAGTTATAATTTTGCAAATTTTCTTAAATTTAAATCTTCGACTTAGCACTTTCCAATTGTTCATTTAGCAATCTTTTAAAAGATCTCTGTTGGCAAATTGTTGTTAAAGGAAACCACTAATGGCGTATTTTAGTTATAATTTTGCAAATTTTCTTAAATTTAAGAAAGAAACTATAAATCCGGGAAGATATTTGAATTGTATGTAGCAATTTTATTGCAGAATTGATTTATCACTTACGCAAATTATAAAATTTATAAAGAGCTTTTATGTTTCCCAGCTGTTATATGTCGACATTTCATAGGAGCTACCCTAATCATCTTAAAAATTGCAAATTTTTTTCTATAGAAAATAGTTTAAAATTTGATAAGTGCAAGTTACACGTACATTTTAAGGTAGAAATGCTAGACTATACGGTAGAGAATATAAAAACTTTGTATGTGATATATAATTTAAATGAACTGAATTATTATTAAGTTTGCTTTTTATGACCATTTACTAAAAATCGTTATTGTTCAAAAAGGGGCTACTCGGGCTTCAATATGATCAGATGAAATTTAAATAATTTTTTATATTTTTTCCCAACGTTTCGTTTGCTTTATTCAAACATCATCAGGGGTATAAATAGTATACTTATTTCATGGTTTTCCTTTATAAGGATTTAATAAATTAAGCATTAAATAAATACATAAATAAAAAACTGGACATCACATTAAATTTTTCGTTAAACTTGTCATATTATCACAGAGTAGTTGAATTGTTATTTTTGTTGTGTTTTTAAAGCTTTTTATGTTTGAAAAAATAATTTATTGTTTTAAGAAATTTTATTCAATGAATTAAGAAATTGTATTCAATGGAAAAAACTATGAACTCACAAAGAAAATATTTGCTTAAAATTCAGACTTTTAAATTTTAGTACTTAAACTTTTTTTAGCGCTTTTTGCACTATTTTAATACCAATTTAGCTTGAAATTTTTTTTGGACCTGGTCACACTGCTAACCGCATTTAAGAAATAATTGTGAGATAGCTGTTGTCCAGCTGTTTTACGACTGAGTACGAACGATTGTTTTGCAGCTCTACTTAGAATGCCATTAAGGTTTTCTTTCGGGTTATTTTAGAGGCGAGTACATGTGAACAAACCCAATAAAATTGCTTCAGAAATTTGAAAAATTTTAATTTTAGAAAATTTCAAAAATGTTATGAAGCTAAAAACGGAATGTAGGGCCAGGACACCCAATTTTTTAAACGCAATTTTCGTTATGCCACCTCCAAACACCCCTAATATCTTTTGTTTCAAGGTTATTAGCAGTTATAGAAGGAAGGAGCAAACCAAAAAGTCATTATCGCTAAATAATGGAAAAAATTATTAATGTACATATGCACATACATAAAAAGAAATTCAACAAAACCATATGAACATACAAACAAAACAAAAAATATGTTTATTAATATTTGCCTATATGTAGCATACGAGTGAGTATACATAAGCATAAAAACTTTTCTTAGATAACATATCTTTAACATTTAAGTAGTTTGTAACTTTTGTATCTTTTGTTGGTATTTTTTTCTTCTGCTAGTTTTGCCATCTCATCACGGTTGCCGGAGTAAAAAATAATAATAAATAAATACTCGTATAATGAAAAAAAGCGAAACAAGAAAAAGATGTACAAAAAATTAACGAAATGTTGATGCCTATTAATAGGTTGGCTTCTGAATATCCCGCTAGTTCGTTTGTAAAAGTAAAAAAATACGGCAGTGATACTTTTACGAAAGACCTATGTAATGTAATTAAAGTAGAGTCTATGTAATGTAATTAAAGTTGAATCTAGCACGCTGGACTATTGAAAGTGTTGGGAAGTTCCTTTGACCCAGCGCATAGGCATGTAGCAGCCTGTATCTTATGTGCCCTAGTGTCCAAATGTGATATTTCTTCGCTTCTTTATTTATAGAACCAGCCAGTGTCAATTTTGGATATGCTGATTCTGTATAGGTGCTTATTGCAATTATAGTGGCCTGTAAGTGCCTCAAAGAGAGTACGTAAGAGTTTCCTTTTCAGCCTTAAAAGTAAATTTCGGACGCTCAGCATCAAAATTTAGAAAATTTTGGAAAGATCAAGGCCATTAGTATTGTATCGATGTTATCGGACGATGAATATTGTTTATTTTCAGCTATTTGTGAAGATTCAAGCCAAACAGCTTCCGTTTTGACGTACATTTCTGCCTTTTTATTACCTGTATGCCTAGACCAATATAATCTGGTCCTCAATCGGCATTAAGCCACTCAAGTACTATGTACAATGTACGTATGTATGTTTACAACTGCCTCAGACCTTGCCAACTGATTGACGGCACGAAACTACTTTAGTTTTTAGGAGAAATCCATTGTTTTTAAGCCGTCACGAAGAACGGACGTTCTGTTGGTCAGCTCACCAATTTATTAAATTTTGGACTTTTTACTTATTGCTTATTGGTTAAGTTTTTTTGATCTGATAAATAGAAAAATTATTATCCTACCTGGAATCATTGAGTTTTATCCTGGCAGATTACGTTATAATTCAGAGATCACCAAAAATCATGTTTTTGCTTGAATAACTCATACACTAAAATTTGTAATCAGCAAAAATCAAGCAACAGTTCAACGCTGAGTAAAATCAGCTCATCTAGTCAACATTCTGAGTTTGTATCAGCAAAACTCAAGCAACAAAGTTCAACCTTGAGTGAAATCAAATGGTCTTGTAAGCATTCTGAATTCGTAATCAACAAAAATCAGGCAACAAATTCAATGCTGGCTAAAATCAACTCGTTTTGTAAACATTGCACATCCATCTTAGTGTTGAATAAAATTAGCTTCATATTTGTTGTTGTATGTATTTGAAACATAATACAGATATTATTCTTCGTATTTGTTAAATTCTATTTTAAGTTTCACGTACCAAATACAGTAATTTTATGTCTATATAAATTGTTCTATAAAATTGTTCTCTTTAATTTTTGTTTTTGCTATATATGTAGGTATTTTAAGTCTAGTTAAATTTTTTAAATGTGTTTTTTAAAAAAGTTCTAAAAAGTAATATATATGTAGGTACATCACTGCATTGTTTTTTGTTAAATTTTCTCCCAAAACAAAAACTCAAACGCAAGAAATCATTGCCGAACTACATGTGCATTCACCCATATTCAAGCACAAACAGCTTAACGATGATTGCACTTACATAGCGAAGATGTTGCTCATTGTGTTACTGATGAAAAATCAACTGGGCATTTGCGCGGCTGAACACAAAACCCTATTAAAACGAAATGTAATGTTTTTCATGTTGTTGAGCAAGTATGATTTTTTGGCAATCGCTCAAAGCCGTTCTCTGATATGCATGCACTTGGTTCACACTTAAACTACAGGGCTACTACATATACACTTATTCACAGAAGGCACATCTACTTTTCTAGATCACATATATTCTTACTTTCAGACAATGATTACGGATATTATACCTTTTACTAGAGCGCACTTTGTGCTTACACGAGCACACACTTAAGGATACCACAATAGATACAGACGAGTATACATGCATGTACACTTACACAATTTTTTGACTCTTTCATAAGTATCTCACAAGTATTTGCAAGTGTTGGATACATCTGTGAGGTCGGTGGTTGTTGTGTAATTAATGTCTTGTGGTTTTAATTTTCCTGTGTGTATTTTTTGGTTTCTTTTGTTGCGTTTTCCCCCTTTTTATTCACAGGACCAATGACTTTCAACAGCTCATAGTGCTAAAAATGATTTTTAAATGAAACCAAGAAACTAAAACTCAAATTAAAGATATATTAATATATGTATGTATACCTAAGAATACATACATATCTGTATTAGTGTATCTACGCATACTTACATAATTATGTTGTTTTATGTGAATTTTATATACAAAAAGTAATAAAATTTATTATTACTTTAATTAATGCGCTTGGAAATAATAGTTCCTCAATAAATTTCTTTTCGGTTTAATTGTTTTGTATGCATCAACCGTAAAATAACCATAAATTTTCTTAATTAATTATATTCTTGAAATTCATCTTGGAATATAAATAATTTATTTTTTCTAACATACATAAAAATGTTAAATAAAGATACAATTTAATATGTTTCAAGTTCATTTAGTCATTGTTTATCAAGAAACTTTATATGCAGGACTTAAGAAATATGCAGGACTTAAAAATCGATACATCATCTACTGACCTAAAAACTGGAGCGGAAGGTTATGTACTCGTACAATGTCGTAACAATATTTAAAAATCTGGCAATGTGCTGACCGTGAGAGTTTTCCATCAAAACTCAAAGCAATTTTTTTCCACGTTCAATAACGAAATTCGCTGAATCAGTTAATAACTTATTTGAACGCGAACGTGTTAAGCCATTCGTGGATTCAAACAAAAGTTTAGTAAAAATAATTATCAAGTCAGCTTTAATAGGTAGTGGCAGAATTACAATAAAGACAATACGAAACGAAGGACAGCTGTGCTTATACCACTACCGTATTAAAGCTGCCTTGATAATTATTGATCGAAAGCAATTATTTTGTTTTTCGACAACAACAAAATATGATATCTAAAGTTATTTTTTTTATGTATATATGTATATACAAATTATTTTTTCAGACAAAAATTTTATTGATCTTATTTTGGCTATAATTTTTTCTATTAAATACCTTTCCGTTCGTTTAAAAAACTGCAAGAAACTCTTACAATATCATTGCCAGACAATTATCTATCAATAAATTTATCTATGAACAAAAATGGCAAAAATTCTCAAATCTCTTACTAATCATTGCCAGAAGATTCAAAGTATTACGTAAGAGCAGTGTTGCCAGTATACGAATTTTCTGACAACGCCACTGCCAACTGCAGTAATTTAAGCTCGGCTGTCAAATGAAAATAAGCATACAATGCCTGGTTAAGTATTTAACAACGGCTACATGAGATGTTCTCTAAATTGTTAGCTGACGGATAATATTGTTATTTGTTCAGACAAGATCGTAGGACAAAAATTTATACATTTAAGTGACAGTATTAGAAAATCTGACAATCATGCGTATATGCAAGGTATTTTTTTTTTTCTTTTAGAATTACACAGAACTAAATCATAACAGAACAAAAGCTGCCAGGTGTAAGATGCAGTCTGCGACCAGTTCACCACTAACAGCAACATTCAGACCATCATCGTTTGTGATTCCGCCAGCCCATAAAGGTGATATAAAGTTTCGACAAAAGTCTGTATAGTATCCTCACTCTAAATAGGACACCGATTCAAACAAAAATGGGCTTCCTTAGAAAACAACATTTTAAATGAATATTTAATATCAATCATCGACCAGACCTATTATTTTGATAAGAAACTTCAGCAATTTGTACGCATTGCTCTGATGTAAGTAAGATCAACCATAACGATAAGTTAAACCAAACTAAGCACAAAGCTACTATTATAGTTTTTAAATAGGTTATAAAATAAAGCAATATTGCCAACTTAAGGTTTTTAACCTTTAAAAAAAAACTTCTCTACTTTAGCGTATTTCACAGTTTGTCATTTATTTAATTCTCTTTTAGATTAAATAAGATTTCCAACTACAAACTGTGAGAGACTTCTTGATGGGCATTGTCAGAAACAGCTGATTACTGTCCGCTGCACTTAGCGCAAATTGCTAGTAAAATGTTGGGTAGAATTTCAGCACCAATAGTATTTTCATATTCTTTAATAACTTAATAGTGTTAAAGGTATCACAAAAGAGCAAATACAGGTCTGTAACGCACACAGCTTTCAACCCCATCAGAATCAAAATCTTTGGAACACCTTATTTTCTACATTGCAATACTTAAACATTAATTTTAATCACGTTATTTTAGCACGTGTTAATTGGATAAGAAATTCGAATTTTTCTGGAATAAGAAGGCAAAAAGCATTCCGGGAACACACTGTATTTTTAAAGTCAATCAAAGGTGAGGGTATCCCGCACCATACTTTGATATAATAAAACGGAAGTAGTCTTTTAAAAAGTTAAACAGACAAGATCTAACAACTTCTCATCGAATTTTCCTTACTAATGTTGTTTCAATCAATTTTATCGTTTGCTATAATCAATCGCTAATTCTCAGGCCTTCATATTAATGCCTAATAGCCTTTTACCTAACCTCAAGTCAAATAGTCAAGCCGTAAACAGTAGAGTCCGAGAAAAGTGCAATTATGCAAAAAAAAAATATATATATATATATATAAGTATATATAACTACAAAAATTATAAATAGCTTGTTTTCTATGTTTCCCAGCTATCTATATGTCGACATTTCATAGTAACTACCCTAATCATCAGTAGACTTTGGAAATTCTTTGAAAGATATTCTCAAACATTCAACTTTTTATCCCAGCAATATAAATAAATTGCTGAGAATTTAAAAGAAAAATGTTCTAATAATATCTGTCAAAACACAAAAAACAAGCCTTTTCATTTATTCACCTCTCTAACATTTCTTTACACCTTTCAAACAAATGAACAACCGTTGGTTGCTACGATTTGCTTTTTGAAAGTATCGAAAAGCAGAGAACAAAAATTCAAAGTCTACTGATGATTAGGGTAGTTCCTATGAAATGTCGACATATAGATAGCTGGGAAACATAGAAAACAAGCTATTTATAATTTTTATTGGTATAAATGGTAGAAGCTAAAAATAGCGAATAAAAAACTTAATTGTCTCTGCTTTTCGATACTTTCAAAAAGCAAATCGTAGCAACCAACGGTTGTTCATTTGTTTGAAAGGTGTAAAGAAATGTTAGAGAGGTGAATAAATGAAAAGGCTTGTTTTTTGTGTTTTGACAGATATTATTAGAACATTTTTCTTTTAAATTCTCAGCAATTTATTTATATTGCTGGGATATAAAGTTGAATGTTTGAGAATATCTTTCAAAAAATTTCCAAAGTCTACTGATGATTAGGGTAGTTCCTATGAAATGTCGACATATAGATAGCTGGGAAACATAGAAAACAAGCTATTTATAATTTTTATTGGTATAAATGGTAGAAGCTAAAAATAGCGAATAAAAAACTTAATTGTTTATATATAACTACATATAAATAAATTCTAAATAAACAGTTTTCCTTTTTTGTTTTAGTAAGTGCTTACTTGTGTTACTAATTCTTATTATGGTAACGAAAATTTCAAGAATTTAATGCCAAACTTTATTTAGTTAGATAGTGTTCAAGCAATTTAAACTTTTATTCGTTGAAAATTCATGGCATTGGTAAAAATGTGTCAGGCACGCCAACATCATTGCTCCTGTTTTACATCTCACATATTTCATTTCAACTTGGTCTGTGGTTATGACATTAACTTTACATATTCTGGTTGAAGTACTCGTACATCAATGTACAAGTAGAAGTGTAAATTTATGTTGGTATTTAATAGCAGATAGCGTTTGTACGATTGTGCTCATCTTTATGTGTATTTGAGGGAGGGATTGTAGATAATAAAGTAACTGCAATGTTATCATGTTACCCAGCAGACAAAACCTTTAAAATGCTTTAGTTACAAAATAAATACATACATAACGTCGTAGTTGCTTGAGTTTTTGCAAGGAGCGGACCTATTAACAAAATTGTTGTTTCTTTTCAAATTTTATTTTAAATTTAATGAATTGTAATAACGTTGTATGCCTTCTAAATGTTGAATATTGTTTAATACTAATATAGTTTATCGGCCCTGAGGGCTTAAGAAAATTTTGCTAAACCAATATTCTTGATATATTTTTAATTAATTGAAAGAACCAAATGGCTTTTGGTTAAATATTGTTAGTAATACAATTAAGGGTAACAAAATGGTTTCCAAGTGAATTCATTATTATCACACAAATATACGTGTACATACATATATAGATAAAGATTGTCTTAAATTTAAAATATATTCGTAGAATATTTTAATTATTCTTTATATTCTGAGCACATATCTATATACAAAAAAATGCTGGTTAATTAAAAAAATGTCTTAACATACAGCATACAGCCAGCATAATTTTTAACAAATTACATTCGAAACTTAAACTTTTTTAATGTAAAACATATTTCAATTTACTTTAAACGTTTCAATGTAACTCATTCTTAAAGTCATAAACAGCACACTGTCGTACATAGAGATGTGCATATTAAGTTTGTTTAAACGTTAATTAATTAAAATGTATTCATTGTTTTCACTCAACCGAAAACAAAAACAATGCGGGTAGTTAAACAATAAACAAAGTCAGAGTAATTATTACAACACCTACATAAACAATATTAATTAACTTACAACATCTCTCATATATTGTAATATTTACAGGGTGGTTCAAGTACAAGCATCTTGGAAAAATTTTAATTAAATCAACTAAACTTTAATAATATATCCGCCATATACAGGATGTACCAGAACTCAACGTCAAGCCGAAACACGAAAAATCAGAAAAGATCTAAAAAAATAAAAGGTCTTGTGCGAATAAAAAACATTTGAATTTAATGTTTTTTTTTATAAATTTTTTTCTGATTTTTCTCATGATGGTTACCAGGGTTGTCAACTATTTATAACCGAAACGCGACGTGAACCAATCCAAAAAGGGAAAAAACAATAATTATACAAAATCACAAAAAAAAATAACGTAAACAGTTAAAGTTTGAAGATTAAGACAAAATATCAGATACAAAAATTTAAATAAAATTTTAAAAACAATCTTAAAATTTAAATCTTCTTTTTCATTTCTAAAGTTGACCAACATAAAAGAGTCTATAAAATACTACTAAAGCAATATTTTGGAATATGAAGTATTAAAACATGATCAATCTAGGATTGCCAGTTTTCAAATCATGTTTATTTTCTAGCCATATAATATTTCGACTTACATCAGCTGGAATATTATAATATTTTATTATAATATTTATTCCGTTGTACGCTCTCATTTTATATGAATTTATTATATTATATTTACCAGTAAACATAAAAACAATTGTAGATACGGTAAAAGTAAGTGTATAAAAAGCGCCACTTTTAGGGTACTGAAAAGCGCTAAAACTATCGTGAATGACGCTAAATTGGCAACCGTGATGGTTACAATCAATCTTGTCGCCCTCAGTCGTAAAGCAGCTCTGGGTTGGGGAATAGCTCTTGCGTCATCGTAATTATTTCTTAAGTGCGGTTAGGCTTTTTCTTGTTATTTGCCTCAACTAACTATATTAGTTTAGTTTTCACTAACTATATTAGTTTACTTCTTATGTGAAGGCATAAGTCGTTATAGTTAGCCACAGCGCTGCTACAAATTACTGTTAATACCATCGTGGGCATAAGATCTTTGTTGCTCCGCCCATGCTGTGCATCCTATACTTTGCAAATTTATTTGCAATAGTTAAATAAATAAATAATAATCTTGTCGCACTGTTTCAGCTTGACGTTTTGTTCTGGGACACCCTGTATAGCATACATATTGGTCCCGATAATAAATATTAAGGGACGGTATAAGCAGTTTGGTAGGAAATTGGTATAAAGAAAGATTGGGAATAAAAACTTCTATGGTGAATTACGAGTATATATTACATTTTTTGACACTTATCGCAAATTTGGGAGTAGGGAATAAGCAGTTTATGGAGAAATTTACTTTCCTATTCGCACCAAATTGGTATCACTACATATTAGAGCTAAAATTCTCTATTGTGAATGCTTTGAAAGTGAAGTTTGTCATTGCTTACAAATAAATTGTAATTATGGACGAACAGAATCGTACCATATGGATTGCAGTGCGGATTTTACAGATTTAAGCTCCCTTGTCGTTAAGTGAAATGTTCTTTAAAGATTTCAAGATTATAAATTTTACATAAAAACAAATTCCGACACCAACTAAAAGTGTTGAACAGGAAAAACTGCCTCTTAGCGGTAAGTTGTCGTAGTGAAAACTACAGTTCTAGACTGCTACCAAAGTCAAAATCAACAAATGATTAAATAAAATGCATTTAGATCGTCCTGTATACAAACACTTCTTTTTATTATCGCGTTTAGTATAAAATGTTAATATCAGGAGTAGGAATTTCAAGCAATTTAAGAAATTTTAAATATGTTTATATTTGCTTGTTTATTAGCTCAGTATTTGAAAAGCCAATTCTTTGTAGATTATAGATTTTAATAAGAGTAACCTAAAAAAAAGTACACGTTACAAGCAGCAACCCAAAATTAACCATAATTTGTATTTAATTCGTTGAATTTCCTATCCCTGACATTGTTAAAACAATCTCAATGCAATCTTATGATTAAATGTATTTGAAAAAAAAAACGTTTGTAAACTGAATTCAATGATTTGATAACCGGAGCCAATTTGTCTGCGTCTAAAATGGAAACTCGAATAATTGAAACTTTATGACGGTAGATAAATGAGCTTGACTGTATACATACACATAAATATGTATTTAAATAGAAACTTTTAAACAAAAGCAACATTTAAAATACCACTTTGTTGTGTTCAACCAATTCAAGCTGTTCAATAGGCAAACGGCCGTTCTCTGTATGCCCTAGGCCGGCCCGCTTTTGTATACCAGTATTAAGATACAAAGCGTTTATACAACAGCTAACAGTATTTCATTTATAAATAAGTTATTAAAGTGATTAATTTGTCATTTAAATGGACATTAATATTTTATTCATATTCAAATTTTTTTCTTCTTCAATTGAGACAACTGAAATTTATCACCTTTTTGTAATTTATTTTCATCCATTATCCGTTTTCAAAGCGATAATTTATGTATAAAATTTTAAATAATTGCACTTGTTAATATGGAAAAAACAACGTTATTATTTTAAGCCATAGTATTTTATTTTTTTCTTTCTCTTTTGCCTTTTAACATATTATCTTTATTAAAATCATGAATGCCATGTGTTAAATAACGGCAAGTAGTATTTATTACTATTTTTATAATTATATAATTAAAACAGCTGAAGATTTTTTTTTGTGTAGCGCTTAAGTAAATGATACTATTGTTATTAATTAATATATGCACATATTAAATTTAAATTGTAGAAATAATAAACTCATTATATGGGTCATCAACTAAAGTCAGTTCTTCGGAATGAAAGTCGTCTTCCGTTTAAAACATGCCAGAGCAATTTACTAATTTAAAGCAATTCAAACGAAAAGTTATTAAGATAGTTTTAAATTTTAAATAATTAATGGCTAAAACTATCTGCATGTGTGAGCATTTCCACAGTACGATTATAACCAATTATTAGAAAGTGTTTAATACGCATATTTAATTAAATTGCAAAAATTTTCTGTTTTAACACCTCAGACTTGTATTCTTGTGCTATTCGCTATAATTCACAATAAATATCAGATTTTTTTCCGCAAAGGTTTTCTTCGTCAAATAGTTAATTTGTTCATCATTTCGTGCGAAATGGTTTTCCCTATAAAAAAAATTATACAAAACAGAAGTAGTTTCTTGTCAAATCGTGAAAGACCGCAAAATTTATGTTGTTATCATAGATGCCACATTAATCTGGTTTAAAATCGTAAAATTCTTCGGAAAAAATCGTCAATATGATTATTGCAAATCGTCAGCTAGTAAAATTAATTATTTTTGAATAGAAGATTTATTTTACGGCGTAAAGTATAGAAAAACAGGACATGGTTGCAGTTAATAAAAAACTACAGTATTTAAAGCTATAACAACAAATATATACTCCTACAAACATGAAGTTAATTTTATAGGCGTAAATTTCATTTAATAAAACGTCTATTAACACTAAACTATTAAATCGGCCATATCTAAGTCATAACAACCATAGTTCCAAAGTTTTGGATAGTTTTTAAAATGTAACATATTTTTCCGAAAATGGTCTCTTCAACTAATTTCTCTCTTTGGTTTTGTTAAGTTCCATGTACTCGTACCTCAATGCAAACTCACACATTTGCAGAACAGGATAAGACTAATATTTTGGCTATAAACTTAGTCATACGAGTAGAAAGTTACTTTATTCCAAAAATCTAGCATTTTCATATTTATAGCGCAAAAGAAATTTTCCAAGTTTTATAGGCTTCGTAACTCTAATTCGTATTAAATTATACACTTTTTAAAAAATACACTTTTTTGTTTTATAATATTGCAAAGGTTTTAGAAAAGTTAAAGTTTCATCTTCAAATTTCGTCTCCTCAAAATATCAGCACACGTTTTTACATACAAATTTCTACAATTTTTATCTAAAAATTTTTTGAGCGCTATTCACATATAATATATTTTTAATACATCTCTAACAATTACAATATATTTATACTCTAAAATAACTATCACATAATATTTTCATAAATATTACTTTAATTTCCTACATAAATTAACTGAAAAACGGAAGTATGAAAGATATAACTTTAAAAATGTGATCTACAAAAATCGTCAGAAACATACCTTAAATCGTCAAATCGTCAAAGTGCTATTTTCAACACCCAAAATTGTCAAACTGACGATAAACCGTCAAATATGGCAACTATGGTTGTTATAAGTTTTTCAGCAGAATACATTTGGAAACGTTTTTCTCACCAAACTTAGAAATTAGCGAGAAGTACGTATTTTCTAATAGTCTGGACACATGACGAGTAGCCGAGTTTATGGTACTAATTTTTTATGAAAAACGACATGAGTAATTTCTAATCCATAGCAGGAGGGAGGCAGCAATATTTGGACTCTGGCCCCTGACAGCCCAAGACATCCAGTGCTAGGAAGAAATTTAAGTCGATTTGGTTTTTTCTGACAGTTTTACACATTTTTCTGGAAAACCTTGGTAGGAAATCGGAGCCCAGGTGAGATCTAGTACTTTACATCGGAAACTCTAAATAGAGCAACCATGTTTCTCATGATGCCAAATTCGTAGCGGCTACGAAACCGCAATTTGTCCCCCAGCTAAAGTCTGTGATTATTTATCTAGTTGGTTTTAAATAAAAATGTTTCATCACACAACTGAGTAGTCAGCCAGTAATATTTTTAAAAATGAAAAATATACTCGTACAGCTGTTTTGATGCATCCTAGCTGTCTATATGTCGTCATGCTATATTTTTGTGTTTGCAGAGTATTATTACAACCAAGTGCATTAACGTCTACATGGTGGCAGCACTTGAGCAAAATTACAACAATACAACAAAAACAGGCAGCTGTGCTTGTCAAAAATATTTGTAACTTTTTTCACAATTATAAACTATGAAAGTACCTTTTCACAATTATAAATAATTTTTATTTGAATTTTATTTATGTTCACAAAATAATTTTTAATAAAACACTAAATTCACTTTCAAATATATAAACAATACACATTTTACATAAATGGCTTACTGTATTGCCTGTAGCAAAAAACCATCACATGTGATAGTGCTGCCACCTTGTAGACGTTAATGCACCTTGATTACAACATTTTTGTTTTTAAATCTCATTATTTTCTGGAACATTATGGAGTATAAAATTAAACGTTTGAACATAGTACCAGTTTACACACATCAAGTTTACCACGTAAAGTCTTGAGTTTGTGGAGAACGGGGAGAAGAGAAAAGGATGCAGACTTCACGGTACCGTCAGGTTTGAAATGTAATGTTAAAAAATATGAGAACTTAAAGCCAAACTTAAACTTGATGACACAAAGCGTTTGTGTGTGAACGTAAATGCAAGTTCAAAACGAAATTGAAGCAGAATTGATTAAGGAAACATGACGTGTGTACAGGGACATATTTTACGGAGATTTCCAACCAGTGTTGCCAGAAAATTTTATCGAAAAAACTTCACTTTTCAGAAATAAAAGTCTTAATTTTAGATAAAAGATCTTAAAATGTTTTGCTTTTGACATTTTTAACAAACAGTTAATTATTTTTTTTATCTTGAAGCAGTACTCAGGGGATGATCCCCACATATGCAGTGCAATGTACCGAAACTAGAAAAATAGGTTGTGAATTATTACAAAGAAAATATTATTTTTTTATACAAGGAGACAACAACAAATTTTGATTGGAATCACATATTTTTCTAAAATTTGAAGTATGTTTACCAGGGCAAATTGATATTGAAGCTACCTAAAAACATTTTTTTCCAAAAACCATTTATTTCTCAATACACTTAATAAGATGATATTCCAACTTTTTTATACCATCTAAATAATACGATTTTGGGAGTCCCTCAAAAAACGGGTTAGTTTAGGTAATCACTTCTTGGTTTGAGATGAATCTTTTCCCTTGCGAGCCATTTTTTCATATTTGGAAACAGAAAAAAGTCACTAGAAGCTAAATTTAGACTATAAAGTGGATGGTCAACCAATTCGAAGTGTATTTGTATATTGACGAATTTGGGTGATATTTTAACAGATCGCAATTTCAAAAAGAAACTATTTTTGAGTTTGTTTTATCATCTAGCGATAGGTAGCTTCAATAACAATCCACCCCCGTATGTTACTCTGTACACATTTGAGGTAAAATTTGAATACACTTACTGCCGATTTACCCAAATGCCCTCTACTTCGGGATTGAAAAAGGGAAATCACAGTACCATACGTAAATGCTATATTTTTTTAATTCACAATGTTTATTGCTCTTCAATATTGGGGGTTTCTTATCGGCTATATATAAATGTATTAAAATAGATTTAAGAATACAAGTTCCTTAGATTAAAAAATAAGTTGAGCTCTCGGGTGCCGGTGCAGCTTAAAGGCTGCTAAAAAGGAAGTGAAAATCTCTGCCAATTTAAGTTTTAAAAAGTAGCTGATGCGTTTTGAAAATCACCACAAAAGTACTGCTGCACAAATTCACCTCCCGCAATAGCGACAAATGTTTAGAGTTACCTGATGACTTGTAGTGGATTGCAATTTTAGTTACACGATTTTTTTGTATTGTTCAAACTTAGTTTGAACAAATTTTTTCAAAATTCAAATTTTATTAATGTTTGCACATGATTCATACATTGTTTATTTATTAGAATATAACATCTCGAAAATCTTAATTTTGAGAGAACATCTTTAAATCTTCTTGTGCTTGTAAAATCTTCAGTCTGGCATCGATAAAGTTAACCCCTATGAAATGTCGACATATCAAGATTCGCTATGAAACACAAAGACAGCTAAGTATATAGTTTTTGATTTGTTATAAATATAACTAAATATAATTGGCTGCAAAAAGAACGCTTTTATTAAGCAATTTAAACAATAGAAACACACTTGATAACATAATTGGTAGCCGAAGGCACTCAACTAGCACGTTTTTTAGTTATGACATTGTCGCAGCCACAACATCAAAAAATTAGTATTTAAAGTAGTGTAAACAATTCTTATATAAAAAAAACCATAGTTAAAATATTATAAAGATTAATTAATTCTAGAACATGTGTTGATTAGGACAAAATAATAAAAAAAAATATGAACTATCATTATGCCCGAAAAAAGAATATAGACACCAAAAAATAAATGTTTTTTTTCAAACGGTTTGTATTTCAACTAATGACAGATGTATGATTAATTATACAAAACAAGCAATAACACAAAAATATTTAATTGTACAAAACCGAACATATGTTTTAAAATTCACTCAAGATTATTTTTTGAAATGCTACGCTGATTTTGAATGATGACCAATCATTTGCCAATTGACTGTGCGGCAGTGAAGCCCAAATGCACACAGTGACAAATAAAACCTTGCATTGAAAGCAGGTATGCCAAAGTTATTACAATTGGTCTTTTTTAGCTGGACTTTAAAGTACAATGGGACCCTTATTTAAACCGTTCTGGTACTTAATTTTTTCTGATTTATTTTTGTGTAAAACTCAGAGGCTACGAAGAGCTTGTGCGTATAAAAACCATTTTAACTAAGTAAAATGGGTTAGCCAAAATCGGGTTGCTTGTGTTTTGCTTTTACTCGTTTTTTTTTTAGTAAGAAATTAACAAGTATTGCACCATTTTACAATCCTAATTATATGCGCGAACTCTTAATAATTAACAAGTGGCAAGGCACTTTAGTACATTTTTTTAAAGCAGGGAATTTCAAAGTCACTAACTTTTTAAAAATTGTAAATTCATAGTTCAACAAATAGTTATAAACAGCTTGTTTTCCATATGTTTCCCAGCTGACTATATGCCGACATTTCATAGGAGCTAACCTAATCATCAGTAAACTTTGGAAATTTTTGATAGATATTCTCAAACAATTGAGTTTCTTATTCGCTATTTTAGCTTCTAACATTTATACCAATAAAAAATTATAAATAGCTTGTTTTCCATGCTTCCCAGCTATCTATACGTCGACAGGCTACCGATGATTAGGGTACCTCCTATGAAATGTCGACATATAGAAATATAGAAAACAAGCTATTTATAATTTTTTATTAGTATAAATATTAGAAGAAGTAAATAAAAAACTCAATTGTTTGATATTCTCAAACATTAAACTTTATATCCCAACAATCTTAAAAAAAAAAATATTGAGAAATTAAGAAGAAAAATTAGAGCTTCCCAGACGGCCCAGCAGTACATTTCAATGATCGATCACTTTCGTTCAGTTATAAAAGACAGATCCGTTCGTTCATTTCGTTTAATCCGTCAATTTGAACGAATGGCACAGCGCCAACACTAAAATTTTCCAACACAACACAACTCTGTAAAATAAAGAAACCAAGATAGCGAAATAAAAAACGTGAACGTGACAAAAATTACACGTTTAACGTGGTTTTTAATAAAAACCATTTAGATCTGAGGAATTTTGATTGGTTACAAACTCTATTTCATGTCAGATAAAGTCAAAGAATATAAAAAAACAACCCAACTTTTGTTAAACAAGAGATTATGGCATTAAAAAAGACCAAAATATATTTGAACGAAAGCTATACCAATTAAATAGTATGCTCTTGAACTAAAAGTGGTCAGTTGAATGACAGGCTCACGTCGTTGAATTAGATGTTACATTCAATTTAACCCGTTCGTTCATGAACGACACGGCTTTATGTCTAATATGGATACCTATCCAAAGATTAAAAACAGCTTTAACTAATTTAATTCCAACATTTTAAATGCTGCAATAGAGTTTGTTTTAGTCTTTCGTGTTGTTATAGTTAACACTCCTCCTCATGATAACCTATTTTCCTAGTTCCAGTACAATGCGCTGCATATGTAGGGGTCATCCATCCCCTGAGTACTGGTCCCAGATAAAAAAAAAAAAAACAGCTTATTTTTATGTTTCCCAGCTGTATATATGTCGATATTTCATAGGAGTTATCAGTAGATTTTGGAAATTTTTAAAAAATATTTCCAAAAATTAGCTTAGCTCCTATGAAATGTCGACATATAGACAGCTGGGAAACATAAAAAAAAATTTGTTAATATTATTTTTTAATTGGTATCAATGGAAGCTAATACAGGGAATAAAACGCAATTGTGTCATTATTTTTTACTGTAGTGCAAGAAATATTATTTGTTATTTTGGCTGACGGTTCCAGAGTTTTAATGAACAAAAATCGTAAGAATTTATTAAATTTTTGTTCAATTTTATAATTTTTTTTTAATTAATAAATTTATTGAATTTTTGTTGAACTTTATAATTTAAATTAGATTTTTGGTTTTTTGTACATCTTGGGTTCATGTTTTTCTTAAGTTTCTTCTTAAGAAGGATTTTTTTACAAAACAAATTTACTGTGATGAATAATTTTTGATTGAAGAAGAAAAGAAATATAATAATCAAACTTTCATTAACTGGGGGACAACTAGCTGTTTCGTAGCCGCTACACTACTTATCAGCAACCATTCGGATTTGCACTCGGGTCGTGACGTATCACTGCTGCCTTAACCAGTCAGCCACCGAGCCATTGAATTATTCTCTGTCTGTATTCATCCTATCTGTCTGTATTCATCCTATATTGAATCACATATGCATTTCTGTTACAAAGAATTTTAATGAAATATTTATTTGTACCTTTGCAGCACAATTTACAAAATCCAATTTTACATCCCTGGCTGGCAGCAGCATAAAACAAAGAGACTTTTCTACGAAATTTAAAAGGGAATTATTTGTTTATCTTTGAATTGAGAACAAACAACTACAATTTAATGTGGCTGCCGCGGTAGCAGCGTTCACAAGAAATTAAGTTGCCAGACATCACTGTTTTAGGGGCGGATTCAGTCCTCAGAACAATAATGATTTTAGTTTTAGTGTTTCTTTTGTTAAGTCTTTTTCTAAAATTTAATTGCAGTGAAACTAATAGCCGTTGCCAGCGGTTATAATACTATATGTTTTGTATTTTTTTTTTTTACATATCGATTGTTGAAACTACAATCAAATAAAAACATTTAAGTATAATAACCACTACAAAGCAATTAAATTTGATATGGTTTCTGTAAGAAGATATTCGATAGATCAAATAAATAGATAGCCCACCCAATTTAAAATGGGTTTTACTATTTATCTCTTAAAAAGAGAAACAACATGTGCGAAAAAGACATACGAGAGTATATTGATGAGGGAGGATGTTGAGTTTAAATGACTGTGTGAACCAAATGGTTCAATATTTCTTAAATGATGTTAATCCTTAATTACTACATTTGAAGAAATACATATTTATGCTTTTAAATGACTACTTAATACCAAATCCTTCTAATTGCTGTAAGAGGGTTATTTGGTCATAAAGTGCTTTATTGCTAAAGTGAAATTAAGGCAAAAGGTCTTCAAAGAATTTTATTATTTTTGCTTGCTTAAGAACAAAAATTTCAATACGTGTACAAAAGGAATAAATTATTTCTGGCAAAAACACATTAACGGACATGGCTTAATTTTGCAACTGACGATGTTTGCATTGGGGTTGTTTTAGACTTACACAAGTTTAAATCATAATAAATAAGAAATTTCTCAAATAATGATTTAATAAACCTGAAATATTTTTATGAATACGGCCGAATAACTTTCATTACTTTCATGAAAATTTCTTGTTCGTCTACACAGGAAAGTGAAAGTTAATTTTAATAATGTCGCCGAAGCAAAGTCACAAAATTTGCCTCCATTCTTATTTTATTTGCTTACTAATTAGAGTTGCCAAACTTATTACACATACAGATTTATGGAGCAATAGTTGAAAAGACTTATCATTATAAAGTTTTTTATGAGATTATCTTTATAAAAAGTCTTTATTGTTTTCTTTATATGCATTAAAAGGAAAACATACTATAATTTTTTTCATAACATGCAAAAGAAATTAATTTTATAATTATTATTTTACTACAATACTGCAACTCTGTATAATTCTTTATATGTGGCAACTGTGTTTAGCAATTTGTCATTTTACTTTCAGAAAACCTAAAAAAAATTGTTTCATGCAATTTTTGATGAAAGCTGAGTGGAAAGTAAGCAAAATGTGAGTGTATTAGTGAAAAAGTGTGAGTGTATTGCAACTTTCATGAAATTACTTTCCTGTGTAAACGCTACGTTAAATAAATGCACAATTTTAGTATAACAAAGTATGCTAAAACCTTGAAGTTTGGTTTTACAAAAAACTATATTTTTCTGAACTTTAGCTTAGGAGATATACTTAATTAAAGTTAAAAAAGTGTGACCTTATTCAAGTGACAGGCAGTGTATATTTTTTAAAACTTAACCTATTGACAGTATTTTTAGCCAGCTCAGTAACTTTTATTGTTTTTCAGCAAAAGCTGCGTTACGTTTTTATAATTTGTGCTATCCAGCCGTCAAAAACACCGCATTTCGTGTTAGCAGGACCTCGTTGTTTCTTTTTTTCTCGCTAAACAGTATAATTGTTATAAGTATGTAAATATTTATTATTTTCAAATTTAAAACCTTTTCATTTCCATGGAAGCAAAAAAAGCCATTGCTGTCTAAATTTTCTAATTTAATTGTCATTACCTTTTTCGGTTCAATGAATATGATTGTCAAAAGTATTCTATTTTAACAAAACCCAAATAGGGAATTAAACAAATGGAAGACAATAAGAAATATAATAGAAATCATGTCCTTTGAAACTCATCAGAAACAACAACAATTCTTTGAATACTATAGAGCGAGCGAGAGAGTAGAACAATCCTTTTATTCGCTTTGCAACAATTGTGTTTCAATAACTTGTAGTGTTTGTTTTGGCGGTAAGAATAACGAGGCCAGACAAACTAAGGCCTTTTAAAAGGCCTGATTTTACATAATAAGATATTACTTTTGCCGCTGATTAAAATTAACTTTGTTTTAATGAGCTTATAAATTTTTTTATAAAATCATAAGTTTAAGAACTTTGTTTTAGTCTTTCATAGCAGGCCCTGTAATAGGCTTAATCACTTCTTCTTTTTACCAGCAAAATGTGTTTCATTTTTATAAAACTCTCACGTATTATGTACATACGTATTGACCGATTTAACCACACATACATACATACATATATACAATAAATTTACAATTATAATTCATTTGAACTCTTATTCATTCGTCCTTTTATTTGTTCATTGATTGCTTAACTGAGTCGTATGTACGAATACGTGTTGCACTCATACAAATGTATTGTTTCTGTTGCGGTATTTATTAAATATCTGGTATTTTTGTATGGTTGAGTTTGTAGAAATAAATTTGTATATGTACAAGTACAACAGGATGGCAAAGGACATTTTTATTATGCAACACATACACAGAACCCGTTCGCTTCGCTGATCTTAAGGTTTTGTGAAATTGCATAAAATATCCTTTGTCAATAAAGATTATATTGAAATCGAAAAAATTTACTTTATTATTTATAACAGTTGCTACTTTGTTTGTTCTGAATTATTTTGGCTTAAACAAGACTTTAAAAACTTTATTTTCTAAGGAATATACAAAACTAAGTTCATTCATAACCTAAAGTAGAACTAATTCCAGATCAAAAACAATTTCTATACACGTATAGAGCAATAGCTCAAATACCAAGAGCACATTTAACAAAGATCCTCTTCCTGAATTCAGTTTTACAGCATGAAAAAATATTTTAAAAATATTTTACTAATTTGATTATTTGTTTTTATATTGGACCAGTACTCAGGGGATGACCCCTACATATGCAGTGCATTGTACCAGAACTAGGAAAATAGGTTGTGAGGAGGGGGAAAGCGGGAGTAGTGTTTGTGAACATTTGACTTGAATCTTCCAACGTTATAACAGACAGGAAACACTTCTGCAGGCAACTTGTTCCACAGACGAAGCGTGCGGCTGAAAAACGAATTCGCTCTGTAATGCGTAGTACGATTCCCCGGGCAATCGACCACAAATGGGTGAGCTCTAGACGATGAACGCGTGCTACGTAAAAATGTGCGCGTTTCGGGAACAAGATCCCTAATCTCGTCAGAGCAAAATCCATTGTAGTATCGATAGAACAGAGTAACGCATCCCACACTGCGTCGATGCTCCAGTGAGTCAATAGAGTTGGATACCCTACTGTCACCGATGAGCTTCTTCGCCCTCTCCTGCACACGGTCGAGTAACCCCAAAACAGACTTTGAGGCACCGGCCCAAACATGAGAGTTGTATTCCATTTTCGGTCGGATGTAGGTGGTATAAATAGTAAGGAGGTCGGATGGAGTGAAGTACATCTTACACCGTTTCAAAAAACCGAGGCACTTGAATGCTTCTTTAGAGATATGAAAAATGTGTTCATTCCAGCGAACGTCACACTGTATCTTCATTCCAAGAACATCAAGAGCATCCGATTCTTCAATATTTATACCATCCATGAGTACAGATGAAGCAGCATTAGCGGTCGTTTGTTTGTGCGTCAATAAGCAACACTGGGTCTTACGAGCATTAAAGGCAACCCTGTTTTTACGACCCCATTCAGAGACCAATAGAAGATCACTATTCAGTGAATCATTCATATTTAGTCTCTTGGCAGCGATCTCTGATAGGCTGGGCCTATAACTAAAAGAGTACGAGTGACAAATGCTGCTGTCATCCGCGAAAGAGTGGATAGGGTTGGAAGTTTGGTAGAGAAGGTCGTTGAGGAAAATAAGAAATAGGGTAGGAGAAAGAACGGAGCCTTGCGGTACCCCTGAATTAATCTTGAACTCGTTTGATGAGACCCCATCTATAACAACTCGTATAGAGCGGTCTCTGAGAAAGCTCGATATAAACCGAGAGAAGTCATCACCGACACCAAAAGCAGTAAGTTTTGCCAATAGTGCACCATGCCACACTCTGTCAAACGCTTTTGAAATATCAAGAGCCACCACCCTACTTTCACCGAAATGATGGATTGAGTGGCACCATTTCTCTGAGAGATATGCCATAAGATCGCCAGTTGAACGACCCTTACGAAATCCATATTGACGATCACAAAGTAGTTTATGCGACTCCAGATACCTCATAAGGTGATGGTTAACCATGTTTTCCATTACTTTGGAGAGTGTAGAGCAAATTGCAATTGGGCGGTAATTTTCGGGGTTATTTGCCATACCCTTTTTGGGTATTGGTGTTACATTAGCAACCTTCCAGCACGATGGAAACTCGCCAGTATGGTAAAGTATGCTGAAAAGGCGTGCTAATGGACGCGCAAGCGTAGAAGAACACTGCTTCAAGACCAGTGCTGGAATGCCATCCGGTCCAGGAGTTTTGTTTATATCGAGGTCTTCCAAAACCCTTTTAACTGCTCGCGCCCGGAAGAATATCTTCGGCATAGTTACAGATACTCTTTCGAGCTCGGGAAGTGGCTGACTGCTTTCCGGCAAGCAGGAATTGCTTGCAAAAATTTCAGCCAACTGGTTAGCTTTGTCAACCGGGTCTGTGAATGCTTGGTCATTCTTTAAAAGAGTTGGAATTGATGAACTAGCACTGTTCTTTACTCTCTTAACGAAAGACCAAAAGGTCTTACTGCCCCGAGGAGCTGCAAGGACCTTGGCACGAAGGCGCTGTTCGTGAAGAGACTTTTCACGCCTAAGTACCTTGGCACACGAAGATCTTGCCTTTTTGCGTAGCAAATCAGTGTCTGGTGTTTTGTTTAAACGCCAGTTACTGAATGCTTCCTCTCTGGATCTGACTGCGTTTTTGCACGTCTGATTAAACCAAGATTTTGCTTTTGGTTTAATCGAAATCTGCTTGGAGGGGATGAATGTTTTCATCCCTAGCAATATAATGTTCTCGACCATTTTTGCTGAAGCATTTATGTCGTTATCTAGAAAACAAAGTTTCCAATTAAAATGCTCATAAAATTGGTTGAGCTCAGCCCAACGCGCCTTTTCGTAAATAAATATTGAACGTTTCGTAGCTGATTTTGAAACGTTACGAAGTCCCGAGATCGAAAAGGTGGCAGAAATGGTGCAATGATCCGAATTGCCGAGAGGTGCACTAACTCTGACTTCATACTTTTCAGGGTGTGAAGTCAGGAATAGGTCAAGTGTGTTTGAATGGTGCCCTTCAACACATGGAATATACGTTGGCTCATTCACTAATTGCGCTAGGTGGTTGTGCGCAGCGAATAACTCGACATATTGGCCTTCTGGAGTTGTATGACTCGAATGGCGAAGCCAGGATGAGTTGTTAACATTGAAATCACCAGCAACAACGATTTCACTGCTCGGACAACTTTCTAGCATCTTCGATATGGAGTCGGAGAGGGCATCGAAACCAGAAAAGGTAGTATCCCTCCCCGCATTTGGACTTCTGTATAAAAACCCGAAATGCAAAAAGTGTGACCTGATTTTGAATTTAACCCAAAGACAGGTAAATTCTGCATCATGCATGCTTAATGGTTGCTGGCATTGGAACACAACTTCGTTGCGAATGTAAATTACAAGGCCCCGATGGAAGTTAAAGAGGGATAGGAATTGATTATTTGACTAAATATGAATTTATTTTTTGTCAAAATAATTTTTTGTATCATTCACCACATCTGGTTGTAATTATGATTTATTTACGTTTCTTCTTAAATTTAGTTCTTCATTCAAATTTCAATTCAAAACCTTTTTTGGTCTTATCTAGACTTAAGCTGTTATGATAAAATGCCATAAAAATTTTCTACCATAAACACTGATTTTTATGTTTTCAGCTATTTGTTAAAGATATAGTTAGTTCTAACTAAGAACAATAATTTTTCAAAGATATATATAGTTTGAGAAGCGCATGCTATCAAAATTAATAGAGAAAAAAAAACAGCGCATACACAAGAACACTGATAGGGGTGCTATGTCAATACATTTGTTTTCTGCCTGTGTAATTTGTTGTTTATGCTTTATAGTCTTTGAATACTTATATCATATATAGTAAATTCTTCTCAAATAACAGTAACCTTCCTTCGGCCATAAATAAAATGTTGACTAAAATTTGAACTTAAAGATCATTTGGGATCTTTAGTTGCTATCTGGTAAAAGATTAAGGAAACCTTACTTGAATTTTTTTAATCTATCACAAAATCTTCAAATTTTATTTGTTCATTGATTGATTGGGAAGACGAAGAAGAGAAGGAGATGATCCTTCAGTTACTCGGAACATGCCCGTCATTGTATAATATATGTAAGCGAGCGGAGCTTCAATAGCTAGCCTCTTTTGTAACGAGCAGCGGATGGCTAGTACAATAGCATGTAACGCTACACTAAGCGGCTTCCCACCTTTCCCCCTTTCCAATAACCACTACCTTCTACCTTTCCACTTTTCAGGCAAACAGGAGCAATTTAGGACACAAGTGAGCTGGAGATATATCAAGAGATCCAGTATCCAGTGGTCTGCCTACCTAACCTAACTTATTTCATTCGGAAGTGTTTTTTACACTCTAAAAATTGCTTGAAAGACCTTCTCGAAACTTAGATTAGATTTCCATGACTTGACGTTAAGACACTTTCAATTTACATTAAAAAAAAACTTTTATAAACAGATTCCATATTGTTACCATAATATTTTGTCATGAGAATACTTTTTTTTGTGTGATCATTGAGGGCCGTTATTACAACTGACGAATAGTTAACCTTAGAATTTTATCTTAAAAATAATTTTTTTTTTTGGTTATCCTCATGGTAAATTTCAAAGTTAACTTTAAGTATTTGAAGCTGTCATATTTTCTGCTGAAAAAATTGTAATTTCGGTTGTAAAAATGGGCAAATTTTAATGGTGACTTTATCGTTCACGTTAACTAATGTTAAGGTTAAATATCAAGAGCTTTATCGATAGGTTGTAATAATGGCCCTGAAAGTCTTTATTTTTTCCACCCTTTTCGAACACCAACATAAATTAACTAATCCTTTTTTATGGATTGAACCACATTTCAACTATTCCGCAAATTTCACGCCGAACAATCAACTTTCAAAAATCTCAGTTCTGCATTCAAGTGAAAGTAGTCAAAATTTTGACTACACTGTACAAGCACTACATACTTATTAAAGTTGTGTTGGACATCTCAGCTTCACCTACATTAAGTGATTTGTTGAAATAAATTTTTTTTATTCAGATAAACTTTTTTAGAAACTTTTTCTCTCTTAACAACTTCTTAAATTGTTCAACTAAACAGGATTGCAACATGCCTAGTTGTTTAAAGTCTATAACTTTCAGTTCTGGTTTTATAACTAAAAAAAACTATTCTCAGTAAATTATTAAAGAATACAGAAAATTGTAAAAGTTCATTTATGTACAAATATACTTTAACTTATTATTTACGTGAACGGTATGAATGAAACGGTTTCTTATATCGTTTTGTTATTTAAACAAAAATCATTTTTTTTTCTTTTTCATTTGTATTACTCGTACTCGTACATGCGTGTTCAATTCAATGCTAATGGAAAAATCATTTCATACGTTGGATATGTTGTATTCTGTATTCGATATTCAATAAACCGGAAATAATATCTGAATCAAAATTTAAATGAACGGAAGTAATTTCAACAACAAGCGCACTGGCAGAAATATCCTTTCAATGGACAAACTGCAATTCAACGACCAATATCATTCAAACAGCATCAATATATTCCAATAGACATACAGAAATCCTTACACAGATACAAATCTAACGTGTAGTGTATGCCCAGTTGGAATGAAGCTTAACGCTTATTTACGTAAAAAAATATCTTTAATTAAGCAGTTCCTATTTTTAAAGTTTAGTTACAACAAAGCGTTTGAGACCTATGATCAGCATAACCTATATCTTTAGCACATTGCGTCTTAAACCCTGGAATTGTGCTTTCGTTCAATGTATAGCACGTGGCGAATGCTTTTGAAACCACATGTCTTTGGTATCCGCATAATCTATTTCAGCTAAAATTGGTTTTCATCTTTGATGGCTTGGTCAATGTCATTCTCACATAAGCATGTAGCGATGACGCCGCTAGTGCATTTTCGGCATAATCTCGGCTCTCACACAAAATACCATTCTACCAAATTCGACTGTGTAGTTGGCTGGTGCATCTCTTTACCTAAATACAAGTCTCATCGCTGAAGAAGATCTTTGGATGATTAGCTTCAGTATCCAGATACCTCAAGGCTCTTTCCACTAAAACATGTCGTTGTCTATAATCGCTTACCTTCAGCCCCTGCAATAGATGAATCTAAGAAAAAGAGAAAATCTAAGCTACGAAACGAAAGTACCTGAGAGGAGCAGGTTTATCTTGGTGTACACTGATTTTAACAAATTATAAGAATAGTTTTTGGTTTGTTGTCGCAAATTAAACTCTAGGAAGCCAGATGACTTATGTTGTGTTGGGCATCCGCAAACCTTACCAAGGGTTAAAACAGGGAACCCCGGGAGGTTCTGCCTTGCTGATATCTCAGTGCTGATCATGGTTGAGGTGCCTATCTTGGCACTGTGGTTGAAACCTAAAGTCACAGCAAGGGGAATTAGTTTCCCTGATAACTTTGCTGCATACCGGTTTTGCCGTGGGATCAGCACAGCCCCCGGGAGGTTCTGCCTTGCTGATCTCTCGGCGCTGATCATGGTTGAGGTGTCTATCTTGGCAACGTTGCTTAAACCTAAAGTCACAGCAAGGGGAATTAGTTTCCCTGATAACTTTGCTGCATACCGGTTTTCGGGGGCTAAGAACCCCGCGAGATGCAGGTGTCTTGCAACAGATGTTTGTACTGTAAGGAACCAGGGGTTGTGGTTAGACGGGTAAGTTAATTAATTTACTAAGGGCTGATGTTCTTAATGGGTTTCGGTCTACCAACTCATTAAACCTTGTCTCCCATTGAAAATTCCATCTTGGAAATTGCACAGCGGAGAGATTAGAAGTCCCGAGCTTAAGGCAAAATGTTTCAATCTGTGGAAAACTTGCAAGCCATACGGGGGCGCTAGTGAATCGTGAACAATTCTCTCCATGAAGTTGGTTTATCAAGGCAGGTGCTGATGTAACCCAATTTCGCAATTTACGAAACGAAAATTGCCCATTTTTGGTCCGCAAAAGGCCTAACTTGCGAGAATGTCACCATGCCGATTGACTTGCATTCTCTTGAACGCTCTGACAAGCAATAACGATGACTTAGTCGTTTCATGGTTCTTATAATGATTGCGTTTTACACAACTGCGTCTTCTATCTTCTGTTAATAATTTAACGAGTTCTGAGTTAAATCCACTTCCGACAGGGCATAGTAATTCTGCCGTTTATAGATTTTGTATACAATTGTGCGAATAAAGGAAACGGACGAAGTTATGAAAGGAATAAGCGTTGAATAAAAATAAATGAATGATTCCATAACAACAATAATTATGATTACAGCTACAAGAAAATCAAAAAGCGGAAACCCTTTCACGTACTCGTACGTATGCCATTAAATTAAATTTGATTTTAATAATATTTTTAATAATCAATTTAAGTGTACTATATACGGAAACAATTTTTATCATATATTTTTTTTTTATTAAAAATCTAATCAATGACCGTAATTGATAAGAGTAGGATGAGAGGAAGTTTAAAATATTTAAATTAAAATTTTTTCTTTATTAAAGTTGGAAAAGTGTTTACTTTTGCTGCAATATACTATTTTACAAATCAAATAAATAAAAGAAATTGATTTAATTTTAATGTAATATCTTCAGGCTGCTTCTTTTTGATATCATGTGATTTGAAATCACTAAACGGTTTCAAAAGTACAAAAATATTTTTTCAGTTTGATTTTCCGAAAAGCTGAGCTTTTTAAAATATTTTATCATTAGAAATATCGCGAAAAAATTAACCCACTCCAAATAAAAATCCTCTCATTTTGAAATATAACTCAAGGGAAATAAAAGGTACTTAAGTAGATTTTGAATTTACCACCCCTAAAAATAAAGCTGTCATAAATTTAAGGTGGTGAAAGAACAGATGTATTGCCCAAACACTAATTTTCACACATTTGTATACCCTGGATATCGTTGCCACGGTCAGAGCCTTCAATAGGCGATTTTACCGATATAAATCCCGCATAATAAAACTTTTTGTCTAGCATTCACCGGACTGAAGTAAAAAGCATATATTTTTTTATTTAATATTAAGACTTGAATACTTGTTGTTAGTTCATTTTGAAGTTTCATTAAAAAGAAAAACGCTATAAAAAAATATTTTAAAAAATAAAAAATGTTTATACCCCAATCGCCTATTGTGCAATTAATTGATTCATGCAACTCAATAACTAAAATAACAATAATTACTCTAAACGACTTATAGAAAAGTTTATCCAAGAAATAGTTATAAACTAAAAGATATTTTTATAAATACTAACATAATTTGTTAAAAATATAATCAAATTCTTTGCAAGTCTTCACATTAAAAGGGAACTTTAATAAAATTTTAGCGTATTCAAATGTAAGTGCGCCTACAAAATCTTCCTAAAATGATACATTTTTGTTTTACATTGAAAATAAATTTAGGTTAACTAAACCATAAAATACAAAATATTAGTGCATTAAATTACAAATTAGTTTTTTTTTATCAAATAATGTTTTTACAGCTGTCTCTGGCTCTAATCAAGATTCGTATATGAAAAATCACTAAAAACACCATCAACGTAATAAAAATAAAATGGCACAGAAAGAAAAGTAATATTCACTTCAATAAGGAGCAGAAAAGTGAAATCCCGTAAAGAAGAAATGTGGCAAAAAAAAGGAAAAATTTTGGAATAAATGTGGAAGAAGAATTGATAAAGGAGACAGCAAAATGTGAACTTACATTTTGTATTGAAAATGTTTTTGAATATAAGGAAAATAATCAAGTTTGATAAATCGGCAAAACCGTTATAAAATGTTAGAAAAATATACAATTTCTTGTCAGAACGAGGGCCGTTGTAAGAAAGTGGCAGAGCGTACCTTCTTACAAAATATTTTGTTTTCAAAAAAGCATTTAAGTGTTGGGTTCTTCTGATATTAACCGAAAGGAATTTCTATTGGCAAATAAATTTCTATAATATGGAGATACTGAAGATATTGACCTTTCCTACTCACAATCATTTTAATGAAAACCAGCCCTAGTGGTTCTCATTAAAAGTCAAATTACAAGGAAGTTTGTCAACACAGTTGCAAATTTAGCGCCTTTCGCGCTAGATTTAGCGCTTTTCAGTATCTAAAAAGCCACATTTTTTCGCCTCAAAGCTCGTTTTTTAAATTCGCTGAAATAGCACTTTTTATACAGTTACTTTTTGTGTATCTTAAAATAGCTATAGTGAATTATTATAACTTAGAACGTGATATTTATATGCTGTTCATACATACACTTTTAATTAAAATATTGCAATTAACGCCTTAATTGATTTTAATTACCCATACAAAATTTTAATTAACTTAATTGCCAATTAACAGTTAATTGTTCTAATATTTAGTAAACTTAAATATACAACCCTGTGGCAACTGTGTTTAGTTAGCACAATGATACCCAATGAACACACTTTGTTCAAATTTGGCAACTCAAATGTAAACAAATGCAAACAAAAGATGGCGAGTCAACAAGAAGAAATATTCACAATCAAAATGTAAACAACTTTTCTGTCAGCTGTTGTCAAACGTTAATTGCATTAGCAATATTAGGTATGTATGAACACTCAAAACAAACTTTAATTAACTAATAATTGAACTAATTAAAAAGTGTATGTATGAAAAGCATATTACGCATTGATTGAATATTGTCATCTGGTATGTTTATATAAAAGTCATCCGAGAAATCATTATTAATATTTCTGAAAAATAATTAATTTATTAAAGAGTTTATTGATTTTGAAAACGAGGAAATTTACAATTATATTTATGTTTATGGGAAAGTATAATATTACAAATTCATATTAAATATGCGCGAAGAACGGAATACTCTGCACTTTCTGTAAAAATTATAATTTGCTTTTTTTCTTTAATAAAAATTATATTTTGCTTTTTTGTGAATATGTATAGTTTAGCGGTTTTTAGCGCTTTTTAGCTATATTCGCGGCACGTTTGGTTAAAAATAGTTGACAACCCTGTTTGTCAAATATGTTACGCCACGTCTAGATTAGCAATAAATATGTTCGCAATAAAGCAATAACGCCGGCAGAACAACGGCACAAAATTGCTTAAGCCCAGTTCAGACTATTATACTTTGTATTAATACTTGTCAAAAATTCAAATAGTACGTGCAAGTCTGATAGTCTGAATGTAATCTGTCATACATACGAAAAATAATATGATAAAAATTTGACATCCCATACGACTTTGTTGTTTTTTGAAACTTTTCAAAACGATAATACTTTACATTGGATCAGGGTTGTGTTTTTTAGCAAGCCAGCTAATTAAAAATTGAGTAGTCGGCTATTTCGTAACCGATGGCGTGCCGTCACCGATAGTACTTTTTGTCGTTATAAGAAAGCTCGAAATTTGGGATTTAGCTGTCGATATATAAATGTATTTTGCTCATGCTGTATGTAGAACATAAAATATTTTGGTACTTTTGAATTTGGATCTGTTTTACAAATTATTATATTAGCTGCTAAAGATTTTCAAACGCCGGCACGTCTACCGCCTACGACGAAGAGCTCACCTGCCGCCGTGTAAAGTTTTATGTTGGCATATCTCTCTGCTGAATAAATAAAAAAATATGAACAGCTGTTTTCTTCTCTACTCAAATTTTTTTGGTTTATATCAAGTGTGATGGTGTGAATGCAAAATCTAATTTACGTTAGAGACAGTCGCAAGAAATGTGTTTAGACTTTTATCTCACAAAATCGAATGAAAGTATTTATACTTGTATAATAGTCTAATCGGGCCTTTATTGCTTTGCTTATGTTAAAGGTATGGGAACACGTACATATTTATGTCAACTCATAATTACAAAAACCCCCCGATTAGGAAAGGTCAACAAAATTTTATAAAGAAGAAATGTGCAAAAGTAGAAGCAAAATAACTTAAAATTTTATTTTATCTACTTTTAAAAATAATCATATTTTTTAATATTTCAGTTCATGCAGTTTTTTCCTATCCAATCTCTTGTACTCTGGACTTTTAAAGTCCTAAAGGCAATAACACCGCTTGTAAAGCGTGATTACTTTGAATACACCCTCTTTGCACTAATCCGTTGAAAAAAAACACTTTATTTTAAGTAATAAATATTAAATTAATAACTTTTGCAAAAGAAAATTTACTAAAATTATTCTCAAGCAGAAGATTTCAAAAATTCTTAAATGACAATAAATTTTAACGTTTTGTGTCTGCAATAATTGTTAACGAAAATTCATTGACAATTATTGCAGCATCAATTGCAACCACTAGCAATAAGCTGTCCTCACTAGCAATAACACAATTTTGACGTTTGCTGCAATAAATGTTAACATATTTATTGCTAATCTAGACGGGGGGTTAGTAAGTACTTCAGTACAAATTCGGCGGCCACTTATAACTTTTGTTGTAATCACAGTGACAAGCGCTGTCAGAATTATTCACCCATGTATTGGTTGATGTTTCGTTGTGTATGTGGGAACAAGAACGTCGGTGAGATCGACTAAAAGTAAGTGATTCGTTTTCTTACGTTTACCTTCGATAAAATATTGATAGTGATACTGCTATTCATTTTGGTTTTCTTATTGCTTTAAAGCGCCCCAGAAGCAGATCTTGCCTTAGTTTATTCCAAACTAGAGCTGTTATTTATGCCGGCAATCGAGTCTTTAGTAACGGAAACCATGACTTGAGTTCTACTGGATGATGCTGAGTTTCTTAATAATTGTTGTGCATGGTTCTGTTTTCGGTGACTCAATAAGGTCTGTGAAGTGCCGTTGTTTTGCAGCAGATACCCGTATTGTATGTGACTAGATTTTAGTGAGCAGCAAAGTGAAGCAGATATTTTTTATGGATTACAACCACAAGCGGATGTTCTCTCGATTTCCAATGGATATCTAAGGAATTCATGCAGAAGATATAAAAAAGCTCAAACTCTTCAGCAGGGGATTGATCACTTATGTGCAAGCCTCATAGGGGCACTATTGAGCCGATGATGACTTCACCCTGTGGCCCACCATTCTATTACGTCAAAAAGTAAGTATTTACGTAAGTCAATGTCATATGTGTAGCTTAAAAGTAATGTAA
The DNA here is from genome assembly GCA_914767995.1 of Thecocarcelia acutangulata. Lineage (NCBI taxonomy): Eukaryota > Metazoa > Arthropoda > Insecta > Diptera > Tachinidae > Thecocarcelia > Thecocarcelia acutangulata. The sequence continues at coordinate 118,959,751 of OU612096.1, read as the reverse complement.
GAAACAAAAATTTTTTTTTTTTTATATTAAATAATATTTCCCAACCACCTTCGTATACCTCAAGCAATCTTATACGCATTAAACGTGAAATAGAAACCAGAAACTGTGAAACTTTAACTGACAAAAATCATACACAATTTCGCGCTCTTACGCTTCGTTTGAAATTTTAATACGTTTTATATGACATTCCGTCAAAGTGTCAATGATTGAATGAATGACGACTGACAACGTAGAATTACTTAATAAATGTACAAAGAAATGACGATGTTTAATGAGGGGCTTAACTGAACGCCACACTAAACACAACCCCCATACACACGCACAGATCTTGACACACTTATACTCACGCAACCGTACCAGCGCAAATTGAAAATGTTTTAAATATTTTTTTTTTTTTGTAAATGAATATTAAAACTTAAGCATTCAAAATAATGAAGACATAAGTTTACTTCACTCAAAAGCTGTACAAACAGACATACTACTCGTACATACATAGATTAATACATAAGTAGTTTGTCTGTATATTTGCCCCACCTTTATTTTATTCATTTAGTGCACTTTACTTCAAAATGTTAAAGTAAAATTTAAAAAAAAAACGGCAAAGGCGTTTATTTTTATTAATGTAATAAAAATAAATCTGTTCTATCTATACGTGTAAAAAAAGGCGAGAAGAGGTGCAGCCTAAGAGTCTAGGTTTCGATTTTGCCATATGAGCCATTTAAAGGTTTGCGTTTAAACAAATTAAATAGAAAAAAAAACTATTGGTAATTAGTAAATCTAAGTGGTTTTAATTTGTTTCCTTAAGCATGCTTATGAATTAAGTTATCCATTAATTATTTTTTCATTTTTTTTTTTTTTCGTTCGTCAAACAGCAGGATGTTTAGCGTTTAAAAGGCAATTACACACACAACACACCACTTCCCTAAATAATTTGAATATCTGTTTTATTTCTACTTTTAAGGCTTAATTATATTTTAAGATTTAAATCATGGATGGATTGAATTATTAGCTATTCTTTAATTTTAAGGTGTAGGCAAGATTTAAGTGAAAATAGTAGTTAAGGGTTTGAGTCTAAGGTAAAGTAAGTACCTGTGACGTCGTGTAAATTTGAAGATGACTGAGACATGGATGTACTAGTCATTATGTGCTTAACATCGCCTCTGTATCGCTTCACAGTCTCAGTACTGTAAGGATTCTCTGGTTCTCCGGGTTGATACTAGGATATACTCAGCCTACCACGGTTGTAAACACAAAAGAAACCCCCAAAGCTGTGTCTTGTTATTTTTTAAATCGATTACTTTATTCACTCATTTTACAGAAAAAAATTTTTTCGTGTTCAATAACGAAATTCGTTGAATCAATTAATAAATTGTTTGAATGCGGACCTGTAAAGGATTTCGTGGATTCAAACAAAAGTTTAGTAAAAATAATTATTGATCGAAACTATTTTTTTAAACAACAATAAAATAACCTTGGATATTTTTTTGATATTTATGTGTATGCATACAAATTATTTTTTCAGATAAAAATTTTGTTGGTATTATATTTACTACAATATTTTCTGTGTATTATATATTATATATTTTTCTTATCACTATATTTACTTATTCGGGTAAACCATATAAAAGAAACCTTGTTGTGTACACAAAAGAAAACCCCAAGGCTATATCTTGTTGTTATTTTTTAAATCGATTACTTTATTCACTCATTTTACAGAAAAAAATTTTTTCGTGTTCAATAACGAAATTCGTTGAATCAATTAATAAATTGTTTGAATGCGGACCTGTAAAGGATTTCGTGGATTCAAACAAAAGTTTAGTAAAAATAATTATTGATCGAAACTATTTTTTTAAACAACAATAAAATAACCTTGGATATTTTTTTGATATTTATGTGTATGCATACAAATTATTTTTTCAGATAAAAATTTTTTTGATATTATTTTTACTACAATTTTTTCTGTGTATTATATATTATATATTTTTCTTATTACTATATTTACTTATTCGGGTAAACCATATAAAAGCAACTCCTGACCTGCTACCGTAGGATGTTATCCAAACGGGTCAACACGGTGGATGTAATCCTACTAGCCAAAGCAGATATAGTCCAGTTCCAATTCGACCTGTTCTCCTGCCGCAGGATATCATCCGTACGGTTAACTGGTAGGTATAATCCGACACGAACTCTCTCTTTTTTTAGGATTAGCAAGCCCTTTTATAGTGGTCCTGTCACCACTGCTTGGCGACAACTACGCTGCAACTACAAAACGTGCAGCTTACGGCTGCTGTTTCCCACATATATTTCTCTAGCCTGCTCTGTCATGAAATTTTAAGAGAGTATATTGCAGTTCACCTTGAAAATTTATTAGACTCGCATATGGTGAATGTTATTTACCAATCCACCATGTGGTTTTATCACCATCTCATACGAGGATGAATGTAATTCAGCCCGTAGCATGAAAACTATACACGTGTTCAATAACGAAATTCGTTGAATCAATTAATAAATTGTCTGTAAAGGAATTTGTGGATTCAAACAACAGTTTAGTAAAAATAATTATTGATCGAAAGCAACTATTGTTTTAAATAACAACAAAATACGATAACCAAGGTTTTTTTTATATATATTTATGTATATGCATACAAATAATTTTTTCAGACAAAAATTTTGATTTCTACTATAATTTTTTCTGTGTAACATTTTCTGGCAAAATTTATTAATACAAAAATATGTAAACAAATTCCAGGAAGTTTTTTTCTCTATCTCACTGTACAGGTGGCAAACTGTTGTCCATGATAGTTCTTGAACGCACAGCAAACTACTTGCTGATGAGCTGGAATTGTTATAGCCCTCAAACCAGTGCAATTTTGTAAACATCCCCAAAATAGGGGCATGTGAGAATGGTAGATCGAAACTGTTTACATCTATACCCCGGAAAGAAAAGTATCCTACTTTGATATATGCTAGGCGTAATATAGCTCCCAGGAGTAGCACAAATGGGTAACTACAATAATAGAATTCAACTTATTTTCTATAAAATTGATAACTTTCAAAAGAATATATTGATATTATATATTGATGTAAATATATAAAAACTGATTGTTATTAATTATTACCAAAAACAATAACTAAAAAAGATGGCCGCCATATTGTTTTGGCCTTTTTGAAATTTACAGTTCCAGTACCAGGCAACAAGGCTTGAACTGAAAAGTTTAACAAATAAACTATCTCCGTTTGAGATTTATTTAAGGCAATAGCTTAGTTTAATACCACAAAATTATTAATCTTAAATTAACCAACCCTTCCTTAAAATAAAAAAAAATTACGACTCAACTATAAATAAGAGATCAAAAACTAAATGAGCCATAACGAAGCATAACATTGTCAACAATTAATCTACAAAATTAGCATTTTGACATAAACAATACACAAAGTTAATAAATTATTAACAACTGAAAAACTGAAGTAAATGCGGAATAAAAATAAAAGGTTATAAAGTCATTAAATGGAAAATTATTTGTACCAAAGTACAGTGGGACAAACAACTTTTTTTGAAAGTAAAAAAAAATTTTTTTCAGCTTCTAATATTGATACTAATAAAAAATTATAACTAGCTTGTTTTCTATGTTTCCCGGCTATCTATATGTCGACATTTCATAGATGACATAATCATCAGTAGACTTTGCATCACCTTAAATAAAATATTATTTTGCTTTAGCATTCTACGCTAGCGAATAGTAGAGCGATTCATGTCTTACTGACGTGTATTTGTCAGCTGTTTATTTCACAAAAATCAGAACAGAACTAGCGTAATACATACCATCATCTAATGGGGTAATGACTTCTACGTCGGATAAATAATTTTACCCCATCTTGTATAAAATTATCTTATTTTGCTTATCGTTTTGTCTAAGCTAGGCAAAAAGCTTTTTTTTAAGTTATTCAAATTACCATTAACTTAACCGTAAATATTTCAATTTCATTCCACAGTGCTTAGAAAAAAATGGCATGTAATGTGGTTTCAGCAATAAAATACAGTTGAAATAAACTTCCTACGATTACAAAATCGAAATAAAAAAATAATAATAATATTGTCAAACATTTCAAAAGTTTATTTTAAAATGACTTCATAAGTACACATGTATGCATTTACACACATACTCATATATGTATGTATATTTGTTAAAAGAAATACTGTTGTTAAAATTACAAATTTCACATGATATCAAATAAACTACGAAACCAATTTATTTAAGATTTATTTGTAGACAATATTTTATACTTTATTATGTTTATATTTCCAAAAGTTTTTACTCTCTGTCCATCATGTTCTGAAGTCATAATTTTCGTCTCATCATGTCATCTGCTGTGGTGTCTTTTTAGATATTTGTCGCCTTTTTCTACTTCTTCTCTGTCTCTGTTTTTCGTTTCTCGTTTAATAAATATTTATAGAAAAATCTGTTTATGGTTCTTTTATTTAAGTTGCTGCTGTAGTTAAAGTTTTGAATCAACGAACGCAAGTATTTAAATTTATTTCTTTAACAAACTGCAAATGACAGTTAGAAAACATGAAATTACTGTCAATAACTTGCCATAAATATATTTTTATGTACAACATATGAGCAGAAGTAGTTGATTCAAACTGCAAACAAATATGTTTTAACATTAGGGCGGTGACAATGCCCAAAGTAAGTTTTGTTTTATTTAAGGCAAATTTTGATAAGATGGGAGTTGAATTCAATACAAAATCAGTTGTTCAAGTAAAAATTATTTGATTATGACGAATTTGTATAATAAAAGGGCAATCTGACAAATGAATCGATTTTGTGCTTTGTGAAATAAAGGCAGGGTCGATATCAATGATGTAAATTCGTTAATATTAAGATGAGTGTCAACTTGTGTTTCAACATTAGATGTCTTGAAGCAAATGCGCTATAAGCTGACTTGTATCCTCACCGAATTATTAAAATTAAACAACCTTTGTAAATAACTGTTATCAGATTCCCTTAATAATGCCACTATGACACTGAGGCCTTAATGTAAACTTTGTTATGTTTATGAATTCCGATAAATAAATAAAAAATTAAAAAAAAAATTACTAATTGTTTTGTAAATTTTAATTTTTGTTGAACTTTATAATTTTTATATTAAAAATTTTTTGGTTTGTACATATGTACATCGGGTTTTAGTTCAAGTTTTTCCTTTCTTAAGTTTTTTCTTAAGAAGGAGTTTTTACAATACAAATTTGCTGTGATCAATAATTTTTGATTGAAGAAGACAAGAAAAATAATGGTCAAATCTTTAGCTGTAAATTGTATATTTTTTAGCAGGGGGACAGCAGGCTACTTCGCGGTCACTACTTCGCCCATCATCAACAAATCACTAAATGATCAAAAGGAAGATTTGATCTTGGTTGATGATGGAGGCAGTAGTGACCGCGAAGTAGCATGCTAAGTCAACTAATAATGCATAATTACAATTTTGTTGCACAGTAAAAGGTTATTTCATTGCTTAAAGCCATGATTTATTATTACACTTAATCATATAATCGTTCACGGTATTATCAGCCATGTTCCGAGAAACGCGCGTTCTGAAACCGCAAAGCTTTCTGAAGGTGTTCTAAAGGCCGGGGCACATAGAATCCGTCGTACGTTATACTTTGCCTTTTTCAACTGACAACTAAGTTGAAATACATGAGCTTTGAGCTTTGTCACATTCGGTACTACTCCGTCAACGCGAAGTATTAAAGTTGAGCAACTTTCATCTTTTAACGTACGTTGAGAACTTTGACAACTATCTGGTAATATTTTTTGTATATTTTAATATAATTTTTCTTTCAAAAATTAAATATATTGACACCAATTTGGCGATTTCAAATCGCAATACCATACTTTTTGCATTATACGTTTTTCAGAACACCTATTTGGCGTTTTCAAATCGATAAGGCTAAATTTAAGCAATTTGCGTTTCTCAGAACATGTCTGTATGTATAGTGTGTTTATATACAATATGTCTATATGTCTGGCATAGATTTCATACTATACTTTTGAAAAATTAGACCAAATATAAGTGTCTATATCCGATCAGTGTTGAACTTTTCATGATGACAAGAATACCCCTTCACCAAGTGTTCGAACACCCACTTTCTGGCACAAACTACTTCAGTGTTACATCTTTAAATATATGCCGCCCTTATGTGTGCACAAATTATCGATCTCTGTTGTGTTTTAATTTGTAGTTAAATATATTTATGTTTGTAATGCTAAATGTTATAATAGCGTTATCGTATGGTTTTTGTATTTTTTTTTTTTTTTTCGTTTGTTGCAATAAATAAATAACATACACTGTTGTATATAAATAAGTTTTCATGTAATAATATTTACTGTTACAAGGAACGTAGTACATACTCTTCCTCTACATATGTATATAATGTACATAAATATTACTTTTTACGTACCATTTTCTAAAGCATTTAATGAGGGCAATAAAACTTTTTTCAATAGTTTTTATGCAAATAAATAAAAATATAAACATGTAAAAAAATAGTAATTTTTGAGTCAACAATCGGGTTGGTTCTTATCGGCTTCAGATAGCTAAAACTTTGAAGTTGCTCGGTTCTAAATGCTACACAGCTCATGCCGCAATGCATATTCAGCATGAGCGATTTGAGGGTATGCTCATCACACGAGAAATCATGTGGTCTACCGCCCGCCATTGGTCTTATTTTGTGAGCTTGTATAGACCTGCGACTATGTGGATAAGCCACATAAGTTCAGCTCGATTTTAACGTCGTGGTTATGTTATGTCGAATGTGTTTCCACAAAATTGCAGAACTTTTAATTTGTATATACATATTGGCATTTATACTGATAACTATTTCAAACGTAACATCTGTTTTGGTTAAATTTAAAGACATGAAGATCTTAACAACGTTTCCTTGTCTGAATGCTTATCAAAGAAATAAATTTATATTCTTGCATAAAATGTGTTCTATATTTGTAACTCACTATTCATTTCAATAATACCTATTTTAATATTTTATTACATGTATTCTATTATCTTAAAAGTTTTAAGTTTAAAAAGCATAATTTAGAATTTTTTGTAATTTTTAAACCACGTGTGATTTTAAAACCGCATGTGTAATTTTAAAGCCGAACATGTATGCATGTGTGACTTAAATCATGTGTGTGATTTTAAAACTTAAAATCAAATATGTGATTTTAAAATCGCATGTGTGATTTTGAAATCGAATGTGTGATTTTGAAACCGCAATTTCTTCTTTTTTATTATTATTTTCAAAATACATTTATGTAAAAAACAGTGATGGGCCTCATGCGTTTTTCGAGCAGCCCTTATGATTTCCATTGGTTGGCCCAGCAAACGTTAAATTTTTTTTTTTTTTTTTTTTGTAAGCATAAGATAAATCAATACAAAACGGGATTATTTTACTTCATTCGTCATTTCATATTAATTTTACAATATTTCATTTTTGAATCAACTATTATAAAAAGAAATTATTTTAAAAATGTATTTAAAAATTAATTTTATTAACTTAAAGTCACACAAACTAATAAACAACGGTGTTTGTTCAACATGATGTATTAATTAAGATTTACAAACTAAAGAAATTATATGGAATGGTAAGTTGTCGTAACACTTGTTTTTTCCCCCCAAAAAAGTTTTTGTTAAAAGTTTATAACAGCAAATTGTTTAAAAAAAGAAAGTGTCGATCCCTTAAAACCATTTCAACAACAATTCACATTTTTGAAAACCAATCAAACTTTTTTATTTTCAACTTTATTTCGCCATTCTATTGTCAGCAATCGTGCAGAACGCACTAAATGTTGAAGGCAATTTTCGAAGGGAAAAGTAGAATGAACAAAAAAAAATACGATACCAAAACGAATTCATTTCAAGTTTTTTTTTTTTTTTTTTTTTTTTGCTTTTCAAGAAAGAAAAGGTGTTTTAAGGAAAAGTTCAAACATTCTAGACATAAAAAGAAAGAACAAAATAAAAAAGCGCAATAAAAAACAACTAGTTTATCACGTCAACTGCTTGGAGTCACAACTTATTTTAACCAAAAACAATTTGTTAACTTTAATTTTGTTTTCGCTACTTCAACATAAATGTATTAGTTACGAGTAGAGAGTACCAACCAACAAAGATTATTTTTTTATTTTCAAATAAAAGAAACTATGTACGAGTATGTTTGTATGTATGTGATTTCTCTTATTCATGATTTTTGCACTGTGGCAGAAACGTGAAAGTAATTTGTAATAGAGAGAATAAAATTAGTCGTATAGGCGGCAGTCATTCAAACTTAAAAATCAAGAAACCTGTCTGTTCTAATCAAAGCTGTTGCCATATTTGGTTGGCAAATGCTTTCATTGTTTTTAAGATTTAAGGAGCGATAACAAAATTATACGATTACTTTAAGAAATTTCTTTAGAAATAAGAAAAATTTTTTCAAAAATCGACCTAAGAATTCTGAAAAAGAACTTTGAACCTTTCTGCGAAAATATTAGGAGATTGCAATAAAAATATATTACAGATCACTTCTCAGTCCAATAGCATTAACTTTATAAAATTTCCTTTCCAGAATATTATCTTGTATCGTTTTTCATATAAGTTCATTTAAATTATTGCTTTAAAACAAATTTTTAATTCTAATTTAGAATTTTTATGTTTAACAGAGCCACTTTAACAGAGGTATATTAATATAACAGGTTTGTTTCTGGGGTTCAAAATTTAAAATTTTATCGCCACCCACATAGATATCTGCCTGTCTTTAAGACGTGTTTTAAAAATCACAAGGTTTCAAAGCACTTTCCTTTTTAAAATCGCAAATGTGGTTTTCTAAACCACAAAATTTTTTACTTTTCGGTTGGTACAAGGCGAATTTATACAGGTGGGTGCAAGCGGGAAGGCGAATTCAGTACTATGTATTTTGTTATTGTAAAACATATCGCGAATGTCAAAATCTAAATTCGCCTAAGAGTGTTCAGCTGGGAAAATATTTTATATAAACGTTACATATAAACTTTTATAATTGTTTGAAATTAAAATCACAGATTATATTAGTTCGTCACTTTTAAATTCACACAAATTTCTTTAAATTGCACTAATTCATACAAAAAAATCTTTAGATTAAAATGGCGCGAAAATGTTTGTAAACTAAAGAAAAAAAAATTTTACAGTCTTATTGGAAAAAACGCGAGAAGCAAAAAAAAAATCACCTGAGCTGTCAAGTTCACCTAGTAATGTATTCGCCTTGACTTGAGTTTAGCGCTGAAGTTAATTTTTTCATGTTAGGTGCAGACCGCACTTTATATCCACAAAAGTTACGGTTTGGTGTGGCTGAGGAAATGTCGGACCCTATTTTTAATGAAAATGCAATTAAGGTCAATGGAAATCGTTACTGGGGGATTATACGCAGATTTTTGTAGCGCTAAATTTACGATTTGGACGTATCTGAAAAACGGGGGTGCCAGTTGATACCCTGCAAGAAAAACAAAGGATATTTAAAGGATATTTTGAAGGAAAAGTGCAATAATAGCATTATTTCACATAAAGCAGTAAATTGTCGGCAACTAAAGAAGTAAATTGGCCACAAGGATCATGCTATTTGGCACATTTAAATTGTTTAGGGGTCACAAGGATCATGTTTGGACCTTCTTTACAAAAAACCAGCAGATTATTTCATTTGAGGTAATGTATGTAGATATAAAAAAAAAAAATGATAGAAAATTTGTATTTTAGCCAAAATACCAAGTGGAAATAAATTTTATACCGTTCTTTTAAAAATACAATAATTTATTTTCTTCTTTAGTTTCCATTGCAGATAAACAAAACGAAAAGTTGACAATTTGACACTTAGAAATCGCAAAATAATTTTAATCCTTATTTCATTTCTTATTATTAAATTCCGTACATTGTTATTTACCGAATAATTATAAGTAAAAGTGTGTTTTCAGTGCCTTTTACCTAAAGCCGTATAAATCAGCTCAAGGCTTAACTTTGTGAAAAAGGTCAACCATCAAATCTTTTTTCATTTCAATTTACATAAATATATTAATTTCTTATACTTCACTACGAGTACTTTTGAAAATCAAAGTTTGAATGATGAAGGATCTTTTAAGACTCTTTTGGAACAACTCGTGTTCTTCTTCTGTTAATTTTTAAAGAAAAATATTAAGCAGATAATGCAGCTTAAAAATATATCTTATATTGCCATTGTGCGCATTGGATTTTATTCCTGCAAAAGATTGAACTTGCTAGCCAGTTGCTGTTGGTGCAAAAGAAGATGATGGCAAAGAAATAACAGCCACAAAAAGTAAGCAAAAAAAAAAAAAACATCCAAAAATATTAAAGAGGGGCACAACACAAATTGTTTGAGTTTCTTATTTGATTTTTTTTTCATTTTGTATACGAATATACTACTTATTATTATTTTCTTTCTTCTTTCGTTTATACTTCAATTGTTTTGCTGCTTGGAGCTCTTGGCATCATAAATAATGCATTATTGACGACAGCTTGTTATACTATTGTTTCCTTCTGCTGATGGTACCGGTGATGATGGTGCGAGCAACAAAAAGCAAAATGGTAAATCGCAAATAAGAATCCATTTCAACATTTACAACATCGCAAACTGAAGCAGGAGAGATTTAATGGCGAGCTGGGAATGTTCAACATTTAAATGTATCAACGAATGTAATCTGCATAAATTTGGTGGCTGCTGTTACTCCAAAAGTCAAATGATATTAAAATGAAAATTATTGTTAAGAAAAGTACAAATTATACAACCGAAAATAAGTTTCATGGTTTGCAATGGCTCAAAGTATATGAACACAACTTTAAGAATAATTCATAGAAATATTTATTGTTAAACAAAAAGGGGATACAATACTCATTCTTAAGTATGTGCATAAATTCCAGAAGGAAAATAATGATGAATATTGAATTAAATGGTGTTTCATTGGCTCAGTTCAGTGTTAGGGTCTTGTAAAAGTGCATATGTCTTGCAAAAGTGCAAATTAATTATTAGGGAAGACTAGTACTCACTCCCTGCAATTTTAGCTCGAAACCACAGGCAGACGGTTTGAGCCAAGAAGTGGCCTTCTTTTGTGCTCTGTCTATACCTCAGATTACTTTATGGTCTATACAAAATGAAACGTCAAGCCTAGCTGAAAATAAAACAAAAATCAACAATCAGCTGTTAAGACGGTTGTCAAATAAATCTGAGTTGCCAGCTCAAACTTATAAATGAAACACTCTCCACTTTACAGTCCCCTTTTTAGTTTTAGATACGAAAACATTCTAAAGCAGACCCAAATATAATAAGATAGCTGTAATCTTCGCCACACCACAACACTGTCATTATGGCAATTATAACGTACAATTATTTTGAAGAGCTCACGTTTCCCCCAAAAATATTCTTGCGTTTGGAATGTTAAAGGTTTGAAATTAGCTAAATGAAATCATAACGAAGATATATGATCGAAACTAAGCACTCAAATTTCATATTTGAACACATTCACAAAAATGTTATGTATATGTTCTTGAGAATGTGTTAGAAGAATCATCGCACGTATGTACATGAAAGTTTCGGCCGTTTTTCCATATTGCTCTTAAGAACTTGTTATACCATGTTCAGACGGTAATATGAAACACTTGGCTCGCTCTCTGAACCACGATTGCGAAACTAGGTGTTCAGACGATCGTTTTGGTTCTACACTGGTGTTTACATATACTTCTTTTTTCAATTTTTATTCAAATCTTTAAGTAAATATCCAATTTTTATATGTTCAATGGGTTTCTTTTGATTTTACGCAGATTAATTATCTATTTTTTCTTTGTTTACATTTTTTTGAGAGCTAGTTCAGATAAACTAGCGATAATTTATTATCAAATTTGGAGATGATAATAGTTTTTGCATGGTTCGCAACAAGATTCAAAATGAACCAGATTGGTTCGCTCTCAAAATTTTGTGTGGCGAATCATGTTGTTTCAATCAAGATTGAGCCGCGAACCATGAATGAGAGAGCGAACCTCGAATATAAGCCTTCGTGTGAACATGCTACTACAAACTTGTGATCTATGTTTCGGTCAACAATGTCAGTTATTTGAAAACAAAACGGAGAAAGCGCAACCAACATAGTTCCATAGTTTTATATAAAACTTTTTTTTTTAATTAAAGTTAAAGTGGTTCCTGATTTTTTAAATATGCATTTAAGCAATGAATCTTGAAGGAAAAACGAATCACGTATTTCAGTGTCACGCTCAGGTATAAGCCTATGATACAGCCAGAAATTCTTACAAAATTGTGTGTCAAGCGGTCTTAAAACAAGAAACTCATTACAAATTGTTTCTTACTCGAAACTCGTTTAAAAAATTCCAATTAATTTATACTTTGCTCAACTTAATCTCGCTGAAAAAAGCTTTCAGAGCCAGTTGACGGTAGCAAGAACGATAGAAAGGAAAAATATTAAAAGGAAGTCATTTGCATGTTGCTAAATGTTTGACTAAAAACATTAGCAAACATCAGAAACGAATAACAACAGAAATAAACTTTTGATATCAGTTGTTTATTTTTTTCCAAGAAAACAGAAAAAGCGCACACTAAACTACCAGGAACTGCTTTCGTTGGCTCTTACAAAATATAAATGTAATACAATTTCTGTTCTTGTTACTGTTGTAATTCATGTAAAGTTATTTATGTATTTTGATGGCAACATTACGTAGAACATAAAAAAAAGTGTTTAAAAAATGCAGAGAAGAAAAATTAACTTTTGATTGATTAATTTTTCAGGTTGTTGAGATGATTGTGTGAGTGTGTGTTGCCGTCACTGCTTTTCCAGCCACTTTAAATAGAACAAAAACAAAATTAACAAACAAAATATATATTTTTTTGTTTGTTTAGTAATTTGTTTCAACTTCAAATACAGAAAAGTTAAAAGTATGTACAGAAACATTGTTTTAATCCATCTCTCAGTGCTATTAAGTTCAACAAACTTTTAATGATCATAAGTCAAAATCAATTTAAAGAGAAATTAATCAGTTTTTCCTCATAACTTTGTCTAAAATCCAGAAAGAACCGAAATTGGTGAACAAACTAAGGAAATTCTAGTATTTCTTAAATAAAAACTAAATTATGTATTAAATTGGGCGGTAGGCTGTCATAAAAATTGTGCTAATCAACAGAAACCACTTTTTTTAAATTTCACAGATGGAAAGTAGACTCTCTATTTTCCCTTACCACCCAAGACTTTTCACAGTAAACTTTCAGTGTGTGAAAGTCGTGGAAGAAAAGTAAAATATACATGTAAAATGAAGACCAATCCCTCTTTTTTTTCGTCAAATATATGCATATTCATGTGTATGTATGTATGAGTGCATATATGTATGTATGTATGTATTAAAGTGAAAAACTTCAATAATTCAATGCTTTTTATTGAAAAAACTTTACTCTTGCAGACAAAAAAAGAAGGTCTGAACAAGAAATATGAATCCACTTTTAACCTGTAGTAAAAGAAAAATAGCAGAAACAGCAGGAACAAACAAAACAAAGAATCAGCAGTTACAACATTGTTTTGTAAGAATTCATACAACTTCATCCAACAACGACAATAACAACGGCTGCAGTTACATACTTACAATATACATAGCAACACCAAAACCCCAGGTCAGCCATAGTATAGTGGATATCATCTTGTTTGCGATTTATCTGTTGGCATGAGTTTAACAGTTTTAGCTTCACAATCCTTTAGTAGCACTATGGGGCAGCATACCTATTTTGCCAGCGCAGGAGAGCAAATAAACTGATACTAAAGAAGACTATAACTTAAAGGAAAAAATAAACTGGCTGAAATATAAACTGGTGAAATCAACAAAGACAGTATATTATGAAATACTGACCTTCGTGGCGGGAAAAATGGGGTTTGAAGCAAAATTTTCTAACACAAATTACATAGAAGTAAACACGACGCACCTTATCATCCGTCAACAAATAGACAAGACGAGAGGTTCAAGCAAACGTTAAAAAATAAAATTAAGTTAAGGAGAACATAAGGTGTGTTCCACGAGATCTTGGACAGTTCGGACTAATGAGAGTAAAAAGCAATTTACTCTCTAAAATTGTTTTTTCTAGTTTAGGCAACCTTCTATTTTGTTTTTAAATCATTTTTAAACAAAATCTTTTTTCCAATTTGCAAATTTTCTGATTACATTTTCAGTTTCATATGCATGTACACATAAAACAGCTGATTATTCAATTTTAGTCCGAACTTACCCAAAGAAAAAGTTCGGGCTAATTTGTACAGGAAATGAAAAAATTTACTCTATAATTTTCTCTCAAAATTGCACAAAAATTGTTACGTGAAACGCTTTTGGACTAGTTCGGACTGTTTCGTTATTCACGTGGAACACACCTATAGTGATCCACTTTGAATAACAAATTATCAATATTGCTATTGGCATATCGACCTGGTATGAAAATTTTAGTCTGACAAAGCTGTCTTGTTCTATTACCAGCCAATGAAGTTTAGCACGTAATACGGCAAAATACTGAAAAACGTTTACGCCAGGCGAGCGAGCTGCGATTAAAGACCACATGTCAGGTATTATTAGGTGGTAAAGGTGAATCGCACTACCATATTGAATTACTCGTAAATGAAAAGCTAAACCTTAAGTCTAATCAAAAATTTTCGATAAGACTATGACATACAAAGAAACTATTCACATCTCAGAAAATGTTTCGCCACCTATAGAAATCCAACAAGTAATATTAGAACGATACACTCCACCGCAAATTCCTTCGAGCATAGTGAGTTAAGAGTACTGCCTTGCAGAACTTGAAGCACTGAAGTAATAATCTACTTCAGTTTTGTTTACAAAATTTGTTGTTGTTGTTGTCTTTGGATTAGTATATACAGTATGCTCATTTGCCAATTGGCTAGCGCTAATGTTTAATGCACTCGCTATGTTTTGCCATGAGTCATCGTTTATTTGCTTCAGTCTGATGTTTTGTTTTGGTTTTTGCTATGAAACAGAATTCAAGTACTGTCGACCACTGTCGTATATGTGTTACAAAACTATGAAGAGTTTGTTCTGTTTCCAAATGTTCTACTGCATGTTTGTTTTGTTTTAAAGATTGTTCTAAAATACAGTGCATAGCTTGAAACTACTGTTTAGAACATTCTATGCAGCCTCTCACTACTTACTGAAAACGTCAGCATATATATTCATACATTTTTTCTGTTAGTTTTGAAAACATAATTTATTTGAAATGCTTTAGCATCCAAACACTCTTAACGTGCTATTGTGCACACTTTGTAACGAAATAGGAAATGCTGCAGTAAGCACTTCTTGTTACTATAGTACTCGTACATGTATGTGCCGTATTACACTTTTAGTTTGTTTTGTTGTTTTCCAGCTCGAATTGCTTTGTAAGCCCTCATCATACATTTTCTGTGTACCATTAAAGTAATGGAAATATTGCATAGACTTTGTTCTTCTTTCTAGTGTATGATTCTATTTTGAAAATTTACTTTTTGTCAATTTCTTTTTTATGTCGATTCTCTTAGTCTTATGTTTATTATTGTTATAGTATTGATTCAATTCAAAACCTATTCTCTTTTATTTTACTACAACTATTCGTTCACATTAGAAAAACTAAAACATACTTCTCTGCACAGACATGTGTATACAATATCCTTAAGATACAAAAAAAAAATAATACAACGCCTTATTGTTATACTTTTTACGGATCACTTATATGTATATACATATGAACAAAGAGGCTTACTTATTTATAACATTTTTAGCAAAGCCCTTTGCCTTTAGTGTATTTTTAGTAAAAGTTTAGATTTTTCCTTCTATTGTCGTTTTTGCCTTTCTTTTTAACAACTATAGGTTTATATTATATTACCATTATTGTTTTGTTGTAAATTCATTCTTTTAGCAAATATATCTGGATGTGTACCTAAGTATATACAGCTTGGCGCAACTAATTTCGAAGGTTTTTAAAACATTTACGATAACTTTTCTTTTATGCAGGCTGGTACTAATTAACGCCAGCAATAAGAATTTATACATTTGTAAGCTTAGCTTTTATATGAGTTAAAGACTGTCTGTCCGAGACCAACACTAATACACTGGAGATTAGTTTACTGCCATCTACAAGATGACACAAAAGTCATTACTCTATCAAAAGAATCTATAATTTCTGCGACTGGCATTAAAGTCATTTGAAACTGTTATTTTGAGTTCTTGAGGAACACAGCGATTTGAATCTTATTCACGTATATTTTGCATCTGTTTACTACACACATGTCAAAGTTGAACAGACATTACAGAACTCTCCGATAACGGGTAATTTTGCGATAGGCGTGAGATTTTATGGTAAATGAAATTTAAAAGATTTGAGACAGTATACAACCAAAAGATTGACGAAAAATAGTCTAGCCTGGAGTTTCTTTAACGCTATGGAGCCATATTTGAAATGTAAGAATTTGATTGAAAAAAAAAAATTATAATTGAAAATTTTATAATTAAAAGTATAAAAATCAAATAATACTAAATTGAAAATTGCTCTATTATAACTATCTCTTAATTTATTCATTTTTATTTATTTTTTTTATTAGTTTTGTTAAAATTTGTTTCTGTTTTGTCAAAATTTTATGTTGTCAAATGTAATATTTGTTCACACACAAGGCGAATTCATAACAGGTGAAATTGACAGCGCAGCTGATAACTTTTTTTTATTATAATCTGTTTCAGATGTCAATGGCATAATTAAAACAAAATTGGAAAACAATTTTTAAACAATTTTTTGAATTATGTATTCTATTTTGAGCGCCAGATATCATCCAGAATCCTCCGCAGTCTGGCTGGCCATTTTCACCTTTTCAAGCTCTATGATCTGAGACTTTAAGTTTCACGAAATAAATAAAGGTTTCACATTATAATTAAGTTTTACTTTTATTGTAAATTTTTTTTGGAAATTTGAAATAAAAAATTTCAAAACAATTTTTTAATTTATGTATTGCATCTTGAGCGCCAGCTATCATTCAAAATCCTCCCCAAACTTGCTGGCCATTTTCACCTTTCCAAGCTCTATGATCTGTGACTTTAATTTTCACGAAATAACTAAAAGTTTCAAGAAATAATTAAATGTTTGTTTTTTATTGTAAATTTTTTTAATATATTTTTTTTTCAATTCCTTTTTGTGTTTATATTTTTCTCTTGACATTTGAAAAAGATTTATTTTTTGTAGTGTTGTATTTATTGCTCTTGCGATTACCTGGTATGAATTCGCCTTGTTCACACAGTTAAAATATGAAATTTTTTTACCACAGACAAATTATTTTTCACCACACGACCTAATTAACAAATACATTTCTTAAGAAGTTTTCTAAAGGAAAACGAAACATTGAATAAACAACTTTTAATTATTGTTTTATATAGAAAGGACCTCGAGCTCATACCTTTATTATTTTTAAGATTTTTATGCATATGTATGTATACAAAAAGGTCAAAGCTAAAAAAGATCATGAAAACATATAAATAAATAAAAAGAAATTCAGTACAATAGCCAATAACAATGAAATGGAGTTGCCACGTTATAACAATCTAAACGTGAAGAAAAATAAAACCGTTTACGGTGGTTAAAAATAGTTAAACGATTAACGTAGGAGTTAGTGCATACAAAAAAATTTGTGGTTAAAGTTAACACTTCTAATTGTGGTGTAAAGTAAGTGAATTGAACTACTGAAGCTGCAAAAATTGTATTTCAGTTTTATTAACGGCGGCTTTTGTACTTGTCACCTGTCTAGCAGCAACAGCTGTTTCATGGCAACTACTAAAATTGAATGAAAATTAATCTTTTACTCGGGCTTTACTCGATCAAGCTTTGCTTTTGTAGTTTTAATGCACTCGTACTTTTTCACTAAGCTCTCGCTCTTTTAAAAATTTTAACGAATTTATTTTCAATTCTCTTACTATTTCAATGTTTCAATTTTTTTTTTCAAGAACTTGCTTGATGGTTGAATATTGCAGTCGAACAGTCTTTTTTTTATATTTGATTACTTTCACTTGTCAGCGAACTGGCTGTTATCGGCAACAAAATAAATGAAATATCCAGCGATGGAAACCATTTAGATTTGAAAGTCTCTTCTTATCATTTGAATGAGGGTTTCCAATTGTCTGAGTTGATTTGAAATTAAATTGTTAATGGGTGCATTTCAAATTTGTAATTTATATCATTATCTTTTTGAAAACAATGTTCATCCTATGTCTGTACTATGTACTTGTATATACACATATATGTAAAAGTTTCCCTTATTAGTTGCCCGCGACTATAAAACCATACATATACAAATCTCTTGTATATCCTGTCATACTATTTTTGATTTCCTTTTGAGCAATGTTAGAAAATAAGAAAAAGTTTTACAACTTAGCTAGTAAAGCATAATCTATCAGTAACAAATAAAAATATCGAATTCATTCATACTTTCCAGCAACACAAGGACTTGCTTGCATGCATAGTTACATTCGTATAAATATATACATACGAGTATGTAATACTACACTAAACCTACCACAGAGATTTTTGTACTTACTGAGATATACAAGCTTTCATTTGAACATACAAATCTGCACTTAAAAAAATTATTTTTATAGAAAAAAAATTATTTCAAATAATCGAAATTGCTAAGATACGCACGTAGAAATTTATACTCATTGCATACATATAAAGTGAATGTACACATACATACTCGTGCATATGTGCACATATTCTTGATGTATAAGTTTGAAGGAAACTATGCAATAAAATATATGTTTACCATACACTTAAACAAATTAGTCAACATCTAGTGGGATAAAAGTAAAACCAAGTCGATGCTTGAAAAGCTATGTTGTCAATAACTTGCAGTTCTACGTGCGTGTTGGATACATACATAGTAGTATTATAGAAAAAAGAATTATACTGATTATTCTAAAAACTAATGAATGCATTCTTTACTTGCAAGCTTTTCGAAGAATTGGCTTCCGGCGAAAAACTTTTCAGCTTATGATATGTCAAATTTCGACATTCAACCTTAAATTTTTATTTTTTACGTTTTTAGGAGTAAGTTTTCACTCGCAAGCCAATAAGTCAATGGTAGGTCCTCTACCAAAATTTGTAGTTGTTTTAATTATAAAATCTTGGGGCTATTTTTTGCATTCAGTTTGAGTTTGGGGTAGCCCAATATTGGCGCCCAAAATTTAGTGCTGAAAATATTTATCAGTGTTAGCTTCTTGTTAACTTTTAACTCATTTATATGTAAAAGTTATTCCCGAATGAAACTGTAAAACTCGTCTGTGCTGTGACACCGCTAAGGTTATCTGGTTGTAAAAATAGATTAGCTTGTGAAAAATTGGAGAAAATATCTAATTCTAAATTAAATACACTTATTGTAATCATTATTTTTTATTTACAAATTTATTATAATTTAAATTACAATAAACTATATTTAATAAAGCCCTATCAACTGAGGATATCGGCTTGTTGTAATCATACTTTCGCACAAAATAACGGCTTTTCGCTCACAATTTTATATTTTGTCATTATTATCTATATAATTAATAGACAAATACGTAGCTTAATATCCATTTTTGGCCGTACTATATCATCGATTTTGAATATAAACTATAAAAAGTTTTTTTGGACACATAAGCACAATCTGAAATTCAATCAATTCGGTTCAGTTCTTTGGGAGCAATACTCCAGCTAGCATACGTTGATTGACAAACGATTGAGTTCAATATACAATCTTGCAAACTAGTTTCTGTTGATTATGTGATGAGTAACACAATGAATGATTGTTAGGTGATTAGAAATTTTATTGTTTTTATTTACTTATATTTTTGATTGATTTTTATATTATAGATAAACAGAAACAAACGGTGTATAATAGTTTTTTTTTTTTATTTAACAACCTTGTAAATATAAAAAGTGCGGATGGTGATTATGGTGGTAAGTATCGAATGAGCCTTGTGCTGTTTCCTGTATAAATCATACAAGGATTACACGGCTAATTCATTGAGTTCTGGAAACAATATGGCAGCCTCAATTTTCGCATTAACTCGAATGACCGTTAATAGTTCAGATACAAGTTCCACGGTTCCGATTTTTTTGGGAATTCCCAAAGTCGGCCTCAGGAAACGTCAAACTCCAACCACTTCCTCAGAAGCAATACGGCAACTTCAATTTCCGCATTAAAGCAAATGACCATTTATAATTCAGATGCAAATTCCACACGTTTTTGCCGAATACGAAAAACCGGTTCCAAACTGGTAAGCGAAGTGGTTCCGATTTTTTGTTTGGGAACTCCTGAAACCAGCCTCAGATATTTGTTATTGTTGAAAAATTATAGTCTCATACAGGGTGCCACCCTGGAGGTATCTTTCGCTTATGTATATTTTTATTTTTTCGATTTATAATATCTACAAAATGCAAATCTTTTAAAGGAAATTAATGTTACTTAAATGTCACTGGTTTTCAGCCGAGAGCGAATAATTTTCAGAAATTCGGCAAGTAAAAAGCCTGCACGATTGCCAGATTTGTCAGTACCCGACCGCGAAGCTGAAAACGGAAACGGTATATTAAATAACATTTTACTAAAAAAAAAAAAAAAAAACTTTATTTTATAGTTTGAAAAAAACAAAAATATTAAAAAAAAAGTTATTGACTTTTTAATATCTACCCTTACCGTAATTTTGGACCCCCTATCTATATAACTAGGCAATGAGTACTATGTCTAGAGAATGGGTCTAAGACAGATATTTACTGCTGTTTCAATATTAGCAAAAATCAATAAAAATTTCTTTCATATTAAAAAAACAAGGTTTAGTTTTTTAAAGAAACGCCAAACTTAAAGTCATTATCTTATTTTTTGCGAGATTTATACAATGTTTTTATTTTTTCTTTAAGTGTATTGTTACTACGGCACATTTGTTTTGCTGAATTTGTAGTTTTTGATTAAATTGCAGATGATTGTTTATAAAATGTTATTGGTCTTTAACTTAAATTAAAATGACCACAATAAATTTATTATTTTCCTAAGTAATGGAAGATTTAACTAAAAATAATAATAAAACCGAACGTATTAAAGCAACTTATACTATATATATATATATACATATATAAATAACAAAATCAAAGAGTTTTGATTCGTAGAAGGACGCAATAAAATAAAACTTAAGAATAATGAAAATTCCTTACAATTGCTAGAAAGACATTTGTTTCTGTATTTTATTACAATAGAACGCTACTTGTAACGTGTGCTGAAATCCTAAACGAAATAAATTTTCATGTGTTTGGAGACAAAGAAAAGAATTCGATTTAAATTAGTTGGGTTGCTAAAAACTTTTCTCTTTTGCTTATCCTTAAAAAAAATTCAAATCCTTATACCTACATACATTTGTATACATTGTATGTGTCTATATGTTTATAGCTATGTATATGCTGTCAGTAGGCTTTTGCCAAAAAAAAGGAAAAAACAGGAACAAAGAGACAGAATTTTAGATCAATATTGTACTAAAGGGAATTTATAAATAAAGTTGTTTTGAAATATTTCTTTAAGGATTTTTTGTTTTTAAACATTGAAATATTTATTATTAACAAAACGAAACGAGTGCATTTCATGCTTATTTATTATGAAAAGAGGGCAAATTTACAGAATAATGCCTCCCAAATGACCAAGCTATTTGTTGAAAAATATGCCTACGTTGTAAAAACAATTTTTAATTATTATTAGTGTTAATTAAAACTTGTAAAATACGCTACCGTTTAACAGTTTTAAAAGAGAATTCAGACGATGGAAAATAACGACAATTATTTAGGGTTGATATAATATTATTATAGGAACATAGGTATGTATCTGGCCTACAATTTACTTTTATGTACTTACGTAGCTTGATTTTATGTTTATTGCATGTACATACAAACTGGAAAAAAGCGGGATACACTTAATAAGTATGGTAATAGTATTTATGCAAATTCTGGGATTGTTCATACATGACGCCAGTTCACGGATATCGAATCTATTCGTTCGTTCTCGTAAATACGTATATATCGCCAGTTTCATGTAGAAAGGCCCTAAACGGCCAAATAAACTATACAAACTGCTTACCAAACACACGCTTGCCGCTTGCACCCAAACCATACAAATACAACACATGCAAATGTAATTTAATCACACATACAAATACACATTACATAATCACTTTTTCTTTTTTTTCAATATGAGGCCATTGCGTTGCGGCAATTTGCTCGCCATATAAAGTTTTTGCAATATACAAATTGTTTTACCCTCTATTTCTTAATATTATTCTGTCTTTTAATCTTTATTTTTTTTAATTTCCACAATAAAAGTTAACTTTTCCGCCATTCTAAACATAATTACAAGAAAATATATTCTTGGTTCACTCCGTATACTTCTTCTTCCACCACCTTATTATGCAACACAGAGTGCTCTGCAAAAATTTCATTGAATTGACAAAATTTACACATACACTCACAATGTTTACACGAAAATCAAAAAGTTTTGATCAACTATTCGTAAATTCTACCAACAAAATACATGTTGATGTTTGTTGGTGTTGCATTTATTGTAATTCTGCCACTACCTGTATAAAGCTGCCTTGGTTTTGATTTTCGTGCAAACATGCTTCAAATATTTGTACAAACTGGCAAACACCCCCACAAACGAACAAAAATGTTTGCACGAACCTAAAATTTTGACATGTTTGGCAAGCAATTTGTGTGGTTTATTTGGCCCTTAAATAACATGGTTGCAATTTGACAGGTAAAAGAATAATAATAGAAACTGTATTTATCAACATATACTTAATTATTTGTTGTATAATCGCTTGTAAGATCGTTACTCGTGAAATAATTCCATTAAATATTTGTGAAGGGGGTATATGTGTGAAATTAATTAGAATCAAATACATAGTAAACTATGAACGTTAGAGCATTCTCATATGAAAACAACGATATGTTTGCACTGACATACATACATACATTCAAAATAAGAACAAAAAATGGTATTGATTTTCGCTTGCAAAATCTAGTAGTATAGCAGTAAATAAAAAGTGGAGTTTATAACAAAATTAATAAAAATCGAGATTGAAAAATATTTATGGTAAAAAGTTGAAAAATTGGCAACATATTAACTTGCTCGTTAGAAATCTGGTGACAAGGTACAACCTGGCTTCATATTGCAGTTTTGGTAAGTAGGCGGTCACTACTATTCCACTTGTCTATTGTTTTTGCGAGTTGTGCTTGCAGCTGCTTGATCCTTCCAAAACCAATTAAACTTCTGGCCAAAATTAAGCATTCACCGCAAAATCAAAATATCTAACATCTGCGAATAACCCACTTAGAGTTACGATGTTATCAGGGACCAGTCAACTGATGTGTGTACATATGCATCTTTGCCCAGAATGTCAGTTTTGCCACAATTTAATAATAACGTCTATACTTCTTTAAGTGTTTCCTTCCCTGTAAAGAGAAGCTTCGCAAGAAACAATTTTTGGGTAGCATAGGGTAGAGTTACGGTTTCTTCAATGCAAACACAAGCGAACACACATCCACACAGTAAATACAATACGTTCGTTATTTGGGGCAAAACGTCAAGGAATCTTGTGTATTTTTTTTATAAACAGCTCTTGCTTTACTATTTCAACGCGTTGCTCCTTTATTTGAATGAAAAGCGCTAAAAAAAACTTAAACAATGCCATTTAAAAGAAACCTGAATTTAAAATAAAGACTATGTACTACACGTTTTACTTATTGTTGGTATGCATTTTGCAGTGCAGTAATGGATCGAGTTTTTTTTACTCAAAAAACTTGTCTTTGTAATACAGATAACAACCATGCAATAAATATAGGAAAAATTAAACGGTTGGCTAGAAGGCGATTCGTTGATATTTCACTTGTGTAAAACAGATCAAAACTATCCTGCAGAAAGATTAGCATTGAGATTTGAAGCTGTTTTGCACCTTCCCTAAGCAGAGAGAATTCGTTTTTCAGCCATACGTTTCACCTATGGAATAAATTGTCTGCAGACGTGTTTCCTGTCTGTTATAACGTTGGAAAGTTTAAGTCAATTGTTTGTGAACAACATTATTCCCCCTTTTCATAACCTATTTTCCTGCTTCTGGTGCAATGCACTGCATATGTAGGGGTCATCCCTTGAGTACTGGTCCAAGGCCAAAAAAAAACTATATTCATACATAAATTTATGTAGATACTTATTTATACTTTCATAGATACATACATACATATGTAGGTACATTTTTAAGCTCAACGAAAAACTAAATTTTTTCTCCACTATAATACATACCTATCTCTACAGAAGATTGAGGAGCTGTTGAAAATATTAACGGCCTTATGTATAATCAAAATCCTTATGCTAACTTACTAGCTGCTAAGTTTTTTGTGTGTAAATTCCCATAAGGGAAAGATAGCAGCTAGTTAGTTAGCACACGGTTTTTTATTATACATAAGGCAATAATACATATGCCTATTTTTAGCTGGCTTTAAAATTACAAACATTAGCAATTTTAATTTGAATGGTACGTACATTAAATACGACACTAAGCAATTGAAGTTGTTTTGTGATCGACTAAATTACGCTCAGCTTGATTAAATCAAGTAAAATTGCTGTGCTTGAATTAAAATTATAACGAAAGAAACAATTTAATTACACATTTATTTATAGACGGTATACTCGTATGGTCCGATAGTTTTCGCCAAGCGTAAACACTAAGTAATGCCTCGATAGACTTCCACCGAGGACCAAATATACTGTTATAAATAATAAGCCAACTGTCCCGCAAGTCTAAAAAGTTGGAAAATCTTAAATTTTTATATGGTAAAGACTTGAATGAAAAGCGGTTGTTTTGTATATACTTTCTTCTTAACATTAATAGTTACATACAGGGTTCCCGGTGTTCGCCGTAATAATTGTTGTATGCGACGAGGCATACGTCTTGTTGATACTACATGTTAATCAAGCCCAAACCATGCAGTTGAGGCATCAAACGGTTTTCAATAACATCACGATATCGCTGCCCATTCACAGTTATCGTTACGCTGTTTTCATTTTCTAATTTTGATAAGTAATGATTCCTTCTGGCCAAATTGCATGATGAAATTGATAAATAATTAGGGGTTTTGCTTTGCTCAGGAATTCGCTGCGTGTCTACTTCACGACTGCCAAATATGAACTGTCTAGACTAATGTTTACCTTCCCGGCGGACATCCTGTATCAAAATCAAGTATATTTTTATTTTCTTAAGCTGTATTTAAAGTACACAAATATATACATACATATGTAGTATATGTATAAACCTATAGGTATTCAGCTATACATTAGTTTCTGGCCGTTAAAACTTTGGTGAAATGTAGTATGTATTTTAGGGCTGAAGGATTCCAAAGTTTACTTGTAACTAAAACAAAGAAACTCGTTTGTTATTTCAATGGCATTATAAATACATATGTATGTAGATCCTTAATACACAAAGATATACATATGTATATGCATATTGCGGATGCATCTACATATGTTTCTAATAAAACTTATACTGTTTTAGTATTGCACAACAACACAAAAGTAATTCAGATACATACATACATATGTACTGATATCCAAATAGATGCATGTACATAATTGAAAGCAAAAGAAAAATATGTAGTATGTATAAGTATGTATGTAATTTGTTTCCCATACGTATAATTTTTACTAGAATATACACACTCTTCTTTAGTGCAACAACGTCATAACTCAAAATATAAAATTTTCAAGCTATCAAGGCAGAACTGTTAGCAAGCAGTTCTTCATCTTTTAAATTGTAATGTATGGAAATGAAAAGTTTTAAATAGGTTTTTTGAGTTATGGAATGTAGGGAAATTAAAAGTTTTAATTGTATTTTTGAGTTATGGAATTGTTGTAATAAATGAGCAAGGTATGTTTATTCTTCATACATATCCATTTCATACATAGCTAGATATGTATGAACATGTATTCGGTGAGTGTCAGAATCTTTTAATATTAATTTTTAAATTATTTAACACAAACTTCGCGGAATTTCTGGTCCTAAATTATGTACTTCTAATTACCCCAAATCAGATCGCCGTAATTTAAAACTATTCCTGATACAAAAACTAAATCCTTTAAATACGTTTAAATCAAACCAACTTAATTCAAATTATTTTCAACAGTTTCAGTAGACGAAAAATCTCCTTCTGCTCGACCTTTAGCATGTCTCTATTTTGGTGTTAAAGCTGACTTAAATTGCGTATTGGTTAACAGCGGCTGCGTTATTTCCAAAATCGTCTCAACTGCTGTTTTCCAGCTCCAAACTTTGCAGTTTTATTCGTTAATTTTCTGTGTGTTCCATGAACACTGTTCAACAACATAAATACATACCTATGCATGAATGCGCTAAAAATACTCGCTATAAACAGCTGATAATCCTTATTTAAATGAAAAAGTGTATATTTTAAGATACATTTGCTTGTTTGTTATCAACCCTCAAAAATGTAACCGAAACATTTCTACCTTTATTTGTTATTTCAACATCTCAATTACATACATTTATTTCAAGAACTTGCGCATTACATAATTATGAATTTATAAACTGCGAGAATTGAGTTAAAACCCCTAAGTACATCAGAAAATACTCACTCAATATTTGAGTGATTTAAGAAAAAACTATAAAAACCCTGCATGGCAACCGGCCGGAATAGTAGCTTCGTAGCACTGCTGGATGACGTGTGTTGGGTTGGTGGAAGCAAATAGATTCAAGTGATTTGCAAAAATACAGAATGTGAACAACTGTGCTTTAAGTAAAGAACTTTAATTAGCAAAAAATTTAATTTGGAAAGACGAAGCTTTAAAAAAGAAAATTGTTGCAATATTATTTTAAATTTTTGTGGCAGTGCTTCAATGAGTTATATACAAGCATAACATAACAAAAGTTTTGATTTAAGTGTTTTGTTACAAAAAATCTTTGGAACAATACTATTTTTGTAGCTTTGTGTGTATTTATTTAAGTATGTAGTATGTATGTATTGTACATATAGCTACTTAACTTCCAAGACAATAATGATGTTGATGTAAGTTTGTGATTAGGTTACGTTGTTACTTGAACCAGCGTCATCAACTATTTATAGATGAAAAGCGTTACCCAGTTTAAAAAGCGCCAAGTGTAACTTTAGTAAATAGTTTCGAACTGTTGGTTATTTATTTACAAAATATCTCATATTGAACTGTAGTTATATACTGAGATAAATATGTATGAATTTATGTATTTATGATATTATTTTTAAGGTTTTGTTTTTGCAAAGTCCTATAAAAAGTTTTGCAATTTAAAAAAGGCAACAAAAACAATACGTAGAAGCGACTATCCTTCAAAGTTTGTCGTCCATAATGGAACAGAGTTCTGTAAATAAAAATATTTTGCAATTCAAAGTAAAATCAAAGTAATTACCTATTAATATATGTATGCATGTACATAAGTAAGTATTATATGTACATGCGGAGTCCGCACGCGAAAGCGATTTTCTTTTCAATTTCTAAAAAGCTCACTAAAACAAGTTAAGTTTTCATCGCTGATGTAAATCGTGAAATCCATAAAAGTTCGAATGGAAAATGTGTGAAAATTTGTCTTGCTTCCTGAAATCTTTTATTTACTGCAATACGTACATACATATGTGTGTACATATCCACTTCTACCCTTGGCAACAAAACAAATATTTAATGAGAACTCTCGATGCATACGTACACATCGTTAGTCTCTTGTAAAAAGGTCCCAAATTGTATAATTGCAACTTAACAGGAGATGGAAAAAAACACAATGTATTTATGAGAATTAGCTTTTTTGTGCAATTGCTTGTAAACCCGTTACTTGCGAAACTATTCCCTTAATCTTTGCGAAGTAGTGTAGATGTATTAAAATCACTAAAAAAAACTAATATTCAGGAAAATTGCGAGTTGGGGCTTTTCTACCTGACACAAAAGGTAATAAACATAAGCGCGTGATACCTAGCAATTAAAATTTGTTAATAAAATATTCTTAGGTATAACAAAAACATAAAATTGTTTTATACCTACTTTCTTTTGCACAAAATTTCGTTTCGTTCTCTCAAATGAAAACAACAAATTTTCATGCTTTTCTCCTAGTCAGCTGAAACTGAGTAAGAAAATTGCTGTAAAGAGAGTGTCATTTTTCGAAAAACAGAAAATAAAACAAAAATAGTTGTGATTAACAGAAATGACATACAAACAATTCGTTATTATACATACATACATATGTATATACCTATAGATATACACAGTTACGTACATATGTAAATTGATTTTATATTCTGCATTCAGCAAAATATGTGTATCACGAACAAATTTTTAATTAAAATAAAAAACCTCGTTTGAACAAATTTATTCATTTGTCAAAATTCGACAACATTAAATGTTTAGTTGAAGTGCTAAAAAATAATGTTATCCTAACATAAAGCTTTCGCCTGTAAGAAAACTCCAGCACTATAACTTGTGTGAAATAAATCGTCAACACGTTACCACCAAGTCCTACACTTGAAGCTGCTGTCGAGGCAACAGCCATTGACGCTGAATGTTGTATTCATAACGTCAAAAATTGCTGTTCTGTATACTGTCATTCCACAAGTATTGCACCGCCTTCATTAACACGGTCTACGAGTACACCTGCAACACTGTTTAATAACTTATTACAAAGAAATCACATCGTTTCTAGTACTTTAGCTAATGTAACAGTAATAACGACATTATCCTCATCTGCTCCAACCGCATCGCGAAGCAGCAATAACGTTTTGATCGGTTTGGATAACATCTTCTCATCATTCCTAATGAAAATGGAAGTTTTGTCCGTGCAAAATCATCACATTAAAAAACAATTTGGTGACATTGGTTCCACAAAAGTTAAAAAAGGTAAGTAAGTGCTGAGACTGTTGTACAAATTTACTTTAGTATGTAAAAGATTAACAATATGCTACCAGTAATAAGCATTTTTTTTTAATCCTCAATTATGAAAGTTTCAGAAGCAACTTAGTGTTGGATTTCTCTTTTATGTTAATGAAATATTACATTATAATTCAGGCCTGTCCCACGATGTCGAACATTAACGTTCGTAAATCTTTTCAACAATAAAAAACTGATTAAGAGCCAACTAACTGACCGAATCGCGACATGTTCTAATTCAATAATGCGAATCATTTGCAAACTGTTCAACAGAAAGTTTAAAGATTTTTATTTATTTATTTTCACCTAAATGTCAGCTGGGACATTTATATCCATATATATGTATGTATGTGTGAATGCAATTGCACGTGAACGGCTGATTTTACAGCTGAGTTGCCAGGTGATACTCTGCAAATGTTTTTTGTTTTCATTTCTTCCCCTTCCTCTTTAACCGGTCTTTTTGCTGCTCTAAACAAGAATTAATAAGACAAAAATTTTGTATACATGTGTACATATAAACGTAAATGTTTGTATAGGTGTTAAACAATTTTGCTCATGATAAAAAACTGGAACTTTATTCTCATAATGGAAAAGAGCTCTCATATCATAAAGTTTTGTTTTTTCTATGGAGAATGGACTGGTTGGAGTGGTTTATAAAAAGAAGCTTTTTGTTTGGAGTTTATTTTAAACATATGTTTTCTGCACGCGACTAAGTAACGTAACAGACAATTCATGACCTGCGCGTTAATGGGAAAACAGCTGATTTATTTTCACGGCCGTGCTTTTTACATTTTTACAGACTGCCAGTGTTGGGTCAAGTTTACTAAAAAGGGAAGAAATTTTGCATACTTCTTTTTTTTACATACATTAAGTACCAATCAATATGTTTGAAAAGAAAATGTTAATAGCTATTTCAGGGGAAATGAATTAATTAACTAAAACTTATGTACCTATTTTCCTTTTTTATTCTTTATATTCAGACTGGACAAGCTCTCTTACACCACCACCCACATCTGGAACAACTCAAACTTCCACAAATCTGCAAGCAACACCATCAACCACCATCGCGATTTGCAGCTCTCTCCAAAGTCCAATAGAACATTTTGACGTTGTTGATGGTATTAAACCTCAACACAATTCAGCTTATAATACTCATACCCCTTTCCATCAATCGCACCCACAGCATCAGCACAGCAATAATTTTGACATGGAGACTGCAACTTCTGCCTCACCAAAAATTAGCATGGAGACGTCTGATACTACTCTTTATACATACAACAATAACCATTTCTGTTGTTCACCCAGCACCAGAACAGTGGACACTACCACCATAACAGCAGCTTCGGCTCATACGTCATTTCATTCTCCTCTCACCGGCATTCCAATCGATGCTTTAACACCCTCGCCGGCTTCTTCAAATTTATCCACACCCACCGAAGCCACAGAACATTTTGCCATAGCACATGATGAGAATGTTGATGCAACTGCTGTTAATGAACTTTCACAACGTTTGCAGGCTGAGCTACGTGCTGCCAAAAGTCGTCATTTATCATGTACTGAAGTCTCTTTGCCTTGGGATTTAACACCTCGTATTGCAGCAGATATGATTAAGACATCGGAAAGGGAACCCTGCGGGGTACGTGGTTGTGCTATTTTTATAGATTTTGAAGACGAGACAGGCAGTGCTAGGTAAGATATTTTTTTTTTAATAATTTTAAAATAGAAAATTAAGGATATTACTGAATGGTTTGAGACATCAACGTCTTCAAACGCAATTGAATGGAAGTTCAATATCAATTGACGAACAGTGAACACTCAAAATAAAATTCACTGACAGACACAGTGTTCACTTTTCATTAAAAAACCATTCCGTAAAAAACAATGAATTTTATTGCGCTGAATGTGTTTCTTCAGGCTGAATGATATACTGATTTGTCAAATTAACTGTGTCACACAAGTTGTTGAATAGATAATTTTAATTTACATACATAATCCTTTTCTTTATTTTTTTCAAGTTCAAAATATATTACAAAAAACTAAAATTCACCGAAGATTTTTGAGTGAAAAAATTATTATTAAGTGTACACTTTAAATGTCAAAATTATTCATTCTCACCATTGCGGGCTCAAAAATCAAAAGCGAACACTGAAATTGGTGAACATTTCAAAATTTATCGTTGCGGAATTTGGCGCCAGAACTATTTTGATATAAAAATTCAACAATATGTAAGGGTTGCTCTGTTATGTATATATAAGTCTGGATTGCCAGATAAAGCAGTGCTGCCAACTTAAAACTGTGAACCTCTAAAATTACACTTTTTATTCTTCTTTTGTCGATCAAAGATCAAAATACATATTTTTAAATAGCAAAAATGGCAAAGTTATAAAATGAAAAATTAAATAAAAGGCTTCCGATTCTTTTTTGTTTTCAAAGTCCTACAGCTGTTTTGATTCTTTTTTGTTTTGAAAATCCTGCAGCTGGGTGTAATAACTCATCACTCATTTTTTAAAAACAATTTTTAAACTTTGTAAAAAAAATGCATTTATTTAAATTTAAACAAAACATAACAAAAAATTATTGCGTTATCTAAAATTATTTTCATAATATTAATTTTCTTTTTAGGCGCATTGCTTCCTTTAAAGTTGATCCGAACACCGTTTCAACTTTCGAATTATTTTTAACACTAAAACAAGACAAAAGTGGCTGGACTTCATTATTGCCACAGTTTCTTAAGTAAGTAGCAAATAAACAAGAGAAGTGTACTTATATCGGTGTTCAAATGATTTACTTTCTAACGTTTATTCTTTTATCAATTTGATACTTTACCAGCATATTTCATGTAAATTTCTCTAACTTTTTTCTTTGTAATAATTTGCAGAAATCTTACCCGCAGCAGTACAATTCTAATAAGTCCACATTTTACATTAAGTAAACATAAACTTTATGCCTGTGAGTAGGAAAAATTTTTAATTCATATAAATAAAAAGAAATCAAACAAATTTAACCACAAGAATAACTTTAGAAAAAAACCACCTTAAATGTACAAATTAAACAAAAATCATAAACAAAACTTAATCAGAAATCATTTAAAAATAAATCGTAAGTTAGAAAATTTAAAAAATTATGAAATAAACTTGCAAACGAAATGCATGATAAAGTTTGAAAACAACTAACAATAATAATTTATAAAAATATATTAACAAAAATGAGCTGAAAGAGGCATTGTCAATTGTGTTTAACTACATACATATGTATATTATGATATAACATTAATTAAATAACTACTGATATTAATAATGATAAAAAAAAACTAGTTAATCCCTCCGATTAAAATGGACAAGTTTTCAAAACATATATACCAGATAATAACGAAGTCGAATGACAATGGATGCTTTAATTTATCTTCTAAAGTTTCACTAATATATCTTCTCTTGTTGTAAAGAAATTCAGTCTATACATTTATTTTGTGACGAATGTCATTGAGTAAACACATCTACATACATCAAAACAAATAAAAATTACAAATTTTATGATACTGTGCAATCTTTGGACCATCTTTTCACTAACAATCAATCACAAAACAGAATTCTCTTCAGACATCAGGAAAAACAAAATGTCATAATGAAAACTCTTCAACTCAACTGTTTAATACAAATATTTAGCAAATAAATAAATTAAAAAGTTATAGAAAAATAGGAATTTTTTTACGAAACAAGGAAAACAAAAAAAAAACAAGAATATGTACACCTTTAAATAAAATACTTAGAAAAAAACACCACTTACAAATTACAATTACTTTGTATAAAAAACTTGAGTTTTTTTACACTAAACTGTATTTTCTGTTTTTAATTTGAGAACTCAATTTGTATAAACTGCATAGTTGCAGGCAACTTTAAACAATTAAATTAAAATAACAAACAAAACTAGGCACAAAAATATGTATTACACCAAATTATAAAACTCTAGAAAATAGTAACAAACAAAAATAAATTGACTGACCGACCTTTTTGGCAAACAAACTAAAAATCTAAATTTATGAAAACAAACAACAAATATCTTTGTCTAACGGAGATATACAAACCAACAACAATAACAATTTAAATAGTTTAAAATACATTAAAAATAGAAAAAGTATTTATTAATACATGCAAAACGAATAGTGCATCATTTATACAGACAAAACAAAAGCTTAAGTTGCAATCACTTTCTATTAAAAAGCCGAAATTTCTGTTTGCTCTTGATGACACAAATGCCACCACCATCAATCACCGCTACACTTAACGAACCACACAAACCAAAACCAGCAGCAGCAGCAGCAAGTCAAACAAACAACTTTAAGGAAACGGAAATAAATACATACATACCAAGTTTCAACAAACAAATGTTGTAAAGATTATTCAACGTTTCCTTAACATGACTTTTTTTTTACTACTGCAGCTACAGCTCTTTATGTAGTATACAATAGCAATAAAACAGAAAGCAAACCTACAGTGGTGGCCATGCATTTAAGACAACACATTTCACTTACACATATCTGATAACTTTTACTTCTTTTGGAACAAATTTTAAATTCATACTATTCAAAGATCGTAGTAAAATTAACAATAGTATTATTAGGAATTTTTATTTACATAGCTCAAATTTTTAGGCTTTGCTAGTTCTCAATTGGATTGTGGTCCGGAGATTGAGCTGGCCAGTATTATTATACTGAACAGTAATATTATTATAATACTGATCAACATTAAACGCATGTTGTCTTCACTGAATGGTATCATAGTGCTTGTCAGTATATTTTTGTAAATGTGTTATTCCACTTTAGTGATAATCTTGTGAATGATACATATACCATGTCAGGATAATCGTTGCCTTTGCCACAACATTTTCCACCAACTTAACAGCTTTAAAGGTGTACTTTGCATAGAACTCCAGCTTTGAAGGGCGCCATTCGTTCTGCTTTCCAATAAAACCGAAGCCACAAAATTCGTCTTTCCAAAGTATATTCTGCCATATTTGATGAGAAGTTGTCTTGAAAACGCTAGGCGCGAATTTTATTTTAGTACAAGTGGTTTACATTGTGCAACACACATATGTTTGCCTCACTCAGACGGTTTATTATTTATCAGGACGATAAAATCTCATTTTTAATTTTACTAAGCTCTTGAAATAATCTTTAACAACTGCTTTGTAAATTAAGCTAACCTCCCTGGGTGCAGTGTACCGGGCTCTAGGGTCTTGTTTGACATTTTAGTGTTACAATGTTGCTTGCTGTGTTACAGGTTCTAGTACTTTTAAGCAGCTTAAAAACCTCCATTACTGGTTTTCCAACAGTATTACTCGTAATTGGTAGGATCTGGGGGGTTACTCTCTATTGTGATGCAAAAGAAAAATCGAAGATTTGGTAGCCTGTATTGTGTTTTCGTATTTTCTTCTCGCATTTAATTTTCCCTTTCGCACATTTCGTTTTATCGTTCTTCACTATTGTTTATTTTGTGATACCAGTGCTATTTCATTTTTAAACTATTTCGTGAAAAAGTTTTCGCAAACAGCACAGAATACCAAATTATACTCTTATCGCATCTACCTTTCGCATCGCAATAGAGAGTAACCCCCCCCAGTTTTTAATCTGCATACGAATTCCAAGTACCTATCCCTGGCCATTTCTTATAACATATTTTGATGTATACCAACACAAAATGGAATTAGGTAGGCAGGCCGCCGAATTCCCAAGAGTCTCTTTAGTTGTACAGCTCATGTGGGTCCTTGTCAGTTGCCTTTGTGATTAGGTAGATTAAGTAGGCAGCCCGCTGGATTCCCATCGAAAACATGGAATTAAGTACCCCAAAAGTACAAAAACTATGCCACACAACGAGGTAGAATGCACTGAAAAATAAATAACCAATTTGCAGGGTAAAAATTATCATAAGTCCATGTTTTGAAAAACTCATCGCTTAAATTTAGCGTTTTCGGTTTGAAAACACCAAATATAACTTTGGCGCTTTCAGGCTAAGCTCGTTACACATCGTGGTTAAATTCGTGGCCATCACTGTGCATATATATTTAGCCAGTATTAACTATATATTTCTTTTTTTACATATTTATAAAACCTAATAAAACTGCAGAGAAAAAAACTCAATTTTAGTATTAAATACAATTTCTTAAAATAAAAAAAAATCCACAATATAAAACAGAAAAAACAAATTAGTTTTTAGTAGATATTAAGCCAAAATAAGAAATATAATGTGTTACATAAAAACCAAAAAAAAAAAAAAAGAAAAACAAGGAAAAAACTTTTTCGTTTGTAGTCGGAGATCATACTCAAATTAACTGATGATCAATAATTCATAAAAATACAAACAAAAACAAAGTCGATGTGATATTAAACTTAACATACTGATAACTATAAAATTTAAATTATATTAATAAGTTTTTTTATATAAAGCAAATCTAAAATGTTGTTAAAAAATGTTCTAATTTGCGTCAACGTTTCAACATTTTCTTTCTTTGTTTAATTCCGTTAATGAATACAAATGCAATTTCGAAAAGCAATTACCAGCCACCGTAAATTAAATTAGTTTTATTTTAAAATTTACATTTTAATAATTATTTTTTGTTTTATTTTACGCTTAACAAATAAAAGTTATTTTTTGAGTATTATTTAAGCTTCAGAAAATAAAAGTTATATCTGCAATTTTATTTATTCACCAGAAAGTAGTGACTTTTCGTGTATGTTCCAGAAGAGTAGTATAATGAAAGTAAAATACAATTTTAAAAGCAAACTTTTTATGTTGGATGTTGTGAAAAAGTAGTTCGATTATTCGAAATGAACTTAAAATAAACTTTTCATTTTGTATGTTCTGTAAATGTAATTCGCTTATTCCAAATGAACTTTTAAAATAAAACTGGGATAAATTTATTTAGTACATTTTTCCATCTATATACAATTTAGGGGGAATAAATTTGATTTTCTGAGAAATAAATAAAATAACTATTTGCGAGCAATATATAAAACTCATGATATAACATATATTTTTTGAGGAATAAGTACAACTAAAGAAATAACTTTTTTATTTTCTGAGAAATAAATAAAACTCACCATATAATCGGTTTTTGCTTTTATTTGCCATCAATTTTATTCAGCTCAAGGTCCTTTTTGGTTTTTTTTTTTTTTAATTTTTTATATTATTTTTCAATATTTCCTCTTCTTTTGGGAGACTTCTTCAGGAAAATTTGTTTGTGTATTTTAAATTCAATAAAATATTCCAAGAGGCGTCATCCGTGTCACAAAAAGTCGAAACAAAAATTTTTGCGTTTATTTACTTTTTGCC
This sequence comes from Thecocarcelia acutangulata, assembly GCA_914767995.1. Taxonomy (NCBI): domain Eukaryota; kingdom Metazoa; phylum Arthropoda; class Insecta; order Diptera; family Tachinidae; genus Thecocarcelia; species Thecocarcelia acutangulata. The sequence continues at coordinate 118,923,381 of OU612096.1, read as the reverse complement.
AACAACAATCGAATGGTGTAGACAGCCTGTAATTATCGCTTAGGTCTAGGAAATATCGAAAGCCTATCAAAGAATACATGATTGCTGTCGAAGACGAATGTAAAATCCAGGGTTTTTTGATGTCGTCACACAAACAAATGTTCCTGATGAACTCTTCCGAAGGAAGAAGTATTGATTAAATTTTTTTTTTATAAAACTTAAAAAAATTATAAATATTTCTAATTTTTGCAGCTAAAGATCGTTTTATTTTTTATTAAAAAAAATTCATCAGTATTTATTTTCAATACTTCGATAACAATTTGTTGTCATCGTCAGGAAAATTAATATGTTATTATTTTCCTGACAATGATAACAAATTGTTAACGAAATATTGAAAATAAATACTGTTGTTTCTTTTTTTATAAAAATAAAACGATCTTTAGCTGCAAAAATAAGAAATATTTACTTAAACAAGATCAAATAATTAAATATCAAATAAAAAAATTATATTAAAGCATCTAAAGATAGTCAGTCCATTTGACAAGGTCTCGCTTGGTGTATTCCTTATGCACCCAGCGCTTCTCTTTTAGTTTAAGTTTGCAAAATAATCGTTATTTGCGTTTTGTGGTAATTATAGCTGAATATATGAAGATGCTTAAGTTTAGTTTCGTCATTTGTTCCTTTCTGAGAACAGCTGATTAAGTTAAAAATTATTCCAAATAAAAGCTTTTCGAAATTACATTTAAAAAATAATAATTTTTACTTTATGTGTTTGTGTTTTTTATAAGTAGGTGTAAATTATATTTATTTAAATTTTCCCCTTTTTAAAGACAAAATTTTGTTGAAATGAATTTTTAATTTTTCTTTCCTTTTAATTCAATGTGTATTTTTATTTTTATCATGTAAAAAAGAGAATAATCGAATTTTTATTTTGTTTACGAAAAATAATGTTTCTTTTAATTTGTTTCTCTTCTTTTTAACTTTTCCAAAACTAGCTTAGGAACTTTTACTTAAATTATTAACTTTTTTTTAACAAATAATAAATGAAACACAAAAAGCTAGCTTTTAATAAAAACAAAACATTTTGTTTATTTGAGAACACTGCTAAGCAAATTCTTAAATATCTAACAGAAAGCCATTGTTGAAAAATTTATAATAAAAACTTGTAACGAAATGTTTTATGCAATTGAGATAAATAAAGTCATCTGTGTTATAAAGTTAGATTTAAGCTAAACAAATAGATAAACAAAAACTAAAATTAAAAATAAAACATGAATACAAACAAATGAATATAAAGAATAAAAAAAAATATAAATTATTTTAAACAAATTTTTTTCTTTTTGATTTCTTTAATTTAATATAATTTTCTTTTAAGATTAACTATGTTCGAAATTATATGTTAAATGAAAATGAACTCGTTTAAATTGATCCAAAGAAACACAATTGAATATTAACTTGGTTTTTCTTTCTGATTTTTTATGTGGAAATCGTTTATGCGAAAATTGAAGAATTAATCACAAGAGAAGTAATTCGAAATTTTTCGTACTTATTTTCACTTATCATGAGATATACACATTCAGGTCAATTGTAGTTTTAAAATAAAGAATATTGAATTTTATCCTAATATTATTTGACCTTCTTTTTTTATGTTAAATTATTAAAATTTTTGCAGTTTTTTTTTTTTTTTTTTTTTTTTTTTTTTTTTTTTTTAATAAAAAAGTAACGTAATTTTTGTTTCGATATGTCGCTAACGGTTTGTTAGCATCGTCAGGAACATTTTAATTTCCCTGCAATTAAGCTGCAAACATTTTAATAATTTAACATAAAGAATATTGTGTATATAAGCTGCTTTAAAAGAACAGATTGAAAAACTGGTGGACACTTAAAATGTCTAAAGTTTGCGTATATTTGCAAAATTTGAAAAAATCTTATTTGTGGTTTTTAGCAGAAACTAAAAGCACAAAATCAAAAAAGTTCTTCTCCATTTATAATAATATGTATTTGTTATGAGTGAAAATAAAACTTTTTTTCCATTTTCAAACAATTTTTTTCCTATGGTAATATGCAATCTGTACATATATTTTGGTAGAATCTAAAACTTCCTTAAAGTATTGCAAAATTATATGCTTTCTGCGAAAGCTATATACATGAAATGTAATATAAAAACAATAACTTTGTTATAAAATTTTTCCCACGTTCCTTATAATCATTCCCAAATTGACTCTAAGCGTTGCTAGGCCGTCAAAAACACAGCGCGCTAAACAGTGAAGTTGGGTACCAAAACTTATAATATATAAATTCAATATTCGTATTATTTGATCTTGTTTATATTAATTTCTGCTAAATTCTTCCAGCTAAAGATCATTGTTTTTTTTATAAAAAAGGTTTAATAATTTTTATTTTTGATATTTTGCATCGTCAGGAAAATTAAAATGTTATAAAAAGTTATTATTTGGACAATATTCACCCTTATTGTGCTTGGCGTAGTCGTAAAACGACAGCTCTCGTAGTAGCTGTCGAATTTACACGCTTATGTTACCGTCTAAAATTTTCCACAAGCAAAATTTTGTAAATGAATCATAATGTAAAAGATTATGTTAAACTAAATGATTATATGAAGCATCCTGTTAAAGAAGTGCCAAACAAATGTTTATAAATAACAAAGAAAATAAAAATACTAATATTTTTTTTGGTATTGTTTATTTAATTTGTGCAAATAAATTTTGTAAAAATGTTGTGTTGCATTTTACTCATCCTCTGAATGTAAAGTGGAAAAGCAAACATTAAACTAATTCTATAAAAAGCAGCTGAGGCAGCAGCAAGTGAAAATATTTTTGATTTCTAACAAAAAATATGTTAGAAAATATTGTATTATAAATGTTTGTTCACATATGTTTAAAATCATCAGTCCAGGCCTTCGTACAACCCTTCACGGAACGGGATGGTGTACCAATATAATTAAAATTTTCGCAAACGGTATGTCCCGCTGTTTTACTTTTTATTTTTTTAAATATACATATACAAGTAAATAAATAAAAACACATTTCAAATGACAGCAATCATATGTAAAAAATGCAGAAGGTAAAATTCATATTTTAATTTTTGTTATTTTATCAGATTTCAGTTATCTGTCGTGAGCCAATGCGTTGACGACAAATTTGCTCCCTTTTGAAAGACAAATACACCAAGCACGGTAGCATTTTAATGACGTTTTTGTAATAGATTTGAAATTTGTCGTATTTCACTGGCGTTTTTCGCCAATCGCGGTACCATTTTTCAAAAACGCCCGTCTTTCGCCATAAAAACGCCAAACACAATAAGGGTGATTTTTTTTAAATACATAATAAATTTTTTTATAACATTTTAATTTTCCGGACGACACTAACAAACTGTTAGCGAGACATATGAAAAATACAAATTGTTAAACCCTCTTTTATAAAAGCAAAAAGCCACGATCTTTAACTGGAAGAATTCACCTTAGAGAATAGGGATATAGACCCTAGAGGATAGGGATATAGACCCTAAAGGATAGGGTTATAGACCCCTTTTGCGGACAACCCATATCAGCGTGTTGGAAAATAATAAAATTCCACACGCTGGAACATGCCCAAGAAAAGTGGCTCATGCTTTATATCAAGGAACCTGTGGCCGCACATTAACTCTAAGAGAACGGGGGAGATATTAAACTTTCCCAGATCTCCTAAGAATGACGGTAGCAGTCATCACTGGACATTGCCCGTTTGGGAACCATGCCAGGAGACTAGCCTTACTCTATAACGACTTCTGTAGAAGTTGCCAAGAAGAGGAGGAGACAATGCTTCATCTCCTCGGTACATGCCCGGCTTTGGAGCCGCATCGTCTAAGACGCTTAGGCGAAAGGAGCTTCAATAGTCTATCATCTCTGGCCTTGGTCAAACCGACTGCTATTGCTTCTTTTATAAGAAGTAGCGGATGGCTAGTAAATCAGCAAGTAATGCCGCATTAAGCAGTTTCCCCAACTTTCCTTTCCCTCTTCCGCACTCCATATCCTTACAACTTTCATTTTTTCTTCTATTGTAGCCTAACTTTTCAGGCAATCACAAAGGGAACGACCTTCAGCACCCAAGTGAGCTGGAGTATCCAGGGGCCAAATCGCCGCATACGATATCGAGCAATATTATCGAAATTTTTCAGTTTTGGTATCACGGCCTACGATATCGAATAAATTGATTTGCAATAATATAAAAAAGTTAAACAATTTCTTTTTTGTATTCGTACTTTTAGGAAACATATGGTCTTGAATCTATTACATTTTATTTAGATTACCGATATGCATCGTATGAAATAATCTAGATGTATCGTAATGTTATTCGATACGATAGTTAATTCGATATCGTATGTGGTGATTAGACCCCAGGTACTATTTGGAGAATCCAGCGGCCTGCCTACCTAACCTAACCTAACCTAACTGGAAAAATTTAGAAGAGACTTATAATATTTAACTATTTTTTTCATATTTAGCGCTTTGTCTCGAATATTCTTTTTAGTAACGTGTTGTCGCTTTTGTTTAAGTTTATGTATGTAAGACACAAAAGTTAAGGCGAGTTGTCATGAAAATTTATATTGCAATCATGCAATTCGAATGATTTCTACACAAATCCACTATTAGAGAACGTGAAACGAAAACCAATAATATGTGAAAGAACAAAAGAGTTGATGATTTTGAGGCAAATCTTTGCACAATTACTGCTTTTATATATTTATATTATTTTTTATTTGATTTTTCAACAAAATAATATTCCTTTCCAATCCATTTGCGTTGAACTCTTTAACAATTAATTGTTTATAAAACATGAAGAGACCCTGAAAGAACAGGTTTTAATACTCGTAAATATCCGAATAACAAAAATCTTAACTTATGGTTTTTAAAACAACGCAAATAAACTTAAGTATATATGTATAAAATATGTATTTTATTTTTTAGTAGATTACAAAACGACAAATATTATTATGTCTATCCCACCATGTGATTAAGTATAAAAGTTTATTTTATTTATTGCATGCAGAACTAGTTTTAGTACTTACACAATTAATTGAGGCCGCTTTTATTAAATTAAAAGTTGAAACACACTACTAGGTATTAATTTAAATGTACATAAGTAATCTGTACATAAGTATATTTTTCCTTAGCATTTTTGATAAGTGTTTTCAGTTCCCTTTTTTTTCAAAAAATTATCAAAACTATTTCGCTCGATTTTATTTTACATTCTTTTGATTACAAAAAGTAGTATTTATTAAGGTGGCATCACAATTTCTCAGTTTATACAACGCTGTCTACTTTTAGGCGTTTTTATTATATTTGGAATGTCCAATGTGACCAGCCTGTAAAATTGCATTTTTTCCTGCCACATTTTATTGTTGCTTGAATTCTATTTTAGCCAGTATGATAGTTCTACTGAAATCTATTTTTAATTTTTTCTAAAAACGAATTAATGAACAAAATATTTCAAGAATTTCCATACAAACGTTTGAGAAGTATTCATTATCTAAAAAATTCTTCACTGTAAGGCCTGACGCAGAAATCAATCTCGATTGAAAGTTATTTTCATTGCGACAAAGTTTCCATAAAAACTGAAATCACATAACTTTCACGGAATAAAACCATTTTTATTTTTTTTATGATACACATTTAAAACAGTTTTATTTCCATACAGAAACAGTTTTATTTCCATATAGAAATATGAATATTCTCACAGAATTTATTTCCTTCGGCATTTATTCCTCACGGAATTTATTTCTCACATAAATATTTTTTCCAATTCAAATTAAAGAGAAAAACACAATTTTTGTTAAATTGATATAAGAATTGAATAGTTGATCTCCCTTTAGTGTTTTCACCTAATGGATAAAAGAAAAAATAAAAAAATCTTATATTTAATTCAAAGTTAAGAATTGCAGAAAAAGCGATAAAATTCCCACGGAATTTTTATTTATAATTGGGCTGAGTAACATTTCTTATGTTTTAGTTTCCACAACAATATTACATTTAACGGAAAAAATTGTGACATTTAACCTAAAAATAACCAATTTAAAAAATTTATTGAAATGAAGTAAATTCATCAAAGCCTGAAGAAGGCAAAACATATTCAATAAAAAAAAAATCGCAATGAAAATCATTCCGAATAGGTTCTGTGGCGGACTCATTATATACTAACTTCCCACGGCCCTCAGAAAGTATATAAAATTATTATGGTTAAACACATTTGGTTACAATTCCATTGCAAAAAAAAGCCCACGCAATCTACTGCACATAAAAAATGAGATTTGAGTTTTTAATCTCACAAGTGATTTAAAAATATTGCGTTTCTCAGTACATGGATGCAAGTTTAATGGAATGTCCAATCACCAACCGTATTATTTTTCGCACTATCACACTTGCGCGTATTATATTAGTTTTTTGACTGGTCTTAATATTATGTCTTAAATGCCTTTAATTTGTTATCATAAACAGAAGAACTTCACTTTATGTTAGCTGCTAATCGAAAAATAAATTAAAATAAAAAAATATGTTGGTATTAATAAAATAAGGTTGTATGACAAAATCAGATATTCGCATTCCAAAGACCAAATTTTATATTCTATGCAAGTACTTTGAAAGCAATAAATACTAATTTAAACCTAACGCCATTAATATATATTTAAATCAATAAAAAGTGAACGGAGAGAAAAAAGTGTCTTGACATATTTTCTTTCTTGCCTGAAATATATAAAAAGAATGTAAAATAAAATCCTTTGAATCATTATCAGGTGATAAAAACCTTTAACGAAAATGTTTTGTCTTGCTAAGAACTAAAAAAAAAATTCTGAGACAAGATTCTCACAATTGTTAGTAAATAGTTCTTAAATTAAGATGTAATGATCTCCAAGCTTGAGGTCTTTTTTTATAATTTTTTTTTAACTGTTTATTAAATTCAATATATCGTCTTCCTTCGGAAGACTTCCTCAGGAAGACGATATATTTAATTTAATAAACAATTAAAAAAAATTTTAAAAAAGATCTCAAGCTTGGAGATAACTACAGAAAAAGGTCGAAAAATTATTATAAAGAATAGTTCTTAAAATAATTTAAAGTTCTTCTCAGCATTAAATAAAAGCATTTAGGTTATAGTTTTAGCAATGTTTAATAACATTTTTATTCTTTTAAAATTATTCCGGAAATACCTTTTTTATCTAGTTATTTTCGCTTTAAAAAAAGCAATAAAAAAGGATGGATGAAATCCTGGCAGGGAAAGTGTAGATTCATAACTCTCATTGTAGTTGGCGATTGTAAAAAAACGTCTACGATATTTTTGTCATTAATTATAGATATCGTTAACGTTTTTTTTTTAAATCGCCAACCAGAATAAGTAGTCATGTTTTTTTATTATTAACTTAGTTATAGATTTAAAATTGTTTTTTTTTTCAATATGTATTTTAAACACAATAGTAGCGTTTAAGTTAGTCGTTTAAACAAATTTTTTAATACATATAAACATATTCATATAAATGTCTATAAAAGAAACGAAAAATTTTTTATTAAAAACATGTTATGCTTATATTAAAAATAAATACTATTTTCGCTTCTGTAAAATGTATATAATTACGTTTCTTTATTATCAAAATAAAGCTTATATTGTTGAGAACTTGAAAAATGAGATCAAATTGTAAAAAGAAAAATGTCTTGTCTATATCAAAGCAAAAAATGATTTAACAAACTTTTAGCAGTTAACAAATTCTTCACTTAATATATATTTAATAAAAATGAAACAAAATAAAATTTTTTTATTAAAATTAAATTAATATTAAATGTGCGTCGTATGTATGTGTCTGTTATTAATATTAATGCAAAAACAAATACTATTTTATTCTAATATTTTTAACAAAAAGAACAATTTGCATATAAATAAAATAAAAAAATTACGAACAAAACTCATTACAAATATGTTCATGAGACTGACTCAATGGAAAACTAATAAACTATCGCCGTCAAAATGTTTGACAAACGGTTTGTCATTTTGATACAATATGAGTCAGTCTATTGTGCGTACGTAATGAACTCGGTCTATTTTAAAAGAGTTAATAACAAGTAAGTTCTACTTTACTCCATATGATTGTTCATTAGAAAATATCTATACCACCTGGCTTCGATGATTTACTGATCATAGAATTAGCTAGTAAGCTATGTACACACGGTTGTCAGATGTTACAATATTGTAAGAGCTGGCAACATGCTGACAATGTAGTGACAATGAAAAATTGACCCGCAGAAGTAAATTGTGTGTTCAAACGATCGTAAGAAAATCTTACAATTTCATTGTGAGACAAATAATTCATCTGCCAACAAAAATTGTCAGTTCACACGGTTGTCAGATTGTTAGATGAAAAAAATTGCCAGACATGTTGTAAGGTATTGCCACTTATGTATATCAACAACGATCTGTTTGGCAGTGTTGCCCATCAAACTTTTTTCTGACAACGATGCCATTGTCAGGTGCATTAATTTTATACATCTGACAATTAAAATTGAGCTTACAATACCAGCCAATTATCTGGCAATACCGACGAAGAGTGTTCTCACGATTGTCAGATGCCTGACAACATTATCGTCTTACAATTGATTGACAATGGTTTTTCCGACAACCTTGTAAGTTAAAAATTGGCAGTTCACACGATTGTAACACATTTGCAGACAATTTTACTGACAATATCGTAAGATCTGACAACCGTGTGTACGTAGCTTTAACTTTTTTAAGCGGGGTTGGGCCGTTGTTTGATTCTCTTATATATTCTACTTTATGAAGCATACTTTTAGGCGATACGTTTAAAATAACTTAAAGTTGCCGGACGATTTTTCGCTCCCACAATGTGAGTGGTAGCGAAAAATTGATTACATTACCTTTTATTAATTTTTTTAAAAATATTCTCAAACATTCAACTTTATATCCTAACAATCTAAATAAATTATTGAGAATTTAAAACGAAAAAAAAAATGTTTTAATAAGATGATTTTTAATATGAATAGTCGAATGCAGGGTTCTAATCACCGCATACTATATCGAATTAACTATCGTATCGAATAAAATTACGATACATCAAGATTAAGGCAAACGATGCATATCGGATTGTAATTTAAATAAAATGCAATAGATTCAAGATCATATGTTTCCTAAAAGTACGACTAAAGAAAAAAAAAATATTTAACTTTTTTATATTATTGCAAAACAATTCATTCGATGTCGTATGCCATGATACCAAAATGAAAAATTTCGATAATATTGCTCGATATCGTATGCGGTGATTTGGCCCCAGAAATATTTGTATACAAACATACACACACACATTGTATACTCTTTAGTTTTTGTCGAAAGTTGTGCTTACCTGATTTGCTTTGTTGTCTTCAGTTGAGAAATCCAAGTCTTAATGAATTTATAATTTTGTTTGAAATTGTCATTGAGCTCAATTTTCCTATTTTCGCATCTAATAAATACATGCATACATCTACTATCACCTATTTCTCAATTTTTGTTGTTGCTTATTCTGAATTTACACGAGCGAACATTTGGAAGAAAAACATTTGGAGTTCTCTTTTGATTTTTCTTTCGTATACACACAGTCGAACATGTTGCCGGCAACATTCCATTATTATTTGTTTTTAACATTTTTCGTTATGTTGTCTGTTTCAGCAAATATTTCGATGTGTAATAATTACGACAATATTATCTTCACTAAGATTAATTTTTCCACAATTTTTCTTTCCCATTTATATTTCATATTTATTAAAATTTCGTTCTCTTTAACAGAATTAACAAAATTTTTAAAACCACACAAAACTCCGGAAAATGTAAATTAAATTAAAATGTCAATAAAGTAATAGTGAAAGGCCAATGTAAGCGGCATGCGGCAACGGGCGGCAACCAACTGTCCTATTTGCCGCTTGAATTTATTTGATATAGGCAACTAAATTGAACTAAAAATTTATGTAAATTTATGTGAACTAAAAATGTATGTAAACAAAAGAACATTATGACTTTTTTAACGCAAAAATAAATAAATAAATTTAATTGTTAAAAATTTTAAGCCCCAAAATAAAGAAAATTTATTTTTTACTTCTATTTTCTCGAAGTTTTGTTCCTTTACTTTTTGATTTGACAAATTGAAGCGGCAAAGCAAAAAGTTAAATTGAATTCAACATTACCGCTCGGCCGCCTTTACGGCATTGCCAAATTAAATTAAATTCAACATGTTCAAAGTTTTATATGAATATTTTTATAAAAAAACAAATTTTTTGTAAATGCGTCACATTGCTACCGCTTGCTGCCGCCTGCCGCTTACATTGGCCTTTCACTATAAATGTCAACAAAGCGTGTTGCCGAGTACCGAACATAAAATCGATTCATCCTTCCCCACCGGTAATTTGCTACCAAACTAAATGTTTCACTTCCAAATGTTTTCGTGTCTAAATGAAGACTTATGATAGACGTTACTACAGATCGTACGACAAATCGTACAAGTATGAAATTAGTAACGTGTATCATGCTGTCGTACTTGTGAAGTATACTTTGTAGTACGAAAATCAAAAAGTTTTGATTTTCGTGGGCGGAGCTTTCATAAGTATGAAAATAAGTATCGTGTATCATGCTGTAGCACAGCAAAATTTGTTTTATGAAGAGCAGATTTCATGTGTTGGATATTTTTTTTTTTTTTTTTTTGAAATATAAAAACTATTTAAGTTCTTGTAAATTTTTCTAGCTAAAGATTGCTGTTTTGTTGCTTTTTATAAAAAAGGTTTACAATTTTATATATTTCGCTAATAGTTTGTTAAATAACATTTAATTTAATAATATTTTAATTGTGCCTAAAGATGCTAACAAACTGTTAGCGAAATATCGAAAATATAAAATTGCTAAACCTTTTTAATAAACCAAAAGACAACAAAACAACGATCTTTAGCTGGAAAAATGTAGAAGAAATTAATATAAACAAAATCATATAATACGAATATTGATTTGCCGGCGTGTGTACTGCCTTTAAAATATTTCTTTCAAATGAAATAGTATGAGTTGTAGTAACGTGTATCTGAAAACCGTACTACAACTCATACTTCGTTAAGTACGAAAATAAGTATCGTCTCTCACCCACATTAAACTGCATGTTTTGATGCGCTTCGACACAGCATAAGTAATGTTTGTTAAATATTATTCATACGCTCCGTGCATTATGTTATCTTATGGAAATACTTATGTATTTGCATTATTTGTTACCCAGCATTAAAATGGGAGATATACATATATACAAAACTGTACTAAAAGTAATGTGATTTCAAAGCTCATGGTGCTTCAAAAGCACAAATGGGATTTGTATCGCTTCTGCAAATCTGTTTTTTGTGACTTTCGCTGTGATTCATACTTTCAAAAAGCACAAAAAGCTGCTGTTTTGTAACAGTTTAAAGAGAACAAGATTACGTATTCATTTATCTATTGCGAAAATGATTTAGACGTTTTTGGAACTCGCATACTACAATAAGTCCTGCTTATTTTTATTACTTCATATGTTTTAAGATTGCTAGTCGAGTTATAACTTACCTAGCTATTAATTTTTAATTAAAGCAGATCGAAATTAGAGTGGAAAAATAAACAATACGAAAATTTTTCTTACGCAGTTTACTGTGCTATATGTCCAATATGTCATTTAAATTTTAAGAAAACGGTTTTGCAAACCTTTGCTGATTGATTTATTTATTTATATATATCATATGCAGAGAATGTACTAATAGCAGTGATTAAAATTCTAATTCAGCTTGGAGTTTATTCCATACGTATACGTCAGCGTTTTGCTTATTGATTAGTTCACTACACACTAGTGTTGAAGGCGCTGTTTTTAAACACTATAGAAGAGATTTTTGCCTACTTTAACGACAAGAACAGGGCGAGGCACTAGAAAATTCTTTCGTATTAATACATTACGAAAATCATTTAACATAGTAAGTTCCCTCCTTTTATTTTGTTCCCAGTTGTATGATCGTAACGGCATGTCAAAGCAAACTGATGAGTAAAAAGTCAACTGCTTTCTTTGTGCACTTTCGACATTTCAAAAGTACGAAGGCGGATTAATATTGACGCTACCTACAATTTTTTTCTGTCAAACGTTAGCTTTTAAAATTTCACCCAAATTCATCGATTAGTTTATTTGTTGCAGTTGTTTGAAGTAAGCAACTTTTGTGTTTCTTGAAAAATGGAAAAAGTGAGTTTCGTGCAGTGATTGAAGACCATTATTTGAAAGGGAAAACGGCGAAAGAGACAAAAGGAAAGCTCGATAAACATTAGGGCGAGTCTGTTCCGTCAGATTACGTGGTAGTATATGGGATTGCTGAAGCTAAAGGCGGCCGAACAAGCACTGCAACAATACCTTCAACAAAGATGGTTACTGAAGAAAATATCTAGAAAATCTTTGATATCGTTATGATATCAAGTCATGTTACGTGAGATTGCTGAAATGATAAACATATCATATGAACGTGTATTCAACATTTTGCTTATAAAAAAAATTCGAACAAAAACGAGTTCGACAGACCACTTCATAGCGGTGTTTAGAGATGGATGAAAGCGTAATCCTGTTAATTTTTGGTGTCGATTAATAACTGTTGATGAAACGTGGGTTCACGTATTGCTCATTGATTATCTTGAAAAAGGATCCACAATCAGAGGAAAGTATTCAGGGCTGTTCTGCAAATCACTTTTTGTGAAAGTGATTTGAAATCACAAAAAAATGTGTTCTGCACACAAAGTATTTTTGATTTTTGTGATTTTAAATCGGTTAGCTAACTTACAATCAATTTGAAATCACTTCCCAATTTTTGCACGTACTTTATTATGAATTTCATAATTTATTACATTAATAAATAACTAAATGTGTTTTCTATTGATTATTTAAGTAAAATCATTTATTTTATGCGAACTAATTCACTAAATTAAGAAAAAAAAACTAGATACGCTTATTTTGTTTAAGATTTGTTGTATAATTTTGTAATTTGGTTTATTGTATTTTATCTTTTATATTCATTAGAAGAAATTAACCTTATTTTGCAAATAATACCGCGAATAAAAAAATTCAACCTGAAAATAAGAATATTAAAAAATTGAAGCAAAAAAACAGCGGTTTTTTGTGCTTCAGAAGAGTAGAAATCACATGGAAAATCACAAAAAATTGTGATTTACAGAACAGGCACAAATCACATTTGTGCTTTTAAAATGGCATGTGCTTTGAAATCATGTGATTTTTAGAACAGACCTGATTATAGAGCATTATTGGATGAATTGATTGATGCAATCAAGAAAAAAAAAAACGACCTCATTTAAAGACGAAAAAGGGATCCTTTCTACAAGACAACGCACTAGTTCACACAGCAGTAGATACGATTAAATTACGTTAAATACCCTTCGAATTGATTGATCATCCACCTTATCGTCCTGCTGACTTTTTCCTGTTTCCAAACATGAAAAAAAGGCTTGCAGGAAAAAGTTTCATCTCAAACGCTTTTTGAAATGTTCATAAATTCGTATTATTCAGGTATGAAAAAGTTGGAATATCGTCTTACTACTCGTAAGTGTATTGAGCTAAAAGTAGACTATATTGAGAAATAAACGGTTTTTTCAATATCTATCCGCCCTCGTATATGTTTATTTTGCTCATGTACAAAACTACTAGAAAATGTTTAATTTTTTTTTTTTTTGTTTTTGCTGAAAACGTTTATGCAAGGTTTGGCTTACTTCCATTCAATGTTTTGCTTGAAATCTATACAATATATTTTAATACAGAAATATAGCTGTACAACTTTTTTTTATTTATTAACACATTTTAAAGTTCGCTAATAAGAATTTTTCAATTTGTCATTGAAAGCAGCTTTAGTCTTTAGTTTAGGCTTTAGTCTTCTTCATTTCTCGCAAAGGAGAGCAGCATATGGCAACAATTTTCAAGTAAACAATTAAAGAAAACAGTTTCCTCATGTGCATGTCGTCACTCTTGAGCAATAGAAAATAAAAACAAAGTACAAGTTTGCTGCTGTTTTATTTTTAAATATTGTTTTTTACTCTTCATTTGTTTTATTTTTAAATTTGTAGTTATTATCTCTGGCATAAAAACTAATAAAACATTTTGCTATTCATTTTATTTATTTTGTGTTTTTTTTTTATTTTCTTTTAATTTTTTTTATAATTAACATTTATCTTTCTTTCTTTAATTCTTAACTTGGTTTAAAACTATATTTAATATTTTGTTTGTTTTTTCTTACTTCTTTTTCATTTCATTTTAATTTTAATTTTTTTTATATTTGTTATAAAGGAGAGATAGTTTAAGGTTTTGTTTAAATTTTTAATTTATTTGTTGTTGTTGGTTTTTGTTTGTTTGTAGCAGTTGATGTTGTTGTTGTTGTTGTTGTTAATGTTGTTGTAGTTTAGGAAAAAAGATAACAACAAAAGAATAATAATTATAAGAATAATAATAATAATAATAAATTTATATATTTAATCTAAATCAGCTATGCTGTGGTTGTTGAAGTGGTAGCGTTTGTTGTTGTAGGAGCGTTACTAGCATTGCACTGTATTAGGCCTGTGTTCTGCGCATATGGATGATTATGGTGATGCACATTGTTGTGATGGTGATGATGGTGCGTGTGTGGATGATGTGCTAAATGATTATTATTATTGAGATGAAAATTTAAAGCGCCCGCGCCATTATTACCATTTGCCGTAACGGCCCCTACTAATGACTGCTGCTGCTGCTGCTGTTGATCGGCTGTCGTGCAGGTGCTATTCGTAGAGCAGGTGTTGGGAGTAGAAGCGTGATTGGAGGAGGTATTATTTGTAGTAGAGGAAGCAGGAACTGCCGAAGTACAATAATGCATAGTATCACCAAATTCACCACTACTTAAATCACCTAAAATACCACCAATAAGACCACCACCGCCGCCAAACTGTTGTGACTTTGGATTGGCTTCTGGCTGTGTACATATTGGAGGTTGTGCCGTCGCATTACAGTCCATTAAATTATTGTGTTGCACTGAATTGACATCCTCTACTAAACTCGCCCCCTTAATAGAATCTACACCACCGCCAATGCCGCCGCCGCCGCTGCCACCAGCACCAGCCAATGAGGAATTTGTTTCTGTTGCATCATTTTGTGAACTGCCACTGCCAGTAATGCCGCCGGTTGTGTCATCTGTTAATCTTAAAGCCACCTCTAAATCACGCAAAACATCGGTCTCCTTTTCATCAATTAAATTAAAGCGCCTGTGCAAAGCGGTCAAATGGGCAAATGTTAAATTAAGGTGCGTATGCAAGCCCAACAAAGCGATTTCTCGAAAATGCGCCGCATACAAATGTGCTATCACATGAAATTGCAAACGTAATATTTTACGCGCAATCGATTCAAACGAACTGGGGAATTCGTTGGCATATTTGGTAGGAAATATCGATTCATCGCTGACCGTTTTCTGAGTAAAAGTCATCACATAATCGATATATTGAGGAGCCGCTACGCGGGTCTTTTTACCCTTCTCATCAAACCATAAGTACGTTCTACCAAATAGAAATAAAAAAAGAAAACATTTACTTATCCTTCAATTAATTAAAAATATACATGAAAGAACAAACACTGACCTGTTTCCCGGTCCTGTCATATCGGGGCAACCTGAAGTGGTACAAAATTCACTAATGGTGCCATAAACCAAATTTACGTGTTCAAAGAGAGCCAAAGCTAAAATGACAAAAAAAAAAGAGAAAAAAAGAAGAAGGTTAACAACTTAAATTCATAAAGTGTACACATACATATGTAATGGGTGATTTTATAAGAACTATCGGAAATTTAAAAAAAAACACATAAAATTCAGAAAAATGCATGAAATATTTATTTGGATCGATAGTTGGGTCGATATAATTTAATGTTTGAAGATTATTTCATGCAAATGTTGGCCGCGGCTGCGCCTCAAATGGTCCATCCGCTTAGTCCAATTTTGGCATACTCTTTCCAACATTTCGGCCGGTATCTCACGAATAATGTTGGCAATGTTGGCTTCCAGTGCGTCAATCGAAGCGCGCTTGTCGCTATAGACATTAGCCTTAACATAGCCTCACAAAAAAAAAAAGTCTAGAGGCGTTAAATCGGACGATCTGGGCGGCCAATTGACTGGTCCCAAGCGTGAAATAAACTGTTCACCGAACTCGCCTCTCAATTGGTTCATTGTTTCGCGTGCTGTGTGGCATGTGGCACCGTCTTGTTGAAACCACATGTCATGCAAGTCAAGCTCTTCCATTTTGGGCAAAAAAAAGTTTGTTATCATCGCACGGTAGCGCACACCATTCACAGTAACGTTGTGATTCGCATCATCTTTGAAGAAATACGGCCCAATGATGCCGCCAGCCCATAATCCGCACCAAACGGTTGTTTTTTGTGGATGCATTGGTAACTCTTGCAATGCTTCTGGCTGCTCTTCACTCCAAATACGGCAGTTTTGCTTGTTCACGTATGCATTCAACCAAAAATGAGCCTCGTCGCTGAACACAATTCTTCGATAAAAAAGTGGATCTTCATCTAACTTTTCAAGAGCCCATTCACCAAAAATTTGGCGTTGTGGTAGGTCGTTTGGCTTCAATTCTTGCACCAGCTGTATCTTATAAGGCTTCACACCCAAATCCTTCCGCAAAATTTTCCACGTAGTGGAGTAACAGAGGCCCAATTGCTGCGATACGGCTGCGATATTTTCTTCAGTTCGCACTCTACGTAAGCGTGTTGGTGGTTTAATGTCCAACAATGTAAATTTGGTGCGAAATTTTTTTACAATAGCCCGAATAGAAGCCTCAGTAGGTCGATTAAACTGACCATAAAATGGAAGAAGCGCGCGATGAACTTTCTTAACAGAGCACGTATTTTGGTAATAAAATTCAATAATTTGCAAGCGTTGTTCGTTTGTAAGACGATTCATGATTAAATTATAGACCAAACTGAAGATGTTTGACAGTGACACAATATCAAAACGTGCGTGAGCTATCAAAACTAGTGTTGCCAAAAAGATAATAGCAAAAAAAATCACTCGTTATATGCAATTAAATTGATTTTAATTGATATCGGGTGTTCGCGATAGTGTGGCTGAAAAGCTGTCCACCTCAACTCATCGTCATATCCAACAATTGCACCTCTCAAGCTCGTCCTTGATGCGCATTATGCATAAAGACTTGCATTTACACGCCTACAAGGTCCAATGGATTTAAAAACTAAAGTCTCGTGACCATTCCAAGCGTCGTCAATGGTCGGAATGGTGGCATGAAATGGCAACAGTGGATGATCAATTTTCGAAAAAAAAATCATCTTCAGTGATGAGGCATATTTTCACTTCAGTGGATTCGTCAATAAGCAGAATTGCCGTATTTGGGCGAATGATAATCCAGTAGGGATTTTCGAAAAACCTATACATCCACAAATAGTGACTGTGTGGTGCGGTTTATGGGCTGGCGGCATCATCGGGCCGTATTTTTTTTCAGGCAGTCACTGTGAATGGTGTTCGTGAGATGATAAGAAACTTTATATGGCCCAAATTGGAAGATATGGATGTGGACATTATGTGGTTTAAACAGGACGGTGCCACTCGCCATATAGCTAATGAAACAATGGCTTTTTTGCGCGAAAAATTCAATGGCCGTGTTATCTCACTTCATGGCGATGTCAGCTGGCCGCCAAGATCATGTGATTTGACGCCGTTTGAATTCTTTCTTTGGGGTTATTTGAAAGAAAAGGTATCCATCAAGAGCTAAAGGATGAGATAACTGAGCACATTAACGGCATAGAACTTTAATTATGCGTTAGCGTCATCGAAATTTTAGACCATTGGACGGAGGCGTGCCGCTGAACTCGCGGCGGCCATTTGGCCGATATTTTGTTCTATACTTAATTGAACCATATCAATTTTATCTTAATAAAAAGACATAACATTAATTCTTAAATAATAAGGGTTGTATTCAAAATCAACATCGGCCCTTAAAATTTAACTACCCTTTATATGTGTGTATGTACACAAAGGGTGGTCCAAACAAAACGCAAGATATTCCTACATATTCCATAAGGCGTCATCGTCGTCACATGAAGTCGACACAAACATTTTTCATTTATTTACTCGTTGCCAAAAACAATTGAATGTTGTCGACAGCTTCTATCTATCGCTTAGGTCTAGGAAATACCGAAGGCCTATCAAAGAATTCATAACTGCTGCCGAAGGCGAAAGTATAGCCGAGTGTTTTTGATGTCGTATTGATGTGACGACGACGACGCCTCTTGCAATATGGAGTATTAATTGTGGGCCACAACTTAATGTCAAGTTTTTTGCAGTTACCGTGAATGGTGTTCACTAACGCGAGATGATAATAGACTTGTGGCCAGAAGTTGAGTATATGGGCCTGGGTCTAGATTAGACTACGTCCAAAGTCAAGAGACATTTTTAAATTATAATGCCAGAGGATTATCCTTCGAATAAAGTAAAGTTCATGACAATGGTAAAAATTCATCTTTGTTTTATAATTCCATTTCAAAGTTATATACCTCTAGAAAAAGCAGCCTTTATTTATAAGTAACGATGCTGTCGCTAACTTGTTTTTTTGGTTTTAATATTTTAATTTGCCAGTTTGTCGTATTTCATTAAAACAATTCTTTTTCGGCGTTTGAAAATTACTTCGTCACTTCTTGTTCGCTGTAAATAGCAGATCACCAGTTAAACGGTCTGGGCGAGCGAGCGAAACCAGTATTCAAAATCGAAGTAATAAATCAAATTGCCAAAGATAGAAAAAATAAATGACTGGCAAAAAATAATAAAAAAAAATCAACATGAAAAATTTGCATAAATTTGAATACGAAATACTGTTGTTTTTCTGGTTTCTTTATTTTTTATGAAGAAAGTGAAATGAATACAATAAAAGACAATGGCCGAAAACTACAAAATATTACGACGTGTTTCTTTTGTTGGTATAATTAAATGCAGTTAAATCTTTACGCTTCCTCTTTTCCTTCTTTCTTTCCTCCTTTCATTCTAGTGCGCATGGTTGCCATATTTATAGTCATTTTGACGATATTGGGTGCTGAAAATAGCACTTTATGGTCTGTTTTTGACGATTTTTGTAGATCACACTTTTACTGTCATATCTTTTAAGCAACTACATGCATACTTCCTTTTTTTAAGTTAATTTATGTAGGAAATGAAAGTAATATGGAACGTAAATATATATGTACGTATGTATGTAAATATATATGTATGTATGTATGTAATACTGAAATATTATATGATAGTTATTTTACAGATCTATTGATATAATGGGTGATTTTATAAGAACTATCGGAAATTAAAAAAAAAACACATAAAATTCAGAAAAATGCATGAAATATTTATTTGGATCGATAGTTGGGTCGATATAATTTAATGTTTGAAGATTATTTCATGCAAATGTTGGCCGCGGCTGCGCCTCAAATGGTCCATCCGCTTAGTCCAATTTTGGCATACTCTTTCCAACATTTCGGCCGGTATCTCACGAATAATGTTGGCAATGTTGGCTTCCAGTGCGTCAATCGAAGCGGGCTTGTCGCTATAGACATTAGCCTTAACATAGCCCCACAAAAAATAGTCTATAGGCGTTAAATCGCACGATCTGGGCGGCCAATTAACTGGTCCCAAGCGTGAAATAAACTGTTCACCGAACTCGCCTCTCAATTGGTCCATTGTTTCGCGTGCTGTGTGGCATGTGGCACCGTCTTGTTGAAACCACATGTCATGCAAGTCAAGCTCTTCCATTTTGGGCAAAAAAAAGTTTGTTATCATCGCACGGTAGCGCTCACCATTCGCAGTAACGTTGTGATTCGCATCATCTTTGAAGAAATACGGCCCAATGATGCCGCCAGCCCATAATCCGCACCAAACGGTTGTTTTTTGTGGATGCATTGGTAGCTCTTGCAATGCTTCTGGCTGCTCTTCACTCCAAATACGGCAGTTTTGCTTGTTCACGTATCCATTCAACCAGAAATGAGCCTCGTCGCTGAACACAATTCTTCGATAAAAAAATTGGATCTTCATCTAACTTTTCAAGAGCTCATTCACCAAAAATTTGGCGTTGTGGTAGGTCGTTTGGTTTCAATTCTTGCACCAGCTGTATCTTATAAGGCTTCACACCCAAATCCTTCCGCAAAGTTTTCCACGTAGTGGAGTAACAGAGGCCCAATTGCTGCGAACGGCGCCGAATCGATAATTCACGGTCATCACCAACACTGGCCGATACGGCTGCGATATTTTCTTCAGTTCGCACTCTACTTAAGCGTGTTGGTGGTTTAATGTCCAACAATGTAAATTTGGTGCGAAATTTTTTTACAATAGCCCGAATAGAAGCCTCAGTAGGTCGATAAAACTGACAATAAAATGGAAGAAGCGCGCGATGAACTTTCTTAACAGAGCACGCATTTTGGTAATAAAATTCAATAATTTGCAAGCGTTGTTCGTTTGTAAGACGATTCATGATTAAATTATAGACCAAACTGAAGATGTTTGACAGTGACACAAGATACAAAACGTGCGTGAGCTGTCAAAACTAGTGTTGCCAAAAAGATAATAGCAAAAAAATCACTCGTTATTAACTAAACTAAAATTCCGATTCAATTAAATGATTTGAAAAATATGTTCAAACATGTAACTTTATATTTTACTACTTTCAATAAATCAATGAGAATTAAACATGTTCTAATACTTTTGACGACATGCTGTCATCAAAAACGTGTCTTCAGTTTTGGGGAGAAAAGTCAACCGTATTCACCAAGTCTGGTGAATACGGTGGTTGCGGCATGATAATGGTTTTGTTTTTGGCCAAAAACTCACGCACAAGTATCGATGTGTGAGCTGGTGCGTTACCATAGTGCAAAATACATGATTGTTTTTTCCACAATTCTGTGCGTTTCTGAAGAATTGCTTCGCGCAAACCAAGCATAACTTCAAGGTAGTATTCTTTATTGTCCATACGATCTTGTGAAAAGAATTCATGGGGCACCACGTCATTGCAGTCGAAAATCTTCACACTTGACCGAACTTGACTTCATTATTTCTTTCTTGGCTTTTCTGGACGCTTCCATTGGGATGATTGGTCTTTGGTTTCAATGTCATAGCCATACACCCATGATTCGTCGCCAGTTATGACCTTTTTGAGGAAACCTGGATCGTCATTAACGATGTTCAACAGCTAGCTCCTGAGCGATATCCATGCGACGTTGTTTTTGCTCAAAATTTTGTAAATTTAGTAAGAAATCGTAGAGCACACCAAAACCCGACTAACCTTTTTATCTGTCAAAAACAAACTGATAAACCAAAATGGCAGATATTGACAACATATATAACAGACATGTGTGCCAACATAATAGAAAAAATTGTGAAAATCTTACATAAGTAACTCACGAAATTTGAAAATAACGATTATTTTTTTATCAGACCAGTAGTGCAATTCACTAACTTTTAACGATTTTAAAAGAGCATAACTTAACGCGAGCTATTGTGGTTTGCACTAACGCTCATGTGATTCACTAACTTATTCTTAACACCTCTGGTTGTATGTTAAAAAAATTTAAAATAATGTGGCAGCTCTGTTAAAAATAAAGAAAACCACAAAGAAGAACAGAAAAAAAAAACAAACAAATTTGCAAATAATTCCATGTTTACGGTAAGTAAAACTATTTATATGTTTATTACTTAAAATATTTTTTGATAAGTAACATAAGTTCTTCTCACAGAGAACACGCCGAACGACTGTTGAAGTCTTCCGACAAGTCGTATGCCAAAAAAAAACTTATTCTAATAGAAATTTTAACTACATTTTTGTTAAGATAAACACCACAAAAATAATTGGTGTTTAGTTAACGCTAATCAGTCAGGCTATAGAAACAGCTGATTTAAAACGAAGACAAATAGTGTTAAAAACTGTTATAGAATCGCGAAAACACCAACGCTAGTGTTAATTTCTCTAAACGAATTTTATTAGCGTTAAAACAGGTTAGTGAATTGCACTACAGGTATTTGTTTTTATAGCTTTAAATGCGGTACTTTTTTAATTAAAGACAGCCCTGACTTGTTTTTCTATACTTTAGGCCGTTGAAATAAA
Source organism: Thecocarcelia acutangulata (assembly GCA_914767995.1). Classification (NCBI taxonomy): domain Eukaryota; kingdom Metazoa; phylum Arthropoda; class Insecta; order Diptera; family Tachinidae; genus Thecocarcelia; species Thecocarcelia acutangulata. The sequence continues at coordinate 118,901,221 of OU612096.1, read as the reverse complement.
TATTTTATTCAAAAATCATTAATTTTACTAGCTAACGATTTTTTTGACGATTTGCAATAATCATATTGACGATTTTGTCGATTTTTTTCGTCGAATTTGACGATTTTAAACCATCTGGCATCTATCATGCATGTTCTGAGAAATGCAAATCGCTTAAATTTAGTGTTTTCGATTTGAAAACGCCAAATAGGTGTTCTGAGAAACGTACAATGCAAGAAATATGGTTTTGCGATTTGAAATCGCCAAATAGGTGTTCTGGAAAACGCATATCGCTTAAAATTGGCAACTTCAATTCGCATGTATATATTGAAGTGAACTGATTGAATTTGCTAAAACTGAACTTGCAAAAGGCAATAAAATTATTCACAATTAAAATTTAATACGTTTTCTTTTTATTTCAATAAAAAGTTTAAAGAATTTTACACATTTTCATTAAGAAAACTAAATAAAAAAATGTTTCTATTTGTTGTCAATTTTTTTTTTTCGTTTTATATAACTACGAGATACATATATACGTATGTAAAACACATGTTGTATTTTTACGGAAAAAACTCCTAAGCGCCAGTAAAACGCGCGTTGCTCAGAACACCTAAAAACCATTTAAGCGTTTTTCAAAACGCATTGCGGTTTCAGAACGCGCGTTCTCGAAACATGGCTGTATGTTTGTGCGGTTTCTAACAATTTAATTTTTAATTTTGGAATTTTATTTCAATTTTGTTATTGTGTTATTGTATTCGAATTTAAATACTAATGATGTAATATTTCGGCGAATCGCTAATTAATTTACGTGCGTGCGTGCGTGTGTGTTTTATTATGAAAGTTGTTTAATTTATTAATTTTTTTTGTATCGAACAAAGTATTTTCTATAAGAATTAAATTTGTTTTAAATCAGGTTTTATTGTTAACATTTTTTTTTTTTGTTTATTAAAGCGATGACTTCGAAAGTTTGAAGGTAGACAAAATGTTGTCATATTTAAGAATTAATATTTTGCATGTATCAATGTTAAATAGTCGAACTTATTTTTAATATTACTAATATTATATGATGGGTTGTTATCATTCGTCTAGCTCAAGTTCAATCCTAGAAATATTTTTAATTATAACAGTAATTGCCGCGATCAATAACTTTTGATCAAAGAAGACAGGAAAAAATAATTGAATACACTAAAGCTGTTTCACAATCGCTACACTGCTCATCAGCACCCAGTAGGGTGCTGATTGAACTTGAACTAGACGAATAACAACCCATCAGGAAGAAGAATGTCCAATTTAGAGCGGACAAGGCGGTTGCTGCCTTGTACCTGTGTCGTAAGGCCATTGGCAAGACCTGGGGTATAAATCCTTGGAATTCTTGCTGGCTATTTAACATGGTAATAAAGCCCATATTAATGTATGGGGCGCTTGTTTGGTGGACGGCTTTAGAGAAAGCCACCTATTGCAGATTCATAGAAAGGATACTGCAGACGTCTGCTTTGGTGGTAACTGGTGCTTCTTGCACTACGCCAACTAAAGCACCAATTACGATGATGCATTGGCTGCCAGCTGATCTCATGGCGAAGGAAGTGGCCATGTGTTCGGCAATTAGGCTAAAAGCCAGTGGGATGTGGAAAGAAGCGACAGAAGGCCATGCTTCGATAATAGAAAGTATAACGGACCTCCCGGAGTATATTGATTACTCTGCACCAGCTCTAATGCCCGACAAGAGATTTGACGTGATCTCAGCAAGGACGGCCTCGGCAGCGAACCAAATGGGTCGCCAAGACGACGTGCTTGAAATTTTCACAGATGGATCCAAGTCGGACATGGGAGTTGGTGGTGGCATCTTTATGCCCCAGTATTAGAGGAGGGCCAGTTTTAAGCTATATGATGAGTGAAGCGTAATGCAGGCTGAAATTACAGCTATTTTGAGAGCAGCCAACTGGTTGACTGGGTACTATAGGGTATACGGGGTGAATATCCGAATCTGTACTGATAGTAAGGCTGCGCGTTAAATGCGCTTGTGGGTGTCTATACGACGTCCAGGTTGGTTCAGGAATGCCGGATATCTCTTAATGAGATAGCGAGACATTCAAGCCTGGAGCTTTTCTGGGTACCGGGGCACAGTGGAGTGCCCGGAAATATTGTGGCGGATGAGCTGGCGAAAGCCGGAGCTCGTCTACAGAGAGGGGACATTGATACGATGGTAGGAGTCCCGCTTAACAGCTGTAAAAACCAAGTACAGCGTCAACTTGTAGGGACTGCGCAGGACAGATGGTCTGGTGAGGTCACCTGCCGAATAGCAAGGCTGATATGGCCTGCGTATGATCGTAGTAGAACTGCGGTCCTAAAGGGTTTTCCCCGTCAAAGGTTGCGTACCTTGGTGGCAGTTCTCACAGCACATTGTCTCATAGGGACGCATGCTAGGAGGGACTGCATTCCTTTATCCGGCATGCGGGTTGGTTTGAATCTGAACCGTCGGGGGAAGTGTAAGTCTCGTGGGCTGCACTTCTCCCTCAGGCAACACAATGGGACCAAAAGGACCCAAGTGGGCTGGTTTCATGAAACTGGCGGCCTGTACAACCTAACCTAACCTAACAACCCATCATATAATATTAGTAAGATTAATATTTTGGCTATAGCGAATTCATGATAACAGCTGAAATTGATTGTGTTGCTAATAACTCTTTTTTTATGTTGTAGTCATGATAGAATATGCCTTTGATTTTGATTTACAACGCTGATGAAATTATTTTTAAGGCACGTTTTCTTCGTATCATAGCAAGGATTCCCTCAACATAAACATTTTATTATAGTTTTTTTTTTTTTTTTTATTTAATAGAAGAGACGATATACAAATTTTTTTTATGTAGTGTTGATGGGACACGAATGAGTGATACGTCTTGAAAATTTTTATGAAATACACTCAAAGTATTGAGTATATTTCATACAAATTTTCTTGATGTATAACTCAATTGTTTCCCATAAACACTACATTAATCGTTTTAAAAACACTATCATTACACATTTAATTAGAATTACATATTTCCATATTGAAAACACGTTTTTTTTATTATTATTATTAATTGTTACATATTCCCCGTTTGCTTTGCTTTATTTGACTGTGCAAAAATTGCATTGCAGTAGGTCATTTACTATAAATAAAACGTAAATATACTATACAGTGAGAGAAAATATAAAAGCAAAAAAACAATATAATAATTTTTTTTGATAAGATTACTAAAGCAGGTGTTACTTTCATGATATTGCTCTTAGAAAAATATGTAGATTTCTGGAAAATTTTTACAGCTAATCAAGTGTGTATTTATTACAATACTCGTATATTATATACGACTTTTGCTTTCACATTTGTAATAGGGTTGCTAATTTGCCAAAAAGTTTTCAATCGTTGCGAGTCGTAGTGAGTTTTGAAGAATAACGAATGAATGAGAATCAAAGAGTTTAGCTGGTATTTTTTTCGGAATATATAGCTCCTTTATTGCAACATAGTCATAACTCAAAAAAGCTTGTTTCGAGAAAAACACGTTTAAAATTTTTAGTTTCCATACAAGTCTTAGAAATTTTTTTTTTAGAAAATATCTCGTAAAGCAAACAGTTTAAAAGTAATTTGAATACATTTTTGGCACAATATAAAAGGTAGTACTGTTAACAATTCTGCATTGTTATCTCGAAAAGCTAATTTTTTGAGATATGACTATGTTGCAATAAAGGAGCAATATATAAGACACTAAACTGCCATTCTTCGAAGCGTGGAGAAATGTGTCTACGACAATTTTGTAGTTTTTTCTCAAATGTACGTTATTACTTAGTATACTGTTTCGTGTACTTTTGCCTGAATAGAGTTATTAGTGGAAAGTATTATTATTTTTAATATTTGCTTTTGTAAAAATACAACCCTGATAAAATAAAAAATATTATTGCGCGAATTTCTACAAATGACGAAGTCTTGCATAGTATTTGTAATTTTCATAACAGCGGAATCAAAATTAGGCCGCCGTAAGTAACATAAATAAGAGCGTTAACAGTGTTATTCTCCAACCTTGTTTATAGGCTATTTACATTGTCCTGAAATCTCAACAGATACGTGTACTGTAAGGAACCAGTGGTGATGGTTGACGGGTGAGTTGGTTTAAGGGCTGATGCTCTTAGTGGGCTTCGGCCTACCAACTCATTGAGCCTTGTCCTCCATTGATTGCTGGGAAATTGCATACATGAGGGATTAGAAAGCCCGAACTCCTCAACAAGAAGTTGTTCATATGACCGCAATCATATGACAAGAATTGCTACCTGTGTGAGCCTACCAAGCCACACGGGGGCGGTGGTGAATCGTGAAAAATTCACTCTGTGGAATTGGTCCACCATCAGGTTAGGCCGTCAAGGCAGGTACTGATGTAAATCATTTTCACAGTTGACCTGAAATCTAGCAACATGAGATGGAATTGGTACTCATTCATGACAGTTTGCCATGTATGGGGGCGCTGGTATAGGCATTGTATTTACCCGGTGATAAGATCACCGTGGGGTAAGGCCATACTGGCAGGTACCTACGATAATCGATTTCACAGCTGTCCTGAAATCTAGTAGATTAGATTTGAAATCTCTCTTAAAATTTAGTGCGTGTAAATTTTTTTTTCTGACCTTAGTTAGATTTTATATTCATAATAAAAACAACGAATCCCAATGGGTGCTGATTAGTAATGTAGCGACTACGAAACAGCTAGTTGTCCCCCCAGCTATATGGTATTCAATTATTTTCCTGTTTTTCTTTGGTCTTATTGTTTCGCAGCAATTATTGTTATAATTAAAAAATAATCTTTTTTCTTGACTGAAGTCGGACTGGAACTCACAACTAATTAGTTAAAATCTGACATATCGCTCCTTTATTGCAACATAGTCATATCTCAAAAAATTAGCTTTTCGAGTTAACAATGCAGAATTGTTAACAGTACTACTTTTTATATTATGCCAAAAATGTATTCAAATTTCTTTTAAACTGTTTCCTTTATGAGATATTTTCTAAAAAAAATTTTCTAAGACTTGTATGGAAACTAAAAATTTGAAATGTGTTTTTCTCGAAACAAGCTTTTTTGCTTTATGACTATGTTGCAATAAAGGCGATATGTATATAACTAAAAGTTCACTTATTAAAATATTTGCATACATAATAAAAACAGCTGACTTAAAAATTAGAAGAATAAATAATTTAACGTAAAAGAAGATCAAATAATATTAGGATAATATTATAGTTTAAAAAACTAAAAGACACGCTACGATATTAAACTAATTACTCATATAACCAGATAATATATCCGTATAACGCGTTACAAGTTTTTTTTCTTTTTTGGAATTAGCCAGATTGGCTTGAAGAATCGTCAAAATACCCCACTTCCCCGGAAATAATATGACAACTACAATTGTGGCATTAATCGAATGACCGTTAGCAGTTCAGATACACGTTCCACCGCCAAAACACGCACCAGATATGAAAAACCGTTTCCAAGTTTTTTGGGAGTTTTCAATGTCGGCTTTAGGAAATGCCAAAATCCTTGCGCTTTCTCAGAAGCAATACGGCAACTTCAATTTTAGCACAAAATCGAATGACCGTTTATTGTTCAGATGCATGTTCTACGGCAAAAACGAGCACCGAATGTGAAAAACCGGTTCCAAATTGCTTAGCAAAGTGGTTCCGATTTTTTTGGGGAATTCCCAAAGTCGGCTTCGAGAATCCACAAAATCCCCCTACTTCCCCGGATGCAATATGACAGCTCCAATTTTTGCATTTAAGTAACAGCACTGTTTATACAGTTTTATATATCTAAATTTGTATATAATAATCACTCATATGTCATGGGTTTCAAACGTACACACATGGTGTACTTATTAGGTGGCAGCATTAGAGTTGTTGTACTACATATATAATATTTTGTTGGCGTAAAAGTCCCGTACGCCGTCAAAAACATGTTTACAATACAGAAGAAATTGAAGAAAGAAAGGTTTATATTAAGAAAATGAACAAAGAAAATTAATATAATTATTTTCAACGCATTTTAAGCAATTAACAGCCAGTTTACCAATTTCGAAAGAAAATGAATGCGAAAGAAAGCTAGTCAGTCACTAACATCCTAATCAATTTGGTTTTGTTTATCTCACTATTATTCCTTCGCATATTCTTTTGTATTTTGATTGGGTTTTGATACATCGTTCGCATAGAAAAAAGTTAGACAAACACCCAAATCAATTTTCATTCGCTTTGATTGCGAACGCAAGCACGCTGTCGAGATTGGTAATTTGGCTGTAAAATATTTTTTAAAACTTTTTTGTGTGTTTCTTTTGCACTTTTTCAAACTGTTTAAAATTTGTTTACGAGGATTTTTTCACATCAGTGTAAATATAAACAACTTTGACACCCACAAGTTTATGAAACAAAAAATTATCACCTGCGCTAGCGATGCCACCTGGTTAATTGCACCATGGGTACACTATACAAACATACAAGTGAAATTAATATAAACGTGTTAAAAATTGTTATGATTCTGCTCTCTGCTTCATCCATTTATTGGATTTGCTGATACAAAGTATGAAAAATATAGCAGTTCAGCCAAATACTTTTTGTACAGTAGCTTTGCTCACAAAAAGCTAATTCATTTATTTTTGTATAGTACTTTGAAAATAAAAGTTAACATCACTGGTGCTGATACAAAGTATGATAAGGGGATACTCACTATGTGATGCCAGCCATTCATTATAGTCTAAACCAGCTGGTAGATCCACTAGAGCTTTGAGATCAGCTTCAGGTAATTTACGTTCTAAAACACTTTCTTCCAAATACAATTTGGTATCTGTTGAGTTTTGATCACCATCTCGTTCTTTGCGACGAGCTTTTCTGTAAAGAGCAAGAGAGAGAAAAATAAAACATTAGTAACAAAGGGGGGGAAAAAGAATGAAAAAATAATAATAATAAAAAGTTGTATTAATGGGGGGATAAATAAGTGGCAACAAGAGTTTTCCAAAAGACCACAAGCACAGAGTTGCCTCCGCTGCTGTCTGGAAATTGTTATGCCAGTCCGGGATTGCCGTTTTGGTGCGGAAATGAAATAACAAAAGTCGTTTGCTTTTTTTTATTTGTAAATATGTATGTGTTTCTCTAAACGTTAAGCATGATATATTGGTGCGTTGTCCTGCTTACCCAGCTACACATAAAATACTATCGACTGAGGTCTGTGCATAACGGCAGAATGTGCCTATAGTTTCACCAATTTTTGTTGGTAACGTTGTAACTTGCCACATAAAGCGCACAGTCTTTATAATACATTTAAATACAAATGATGTTGAACTATTCGGTGCCGACGTTGATGTTTCAATATCTTTCATTTGTATGAAGGAAGTCTGTAAAGTTTTTTAATGTTATTCTCTGTTGTTTGCTGCTGCTGCTAGTGCTGATGTTGCTGCTGCTGTGCGGCTGAGCGGGCTTGGTGGAGCATGTGCTTTTTTGTTTGTTTGTGCGTTCGTGGTGAGGTTTTAGGGCAGGTGGTTTCGTAATGGCTTGATATTTAAAGTTTAAGAGTGAAGTTTTTCCTTTTTCTTTTGTTGTTCCCTGCCTATTTTTTGTTCGTTTTGTTGTTAATTTTCCAGGTGCTGCTTTTCAAGAGTGCTTTTGTTAAATTGTGCTTTTAAAACTTTACTTTGATAATAATACTTCTTTGGTATGTTTTGATGCTTAAGAAATCTAAGACTTTTGTTAAATTTGTTTTTAACATTTTCTTTTTAATGATATTTTACAAAATTTTCTCAAGTACATTGCTCATAACTTTATTTTTAGTTTTATTAAGTTTAACACAGCCATTTGTTGTAAAGAAGATAAAAAAAAATATCTCAAGTTTTCTAAACGCGTCACGTTTACGTAATACTTCTGCTGGTATAAAATAAAAAATCTTTAATAAAATTATTTATTTTTTCGTTAAATTTAAACACAGAAGTAATATTTTTTGCTATTCGATTTGCCGCAAAGGTTTTCTCCAAATGAATGTTATTGGCGCGCTTTTGCCTTAGAACACTTTGTTTTTTTTTTTTTTCGGAATAAAACTGAAAATATTCGTAATCTGATGGTTGGGGTTTCAGTTGCTGTTATCAGCACTGAAACGTAAACGAATGAATAAAAACAAATAAAATCCAGTAACGAAAAAAAAAAACAAACAAATGCGTTTTAGCAATTTAGTTGCAGCGTTTAGCTGTTGGTGTTGGTGCGCTCGCTGCCGCTCGTTGCTCGCGCTTTTGACAAATATGTGCCTCTGAATATACAAATTTCTAAACTAACCACTGACTGATTAATGTGACAAACGCTTTTTGTTGTACTTTGTTGGCAATTGCGAAATTCTTTTGTTAACTCCTGTAGTTTGCGGTTGGTAGCCAAAATTGTAACCACAAAGAACTTTTCAGACCAGTGTAAATCATTCACACAAAAAAAAAAAACAAAAACAAAAAACGCGTCACAAACAACCTTTTAATTGATAACAACAATTTTGGCGCTGGCAGTACGAAACATTTCGTTCAGAGGTTTAAGAGAATAATTTCTTTTCATGAATAGTTTTATTCATATTTTTGTTAGAATTGACTTCAACCCAATAAATTATGCTACAAATTTGCCTACAAATTAATTTCGTTCTTATTTTTCTAATAAGTGTACCACTAGTGTGTACACAGATGGCTCGAGGAAATAACTGGTGTCCGCCGGGAAGTTATACTACTCGCAGTAATTCTATTTTAATCCTGGTTTATTGATATCACATGTTAATCAAGCCCAAAGTATGCAGATGTAGCGTTAAAAAGTTTTCAATCATTTCGGAAGACTGACAAGAATAATAGGGTTTTCCATTGCCGAGAACCGGCTATTCGGTTTACTCACTCATTATAGTTTTTTCATGAAAATCGATGGTTGATTTTGATAAAATGTTTTAACGATTAAAATACGTTGGTTTATTGCATATTTTTACATAATAAATTTGCCACGTGTTTACTTCACGACAGCCAAATATAAACTATAAATAATAATATATACCAAAATGGCGACGAAACAAAGTAGTATACCTTCTTGGCGGACACCCGGTATTTGGGCGGCGGAAACCTGTAAACAACTATATGATATAAAAAATCTAAGAAACATTGTATTTTTGCCGATGATTAGGCTATATTCGTACACGAACTGTCAAGACTGCTCCGCGTACCTAATATCACTTTAGTTTCGCTCTATGTACATAGAGCAGATGTGCCCAGATCTATGCGCTTAAAGTTCAATTGCTTTCGTAAAAGCGAAATAAAATACGCAAACAACTTTGTCTTATATATTTTTTGTCGTTTTTCACTGTACACACACAAAAGCAAAGCAACAACACTTTCGCATGCTTTGCTGGTAAACATTGACGACAGCGATTATTAGAGTAAATTTTGTTTTTATAAATTGTTTTGCTTTTTATTACAAAAAATATTAAATAAAGGTAGTTCTTCCTTAAATGTATTGGTGTTTGCTCTTCCATATAGAACTTTTGGGCACCCCTGGCATAGAGTCTAGTACGACAATTAATGAGATAAAACGGGATCAACTTTAAGGATACATCCTTCTTAAAAATAGTAACCTTTAGACACATTTTCTGCAGAATACTAAATGTGTCTAGATACATGCAGAGTGAAAGCTGAGTGCTAGTTAGACAGACAACTCCGCTTGGATTACATTGTAATACATTTTGTCGTAGTTGCAAGGATAGGGAGAAAGAAGAAATCGTCTTCCACCGCTTTTGTGAATATCCAACTTTGTCCAACAAGAGGAACACCTTTTTGAGGAACTACATAACTTCAGCTACATGACTTGAGCTCTTGAAACGTTCTGGCTATGTTTTGGTGCTAACACTGCAGTAAAAAGAGTTGGTAATTCCTTATCATAGAGGTCTACTGCTGCCATGCAACACTGTGTAGTGGGAAACATTACACAAGTTTGTTTAATGCCTGTTGTTCTTTATGGATTTTGAGCTACTAGTACCATGACAGCTTGTCCTCTCTTTCTACTTTGCTCACGATAATAAGTTGCTATGCCGTACTTCTCATCGTATCCTGTCTAGATCGCTTAACTGAAGGAAATGTTGGGCTATTGCGCTGATAGAAATACTTTCGTAGATGTTAAAATTTTGTCGTTGTTTTTGTTCGATGACTGATTTGGTAGATTACTCGATCAACAGTATCGAGGTCGCTGGTACGATTCCAGCCAATCACTCTGGATGTTAATGCAGACAAGCAAAAAGCTTTGCCGTCTTTTTGTTTGTTTTCTGCACCATTATATTAAAAATAAATAAATAAAAAATTAATTATTCGAATGAAACAATTTTCGTAAGATTAATGAAGCTGAAAAATAATAATTTGGTGCAACGCAAAATTTTCATCCCTATAATGAAGCTTTCATGACCGTAATGAAACTTTCCATGGTCTTAACTAAGGAAGGATGAATGAAGTGTCTTCATTCTCGTAATGAAGCGGGTTTTTTTTCAGAAATTTAGGGCCCTATACCAAAATAATATCCAGTCTTGCGTTGTTTTAGTTTACAAAGCATTTTGGTCCAATCATATTTGAGCTTTTAATTAATAAGTCGAATTTCATTTGACGTTAGTAGGGACTACTTAAAGCTGGACTTGCTTAAGATTTCCACGTGAATCATTAGAAACTCATTTATTTAAAAAGGTAATTTCAAAAAGGTAGTTTCAACGACATCTCGGGTCGCTTAACTGAAGTGATTGCTTGACTAGACTAACGCTCAGAAAATCAGGGGGGTTACTCTCTATTGCGATGCGAAAGTGAGTTCGATGCGAAAGGTGAATGCGATAAGAGTATAATTTGGTTCTCTGTTCCCTTTGCGCAAACTTTTTCGCTAAATAGTTTGAAAATGAACCCACGCCGGTACCACAAAATAAACAGTAGCGAAAAATTATAACATAAAATGTGTGAAAGTGAAAAATTAAATGCGAAAGGAAAATACGAAAACGCAATACAGAGTACCAAATCTTCAATTTCTCTTTCGCATCGCAATAGAGAGTAACCCCCCAGAAACTCTGCACCAAAGTCATAATTGGCTAATTATGTTCGAGCATGCACCATGTTTCTAATAACAAAGAAATGAATTCATTCTTTTAAAGTTGTGTGCATACAACATGATATGAGTTTGTTCTCACACTTTATTTGGGAATAAAATAACTTTTGAACGTACAACCAGTTCGTTTATAAAACTTTATTTCGATTCTTTTACAAGCAAACCTTCTGTTTATTTGTTGGGTTGTTATCGCGAAGTTTTGACATTCATTTAAAAATAATTTCAGTTCAAGGAAATCCTTTGAAGTGTTGTTTTTCGTCTGTTTTTCATGATTTTAATATTGATTTTAAAATTTGTAACTGTGAGTTTGCTCTTCGCCAATCTTTTTACACCAGCTTTGAGTGAACGGCTGCACAAACATCGTGTTTACATAAATTTCAATTTTTCATTTTTTTTTTTTTTTAGTTTTTTTTTTTCAGTTTTGGCAGCAAAACAATTTATATTGGATTACCAAACAGCACGTAAAACAAGAAGGAAAAAAAAAATTAATGTTTAATATCTTAACATGAAAGGTAAAATTCTTTTAAGCGGATAAATCGTTACGATTTAATTGAAATTGGCAAGTAGCAGAAGCTTTATAAATTAATTGCAATTTACTATCTTAAAAAATAACTTAAATTTGGAGAGTCCAAAACGAAAAAAAACAAAAATTGTTACAGATTAATTGTTATGGATATATACTTATGTATATAGGAGTATACTACAAGTTTGGATAATAGTTTTGTGCAAGCAGATAACTTTTTGCACAAAAATTCTTTCATATGAGAATTTTCTATAGAAAGAGAAAACCTATTTAAAGTCAAACATTTTTCTAAAGAATGTGTTATGGGTAAATTTTCTTGGGGGGTTTGTTATTGACAAGAATTTTCTGTTTAAGAGATTATTATCGATAACACTTTTTCGGTGGATGAATTCTACAGAAATCATTAAATGGAAGATTTAACCTCCTAGCATGCGTCCCTATGAGACAATGTCCTGCCAGAACTGCCACCAAGGTACGCAACCTTTTACGGGGAAACCCCTTTAGGAACGCAGATCTTCTACGATCATACACAGGCCATGTTAGCCTTGCTACTCGGCAGGTGACGTCACCATACCATCTGTCCTGTGCAGCCCCTACAAGTTGACGCTACACTTGGCTTTTACAGCTGGTAAGCGGGACTCCTACCATCGTATCAATGTCCCCTCGCTGTAGACGAGCCCCGGCTTTCGCCAGCTCATCCGCCACAATATTTCCGGGCACTCCACTGTGCCCCGGTACCCAGAAAAGCTCCAGGCTTGAATGTCTCGCTATCTCATTAAGAGATATCCGGCATTCCTGAACCAACCTGGACGTCGTATAGACACCCACAAGTGCATTTAACTCAGCCTTACTATCAGTACAGATTCGGATATTCACCCCGTATGCCCTATAGTACCTCAACCTGCTTAGCTGCTCTCAAAATAGCTGTAATTTCAGCCTGCATTACGCTTCACTCATCATATAGCTTAAAACTGGCCCTCTTCTAACACTGGCGCATAAAGATGCCCCCACCAACTCCCATGTCCGATTTGGAACCATCTGTGAAAATTCCAAGCACGTCCTCTTGGTTCGCTGCCGAGGCCGTCCTTGATGAGATCACGTCAAATCTCTTGTCGGGTATTAGAGCTGGTGCACAGTAATCAATATACTCCGGGAGGTCCATTATACCTTCTATTATCGAAGCATGACCTTCTGTCGCTTCTTTCCACAGCCCACTGGTTTTTAGCCTAATTGCCGAGCACATGGCCACTTCCTTCGCCATGAGATCAGCTGGCAGCCAATGCATCATCGTAATTGGTGCTTTAGTTGGCGTAGTGCAAGAAGCACCAGTTACGCCCAAAGCAGACGTCCGCAGTATCCTTTCTATGAATCTGCAATAGGTAGCTTTCTCTAAAGCCGTCCATCAAACAAGCGCTCCATACATTAGTATGGGCTTTATTATTATTTTTTATAGAAAAAATGTATATTCAACAGAAAATTTGTGTCGAATATATGTAAATTTTCCTTAGAAAATTTGTTAGAAATTCTTTCTTTAATAAAATTACATTTTTTACAAAATTTGTTGAGGATAAAAAACAGAAAAATTTTACGTATAGTAATTTTTTTTAGAAGAATATTTTATTTTAAAGAAAAATTGTTAAGAATAGAAATTTCATAAAATAAATTTTATAACAACAAAGCAAAAAGTTTTTGGATAATATGAGTAAATTTCTTTAATAAACGATTATATTTTATGAAAAATTTGTTACGGATAAGAATTTTTTAAAGTGACTTTATTTTGAGTGAAAGACATTTTACACAAAATTTGTTGTGGATAAAAAATTTCCACAGAAAACATTTTATGGATAGCAATATTTTTAGAAGAAATTTTTTTAGAAAAAGTTTGTTAAGGATAAACATTTTTATAAAATATTTTTTATTACAACAAATTTTCATGGAATAGAGAGGAAAAACTTGAACTAAAACCCGATGTACAAAAACCAGAAATCTAATTTAAAACTCATATAGTTCAACAAAACATCAATAAATTAATATTTACGGATAATAAATTTCAAAAAATTTAGTTTTATGCTATATAGCTTCTAACTATAGGGTGTTTTTTTAAGCTAGATAGAACTTTAAATTGTAAAAAGTAACACAAAAAATTAAATTTTGATGAAACATTTTTTTTATTTGTTTCAGTATACTCTGACAAATCATCATGAATAGACTCACGCTTGAACAACGCTACGAAATTATCCAAATTTACTTTGAAAATCAGACCCGTTGTTTTATCGCAAAATTGTGTTCAGCGATGAGGCGCATTTTTGGCTTAACGGGTTTGTTAATAAGCAAAATTGCCGCATATGGAGTGAGACCAATCCACAAGAGACCCTACAGACTCCATTACATCCAGAAAAATGCACTGTTTGGTGCGGTTTTCATGCTGGTGGCATCATCGGACCTTATTTCTTCAAAAATGAGGCCGGAGCTCGCGTTACGGTCAATGGAGATCGTTACCGCACCATGATCAATGATTTTTTGTTTGAAAATATGGATGACATTGATCCGGAGGAGATGTGGTTTCAACAGGATGGCGCTACGTGCCATACGGCGAACGCAACCATCGACTTACTGAAATCAAAATTTGGCGATAAGTTGATTTCGAGAAATGGACCTGTCAATTGGCCTCCAAGGTCGTGCGATTTGACACCTCTCGATTATTTCCTGTGGGGCTATGTGAAGTCACTGGTTTATGCTGATAAACCAGCAACAATTGACGCCTTGGAGGCCAGCATTGTTCGTGTCGTTCGTGACATACGGCCAGCAGTGCTCGAAAAAGTGGCCCAAAATTGGACGTCCAGAATGCGCTTCGTCAAGAACAGCCGCGGTGTTCACGTATTGATCTTTCGAATAAAAAAAAATTTTGATTACAATTTAATTTTTTGTGTTATTTTTTACAATTTCAAGTTCTATCGGGCTTAAAAAAACACCCTTTATTTATTAGAAGGAATTAACCTTATTTTGCAAATAATACCGCGAATAAAAAAAGTCAACCTGAAAAAAAATGTCAGCAAATTGAACCAAAAAACAGCTGTTTTTTGTGCTTTAGAAGAGTGTAAATCACATCGAAAATCTCAAAAAATTGTGATTTGCAGAACAGGCACAAATCACATTTGTGCTTTTGAAACGGCATGTGCTTTGAAATCACGTGATTTTTAGAACATATCTGTATATAATATGAGCAAGTGATTTTTAAAAGTATACAGTTTCCTAGCTGACCAGTTTCAAATCACGAGTTTACCAAAATTTTTGTATGCAGAACAACATTTCAGTGATTTTAAATCACTTTCATGAAAAATGAGTTACAGAACATTTTTGTATGTATACATTTTTGTGTTATTACGATTTAAGCTTGTGTAACTCTAAAACACACATCTTTTACTAGCATAACTTTTGTCTCCACATCGCTTTTTTTTACATAAAAATCTTACTTGTATTTTGACTCATTATGATATGTTAAAAATGGTTCCTTTTAAATTAAAGCACATTAACATTACATACAACTTTAAGATTATTTTGTGTATATATGTATGTACATACATATGTATATTTTGATTTCAGATAAGACTAATAAAAGGTGTTATAAAAATGCATGTGATAATTAAAAATTAACTGGTGAGAAAATGTATTTGCTTTTGGAAAACAACATCAAAGTTCTTTGTTCTTTTGTTTTATTTTCAACACGATTTTGTCTTAAGTTCAACCCGAGACAATATTAAAGTCACATGCATTTCGATAGGAAAAAGGTATAATTGCACGTCTTTTAGCCCAAACTTTTGTTTCATTTTTTTTTAATACCAACAATTTTTTTTGGGATTTCTTCGAGTAGAACACAAACGCACCATATGTTTCTTTTCACAAGCTGATAACAAATATTTTTTATAAATTGTTTTTCTGCTGGTTTTGAAAAACAAACAACGTTCCACGCGCAAATAAAGGTAAAAAAAAATTAATGACTTTTAACTAGAATTGATAACGATATAAAACAGACCGAAGGAAATGAGCTTAAAAACGATAACCGAATACACACACATTTACACAAAAATAAACAGACGAAAAATAACGGCTTATGT
Organism: Thecocarcelia acutangulata; assembly: GCA_914767995.1. Classification (NCBI taxonomy): domain Eukaryota; kingdom Metazoa; phylum Arthropoda; class Insecta; order Diptera; family Tachinidae; genus Thecocarcelia; species Thecocarcelia acutangulata. The sequence goes on along the minus strand of OU612096.1, from coordinate 118,885,458 downwards.
ATGATTTTTCATACGGTTAGCAGAGTTGCCAGAAGTTCAAATTCATCGCTACTCCCTTTAAACAATAATTTCTCCCAAAATCACAGAGCACAGGGAGATGTTAACTGTGACTTTTGCAAAAGGCCAAAAGTCAGCTAATAGGGAATGGTGTTCAAGAGACATGAAGTAAACAAACCTAAAGCAAGCCACAGACTATGCGACTAGTTGTGCAACATGTCGATGTTGGTTATTAGATTGTAAAGTGTGTGAGGCCGTCGTATGAAGTTGTGTCTCGGTTGTACGAAAGATTAAAAAGTTTAGATTTTTTGGGTAGTTGTGTCGACTGGTTGTAAAATTTAGGAGCATGTTGTACAACTTATTTCGATTTGCTACTATTTTATATATACAACTGTTGCATCTGCGGTCATCTTTACTCAACAAAATTTTTTAAGAAATGAAATTGTGAATTAATGTTTGTGCGCAAAACCCACAACTCGGCTTTAGATTATTCTTAAGGAATGTATTTGTTGATTAATTATAAAATCAAAAACATTTTTGTGATAGGAAATAAAATAACATGAAGAGCTTTAGCACATACATACATACATCCATACATAATTACATTTAACATAAAAATAATGTTATTGCCTATCAAAACATTTTTGATTTTATAATCGATCAACAAATACTTTCCTTAAGAAGTTTTCTAAAGGAAAACGAAATAATTTTATCTCAATATTATTCGATCTTCCTTTGTTAAATAAATTTAATTTTTGCAGCTTCAGATCTTTGTTTTTGTTTTAATAAAAAATTTACAATTTAAAATCTTTTATTTCTCAATATTTCGATAACAATTTGTTATCATCGTCAGGAGAAATTAAATGTTTTAATTTAAATTTCTCCTGACGATGATAACAAATTGTTATCGAAATATTGAGAAATAAAAGATTTTAAATTGTAAATTTTTTATTAAAACAAAAACAAAGATCTGAAGCTGCAAATTAAATTTATGGAAAACGAAATACATAATGAATAAAAAATTTTTTAATTATTGTTTTATACAAAAATATTATTTCCAAGATTTATTTTTGTTGTTTGCTAACTTTTATTGTTTTTTTTATTAGACAAATAGTTTATTACATAAATTAAATGAAATGAATATGTAAACAACATCAACACTTTTTTAAACCCACAAAAAATTGGGGTGTTAATTAACACCTATTTATGTGGTTAAATATAACAGCTGCCTCAAACAGCTGACTTTAAACCCCAGTATATGGTGTTTAAAGTACTTGTGAATAGGAAAAAGGTTAATTTTGTGGTTAATAATTTTAACCGAAATAATTGGGGCTTAAATAGCATAGTGAATCGCACTACTGGATAACAAATTTTTGTGTGCTGTTTTTGTTTTAAATGTAATTGTGCGAACGAACGAACAGCTTCGTTATCTGGGAGTTGGCTCACAAATTTTTAAGATCACTTTCAGACCAACCCAAACAAGTTAACAGCGTTATGATGTCATTATCTTTTGGAATAAAAACTACCATTTTTTTCTTTAGCACTTTTCTATGAGAGACTAGTAAGAGACTACTGTTGTTTGTTAACAAAGTTTTGTGTTTATGATAATGAAATTTAAGAAAAAAAAAAAAAAATTTTTAACCGAAAAGCAAAGCATACCAGAAAAACTAATCAGTTTTAGGTGCTGCGTGCGGTGAATAAGTGTAAGATAAACGGTAAATGATCATAAGAATAGAGGGAAGAAAAAATAAAAATAAACTAAAAATGTATCAAGAAAGTTTACCCTGGATTATTGCGTAAAAAACGTCACGTTTTATAAACAAAATGAGTAACATAATAAAAAATCAAACGTATGAATTTATGTACATAAATATTTGTTTAATACTTATGTTGTTTTTTCAGATATAATAAATTAAATTAAAATTATCAAGAAAACTAAAAAAAAAAAAATATCGGCGCGTGTATTAAAGCAAATCTGAAAAATTGTAGGTCTGCGCAGGCGGTTTTTATAAACAAATTGTTTTTTAACTGGGAAGAAAAACCATTTTAAAGATCAAAATATTCACAATTTGTTACTAATACAGTTACATTTTTTGCAATGCCAGAAAATTTGGAATGAAAATTGACGTTTGTCAGTTATTCACTCACTGAATGTCAAAATTATTAACAATGTTACCCACTCTGAAAACAACTTTTATGCAAAATAATTAATAAGAAATTTTACATTTTCCATGTATTAGGATTTATTCCTTAAAATACGCATAATAAAGTAAAATAATTAATAATATATGTTGAACGTTTCCCCAAAAATGTGTTCATGTCAAAAACCTGGTATTCCTGTATTGTAAAGGGAAGAATAATTTAAAATGGAAGCGAAATTTGAGAAATTGCAGTGGCAGGAGTGAAGAGAAAAGCATCCAATGCGACTATTTCCAAGTATTTTTTCTTTAAAAATTTGCATGCTACTTCTGGCATGTGTAACTTCAGCGTAATGCAAGGTAAAGACGATACTACAAATCATACATAAGCTTCGCAGAAAACCTTTTGATTTTCATCCAATGCGACTATTTCCAAGTATTTTTCTTTGAAAATTTGCATGCTACTTCTGGCATGTATAACTTCAGCGTAATGCAAGGTAAACACGATACTACAAATCATACATAAGCTTCGCACAAAACCTTTTGTTTTTCGTATACTTTACAAGTACGACAGCATGATATACGTTACTAATTACATACGAGTATCTGTACGTTTTGTAAGTATTGAAAGTAAACAATTTATTTGTGCTTTTGTACACATGAACACCATTCCGTTGATCTCTTTTATGCTACTCTCATTATCTCTTTATTTTTTTAACATTCAATGTATATAAAAAAACAAGCCAGTAAGCACAGGTAGCTGAGATTTCCAAAAAATTTTGTGATTTGAGTGCAACCGTGCGTATTGGAGAGCAGAATTTTCATTATATTCCACAAAATAAAGCACTACATATGTTACTATGTTTTGCCTGTATTAGTGCTTTTTTCGATTACTTTGCGTGTATTGCTAATGTTCAATACACAAAAAACCATTTCCGAATCGCCGATATTGCCCACAAGCTGTCATTTTCTTGGTCTCTAGTGTAAAGTCCAAATTTTTAAAATAATTAAAAATACAAACAACTGAGTTTTATAAAAATGATAAAAAATTTAAAAAAATTCTCAATAATTTATTTAGATTGTTGGGATATAAAATTTAATGTTTGAGAATATCTTTCAAAAAAATTCCAAATTCGATTAATGATTAGGGTAGTTTCTATGAAATGTCGATATATAGACAGCTGGTAAACATAGAAAACAAGCTGTTTATAAGTTGTCAATAATTAAAAATATTTACTTCTAGTACAAAGCAAACGAAAAGAGAAAAAAATATATGAAGAAGTTCTGACCTGCTATTATGCAGGGAGTGGCTATTTAAATGTACTTCTTGGTGCTGTTGGCCAAAACCTGTCGAAAGTGCTAGAGTATAATTTAAGAAGAAAATATTATTTATCTTTTTTATAAAATTTTTTTTTTACATAAATTTTATAAAAATTTGGGAGTGTAATTTATTAAAACAATCTAAGTGATGTTAGATAGCAGAAAATTATTATGAATATAAATTTTGCTAAAGCGTAATCTGTTGCAAAAAAATTTTGTCTAAGAAAAATTTGAGTTATTTATAGTCCTTCGAACCTAAATTTACATGTGTATGTACATACATATATTATATATCAGTTTAGTTTAGTAGTTGGGTGGCTCGAAGACTGATTTGGTAGAGTACTCGACCAACAGTCTCGAGGTCGTAGGTTCGATTGCTGCCACAGACCCTGGGTGTTACAAGCAAAACTTCACAGTTTTTGTATTTAAAAAAATAAAGTTTATTATTTTCCAACTAATTTCCTGGACTAGGTTACCTCTTCTTTAATTCATTTGAATAATTATTTATGATTTTTTGCGGGGAAACAATTTAACAGTGTATTAATAATTGAATATATTTTACAATATTTTCTGGTTTTTGTTAAAATCAAGCAATTCCATTTAGCCTTTTTAACGCAAATTAAAGCAGTATTTAAGCTTTGATTGCGCAAGTCTTTTGATGTTGCTGCAAAACTCTACACAGAGCTAAAAACAGATTTTACTTTAATCCCGTAAAAAAGATATTTTGCTTCATACGAAGTAAATTTTATTATATTTTAGTAACTTGCTTTTGTGTGTACCTTTAGTTTATAAGAAGTCTTATTAAAACATAAAACCATTTCTATAATAAAATGGAATCCTTTTGTATATTTTCTTTAATGAGCAGCTATTTGTAAAGCTTAAAATCTTTAGAAAATTGTATCAATAATTAAATGCTTTTAGACTTTGTATTTATTGGCAAAGCTACTCGTGCAACAAGCTAAAGATAAATAATGAAACAAATGTATTAAGGAAACAGAATTGATAATAAGACAGGTATGTACGAGTGTATGAGCATATGCTGCCACAACTCTTACGGTTGGTTGCCAGCTGAAACTGCCATGAATTATATCGTCAAAGTTGGGAGAAGAAATAAATCGCCAGATTTTTTATTAAATTACAAAGCAAAATTTTACTAAAATACGAGTTAAAGTCTTTCTACATGAGACCAACATTATACAGATTATAAACTAATTATTAATTCTATGCTAGAAAAAACAAAAGAAAAGTCTGAAGAAAAATTAATTTTACATTAAAAACAAAAAAACAAATTGTTGTCAACGTTTCATATATTCACATACGAGTGAGTATACGAGTTATTAAGAGCAAAATTTTATTGCTTTGTTCTTTTCAATATGAGTTTTTGAACTCATCTTAAATGCTTTGCAACATGGGTTTATTTTTACACAGAAGTTTAACATTTTTTACATTATATACTTTAATAATACTAAGAATGGGTACTGGCCCAAAGCTGGTTCTTAAACTACGACTATTGTTGATCTATTCTGCTTCCTTTTAAAACCTCACGCACTTCCTCACGGGCTTAGTACTTCAAGAAACCTGACTTACTCCTTTAATGGGAGTGTTAGCAAGTCCTGCTCTCCTGAAATCGAGGATTCATTTGACTCATCTTTGTTACAAAATTCTTTCAAAATCTGAAAATGTCCGTTTTGAATATATCCATTCGGTACAAATACTTAAAGCAGGTATAGGGTGTTTTTTAAGCCCGATAGAACTTGAAATTGTAAAAAATAACACAAAAAATTAAATTGTAATCAAAATTTTTTTTTATTCGAAAGATCAATACGTGACATTAACATTTGAAAATGATTTCGGGCATATGGGCACCGCGGCTGTTCTTGACGAAGCGCATTCTGGACGTCCAATTTTGGGCCACTTTTTCGAGCACTGCTGGCCGTATGTCACGAACAACACGAACAATGCTGGCCTCCAAGGCGTCAATTGTTGCTGGTTTATCAGCATAAACCAGTGACTTCACGTAGCCCCACAGGAAATAATCGAGAGGTGTCAAATCGCACGACCTTGGAGGCCAATTGACAGGTCCATTTCTCGAAATCAACTTATCGCCAAATTTTGATTTCAGTAAGTCGATGGTTGCGTTCGCCGTATGGCACGTAGCGCCATCCTGTTGAAACCACATCTCCTCCGGATCAATGTCATCCATATTTTCAAACAAAAAATCATTGATCATGGTGCGGTAACGATCTCCATTGACCGTAACGCGAGCTCCGGCCTCATTTTTGAAGAAATAAGGTCCGATGATGCCACCAGCATGAAAACCGCACCAAACAGTGCATTTTTCTGGATGTAATGGAGTCTGTAGGGTCTCTTGTGTATTGGTCTCACTCCATATGCGGCAATTTTGCTTATTAATAAACCCGTTAAGCCAAAAATGCGCCTCATCGCTGAACACAATTTTGCGATAAAACAACGGGTCTGATTTTCAAAGTAAATTTGGATAATTTCGTAGCGTTGTTCAAGCGTGAGTCTATTAATGATGATTTGTCAGAGTATACTGAAACAAATAAAAAAAATGTTTCATCAAAATTTAATTTTTTGTGTTACTTTTTACAATTTAAAGTTCTATCTAGCTTAAAAAAACACCCTATATAATGACTTGCGAGTGCATCCGTCAGCGTTCTTAGGCTTTTCCTATCCAGTCTTAGAACAAGTTTCGCCCTTTTAGCATCTAAGCTTAAACATATGTTGGAATCTTTGAGGCCGTTTGTCTCGCTCCAACATTTTGTTACGATGAATGCAGTCCATTTGTTTACTTCTTTCCTTAGAATACTATTGCTGACGCCGAAGGTTGGAGTGGCCCCCTCAACTCCCAATTGGCATAGATGACATATCTGCCATCTCATTACCACAATGCCCCTCATGTTCTGGCACCTGCACCACAATAATATGATCCAGTTTATTTAGCCTGTTGTGCCAGTCTAATACCAGCTTGAATGTATTACACAACTTCTTAGGGCTTTGAGATACAATTGAATGTCATAGATCATTTTTAGCATTACACCTTATTGTTCCCCTATGGCATAAGATTATCACCGCGTCCATTATTACGTATTTTATAGTTAAAAATAAGCAGGTCTCTTCGTGAATTCACCCTTCACTTTGTCACCATCGGCTCGGTATCGATAGATTTTAATATACGCGCGAACAAATATCGTTTTCAGTAATCGAATTTTATGTTCTCTCTACAAAAAATATAAGCAACATTCAATCACAACTAACTAGCACAAAACTAAATTGATAATAAAAGTAGTGAAAATAGAAAATCATAAACTTTTAATCTATTTGTCGGGCTCAAGACAAGAAAAGTAAAAAAAGCATGTGCCAACATAAAGTCTACCATTTATTTACTAAAGTATTTCAGAGTGCAGACGATGTGAAAGAAAACAGATGTTTTCTGCTTGTAAATATATCACTCTCATCTCTAACGTACATATATAGATGTGTATTTTAGAATAGTAAAACATGAAACGAGCAAGAATTTGTGGTGAAAGTAGCTTCTCGAATAGAGACGTTATTACTGAGAGTATTGTTTGATTAGTTGGCACTGAGTAAGAATGATAAAACTAGAGATTACTTCATGCGCATGATTTCCCGTTAGATGACTTATGTAAGAGTATGTATTTAAAAATCATCATTGTATTGTTTTATTATCATGATTTCTTGTATAACAAAAATGGTCAGCTGTTCTAACCACATTTATATTTCTACATTATCGCTGGGCTAAATGGGCATTTAGTGTGTTACACAATCGATTACCAGATGTTAAAGCACAAGTTTTGTGTAAAATCAAAAGTCTGGCATATCTCAATTGATACCAGTGTGCACATAAGCACTTTTAAAAGAAGTGAGTGCATGTGTGTGAGTGTTTGAGGATGTTAAGAGAGTAAATATACAACAGTGAAATGTTTTCATGTAACGGTAGATTAAAGAGATCATTATGTGAAAAACAACAACGTATAGAATGTTATTTCTACAACTGCAATCACATTTTCTATGATTTGTAATTAAAATTGTTCAGATGTAGACACTTAAAACAGATTAAACATTTACACAATAAAACAATTGAGTTCGTTTACTTTATTAAGTAGATAACACACGATATGTTTTTAACAATGTATATGTCATTTTTCAAAATATAAAATGCCTACATGTCGTCTGTTACCTCAAAAATATTGCGTCTGTAAAAAACATGAGCAAAGTCGTCTGAAAAAATTTCAAATAGAGTTTGTTCTATTTTGTTATGTTTAAACATCTGACTTTAGAACTCTATGCCTTGCGAACGATTCAGCGGCCGTTTTTGGGCGGTATAAGTAGTCGGCTTGAGGAAACTTTAATGCAATAATATTTTAATTTGTTTTATATAATTATTTTTTTTTAATAATAAAAAGCATAGACAATTATTTTTTTTAATAATAAAAAGCATAGAAAATATACATGAACGTTTGTGAGCAAATTTTAAAAACTGTCTGTAGAAATGAAAAATTTTGACAGACATGAAAAAATACACGAGGAATTACATTTTAAAAAACAGACGTAAAAACATATCAGCTCTATTCACCATCTCGTGCAAATGGTATTGCATCATTGCATTTGCAATAAGGTTTAGCATATTTTTAATCTACACTAACAAAATACACAGAAATGCACTTGCTAGTCTTATGTGTATATGCAATACTTAAAACCTATAGCTTTTATTTGCTCTGCTTATGCACAAGTTAATTGCAAATCGACAGCTGACAATCTGCGGTCCAAGCCAGTTAGTTCGTAGCCACCGCTTAGTTTCCGTCGCTCATCCCGCATTCAGATAACACCAATCAATGTCTTTATCTAACTTAAAATCGCTTTTTCTATTAAAGAGACCATTAACTGCTCCTTAAAGCTTTTTTCGGTAAATTTATTTTTGGCTAAAATTTTAGTAAATTATTTTCTACTCTAATTATCAATCAGCTGTAAATTTCGAGCTTTGCAAACAGCAGTGCAAACTTAACCAACAGAGGTGGTTCACAATTGATTGATTGATATTTGCAATTGCATAATTTTGCAATCATAAATGCACAAGTTTGTGAATAGAGCTATCGTCTGTGGGTGCCTTTAGCTGTATTATTAACATTGGTACCAATAAAAAAATTCAAACAGCTTGTTTTTTATGCTTCATAGCTGTCTATAAGTCGATATTTCATAGGAGCTACCCTATTAAAGGTGTTGAGAAAAGTATGTAAACGTGTGCAAAAATAAAGAATTTTTTTTTTTTGTTTTTTGACCAGTGGCTGTGTTCTGTAACTCTCGCCACGAGAAACTTTTCGACTGAAACGTGCGAAATGAAACAAAATTGAAACAAACAGCTGCTTTTCTCACTAAACTGTAGCTATAACTTTTTTGGTGAGTAATAGCTGTCACGTAAGGAATTTACTCGCCATTTTACAGAAAAACTGTGTCTGTAAAACTTTTGCGAAACAATTTCTCGCTTTCAACTGTCATTATTTCTCGCAAATAAAAAGGCTGTGAGATAGTTTTTCAAATAACAATAATCATCACTAAATGAATAATAATGCTGAAAAATAAGTATTTTGCTGTTAATTTAAGTATCAAATAGATATTTACACAGTTTAGAATGATTGTTTTTTTTATTTTAACTTTTTAATTAACTTTTATACCCTTCACACAACAAGTTTTAAGGGAATACTTAAGTTTTTAATTTCAACAATTTTAATATCCGACCCAACATAGTATATTATAACAATTTTATAATGTTTTTTTCAGAATTCACAAATTGCAATTATTTTTTAATTTTACAAAATTTTGCGCATAAATATGTATGTATGTATTTGTAAATAAAATGTAAACATTAGAGCCAAACCATACATTTTCTAGAATAGCCGACGGTTATAATATGACGCCGTCGAACAAAATTTCTTAAGTTTAGCAATTTTGGTCGGCGGCGGTACTAATTGTGGCTGGCGCTTTCATTTTTAAAATTGCATGTCGGCATCGTTTTATATTTTCAGACATTTCTAACGTAACGACGTAATCGCTTTGGATAGTTTTCGACATGAGTTACAGACGCAGTTTTTTCTCACTTTTCGAGAAACGATGGAATAATTTGTTTCACAAGTTTTCGACGCGAGAACTTCTCGCCAAAGTTACAGAACACAGCCACAGTACTATTACAATATTTTTCTTTTTAAATTCTCAATTTATTTAGAATATTGGGATATAAAGTTGAATGTTTGCGAAAATCTTTTAAAGGTTTCTAGATCTACTGATGATTAGGGGTAGCTCCTATGAAATGTCGCCCTATAGTCAGCTAGGAAGCGCAGAAAATTAGCTATTTGTATTTTTTTCATTTGCACATATATATATTTTTTTTTTTAAATTAACTTTTTACACGCAATAAAAATTAAGGCCAATGCCACTGAATTATAAATATTTCCAATATATAGCATACACATATACATATATTATATGAAAATATACAAACAGCATTTGGAGTTTTTGTTCAAAAGCCGCCTAGAAAATAATAAATCATTTTCGAATTAAATAATTGATTCTTTTGTTTCAATTTCAAATATTACAGTTTAAGAAAAATAGATATCTTTTAAAACTGGCGCCATTATTTCTTTGCGTGTAATAAACATCTGGTTAAATGCATTAGTAGTTTTTTCCACATTTATTTTTATTTTATTTTATTTTTTTGTTGGTCACACTTAAGTGTACGATTTTAATTGCCGTTTTCTTAATTAAACCTACAAAAGCAAAATCATTATATTGTTTTATAACTACTTTATAGTTATATGTGCAAATAACAACAGTTTAATTTCTTTTGAGTAAAAAATAGAAAAAAAAAACTACTGAAAAAAGCGAAAACACCTTGTTTTTTTTTTTTTAATGAAACTTTTACAATAGAAATAAATAATTTATTAAACTTGAAATGGGAAAGAAAGTATCTGGCTGACAGGTGTAGAATGAATAAATTAAAAGCTAATTAAGATTTAATAACTTAAAGAGAAAACAACAAACAAAAATTTGATAATTTCAAAAGCTTGTAGAAAATCTAGGAAGACCAGGAAATATTTTTCTACGCAATACATATTTTTCCTTCAAGTGCGGCATAATTATTTTTTAAACTATATGAAATAAAAAAAAATTGTTATTAGATTCATCTGTACATGCATGTACGTCTAAATTGTTATTCATAGTTGTTTCCTTTCTTTCAATATTAATTACCACAATAACAACAAAAAAGCTGTTCTTAATTAGAATTAACGTACTTTCAAAAAAAATCGTAGTAAATCAAATAGTTTGAAATTTTAATTAATAACAATTACCCGACACAAGAACATTTATACATGTGTACAAAGAAAAATACTGGCTCTCAACCGCATGGCACACACTCAAACGATCGGGCCAAATAAACTTTGAGTATGTTATAAATAAGTACTGCAAAAGTATTGAGCAGAGAATTCAAGGTATGATTATACTTATTCTGAGTGATATTTTCCCAGCCGTACATACATTTATAATAGAATGTATGGATACTGAGAAATATTTACGACAGTTTTGGAACACATTAATAAATAAAGGCCCTGATTCCTGACTATCCTATACGATCATACGATTCATTCACAGTAAACTGTTTCAAAAGTCTGGCTGACTTGAAAAAATCGCTTCAAAATGGCGTTGTAGTGCCACACTATTATACAAGTATAATTGCAATAATTTATATACACAATAAAATAATTAAAAACTTTTATTAACATAATAATTTTATATTACTTAAATTTTTTTCTCGAGACTCAAACAATATTCTCATATTTTTCACAATATATACCACACGGATCGCACAGAAACCATAATGTTTTGAAAAGTTTCATAGAATTTCTCGAGTCGCACGATTTGTTAAAAACTCTGTCGCACGGCTGCATTTTTAGTACTTTTTAAGCACACAGGCTTTATTTAGTAGATCACACGATCGTATATGATAGTGTGACAAGGCCTTAAGCAAACTGGATGTTTTTAATCGATTACAAAACTGTCATAGGTGTTTTTTCAAACTTTACCATCAGAATACAGACCATACGAGTAGACTGTAGCAGTCTTATGTAACCTGAAGATAAAGTACAGCTAAAACGAAAATGATGAGATTTAGCACATTCTATTCCTAACGGTTTTCATGGGAGAATAGCTGTACAATTCGCTACTAGAGGTAGCATTGTGTCAAAAAGATACCGCATACCTCACAACTGTTAGTAAACATAAATAGAAGCTATTTAATACACATAAACAAACTTGCTACAGAGCAATGATCAACGAGTTCTTTTTGCCGTAACTTGATGAATTGGGATTGGAAAACATGTGGTTGCAACAGGACGGTGTTACGCCACACACTGCACGTACCACAACTGATATGCTGAAGGATGCATTTCCCGGGAGCCTAATCTCCCGTTTTGGCGATCGCCTGATTTGACCGCTGCAGACTTCTTTTGAAGTCGCGCATTTATGTCAACAAGCCTCAGACTCTTGCAGCTCTTAAAGACAATATCCGTCAAGAATGCGAGGACCTATCGCCGGAAGTTTTGGCCAATGTAATGGAAATTGCTATGAAAAGGGCTTAAATGACAACCAACTGTGGCGGCGGCCATTTACATGACATCATATTCTTGACTTGATGTAAAAAAATTAAAAGACCAAATAAAAATAATTCACAAGAAGAATCATTTTTTCTTAATTACAGCCAAAAAACAACGGAAGGTTATTTTTGCGCCACCCTGTAAAATAATTTTTCCAATTTCTTTCTTTGTAATCGATTGGCCCAATTAAGGGCTTGGATTAATAAATGGATTAAATAAATAAATGTCCATCACTGTCCTTAAACTTCTTCTCATTTAAAGATTTTATTCTTTAACGATACTGTATTTCGTAATATTGACAACACTTATGATGAACATGCAAAAAGAACACAAATTATTAATTACGGAAGAAAATATTAAATAAATACATGTGTGCAACAATAAAAAAAAGTATTAAAATAATAAAAATGGGTAAAGTGGTGTTGCATATAAAGATATATGAATATAAATGAAAATGTTTGTTTATACATATATACTTATATATGTATGTATGCATATATGTACATGCGAGTATGTATAGGGAATAAACCACTAATATATACATATGTATGTACCCAGTGGCAAACTTTTGTAGACCTTCATTTATGTGGCCTTCTGTAAGGCCTTCTTACACATTTTTTTTTTTTTTTTTTTTTTTTTGATTCAATACTCATTCTCGCTTGCCTTCTCAGGAAGGCCTTATAGAAAGCCTACTAACTCTTTTCTAATTATGTAAAGATCCAAGGCGAATTCATTATTAGGTGGATGCATCGGCGAATTCAGGCGAATTCGTTTAATATGGCGGCACTTTCTCTGTCAAGTTTTGTTTACCTTTTCGGCGCCATTTAAATTTTTGCACATGTTCTTCATCAACTACTTTTGACAGCTTACGTGTGAATTAGCCTTTTTACACAAACAAAATACCTGTTGTTTTTTTTATTGTTGTAGCGAAGCGGCTACCTTGTTTTTTGTATCATGCTACATTCTTGTACCCGTACTACATAGTAAAAACATACGTTCGTAGCAACAAAAATTGATGAACCGTTTAAATGGCAAATACAAAAACTGGAAAATGTAGAAAGAGAAAAATGAAAAAGATGTAATCTTACAATAGTTTTGCTTAAAATGCGTTAGAGATCGGTCGTATTGTGTATTTTTGTTAAATTTTTGTGTTAAAAATTAAAAAAGTGACGAAAAGGTCGCTAAGACAAAAAAGAAAATATTCTAACGAAAGTATACTAAGAACACCTTCTATCAGGCCTTCTCAGGAAGGGAACGGGGAAGGCCTTGGCTGGCTAGGACAAAGTGTGTAAAAAATATATGAGTATGGAATGCAGTAGCAAGGTCTTGTGTCTGCCAAATAAGGCATTCTAACAGGCCTGTTTACTCCTTCTTTTCGCCACTGGGTAAGTACATTCAAATATACACATGTACTTATGTATTAGCAATAGAAAATTTATACCTCTTCACAAAAAAAAACAAAAAGGAAAAGATATGAATTGAAGAAAAAACAGACAAACCATTTAGAAAAAGGGGGCAAGCAAAGAAGCTTTTGGTGTCAAGAACTATTTTAAATATTGCAACAAGAACATTTGTAACAAGAAAAAAAAACTACCAATAAATCAATAAATATGATCTTTTAAATGATCAAAGTCAATAAAACACAGACAATAATAAATTTTATAAAAAAAAAAGAAAAATATGTACATATGTTTGTATTTTAGCTATTATGGTTTGCTTTGCTTTGTAGGTGAATCAGTTTTGCTGCTTTAATAATTCAGAGGTGGCAGTATGAAAAAACTAATGGAAGTGAAGTGGTTTTCCATTTGATGCCCAATGCAAGGCTAAAGGTTGCGCTCAAAATTACAAAAGATAAAAAAAACACAAATTTAAAAAAAAAGAAAAAAAAACATTGTTGCTTTATATTTTGTATTGTGCAAGTTCAAGTGGTTAAATTTTTTTATTTAAATATCTAATAAAACAGAAATGTTTCTTTTGTTCAAGTTAAGCAAACGTTACATATTCAAATTTGTACGATGATTACAGCAACAAATGAACGAAATTTTCGCACACACTTTGACAGCTTTTCAAATAAAAATTCAAGTTGAATTTATCATTAAACACACGCGTTTTTTTCTTTTTGGCTCTCTGATTTCTTTCTTTACAAAACTTTTGTTAATTACAAAAAAAATAAAGAAAAGAGTTTTAAATCACGTTATTTTCTTAACAACAAACAGCAAAATAAATTGACATTCTCTTTTTTTTTTTTAGTCTTTCTTATACTCGGTAGTATATTATTCTTATCAACAGCTCACTCGATTTTCGTTAGGTTTTCTTTTATTTCAATTTTAGTTTCTTTCAAGTTTTCAAATTTTCTGCTTTTTTTTTTTCTTCTTTTGTTTTTTGCTGTCGTCTTTTGGGTACTTCGCGTGCTATTCAACTAAAAAATTATACTTATTGTGGCGCACAGAAAGGTTGAGTCGGTTGAACAGCAGTGTTGTATTGGGCCAGCCAGAGTGTTGAAATTATAGTGTTGAGTAGTGTAATGTATGTAGTGTTGGTTGTTGGTTCGTTGATTGGCGGCGGGCTGGTTGGCATGGCTTAGGTTTGCGAATGCCTTGCCTTGCCTCGCCGCGCCTTTGACGATTATTTTATGATGATGATTATTTCCTCAAGAATATTTTTCCGTCATTTAAAAGAGCAACAACTAAACGTGTATGAACTTTATTACTCGTATTTTATTAATTCTTTTTATTGACGTCGTTGTTTTGTGGGGTTTTGAGAGAGCTTTTTCGTTTATATCTGTTTGTTTTTCAGCATTTGTGACAATACATGGCAAAAAATAAAAAAAAGCACACACAGCAAGAACCCCAACAACAAATGTTTTATTAATTTTGTTTAAAACAATTATTATTTCATTAAAGACTCTGCTGAAATAAACGTAGATCATACGAATATAATATTGTAATAGCAACAAATTTGTTTTGTGAGAATTTTATAATGCTTTTAACAAATGACGCGTCCATATTTGTAGCAATTGAGGTAATATAACAACAAGATACCTAACTAAGTAAGCTTCAATATATATTTACGAGGGCTGTTTGATAAGTCCGTGACTAATTCAATGAGAAAAGTTTTTTCGGTATATAATCATAAGCTCCTTTTAGACCAATACATTAAATACTTAACTCAGGGCTTTTTAATATTTTTTTTTTATTCCTTTCAAATTATAACCCCCAAAAAAGACGTTTGTTTTGGTAATAGCCTCTTCATTACACCCAAATCTCTTGCCACCAACAAGCTTGAGATTGACTTTATGTCATTTTAATGAAATGAAGTTTTTCATGCAAATATTTTGAACTTACTATAAGTTAAGTACTAAACACATAGACCACAGCAGACTTCACGACAGCAATCGTGGTTGTGTAGTTGACTACACGTTAAGCCATGCCAATTTATTATTTATTTATTTTCATTTATTTATTGAATTCTTAATCCATTAAGGGCAATTAAATTCGGAATTTTACAGTATTCATTAATATTAATTGTAAAAAGTAAAAATACCCGCCAATTTTCGCACAAATACAGTAAACCCCGCTTAATTACCTCACTCAAGTTGCTGTAATTTTTGGGTAATTGAACGATTAAGGTATTAAAGCGGTTACGTTTAATTACCTCATAGAGGTAATTATGCGAAGACGCTTAATTGCCTATACGAAGCAGTTATTCAATCGGACTTAAATTAAATCAAAGTCACATACGTCAAAATAAAATGTAAGCCCAAAAGAAGTTTTCAAAACAAAATATTTTATTCAAAAAAAAAAAAAAAAAAAAAAAAACAAAAACAATTTCATATAACAAAAATTATACATACATATGTATATGTACATATGTACATAGAAAACAATAACAGAAGTACATGCATGTATGTACATGTACATAATAAAAGCGTATCAGAACGTTAAAAAACATATTTTGGTTAATTAATCTTCCAAGTGTCCGCACCTATAGTGCTAACAACATTGCAGAAACATGAATCCCGGTTTAAGATTATGTACAAATTTTAATACTCGCTTTACGATATTCTGTTGTGACGTGCCTGAGAAAACTTCCATCCCATATAAAAACAAAAGAAGACAGTTGCGAAAAACGATTTACATCAGCACCTGCCTTTACGGCCTTATGAGATGATGGATCAGTTCCACGGAATAGTGAATTATTCACGATTCAGCAGCGCCACCCAGTGGCTTTCTAGGCTCACACAGGTAGCAATTTTTGCCATATGTTTGTAGCCATATCAGCAACTTCTTGTTGAGGAGTTCGAGCCTTCTACTCCTTCTTGTATGAAATTTCCGAGCAATCAATGCAAGACAAGGCTTAATGAGTTGGTAGGCCGAAACCCACTATGAGCGTCAGCCCTTAAACCAATACACCCGTCAACCAGCACTACTGGTTCCTTACAGTACAGGTATCTGTTGTAAAGACAACAGACCCTCGGGAGGTAGTTAGTCCCAGAAAAAGCCAAACACAAAACAATTATCAAGGATACTAACACCCCCTTCCTGCGGTTTAGGTTTTAACCACAGCCAGAACGTTTCAATGTTGATCGTCTAATCCAGTAATAATTGTGCAAATTATAAGTACTAACTATCGTTTTTGTGCAATGTTTCTAATATACAGACACCACTGTGTGGTAGCTTTTCATTGAACAAGAATTTCGTAAATTTATTTATGTATTCATCCACAATCCCATTAAATAATTAAAAATTAAGAGGGAAATATTTGTCCAATTTCAATTCTAACATGATCTGCATTGACGCAATTCATTATAAAACAAATGTATGTGTGTGTATATACTCGCGTGTAGGTGTGCAGAGGTGTATTTGTATAAATTATTATTAAATTTATTTGTACACCTTTATAGAATTTATTCTAATAATTTCGCAAAACTGTCTAAATGCAACAGCTGTTTTTAATCCCAAATGTTTTTTTTTTTTTTTTCGTTTTATTTATTTTTTTATTATTTTGCATTCATTTATTGTTTGAATCGATTTGTGTACTTTCAGTAAAGGTGGTGGTGCACTAAAAATTTGAACTTTTATTCAATTTTGTTGTTGGTTGTTGTGATAATTACCAAGTTCAATATATATGTATACAAAAAAAAAGAAATAAATAATTAATAAATTATTTATTGCAAAAACTAAACAATTTTTTCTTTGTTGTGAAAATTCATTTTGAATAAAGAGCAAAATTTAATTTTTGTTCGTTTTAAATAGACAAGTCGTATGACTGACTGTTTGGCGGTGTGGCACGGCTGCCGGTATTCACAAAATATTTGCAAAATAGCCAGATTATTTCTGTATTTCTTTGTACTTTGTTCGAATGAAACTTTTCAAACATAAATAAATATTTTTCTGTAAAAACATTTAATATTCATGATATCATTAGACAGTGATAATGTGAAGGATTAATGTATTAATTAAATAAATAAAAAAAATATGTATATTTATTTCAGATTTTAAAAATAATTATAAATTTTTAATGTGGGATTCTTTTTCAGATAAATATAAATGGTTTGTTGCTAAAAATAATTAAGTAGTTAAATTTTCAATAAACAGAATTGATCAACTTTTTGATCTATTATTTCTCTGTAAAAAAAAATCTGATCTAGCATTTTTTTTTCGTTGAAAAACAAAATTTATAAATTTTTTTATTAAAATTTAATTTTCAGTATTTTTCTTAGAAAGAAAGAAAAACAATTTACAAAAATAAAATAAAGTATTTTATGCTAAATATTTTTTGTTTTGCAATTCAAAATAGTTGCGAGACTTATTTATGTTTTTGAGTTAAAATAAATATGTTAACTATTAAAATTTTATCTGCCAGTTTTTTTTCGGTAAAAACAAAAGTTATAAATTGATTTTTTTTTCTTTTGTTCCAAAAAAATTAAAGCAATTTAAAAAAAAAATTTGTTACTCAAAGCGAATTTATAACAGATGAAATTAAGAAATGAAAATAATGTTTTTATATTTGACGAATTATTGTAGCTTGAAAGCCAGGTATGATCCAGAATCACCCCAATTGTCAACAATAAATAATTTAAATAAATTTAATTCGTTTTTTTTTACATAAAAATATAAAATTTGTTCGCCTTTTCTCCGGTCAGATAAAGAAAATAATTATAATAAAACCAAAACAAATAAATAAATAATATAGATATAAAAAATAAAAAAAATAAAAATAAAATTAAGATAAAATGATCTTCAAGCTTGAGTTCTTTTTTATAAAATTTTTTTAAAAAATGTGTTTATTTAATTCAATATAAATTTTTTTTTTTTTTATATATATAAACAAAAAATCAAAAAATTTTCCTGAAGAAGTCTTCCGAAGAAAGACGAAATATTGAATTAAATAAACACATTTTTTAAAAAAAATTTTATAAAAAAGACCTCAAGCTTGAAGATCATTTCATCTTAATTTAAGAAAAAGGTCGAAAAATTAAGATAAAGAAAATAAAAATAAAATTATAAAAATAAAAGAAAAAGGAAAAAAAAACAAAAATACAAAAAAATAATCATGTTAGGAACGAAAAGTTTGTTTTTTTTTATATAAAAAGCAAAAACTTTACCGCCAATTTTTAAAAATAAATGTTTAAATTTTAACTATTATATTTGAAACAGTTATTACTTAATTAATATAGTTTAGAGTTTTGTTTTAAAAACTTTAGCCGATTTAGTAAAAAATTAAAGTAAAAATGTATTTCCTAATAAAGTCTACACAAATTCTGTCCTATAATTTTTTTGTCTTTCTATTATTTTTTGGCTTTCTAGTATTATCTGATGTTGATTAAAAAAAACAGAGCGGCGTAAATAATACTAAAACGCATTTATTTAACAGATATTTTACGCCAATTGTTCTAATTAAGGTACAGGTACTCTGGTGATAGCTCAAGAACCTATCACCTGGTAGCTTGATTATAGCTACTAAAGCTCCCAGCAACCACAACTGCCACTAAAAGTAACTTTGAAACCCAAACGAAATTGCGATTATGTAGTATCCGTTCTTATAAAGTGTATAAATAGATTTGCGTTAGACAGTGTAATCAGCTAATTTATTTAACGAAAAAACTATTTTGCATATTTCAGAAACAAAAAATAAAAAAAATAAAAATAAAAAACACTAATTCATGATATGAATGAAATTGCAACTTTTTGTTAAATACAAAATTAAATTTCAAACTTCAAAACTTTGCAAATTATGTTGTTGTGCCACAGACTGTGGAATAGTTATAATAATATTTAATAAGAAGATAATCACAAGCTCATCAGTTTCGCTCTAAATCTTTTCAATTATTATAAATACATATATGTACTCGTATATACACACATACTTACATAAATATATTTCTTGTAATAAAAATCTTATTTTGCCGTTTGATGATTTTCTAGTACAAACAAACTAAATAAGATTAAGTTAAGAAAAAGCAAACAATTATGATTAACGCCTGAAAAAAAAATATTTATATTTAAATGGAGTCATTTGTTACTGTTATAAGGTCTTGTAATAAACATTTCACCTCAAAGCCAACAAATGGCACAACAGCCAAGTCAAGTCACAAGATCAGCACCACCATCGTTACACAAACACAATCATTGCCACAGCAACACCAGCGGCAGCAGAAAATCAAATCCAAACGCTGAAATACTTTGGCATACATTTTCTTTGCATTTGAATTTTTTAACAGAAGCATTTAAACTTTTTTTTTAACTTTCATTTCAATGAATGACTTTGTTCTCCTTTTTTTTGAGTTAATTTTTTTAAACTTTCTTGTGTTTGCTGAATGACAAGTGGGTGATTAATAACATGTAGAAACAATAAATTTTAGCAGCCAAATGAATGTATGCAAAATACTGTATATGGAAAAACTATCTTGCAGTTTAAGCAGAGCCAAAACAACAGAAGGCATTACGAGGGCGGTTTGATAACTCCATGACTATTAAAAAAAAAAATTGCCAGACAAATAAGGGTTGCATTTTTGAACATATAGAAGACATGTTCTGTAAATCACTATTCATAAGTTATTTAAAATCACTGAAATGCTGTGTTCTGCGTACAAAAATTTTAGTAATATCACAGAAACGTTATTACTGATATAACAAAGTACGTGTCGAAAGGCCAACGTAGCCAAATGTTAGAACTACCTATGAAATTACAAGGAGGCGAAAGATTTACTAAATATTAACAGATAGCATCACAGGAACCTTATCACGAGTATAACAGATCACTTGGCGAAAGGCGGGCGTGACAAAATGCTTAGAAGTACCCTGTAGAAGGTCACGGGAGAATTTCCGCACTCCTTACTACTAAAAATATGCATTTTTTTTATTAAATCTGGATCTAAGTTTAGTATTTTCCACGAGCAAACAAAAGATCCGTCAAACGATCTTACATGAACATTTGTCTTCTGTGGACATATAAAATCTTTTCTGCTGACGCAAATTATATTATAATCGTTGTATTTATTTAATGCATGTTCTTGACTTAAAACACTCTTCGAAATAAAAATATACTAATATCCTGTTTTATTTTCTGTAAACAATTTTTTTCTTTTGAATTTTAAGTTGGATTATATTTTTTCTTTTAGTTTTTATAATCAATTTCTTTTTTTGTTTAGCAATAGTCATACGATTTGTTTAAATTTGCTTTAGCCATGACTCATAAGACCCTTTTCTTTGCCACGCCGTCCGTCCGTGGTGGTACGTGCTTTATTTGATTTCTCATTGGTTTTGTTGGAATTAAATTCATTCATTTCGCTAACGCTAACAAACTCTACTCTGTCTGGCTGGCTGTTTGCATATTGAATTGCTGTCAGTTTGAAAACAAATTTCGTTTTAAAAAAATGGAACCTTAGCCAGCAATTTGCATTAAAGTCTTGTAGGTTTCTTCGACTTTTGTTTGTTTTTTGCTTGGGGTTCTTGGTAAGAGAGAGGTTTTGGAAGAGTGAATGAATCATTTTAGTTTTGGGTCTTTTTTTACAATTCGCCTTTTATTGCTGATTTCTACAATTCCTTATAAAATTGTGTTAATTCGTCGATTTGTTTCTTCTTTCTTAACAGTATTCCCACGAATTAAAGTTTCAAAAGTTCGAACAAATTTTGAAGTTATAAAGAATTAAGATAACACAGTAGAGTCTGGAAAAGATTAACCGAAATATTGCAAGTCTAAATACAATTTTCTAGCTATTAGGTTTTCTAAACGGAATCCAAATTGAAACAAATAATGTTTTAATACTACATAATTCAACGCGTTCCATTTAGAACCATTATTACAACTTGGTGGTAAGGTTGGCGTTAGTTAAAGGTACCTCTAGCAGAAGTGAGCAATAAACTGACCGTTAAACATTTTTCATTATTACAACTTGCCTGTAAAATTAAGTTTATGAAAATACAAATTAAGGTATATTTTTAGAAACTAAAAATTATTGTGGTAATTTCACTTTAATTGCAATTCTTTGTGTAAAAAATATGGCAACTTCAAAAATGAAACCTCTGGTTAAAAGTTGCAAGTAGGATTGTCTTCGCGGTAACTTTTCGCTTACTTTTAGGTTAAAAGGTAGGTGTAATAATGAAATGCGATTTATCTGGCCGATAAAATCCCACCTTTAACTCACGCCAAGTTATAATAACTAATATATGATGATTTGTCTTTCTCCAGGAATGGGAATATTGGAGCCAAGCGGAACTACAAGCAATGCGAGAAGCGATGGAAGTTTTGTCCGATAGGGCACACAAGGTTGTGGTACGCAGCCAATCGGTTCCAAGGACCCTAGTTAGATGTGTTTTTAGGCCTTAGCTAGTATGGAAATGCCACAACAGACTAAATGAACGCACTGGCGAGCTAAAATCACACAAGCGTGTGGTACGCAGCCAATCGGTTCCAAGGACCCTAAGTAAATGTGTTTTTAGTTCTTTCTTAGCTAGCATGGGAATGCCACAACAGACTAAATGAACGAACTTGCAAGCTAAAATCAGATTATTTTGCGCTGGGTAATAGAACACGCGGGGCATGGTGGTAATTAGATGGCAGATATCAATATTAGAGGAATTTCACACTTCAACCTTTGACTTCAACAAAAGTCTCTCTTAAACCAGCAGGTAAAGAAATAGACTGCAACCTTCCTGTGAAAATTAGAACGAGGCAAACGGCTTTGTGCATTCCAGGAAAGTTGTAACCTTTGATGCTATGAGGGTCGAACTTTCTCTAAGACTAGATAACAAAAGCCTACAAACACGGGCAGGTGTATTCACATCGTCTAACGCATCGGTACAAAAACGGAATTCCCAAACAGACTTTTACAGATTTTTTGGTGAGGCAGAGCAGTCAATGGAACATTCACTTTTTTGTGGGCATTAAGACTCAGGTTTTTACAAGCCCATATGTACGCTGAGTAAACAATACTTGCTGATACATTCATTAAAGATTTTTGTCCAGTTTCTTGATGTACTAAGCCCATGAGGGTATAAGGGAAAGTTTACTATATTAACAATGATCGCAGTGCAAGAAGCCATTTTGTACCGGAGTCTATTCGTTTTATAATTATTGACTTTCTTCAAGTAAAAGAAGTCTAGAATATATAATCAGTATTGTTTGATGATGAAAATGATGATAAGTTTTTGTAGTTCAGGGAAACTCAATAAATAAAATTAAGGCTTATTGCTGTAACTGAAAAGCTTTTGAAAATGGTCAAACTTTCAGTTTGCTGAATGAAATATTCTGTTTCAAACTATACACGATCTCGAAAAAGTTAATCTTTACATGACTACTGACATACAGTAACTTACGCGAGTGATTGACTTTTTCCAGACTCTACTGTATTTGCTTTTTAGTAAATTGTAGCGTCATGGAAATTGGGAAAAGGAAATACAAATTATTGGTTTTATGTAGAAAGACCCGAACTAACAATAACAACATTTCAGGAGAAGAAAGATAATAAAAGTAACAGCACATAACTTTTTTTGTACGACTGCTTGTAATTAAATGCGTTACTTACTTAAAACTTTTCCAATACCTCTTTGTGCAGTGGAGTTTGTGATAAATGTATTAACACCATTAAAAAAAATCATATTAAGAAAAATTTTAGTTAGGGCATTTTCATATGAAGACAATATTGGAAATGACTTCATATTTTTATATTAAAAAAAAACTTGATTTAATTTATTTTGAAGATTCTGTTTTTAAGCTTTTTGCATATTATTGTAATTCTTATGTGGTCACACTGGCTTTTAGTGAGATTTTAAACAACAACTCTACCACTTGATAGCGGTTGCCTTTTTAGCGGCAAGATTTTATTGATTAAATGTGGCAAAATAACACATCTCTCTCTCTCTCTCTTAAAAAATTTAATTTAATTAAATACTGATCAATTAGAATTTGTTGTGCTTTAAAACAAATTGTCATCAGCACCTACATGATGAGTTCGCCCGCCCACTCGTTGTATTGCTATTGTCAATGCCTTTTCAACAATAATTTTGAAGCTTTTAAAGGTCACTGTCAAGTTATTGTACAATCATCAATTTGTGATGATATCAGTTAAAGAAGTCTCGTTTCCATTGACCTTAAGTCCTTGACTGTTTAATTTTCACTTTCAACCTATAAAATAAGATGGTAATTTTACCGTCCGTACCTCCTCTTTGGACAAGCAGACAAAGTTTTTTACTTACTCGGTTATGGTAAATAGTTTCGAAATAAAAATCCATGGTACTTACCTAAAATAAAGGAAAAAGAAAATATTTTATCAGTAATGTTTAAACATTTTTAATAAAAAATATGCACTATATATAATTTGTTATAATGGCAAAGACACCGATCAATACTAAAGTTAAAAATAATAGAATGGCGATGGTAGGCAGAAGATTATATTAATAAAATATTACATTTTTACTCAATATCTTATAGGTATGCAAGCTTGTTTGCGGAAAGAAATGGTTTATTTCAATAGTCAGCCAGTTACCAAACAGCCCTCGTATGATTTTTAAAAAATTTGATAAAAACTATAATTAAAGTCTTCCATTTAAAAGCCTTAATTACTGCAAAAAAATTCAAACAAAATCAAAATTTTCCATTTGTATGTTCAAAGTTCAACACTTTTAAGATCGAAACCGCTGATCAAACATTTTTGTTATACAATTTAAAATGTTCAAAAAAAAAAAACATCTAAGGCAATTTAACAGCAGACATTGTAATTTATAATATTTATGACCTTGTTTAATTAGCCAAATAAGTAATTGCATAAATATTTCCTTTTTTCCCCCATTGTTTTATGTATAAATATATTTTTTGTGTCTTATATCAATGAGAATTATAGCATGTGTTGTATAGTTCAAACGTGTTCAAGTCACTGAACTATTTAAAAATTTATATAAGAAAAAGCATAAAAAACAAATAAAAAACACAATCATTAAATAAAGTGGTTTAAATGTTTTTTTTTTTTTTTTGTCTTATCCATTTACAAAATCGTTCCCCCCACCAACGTAACGACACACGATCAACCAACCAGTTCGTCATTCATTTATTCTTGATTTCTGGGCTGTACTTGTTGGGTTTTGTACTGAAAGTCAAGGCCAATTTATAGAGCAAAATTATACTACACCAACAAGCAATGCTTACTACAAATAAAACTGCTATTTGCTTTCCTAAACGAATTTGAACTTTGTTTTGATAAATTTTATAGCATTTTATTTTTCAAAATGTTCAAAATTTAAAGCAAATACACGAAATAAACATTTAAATTTATTCGAAAATAAAATAAATCAACTGATGCAAACAATCCAGTTAAACAACCAACCAACCAACCGCCCATTTCGTACCGGCCATCGGCAGATTGTTCTCTCTCTCTTTCTCTTTCTATCTTGTGCATGTCCCACACATAAATGCATTCATTGAAAAAGGACAAACTTACCATCATTGAATATATTTAAGAATTTAAGAATAAAAATGTAAGTACATTAGTATAAATATATTAGCCCTATTCACGATCTTGTACATTTGACAAAACTTTACTCTCTGATTCTCAGCTGTTCGTTTGGAATTAGGGTTTCTATCTGCGAAGTAAAAATATAAACTGATAACTTTAGACTTTTTTGCAAAGCCATTTTCACATGATTGTGAATAAGGCTATTATAAATGGAAACACAGAAAAAATTATAGTAAAAATAAAATCAACAAAATTTTTGTCTGAAAAATATTTTGTATGCATATACATAAATATCAAAAAAATAACCTTGGATATCGAATTTTGTTGTTAAAAAATTTTTGTTTTCGATCAATAATTATTTTTACTAAACTTTTGTTTTAATCCACGAATTCCTTTACAAGTCCGCATTCAAACAATTTATTAATTGATTTAACAAATTTCGTTATTGAACACGAAAAAAAATTTTTTCTGTGAAATAGTTTTAGGACAAAGCTGCCAACATTTTATTAAGATTTTAAAACAAAAAGTAAATAGGGATGGAACAAGACAAAACAAAAAAACATAAACGCGTATATATTTCATGTTTTCTCCGCGCTTCAAATAAGTTTCAAAACTAAAAGTAGACTTAACTAAGAGAAAGCAATAATACACTATCTGCTATCTCTGTTCTGAACATGTTTTGTCTTGACGTATTCCTAACCAGTACACACTGCTTTCGGTAGTACAGACACAGGCTCTTTATTTGTAGTAGCGAACAAAAGTCTAGGAGTTCACAACATGAGGATTTCAAAAATCTTTACTAAGGATTAACTGGCAGAATGGATATCAGCACATTCCCAGTAGGTTCTGTTTTACAGATCATCCTGAAACATGTTTTGTCTTCGCGTATTCCTTTCTGTAGTGCGATTCACTATGCTATTTAAGCCCCAATTATTTCGGTTAAAATTATTAACCACAAAATTAACCTTTTTCCTATTCACAAGTACTTTAAACGCCATATACTGGGGTTTAAAGTCAGCTGTTTGAGGCAGCTGTTATATTTAACCACATAAATAGGTGTTAATTAACACCCCAATTTTTTGTGGGTTTAAAAAAAGTGTTGATATTGTTTACATATTCATTTCATTTAATTTATGTAATAAACTATTTGTCTAATAAAAAAAACAATAAAAGTTAGCAAACAACAGAAATAAATCTTGGAAATAATATTTTTGTATAAAACAATAATTAAAAAATTTTTTATTCATTATGTATTTCGTTTTCCTTTAGAAAACTTCTTAAGGAAAGTATTTGTTGATCGATTATAAAATCAAAAATGTTTTGATAGGCAATAACATTATTTTTATGTTAAATGTAATTATGTATGGATGTATGTATGTATGTGCTAAAGCTCTTCATGTTATTTTATTTCCTATCACAAAAATGTTTTTGATTTTATAATTAATCAACAAATAGGTACATTCCTTAAGAAGTTTTCTAAAGCAGAACGAAATATTCAATAAAAAACTTTTAATTATTGTTTTATATAGAAAGGATCTCGAGCTCACATATTATTTTCAAGATTTTTATACATATGTATGTATATAAAAAGGTCAAAGTTACAAAAGCTGAAGAAAACATATAAACAAAAAGAGATTCAGTACAATAGCTAATAAAAATGAAATGGAGAGTTGCCACGTTATAACAATCTGAACGTGAAGAAAAATAAACCCCTCTACGGTGGCTAAATATAGTTAGTGAATAACGTTGGGGTTAGTGCAAACAACAAAATGTGTGGTTACAGTTAACACTTCTAATTGGGGTGTAAAGTTAGTGAATTGCACTACTGGTGTACAGGGGGCACGGGTTCCTTATTTGTAAAAGCAAACAAAAGTCTATTAAGTCTCAGCATGATTTAGATTGTATTGAGAATTTCAAAAATCTTGCCTAGGATTAATTGGCAAAATGGGAATCAGCACAATCTCTGTTTTGTCTTCGTATATTCCTAACTAGGTCATTCTGCTTTCTGGAGTACATGGGGATACGGGTTCTTTATTTGTGATAGCGAACAAAAGTTTAGCAAGTCTAAGCCTGACTTAGGTTGTATTGAAGATTTCAAAAATCCTTACGAAGGATTAATTGGCAGAATGGGAATCAGGATACTCCATGGAGGTTCTGTTTCACAGATCATTCTGGAGCTGAATATTTGATGAAACGCAACGGGTGGTTATTAGTATTCCCTGATAATTATGGTGCCCGCCGATTTTCGAAGACCTAATTATAGTTATATAGGTGCTGTTAACTTGCAACAGACACCTGCAAAGTAAGCAACCAGCTTCATATGTACAATTAACTCGCAACAGATACCTGTAAAGTAAGCAACCAGAAGTAGTGGAAGAACGAGTTTGTTCGTGCAAAGCCTAGCCTTCCCCTGACTGTCTAGGTATTAGAAGGACCCAGTTCTGCAGCAAGATATTTGTGTCATCAAGTTGCCTTCTATGTGTGCCATGCAAGCCACATCGACGCGCTGGTGAGTCGTGACGAGCTACTTCACCTATCTTCTGCAATGTCACCCAATATCAAAAAACTATAGCAAAGCCCAATACTGTAGTGGAAATAAAACAACTCTGAAAAGAAGTTAAAGAAGGGGTGCTAAAGCACGTTAAAAACTACAAAAAAAAATTGTTTACATGTTTTTTTTAACTGCTCGCTTTTATTTAATTGACATTAACTTGAAAGTTTCTTTATTTACATGCTTGCATTTAAAACGTTTAAATTTTATAGTAAAATAGCCACAAAAAGTTGTTGCTTAGGTTTTCTCTGTCGTGTCAAGTTTGTCTCTTAAGCCGCCCTGAACGGTTTAAAGTATAATGTAGGAAGTTGAGTTTAAAAGTAGCACACAAGAAACTTTTATTTTTTTTTTATTTTATATCTATCTATACAAAAAACAAGTAAGTTTGTGTAAATAAAACTTCCGGCACTAATAAATAAATCATTGCGTCAAAGATAAAAAAATTTGCAAAGAAACTTTTCGCTCTCTCTCTATTCCCAAACGTCTCTTATCTACAGATCAAGAAATCCTGCTTTACTTACAAGAATTGGCATTAATATTTATGTTTATTAAAAGTCAAATACGAGTATGTATAACATTGTTACTACAATAACAAATATTGTATGGTTGGCAGAAGTGTGAATGGTGTCAAGAAAATTATAGCAAAATAATTTGACAGCAATGATATTTCACGGTAGCAAGCTATATGAGAACAATCAACGTGAAATATAGGTGGATTAAAATAAAGATGCAAAAATTACGCTCAGTTTAGGTACACAGTTTTAGCAAAGCATACGAATAGCTGAAGCTACTATGTTGTTTTTCAGAACCTATGTATATCTGTTCTTCAATCGGAAACGGAGCTCAATAAGACGTATGACTCGTGTTATGTAACTAAACCACGCTGAGATTTCTTATAGTTTTATTGGCTACAGCAAATGGAGGATCCCTACCTTTGCATACCTCAGAGAGCAGAATGCTTGAGTTAGAAATACACCGAGCAAAAATCTCCTCTTCGCAGAGAAAAGCACTGGTGCAGATTTGCCGTTCGTTATACAATGTCAGTGACAGATAATATAAATTGTACCAATTTCATCAATTCTTAGCTGGCCATTCTTTTCTAGGAATTTAAACACTAAAAAGATCTTAAATCTTTACAGTTTCAGTCATTTAAAATTTCTACATTTTTGGAGCGTTTTCCCTGGCGATGATTTAAACTAATCTATAAAAACGGGTTTGCAAAAATTTTTACACGCCCCTCTTCCTTTGTTTTCCTGGAAATCATCCTGTTAAAAGTTCAAATTTTAAAATTTTATAAAGTAAAATTTTTTACTATTTCCGATGCTGCTAAGGTTTCTACCAATTTGTTGCTTTAAATCACTCGTTACGTTGAAAATTTCATTAACTTTTACTTGTCCATTTTTTTTTTACTTTTCTGGAATTCATTCCCAAAGAAATTCCAGACATTGCATTTTCAAATATCCAAATTTCGTAACTCCTGGAGCATTGTAAAGTTTTGGCTGTTAATTCCATTAAACCCAATATTTTATACGCTTAACAGCGCTATATTAAAGCTTTAGCAAACCTTTGTTAAGCCAGTTGGTTTATGTCTAGGGTAAGTTATAGTGCTAGTCCACGGATAATGAATTTATTTGTTGGTTCGTGCTATTCTATTTAAAAAAATAAAAACAATTTTGAATATTGTTTTTGTTTTAAATCTAATTGTGTGAACGAACAACTAGCTTCGTTATTCGTGAAACAGCACTTGATTTATCTTCACACACATTGACGGACGACGGGTTCAATGTGCTTCAGCTTTAAGCTTTTGTTATTGATATTTTCAATCTTTTTAATTTTTGCCCAGTTTCAATTATCTAAGTTCTGTTTGCAGTGTAAAATTTACAGCTGATTACACTTATATTTCTCAGGTCTTCATATTAAATCAAGCGATAAGAAATGCAATTTTTAAATCAGCTGACTTGTCTGTTTTTTATTTATTTATATATTTAATTAATTGCTACAATTAAATACAGCTGAGCATGACAATAATTATTATAATTTTAGAAAAAGTTAAATTAAAACAATTAAAATTACAAATTTGATACAAAATATAAACAGGTACATAGAAGTTAGAAACAATTATAAACATATTTATTCGAGTTTAAATACAAAATAAGTTTTCTTTTGCAAATAATAACATTGTCTGACAAATCAATGATATCATCAATTTTTTTAATTCAACGCAAACCCTGTGGTATGGGTCAAAAATCATATAGCTTGATCTGTGAAATTGAAGATAATGACGTTCATATGTTCGGAGTAGCCTGCTAGGAATATTGATATTGTTAGATGTAGTTTTTCATTTACAAATATTTGCTTTCAATATGAAACTCTGTTCAGTTAATATGAATTACATTATTACAGCAAATGTTGTTTTATTCGATTTTAATGTTAATTTAACTCGCTTTCATTTTGACACCAATAAACTACATATATTGAAAAGACCACAACTTGAAATTTAACAAAGTTATATATTATTTTAATGAAAAAACAAGAAAATTAAATAAAACAAATCGAATTGTTTTCAAAGAATGAAAGAAACTTCAGCTCAAATAGTTCACCTTTAAAAAAAATTTCGTGATGTACTATCATTTACAAAATTTGTTTAACATCTCCTTTTCTTTTGCCTTTCAACGATATTTTAAATATGAAAGCAAATAAATAAACTGCAATAGTAGTTAATGTTATTTATTTTGTTGCTGTTGTTGTTATTATCTTGTTTGTTGGAGCAGGTCAATGTGACACAATTAGTTAAATAACAAAATAACATGGCAGGTAAGCAAGTAAATAAGAGAATGTACTCGTATTTACAATGAATAGAGGACGCTAGAGGCAAAAACTGAAAGAAAACATACTACTGTAATTTTTCAAAGCAACAGCAACAACAAATAAACCAAATAACCAGGTAAACAACAATGTCATTCCAACACTAACGTCATTCAAAGAGCAAACAGGAACCTTTTTCTCAAAAAAAAAAAAAGAGAAGCTTTTGTAAAGTAGTTAGAGACTCATGAGAGTGAGTATCATAGAAACAGGAAACTTACTCCCAGACAAACAAATACACAGAAGCACAAACACAATTAAGCACTTTAAATAAAAGTCTGGTTGCACTATTAAGCATTAGTGGAGTCAGGAGAAGTATGACAACAATAATGTTGGGAGAACGAAAGAAAAATATAAAAATAAACAAAAACAGGCATGCATTATTATTTGCAAAATGATTGACGGCTTATGTAGTAGACGGCATAGAAACTATTTATGCATAATTTTATTTATTGGTGACAAACTCCGGTTGCTATAAAATTAAAAGCCTGTATAATGAAAATGTTTATCATTGTGGTTTGAAAACTTTAATAGAAGAAAAATATGTATGAAGAATTAATGTTTATTACAAGGAAATTAATAAATGTGGTTTGAATTTATTTTTGCAATTGCAAAATCATTATTTAACCATAAAACTAAAATGGATTTATTTAATTATAACTCTTTGCCAGCGCAGCTTAGAAATCTACAACAATAACTTTAAATTTTATACAACATGGTAAGAAAAAAAAAAGTTTAAATTCCCACAGAAATACAAAACTTTAAGTTGCTGAATTGAATTGCAATTTATTGCAGCCAATGCTTTTTTTTATTAAGGGTATTCAATTACATGTTAAGGAAGTAAAAACAAATTCACTAAATCTGTGAATTAGAATAGCAAATAATAGTGTATTTGCGACTATACGAGTATAAATATATACATATGTATGTGATTGATAGCTAAGAAGAACAGAAGTATGTTAACTACTTTTAAAATTTTCAAGAATGGAAGAGAACAACTGCTGAAATAACACATGTCATGTTATGTACTTTATGCCTGGAATTATCAAGCTGCGTTTTCAGTGCTAAAATTTGCATTTGACCGCATTCTATTTTGAACTGGAAAAACACGAGAGTCTGTTTATGGGACCTTTTTTTTGCAAAAACACTGCAGAAAATAAACAAAATCAGCACAAAAACAGCTGTTGTGATCTATAGCTTACGAAATGAAACTAAAATCTCAAGTAAGAAAGCAAATATGTGTAAGCATCTGTAATTGAATCGAAATCTGGAAAAGTCATGTGATACATATAGTGTAAATGCAGCTTCAACATTGCAGAGTAGACTCACCGTGTAAGAAAATGCACGGTTTGGATGTGACTGGTGATAAGCTAAGTCTCTATTTCTTAAAATAAAATCCAGTATTAAGCGTCAATAGCAATCTCTATGGCAACATAATTACGGAATTGTAGTTGCCTGACATGGTTTTAGCAAGAAGATTTTAGCAGCAAAACAATGGCAAAGCAATTATTTCAAGTTTTACTCCTTTATCGATAAACCAGCAATGATTTAACCAATATTGCTTGCATAATTCGAGATATACCGGCATTAATTGTAAGATATATTTCAAATTCGAAAGGAGTTTTTTTAAAGTGGGCAAAAGGCGCTGTTGTGTCAGTTATTTTAAGATTTAGATAAGGTATGTTGCTAATGAACTGCCGCTTTTTTAAGCTGTTTTACATTGTTTTGAGCTTAGGCTGAAACTAAGGGCTCGTAATTTCACAACTTGACATATTTGGAAAAATAATGGAATTAAAGAATTTGTTATATTAATTAAATATTTGTTATATAATTCAAAAATCTCTTTAAATTTGCACCTATAAATATTAATTAAAGTTTAATTACATTAATTAAAAGTTTAACTGCATCAATTAAATTTGTAATCGATTCAAATAAAAGTTTTTACGAACATATTCAACGCAGCATAGTTTTAAGGACGTTTGAATTAGCGTTGAAGGCGGAATTTGAATTTTGAGCTTATGTACTTACCATACATACATTGCATTTTTTAAATAACTGTCTCTAGGAAAATATAATCAATTTCATACTATAGTACTTATTGCTTTCCTAAAATTCGACTTAAACTACGACAATATTTCCTGGTGCTGTTATTTTCGCATCAAAAACTACTACTGCTACTTATGCAGTGAATACTGCTACTGGCAGCTCAAGTTGCAATATTAAATAAAAACAAACTAAGTTCAAACAAATACAATTAAACTTAAATGAGTTTTAATCAGTTCTGAGATTTTTTACTTAAAAGTTTGTTCAACTTTTATTTAATACACGCTGTACAAAATAGATATTTAATTACAGTGTTTGTTAGAAAAAAAAAGCTGAAGAAATAAATGTGTATTGAATTTAAATTAAAAAAAAATAAATTTAATGAAAACGTTACGACCATTTAAAGCCATCAATTATTTGTTCAATTTATTTACAGATAACTTTTATAAAATAGATTTCATCTGATCTGCTTTAAACTATAATTTTTTTTGTGTTTTTGTCATCTAAACGAATGTTATTTCGAGTTTTTGTTTTAAGAGACAATTTACGTTTGTCAAAATAGAAAAAATAATCCCTGTCAAACAAAGAGCTTAACTGCCATATAAAAGATTAATTAAAAAGAAATATTCACTTTTAAACGTTTTTTTTTTTCAAGAAAAAATAAATAATAAAGAAAGAAATATATATCTTAAACTCGTAGAATTATATATGCTTGGTGTAAAATGGCAGAATGTTTACTACAAGTTTTCCTACAAATTTTCTGTTTCTGTACCATTTTTTAAAACTTGTTCTTTGCTGATCTAAAAAAGAAAATCTATATGTATATACATATATATTATAGTATATAATTTTACACTCAAAATCATAAATAGGTTAAACAACAAAACAGTCAGTCAGACCACTGAATATCAAATGCCTTGCGTTAAGAACAACAACAACACCAACAAGTTGAACAAGTTTATTAAACTCATAACAATTTTTCATCACAGAACCAGAGAGAGTGTAGGAGTTTCTTTTTTCTGCTTACTTGCTTGCTTGCTTTGTGACAGAACTGTTTTGCTGCTACTGGCAACTTTTCCAAGCTGCATACTTATATACATATATAGATATGTATTGTATATGGAAATACATACATAAGTATATATTTCTTTTTGGCTGACAACGAAAAATAAACAGAAACAAAAAAAGTTAATGTGCATGAAAAGCAATTTGCTATGACTTATAAATATTTTAAAGATGTAAAATGTTGCTGGCAAAATGTCATATATATACATACATATGCATACATACATAAGTACTTGGGTTTTTTTTGTTGTGAAATTATTAGATGGAAAATAAAAATCAAATTAAACGTTGAGAATTGTTTTCCCCAGGCATGACAAACGATTGTTTTTAACAAAGAAACTGAAAAGTCAATGGTCAGGCAGAGAAGCAATTAGCAAATTAAAATGCGAACAAGGAAAATTTATTTTTTACATTGGAAGACATAAAAATATACAGCTTAGAGGGGGAAGAGATGGCTTCCCCACGGTTTTCTGTTATACAAACTGTTTGTATTTTTTGTATATAAAATATTTTATTTTCAAAATCACTGGTATGTTCGGTGTATTATTTAGTCTTTAATACAGTACACTTTCAAATTAGAACTCGCATAAATTCCAATCCTACTGGTGGGAGTCTCCATAGAAACAAACCAGGATTTTTGATATTAAGTATTAAACACAGAGACCACAACAGACTTCACAAATACACCACAGCAATAGCTGCAACCGGGAATTGTAATCGACTACTCAATTATTTTGAACACGGCAGCAACATAAATTCGAAGTTTACTTCAGTGTGGCCGCCTTAGAGTTTTTAGCTTAACAAATTTCCCTTGCTTTACAGAACAAGTTCTGCTTATATCAATCTTTTATGAAAAAAGTTCTCTAAAAAAAACTTTTAAAGAGATACAGAGAGTGAGCAATGTAACTTAAAAAAGTGTCTGTTTGCTACACTTAATCGCAATTTCCACTATGCAAGTCTTATAAGTTCAACTGATTACCTTTTAAAGAACGGAGTGAGGTATTTTACTTCATGAGCAAAAATACCTCACCCAGTTCTTTAAAATTTAATCAGCTCAGCTAATAATACTTGCATAGTGGAAATTGCGAGTTAATTTAGGTTAGGTGGGTCTTCATAGTTGAAAGTATAATCGGATATATTTTCTGATCTATGATGAGAACAGTAGTAAAGAATTGAAAATTTACGACAATATATTTTGCAAAATGTGGACCAAAAATAATTCGACCCGGGAGACTAAAATTTATACCCGTCTGTTATGTGAACTGGTATCTTAACGCATTGTAGTTCTTATATAAAACTAGGATTTCTTGTTCTGAGTATAAGTACATATGCATATAGTTAGCAATACAACAAATAAATTTATTAATTTATTTAAAACGGCATTTAAGTTTGACTTTTTTAGGTTATATTAGAAAATGAAATATGTTCAAGATAATTTTTTTCACACACTGCTCACAAAAATAGAAATTAGTTTAATTCGACTGCGACAAAAATCCAGCATGGAGAACAACCTATACTACTGTCGTCTGGTTGTTGTCAAAATAAACGCTCGCATTTAAATGCACCGAAAATTTTAAAAAACGCATCGCGCACTCGGGAATTTTTCTCACAAAAAATTTTAAAAAACACCAAAAACGGTGCGATATGCCACCGAGTTGACAACGCTGTTTTTCTCACAGACAAAGAGCGAAACAGAATGATATGAAACGGTTCATATTGTTTATTTTCCTGCTATGTAAAAACAACAGCGACACTGCACGGGAATAATTTTATTTTCTCCAAACTATTATGGGATTATCAAAATGCTCTCGGTATGAAAACCGAATTAAGTGTCGGTTCTGCTTTATAACAAAAATATTTAAAAGAAAAATGGTCCAAATTTTAACAAAAACCACATATTTTTTATGTTTAAAACAAATGAAAGAAAATTAAATAATGAACAAATTATATGCATGTAAGATAAAATAAAAAAATAAATAAATAAACAATAATAAACTTACGCAACTAAACCGCCCAAAAATGCTACCGGACCACCGCCAATTAAACGTATTTTGCGATGACAGGAATCAAAAAGCGAGGTACGTGATGACGGCGGTGTTTGTGAGGTTGGTGACATTGATGTTGTGGAGGCAATAGGTGGCGAAGCAACGACAACAGCTACCAGCAACGAGGTAGGAGCTACTACACAACTTGAGTTACCTATAACGCTGGGCGATGTAGTGGCTGCTGCGGGTGGTGACGGTAACGGTGGCGTTGGTGTGATTGATCTGCTTTTTGTTGGTGTGGTTGTAAATGATTTTATATAGTTATTGTTATTATTATTAATATTTTTGGTATTGCTGTTATTACTACTATTTAAAATATTGGAAAAGTAACCCGTACGTGCGGCAATAGTTGTTGCTGGTGTTGCAGTTTTTGTTGACTTAGTTTCTGGAATTGCAGCACCGGTTTTACAATTGTGATTGTTTTTGTTATTGCTGCTTAAATGTGGTGGTGGTGGTCGTGGTGGTGTCTTGTCTTCAAAATCAAACAGACGTCTGGATGTTTTTCTAATTTCTGTGTCGACTGCAGCAGCAGTTGTTTTTGTTTTTTTCGTTCTCATAAACGAAAATGGTGTTGCCGCTGACAGCAGAGCACGACTGAGTAAATGTTCTTTAAATGTGAATGTTGTTGAGGAGGATGATGATGATGATGATGATGAATTTGTTTTTGTGGTCTTGGCTGACAGCGTTGAGGAATCGCTGGATGTTGTTGTTGTTGTAGATATCGCCGAACAGCCTGACGACGATAAAGAAGAGGTAGTAGATGATGAAGATGATGTTGAAAACTTTTTCGTTTTCTTTGATTTCTTTGTTGCAGCAGTTGTTTGTGCTTTTGCGGCTTGTAACTGTTTTTGTTTCTGTTTCTTGGTTTGTAATTGATATTCAACTGCCGTTGTCGCTGTTATTGCTTCGAGCTGTTGTTGCTGTTTTTGTTGTTGTTGTTGTTGCTGCTGCTGCTGATGATGATGATGGTGATAGATAAACGATTGTTGGAGTTGTTTAACCGTTGCTCTATTGTTTTTATTATTATTATAGTTGTTGTTTTTTATTGTATATTGATCATGATACTGGTACTTGGTACCTGCTGCAGCTTGTAGTTTTTGTATCAATGGTGTTGTTGTTGTTGTCGTTGCATTTGTACCAATTTCAACAATATGCGTAGGTGTTCTCAACATTATTATCTTGGCATTAGTTTGAATAAATTATTTTTATATTTATTCTTTTTAATTTTGAAATTCTTTAAAGATGAAAAAAAATTTCTTTGTTTTCGGCGTTGTCACTTTCTAAATTTTAAATGTCTGTTTATTAGTCAACATTTTCGTTAGTGGAATTTTTAATAGCCACATTTAATACTTTACTTTCTTTTATTTCAAATAAAACACGCTAAATATTGTAATAACAATAATGAAAGAAATAAAACTTGATTTTTTATGACCTTAAGATTTTATCGGCAAGATCTGGCTCACCCACGATGTCGAACGTTAATGTTTTAAAGCATTTGAAACCACAAACAATTGGTTTGGCACGAAGATAATAGAAGCATACTATGAATTTTCCATTAGAAGTTTACAACTAGACCAGGAACAATATATTTGCATACAGTAACATTCGATACCGTGGGACAAGCCTGATTGATACTCAGCAAATGACTGCTGGATTAAATGAAACTAGAATTGTAGTTTAGTAAACAATTAGTGAATGTATTGTGATGGAATGATGTTTGGATTTAGTTGCATATTTATTTGCCAGATACGTTTATTTTATTCGTTATTTCATTACTTGGTTTTGCTATTCCCTGTTGTCTTTGTCCCTTAGCCTTATAAAAAAAATAAGCAATCATGAACTACTCGTATTTGTTGATTTTTAGATTGTTGAAAAAGGAAAACAAACAAAAAACGGCTCAGAATGAATAGTGTTTATTTCCTTTGTTTTATATAGCAAAAGGGAAATACAAGAAAAGTAAAACAATCCGAAATGATAAGAAAAAAAAGACATTTCTGCGGTGAGTGAATGAATGACATCCAAAGTGGGAACATTTATCTAAATTGTTTGGTTTTTGTTGTTGTTGCTGTTATTCATGGCATGGTACCATCACGACAGTTTTATTTCATGGGAAAATTTCGTTGTTTGTTTTTATTTTCCAAGACAACGGAAGATATTGTTAACGAAACACCACAAGATGCTGGAAAAAATCATTATTGCGTATCTAAAAGATTGGCAAATATTTTTATTAGTTATAATATCTTCATAGTCTATATTTTTATTTGTTTTTTAGGTTTTTTTTTTAACTTTTTTAGTCTGGATGAAATTTAATACCATGCGTGAATTATTTTGAAATTTTAATAAATCTTTATGTTATTCTGTGTTTGTTGCCACTCCACTAGGAGTACTTTAATAATGATAAAACTTTTCTCTCTGGCAAACGAAAATTATAGATTTTCCGATAGAAGAGAAACAAAAGATGCATAAAATAATATATATGTATATATGCGCTTTGTCTATCTTTCATCTACATAGAACATTTGTATGTCTATAAAAAATAATTTTAAATATCACATGTTTTGTAGGAAAACAGCTGCTCTCGTGCAAGAACTGTTTTCACTGAAGTTTCATTTGAATCCACAAATTCCTTTGCAGGTCCGCATTCAAACAATTTGTTAACCAATTCACCAAATTTCATTATTGAAAATAAAAAACATGTCATTATGACAAAGAGAAATATTTTTTGCCATTAAATAAATTGCGATTTTTAACGCATAAACAATTAAATCTTAACTTGACCATACTGACAAGAATTTAATATGCTTACATCAGTTCTCTTAAGGAACAGAAATAAGCCGTAAACCCCAGTGGCCTTCATAGAAAATATAACCCTACTTATTCGCCAGATATATGGCAAATTGGACATTTTCGATGCCCGCCAGGCAGCAAAATCGGATTCCATACTTATGGCATCCACAGATCTTTGAAACGAATAAAACAAATTCGATGATAACCCATTTTTAGTTTTAAATCTAAAAAATAATCCAACTTTTTATAAGTGTTATTACAGACTTATTCACCCCTATCGTAAACAGTCATTCCCATGAAAAAAATTCCCATTTTCCAAAATTGCAATCGCTAATACTTTTCCTCTAGAAATGATTTCACATTTTCTATGTGTAATTCAGTTTGGAATAATAACACTAAAAAAATTCACAATCGTCCAAAATTCCCCTAATCGTAAACATTTATTTCCCTCGTATTATTTTTGTTTTTCCCTTTGATTTGTTCACATCATTTTTGCTGGCGAACTGTATTCATCATGTAAGCAATTGTTTCTTTTAATTAAAATGTAAAAGCTTATATTC
This sequence comes from Thecocarcelia acutangulata, assembly GCA_914767995.1. Taxonomy (NCBI): domain Eukaryota; kingdom Metazoa; phylum Arthropoda; class Insecta; order Diptera; family Tachinidae; genus Thecocarcelia; species Thecocarcelia acutangulata. The sequence goes on along the minus strand of OU612096.1, from coordinate 118,846,451 downwards.
AGCTATTTTAAGACTAGCTTTGTTAATAAGGCGCAAAATAATATTGTGCTCAATAGAATGCAAGAACCCCTAAGGACGTGTTGGATGGATTTTGGAATCCTTTTACGGAAGATATAAATATGTGTGGCATCAACAAATCTTATTCTCTGGCTACACCTTCTGCAAAGAACCGCGGTTTTATTTACCCTACAATGTTGAATAGATCTAAAACAAAAAAGTTATGTACAAACTCAATTTGTTTATAGAATAAGTAACTTCAACGAAGTAGATTCATTTCGTAAATGTCTACGAGCAATTCGGTGTAGTCGAGATTCTTTCTCCTGTAGTTCAATTAATGCTACGATTCTAAATCTTTTAATTTCAATTAAACTATTTTTCTCACTTTTTCTTCGCTGCACTAACAGTTTGATATTTTTATTAATCACTCTTCTTACATATTTTACATTCACTACGTACTGATAGCACTAAGAGAGGTCCCATGAATTTCATGATAGCAATTTACCCTTCCAGGGAATTGAAAATTTTATGGGAACAAATATTTCCCATTTTATTGACGACAAGGGTGATTATATAAGACCGTGTCCTGTTACTTACATACACATCGTTGTCGATATCAAAATCGAATATTATTACATTATTAAAATCGAATATTATTTTCAACACTAGGGTTTAGAAAATGGCTGAACTCAAGTGAATTACATACAATATTATAGATATAGGTGCGGGAAACCACATCGAGCAAACACATCCTGTGGAATTAGAACAACTGATGTTACGTGCTTTTGCATTTTCGACAACGATATAAACTTCTTTGCCCCTAAAGGTTCTTCAACCTTTTTTTTCTAATAAATACAATAGTTTTTTTTTAACATTATTCTTGTTAATTAAATTAGAAGTTTAGTTTCTTTTTGTATTTTTTTATTTTACAATAAATAATATAAAGCCTTAAATATGCCGGCCTTGACTTGTTTTACATTCTTGCACAAACAAGCAAACAAACAAACAAACGAACAAGCAACTACTATTGTATCAGTAAAATTAAAATTCGAAAATACCTTCTGAAATTATGCAGTGATTAATATTTTCAGATTTGAATTATAACAATTTTGAATGCAATTCTTTCAAGTAGCAAAGTAGCAAATAAATATGTATTCTGACATTTATTAATTATTATTTTTAGAAAAAAAAAATGTTTTTGCTGAATATTTTTAAATTTATTTTGCTTTGTAGATGTTAGTGTTTCATATAATTTAAAAGAACTGCAAAATGAAAGAAAAACAAAAAAATATGCAAAAGTTTAAGCAAAACTACAGAATTGTATGGATTAAAAAAAATAAAATAAATAAATAAGTAAATTTGTATGCGCTAATATTTGTACATACGAGTATGTGATGTATAGTACATAGGAGTACATATGCATTTGTAGTGAAGTAAAAATCACACCATCACGCAATTGCGTGATTTTATTTAATATATATTTTTGCTAGTTTACCAGTAAAGTACATTTACATTAAAAATGGAATTATTTCATATTTTAAGTTCTTATCAAAATTAAAATAAAGTCTTGATTAATTAAAAAAAATAATTAGTTTTTTTTGCGACTTATCACAATGCCGCAACAAAAAAGGAAAAAAGGAGTTAATAATAATTAAATTAAAAAAACTATGTTTTAAGTTTATTACAAGTAATTAAACATAATTAACACAACGGTATCAAATTGGCTTTTCAGCGTGCTAACCCAATTTACAACATATACAGGGTGTCCCAGTACTCAACAAAAAGGAAAATACAAGGGCTAGAGCGAAAAGAAAACTTTAGAATTAAGTAAAATGTTTTTTTTTTTTAGATTATATCTTGATTTTTCTCATGATGTTTATAATCAATCTTGTCATCCTGTTTCGGCTTGAGATCTGGGCCACCCTGTATGTATATTAGAGTGAGTCGATACTGTGCCATCGCTTTTTTTGGTAGCTTTTGGCATGAGGAAGAAAAGTTTCATTATGACATATTAAAGAAAAAACATAATTTTCGAGAAACTCAAATTTCAACTTTTCGTAACTTTTATTTTTAAGTTTCTTTCTTAACAATTGAGTTTTTTTATTCACTATTTTAGCTTCTAACATTGATACCAATAAAAAAAATTATAAATAGCTTGTTTTTTGAAAGGTGTAAAGAAATGTTAGAGACATGTATAAATGAAAAAGCTCGTTTTTTAAGTTTTGACAGGTATTATTAGAGCATTTTTCTTTTTAAATTCTCAACAATTTATTTAGATTGCATATGTGATTCAATATGAGATAAATATAGATAGAAAATAATTAAATGCTCGGTGGCTTAGTGGTTAAAGCAGTAGATCATGATACGTCATGACCCGAGTTCAAATCCCAGTGGGTGCTGATGAGTAGTGTAGCGACTACGAAATAGCTAGTTGTCCCCCAGCTAAAGATTTGATTATTATTTTTCTTGTCTTCTTCAATCAATAATTATTGATCACAGCAAATTTGTATTATAAAAAATCCTTCTTAAGAAAAAACTTAAGAAAGGAAAAACTTGAACTAAAAACCTGATGTACATATGTACAAACCAAACATTTTTTAATTTAAAAAATTATAAAAAGTTCAACAAAAATTTAACAAATTAATTTATTTAGATTGTTGGGATATAAAGTTGAATGTTTGAGAATATCTTTCAAAAATATCCAAAGTCGACTGATGATAGGGTAGCTCCTATGAAATGTCGACACATAGATAGCTAGGAAACAGAAAACAAGCTACGTATAATTTTTTTTTTTTTTTTTTTTTTTTTTTTTTTTTTTTTTTTTTTTTGGTAAGAGATCCGCTGATTTATGAAAAAAAAAAATTATATAAAAAGCACTCAATAATTTGAGTGATTTCTACACAAATTTTTCATATAAATCGATTGCTTGTATAGTGGTGTAAACACCACATTAATTTACATTTTTCTCGATTTTTAACTTTCGAAGGTGAAATTTATTTCTGAATTATTATTATTTTAAATTTTTACTGAATTATTTTTCAAACAATTAGTTTTTTATTATTTTTTTCTTTTAAATTCTCAACAATTTATTTATATTTCTGGGATATAAAGTTGAATGTTTGAGAATATCTTTCAAAAATTTCCAAAGTCTACTGATGATTAGGGTAGTTCCTATGAAATGTCGACATATAGATAGCTGGGAAACATAGAAAACAAGCTATTTATAATTTTTACTGAATTATTTTTAATAAAATTCAATTATGTAGTTGTTAATAAAATATGGTCGCATCGAATTGATTGGAACTTTTTTTCCTTATGCCAAAAGCAATTAAATCGCCAAATCTTGGTTATTCCAATTCGACTCACTCTAGTTAAATTTTTAAACCCTTTTTTTGGGGTTTTTTTTCGTTTTCTACATAGATTTATGTGGCTTTACAGAACAGAATTGAGCCACAAGTCTAGAAAATTTGTAAGAAAATCTCTCAATATTTTGAGCAAATTTTAAGCAAGTTTTCCAAATATACCGCTCATTCGAGTTGTGTAAAAAATACGTTAATTTTTTCAAGTGTACAATTTTTGACAACTTCTTTTTGAAATGTAAAATTTGAAAGACATGACAAATTTTGGAATTGTAATATAAATATAAATTACAAGATAAATAATTCTGAAAAATAAATAGACCTCCTTGCTTTTTCAAATAAAAGTAAAACAAAATTTTGAAAATTTTTTCAAAATTCTACCAACAAAATACATGTAATGTTTTTTGGTGATGTATTTAGTGTCATTCTGCCACTACCTGTTTAAAGCTGCCTTGTCTGGTACAATTTTTCATTATAATATAATTAAAAAAATACAAATCCATAAACACGACTCTTATTGAGAATCACCCATATTTAATCTGATGAGCAAACACAGTTTTTTTTTCCCCCAACTTAACAACAATATTTTGTGTTTTAATTTTAAATACTTTTAAAAACTTGTTAATATTTGAATAAATAAAACTCTCAGTATGTGTTTCTTATTGAAAAAAAAACAAGTAAGAGTGTGGTATATTCGGCTGGGCCGAATCTAAAATACCCTTCACGATAGTCACGTATATGTATAGTATATATTACAAATTTGTACTAAATATGCTCAGATGTATATGGAGCGATATCGGGGAAAAAATATTTTTGCCTTGTAAACACCATTCCATAAAAGTTTGTTTAAGCTATATCTCGGTTATATATGAACCGATATCGGAAATTTTCATTTTTCGTATTTATATGACCTTATTTTATTACCAGAACTGCGTTTCAGCAAAAAAAAAAGTTGTTTAATTTCGCTTACGCGACATTTTCATGAAAAACCCGGTTTAGGCTATATCTAGGGTATATATGGTCCGGTATCGGAAATTTTCATTTTCGTTCTTTAAATAACCTTCTCTTAGTAGAAGAGCCGCTTTTAAGCAAAACAAGTTGTTTAAGTTCGCTTACGCGACATTTTCATGAAACAACCGGTTTAGGCTATATCTCGGGTATATATGGACCGATATCTGAAAAAAAAAAATTTGTTTGCCTTCCAGTCATCATGCTTAATAATCGTGTAAAGTTTGAAGAAAAACAAACGACTTTTTTCAACAATTTTCATACAAAAATGCAAAAATTCATGGCTTTTTTCGGAATTTTTAATATATCTCAGGTATGAATCGATAAGGTAAAAGAATGGTGAAAGAAACAAGTTTTCTAAGTCTAATGGTTTTCTCAGAAACGGTATTTCAACGGTCGACAGACGGACATCGCTTCATCAACTTTTCCATTAATTCTGATTCAGAATATATATACTTTATAGGGTCGCAAATAAAAGCTGTAGAAATTACAAACGGAATCACAAACTTATATATACCCTTAACATTTTTGTGAAGGGTATAAAAATTAAATATACATTTTTAAAGCCTCCTGAAGTTAATTAGCATTTGTTTAGAATGTGTTAATAAGGCCGCTGCTGCCGTCTTATCATCGAACGTTGTGCTTTTCATGTTATCACTTGTTGGGCTCTAGAAAGAAGTTGTCAAAAAGAAGAGACAAAAGTTGTTAAAACTAACAACAACTATGTATATTTAATTAAAGCCATCGTAGAGTGTTTTTTTATTTACATGTATGTATGTGTGCCCAAAAACAAATCTATACTTAATTAACACATTTGTTTAACTAGATAAACAAAAAGAGAGAGAAAAATACTTGAACATCATTTTCTTACAAAAAGACTGATTTATCGTGATGATTTAACAATAAAAATTAAAAAAAAAGCAGCTGTTTATATTGTTTATTATGTCACTGCTCATGATTTCAAATGTTAAAATAATTTTTTTTTTTTTAATTTTAGAAAAACATTTATAAATCTAAAAGCTGTAATTTTATTGATCAGTGATGTCAACTGTTTAACATACATACATATAACACACATACATATGTACACATATGTATGTACATATGTATTACATATAGATAGGTTTTGTGTTTGTATATCAGTAGCATTGTTTGTAAAAGGATGATGTAAGTAGTGTTAATTACATATTTTTAAGTCAAGGTTATTTCAAGACTGTAAAGAAGTATAACAAGTGCATATTGAAAGAAATATAAAATTATTGGTATATACATATGTACATACGTGCACTAACATAGAAAAATGATAATTAATATAAAAATGAATTATTTTTTTATCTTTTCAAAGCTCAATTCTCTTCCATTGACATAAGGTAAAGGATTCGAGGTTTCTTGCAATGACTGAATGGACATGTTTTCCCAGCACAGAAAACAAATGAAAATCAAAAATTTGTAATATCAATTACAAGTTTGTAATATTATCCAAAACACTATCGAGAAATTTTTTAGTTGATATGATTAAAAATTTAATTGAAACTATTTTTTAATCAAATCAATTAAAAACTTTAATTGGTGTAATATTTTTCTGCGTACTTGCAATTGAAGAGGTTAAATCAACCGAGGAACCGTCGCACCCTTATACTCTTAGAACAGTGGTGCCCACAAGTTCTATATGAAAGAGTAAACACCAATACATTTAAGGAAAAACTACTTTTATTTAATATTTTTTGTTGCAAAAAGCAAAACAATTTACAAAAACAATATTCACACTGATAATCGCTGTCGTCAATGTTTACCAGCAAAACATGCGAAAGTGTTGTTGCTTAGCTCTTGTGTGTGTGCAGTGAAGAACGACAAAAAAATATATAAGACGAAGTTGTTTGTATATTCTTCATTGCTAGTGCTGAGCGCAGTATGTGTGTATTAAAGAGCACATCCCTAAAGCTAAGCATTTTACAAAAAGAATTGAGCATCAAGCGCATAGGCCTGGGCATGTCTGCTCTAGAAAGTAGAGTTGCGAATTGATATAAGTCAAGGCAGCATTTGGCTCCCGGTAGGGCTATTCTATTCTAATAGCTATTCACTGTTGAAACAAATTTTGGGCCTATAAAATGCGACTGTTGTGTGACTTCAAGTCTACTGCCATTCACTTTTCCGTACATTGACTGCAATTACTCAGCTAATAGCAATGCAAACCATCTGTTGAAGCTGACATTTTGCAAAAACATGTTATTATATACGTTTTGAAATCACAAAACTGGAGTGCTTAAGAGTGCAGTCACAAAAAATTTATTTATTTCAATTCACATGCAAAGAATAGAGTGGACATTAATTAGGTGTATTAGTAAATGTTACAACAAACTGAGTATCAAACAATGGTGATAAAGCATCTAAATAAAGTTTAATGTGCTTTTGTTTATTGTTTTCAAAATTAATACACACTTTTTATTGATTTTAACAACATATTTTTAACTGAAAAATACACTGCCGCATTTGATCACAGTGTTTCATTTGTTTACTTTAAAATTTGCGACTTCAGAGAGCAGCTGTTCGTATACCTACACAAAAAATAGTGCTACCAAATTTTACACATATACAGCTTTCACACGCGGAAAGTTTACTTTGCAAAGTCTTGAGTTTGGTGGTGCCGAGGGAAAATAAAGAGTGTAAGAGATTTACAATCAGAATTATATATAATACTATGTACTATATAAGTTGGAAATTCAAATTAAATTATAAATATTTGAGTTAAAATTTTTTTTAATATTTTCAAATCCATTTTTTCTAAGGAAAATGTTAATGCCACTGATTTTAGGTTTTGCCCGTTCATTAATGATCAGGAGATCATTAAATATGTGCAAGACAGTTAATCTCTGCCCGCATTCACACGTTGGAGGTGGGTTGAGAGAACAAACAATATTAGCCTATTTAGTTTAATAAAGTCAGTTTTGGGTACGTTGGGATAATTAAATTTATGTGATATACTTTTTTTTTGATTTTAAATAATTTTGTTTCGTTATTTTCTAACCATAGATCATTCCAGATAATCCGAGAATTGAAATTTATGATTTGAAATATTATTTTCAAGAGAAATTGTGGCGTATGGCAATTTTTCGATTAGGTAACGAAGTTATTTATATTCTTATCTGCTGTACAATCGTATTGTTACTAAATGCATCTTGCAGTCCTTCCAGGACGCTTTTACTGTCTGATAAGTATTTCTATTTTATAGATATTTTTAAGATTTTCAAGGCATGTTTTAATTGCAAGTAATTCTCTGCTATATACCTATATACATATAGACAAAAAAATTGTGTGTACATTTGTATCTGACAAGTTTATCACCTAAAACTGCAAAACTGCCTTTCTCATTCAAAACAGACCCGGTTTTGTAAAAAACCGTTCATGGTCTTATCTTTGTAACATTCAATTTTAAACTTTATAAAACTTAAATTTATTAATCTCTCCACCGTAAATTCATAGTTTCAATTGAAAATTTTCAACTAATTTAAACTGTAAAATTTTATTCTCCAACATAATTTTTTAAATCACATTTCTTTTTGTAACGGTAAAAAGCTCACTAGCCTAACATTTAGCTGAGATTAACTGTAAACACATTTGCCTTCTTTCTTTCCAACAATAGAGCACCCATTAAAATAAATCTTTGACATTTTACTAAACAAAAGAAAATTAAAAAAAAATATTTTTTTTAATGTCTTAAGCTGCAAAGAATTTTATATTTAAAACCTCATATCACAATATTAATTTACACATTTCCTTCATAACATATTTTTGTAGTATAAATATTTTTTTATAAAAACTTCACTGCATACAAACATATGCATATAAATAGTATATTGTCATCAGATTACAGCAACCCAACGCATCAAATTTTATTCAAAGAAACAAAACGAAAAATAAATTACAATTAACTGTATTTCTATTGCCTTGAACTTGATGCCAACCTTTTGGTTGTTTAAATGAATTTTAAAGCGGTAGTTTTAAATTCATCTTTCTAATTTGTTTCAATGTTTTTTATTGCCTGTCACAATTTTAATAACCAACCCCACTGTGATAAAGAACAGAAAAAACATATTTTTAGTGCTTAACGCTTGTTGATGTTGTTCGTTGTTTGCACTCTATTTATACCTAAAAAAAATATTCCGTCAAGTTCTATCTTTCATTAACATTTATTTGACATTTGCTGACATTTTGACTTATGTTTTTATACACATTAAAAAGAATATATAGTGCATACAGTGTACACATAATAAAGTGTTACCATGTTGTTTTTTTAATGAATAAAAATTTTACAGCCAGTTCACCGATGTCGAAAGGATAAGTTCAATCGCATTCAGGGCGAAAGAAAATTGATTTGGGTTTTTTTTAACTTTATTCTATGCGAACGATGTGTCAAAATTCAATTAAAATCGTACAGTGACATAGTGACATAGACAAACCCATATTTATTCGAATGTGAGTGACTAGCTTACTTTCGCATACATTTTCATTCGATATCGTCGAACAGGCTGTTAATCTTTCAATAGTTCAGTTGTCTTTATAATTTATGTTTTATATAATATATATGTAGATACATATATAAAAACGAAGAAAATCATATTTTCTATATCTTTACCAATGTATAATTGATTTCGATGGATCTATGTCTGGTTATTGGCCATATAAATACATATACATAAAGTCTGCGGCTATGCACAAAGCCAAGGTAATTAATTGAATTGAAATCCAAACTTTCTGATGCATATTTTATTTACACGCCATTTTTTAACTAAACTAAATTTAGTACTAAAATTATCAACCACAATTTTCAACAAACTGTTGTTAATGTTTGATATCTGCTTAGTAATTTCGATTTTAAGCTTTTAAACTATTGTTGTTTTATTAGTGTACACTTTCGAGTTCAAAAAACCTTACAAAAAAATCTAAAGGAATCAAATCACATGAAACCACATACTCCCCACGTTTAAATGATAAATTTTGTTTCCCAAAAAGCTGCAGATCATCTCCCTATATCCATTTCAATTGACCGATAATACCTCAATTTTGTGCACCCTATAAAAGCATATTTTATTGCGTATACACCACACCACGTTTGTCATCGAGTCTTCTAGGTTATTCGTTTTTACATATGTATGTCATATTTAACCATCCTTCTCGCGCTAGCCTAATATTTTCCTGACTTGTTGCGATATGCTGTTGAATTCTTTTGTCTAACAGATCCTAAAATATTTTCAATAGGATTAAAATCGAGCAAATGGGGGCTGTTTTCAGCATTTTTGGTTCAATACACAAGACTCAAACGCTTACGAAGTGTACTGTGTGATAACGATTCACTTAATTAGAATCAAAAAGTTGTGGAAAAGCTAAGTTAAATTTTGTTTAAATTTGTTTTTAAAATATTTATTTATCACTATATTACCTCGACAATGCAACTGATACACAACAGAAGCATATGCATGCTCAACCATAACTTCTTCCCACCGTGTTTGATCGTATCACAAGATGTTGCTTCTTTCTGACTAAGGCCACATAATTTGACAGCCTTTTATACCAAATATATAGAACTAACGCAGATCTGAAACTATCAGCGGACGCATATTCTGCGGCATAGTGCGGAAACTACGTGGAAGAAGCAAAACCTTATTATATTAAAGTGACAGATATATAAAAATTTTTTTAATATTCTTCTTAGGTATTAACTAAAATTTAATGGAACTCCTATGGCGACAATTAGCGAAAGAATTTAGTTTCTTAATGAAAAAAAATGTTTTTTTTAATTATTATTAATTTTTTTTTTAAATTATTATTAAAAAAAAATAAAACATCAGTATCAGCACAAACTACACCAACAAAAATTCAACATTTAGTCAGTTTAATTTGCTGGCAACACAGTTCATTAATTGGATTGGACTGTTGTATTTAAAAGTACTTCTGCACTTAAACTATATGTACTCGTATGTATGTTTGTGCAGTTTCTCTTTTGCTGATGACGAAAATGATAAAAATTATATTAAAATTAGTACTCGTATATCACTCATTGAAATGAGAGAAAATAATGAAAAATTTCGTATGCAAAACATTCCTTTCGTTGGTTTAATTTTTATTTCTGAACCTATTTTGTTGTTCTCTTTCATTTGTTTGTTACCAATTGCTACTCGTGGTTTAAGTAAGTACCTTTACAATTCTGTTTTATTTTATTCAATTCCCTGCTCAAAACCACTTTTTTGAGTTTTTGTAATTTTTACGTTTTAAGAATTCTTAAAAAAGAAAGTTTCTTTCATTGCGCTCACGATGATGGCGATGATTATAAATATTAAAATACTTGTACTGCATGATTGTTATTCAAAGTCAGAGCAGAGGGTTTCTTCTATTTTTTTTTTTTTCTTAAAAAAGCAAAACAATTATAAGTGTTAGTTCGTGCTTAATATGTTTTTATAATTTTTCTGTTTTTTCTTTATTATTTTTTTTTTCTAGTCTTTAAGTTTTAAGCTGAAGTTTTAGTAAAAGAAAAACTTTTCCACTTCCTAGATAAAAAAGAGAATATTTAATTCTTTATTTTTGTAAAGGGTTTGTCTTGCTTTATATTCATGATTTTTCCTTTTTGTGAATGCACTTTAACATGAGTACCAAAATTTATTGAATAGCATGAGTACTAAAATTTATTGTATATATGTATACATAGTCGGTGCTTTACAAAAAAATTAAATTTTACCCAATTTCAGTGAGATATAATCAAAGCCAAAAAACGGTTCCTAAGCAATTGTAAGAGAAAGACAATCTGACAGAAATTATGATAAATAGTGTGATTATGAAGAATAAACTGCGCTGACAAATGCAAAATTTTCAAATCACATTCAAATCTCATTTTTTATGCGCTCATTAAAAACTTGAATTGTTCTCTACAAAATTTTTTATATAGTTACACATATATTACGCTTGTTGTTTTTAGTTGGGAAGGAAAACCGCAATTTACGGTAGTGCTGCAGAAACTTGGCAGTACTGTTTAAGAGAGCTGCGGTGTAATAAAGCCATAGAGGAGAAACAACTTTGCCTCTCCTCTCCAGAGTTCACATTACTAGCAAATATAAATGTATGTATGTGAACAACACGGCAACAGCTTTTGATACTTGATGTTCTACAAGTCGAATAAAATAGAACATCAGCTTTTTCAGTCACACCTATATAGAAAGAAAAAGCTGGAACTCAATTTAGGTATTTTTACTTGGTTTTAGTACGAAAAATTTAAGTACGAATAATATACAACTTTACTTAAAATAAGCCGAAAACGGGATTGTTCAAGAAAACAATCGTACAATGTCTTAAAATAGCTATAAAATTCTTAAATCGAGCACAGAATTCTTTAACCGAGTAAAAACCTAAACAAAGAAATATCAATAAAATGTTCTCTATGAAAAAAACTGTTCTTCTTTTACTTGTGAAATATTATTTCAGCATTTTCCTCTCTGAATTCTCATTAATTTATATAAAATAATGGAATATAATCGTTGTTTACTTGGGCTTGTGGTCACTTGTTTCAAAATTATTTTTTTTTATTAATTTTTCGATATTTCGACACCCCAAGGGGGTATATTTAAAAAAAAGGTTGAACAACTAGGATCAAGATACGAATTTAAAATAATGGAATATATTGTTAAATTTTTGAAAATATTTTTTTAGTTTTCCAAGTCTACTATTGATTAGGATAACTTCTATGAAATGTTACAACGTGTATATATTTTTTGATTGGTATAAATATTAATAGCTAATAGAGTAAATAATAATAAACTCGATTGTTCTTATTTCAAGTACGGATTGTGGGATAAATTAACACATTTAAAATTGATTCGATCTCACGTGTTCTCAAATCAATCTCAATTTCAACTTATTTCGAGTACGGATTAGGGATTAAGTATGACTAAAAGTAAGTATTTAAAGTTTGAATAATCCGTACTTAAATCAAGTAATCCGTACTTAATGTAAAACTGCCTTATTTATAAAATTTTTTTCAAGTTTATTAAGCTGTTATTGCATTGATTTCTATACAAAATTTGTACAATAAGAGCTTAATAAACATGAAAAAGTTTTTATAAATAAGGCCGAAAGAATCTATACTTATCGTACTTTTGACACCGCTTGGATTGAGTTAAGTACGGATTGATTGAGTTTTCTTTTTAATATAGTAGAAATAAATTAGCCTTGTGCTATACTTTAGCAAATAGAATTCATTGTGATCAAATTTGTACTGTTAGGCCGCTTTTTTAAAATAATTGTTACAAATATAAAATCTTGTAAGACGGCAAAAACACAAGTGTAAGAGCTTATGAGTTTGTAGAAATCACTTGAAATCACATCTACTAGATTTTGGGTCAGTGCTATTTAAAAAAAAAATCCAGGGAAAAGAAAACTTTTAATTAAAATTTGCTTTATCTTAAATTAAAAAAGAAACGTTATATTCTTTCCATTTTCTTAACGCAATACCTAAAGAAAGATTGGTATTAGCAATAGTTTGCCAATTCTTTTTTTTTAGTTTTTTTACTTAAATCATATATTAATCTATGGCTTATGCAAATTCTTTAGAAGAAAATGAGGTCAAAGTTAGTTTTTCCTTTCATTTCCATTTGAAAGCAATTTTTAAGCTTAAAGTAAGCAAAATGTTGAAACCACATAATTTTGTGCAACAAGAAATTAGTCGTTTTCATTTCGTTTTAAATAAAAATACAGTGGTTTTACACAACAAATAATAATTTATACATTTTTTTCTTTTGCTTTATTACTTTAAAAAGTATGTTACAATAACATATTAAAAAAGATAAAAGCTACGACTACAAATTATAAATATTAGCAATAGGAAAATTATAAGCTTAACAGTAAAGATGACAAAGCAAAACGCTACGCCTTTAGCTACGCCCAATGATAAACAATAACAAGTAAATGTAATAAAAAGTAATTGTGAGCAACCAATTGTCCAAAAACCCTAAAGACAAAAATGATTTCGTAAAGCAAATAGTAGAAACTAAGGGAAATTTTTAAACAATAGTTTTGGCTTTATAAATGTGTAATATAAAATAAAAAAATAAATTAAATTTTCTTAAAAAAAGTTTTTAAGGAAACCCCAAATGCAATTTTCTCATCTCACACACTATAACAAATCTTTGTTTTTAACATAAAACCAACAACAAAGGGAATAAATTAAAAAAAATTGCTGAAAATAAAGCTTTTCATATAATAGTAGTTTTTCTTCTTCTTCTTAACGTCAAACCACGGTGAATAACAAAAGGTAGTTGTTATTGTTGTTGTTTACAAGGTTGTATATTTGAAGCAGCCGTGGGTGTTTGGTTTGGCAATGCTACAAATAATAACCGTAAAAAACAAAGGCAAAAGAAAATTCCATAAATAAAAACGACTGCAACAACAAATCAACTAACAGAGTTAATAACCATAAAGCAAAAGGGGAAATAATTATAATTACAAAAGAAGAAAACAACAATAACTATGAGATTTGCCGCCGCAAAACTACACAGTACTTTTTAAAGGGAAAATTGTGTAAATTTAATTAAGTCTTTTGAGTCTGCACACAATTCAATAGTGTGGACTTCCCCAAAATCGACTTTAGCTAAAATTTGAGACTTTGAAATAGATTCTGTGGAACATTTATAATTGCTATAAATTAAATAAACAACTCGTGTTTTCCTCTTTATGTATACATATGACGTGTGTGTATACGTATGACGTAAGTGGATTTAACATACACATGTAGTTATATAATAAACAATTTATTATGTATTTATGTGCGCATTCGATAAACTAACAATTGATAGAAAATTATTAGCTTTCAGTTTCATATTTTGTGTAATTAACAAATGCGTATGCTAAATTTTGCTAAACAGTTATTGTGTATTGTTTGTTTCTTTAACAAATTTAAGAAACATTGTATTCGGTACGCTATTGCGTTATTTATTTTCAACAAGCTATTTTAATAAAGTTGAATAAATGTATTTCATTATTTGCTTAATAGACAATGAATTTACTGTTAACGCAACATATGCAAAAAAGGGGTTATAAAAGTTCGAAAACAGCAATAACTTTAAAAGTTCACTATTAAAAATTTATCTTAATAAACTTTAGGATATACATATGTATGTAGATACGTACATCCAGTATGTACTTATGCAAATACGAGTACATGCAGCATACACACCTCATACAATCTACAAAAATTACTTGATACGTTTAAATGCATATACCTACTATACAGGGCGTTCCAGAACTCAGCGTCAAGCCGAAACAGGGTGACAAGATTGATTGTAACCATCATGAGATTACAATCAATCTAAGCATCCCGTTGCGGCTTGACGTTGACTTCTGGAACACCCTGTATTTATGTAGATATACATACATACTATACTATATAAGCATATTTACTGCTATCACTTAGAAAATTTGATCGATCTTATGGCTAAAATTTAACGAAAATTCTTATTTTTATTGTAGGCATAGTACAGGGTGGCCCAAAACTCATCATCAAGTTCATTAACTATACAATGACTCCATTTTCAGCTGAGAATAATTTCCAAATTTTTCAGCACATAATAAGATTTTTCAGCACATAATAATATACAGATAGATTACTCAAAGTTAACTTTAAGTTTTTCCCAATTTTTTTTTTCCTGGAACATTAGTTTTTAATTCCGAAAATAGTTATACCATATAAATACTAGATGTCAGCATTAGGAGTTAAAGTACTACAATACAAAAACCACATAATGCTTTGTTTTTGTTTGTGTATAATTCTATCATAAACGTGAGACCAAGTGAATGAAAATTCTGCTAAAGAAAACACCACACACAAGAGCTCTTTTTTTTATATAACATACAGTAACTTATTTTAAACACCTAGCCTTTATATAATTCAGAACTACTTTGCTGGAAGAAGTCGTCTTTTTCACTCTTTTAAAATTCTTTTAGGGATATTTTTCTCTTTCTCTATACAAACATAAACAACTTTTTGACATCGAGTCGGTTTAAAGTAAGTATAAAGCAAAAAATTATCCCCTGCGCTAGCGATGC
Organism: Thecocarcelia acutangulata; assembly: GCA_914767995.1. Taxonomy (NCBI): domain Eukaryota; kingdom Metazoa; phylum Arthropoda; class Insecta; order Diptera; family Tachinidae; genus Thecocarcelia; species Thecocarcelia acutangulata. The sequence continues at coordinate 118,831,002 of OU612096.1, read as the reverse complement.
CATTTAGTTAAATGCGCCTTGCACGGTCCCCTAACTCTTCGAGAATTTGTAATAGATTAAAGTAATTGCAAGTATTTTAACTTTAGCCCTTTATGAATTATCCAAAACTACGAGAGAAACTGAATCGTAAAATGATTCTTAAAAATTGTTGCGCAATTTAAACTTAGAATTTCAAAAATCTGCCTACAAATGTCAAGATTACGCAGTAATGACTTTAAAAAATATATTGACCACTTACTTTCAAAAGATAGACGTATTTAAATGAATTAGAGAATTTAGAAAATTGATAGCCAAAAACCGAAGTTATAACCAAAACTAAGAAAAAACCAAAACCAGGTCTGCAATTAGTAAATTTGTACAAACTTTTTCGAAAACGAAAATTCGTTGAATTTTCTTGGAATGATCGAAAATGTTGCAATTCAATACAAAAAATTTCGATGTTGCCTTTTGTACTTTATTTTGTTATCTTCTCCAATAACCAAGGCTAATTCGCCTTGCCATTAACTATATGTTTTTGTTTTTGCTTGTACATAATATTTAATTTTAAATTCACAAAATTCTATTTTTCAGATAATGGATAAAAAAAATATTTATGCAAGAAAAAAAATCGATAGAAATGGAAATTCGTAATAAAAACCACTTCCAATGAATTTGTAAAGCTACTTTTAAAAATTGGTTTCATATAAAAATTATAGCAAAAATTTCTATGCTGAAAAAATATATAAATCTAATAAAATTTATTACTCGTACGTATTTTAGTTCTGTTACTTTCATGGGTAACAGGACTAAAGTTTAATGTTACTTAGAAAATAAATTAAAATACTTTATGTACTTTTAAAATCACGTATCATATTCAATAATAAAATGTACTAGCCATAATTTTTTCATTAAGTGTATAACATTTTGTTCAGACAGTTTTAAATGATGCGGCAACATGTTTTACATACAACTTCTTTTGAGATTAATTGAACTCATTATTTGTTTGTGTAATTGCCATTCATTGTTATGTATTTGTGTAATTGCTCCTAAGCCAGTTAAAAAGTATAAATACATACATACGCATACATAAGTATATGTACATGTACTATGAGTACTACATTCTATTGAGTTGCCAACTACTACTTCTCTACGTGGCTTAACAACACAGTGTTGTTTTTATCAAATTTAACTGTTTTTTTTTTTCAATAAACAGAAGGGTGTTATAAAACTGTGGCAAAAAGCAAATTTCACACGCTGTTAAACATTTGAATTGTTTGTTGGTTGCAACAGACAAAGTTAGTGTAGAAACCAAAAGGTAACCAAAAAGCCAAAATACAAACAAAAACTGTTGGCAGATAAAAGCAACAAAGTGTATCAACCAAAAATAGTTAAGACTTGATGTTGCTGTTTGTGGAAAAGCAAAAATATATAAATATGTATATATATAGCAGACTACATATGTACTTTTGTACATATGATGAAATTGAAATATTTTGTTAACAAAATTAATTAATTTGAAAAACTGCTGTTATAAACGCTGATTTCCTAAGCAAGAGGAGTTTGTTAAGCAGCCTTTTGCAAATTTAAAAGTTGTATTAATCAAACATTTATTAAAACAACATAATCAATTAGTTACTGTATAGTTAATTCTAATGAAATAAGTTAAAAGCCATAATACGATTTTAATAATAATATTTAATTACTATTCTTCATGTTTTCCTCTTAAAGTCCATTAAAACTTTATTAATCAAGTGTGACTGCTAAGAACTTTTGCGTTCATTAACCAAAACCACAAACCAGATGTTGTTTCCTTTTCGGAAATACTGTTAAAGGAAACTGTTTATGCTTAATGTCAGTTATTTGTTAGCAATTAGTTATATTACGGTAAGAATAAAATTAAAAAAAAAAAAAACAGCATCAAACATTTTTCAAATCCCAGAAAACCAGAACATGTTTCTCACAAAAATTCAAATTTTATATAAATATTGTATTTATTTCTAGTTTTAATACAAAATTCCTTGTTTGGGTATGGAATGCAATTAATTTAATAATTTAAACAATAAGATATTTTTATTCTAGCTTTGCGTGTTACTAATTTTTGCAAACAAATTTTATTAAAAAAAAAATGAAAAATTTTCTAGGAAACATGTGAAAATAAATTTTTTAAGTTGAAAACAATTTTATAATAATTTATTTAAGCACATTTCTAGGCTACAACTAGAAAGTAATCATGGAATGAATATTTTTTCTACTTTCTAAACAAACATTGCACATTCATGGCTACATACACACAAACTTAAATGCATTGTATATATATACCAGTATGTATTAGCGTACATACAAACATACATATCGGTACACATGCAAACAAAATTAGTTTTCTTTAAATTTAATAAGAAAAGAAGCATTTAACTGAGATTTGCAAGCAGCCTTAAATCATAAAAAGAAAGAGGGAGAGAGAGGGAGAGGGAGAGAGAGAGAGAAAGGAGAAAACTGCAAAGTGACGTAAACTAACAGCCGCTAACTTAAGTATATATTAATTTTTAGTGGTCAAAAATAACTATTATTTTTAAGGGGAAAAAATAAATTTTGAAAACATAAAAAAGGTTATCAAAATAAAAAAAAATATATATCGATTAATCCTGGTCAAAGTAAACAAAATAAGTTGTCAAACAATTGAGGTTCTTACTTTAACTCTTAGGTAATACCAGTCAGTGTTCCATTCAGTGTTGCCAAAATGAAGATTTTACTTTAATTTTGAAGATTTTTTAAGCAAAATAAAATTTGAAGACGATTTTATTAAAAATAAGATTTTGAAGTTTAGTATTCTAATAAGCAAGTGAACTAGTTTTCAACATCTAATGATGTTTGAAAACCTTAATAAAAGAAATAAGTAATAATAATATAATACTATCAGCCAGTTCCTAGGTATCGAAATAAAATGTATGCGAAAGAAAGCTAGTCACCCACACTCGAATCAGTTTGGGTTTGTCTATCTGACTATTATTCCCTCGCATATACTTATGAATCTTATTGACACATCTTTCGCATACAATAAAGTTAGACGAATCCAAATCTAGAATGATCTAATTCTTTCGATATCGAAAGATGTATGTTTTGTGTTTATTAAGCTCTTATTTTACAAATTTTGTATAGAAATTTGTTCAAATAAGTTCCAGATCAGACAGGGCAGTTCTTGACTTTATAGAATGTTTCAGAGTGGAATAAAATGGGAAAAATAATTACGAATTTTATGCTCTTCTCTCATTATGTATGTGTATAGAAAGGATAACAACCCCCAATAACGTTTTTGTGTTCCAGCCAGTACAAAAGAATATTGTGAAAAAGTTGGGCAATAAAAATGTTTTTCTAAATCTACTAATTATATTATTTGATCTTGTTTATGTTTACTAATTCTTATTTATGCAGCTAAAGATTTTTATTATTTTCTAAAATTAAAATATTTTTCTTCGGGAAAAATTTCTGGCACCACTAGTTAAATTTCATACATAATACCATTTTAGAACAGAGGAAAATAAGATGAGGAAATTATGCGTTGCTGGCCAAAACCAAAAAACAAAGGGAAAGTAAAACTATTTGTTTCTCTAAAACGTTACAATATTCCTGATCTAGTTTTTGAAACCTAAAAATGTTGCCAGTCTGATAAAAAAACAGCTTTAATGGAATCTCTATGGAAATTGAAGTTTTACATAAAGTTCGTCTGTTTCAATTGTTAAACACACTGTATGATACAACGCACACAAATCTTGCTTAATAAATGATCATGTAAATATTTTGCTTTACATATACATATTTGTGTTGCATGTATATACAAGAAATCGAACCATTCTGTTGATACAAGATTTCTGAAAACACGGCAAAATCGATTCTAGCGAACAATTATTCAATATCTTTTCCAGTAGAGTTATTTTGCTCAACAATTCAAATTTAGTTTTGAATTTAAATAGATTATTTTAGTTTATACGATATAAGTGTTGCGTATATATACAACTCCCTTAAAAAGCCAGCAGAAGTATATTTTATATGTGTTGCCATGCGTGATTTAATTGTTTTAGTATTTCAACATACTTTCCCACATACATACACATGTATGTATATAGTATGTGTATACTTTTTATTATATATTTGATTTTTTCCTTTGCTATATATTTAATACTTTGTTGCTTAAAAACTTGTGTGACACTGTCACAAAAGTTACTCGTATACTTATTTCGTTTATTTTGTTCATACACTTAAGTGCGTAATTTAGTACATAAAAATTTTATTAGCCTTTTCAAAAGTATGTCAATCAGCTGATCTTTACTATAAGACTTAAAAGCTTGTCATAAAAATGTCGTAAAAAAAATTTTAATGACTTTCAATGAAAAAAATAAATAATAAAGTGTTTTTCAAATGGTTTTGTTAATCAAGGAAAAAAAAACGACAAGTATGTATATGTTAAAATTTACATATTTTTACAAGTATTTTACAAAAGTGTCGCTATTTATTAGTTAGTTCTTTGTTTTATAACAAAAAAATAATTTTTTTGTGTACGTAGTAAGCATTTTCGCCAATATAAAGTGACAAAAAAATTTATATTTATTAATAAAATATAGAAAGGATGAAATCCGCTCACCTCTGGCACACAAAATGAAACCTGACGCCGCTAACAGCTTTACTTCGGCTTTGGTATGTTTAAGGAATCCTAGATGTCAACTTCAATAATAGAATATTTTACTTTAAAATTAAAAATATTTTTAACTGTTTATTCAAAGCCGTTCATGATGTCCCATTAATTAAAAGAAAATTTTCCTTAAATCATCTCTATTTAAAAGAATAAGTACATACATATACGAGTACATATTATCAAAGTGGTAATTCCAACTAAGTGGAAAATTGGTATAAAAAAATCAGGGTTTTCTTTAAATTTCTTTAATTCGTTTCTTAGTATTCAGTTTAGTTTATTAGTTATAGATAACGGAATAAAGATTAACTTTAAAATAGAAGCATTAAAAATATAAATTAAAGCGCAGTTAAGACAGCAGTAATTTCAAGTGAAGTTTATATACATTCATGCTTAGTGCGGTTCATATTTATAAGCTCTTTTAAAACTTTAATTAATATATATTTAGTATGATTTTTATTTTATTTAAAAAGGCAAATATATTTAATACTTTTTTTTAATAATCATTATTCAAGGCAGCAGACTATCGACTACAACCTGTCAAAAATAGGATATCGAAATGATTACATTAACGGCAGCATAGCTACAGGACTACACCGCTACATTTTTAGCTGTCACCAAATTAAACTAATATCTAACTTTGCTGGCGACAAAAAGCAATTAGTGTTGCCAATATAACAAAATACTTGAAATGTAAAAAACGCGAAAACAAATCACCACTTATTTCCTCATTTTTTATTAAATTATGTTTATTGGTCTAAATAGTTAGTTGTTCTTTATTAAAACATTTCTTTTTGATCCATGATATTAAATGAATACAAACATATGTACGACTCTCATAATAATGTTATATTGGCAGGTACTATTTATTTCTATGCAAAAAATCAGCTGTCTCTAATTTTACAGTTAAGTAAGCTGACTATATGGCGACAATTGTAGCTAACAACGTTTGTAGCCATGTAGCCGATAGCTTGCCGTCTCGAATGTATTTAATGCATTAATGCTAGGAGTAAAATAATCTTAGTTTTAGCTCAGGATATAATATTTTAGATCAAAAACTTAACTGATTTTATAAATATGAAACGCACTTTAACAAATCTTTGCCAAGTGTCGGTTAGATACACATACATATATGTTTATGTACGTATGTACTTCAGAAACCATTAGAAAAATAGAACAAGAAGCAGCATTATTAGTAAATATTAGAAGCAAGAAAAGAAGAAAAAAAAAATCAAGAGAAGTTGCAGAAGTAGAAGAGGAAGAATTAGATTAATAAACATATACTTATGAAATGCGTACATGTGAAATCCGTTAAACAGCATATAACTTGTCAAAGATTGATGACGACGGTGATGTTGCTGCTGTTGTCGTTGTTGACGTTGTTGTTGCAATTTCTGAAGCTGATGCTTTGATATGTTCGTATTTTGTTGTTGCTGTTGTTTTTGTTGTTGTGGTGGTGGTACTTGACGCATCTGTGATACATGCGAACATGATGACACATTACTTGCCGTTATTGTTGTTTTAGTTATTGCAGCTGAAGAATTATTATCATTTATATGACTGCACGTTGTGTTGTTGGTGCTTTTTAGATCAAAATTTTGCAACGGATTTGTTGAGGCTGCAACTGCTGGTGCAGTAGAAAACAATGACAATACACCACCCATAAATAAACAAACTGACGTTCGTCTGTCGTTAGTGTCAGTAAGCGAATGATTAAAGGTGGGTGAGTTTAAGCTGGACGAAGCAGGGGTGGAGTTGGTTATACAAATGTTAGCAGATGATGAAGTTCTAAGATTAAATATAATACCAGGGCAACAACAAAAACACATAAAGTTTTTTTTTTTTTTGCTTAATTGATAACAAAAGTTAAAAAAAGATACACTGAAACGACAAAACGCCAGATGAGTCATGATTTTATAACTAAACAAAATTCACTGCTAGAAAATGTCATCGTTTCCTTATAAAACACTTAAATATTTGGTTTTATTTTTCACAATTTTTTATGTTTTAAGTCAAAAATACATTTAAATTATGTACTCACACCCCCACATATACATACATATGAATGTGTATATTTTTCCAATTCACTTTACATCACACATTTTTGAATATGAATAATGGCTTTATTTATTTTTATTGGCAAAAACATTTAAAAATCAGCAAGAATAATTAAAAATATATATAAAATTTTAATTGAAAGAAAAATTATGCATGAGTAGTTGACCAAAATAAAATCGAATATTTTGTTTTTGTTCAGTGGAAAAATAACAGGAAATTTTAATGACGCTAGAGATTTTTCCTAAATACAATAACATAACTGCAAGTGAAAGATGGCAAAACAAATAAATATAAGAAGAAAACCTAAAAGGAAAATTATCTTTACTAAATACAAAAGTATATTCTAATTATATGAATGAATTTAGCACCGAAACATATAGGTATGTATATGTACATACTTATATACATACTATTAAAATAACAAAGAAATCATCAACATTTAGAAGGAAAACCCTGCATGTATATGTGTGTATGTACACGTATATTATATGCATGTTTATCTGTACAATTGTGTGCGAAAAGCGTATTGGTGAGTTGTTTTCACTGTTATTTCGGTTAAATGAAGATAAATGAGCAAAACAGGTGACATTGACACTTTCTTTCGTTTTTTATCGTTGAATTTTATTTACTTTTTCTATTTTGGTTTGGTCATCTCCATATATACATACAGATGTATTCAGCCATATGTATAGTAGTGCGATGAAGAGTGAAGAAATATGTATAAGAAATGGTCAAATGATTGAATGCCCTGCAAACATTTCCTACACTACAAAATGACAACAGGGTGTGCAAAGATTTCAGTTTTGTGTGAGAGTTGTCGTAATCATGTATTCTATCGTTCTTGTATAGAACTGTATGCACAGTGTTGCCGCTTTAGTGCAAAAGTTGGAGTTGCGGTATTGTGATCCGGTGAAGTGGGGAGATTTTGGGGATTCATGAAGCCGACGTTAAGAATTCCCAAAAAAAAAAATTGAAACCATTTCGCTAACCGGGTTTTCATATTCGGTGCACGTTTTGCCCTCGGAACGTGTATCTGAACTATAAATGGTCATTCGTTTTATTGTGATAATGGAATTTGCCGTATTGCTTCCAGGGGAAATTTTGACGGAACCACTTCACTAACCGCATCGGAACCGGGTTTTCATATTAGGTGCGCGTTTTGGACGTGGATTCTGATTGATTTGCTAACCGAAACGGAACCAGTTTTTCACGTTTTAGAAGTGCAACGTGTATCTTAACTATTAACGGTAATTCGATTTAGTGGGAAAAATGACACTGCCATATTGTTTCCGAGGACGTGGGGGATTTTGGGAATTCAAAAAAACTCGAAACACGTTATACTGATAGTTATCTGGTTATATGGATAATTTATGAAATTTGGCATCGCAGCGTTTTTATTAGTTTTTTTTTTTAACTGTATTTACTTTATTTTTTCCTACATGTTAACACTTTAGTGACCTGTTTGATGTTTTTAATGATAGTTAAAAGTTTAAAATGTAGTTGAAAATTTATATCACTGCAGTTTTGATATTAAAAAATTGACAAAATCACTTGAATGTGTGTTAAAGAAATCACTTTTTGGATAAGTCTATCTAAATTTTAGCTTCCATATGTTTGCAGGGTGTGTGACATTCGGAGCACACACCTCTCTCACATACAAATGCACATACGCATAAATACATATAGATATATGTATAATAAATCTGCGGTTCTTAATATTAATGCATGTATATGTAAGTGTAAGTATTAACATTTGTTTATTTGATATTTTCTTTCAATTTAGTTTTCTGAAAAGCTTTTAAAAAAATGCAAAAAAAAACATGTTACTAAAATAATAAACACAAAGAAGAAGAATATCTAAAGAAACAAATAAACAACGCTTCAGTGTGTTTATGCCATAATTTTTCTCTTGTCTACGAAATAGACAAACAGAAATGACATATTTCAAAATATTGTTTGTTCTAAATTCGATTGCTACATATATATATATATATGTACATACAATTGTATACAAGAGTATGTACATATTGATTTTATGCTACAATAATACCAATATTTTGAATGTTACTTAAAAATGAGCACGACCAAATTTTAAATTAGAAATACTCTAAATGCATTCAAAATTTTAGAAATAATATTTAATAATATGTATGTATATATGTATATGTAAGTATGTACATAAATATGTATGAAATTTTTGAAATGCAGGTCATTTTTAGCGAGATATAAAATAAACAGTAGAAACTATAGAATATATACATATATGTACATACGAGTATAAACAATAATTTATTACAAAAATTTTAAAATTTCAGCTTTACGGCTGGGGAGCCAACGAACTATTTATTATATACTGATAATATGATTCTTATCTATGAATTTGAATATGAATTTAAATTTACCAGCTCTTTTCCTTTTTTGTACTAAATTAATTTTGACCTCATTGGATTATGTTGCACAAAATAATATAAATAAATAGTTAAATTTATAATAAAAAAAAATAAAGCTTATAGCCGTTACATTATCACATGACAAGGCTTTGTTATAAAAATTCTATATTGAAGCAATGGGCTGCAAACTTTATGTCTACGATGAAACCACCTCTGAGTCTGTACTGCTAGCGTCTGGTTGAACTTTCTGAAGTTAAAGAAATTAATATGCAATGGAAAAAGTATGAAAACACTTCTTGTGTTTTTTGGGAAAAATGCCAATTAGAGCTTTAGTACATGAGACTAACGTTTTGTTTTTATGAAATGTTTTTGTATGAAAATGAATTGCTTTAGTAACACTATTACATCTGGCAGCCCCGAAAACTAAGCGCATACATATACATGTTTTGCTAAACTACTTTTTTCTTGGGTACAAACCATAGTTGTATTGAAAGCAATTACGTACATTGAAAAATTCTTTATTGAAAAATTTTACTAGGAATTAAAACAATCACTCAATTTGTTCTTATAAAGCTCTCAGCAAACATCAGTTTTCCTAACCGCTGAATTTGGCCAGAGGGTACGGTTTAACCTCTCTCTAAAATTCTTAAACTTGTTTATACTTTTTTTGTGGTTTTGTATACTCTTTTCATCACATACATACATATAAATGCATTTTGTATTCTTGGTTTCTTGTTGAAAAAGGTTTGCTCTGATATTTCTCATTGTTTTCAACTCATTAAATTTACAACGGTCAAGTTAACGATGATTGTTCAAAAATATTTCAATCGCAGTCATATTTTTTTTTATTTTATTAAATGCATATATTTAAAAAAAAAAAAAAAAAAAAAACTATAAATAAGAATGAAAGCATAAAAATCAGTGACCATAAAAACGTGAAGACTTTTTACGTGTTATAATATGTATTTCCGTCTCTTTAACCTTCATCTATGAAAATATATTTTTTGTTCTTTATGTTTGTTTTTAAAGATTTCATCACATTAATTAGATATGATATGATAGTGTTGCTGTTAATGCAGCAGCTGTGACAATAATTTCGAGAACAACAGCAATCAAAATGTTGTTGTTTTTTTTTTTTTTTGTTTACTGAGCAAAAAAAAATTTTTTATACAACAAAACAGACAATTTTATACTTTGAAAATTGGCGTATTGGTGGTTTATTGACCAGTATAAAAATATATACATATGTATGTTCGTATGAACATATGTGTATAGATATAGAGCATGCACAGATATGGTTTTATGTGAAGAACTACAAAATGAAATTTGGCTTTTGTGTTGTCAAACTTTATATAAGATATTTTAATTCAATTAGTTACGAATAAATATACTCAACATAAAAAATATTATAAAATTTGTGCCCCCTGTAAATACGAAGAGAGCAAAAGCTTTCTGCATGCACGTATGAATGTGCATAAAATAACAACTAATAAATTTAACAAAAACAAGCAAAAAAAAAATTCTCAACGAAAAATCATTTATGACGAATATAAATAAAAAAAACACCAGTAAAGGTCAAACAGTCATCAATATTGTGGAGAGAATAATACAGCAATATTTAGCAAGCAGCAACAAAGTGAAATATATAACATATGAATATACGTATGTATAGGGTATTTTTTTAAGCTAGATAGAACTTTAAATTGTAAAAAGTAACACAAAAAATTAAATTTTGATGAAACATTTTTTTTATTTGTTTCAATATACTCTGACAAATCATCATGAATAGACTCACGCTTGAACAACGCTACGAAATTATCCAAATTTACTTTGAAAATCAGTCGTCGATTCGCGCAACTTTTATCGCAAAATTGTGTTCAGCGATGAGGCGCATTTTTGGCTTAACGGGTTTGTTAATAAGCAAAATTGCCGCATATGGAGTGAGACCAATCCACAAGAGACCCTACAGACTCCATTACATCCAGAAAAATGCACTGTTTGGTGCGGTTTTCATGCTGGTGGCATCATCGGACCTTATTTCTTCAAAAATGAGGCCGGAGCTCGCGTTACGGTCAATGGAGATCGTTACCGCACCATGATCAATGATTTTTTGTTTGAAAATATGGATGACATTGATCCGGAGGAGATGTGGTTTCAACAGGATGGCGCTACGTGCCATACGGCGAACGCAACCATCGACTTACTGAAATCAAAATTTGGCGATAAGTTGATTTCGAGATATGGACCTGTCAATTGGCCTCCAAGGTCGTGCAATTTGACACCTCTCGATTATTTCCTGTGGGGCTACGTGAAGTCACTGGTTTATGCTGATAAACCAGCAACAATTGACGCCTTGGAGGCCAGCATTGTTCGTGTTGTTCGTGACATACGGCCAGCAGTGCTCGAAAAAGTGGCCCAAAATTGGACGTCCAGAATGCGCTTCGTCAAGAACAGCCGCGGTGCCCATATGCCCGAAATCATTTTCAAATGTTAATGTCACGTATTGATCTTTCGAATAAAAAAAATTTTGATTACAATTTAATTTTTTGTGTTATTTTTTACAATTTCAAGTTCTATCGGGCTTAAAAAAACACCCTATATGTATGCATGTAATAATTAAACTTAAATGGCTATAAATTTTGCACTTAAAAAATAATTAAAAACGACACAACCAACTTAAAATCTTTGTTTGTAGGGATGAATGTATTGAAATATCCTGGAGTTGACCCAGTTGAGGTTTATCGCTTTTTGGAAAATATATAAAGATAGTAAAAATTAATTCAAGGATTTTATTTCATATTTTTTTATAAATTACTTTGGCTTTTTGTTTTCATTAGCATGAAAACAATTTTTTATTTTTTAATAATTTGAAATTTGAATTAGGTATGAAAGTTTTTCGAGAAGATATTTATGTACATTCATTTTTTTTATGTACATTCATATCTACATATGTACATATTTTTTATTATGTACATTCATATCTACATATGCACATATCGTTGTTTTCATATGGAGAGGCTCTACTAAATAACATGCATAAATGCAACAATATAGAAGAAGAAAAACACAACAGAAACTGTATTACAATTTTTTGTTTAGGTAAGAACAGTACAGTAGGGGATGACCCCTCCATATGTGGTGCATTGTACTGGAACTAGGTAAATAGGTTATATACAATTGCTTGTAAGTCCATTATTTCTGATACTGTTCCATTCAACCTTTGTGACAGGACGTAGGTGCATTAAATATATTAGAATCACTAAAAATCTCAAACTTGGGAAGAACGCTTTAGGACCTTTCCTCCTGAGACCCAAAGATATATATATATATATATATATATATATATATATATATATATATATATGTATATATATATATATATATATATATATATATATATATATATATATATATATATATATATATATATATATATATATATATATATATATATATATATATATATATATATATATATATATATATATATATATATATATATATATATACATTTGGCAATAAATTTTTTAAATACCGATTTGAGAATCATTAGATTATTCTTCAAAAATAATCATTATAACTCAACAGTTAGAAAGAGTTTGGCTTATAAAAAATTTACACACAAAAAGTTAAGGAAATGTTAAACTTAGTAGTTATTGATATTTGTTTTTATTGTTACGTATTTAAATAATTAGTTTGTAATTAACGGATATTTCCGTCTTAAAAAATATATGAAGAACTACTAGGCGCAAAGCCTGGATAATTAATACTCGTCTTTTCCTTACATATGTATGCATAAAAATAAAAATAAAAAAAAAACAATAAATAGCCGTATACGTTAATTCCGTTACCAACTTTAAAAAAAGTTTTCATAAAATTTAGTTTATAAAACTACTCGTATATATAAAGTCGCACGTTCTTCTCTTTTTATTTTTAATCCCTATTTTTTTTCTCTTTTAATTAAAATCGTCAATTCACTTTTTTAACATCAATGTAGTTTTTAGTTTTTGCTGCCATTTTATTTCAATCACATGCCAAAGTAATAACCGCTGTTTGACGAAAGGGAAACAGCTGATGCATAGAAGAGAAAAAAGAGCATAAGTGCATGCTTGTGTGTGCATGTGTTCCTATTTTAACAGTACTAGTTCATATGTGTTAGTTAGCTGAAGGAAATGAAGCAGAAAAACTGCATGGCTGTAAAATTAAGAGTTGCCAAATTTTTATGGATTTGTTTTAGCAAAAAAATTTAATTGATATTTCATGACCGAAATGAAAACTTTTATTTACTTTTACATATCAATTCTAACTACATTCAACAATGAAATTTGGCAGTAACGAAATTGTACATATTCTGAAAAAAGTTGATAATTATTTAATTCGAAAATTTGTAAAATTAAACAAAACGCAATAAAGAAGTTGTGTTTCTCTCCAACTTTCAAAAAATTTATAATTCTGTAAATGAAAGAATAAATTTACTTTGACTTTTTTCTATCCAAACGAAACTCTACATCATAAACAGTAAAAAACTTCTATTATTTTATGGAAGAAAGAAGAAAATTATGCCTAAGATGTGAAGGGTCTACTAGAGATTGCTCTATTGAAAATCTTCTAATACAAATATATTCCTTATTTGGATCTTCACGTCTTTATCTAAGCCATAAGCCCTAAAATTACATTTTAATGCTGGCAAATATTTTGAATCAGTGCCAAATTTTTCTAAGCCAATGCAGCTTGTCCTACGAGATAAGAAGCAGGATATAGACGTGGGCATGGCACATGCAATCCGGTAGGAACCAATCACATGCAATCAGGAACCATCCTGAAGCAATGCGAAAGCGGTACCGGGGTGGACACAAGGCTCAAAAAAAGGGAGGGGTTTTAGTGCGTGCAAGCCCCACATACCGCATACTGTGTGGTCGATGTATCTGATGATGGAATTTCCCCACACCAACCTAAAAAAAGCCAGCTTTACCAGGTAGTACAACATTTACCTCTGCTGGTACCAAAAAAAATTTGTTTGTGTTTATAAGCTACATAATTCTGAAAAATACACTTACTCTGTGGCTATTGCAAGCAAAAGAGAGAGAGAGAGAGTACAATCTTTGACATTACAAAATCTGTGTGATTTTTTAGCAATGCCCCTACTTGGTTAAGCTGGCTTGTTCTAAGCATAAGCTAAATATTTCTTGGTTATAAAATTATTTTATTTACAATCTTTTTATATGGACTACTCTAGAAATTTTACTCGTGTAATATTGCAAATCAACATCCTGAATATAAAATAATTATACTTAAAGTTTTGAATGTTTAAAACATTCTAATAGAGTGACAAAAATATTTAAGTTGGTAACAAAATTTAGGGACATTCATTGTTCAGTTTTTCCATTATCTTTCACTAACTTGCAATAGTAATTAAAATTCCAGGCTTTTCAAAATATTTTACTGGCAAAAACAACATCATTCTTATACTAATTGCTCAGTTTCTTTATTCATTTGTTCAAATGTAGTCACAGTAAAAGTAGAATAAAGAAATTAGATCTAACTTTTATTAAACATTTTATTTTTTAATTAAAGACTCACAAGCTTATAATCGATGGGGCTTAAGCAATCTTGCCATTCCACCAGACAGATGATGCTGCTCAACAACGTTATATATTTTAAATTTTAAAAATTTAAAAATCAAAGCTCTTGAAAACAGTTCTCACCCTATGCTTTTTGAACTTTAAGGGGTAGAAATGTATTAAAAGCTTCGGTATGGCAAACAAACAGCGGTCGCAAAAAGGTTTTTGATATCGACTGCTGTTTTTTTCACTAAAAAAAATATATACATATATACAAAGTAGTAAATAAAAGAATATAGTCTACATATTTATGAAAAAATATGCATAAATAATTTTTTCATATTTATATAATTTATATTATAAAGCAAACCCGTGTCTAAAGCCAAGGGGGTTTAGTGTTATTCACTTATCTCTTGTTCTACTGACAACAATAACTTTTATTTACTACTCTGCCAGATAATATTTTTTTTTTTTTAGCACAAGCTAATAAATAAAATCCCTTAAGTGTTTTCAAACAAATATTACTGTTTGTTTAGAGCTTGAAGATAATGAACACAATTCTGTAGTTTCAAAACTAAATGTTTAGTTTAAACCAACAAAAACTATTAAACAAACATTATTATTGGCTTATCAAAAACAAAGAAAATATACATATATACATATGTATGTAGGTCAAGAAGTCTAATTTAAAATTCAACAAACAATAAAAATGCCTAAATGCAAAACTTTCTAAACCTTTAGATAAAATAATGTTGATATGGCAGCCCAGTCCTGTTTGATATTCTCATTTTCTTGAATAAACCATTTGTTACAATTAACCAGTGAGTGAGAGATATGTACAATGTACATGCATATTCGTAACTGACTCTTTTTTTCGGGGTTGAGAACACGAACAGTAAGTAAAAACATATGTTTTGTGCATTAATCCAAAAACAAACAAAAAAACTTTAAAAATAAAAAAACGATAACTGCAATTATTTGACAGTTGGGAAGGAAACTGCTTACAAGTGGAGAAGTGAGCAGTGACTGGTTTTATTTAATTCGTGTGGCGTGTAGAATGGCAGCGTTTTAATACTTAAGTTTATTTTTTTACTCTGTATGGGAATGAAGTCATGGAAAACTTTTTATGATTGTATTGCAAAGTCAGTAAGCGTGTCAGCAAAATAAAAAAAAATATTTTTTAGACAAACAAAAATAACAGCATTAATAGTGGTGAGTTGTTAAAAGCGCAACATCAGAATGAATTTAAATACAACAACACTTTAATGTTAATGTAAATAAGTATATATTGAATATCTGAATAAAAGTGTGCTAAATTTGAAATGTATCGAAAAAATTAAAAACACTAACAACTTTTTTTATTTCTTTTTAGCAAAATAGGCAATTTTGTTTCTTTCTTGTGGTATTTTACTGCTTATTATTTCTATGTGTATAAATTTCATCATCTGGTAAATCAATATTGTGACTTGTGAGTTAAATTGTGGGTAAAGAACTTTTATTTATATGAATAAAATGTATGTATGTATACATACATATATAAAAAGCACATAAAACATTTGCTTCGATTATCTATAAGTGGATTTTTCCAATATGGAAATAATATAGAATCAACCACAAAAACATTGATTTAAAGCTTGTTTCCCGATCTCGAATGTCAACCTTCACAAGCATTTTGAGAGGCGTAAGCCCTAATTTGCGATCGACTTTTACTCCTCGTCTTCACGTGCATCGACTTCAACATGACATGAACACAACTTCGGCAGAGCAAAGGTAAAAATAAGTTCATGTTCGTATGTTCTGATTAACCATATAATTTACATTATCAAAGTGTTCAGTTCAGCGCCATTTTGTGTATTTTTGTTCGTGATGGCCAATTTCATCGTGAGAGCATGAACGAAACATTGATATGAGCGGTGGACATTAAACATTTGCAATGTTCGGCATGATGTGCATACCCAATTCATGGCTTATTGAGACCCCCAGTTAGGCTCCAGCGCAATATAATATAATAAAGAAGAAACAAAGAAGTCACAAATTATGGTGTAAATGTTTTTATTAGAGAAAAAATATTAATCAATGTTATATTTTTATTTTTTATAGGGTAGGGTTATTAGTTGTACAAGACTAGGCTAAAATTTCACCTGTCAGAAAGCATAGCCTCTAAGATTTTTGCAGTTATCACACAACCATTTATAAGCTTTTTCACTTTCGTTAGTTAGAAAAAAACAACGATTTCGACTTTCTTTTCTTGTTTAAAAAATTATTTGAAAAATATATTGAATATCAGATTAGAACCATTTAATAAGTTAAGGCACATACATAATAATATCGTTTTACAATCTGACTCATTAATTCGTCAACAACCTATTTTGTTTACATAAAATGTCGAGAAAAAGACCTTTGATTAATTGTAAATATATTTTTTTTTAAATGACATATTATCGGACACCACACTGTGCGATAAAACGACAAACACTAGATTTTAAACCTTTTTAATTGAAATTAAAGCTGTTAGGCTTGCTTAAAGTTGTTTGGCTGTTTGTGTTTGTCGAAAAGACGAAGAACGTTGTCTGTGTTACTTGTATTCTGTTAGGAAATAGAATTAAGAATAAAATTTTTCGATATGATTTTTGTTCTAACAGATATAGAAAATTAATCCATAAGTTATGCCTTTTCATTGTTAATCCAAAAGTGCAGACACGTTGAGAAAATATTTGACAAAATATTGTAACCACTATTTTTGCGTTTATGTCAAAAATAAAAACATGTAATTTAAAAAATGTATTATTTTTCTATTTTACTTTATTTTAGAGGCCGTTTTAGAAGCATTTAAAAGATATAAAAGCAGCGGCGTATACAATCTAAATATTTTGTCAATAATTTGATCAATGTGACCATGCTTTAAAACTGTTTTGCGTCACAACTAAAGTTGTTGTTGGTGCAGATAATTTTGAAAATTGTTTTTCATGTTCTCATACAAATTCAAGTTTTACAAGCATGTTCTAAAAATCGCGCTATTTTTCTATATTGCAATTTTAATATTTTGAAATTATTGTAAGACATGATATGTTTGTGCATACACAATTTTAATTGTTTATAATATTATTTTCTTTAGGGCCATTATTACAACTGACGAATAGTTAACATTAGGATTTTATCTTACAGATAATTTTTATTTTGGTTATTATAAGTTAACATTAACCTGAAAAGTTACTGATAACTTAACAGCAGGTTTATCAACATGATATATTTCACAGTTAACTTTAAACAATTGAAGCTGCCACACTTTCTGCAGAAAATATTATAACTTCAGTTGTAAAAATGAGAAAAATTTAATGGTGATTTTATAAC
Organism: Thecocarcelia acutangulata; assembly: GCA_914767995.1. Lineage (NCBI taxonomy): Eukaryota > Metazoa > Arthropoda > Insecta > Diptera > Tachinidae > Thecocarcelia > Thecocarcelia acutangulata. Next base: position 118,812,979 of record OU612096.1, on the reverse strand, counting down.
TAATGTTAAGGTTAACTATCAAGAACTTTATTGTTAGGTTGTAATAATGGCCCTTAAGGAATTAAGTTAAACCAGACCAGTTCGCCAAAACGCAACACGTGATTTACAGAACAACTTGTTCCCAACTTTAGATTGTAATCGCAAGTTCTAAGCGTTTTATTTTCCTGGGAACGAACTCTTATATACGAGTATACATACATACATGTGCATATATTATACATATATATATACATATATACATTTTTAACTGAAATATTTTCTTGGCAAACTGCAATCGCAAAAAAAAAGTGTTAAGAGAAAAAAATCACCACACACATATAAGAAAATCTATGTGAAAGAAATAAAAACTGCAACGTTATGCAGGCATTAGTAATATGTTGCGCTTGGTTGCATTAGCAGTAGTTGGCATCATTGGCAGTAAAACAGGCAAAATTTAATTGTGTTGCTGAGTGAGTTGGAGTGGCAACAAAAAAAAAATTTAATTGAAAAACAAAAATTAACTGAAAACTGATGTTTATGGCGTTGTTTGTAGAGAAAAAAAAAACGTTTAAACAACAACAATGAAAACGATGATGACGATGATGATTTTCTTTAATCTTTTTTTTCATATATTGTATATATATTATTTCTGCCTGGCTAAACAGCACACGCAAAAACTTTAATTATTTTTAATATTCTTTTTATAATATTTTCAACAACTGTTGTTTTATTTCTTTCAATTATTTTCCATGTAATTCCTCTAAGACATAATTAAATGTGTCATATATTTGTTGCTTTCTTATCTGAGACACCAGATTTTAGAAGGATTATTATTATTTTTTAATTTAAACATTTTTTTATTACCACTTAAATTTTTATTATTTTATTATGATCACTTTAGTTTTATATTTGCACTTGTGATTGTTATAGATTTTTTATTTATTGAAAAAAATTCCATTTATTTATTGCTAATGATTTCAAATTAAACACAATTTATTCGTTTAACGAGATATTCACAATATGTTTGTAACAATTTATAAAGTAAAAACTTTAAACAATAACCAATCAATAATAAACAAAAAAATAAATTTTTTTTTTATCAATTTTTTACAACGAACGTTTGAAACGTGCACGTACACGTCATGTAATAAAACAAAATTAGTTCATGAGACCGATGTTACCACTATGATCTAATCATGCCAAAAGAAAATTTCATACTAAAGTTACTCTCGACCAGTTCTGTCTGTTTGCTGCGTACTTTTTGTTGTCTGTCATCTGTTGTTTCTCGTTTAACGACGACTATACTATGCCGATGACGACTTGTTTGCTTACTTGGCCTTACTACACAACAATATACTGCAGCTGTTGTAGCTGCGGCTGAAATTGGTACTTGGTGGTCTGGTCTGGTGTTGCCATAAAACAAAACCCAATTAAGAAACAAAACCAAGTAATCGTTTAAAAGGAAATTAAAAACCAAAAAAAAAAAACATTGAAACACAACTGTTGTATATAAAAAAAATGATATGGTAATTTTTGTCTGACTCATGAGATTGCTTAATGTTTTGTTTTTAGCATGGTTCTCTTCCTCTGGGAGAGAATTAATGTAAAAGTTTCCGAGTTTTTAAAAAGAAAACAGAAGTATTCCATAAAAAAAAGAGTAAAGCAATAACCTGTGAGAATTATGGTCACACAACAACCTGTGATGTTTGCAAAACCACTAAGGAAATTCTCATAGTCACTCTCTGTTCATGTTTTTCTGCCTCTCTCTTCTTTTACTAATCAAAATTTAACATGTATGAGAAATGCACATTCTACGTGGCTGAATTGTTAAGAAATCAAGCTTCATTATTAACGTTTGGTAAAATTTAGTTATTTAATAAATTTTTCCGAAAACTTTCAATATACATACATAAATGCACGACATATATGTAAACTAAAATTGAGCACTTTCAATACGACAGAAGTTTTTAAAGGAGTAAAGCGATTTAAATTAGCATAGCAGAAAGAAATAATAATTTGGCAGTTTTTGTTTTTTTAGCTGTGACAAAGTTAGGAGCCTGATTACTAAAATAAAGAAATTAATTTCTAAATCAGTGGCCGCTACTATATTAATATGTGCAATTGCCCTTTAGGGTATGGTGATCAATGGCCTAAACCAGTGGTCCACCCGAAGAGAACACTCAGTATGTTAATATGTAAGCGCGATTGCCATTGAGGCTATCACGTGGCGATCAATGATTTAAGCAATTGTTAAGTTCGAAGCAAAAATATATTGAACTATTTTGACCATTAAAATCGTCAAATCAATAAAACTAACAAACCTGGCCACCGCCAATACCACTCACTAGCCATGATGATGCTGAACAAAGCGTAAGACTTTTATTTATTTGCTTACAAATTGACCCACTTCTTGACGTGGTTAGTTTAATGTGCATTTTATGTTTTTGTTTTTAAAAGTCAATACTCTTTGGAGTCTTATTATCATAATTCTGAGCTTCAACTCAAGTAGCAAAAGGTTTTTATTTTTTCAATTTTATTTATCCGCTTTTTTGTAGTTTATAGCATTACGTGCTTGGCATTTATTAAATGGTCCACTATCGAATAGAAATAAATACATTCATATGTATTTCTTTATGTTTGTATGAAAGAGCATTTATACAAGAAATTTAAAAAACCCCAACACTTGTTTTTCATCTAGAGAATTACAATTTCTCCTAAAAATATTAGTAAGGCTGACGAATGATTGACTTTTTATTATTACTCATACATTCATTATGAGAAGATTTTGCCTTTTAGCCAGAGATGTTAAAATGAAAAAAACAAAAAAATCATTTTTGAGGCGCCTAAATTTAAATTTTTTTTTCTTATTTTCAGCTTTTATTTGTAATGTTTTTTTAGTAGGTATTAAAAAAATCGGCTGATTATATTTTTTATTTTTTTTAGACTTAATCTTCTCAAGGTGAAATTAAATTCTGAGCTATTATTTTGAACTATTACTGAAATATTTTTGATGAAGTTGAATTATTTATTACAAAACTTGGGCGCCTCGAATTTGTTTTTGCTATGTTGTAGTGGAACTTTTTTTCTCTTGCCAAAAGCTATAGATGTCTCAAAATTCTGTAAATTTGGCTTTAAACAATTTCGAAAAATCTACTTTACGCACACAGCTCCAAATTAAAAAGAAGTACAGAGAGTGATAGAGAAGTGAAAAATTATAAGAAAATACTAATTGGTATAATAGGAGAAAACACATAGTTTTCGAGATACCTATGTATATACTTCCGAGGATATAATACATATATGAACAATATTGGTGTCATTTGAAAACTTTTAAATAGTTCTTTCCGGACGGAAATTTATTTTATTCTTTTAAATTTATTTTTTTATCTTGTGAAGATTTTCTAGTAATATGTTTAATGAAAAGGATATATCATGCTCATATACATATACTGTGTGTACGTATATGAAAAGAAAGAGATCATACTTAGTTTAAGTTTTTTTTTTTTTCTTGATTTTATTACGAATGGTACTCAAAAACTTAAGTACGAATATCACACGGGATTGTTCAATAAAACCAATCCTACAATATAATAAGTATAAAATGCTCAATCAAGTGCAGATTTCTTGAACTGAGTAAGCACCTCAACACGAAGACACAAATACATACATGTAGATGAAGTGCTGAGAGATAGCAAAACAAGGTTATCTAAGTAAAAATAGTGTTTTTTTGGTTGTGAAACATCATTTGAATATTTTTTTATTAATTTATTTTAAGTTTTCTAATTCTACTGATGATTCGGATAACTTTAATGAAATGTCAACGTACAGCCAGGAAACACAAAAAGCTTTGTATAAATTTTTTGGTTGGTATAAATTATAGTGGCTTAGAAAATAAATAACCTTGGACTCAATTGTTCTTTCAAAATAATAATGTCCAGTTAATTTCAAGTACGTATTCAGGATTAAGTATGTCCAAAATTAAGTATCTAGTGCTTCAATAATCCGTACATGAATCAAGCACACGGTACTTGATTTGAGAAAATCCATTCTTACCGTACTTTTCACACCGCTTGGGATTTGTTTAAGTACGGGTGGATTGAATTTACTTTTCAGGGTAAAATTTTAATATAAACAACAATTATTTGGACGCTCAATTATCCATCTCTGATGGCGACAAACTATCACTCTTATGTAGACTAAATAAAAAAAAATCATTTCAAGTGCACAACATCAAACAGAAAACTAAACATTTTGTTTAGCATAAAAGATGAGAAAAAAAGGTTTACAAAATTACCAAGGAATAAAGTTAGAACAATTTAAATATGTGCACACATACATATACATATGTACATGCTTACTCGGAGATACATACGTAAATTGTATGTATGGTAAAATATATACATATGTATGTAGTATACATACATATCGTTCATTTACTCAAACAATGTCATATAACAAAAAATAGGGGTTTCGAGCTAACAATGCAGAAGTGTTAACAATACAATAGTTCGATGAATCACCTGATACTTGTTAAATGTTAATTTTATATCTATCTCGTAAGGCTGCTTGCTGTACAGTTTTTTAATTTGCCTAACGCTAGTTCAATGCTTTCTATCGATTGATAATTCAAATCTTATTTCATATCACTATTTTCCGTAATGAACGTATATGTACGAATTAAAGGATCTTTCTTTGATCGCTAACAAACCAGAGTTATGTAAAGTTTCTGTTTCTTCCTGGTTTTACATCCGTTTCCAAGTGACGACAAAATAAATCAATTTTCATCAAGCACCTTGATAAAATATCAGCATTTTCGTTTTAATTGTAAGATTTTCGTTGCGCCCTGAGGTAACACTTAGTCACAATTCCTTTTATGCAACTTACCTGAAAAGAAGAAAAAAAAAATAAAGACAATTATACATACATGCGTGTTTACAGTTGATAAATAATTTAAGCCACGACATTAATGGCAAAAAGGGGCAAAATATATTTATATATTTATTAGTGAATTAACTGTTAACATAACATTATTTAAATTAATCATATTATCACGTAAGATCTGTTTTGGCTACCCCAAAAATGAAGGCATATGCTTGCAAGTTACAAGTATTCAGCTAGTTTTAAAGCAGTGATGGCCACACATATACATTCATAATTATATTCAAGGCAGCTTTAATAGGGTATGGTAGCTGTCTTTTGTTTCCTTTGCGTAAATTTGTCAAAATTTTGTATACAAAACACATAATACTGAAAGAAAACACATAGACTTCCTTGCTTTTTCAAACAAAAGTAAAACAAAATTTTGACAATTTCAGCAAAATACATGTGATGTTTTTTGGTGTTGTCAAGGTGCATTAACGTATGCACGGTGGCAGCACTAGAGCAAAATTACAACAATACAACAAAAACAGGCATGTGGTAAGCTATGTTTATCAAAAATATTTATAACAATTTTCACAATTCTAAACTATTAATGTACCTTTTCATAATTATAAATTATATTTATTTGAATTATTTATATGTTCACAAAATAATTTGTATATGTTTAATTCAGAATAAAACGAAATTCACTTTCAAAAATGTAAACAATACATTTGACCAGTAGCAAAAAATTGTACCTTGGGTGTTGTAATTCTGTCTCTAACAGTTTAAAGTTGCCTTGGTTATATTCTTGTGTTAGGAGCAACGAAAAGCGAAAGTATATTTTTGAACCGCTACATAGTGAGTCACATAGTGCAGAAATGAAACGCGATATAAACTGTGTGCATTTCGGTGCCTTGTAACCCCAGGCTTTATATTTCTATTTGTAAATAATAAATTAAATGTTTTTCTTCGTTCAAAAACGCTGCTGAATCTCAGTAAAAGCTAATATACCATTTCGCTTGCCAACTAAGGCTAAAACTATTTTATGCAAATACCACTTACGAGTAAAACGTGTCATTTTTGTGTTTGTTTACATTCAGAAATTAGTATGTCATATATGTTTCTATATCTCAATTTTCTTACATCTGAAAGTTGGCAAATGTCACTTTTAACACCTGTTTTTTTTTTTGTTTGTTATCTTGGACCAGTACTCAGGGGATGACCCCTACATAGGTCCCAGAAATAGGAAAATAGGTTGTGAGGAGGAGGAAAGAGGGAGTAGTGTTTGTGAACATTTGACTTTCCAACGTTATAACAGACAGGAAACACGTCTGCAGGCAACTTATTCCACAGACGAAGAGTACGGCTGAAAAGCGAATTCTCTCTGTACTGCGTAGTACGATTCCCCGGGGCAATCGACCACAAATGGATGAGCTCTGGACGATGAACGCGTGCTACGCAAAAATGTGCGTGTTTCGGGAACAGCATCTCTAATCTCGTCAAAGCAAAATCCATTGTAGTAACAATAGAACAGAGTAACGCACCCCACACTGCGTCGATGCTCCCTCCAGTGAGTCAATAGAGTTAGATACCCTACTGTCACCGATAAGCTTCTTCGCCCTCTCCTGCACACGGTCGAGTAACCCCAAAATAAACTTTGAGGCACCGGCCCAAACATGAGAGTTGTATTCCATTTTCGGTCGGATGTAGGTGGCATAAATACTAAGGAGGACGGATGAAGTGAAGTATATCTTACACCGTTTACTTTATAGTAAAGTCTAAAAAACAACTAACTTGATTACACATCTTTGTTGAAATGCAAACGCAACCACGTATAACATTTGCTGGCCCAAATGAGTTTAACTGTCTACTACATGATATCAAAAATTCTTCTGCTCTATCCATTTTTAAAAGGAACTTAAAGCAATATTTACTAAACAACGTTGAAAAACTTCTAACTAGCTGAGTTATATACATATATTATATAACACGTCATATGGAAAACTTTTTTTTTTTTCTTAACTCCGTCAAATTCTTTTTTAATTAATAAAAAAGTTGTTGAACCATTTTGTTATACGTCTCTATAATGGCGCTGAGGCAATTTATAAATGAATTTTGTTAAATAAATTAATTTAAAAAATAAACCGAATGTGGTTATCACAAAGATTTTTGTAGTGTACCTGTGGACACGTATTAGCAGCTGGATTTTGCGTCTTATACATACTCACGAACATAAGAAATTTAGATTTTGGCCGCCGCCGCTTTACAGTTGTTCAAGTTGTTGTATGTGTTTAATGGTCTGATTACTTTTTATTTAATTGTATATTAATACAAGGTAGTTTGGAATACTTATTATTTAATTATGAAAATAGAAACAATAAAACTTAAAGAGTGGTTAAGAGCAAAAAAAGAGAGCCAGCTACAGATATTTGTCGCATTATATTGTAAATTGTGGTAACAAAAAAAAAACCCCACTGTGTCACCAGCCGCATGAAAACTTTGTAATAAATTTTTGGTAAAAGGAAAATTTGACAAAATTTTAATAAGCACTATTAAATATTTAGTGAGAAAAAGTTGTTTTAAGTTTTGCCGCAAAGAAACTTTTTGCTGCAATTGTAATTGCATTAAAGTTTACACAAAAAACAAACACACACACACACACATCTTTAAATACACAAAACTTTTTAATAAGTTTTTCTTTTCAATTTACAGTATATTTGAATTGTTTTAAAGCCAAAAGCGTGAACAAATAATGTATACCCATTTAAGGACATTCTAACACATCGGCATTTTTGAAAAAAAAATATATACTTTTTAACAATAAGTAGAAAGAATTATTTGCTGAAATATTTGTCAGCAAAGTATGTAGATATATAAGTAGTATACACAGAAAAAAATATCGTAGTAAATTTAAATATTTTTTACTTGTGTACTCTAACATGTAAGTATGAACAACATGCAAGTCCACTTAAAGCAAGCCGAAAACGGGATTGTTCAAGACAACCCATCCTGCTATGTCTTAAAATAAGTATAAAATTCTCGAATCAAGTGCAGAAGGATTGAAGTTTTGCTGTTATTATAAGTAAAACGGTTTTTTATCTTAAGGCCCTGATTCACTATCCTAAACGATCGTACGATTCATTCACAGGAAAAGAACGACTTTACAAAATCTCTTCTTGTAGGCCACACTATTATACAAGTATGATTGCAATAACTTATATACACAATAAAATAGTTAAAAACTTTTATTACCATAATAATTTTACATTATTTAAATTCTTTTCTCGAGGCTCAAACAATATTCTCATATTTTTCACTATATATACCACACTGATCGCACAGAAACCATCATGTTTTGAAAATTTTTATAAAATTTTTCAAGTTTTTTATCAAAAACTCTGCCACGGAGTTGCATTTTTAGTACTTTTTCATCACACATGTTATATTTGCTAGATCGCATGATCCTGTATGATAGCGAATCACGGCCTTTGAAGGATACAAGAACAGCACCTTTTTCATTCAAAATTTTTTTGATTATAATTATATAACGCCCATATTCGCATATGATTCTATTTTATTTCATTTACGTCTAAATTAAATTTAATTGAATTCCTTTTTCATCACACATGTTATATTTGCTAGATCGCACGATCCTGTATGATAGCGAATCACGGCCTTTGTAGGATACAAGAACAGCACTTTTTTCATTCAAAATTTTTTTGATTATAATTATATAACGCTCATACTCGCATATGATTCTATTTCATTTCATTTACGTCTAAATTAAATTTAATTGAATTCATTACACCATAGAAAATAGAGACATAAAAATATGTGAGCATCTATTTACATACTTATGTATGTGCATATGTATAGTCCTGGTATAAATGTATGTATGGATGTATTTATATGAATATGAAAAAATTTTTTGTAAAATATATTGTTTTCAATTAAGATAAACAGCGGGATAAAAATCTTATTGAACCCCAGGATTAGTGTTTTCTGATGACAAATTCCATTATAATTAAAAAAGGATTTACATAAAAATACTCGTATGGTTGTAGGTATGTATAGCTATAAAAAGAAAGATACAAGGGTAATCTAAACATCTCGAACTAATTTTGTAACACGTTTTTATTTTATTGACCAATTTCACTTAAAATCAACACACATAAAATATTAACTAAAATCAATGCATTAGAAAATACAAGTTCATTGTTGAGAATCGAACAACATCTATTCATCCACATCTCTCTTCAAGTCTTCATTGAGAAAAAGAAAACGAGCAAATACTAAATTTAAACGACGTTGGAAAAAATAGATACAGGAGGTTTAGTGTAAAAAAAAAAAAACAGCAGACAAAAATACAACAAGTACGCCTCTGTGCGACGAAGTAATGGCGTCTTTAATCACAATGACTGCATGGCGATGACACATTAAAATACTTGTTTTCTATTGAAGAGCAACGTATGAACTAAATGCGTGCTAGTCAGTGTTGCCATTTTCAATCAATTGAAATATAACCAGCACTGCCGTTTTCAAGATGTGTATATTTTATCTAGTAAAGACGTGGAATTTTGTAACAGGAAGTAAAGAAAACTTTTTTAAATATTATTACAATATGTATAGTGTGGATTTAATTTACTTTGAGCCAATTAATCAAACTAATCAAAGCAAAATAATTTATTTGTTCTTTTGTACATGAAGAGACTTTTCTTTGTTTTTTCCAAAGCTGTTGTCAACACAACAGCTTCGGCAAATACACATATTTGTGTTTGCTTTTTTAAATACGCAGAGATTATCGTAATATTTTGCTCCATAAAATCTAAATATCTTATATTACTATGTAAACGTATCTTTAATGGTACAGAATGTTCTTACGTTTGTACGCGTGCAAGCGTAAGTACATGCATTAACATATGCTTCTCCAATGTACACCATATATATGTATACATATACTTTCTTTACCGAAGTCCAACTCATCATTAGTGTTATAGTAAAGAAAAAAAAGGAAAATAAAACAAACATGTTACTCTCAATATCTCTTTATTTATTGACATTCATTGCAAAAACATATATACATATATAAAAAACTAGATATAATAATATGCATGAGAAAAATAATAAAACTAACAAAATAGCGTAAGTATACTTGAGATATTGTGTTTGATGTTTTCATTTTATCTAACACAAACCTGTTTAATAATATTTTCCTGCAAGATTTTTTGTTTTTAGAGATATTTTGCAAACACATATTTAAAAACTAAATAAATTTCTGTTGTTTAAATTGAACGAAATTTCAATTACATTTTAATAAACACTGACTAACGTGTAACAGAAAGTATTGCAAAAACAGTTTAACCACAGCACTATGCATTACTTTTTGCGCAAATAAGAATATGATATAGTATAATGCTGTTTTGCTCTACTCTGACTAACACACTCAAATTATCAAAATCAAAAAAATATTTATGCTTTCGGGTTTATTACAATTTTTTGTTTGTTTGTCTAAGACATTCAATCTTTGGTGAATACAGTACAAATTTTCTCTTATTTTGTTGGCTAGCAAGCATAATTACATCCATACACACAATCACACTTAGTCCGCCAAGGCACGATACTTTTTTCTTCCTTTTTTAAAGTTGTGAGTTATAGTACTATATTGTATATTTTTCAATTATTAACATTCATTGTATATAAACAAGCAGCAATAACAATCCGTAAAAAAAACATTGATAAACTCACCAACAACCACAAGTAGATAAAATTTCAAAAATTAGTGTGCTTTAAGAGTAACCGTGCATATGTTTGTTTGCTTAATGAGCGCATAAATATGTATGAGTTAATTGCTGTTCATTTTGCAGTTCTAAAATTTTGAATATAATTTTGTTAATGAGACAAATCAATCAATATAAAAAAAAGAGATGACCCAAAAAGTATCTACCTGATTAACAAATACAGTCTCTCTATATTTTCGCTAATTCTTTTAGTCAAATTGAGTTTCTTTCAGTACGGCCTAAAACGGGTTGTTATAAATTGAGTTTTTGCGTCATAAAACCGGCCAGAAGACATTCTTTTTGATGTCGGTACCTTCTGACACTAACATTGAAATTACAAGTATTTGATTACAATAAGTAGGGTATATCATATCATAGCCGCACATGTTACTCAAATTCAATTTTAGCTTTAATGAAATTCCAAGTTTGCAATAAAATAAAATGTTCATTTTTTGTTTTTGGAGGCTGGTCTTGCTGGTTTTTTACTTATTTCTTTTTTTATAGGTATTAAAATTTAAAATAAAAAATCTATTAACACAAGCTGTCTAAAACAACGTTCATATGTAGGTATATATAAATGAATGTAAGAGAGTCTTCTTTGTGTGTTATTCTCTTCACATAAACAAAAAGATACATACATACATATACATAAAACAGGCCATGTTAGAGACCCACGAGGCTACTGGTTATCGGGCAATTTTATTATTATTATTATTTTATTTTTTTTTTTTTCTTAAATGACATGATATTGTTTTCGTTTTTTCGCAACTAAAGGTTTTACACAAACCGATATTTGTTGTTTTTTGTGCTTCTTTTGTTTTTATAGTCGTATGATGTTATCGTTGTTGTGGCTGTGTGAATTTTCGTTATAATTATTATCGTTGTTGCTGTTTTATACAATAGCAGAAGAAATATTCATATATGTACATACGCATGTAGGGCGTGAAGGACGTACATAAGTTCATTTATACAAACATACATACATATTATTTAATAAAATATGCAAAGAATACCAAAAAACTAAAAAAAAAAGAATACATACATATGTGCATATACTTATGTACATATACACATACATATACATACATACATGTACATATTACAGTAAAACAAAACTCTGAAAACGAAACTTACTAATAAAATCATATATAACTTATTGCTGGAATTGCTCATGTTCAGAATAACCGAGTTGAAAGCAGATTAATTAAAAAAAAAAATAAGATTTGCCAATAATGACAATATTTATCGTTTATGAATGTGATGTCAATAAGCAAAACTTGTAAACCTGAGCAAATAGAATTTGAAATGATCTACAGAAATTACATATTCATATACAGAGTGCTCCAGAAATCAACGTCAAGCCGAAACAGGGTGACAAGAATGATTGTAACCATCTTGAGAAAAATCAGAAAAAAATCTAAAAGAAAAAATATAAGGACCGGTGCGAATAAAAAACATTGAACTTAGTAAAATGTGTGTTTTTTTTTAGATTTTTTTTTTTTTAGATTTCTTTTCTGACTTTACTAATAATGTAACCATCAATCATGTTACCCTGTCTCGGCTTAACGTTGAGATCTGGGACAACCTGTATACGAGTATATTATTCACGTTCGTACCGAACTTTAAAAGTTTATAGCGATTATATTATCTTTGAATTTTATTTAGTTTAGTTTGGATAATTATTCACTGCCAACATATGGAAGTCAAAATGTTGATAAGCTTATAAGTGAAGTCTTTAACAAATGTGCCCTCGTCAAGTATAAAAGGAGCAAATGCAATATCAAGTTCTGAACTACATTTTAAACATTTATAATCATAGAAATAACGTTTAATTTTAAAATAGTAATACAAATTTTAAAAATCGGCACACTTATGTTTTGATGTTTTGTTCTTTTAATGAACATTTTTGACGCATACTAAAATGTCTAAAACTGTAGATAATGCTGTTAATTTCAAGAGAGAAAAAGTACTGTCTATATAAAGCAGTAAAAAGAGAACAACAAAAATGTAAAAATAATGTAGTAATAAAAGCAAATTAGAGACTTATGTTATATCGCAACATAGTCATATCTCAAAAAATGAGCTTTTCGATTAACAATGCAGAATTATTAACAGTACCTACACTTTATATTGTGCTAAAAATTTATTCAAATTACTTTTAAACTATTTCCTTTAAAAGATATTTTCTAAAAATTTTTTCTAAGACTTGTACGGAAGCTAAAAATTTGAAATGCGTTTTTCTCGCAACAAGCTTTTTTGGATTATGACTATGTTGCAATAAAGGAGCGATATGTATTACAATTATTTTTTATTACAGAGAAGGTGGCAATTTTTAGTTCAATAAGTTATAGTGTATAACAGCAGCGAAGGATTTTGTATGTACATATGTATGTATGCATGTGATATTGTATTGAAAAAAGATGAAACATCATGGCGTATTGTCTTTTGGCAAAAAAGTACAACACTTTTGAATCTATGTGGTTTAACAAAAATGGTTTTGGCATAACGGCTAGCTTACACCAAAAGCGATTCCGATGTCTATTGAACTGTGAAACTATTTTTATAGGAAAACCATATAAAATTTGATAAATTTCTGCTGAAATTCGTAATGATTTGGTTAACAAATACACAACAATCCACCAATCTAGATAACAAGAATTCAATATCTAAAAGAGAGTCTAATTGTACTCGCCTTAATGACGGATTTATATTTTAGGTATTAAACACGTTGGTGTTTCCTTTTATGATAAGAAAACGATTTTCATGCACAATAGTTTTGCTCGCTTTGTTGTCACTTTTTAGGCTCATTTTTTTCATTGAAAATTTTTGCTCATTTATCCTACCAAGAGCACTATTTGCAGTGTGGTGGATAAATTTAAGTGCACTGATTAAGAAAATAGAGCAGCCAACTTAACGAGACAGTCGATTTCGTTGGTCTGCCAAATCTTACCGCTTCGCAAAGAATAATTTGAAGCATTTTGCCTACAGCCGGACAATGTTTAACTAATACATTAGCTGTAGGTAAACAACTATTGACAAAGACGCGAATTCGTTAAGTGGGACTTAAAGTCGTTAGAAGCGGACATTAACTGTTAACAGAAAAATCATTTTCAGAGATAAGGCCCAGCTCTCCATGTAAGCCACCAAAACATTTTCGAATTGGAGGTGGTATCAGTGCACACAAGACCTAAGTGGACTGAATAATACTCTATTTCATTAGAATGTACGCATAAATATTAAATTTCCTGCTTTAATATACGCCATATACGTATGGTTGCCAAGAGAGTTTTAAGGTGAAATGTACAACATAGAAAACACATTGTCCCTCACGCTCTATGTTGACAGCAACTCACAAAAATTGCTATACAGCCCTATACAATTTCATTTTTAGCACATGCACAGCTTCTCATTAATGGAAGAAACAAATTTTATACTGCTGTGTACACAACACACGTTAGGATTTTATTTTAAAGAACAAATAAAAATTACATATTGTTATAAAAGAATTTGCAAAAGAACAAAAAAAAAATCCTTTGTTGTCTGCTCACAGTCATGTTAACACAAAAATTAAGTTTGCAAAATGATTTTATTCTCTTCCTCTGCCCAGAGAAAGCTTTTAGGTTATTTTAGGTCTTAATAAAAGTACATGTGGGTATACATACGTGTATGTTAAACAAAGTATGATTAAAGTTGTTTCTTCCATGTCAATGATTTGTGGTAGTGACAGATGTGTCACTACTTTTTTGATGCTTTGATTATAAAGAGTATCACAAAGCAAATAAATAATAAAGATTAAGTTAAAAAAAAAAAGGAACGTTACCATCTTCTGGATTAAAAAGCAGATTAAATTTTTTAAACTTCAAGTTAGTCATCTTGAAAAAATTTTATTATACATATGTATATTCTTTTTTTAACTTCGAACAGACATAATTTGCTGTTGCTAAGGTAAAGAGTTTTCCTTATTTGATTCGCTTCAATCTTCTGTGAGTCATTCTGGAAAAAAAGCTCAAAGAAGATAAATTACATGTCCAAGTAAATGGATTTAAGTGAAAATTAATTTTACTTTTTCTTTTATTTGACAAGAATTTGGGTTAATGACCAGTGTTGCTGACACTTACAACATCCTGTGCCATTAAAACAAAATGTTAGCAATGCGGCATTAATTAACAGACAGACAACTACGAGTAATAATGTCCTTTTATCGAATACTATGACTTTCAAGGTGTAAAGATTAATATAAATACATAAGTAAAACCAATATTGACAGCTTCGTAAAATTAAATATAAGTAATAGGAGAAATTTGTTTTAAACATTTAAAATGCTTTGCATAGAAACTTAGTGTGAGTGTGATTTGTTTATAATGCGGCTTAATGCGGCTGTCAAAATTTACTGGAATTTTCTTGTAGATTGAAGGAAATTCGTACTATCGAAGATTTCGAGAATGCTAATAATAGTGATTGCTGATGAAAAATAGATAGTATGAAAAACAATTTTAAAAACATTTAATGCTGACGTTCTGTATTAGGAATCGCTTAAAATTATAAAAAAGTTGGTTAAGCGGCCGTATTAAAATTACATCATGTTTACATGCTACTGAGTTCGAATCTTAGTGGGTGCTGATGAGCAGTGTAGCGACTGCGAAACAGCTAGTTGCCCCTCAGCTTTTGTGTATTCAAGTTTTTTTCCTGTCTTCTTTGATCAAGATATATTGATCGCGGCAATTGTTGTTATAATTAAAAATAAAAATAT
Source organism: Thecocarcelia acutangulata (assembly GCA_914767995.1). NCBI lineage: Eukaryota > Metazoa > Arthropoda > Insecta > Diptera > Tachinidae > Thecocarcelia > Thecocarcelia acutangulata. Next base: position 118,797,610 of record OU612096.1, on the reverse strand, counting down.
TTTTTGGCTTTAGCCAGGATTGAACTTGAGCCAGACGAATGCTACCAGCCCATCATATAATATCGGAAAAATTATAAATAATTGAAATTTTGCTGACAACTCGGCGTTGCAAGACTAACACCACAACAACATCTTCAAAATATTCAAAGAATTAATTGAATTAAATAAAATTTCATGTCATGTGGTATGTTATGACATATACATATATCAACATTGCCCTTTATAAATTTGATTGCCGTGGTTAGGTAAGTAAATGTTCATCTTGTTACACCAATTACCCAAGAATTTATTAATAGTTTCTGATATAGCCCACATACACGAATGCACAAAAATTGTAAATCTGTTACCAGCCAATCTGAAATAAAAGGTATCTTGTTTTGCCGCCATTTTGGTAAACATTAGTCTTGACAGTTCATATTTGACAGTCGTGAAGCAGACATGTGGCAAATTAATTATGGAAAAATATTCGATAAACCAACGTGTTTTAATCGTTAAAATATTTTAGCAAAATCATTGCTTCGCATAATAAACAAGGCACATTATCATTTGAATGAATATGTGAATATACAGAAAAGTCGGTTCCTCAAATTATTCATCAGCCACCTTTACATCCATTAAAAGTGACAGACTGGTGTTTAATTTGGTCTTTGAAAATGAAAACCAAGTAACGGTAACTGTAAATGGGGAGCTATATCGTGGTATGAATGAAAGCTTTTTAACGCCACAACTGCAAACTTTTGGCTTGATTAACATGTGGTATCATCGGTGTCGCATCGCATGCAGCCAGGATTACAGTGGAATTACTGCGAGTAGCACACCTTCCCGGCGGACACCCTGTAGCTTTCTGATTATTTCACATCATACCTAAACTTTCAAAATTATCATGCTTTCTGCACATGCATTCCATATAGTCTACAAAGAATGTTTTTTATTTGATTTGTTACTTTTTGAAGGCAACAAGAAAAGCTTATCACAAATATTAGTATATATTATTTAATGCATGCCATGAAGTCTACAAAAACTGTATGGAACAGGTGTTATTGATTCTTTATATTTTCTTATTTTTTTATGCTATCGGTTTAGTTATCTTTTATCGTCTTCCTGATGAATGCAATTAAAGTAATTAATTCATGAATGACACTAGTCTAATTTAATTATTTCAAATTTTTCTAAGTGTAGCATTTTATTTTGTCTCTTTTATTTAAAGTGTTTTCGGCCCATCGCTGCACTAAACTATACCAAATGTTTGCAAGCATTTGTTTTATATATCCATATGTATTACGAATTATTATTATTATATTCAGCCATGTTCCGAAAACGCGCGTTCTGAAACCGCAATGCGTTTTGAAAAACGCTTAATTGATTTTTAGTTGTTCTGAGGAACGCGCGTTTTACTGGCGTTTAGGAGTTTTTTCCGAAAAAATACATGTGTTTTACATACGTATATATGTATGTGGTAGTAATATATAACGAAAAAAGAATTTGATAACAAATAGAAAAATTTTTCAATTTAGTTTTCTTAATGAAAATGTGTAAAATTCTTTAAACTTTTTATTGAAATAAAAAAGAAAACATATTAAATTTTAATTGTGAATAATTTTGTTGCCTTTTGCAAGTTCAGTTTTAGCAAATTCAATCAGTTCATTTCAATGCGAGTTGAAGTCGCCAATTTAAAGCGATATGCGTTTTGCAAAACACCTATTTTGCGATTTCAAATCGCAAAACCATATTTCTTGCGTTCTACGTTTCTCAGAATACCTATTTGGCGTTTTCAAAACGAAAACGCTAAATTTAAGCGATTTGCGTTTCTCAGAACATGCTCGATTATTAAGTTCTATTTAAAGCGGTAGCTGATTTATGAGATTTCTGAATTGAAGTTAAAAAAAACCATAAGCTTGATCAAATTTTTATTGAAAACTTCGAATATTGACACAGATTTTTTTTCCACTTGGCAACCACCAGAACAAATACTCGATCAAACTATGAAAAATGTATCATATGTAAGATATTTCCTAAAACTAATGAAAAACACAACTACATAGTAACAAAAGATGTTGCATCATCCCACAGATTTTCTTTAAAAACTTTTCTTCATTTTTCCCATCAACGAAAAGAAGGAACTTTTAACGCTCAGTTCGACACAAGTGTCAAGACTTCTCACTCAATCATTAACGCACAAGATGAACAAACATAGAGTTCAATTACTACAGTTTAACATACAATTTGTGTGCACTTCATGTTAACTCCCAGATGGTAATTAAACATCAAAGTATCGAAGAAAAGGAAAATACAAGAATTTGTTTAGGGCCACAACAATCTACAATCTAATTTATTTGTCGGACAATTATAACAGATCTTTACAAAAGACTTCTACTATTCAAGGAAAAATGAAAAGAAAAAAAAGTATTTGTAACTCCTCTTCATAAATCATTCCATGAAAATTACAATAATCATTAAAATTTTTAAATGAGAGGAAAAAAAAAAGAAAAACTGTAAGAAAATAAAAAAATAATATAAAACTGCTGCACCAAAGTTCAGGCCTACAGAGAGTTGCAAAGCATTAAAAATCATAGACAAAAAGTAGCCAGCCATGCAACTGAGTTGTAAATTTTCTATTCAAGAAGAGAAAAAATAAATAATAAAAATTACGCCAAACTGTAAATGAAAACAAAAAAGAACGGGGTGAAGGAAGTCTATGTGGATGTTGCAGCTGAAGAACAATATGAATATGGATAAATGGATAGTAAAATCAAACTGGTCACGGTCTCTTTCACTGAAACAAAGCAGCAGCAGCAGCAGCAGCAGCAGCAATAACAGCAAACAACAACATCAAAAGTAGAAATATTCATACAAAATTTAACAGCTAAAAACATCATCGGCCGGACCGGCCATGGTGGTGGTCGATGGTCCGTTTGGCGGATTGTCGAATGTTTGTTTGTTTGTTTGTTTGGCTGAATGCATGTTATGGATAATGGTTGAATGTGGGGTACAACAACACCATAAATGGCACGCCATTGGAAATGTAATGAATAAAAGAGTGGAAAAAATGAAAGGTAAGCAAGCAGTTAAGCAATTAGTCCGTACACAAGTAGTCAGTCATTCTTAACAACGAAGGCAGCTCCTACAGTTTATGAAATAATCTAAAAACTCTAAAAATCTTTACATAAAATCAAATAGTGTTCCAAAATTAATGCAAAATTTTAACTAAATAGAAAATATAGTTTTTAGTCTTGTAATTTTTTATTGAACCTTTAAATCGACAGGACAGATCTATTTATGGAACAATACATCCGACAAGCAACATATGCACGTTGCTAAATGTAATGATGTATTTTTATGAGCTTTGTCACATTCCGTACTTTTTCCTAAACGTAAAGTATTAAGGCAGAATTAGTTTGTACGTTCTTTTCCGTTCTGAATCAGCTGTTTTGTTTCTGCTCAATACAAACTATATGTGCCTGGTTTGTTTTCACTTTTTCGTTCTGTTCTGTTCTGTTCTGTTGCGGAATAATCTGTTGAAAATAGAATTCACCGTTAAGTGAGGGCCAGATATGTGTATGTTTTATTTTTTTCAGGCATGGAAACATTAATTTTTTATTCAAATGTATATAATTTTTTTTTTGTCAAAAACTAAAAAAATTTGCTTCAATTACAGATTTTGAAGAGTTAAAACATTTTTATCAATTAAGCAACTATGAATGATTAAAAGAATATTATTTTAGCAAGGAAAAAATTATATTTTGTATAAGAAGTGTCATAAAGTCTGGATATTGTGAGATAGAAGTGGACTACTTGATCACCATTTCTAAATTATTAATTTGTTCCTATTTTTCACACAAGATAATATTTATGTACATATTTTATTCTGCATTCCATTTCCTTTATATTTGCTCAACTGTAGAAAACAGCTGAATATTTTCACGGAAAAAGTGATTGCAAAATATTTGCTACAGAAATGAAAGTCACAGAACGGCAACAGAAAGTGAAAACTAATGAGGCCTTTAAAGTTGAGCAACTTTTAACGTACGTTGAGAACTTTGATAACTACCTGGTAATATTTTTTTTTTTTATTTTGATTTATTTTTTCGTTAAAAAATAAAAAAAAAAAAACAACATAAAATTGTGTTAGATTTTCTGTGCTGTGTCTGAAAAATAAATAAAAAGATTTTAATCAAATGAAAATAAAAAATATTGGAATATACATCCGTTAACAAAGTACTGATTGTGCCAACTTCATACTTCGTGTAATTCATGTCAGTTGAAAAAGGAGACGGACAAAGTACAACGGATTCTATGTGCCGCGGTCTTTATTCAGAGCCCCGGAAAAACGAACCACAACTAACCTAGCGTGTTCACTACAAACATCATGTATTTAAATATTTTACGATGCGTATGGGAAAGAAAATTATATGAAAATGTAAAATTTCCTATCGAATCTGAATTTTCCAATGATTTGCGCCAAAATTTGGACATAAACTTGAATATTTCTTTCTACAAACAATATTTATTTAAATGCGTATGGCAAAGAAAATTGTATGAAAATGTAAAATTTCCTACCGAATCTGAATTTTCCAATGATTTGCGGCAAAATTTGAACATAAACTTGAATATTTCTTTCTTTTTTATATTGATTATAAACAAATATGTCTTAGGCCCAGTTTTTGAATTCGTATTTAAACACAAAATTAGTTAATTTTCATTTAAATTTAAGTTGTATTTAAATGCAAGTTCAGTTTATAAGTCTTAAATAATTGTTTTTACATAAATGCGATGAAAGTGTGGCAGCTTTACTTAAACTCTAAATATTATGGAAAGTGTTGCATAGAACAGCTGTTTGTTAGTGGAAGAATAAAAAAAATTCTTAAAGAAAAATATAAAATTTATTAACGGCATAGAAAAACTTAATAATTTTCTTTTTTAGTGTGGCAGCTTTACTTAAACTCTAAATATTATGGAAAGTGTTGCATAGAACAGCTGTTGGTTAGCGGAAGAATAAAAATAATTCTTAAAGAAAAATATAAAATTTATTAACGGCATAGAAAAACTTAATAATTTTCTTTTTTAGTGTGGCAGCTTTACTTAAACTCTAAATATTATGGAAAGTTATGCATAGAACAGCTGTTTGGAAGAATAAAAAAAATTCTTAAAGAAAAATATAAAATTTATTAACGACATAGAAAAACTTAATAATTTTCTTTTATGCCATAATATTTTTAATTAATTAACATATTGTGCTGTTGTTTAGTGCAAAATTAGCAACAATTTTGCAAATATCTTCTACAGGCAATAGCTGTTATGTGTGTTTTGTTTACTTTTTTTGCACTAATACAAATGCAAGCACACAAAACCATATGGCATATGAGACAAACTTAAATAAAACATAAATGAAGAGGTTTGGGCTTTTAAGTTTAATCTAAATTTGTAGCGAAAACTGATTTCCGTATTTAAATGGAACTTAAAGTTAAATAACATTTAAATACGAACTCAAAAACTGGGCCTTATGAACATATATTAAAAATTGTTTTTTTTTTTTATTATAATTTAATTTAAAGAAGAAAAGTGACGTCGAATATTGCACTTGAAAAAATAAGTCGAGTAACATCAAAAACAAATAAAAAAATTCAAATTTAGTTATATCCCATTTAGATAAAATCTCACAAAATCTAAAATTGGAATTAAAGCAATGGGTGACATTGTTTCCGAACAAAATTTTTGTCCGGACAAAATTTTTTTATATGTAGTTTGACGTCTCTCTTCTTGAGAGAGAGAAAATATTTTTTACGAACAACTCTCAACTTGAATTGGTTTAATTTTATATTTTGTCCGGACAAAATTGAAATGAGATGCCAATAGGATACATTTTTCCATACAAAATTGTGTTGAGTTGCCCCATCGAATAAAAAATTTACATAGTAATTAAATATTCGTATTATTTGATCTTGTTTATGTATATATTTTTTTTTTTCTAAATTTTCCAGCTAAAGATCTTTATAGTAATTTTATTCCGATGAAATTTCAATAGTGGCTGCCATTTGATATATGTATATGCATAGTTTTAATAGTTATTAAAAAATAAGTAATCATTTTAATATGGAAATAAATTAATTGATTGCCCAAAAACTTACTAAAGAAATGAAAAAGCCAGGACTAGAGTGTATGTATGATATAATGTGTAAAAATAACCCATTGCTCTTCTTTGCTGTAAAAGTCTTCTCACTGCAGCTCTTTTTAATTATTTTTATATTTATGTACTTGGCTAATAATAATGCTTTATGTATTTCATTGGCCATAAGCAAAAGTAGTTTTCTTTTTTCCTTTATTATCACACAATATTTACTAATAATTGAGAATATGTAAAATACGCCAGGAAAATAAACCAAAATAATAACAAGCAGTACTACCACCTTGTAAAACTAATAGATTTTGTTTACATATGGCAGCTTTGATTTTCCGGAACATTTTTTTTCAATGGGTGAATCGTGCTGCAGAACACTCTCAGTAAAAAATTTTTTGCCCGGACAAAAATTTTGTCCGGAAACAATGGGTGAATCCAGCTTTAGTATTGTACATACATGCTAATCACTGTTCAAGCCACCTACATACATACATACGCACGTGTAAGCATAAAATAAACGGGGATAAATAAACGCACTACGAGTATAGTTGAAGCTAGAAAATAAAAAAGAAAACACCTGCTGACAAATAGAGCAATAGTTATTGAATTAACCAAGACGGAAAGAGAGAAAATGGGAGAGGGAAAGTAGCTGTAAAACTCCAGGCTATAGTTTTGTGCCCTTGAACAGGCATGACAAATTCAGTACACTGACATTCGAATAACAAAAGTACTGCAGTGCTGCATTTGAATATTTTGTACAGTAATCAGTAATAGTGTGAAATATCCATACTGAGAAAATATTACATCTTTACATTTTTTTACAGGCTTTTAAGAGCAAAATTTTATATATTTTTTTACAATTCGTTTACATAACAGTAAGCATATAACAAATAATAAATGTTTGTATGTATCTTACAATGCAGAAACAAAGAAATTTCTATGATCAAGTGCACACATTTAATTATTACATAAATGCTCGTATACGGGTTATCCCAGAAGCAATAACATGGTGGTAAGATTAGAAAAATTGCAAAAAAAAAATTACTCAGTTCAATGTGTTTTATTCGCACATACTTTCGCACGTATTTTTTGCTGATTCTTGACGTTGAGTTCTGGAACACCCTGTATGCAAATTTGCTATAAAATCTACCTATTAATGTTTGTAATATACTCGTACACTATGACCGAATAGTCACTATGGGAGATTAAGTATTAAATAGCACTTTATTTATACTTATGTCTTGTTTATTCTTTCCGCCGCTTTATTGCTGTAGATCGTAGATGTTTTTTTTGTGTTTAGTAAGTAGTATTTATGGAATACTTTTAAATTTACAATAAAAATATTAAATTATATAAACATTTTAGCTCTGTTTAGTATTCTTAATAAAATTAACTTGTTTTCTTCTATTGTTATACAATAAACTTAAGGCCTTATTCATAAAAAATATTGTATGTTTATTAAACTGTTATTTGACAAATTTCTATGGGATATTTGTCAAATAAGTGTTTAATAAACATAAAATATTTTTTATGAATACGGCCGTTAGACACTTGTAAACATAACTACATCGAAATATTAGTCGATTTGTGTCCGCTTCCTAAACTTATTGTCGATTAAACATGTCCGCGTACGCGAAAAATTCTCGCTGCCGCTTAGGCTTATCCAATGCTCTCAAATACTTATGGTGAGGCTGCTATTAGTGAAAGAACGTGCCGATATTGGCACGTAAATCCAAAGTCTCTCAAGATATTTAGAACTAAATTCTGTTATTATATGTCTTAAGATTTTAAGAGCATTATTTATGGATATAAGCCATAAGCCTAACGCTTGTATAGTAAAACGAATATTTTAGAGCTGTTTGATGCTTGTAAAGATCGATAAAGGTAAATATATTCGATTTTCGTAAAATTTCAATATTAATTGACGGATTCACACGGTGTCATATATTATGCTTCGAACAAAAAAGTCAAAAAGTATTCGTAATAAAACTTTTTAAACGGAGTTTGCCATAACTAAACCGCTGTTTCAAATTTTACATTATTTATGTCAGCATGCTTACAGTATTCATAATTTTTCATAATAACTTTTTAAAACTTATGACTTTATGACAACCCTTTGAATAGCGTAAATGTTTAGTATTTAGTATACTAAGTTATTTTTCATTCTTAGAAATCGTATTTCGGATCTAAAAGCAACTACATTCATGTTCACATATTTTATGTATGAAATTTAGACAAATTTAACTTCATTCCTTTTCCTACGCATATTTTGTGATATAATAATAACAAACGAACCTTTACAATACATTTATAACAGAACAAGTGATTTCAACTCGACTTAATAGCTACTATTTATCATCCCTGATAAAGAACACCGCAACAGAAAAAAATAAAAACAGCTGTTTAATATTTTGTTACAAAAAAGTAACATTTCTATAATTAAAACGAATTAAATGAATTAAAATTTTCTTCTTTTTTTTGCCGACAATTAGGCCTAAGAGGCAGAAAATTAAGCAAATATTTGTGCTATTTTTTATTTTTTTATTTGCTTGTTTCTTTTTTGCAATAATAGGGGCAACTAAAATTGGCACAAAAACACAAAATTACATGAAAATGTTGAAACAAGCAAACAAAAAATAAGTTGAGTAAATACGCGCAAAATGTTAATTTGGCACACGAGAGCCAAAAATAACAAAACCCACTTAAGAAGTATTTAAAAAAAATTAAATTTCAACTACTTACACAAAAGGAGCAGAATAGAATGGTGCAAACAAAACAAGGTTAAATTACAAAAATAGCCAACAACGAATAATACAAATAAAGGATCAGATGTCATATTAAATTCAATTTGCGAAAATTATTAAGAATGTTTCTCCAGACATTTCATTTAGCCATAGAGAGATATTACCTTCAATATTACAGTAACAATAACACGCGGTATCAAGATACAACTTGAGTCCCTAGCCCCTGCTGCAAAGGAAATATGATGAAAAAAATGATGAGTGCACTTATTATAATGAAGCATGGTTCACTTACTAGGTTTGTATTATAATACAAAAGCTACATACGGTTTTGTTTGCTTTGTTTTGGCATGTTCTTTAATTTTCTTTTCACGAAAGTGATTTGAAATCACTGAAATGGTGTTCTGCAAAGTAGCAAACATTCAAACAATTGAGTTTATTTTTATTTACTTTATCAGCTACTAATATTTACACCAATGAAAAAATATATAAAACATTAAAACACTTGAAGCCAGCAGACAACCAACTTGAATATGTCAAATATAAAATCCATGCATTTAAATGCGAAAACTTATGTTCAACAGCAAGACGACACAAATGCAGGTGGTTGTCCATTCAATTAATAAATTTATTGTTAAATGTGTTGCGTACTCAAAATTTTTTTCCTAATTTTATAAAAATAACTACACAAACTGTTTGTCAAACATGCCAAAATTTTACGTTTGTACAAACATTAATGCCGTTTTCTTTTCTATAAAAAGTGTAACATTTTCCATATTGTTTTGGCAAAAAAATACAGAAGTATACAGTTTTCTCAACATTTTTTCAGATATTTATAGTTATTGCGACATCTTCTTTTCATCTCAATAAAACTTAAATTTTAAAACTTGAATTTTAAGAAAAAAAAGTGCAGCATAAATGCAAAACTTTTTCAGAAAAGAAAACGGCATTAGTGTTGTTTATGGGAGTGTTTGCTTGTTTGTACAAATACTTGAAGTTTGCTTGTACGATTTTCGACAAATTTTGTTGTGAGAATTGCATAAAAGTTTACCTTCGGTGTAGAAATTAAAAAAAAAAAAAACAAAGATTGTAGCAATAGAATCTCAAGAAATAGAGGCTAAAATATATTTTAAAAAATTATATATTGTAAACTTCATATGATGAGCAAAGTCGTCGTGTACTTCGATTATATGTTCAACTTTGAAGGCCCAGCAAACCTGAATTAAGCGATACAAACAAAAACTTATTTAAGTACTTTTTAGCTTTTAAGGGTTTTTTTAGAAAAAGAAGAACTTTTTTCATGAAAGGTTGATATAAACAGAACTCGTGTTGTAAAGTAACGGAATTTGGTAAAGCTAACAACTCTAAGATGTCCACACTGAAGTATATTTTTATTTAAATGAATTTATGTTGCTGCCGTGCTCAAAATAATTCCGTAGTCGACTACACGACTACATTTTCCGGTTGCAAAACTTGCTGTCGTGAAGTAGTGGAGTCTGCTGCGGGTCTATGTGTTTAAAACGTAAACCTTGTTTATTTGAAACTAATGTACTGTTCATGAAACACAGCCGAGCAACTTGTCTAGAAAATTTGTATGAAAGTTACTCAATTTTTTTAGAGATTTCCATACAATTTTTTTAGACGAGTTTGTTCGTCTGTGTTCTATGAACAGCACATAAATAAACCTTAGTAGCTAATGAAGTAAATAAGAATAAACTCAATTATGTAGAAAACTTTTGTGCTGTTGATAGATAGAACACATATGATCGACTCGCCTGAATATTTTTATGAAAAACACTCAAAAAGTTGAGTAACTGTCATACACTTCTTTTACACTGCGTTTACACGTACAAGTACTTGCATGGAAGTCCTCTGTACGTATTATCATCGAAAATGTCGAAGAAATACTCGACTTTCTTGCAAGTTGCATTAGTATTTAAAGAATAATATGGAAGTTCAGTTTAAAAATTTCAGTGGAGGGACAACAGCTCCTAAAACAGCATTACCATAGAAAACCATAATTTTATTTTTCGGGGAAATGAATAGTAGGAATAAAATAAATAAATGAAATAGAATAATTTTAACTTTTTTTCACTCAAAGCGGCAAAGACTGCTTAATTTATATATTTTCAATAGAAAAATGTGAATTATTTTAAAAATATGTTTTGAAAAATTTAAATATGACAAAAACATTATATTAAAATCAGTTAATCTCCGCAAAACTTGTTGTAAGGCAACACTGTTATTTCAGTTGTCATTTGACTTTCAGTAAGTGCCAAAAAATCACTGCCTACTGAAATTGCTTGTCAGTTCAGTTGAAAGTTGGTTGCAAGTGCAGAGGTTGTGCGTGTGTTAGTAAAAAAGTTTGAATGTATTGGGGTTTTCGAACTTGCAACTGCACGTGTAAACACTACGTTAGACCTGTTGCTCGTCTGTGTTTGATGAACAGCATTTTTATAAAAAAAAAGTCTCAATAATACTTTATGGTTTAAAAATGATGTTGAAAATTATTTTAATATGAACTCTTTCATGAAAGGTTGATATAAACAGAACTCGTGTTGTAAAGTAACGGAATTTGGTAAAGCTAACAACTCTAAGATGTCCACACTGAAGTATATTTTTATTTAAATGAATTTATGTTGCTGCCGTGCTCAAAATAATTCCTTAGTCGACTACACGACTACATTTTCCGGTTGCAAAACTTGCTGTCGTGAAGTAGTGGAGTCTGCTGCGGGTCTATGTGTTTAAAACGTAAACCTTGTTTATTTGAAACTAATGTACTGTTCATGAAACACAGCCGAGCAACTTGTCTAGAAAATTTGTATGAAAGTTACTCAATTTTTTTTAGAGATTTCCATACAATTTTTTTAGACGAGTTTGTTCGTCTGTGTTCTATGAACAGCACATAAATAAACATTAGTAGCTAATGAAGTAAATAAGAATAAACTCAATTATGTAGAAAAGTTTTGTGCTGTTGATAGATAGAACACATATGATCGACTCGCCTGAATATTTTTATGAAAAACACTCAAAAAGTTGAGTAACTGTCATACACTTCTTTTACACTGCGTTTACACGTACAAGTACTTGCATGGAAGTCCTTTGTACGTATTATCATCGAACATGTCGAAGAAATACTCGACTTTCTTGCAAGTTGCATTAGTATTTAAAGAATAATATGGAAGTTCAGTTTAAAAATTTCAGTGGAGAGACAACAGCTCCTAAAACAGCATTACCATAGAAAACCATAATTTTATTTTTCGGGGAAATGAATAGTAGGAATAAAATAAATAAATGAAATAGAATAATTTTAACTTTTTTTCACTCAAAGCGGCAAAGACTGCTTAATTTATATATTTTCAATAGAAAAATGTGAATTATTTTAAAAATATGTTTTGAAAAATTTAAATATGACAAAAACATTATATTAAAATCAGTTAATCTCCGCAAGACTTGTTGTAAGGCAACACTGTTATTTCAGTTGTCATTTGACTTTCAGTAAGTGCCAAAAAATCACTGCCTACTGAAACTGCTTGTCAGTTCAGTTGAAAGTTGGTTGCAAGTGCAGAGGTTGTGCGTGTGTTAGTAAAAAAGTTTGAATGTATTGGGGTTTTCGAACTTGCAACTGCACGTGTAAACACTACGTTAGACCTGTTGCTCGTCTGTGTTTGATGAACAGCATTTTTATAAAAAAAAAGTCTCAATAATACTTTATGGTTTAAAAATGATGTTGAAAATTATTTTAATATGAACTCAACAGAGTGCAATTATAAATAGGTACACACTTAAAAAAAAATATATTTCTAGGTACCACAGCTTCAATAGATAATGTTGAGAACATTTTGTTTTTCAAATGGCACCCTCGTTAATTACAGACTTCAAAATTAAAAAAATAATAAATAAATTAAAGAGTGAAAACAGTTTAATGTCAAACAATAAACTCACTCATACGATCCATTATTCATTTATTTGATAAAAACAAGTGAGGGAGTGGTAACCAGTGCTGACGGAACGACATTGATTCGAAGTGAACAACATAAAAACTATATATAGTATATACATACATACACATATTTTTTTTAATGCTGATTTTGTTTGTTAGTTAACTGATGGTCTCTCAATAACATTTTCAAACAATGGACAGGAAGAAACTTCATCATTGTTATTTGTTACTGGGAAATGTTCGTTTATTTCAAGTTGAGATAGATAAATATAAAATTAAAAAATATAAAAAAAATGAAGGGCATAAAAAATGTTAAATTATGCAAAAAAAAGTGCATGTAATTTAAAGACTTGAACAAAAACTAAAAGTACATATGATAAACAATAGAGACAACATCCAGCAGGAACCTGCTGGTTTCATTAACTACAACAGCAATAAAAACTTACAAATAAAGAAAAAAAAAAAAAAAAAGGAAAGCTAAACCGGAATTGTATCCTTAATTGTAGGACACCTGCAGTAACTGTTAAACAACCCTTTGGACAAATTCTGTTTGAATAGGAAACGAAACAATTTGCCAGCATTACGGCATGAGGGAGGAAATTTAAACTAAAATTGCAGAGCATTCGCTTATTGAAGGGGGAACTTACTATACAAAACAAAAACAAAAGGTTATTAAAAATAATAAAATAAAAATTATTGCACGTATAAAAATATTATGCTTTTGAATAGTACAATATATTTGTATATGATCAAAGTAAGTAACATGATCTTGGCTTTAAACCATTTTTTGGTTTCAACATTAAGGAGCAATATCGTTTTATAATTTTAAATATTTAAGGCTCAACTATATTACAAGTATACTTAAGCAAAGCACAGCATAACAGCCGAATATAAACTGAGGCAGGATGTCTAATTGAAATGCACCACCACCTGTCTTGATGGCCTAGACTGACGGTGAATCAAATCCAAGGGGTGGACGGTACACCAGCGCTCCCATGTGGCTTACAAGGTTCACACAGGTCCCAAATTTTTGTCTTATGTTTATTATCATACGCACGAAACCCTTGCTGACGAGCTCATGCCTCTAATCCCCCCAGTATGCAATTTCCTAGACAGTCAATGAAAGACAACCCTTCATGAGTTGGCGGCCCGAAGCCCATAATGAGCATTAGCCCTTAACCAACTTACTCGTTTATCCATTACTTCTAGTTGCTTACATTACAGGTTTTTTTTATCTTCGACCAGTACTCAGGGGATGACCGCTACATATGCAGTGCATTGTACTGGAACTAGGAAAATAGATTGATGAGGAGGAAAGAGGGAGTAGTGTTTGTGGAGGTTAAACTTTAACAATAACAATATGAAAGACTAAAAGAAACTCTATTACAGCATTTAAAATGTTGGAGTTAAATTAGTTAAAACTGATCAGTGCCCAGTGTGTATACCTTCGACACTGCACAGATTAGCAAAATTTAGTCCAACACCTTCCACACTGCAAGGTAATGAAATGCGTTGAAGAGAAATTAATAATGAAAATATGTACATATGTATATAGAGAAAACACGGACAACGGTGAAAAAAGAAAGAAAAAAAAAACATGTACACATCTTGCTACCTATTCCGATGCACTTTGGTTTCATACGAAATTAATAGTGCACATATATGTAGCAAATACGGACAACAGTCAAAAAAGAGAAGAAAAAAAAAGAAACAAACGGAATAGGTAGCAAGCTGTGTATACGGTCTGCTACCTATTCCGGTGCAGTTTGGTTACATACCATACATTTGTTACAAGAGAACAGCACTTCGGGGAGTATAATTAGTTACCCAAAAATCGGCATGCACCATAATTATCACAAAAGACTACTAACCCCTCGCTGCGATTACAGTCGGAACGTTTCAGCAAAAATGTAGGTGCCAGGATAGCCTGTAAAACAGCACCTTGCTGATCTCAGTTCAGAAGTCCCAACACAACCAAATCAAGCTGACACTTCGTACAGTTCATGATACAAAAAACAAGGTAGCCGCTTCGCTACAACAATACAAAAATAATAAAAACAACAGGTATTTTGTTTGTGTAAAATGGCGAATTCACACTTAAGCTGTCAAAAGTAGTTGATAAAGAACATGTACAAAAATGTAAATGGCGCCGAAAAAGGTAAACAAAACTTGAGAAAGAAAGTGCCGCCATATTAATCGAATTCGCCTGAATTCGCCGATGCATCCACCTAATAATTAATTCGCCTTGGTACAGTTTTATTTGCTACAACGAAGAAAAGCAAAGTAACCTCGTTAGGCGTACACAAGGCAAAAAAAAAAAAACTTGCTTCAAGGGGAGAGACAGAAGAATGAAAGGGTTTTTCATAAAAATATTTTTATAGTTGAAGGAGGCTGATCACCAGCAAACTTTCGTCTTCACTCGAATGATGATAAACATTTATAAACTATTGTTGGAACTTTTCACCTCGTTCTTTCAACAAAGCACATCAACGTTCTAAGTGTGTGCGTGCAGTCGTGTTTTTCGGGTACACTTTTGATATTTTATTTTGACGTGTAATTATTTTGATAGTCTCCAGTTGTGATTGACGATAAAAAATTTCAGTTTTGGCATAGCGAACCGAATGATGACTACAAACATTTTCTTTCCTTAGTCCGCAGTTATATTCCATCGACGTATCATATCGGATACTTCAGTATCGTTACTCTGGATAGATCCACAGATGCATATGTGTCTCACCACGATGGGATTCATAGAATCAGATTGTCTAAGGGCATGCAACGTGATATAATAAAAAACGCCCATGAGAAAGGTCACTTCGCAATAAGAAAAGTAAAAGATATCATTCAACGTGAATATTTCATTCCTAAGCTCGAAGAAAAAATTGAATGTCATATTGCGAACTGTGTACAATGTCTACTCAGCAACAGGAAACGCGGAAAGCAAGAGGGAGAATTAAACCCTTTGCCTAAACACGACGAACCCCTACATACGTATCATATTGATCATCTTGGTCCACTAGAGTCAACAAGTAAAAGGTATAAACACATTTTTGCCGTTATCGATGGATTCACGAAGTTCTGTTGGCTTTATCCAACCCAACCCGCACTACAGCAGTAAACGAAGTCATAGCACGCCTCACGAATCAGAGTTTAATATTCGGTAACCCAGCTTATATTGTCTCAGACAGAGGTTCTGCTTTTACTTCTGATGATTTCCGAAAATATTGTGAAGACGAAGGTATCCGACACTCTCTAATAACGACTGGTCTGCCCAGAGCGAACGGACAAATCGAACGCCTAAATGCCGTCATAGTATCCGTTTTGTCAAAACTTTCATCTGATGATCCGACGAAATGGTATCGATATGTCAGCAATGTTCAAAAAGTCATAAATTCAACACATTCGAGAAGTATAAATACCACTCCATTCGAGTTGATGATTGGTGTAAAGATGCGTACCGGGCAACAGGAGGAAGTATCAAAACTCATTAGCGAAGAATTTATCCAGATATTCAACAACGACCGTGACGAGCTGCGCCAAGAAGCAAAGCAACAAATAGCAAAAGTTCAAGCTGAAAATTGCAAAAATTATAACGCACGACGTAAGCTACCCAACAAATATGTGAAAGGAGATCTTATTGCTATTAAACGTACTCAATTTGGGCCAGGACTCAAACTGAAAGCTAAGTACTTGGGCCCATATGAAGTTTCAAAGGTCAAGAATCATGACACATATGATGTTACCAAGGTGGGATTATCTGAGGGTCCGAAAAATACAACAACTTGTGCGGAGTACATGAAGCCATGGTATGCCAGTCTAGATGAAGACGAATTCGAGGCGAATCCAGATCAGAATGGCCGAAATGTAGGATTGAACAAAAGAGCGAGTGAGCAGAGAGAGTAGTGTGTGTTAAGACGTGAACGAGTGCAGACGTGCGAAGCGGATTGAAACTAGTATTTTGTATTTTATTAAATATTTTTTATACTTTTTTTTTTGTATTTTAACTTTAATAAACTGAATTAAATTAACTAAAAAAAGTACTTCCCATAATATCCAAGGTTATTTTTTGATATTTATGTACATAACGAGTGATTTTTTTGCTATTATCTTTTTGGCAACACTAGTTTTGACAGCTCACGCACGTTTTGTATCTTGTGTCACTGTCAAACATCTTCAGTTTGGTCTATAATTTAATCATGAATCGTCTTACAAACGAACAACGCTTGCAAATTATTGAATTTTATTACCAACATACGTGCTCTGTTAAGAAAGTTCATCGCGCGCTTCTTCCATTTTATGGTCAGTTTAATCGACCTACTGAGGCTTCTATTCGGGCTATTGTAAACAAATTTCGCACCAAATTTACATTGTTGGACATTAAACCACCAACACGCTTACGTGCGAACTGAAGAAAATATCGCAGCCGTATCGGCCAGTGTTGGTGATGACCGTGAATTATCGATTCGGCGCCGTTCGCAGCAATTGGGCCTCTGTTACTCCACTACGTGGAAAATTTTGCGGAAGGATTTGGGTGTGAAGCCTTATAAGATACAGCTGGTGCAAGAATTGAAGCCAAACGACCTACCACAACGCCAAATTTTTGGTGAATGGGCTCTTGAAAAGTTAGATGAAGATCCACTTTTTTATCGAAGAATTGTGTTCAGCGACGAGGCTCATTTTTGGTTGAATGCATACGTGAACAAGCAAAACTGCCGTATTTGGAGTGAAGAGCAGCCAGAAGCATTGCAAGAGTTACCAATGCATCCACAAAAAACAACCGTTTGGTGCGGATTATGGGCTGGCGGCATCATTGGGCCGTATTTCTTCAAAGATGATGCGAATCACAACGTTACTGTGAATGGTGAGCGCTACCGTGCGATGATAACAAACTTTTTTTTTGCCCAAAATGGAAGAGCTTGACTTGCATGACATGTGGTTTCAACAAGACGGTGCGACATGCCACACAGCACGCGAAACAATGGACCAATTGAGAGGCGAGTTCGGTGAACAGTTTATTTCACGCTTGGGACCAGTCAATTGGCCGCCCAGATCGTGCAATTTAACGCCTCTAGACTATTTTTTGTGGGGCTATGTTAAGGCTAATGTCTATAGCGACAAGCCCGCTTCGATTGACGCACTGGAAGCCAACATTGCCAACATTATTCGTGAGATACCGGCCGAAATGTTGGAAAGAGTATGCCAAAATTGGACTAAGCGGATGGACCATTTGAAGCGCAGCCGCGGCCAACATTTGCATGAAATAATCTTCAAACGTTAAATTATATCGACCCAACTATCGATCCAAATAAATATTTCATGCATTTTTCTGAATTTTATGTGTTTTTTTTTTTTCTTAAATTTCCGATAGTTCTTATAAAATCACCCATTATATGCATACAAATTAATTTTTCGGACAAAAATTTTGTTGATTTTATTTTTACTATAATTTTTTCTGTGCACTGGTGAATTTCTCAATTCCTTCACCTAGAAACTTCACCCTTAACGAACAAGTTCTAGAAAACTTAAACTAACACTGATCGCAAGTTATCATCAGTTATTATAATTTGTATAAATATTCTCTGAATTTGAAAATTTCTTTTAAACGTTCTTGCTAAAATCTATTGAATGTAAACTTTTCTAGGAACCATTTATAATAAATTTTTTCCAGAAATAACGAACTAACTCATAATTTAACGAGGCTAATTTTCCAAATTAATTGTTATTATCTAAAGATGCCACAAGCTTTTTTTTTTATATAAAATAAAGTAAGCAAAGTTATAAAAAAAAAATATCAGACACTAAAATCGCTGGTCAAGTCAAGTGAAAAACAGTCATAAATCAATAATCGTAAGAGAAATTGTTAATGACAAAAACAAAAACCAATGAAAAAAAAACAACAGTTTAAAACAGACAAGTCAATAACGAGATTTCAGCAACAAGCTGTTGTTATTGTTAGAAAGTTAAAAACTTTTTCTTACGTACATATTTAATTTGAAAACAATTAAATATTTTTTCAATTATTAAATTAGAAAAAAAGAAGAAAGAAAACAAACAACAAAATTGTAGCAAAACAATTCTAGACAAATGCTTTTTTAATAGACTCTGGAAATTAATAATGCAAGTACAAAATGAAGTTTAACGGCTAAAAGTTTTATGATTGTATGCCTGTTTAAGTCTAAACTAAACGCTCATAGACAAATAAATTTAACAGATAAACAATCTGATAAATGCGAAGTGCGAGAAGTAAAAATAGACTGGTTTTCACAATAACTGTTACCAATCAGTTGTAATTTTCTTAAAGTCATATGTATTTCAAATGCACTCAAACTGCTTTAACAGCATAAAAAGTATGAACGTTAAATATACAATACTTGCTTCACGAAATCAGAAGCAAATGCAATGGGTTCTTATAATAAACTATTAACTTTAAAAATAATTGAAAATTATGGTTTTTTTCTGTTTTTCTGCTGCAGTAGTTGCAGTTTAATTTATTCCGTACAATATGTTTTTAAGATGCTGTTGATTTTTATTTCATGGTTTTCTTAATCATTTTATTTTTATTTTTTTTTTTACTTGCTTTCATCTTCCGTTCTACATGATTCGTTTTCTTTTCAGTTTTTTTTTTTTATTGACCTTTCCTTGAGACGTGAGTTAGTTCAAGTGTTGGATCACGCCATTACCCTTCAATGCAAGAATAATAAATGTGCATTAAAGAGCAGGGATGCACACTTTGCAAAGAATAGCTATAAATTGTCTAACAAATAGCAATAGTTTTAGTGAAAAAATCCCTTGAGACGTACAATCTCTGCTGATTTATATGAGATTTTTCGATAAGGACAAGCAAATGCGAAAGGTTTTTTTTAATACTTTCCATTTCAACATGAAAAATGTATACATAAATACGAAAAATGAGTATAATATTAACACGCTTATATTAGTTTAACTTGTATGTTTTTTTTTGTTTGTATGTTTGCAACACTGGAAACCCGCGCCATGTGAGTGATTATTACACATGTAGGTCTATAAAACTTTTTATACAATGTTGCTGCTTTAATTCGAAAATTGGAGTTGCCGTATTACTTCCGGGGACGTGGGGGGATTTTGGAGATTCGCGAAACCGATTTTGGGAATTTCCAAAAATAAATCGGAACCAATTCGCTAGACGATTTTACATACTCGAGGCGCGTTTATGCTGTGGAACATGCATCTGAACTATAAACGGTCATTCTCTTTAGTGCGAAAATTGAAGTTGCCATATTACTTCTGAAGAACTGTAAATTCAAAAGAAAAAAAAGCTCGGAACCGCTTCACAAACCGAGTCTTAATTTTTAGAGTGATTTTAAAGCACGCTTTTTAGTTTTAAAGATTCTTTCTTTCAACGGCAGGAAATCCAAAATTAAAATCTCAAATCAATCACAATAAATAAACAGACAAACTTAAGCTCTTTTTTTTTTGCCTTTGTATTTAAATAGAAAATTAATTTTCATTTAAATTTAAGCAATTGAGTTTTTCATTCGCTATTTTAGCTTCTAACATTGATACCAATAAAAAATTGTAAATAGCTTGTTTTCCTGTCTACTGATGATTAGAGTAGCTCCTATGAAATGTCGACATATAGATAGCTGGGAAACATAGAAAACAAGCTATTTATAATTATTTAAATTTAAGTTGTATTTAAATGCAAGTTCCGTTTTTCAGTGTTAATTAAGTGCTCTTATTTATATGTGGCAAAATGTGGCAACATCACTTAAATTCCAAATTGTAAGACAAGTGTTCCATACAACAGCTGTTTCTTATTAAAAGAACGGAAACATTTCTTAGAAAATTTTTTTAATTTGTTAACGTCAAATTTTGAGCGCATTATGTTTTATAAACAGACTGCAAATGTCTATAATCGACCCGGTTTCTTCAAATTTGTTTACTACTCTTCGAATGGTTGATACATTAGGTGCAATTTCTTGACTGAAAATTATGCGACGTTTGGAAGCGGTCTTAGTCTTAAAACTTTCTAAATGTTTGTAATAAGCTTCCACAATTATAATGTGTGATTCCTTCGTAAAGCACTCTATTTTTTATAAACTTAGCAACACAATCATAACTTATTATTTTTTCGCAAAGCGCTGCATTTTTAATAACCGGAATAAACACATCTGGCAGTCAGCGTTCTCAAATCGGAACGCTTCGCAGCGTTTTTGTGCGAATAATAAGTTAGCCATTGAGCGGTACGTTTTCTAACTTTCGATGGCGGCACCATATGAAATTCAACACAACTTATTTTTCACTCGAATTGATTTTTTTAGGGGTGCCAACACATTACTGCACAAATAGCGACAAATTCAAATCGTGCGTTCTTTTTGGGACATCCCGTATATACATAGGTAAGTAAATATATATGTAAGCAAATATGTATGTAAGTATCTATGTCTTAATGTACCAGCATGTATCTAAGGAATCAATCTATGTTCATAATTTTATGCACTGCGCAAAAAGTGATAGATTTCAAGTAGCATGTCCGAACATGTAAGGCCCTTAACTGCCCTTTTTTCTGGAGTTAAGAACACGCAATCGATTACTACTTGTATGCAGTCTTGTAAATACGGGGTAGAAACATACATATGTACATGTGCACAAACATATGTACAGGCTAGGGTGATCGAGCCGTTATTAATCGACCGGTTTTTACCGTTTTTTTCTGGCTTGATTGTAACCGATTTTATTAAATGTCTATTTTCGAATATCAAATAAACCGGGGTTTTTTAACACGGTTACCGAATGTTTAATATATAAATGTTAAACTTTTATTACTTTTTTATGAGTGACAACCTAGAAGAAAGTTTGCTTCATAATTATGATATGACTAATTTGAACACATATGTACATACATATATATTGATCTTATAAAAATTCATAAATCATTAACAGTTGAGAAGAAAACGTTTTTTTTGCGATCAGTGGAACCTTTTGTGGATTTTCTTGAAGATACCTAGTTGCACATTTTGTACAAAAAAAAAATCACTAATTGTATCTTGTTAATATATAAAAACAAAGTCCTTTTTCCTTATAAATGTTTTTATAATATATCGCTCCTTTATTGCAACATAGTCATATATCAAAAAATGAGCTTTTCGAGTTAGCAATGCAGAATTATTAACAGTAATATCATTTATATTGTGCCAAAAATTTATTCAAATTGTTTTCAAAGTGTTGCCCTTAGGAGATATTTTCTAAAAAAAATTTTGCTAAGACTTGTATGGAAACTAAAAATTGTATATGCTTTTTCCTCGAAACGAGTTTTTTTGAGATATGACTACGTTGCAATAAAGGAGCGATATACTCTCTGTAGATTTGAAATGGACTCTTTTTATATAACATATACGTACATAGTTTCTTCGCTGCTCTTTTTATAAGATGGTACTTACGACACTTATCATAACACAGCTCTGAGTAGAGCTGTGCCGGGTCGTTCATTTAGGTGACCGGTCACTTTCGTTCAATTACAAAAGACTGATCCGTTCATTCATATCGTTCAATCGGTCACTTTGAACGAAAGGCACGGTGCCGACGCTACAACTTTCCGGTCATTTTTCAACACAGCTCTTTAAAATAAACAAAACAAAATGGCGAAATTAAAAGTGATAAAATTTTATTGTTTTAAAAAAGAGAAAATAATTTTAAATAAAAACCATTTAGGTGGGATCAATTTTGATTAATTTCATATTCTATTTTTGGTTTGTTTCAGATAATATAATACAAAAAAACCCCCACTATTGTTAAACAAAACAACAAAAACAAAAGAACATGACATAAAAAGAATGAAATATATTTGAACGAAAGCTATCCAAATTGCACGGCTCACCATTGAACGAAAAGTGGTCAGTTTAATGACCGGCTCATTTCGTTCAGTGAGATGATCCGTTCAATTTAACCAGTTCGTGCATGAACGACACAGCTCTAGCTCTGAGATAAATTATTATAGCACTGTAGTTTGATGTCTACACGTAATCAAATTCTTTCTGCGATTGAATTTGAAGTTCTAAGTTTTGATACTATGTTACATGTAGACGCTATCAGCTTAACCTAAATTAGCGTGTAAAGTGCTATTTATCTGTCACATACAAAATGTATTAGACAAACCCAATTAGCGCGGTGTAAACACTTTGAAACTGTAAATCTAATTTTAGCACCCTTTGAGAGAGGAAAACTTACTGTTTATCCAGTAAAGTTGACTGCAAAATAACTGTTGCTCATTTTTTTTTCGTGGGAATTAGTAATCGCACTTTCAGGTCGATTTAGCGATTTTCTTTCCATTTACGACTCTTACTCAGTGATTTTTGTCAAGCAAGTCTAGTTTATGGCACATGTTTAATTTACTCATTTCAGCGTAAAGGATTGTTGATAAAGGTGTTACTACGATAGAATTTGTTAAAGAGCTTAAAAGCGATGGCAATGAATGAGCACAATTCAGAAAATGAACAACTGTAGATCGTAGAGAAAACATTTTGGAAAGCCAAGACCTGAAGAACTAGATATATTACTTAATGTCTTGTATTAAATAAGCTCAACGAGTACGCTAAGCGAAAGGTCAAATTCAACAACAGAAAAAACTAGATATACTACAAAAAATTTGAACAGTTACTCATTTTTTCATGCTAATTAGTAATCGCACTTTCAGGTCGATTTAGCGATTTTCTTTCCATTTACGACTCTTACTCAGTGATTTTTGTCAAGCAAGTCTAGTTTATGGCACATGTTTAATTTACTCATTTCAGCGTAAAGGATTGTTGATAAAGGTGTTACTACGATAGAATTTGTTAAAGAGCTTAAAAGCGATGACAATGAATGAGTACAATTCAGAAAATGAACAACTGTAGATCGTAGAGAAAACATTTTGGAAAGCCAAGACCTGAAGAACTAGATATATTACTTAATGCCTTGTATTAAAAAAGCTCAACGAGTACGCTAAGCGAAAGGTCAAATTCAACAACAGAAAAAACTAGATATACTACAAAAAATTTGAACAGTTACTCATTTTTTCATGCTAATTAGTAATCGCACTTTCAGGTCGATTTAGCGATTTTCTTTCCATTTACGACTCTTACTCAGTGATTTTTGTCAAGCAAGTCTAGTTTATGGCACATGTTTAATTTACTCATTTCAGCGTAAAAGATTGTTGATAAAGGTGTTACCACGATAGAATTTGTTAAAGAGCTTAAAAGCGATGGCAATGAATGAGCACAATTCAGAAAATGAACAACTGTAGATCGTAGAGAAAACATTTTGGAAAGCCAAGACCTGAAGAACTAGATATATTACTTAATGTCTTGTATTAAATAAGCTCAACGAGTAGGCTAAGCGAAAGGTCAAATTCAACAACAGAAAAAACTAGATATACTACAAAAAATTTGAACAGTTACTCATTTTTTCATGATAATTAGTAATCGCACTTTCAGGTCGATTTAGCGATTTTCTTTCCATTTACGACTCTTACTCAGTGATTTTTGTCAAGCAAGTCTAGTTTATGGCACATGTTTAATTTACTCATTTCAGCGTAAAGAATTGTTGATAAAGGTGTTACTACGATAGAATTTGTTAAAGAGCTTAAAAACGATGACAATGAATGAGTACAATTCAGAAAATGAACAACTGTAGATCGTAGAGAAAACATTTTGGAAAGATCTGAAGAACTAGAAATATTACTTGTATACCTTGTATTAAATAATAAGCTCAACGAGTACGCTAAGCGAAACGTCAAATTCAATGTCAAGTTTAAGAAAAACAACAGAAAAAGCTAGATATACTACAAAATATTTGAACTGCATATTGCTTTTAAGAGATTATTCAAATAATGCCAGCAATAATACACGACCTTTTTAGTAATTTACTTTTAAATGCGTATTAAGAAATATTCTTTACCTCAATCCTATTAAGTACGTTTTGCGACTATATGTATATCAAAATCATAGATCACTCACTATGCAATACTCTCAAGCGTAATCGCGCTTGTACATTTATATCATATGTGTACTGAGTATAGGGACCACTGATCTAAATTCATGCATACGTATGTACGAGTATGTTCAATGTACAGTGGAATCAAACTCTCAGTACATTCTACTACATATTGCTCTTTTATTGCAACATAGCCATACCCCAAAAAATTGGCCTTTCGATTTAACAACGCAGAATTATTAACAGTACTACGTTTTATATTGTACCAAAAATTTATTCAAATTACTTTTAAACTGTTTCCTTTAAAAGATATTTCCTAAAAAAAAAATTCTAAGACTTGTATGGAAACTAAAAATTTGAAATGCGTTTTTCTCGACTATTTTTTTTTTATTATTTATTTTTTTTTTTATTTTGGACCAGTACTCAGGGGATGATCCCTATATATGCAGTGCATTGTACTAGAACTGGGAAAATAAGTTATGATGAGGAGGAAAGAGGGAGTAGTGTTTGTCGAGGTTTAACTTTAACAATAATAACATGAAAGACCAAAGGAAACTCTATTACAGCATTTAAAATGTTGGAGTTAAATTAGTTAAAACTGATCAGTGCCCAGTGTGTATACCTTCGACACTGTTCGGATTACCAAAATTTAGTCCAAAACGTTCCACACTACAAGGTAATGAAATGCATTGAAAATAAATTAATAATGATTACAGAGAAAACACGGACAACGGTGAAAAAGGAGAAAAAAACACATCTTGCTACCTATTCCGGTGCATTTTGGATTCATGCGAAGTTAATAATGGACATACATATACAGACAATATGGACAACGGTGAAAAAAAGAGCAGAAAAAGAAAACACGTGTACACAGCTTTCTACCTATTCCGGTGCAATTTGGTTTCATACGAATTTAAATAATGAACATACATACGGTAGTTATGACTATGTTGCAATAAAGGAGCGATATGTATATATCAGGGCTGTTCTGCAAATCACTTTTTGTGAAAGTGATTTGAAATCACAAAAAAGGTGTTCTGCACACAAAATATTTTTGATTTTTGTGATTTTAAATCGGTTAGCTAACTTGCAATCAATTTGAAATCACATCCCAATTTTTGCACGTACTTTATTATGACTTTTATAATTTATTACATTAATAAATAACTTAATGTGTTTTCTATTGATTATTTAAGTAAAATCATTTATTTTATGCGAAATAATTCACTAAATTAAGAAAAAACTAGATACACTTATTTTGTTGCAAGATTTGTTGTATTATTTTGTGATTTGGTTTATTGGTTTATTTTATTTTAACTTCTATACTCGTTAGAAGAAATTAACCTTATTTTGCAAATAATACCGCGAATAAAAAAATTCAACCTGAAAGTAAGAATATCAATAAATTGAATCAAAAAACAGCTGTTTTTTTGTGTTTCAGAAGAGTAGAAATCACATGGAAAGTCACGAAAAATTGTGATTTGCAGAACAGGCACAAATCACATTTGTGCTTTTGAAACGGCATGTGCTTTGAAATCATGTGATTTTTAGAACAGGCCTGTATATTGCATCTTTTCATATGTTTAACGAAAAACATAGATTTATTGCTAATTATTTGATTAAAAAACCAGTTAAACAGATTTTTTTTTTTAATGTTTGCCTAAAGCCGGGATTTTTTAAATTGCCACTATTCGAGTTATTCGAAAACCGGTTTTAGAAAAAAGTCGGATAATCGATCACCCTAATGCAGACATTAGTTTGTACATACATACATACATACACACATAAGTAGCACATTCTTTTCAATTTATGATTTGTGTTACATTATTTGTGTTTCTGTCACAAATTAGTATAATAATAGAAAAGAACAGTAAAAAGGACTAACAAATATTGCTAAGAAGCCATAAAAAAGCATAATAAATATGTATATACTCAGATATGTAAGTATGGTATACACAAAATTTTCCAAATCGCAAATTTTAAATTGGATGAAAAACGAATCTATATTTTGATAAATCATTGCATAGTATTTGCTTTATTTATTCCCTTCCTCTTCGACATAAGGATAACTGCTTTTGGCGTATTTCAAATGAGGTTACTTTACATTCTATAGTATAGAAGTGCACCAGTACCTTGTCATTATAAACTCGATTGAAAAGCTATGAGATGAATTTTAATTGTGCGTTTACAGGACACCAATGAGTGATACCCAATATTCGGAGTGCATTTCATTAACATTTTCTAGTCATATTACTCATTCGTTTTTTGTAAACTGCACATAAGTTTTTCAGCAGTTTTATTTGCAGAGCATTCTGATCTAATCATTGCCGAGGTCCCCGCTCATAAGGCTCAAAGTTTCTAGCTGAGGTTGAAATCGAAATTGATGCAAGAAAACTCACAGAACTTCGATTCCACAATACAAATGTCTTTCGACGAAAGTACATAGCTGCCTTAGTGGGGAAGCGCCGGAGTGAGCTTCCCCACTCCGTACTTCCGTACACCTATACACACACCCTAATTTTTGGACCGCATAGAGAACTGCTTTGTAAGTAATGATCATACAAAATTTTTAGGTAAGCATATTGTTTCTGATTCGAGAACGTCATGTACAAGAAATTGTCACCGGAATGCGCCTGGTAATCAACACACGGTCAGTGAAGAGCCGTTGGCAACTAAACCTGTGCTATTGATCGCTATTATCATATTCTAATTCAGTTTAACAAACCAAGAGAGTTTATAGCAGCATTTCTTAAATTTAGCTTTGTGCAGGAAACTGCACTACCGCCAGATCGATAGTGCCGTGCCGTTAAGTTATTACTAAGACGGCATTCTCCGGCTTTCTAATTGGATTCAAATACTGTATCTAATTAGATTTAAAAATTCGATGTCATTGAAAATGTTGCTACTTTTGCAAAGATGCACGCTTTGTTAAGGTAATTTAACAAACGCCAGAAAAGGAAAACATTTAGCCCACTGTAGCATGAATGTTTAATATTTTAGATAAATTTTCAACTGATTGAAAAAATAAGTTTTTTTTCACTTCCTAATTAATATAATGATGTGTGAGTGTGTGTTTAAGTGTTGGTTTTATTTTTCGTACTTTGATTTACCTACAAAAACAGGTTACTGTCTCCTCAACATCCAACGGCAAGGAAATTTGAGTAGCTGTCGTTGCTGTTGTTGTTGAGTTATGGTTATGAGTTGCAGTATTGCGAGGCACAGCACGACCAGGAACATGACGTGAAGCATGCAAAAATGTAGCAGCAAACGAATTTGATGTTTGATTTGTTGCCGTGGAAGACGCAGAAGGAGTTTGTGGCGTTGATTCGGCCTCGGCCAAAGGAACTTGAGAGTAACGAACTAAAATGGCGCGACTGACGCGATTACTTCCGGTTAAATTTGATATGGCCCAATTCATAATGAATGTTTAAGCCTACTTTTAGTTTTATACAATATATGTAGACTGCTAGTGGGCCACACAAAAAATCACAAACGGCAACAGCCACATAAATATCTAGTAAATTTTTTTTTTTTTTGAGATATATTTTATAAATGATATTAAACTTTTTTGTTTAAGAAAATTTGTTGGGCTTTTAATTTATTTTTGCTTATAAGTAATTTACTATTTTGCAACACAACCACCATGTACTACTGCCAAGGAATGTCAAATTGAAACTGAAGCCTTGTGAATGACTCGAAATTGTTAAAGAACATACACTTAAAGCAAAAAACAAAAACAAATAAACATCATAGTCATTAGTGGCAGCAGCATGGATTGATGGTAATAAGGTGTACGTAAAAACATGTTCATGCACACTCCTGATATGTTTAAGAAAATAGAAAAATATTGCAAAACACCACCTTCACCTCCACCGCCAGTCAACATTCTGAAACAGCCCAAAAAGATTCTACACATACGAGTCCGTCAGTCAGTCACTCACTCAGGCTTTGGCAAAGAGCTGAGGTGTTAACGAAGGTGTTATTTGGTAGAAAAAAGGCACTCACGTTTAAGCATGTATGCTAATAATTAAAGCCATGTTCAAAGTAAACTCATACACACACACACACGCATACGACATTTTTAGGGTTTCCGTATGTTGAAAGCGGAAGTGCTCAGTATTCCGGAAATATTAATTTATTGCAGTTACATTTCTTCCTTTCTTTCTTTTTTTTTTGGCACTTGAAAGGAAGTTAATAAAGGTCTAAATAATAAATATGAAATGAAAACTTAATGCAAATGTCATCGCATCCATCTGGGAGTAGTATTTTTTATTGGAGCAGAAAAATCAAAAAAAATCTTTAAAAACTATTTGTTTAGAAAAGTCAACATATTAACAATCCTTGTTTAAATAATAACTGCCTTATTTATAAACTTTTTCAAATTTATTAAGCTGTTACTCGTATCGCATTGATTTCCATACAAAATTTGTGTAATAAGAGCTTAACAAACATAAAAAAAAAATTATAAATAAGACCGTAAAGCTTTATCTGCCTATATTACAGGAGGATTAGCTTTAGGCTGCGAAATGTATATAACATCACGCAGGTGGAAATCGTGGCTATAATGAGAACAGCTAACTGGTTGAGATACCAGGGGAGAATATCCCAATTTGGGCAGATAGTAAAGCTGCGTTGAATAAACAGCGCGTGGGGGGGGGGGGGGGTCTATACGACGTCCATATTGGCTGGTTAAAACCGGATATCTCTAAATGTGATCAGAATCTATTTGCGACATCTGATGGTACACCAATTCCCCAGAGCGAAGTAATTGATGGTGCACCAGCTTGGCTTGTAAGGCTAACACTACTCGCAGCTCTTTGTCATATGTGTGTAGTTATATGAGCGAAACCTTTGCTGAAGAGCTCGGCCGTTTTTATCCCTCCTATACGCAATTCCGCAGACAGCCAATGGAAAACAAGGCTTCACGACTTAGTAACCGACAAGAAGTCTGTGAAAAGTATCAGTCTTTAGCCAACTCACTGTCTATACATTAATATTACATTAATCATACTTCAATACTTTAAAGGTATCTGTTGCAGGACAACAGCCCCTCGGAGAGTATAATTAGCTCTCCAAAAACCGGCATACACCATACGAGTAATTATCTAGAAAGACTACAAAATCCTCCCTGCGATTATAGGTTTAAACAACGTTCTAGGCGAGTGGCAGGCACCCCAACCTTGGCCCGCGTCGGGAGGTTCTGCAAAGCAGCACCTCTCGAGAGCTTTGCTGATCCTTGTTCTGCCAATTAGCTCTTGAACAACACAACACAACCTAAATCATACTTTCTTTGCCTCATAAACAAGGGGGCCCTGATTAGGCGTACACACAGGCAAAGGCTGCTCACCGGAGGATCGAAGTGAGTTAGCGAGACATTTGATACCGGCTATTTTCCGGGTACACTATTACAGTAAAATGCTAAAACTGGACAAGAACAACAAACGGATATAGATGGGATGGCAGGGATTGCACTTAAGAGCTGCAAAATTCAGGTAAGCCGACAACTTTTAGGGACTGCACAGGACTGATGGCCTAGTGACATAAACTGTCGAATATCTAGACTTACATAACCCAGGTATGATTATAGAAGGACTACTTTCCTTAGAAGTCTGCACCGTAAGAGATTGAGCATTACGATGTTGGTTTTAATAGATAAATAATCTCTATAGAATTTGTAGGGATGAGAAAGAGTAAGAGAGTTTTGAACACTTCCTCTGTTGCTATCCATGGCTTTGTATCTATGCAGACCGGTGCTGCATGATTTGAGTGAAATATAGGAATGCGATATAGGCGGATTAAACTCTTTTACCTATTCAATTCTAACCTAAGCTATTAGAATCGCTTTATATTCTTATTAATGGCTCCAAGTGGGCATAGTTAGCTCTGGAGAATCAGTGCAAAAATTAACTTCAAGGCTAGTCGGAGCAAATAATTGTATGTATATTATTAAACAAAGTGTTTTGAAGACCAATCGATCAATGAAATTTTGTAGAAAATAGGGTAAATAGCTGCCCGACAAAGACCAAATCAAACATTTGATATAAAATGACGTTATAATTTGATATCAAACATAGTTTTAAAACAATAAAAATTATAAATAGCTTGTTTTCTATGTTTCCCAGCTATCTATATGTCGACATTTCATAGGAACTACCCTAATCATCAGTAGACTTTGGAAACTTTTGAAAGATATTCTCAAACATTCAACTTTATATCCCAACAATATAAATAAATTATTGAGAATTTAAAAGAAAAATGCTCTAATAATACCTGTCAAAACACAAAAAGACAAGCTTTTTCATTTATACACGTCTCTATCATTTCTTTACACCTTTTAATTTTTATTGGTATAAATGGTAGAAGCTAAAAATAGCGAATAAAAAACTTAATTATAGTTTTAA
This sequence comes from Thecocarcelia acutangulata, assembly GCA_914767995.1. Lineage (NCBI taxonomy): Eukaryota > Metazoa > Arthropoda > Insecta > Diptera > Tachinidae > Thecocarcelia > Thecocarcelia acutangulata. The sequence goes on along the minus strand of OU612096.1, from coordinate 118,766,461 downwards.
AACCTTTTTCAATGGTTTGATTTTAACATTTGAATTTAAATCAAAAATCATTTGATGCTCAATGTTTTATCAATTTGATTTTGAATCATAAATTAATCATAAAACAAACATGTCAGCAATTACTGCAAAAAATATCAATACCTTAAATTTACATTTTTAAAAAAATAATTTAAAAAAAAAATAAGAATTTCCGAAAAATTAATAAATGTGATTTGTTTGTGACAATATTTAATTAAATGCCAGCAAAAATTAATTTTAATAAGTTAAAACGCATGAAATAAAACATGAAAATGTGAAATAAAAAGAAATAATGATACTTCGTCCTTTCAAGAATTTCAAGACTAAGAAAAATAATAATAATAATAATAATAATAATAATAATAATAATAATAATAATAATAATAATAATAATAATAATAATAATAATAATAATAATAATAATAATAATAATAATAATAATAATAATAATAATAATAATAATAATAATAATAATAATAATAATAATAATAATAATAATAATAATAATAATAATAATATCCAAAAAAAAAAAATTAATTTGCAAACCAAAAACTAGTTTTTAGTTGTATTACACTTCACAATCCACATTTGAAAAATATTTGAAAATTACATTTGAAACCAAGTTGAGAATAAATGAATTTCTCAATTTGAAAATATTTTCCTCTTTTTGTTGAGAATGCTATGTTTTTCAATTTGAATTCAAATCAGTATCAAACGTTTGTCGTTTGAGAAAACGTTTAATTTCAAATCATTCTCAATTTGAAATCAAACCTTAGTGTTTGTTGGGTGGATAACGACTATACTAAATCTCCAATTGTATCTACAGTGGCTCTCAGCTTATTTCAACCAGCCTTTTTTTTTTAAGTAAAATCCACATAATTTCCAAACGAAATATGTTATTGCAAAAATTTAAATGAGAGTTTGTTAAATATGTGGCAAGCAAAAATAAAAGTATTTTTTTCCAGTCTTAAGCTTAAACAATTTAACAATTTTAAAAACTTACAAAATAAAAACAAAAAACATAGTCACAGCTTATTTCAACCAGCTACTTTTCAAATCGGTTTAATTGGCATCACTTTTCGGGTAACGGTAAATTTCCAAGCAAATTTTTGTTTTAGTTATGTTTCCAATTTTTTATGTAAGCTTTTTGTTAAATTTTGGCAGTTAGTTGAGCAGGTCACGAATTTTTAAAATAATGGGGCGACGCACTACAATTATTCAACATTACAAAAACGGGCATTCGCGCCGAAAAATTGCCGAAATGGTTTGTCTGAGTGATTCGACAGTACAGAGCATAATTTATCGGTTCAGACATGAAAATAGAGTTCTCGATAAGGGAAGAAAAGCTCCAAACAAAATTTTCAATGAAGCAGATGAGCGCTACATAGTAAGAAAAATAAAGAAAAACCCGAAGCTATCTGCCCCAAAACTGGTTGTAGAAGTTAAAAATGAATTAAATAAAAATTGTAGTGCAGAAACAATTCGCCGAGTACTGCGCAACCATGATTTTAATGGTAGAGTTGCCCGCAAAAAACCTTTTATTAATAAAAAAATCAAGCAGCACGCCTAAAATTCGCCAAGGAACACATTACCAAAGACTCAAGTTTTTGGGAACATGTGATTTTTGCGGATGAGTCCAAATTTAACATTTTTGGCTCTGATGGTCAAATTTACGTGTGGCGTAAGCCAAATACAGAGCTACAAAATAAAAACTTAAAACCGACAGTTAAACACGGTGGCGGTAGTGTCATGGTATGGGCTTGCATGTCATCAAATGGGGTTGGGAACTTGCAGTTTATTGAAAATACAATGGACAAAAATGTATACCTTGACATCTTGAAAGCCAATCTATTGCAAAGTGCCGAAAAACTGGGTGTAAGAGATGAGTTTCGCTTCTACCAGGACAACGACCCGAAACATAAATCAGGTATTGTCCAGACTTGGCTCATTTGGAACTGTCCCCACTTAATGCAACCGCCAGCCCAATCACCTGATCTAAATGTAATTGAAAATTTATGGGCAATTTTAGATCAAAACGTCCGCCAACACCAGATTTCAAATCGGAATGACCTGATAGCAGCGCTAAAAGACGAATGGGCAAAAATAACTCCTGAAACCACACGCAAGTTAGTGGATTCTATGCAAAGCAGACTGAAAGCTGTAATTGATCAAAAGGGAGGTCATACTAGATTTTGAAATTACAAAAAAAATTAAAAAATTAATAGTTGAAGTCACTGGTTGAAATAAGCTGTGTCCCCTGAAGTACCTGTTTTTTTAATTTTTAGTTTTTAAGTTTTTAAAAATGTGAATTTCAGACCTAATAAAAGCTTTACTTTTCATATAAACAAAATTTATATTAAACCCAATTTAAATTTTTCCAATACGATCTTTTGTTTAGAACTTACGTAAGCTTTATTGTTTTTAACCAGGATGGTTGAAATAAGCTGTGATGCACTGTATATAACTGTGATGCATAAATCAAACTCAATTTGGCCGCTTAAATAAGTAACGTTGCGCTCCACTTTTCTGGACATTGCGAAAGAAAAAACTAAAACCCCTATAAAACAACACTCGTATATAAATACATATAACAATTACAATAAAGCTAATAATAGCTAAAAAAAAAAAAAGAAATACATAAACACGTGTGTAGGAGAAATAAAACAACGAATTGCAAGGAAATAGAAGAAAGCATAACACAACACACTTTGGCAAGGCCAAAGAAGGTGGCACTGACGTTAGAAATGATGATGATGATGATGATGTTTTAGCAAGACCTGTCACTGTTGCTGTCAATATTTAAATAATTACTCATTCTCCAACTCACAGCACATGCAACTATGTACTCTATACAATATTAACGTCTATTTAATGAATCTTTAAATAGTTCTGGTTCCCTACCCAATACCCCACAATTAAAGAGATGCAGACTTTAGAGCCTTCATTAATCATATTTTACACATCCCAGGAAAATTGATGATTTGGCTTTGCTTAAATTTGTGTAACATATGTAAATTAATTGAAGTCAACTGTATTATTAGAATTTTCGTGAACTTGGCAGCAGCACAGACATAATTATCATCATCATCATCATTATTACTACTATTACTGTCAATATCAGCGTCATCTGCCAGCAGTATTAGTAGCTCTACCGCATTCAACGCCATAAAACTAATATTGTTAAACCGTAATTTAATTAAATGTAGGTTTTATTGCTGCAATGTTCGTAAATAGCGCTCGTGCAAAATGTATTTCTTTCAGCTTTTTATTGTCGACTTTAATGTTTTCTTGCCGCTCAAGTGCAGCTGAAGGCAAAAAAAAAAAAAAAAAAAAAGAATGTGAATAGAAAATAAACTGAACATTTCAAATATTAAGAAATCAGTTTAGAAAATACGTTTTTTTTTTCTTTATGAAAAGCGCGAGAATATTAAATTTGCAAAAATATAAAGAATAAAAGTAAATATCGTGCTAAATACGTCAAGACTTTAGTAACGTTTATAGAGTATTATAGAGTATGAGAATTTGTATTTGAAACTACTACTATAGAAATTAAATTTACTGCAGCTGTTATTAACTTTATAAGTACATACAATACGTAGCAATTTTGGGATGTACTCGTACACTTATGACAAAAATTTTCACAGAAAAGAAATAAATATTTGGCATTTTGTAACACAACTTTGACATACCTCATACTCATTAAACTGTTATGCCATACAATGCCAAACTGCTGACAAGTAAGGTTGTTCTCTTGGAGAAAAAAGTGATGCCAATGCAACGGATTGACACTTTTCACAAGCCAGTACGGCTAAGCGGGATATATAAAAACATGAATTGTACGATTTTTTCATAAAAAATTAAAAAAAAAAAAACAGTCCCCCTTTAGTGTATTCAATTATTTTTTCCTGTCCTCTTTGATCAAGAGTTATTGATCGCGGCAATTATTGTTATAATTAAAAAATAAACATATTTATTGGCTTGAGCCAGGATTGAACTTGAGCCAGACGAATGATACCATCATATAATAAAGGGTGGTTAAATTTCAAGGGCCGATGTTGATTTTGAATAAAACACAAATGGCCTTATTCATAAAAAATATTTTATGTTTATTAAACTGTTATTTGACAAGTTTCTATGGGAAATTTGTCAAATAACTGTTTAATAAACATACAATATTTTTTATGAATACGGCCGAAACTATTTAGGAAATTATTGTAATTTTATTTTATTATGATATATTGGTATTACTCAATTATGTATGGAACAAAATATCGGCCAAATGGGCGCCGCGACCACGGCGGCACACCTCCATCCGATGATCCAAATTTTCGATGACCCTGAGGCATAATGGAGGTTCTATGCCGTTAATGTGCTGAATTATCTCATCCTTTAGCTGTTGAATTGCTGCTGCCTTATCGACGTACACCTTTTCTTTCAAATAACCCCAAAGAAAAAAGTCCAACGGTGATCTTGGCGGCCAATTGACATCGCCATTACGTGAGATAACACGGCCATTGAATTTGTTGCGCAAAAGAGCAATTGTTTCGTTAGCTGTGTGGCAAGTGGCACCGTCCTGCTGAAACCACATATCGTCTACATCCATATCTTCCAATTCGGGCCATAAAAAGTTCGTTATAATCTCACGATAGGGAACACCATTCACAGTAACTGCCTGACCGGCCTCATTTTGGAAAAAATACGGCCCGATGATGCCGCCAGCACATAAACCGCACCAAACAGTCACTCTTTGTGGGTGCATTGGTTTTTCGACAGTCACTTTTGGATTCTCATTCGCCCAAATGCGGCAATTCTGTTTATTGACGAATCCACTGAGGTGAAAATGTGCCTCATCACTGAAGATGATTTTCTTCGAAAATTGATCATCATTTTCATAATAAGTCTGGATAACTTTAACACGTTGTTGGATTGTGTATCTCTCCATGGTTCAAATTGAGTAAGTCTAAAATAGAGAAATGTCAAATAAAATTCGGAAAAAAACTTGGCGTTTAGGTGTGGTTCACATTCAACATCGGCCCTTGAAACTTAACCACCCGATATTAGAAATATTAAAATAAAGTCCCTTTATTATTTTAAGGGAAAGATGGGAAGTACTGGATATACAAGGTGGCACAAAAGTAATCCTCCTATCAGAAAATGCTATAAATTTTGCGTTTGGCCCCTAATGTCAGTTCTGTTTTGACATTTGTGTAGTAAACACATGCGAAATACACGTTAATAAACAATGTTACGCTACACTGCTCCAAGACGCGGAATATTGGTGACTATTTATTTGACCTCAAGAGGAAGATCAAATAATCATGAGTGATGAGGCCCATTTCCATCTTAGCCGGTACGTAAATAAGCAAAATTTATGCTTCTGGGGCACTAAAAAGCCGCGTGTAACCCACGCGGGAGTCATTACACCCGTTCAAAGCCACTGTATGGTGTGCTGTTTTCGCTGGAGGAGTCATCGGGCCAAACGGTTACTGTGAATGGCGAGCGCTACAGAGCAATGATCAACGAGTTCTTTTTGCCGCAACTTGATGAATTGGGATTGGAAAACATGTGATTCCTACAGGACGGTGCTACGGCACACACTGCACGTGCCACAACCGATATGCTGAAGGATGCATTTCCCGCGTGCCTAATCTCCCGTTTTGGCGATTTGCACTGGCCAGCAAGATCGCCTGATTTGACCGCTGCAGACTTCTTTTTGTGGGGCTTTTTGAAGTCGCCTATTTATGTCAACAAATCTTAGACTCTTGCGGCTCTTAAAGACAATATTCAAGAATGTGCGGACCTACCGCCGAAAGTTTTGGCCAATGTGATGGAAAATGCTATAAAAAGGGCTCAAATGAGAATCAACTGTGGCGGCGGCCATTTACATGACATCATATTCTCCACTTGATGTACAAAAATTAAAAGATCACATAAAAATAGTCCACAAGAAGAATCAAAGTTTTTCTTTTTTTTTTTTTTAATTACAGCCAAAAAAAACTATGGCAGGTTATTTTTGCGCCATACTGTATATTATGATATAAATAAGAGAAAAATGTTGCTTGCGTTATTTAAAACAAATAATATTAACTGAACATATTTTTGTTAAACTGATGGCTGCTCGTTCTGTGATTGATATTCACATCCTTTAAATGTTTTTTTAGCTCTTTTAACACATTCGCATAGACCTTAGGAAAGTTCACAAACCTTTATACCGAACTCCCTTGACTTTGTTTTCATAAAACGCAGTTTTTCTTACTTAATTATATTACTCACTTGAATTATTTCTTTAGTAGATTAAACAGATTAAAAGTTTCAATTAAAAAAAAAGTAAGTTTCTACATATTCAAGTATTAAATATTATTTCTTTTTGTTTTGCTGCTTTTGCCATAAATTTTTATTGTTTTTCTTTTCATTTCTTTCTTTTTCGCTTTGCTCTTTCATATCAGGTCGTTGAAGAAAAAATCAATTATAAGAAAAGTTTAAATAAATAATTTCAATTTCGAAAATGTAAAGCAAGCAAAGAACAACTTATTGAACACTAACAAGAGGCTTTATCCTTAGATTTATTTCACTCTTCCCATTTGTGCAATCGTAAATCGATAACAACTACAGGCACTCGTAATTAAACTTTGCAATATAAAATGAATAGTAAATAAGGATTATTAATAAAACTTATGTTCAAGGTTATACATCTTTTATTTGGCATATACGAGTACACTTCAATCTAAAGGGGCTTTCATTAAGGATTTCTTAACTTAAACTTAAATACAGGGTGGCTGATCAATTTTGCTACATTAAGAAGCACAAATAACTTTCTGTAAAGTTTATGTTATTTATTTCTTAGAAATTCTTTGGAAAAATAATACGTTATTATAAAGTAATTCATTAAGTTTTGAAAATAATTGAATTCAAATGGCCTCCACCCTCGTTGACACATGCAAGACATCTTATCAAAAAGTTAGTCATTATTGATTGGAGTGTTGCAGCGGGAACTGTCTCAATTACCGATCGAATGGATTGCTTTAAATCATCCAAATTTGTTGGGTTTTTTTTTGTAAGCTTCTTGTTTTCAATGAGTGAGTTCAGGAGACTTGGGTGGCCAACGGCATGTGGAGTATCTTGAAATAAGTTTATTGGGAAATTTTTGCCTCAATTCTGTCATAACAGGCGTGGCTATGTGACAAGTTGCCCCATCTTGTTGAAACCAAACAGTGTTGAAAGGTATTCTCTTTCGGCGTAATTCTGGAAAGAAAAACTCTTTAAATAACGGTCTCCATTGACCGTAACAGTAAGACCGTTTTCTTCGAAAAAGTAAGGCCCGACAATGAACCTTGAAGAGACTGCACACCACACTGCGATGCAAAGTGTATATAATTCCATCTAATGTAGTACCTATAGGTTAAAATTACTCCATATTCGACAATTTTGTTTGTTAACATTGCCGTTTAAACCAAAATGTGCCTCGTCAGACATAAAAATGCAGTTCAAGACGTTTTCATGCTCTGACACCATTTGAATGATCTTCTCACAAAATTCCAAGCGAATCGGGAAGTCTCTAGGGTACAGTTTGTTTGTTAATTGAATCTTATAAGGAAATAAGTTTAATGGTGTTTTCTTTTCTGATAAAAACGTGGTTCAACACGTTCTTTTCTAAAAAAATTTGATACACTATTAAAGGGTATCATGTTCTTTTCAAAAAATGTTGCACTTAAAACTGGCAAAACATGTAGCATGTCCTACACTGTACTTCGAGTAAGGTGGAGTTACTGCCCTTTTTTACATCATTGTTTCATACGTGTTTATGCAAATATGAAATTTTTTTGTTATTGTAGATGAGTAAACGGTGCTGCTGAAGATAGCTTTTATAAGATAAAAATAGTGATTAAAACGTTGGTATGTTAAAAGTAGTCATGATATATTTGGAACGCTAAGTGTACATTATTATTAAATGGCACTTTGTCAGCATTTTTTGTTCTTTTGTGCTAATAACACTTGTACAACTTTTTAAGGGTGATGGTGATCGGAAAAAAATGATAAACATTTAAAAGGCAGTATTTTTTATCAGAAAAGAAAACACCATAAGTCTTGGAGCAAAATTGTCTGCAGTGGCTGTCTGTTGACACCCATTTGAGCAGATAAGCTCCTTGTCGAAACTCTAGGATTGGATTGTATGGCAGCAGCTATAGCAGCGATAGTTTCCTGCATCCGAATTGGGGGATTTCGATGATAATTCCTTTTTGCGATTGTGCCACGTTCAGCAAAATTCTTCATTATAGTCCATCTGCTAGGAGGAGTACCGCCATTATATTATATATTATGTTTGGACAGAAACAACGGAATCTAAAGCGTGAAAACGTTGCACTATCCAAATTCTTGTTTTATTGTATCATTTCTCAATTTTAGTAAAATTTACAGATCAATCTATAAAACACAATATAAATGGAACAGGTTAGTTAAACAGAAAATAAGTTATTACGTTTTTTTGTGTGTGTGTGTAAAACATCATCGAGATGTTTCGCTGCCATGAAAGATCGCCTATGTAAATGAACCTGTCTTCCACTATTTATAGGATTATGCTAAAATTTTGTTGAAATACTAGCCGGTTTTAGTGAAAAGCATAAAAATCGCCTGAATATTTTTGTTTGCTTCAAAGCGGCAAAAATTTCACATAAGGAAAATATGCGTCAATGCGAATTAGAATCGAACGTGATGATATTGATTCGTTATCAGTTAAATCTTTGCACCTGTTGGTAGTCTGCCCATAATTGTTTCTAAGTGGCCCATTTTCCCTTTAAATACAACTGGTCGTAAACTTTTGTCCATTACTGTTAACTTGTTTAGATAAATTTTATCTGCAGAACAATAAAAACCCAGAATGAATAACTGAATGAATATTGTACGGCAGTCATAAATTTTTAATAAAACTCTATGACAACAAAATGGAAAAATGCTAAAAAGAAAACTAAGAACAAAAATAAAAAAAAGGAATATTTAAAGAAGATGAAGGCTTTAGCAAAAACGAACTTAGAAGGTTGACATGCTAAGTATTTCATTTTCATTTCTATAACAGAAAACGTTCAGCATTTGCAAAGTTGAAAATCAATAATATGTGGATGGAATTGTGCAAAAAGGTCTAACCCCCGCTGCACAAGAAAAGCCAGCACACGAGATTCTCTTCTTGTTTCATGACCTCCTCCAACCAACTGTACCCTCTCAACCTCTTTAAATAGATAACATTTAAATGTATAAAAGGAAAAATACCAACCAAAAGAAAAAATATATGCAAACAAATGCTTCATTGCCTTTCCCTGGTTTAAGCAAATAAAACTAGTGGTTTCAAAAAGAAATAGAAATGCAGACAGAACTTTATTACACTTGTACGCAAAAGTAATGTTGCAGTCAAAATACGGGTTTACACTGTACGTGCTCGTTTGTTGTACTTACGCAGAGGCAGCTGGGACTGGAGTTTGAGGCAGAAGATGATGCTGCTGGTGGCAACGAAATGCAAAAACGACAAGGAGGTATTTGTAAAACAAGAAAAGCTTAGTTCATGTTTGTTTGACGTTGATGAGATGCAGCTCTGACATGTGACACATTTCGCACTTAGTTAGTAATTATTAGTTTTTATACAGTTTTTTTTTTTTCGTTTTTCATTTGTATTTTAATTTTTACTGCACATTTTTATTTACAGTCAAATAATTTAGTTTGTTTACATAGGAATTTTATAGGGGTTAGTTAGTTTATTTCTGTGAATATAAGATTGGCAAAAAGGTTGAAGATGAAGGCTATACTTTTAATTAAATTTTGCTCCAAAGTAATAAAGATTATTCGCTTATCCAAAATGCTAAAGCTTTCTTAAAGAGATCACAATTTAGGGAAAACCCGGCAAGTTTTTACATGTGCAAGGCAATTGCTAAAGGTTAACGTAACAGCTAACGTAACTACATTGAATTAACCTGGATTCTATTTATTATAACTTTTTCTGAATATAATGTAATACTTTTGTTTCTCTTTTGTAATCTGTTTGTTATGTTGTAGGTTTAAAATGAAATTTATTTTTTTTTCTTTCTTGCACAGCTGTCATCTCTTTAAAACTTTTTTTTTTTTTTTTTTAATTTAAGCAACAAAATTAGAAGAAGTTTATTTTATCCTTCACATTAATTAACAGCCAGTTTACCAATCTCGACAGCGTGCTTGCGTTCGCAATCTAAGCGAAAGAAAATTTATTTGGTTTCGTCTATATTTTTTCTATGCGAATGAAGTGTCAAATTTCAATCAAAATACAAAAGAATATGCGAACGAATAATAGTGAGATAAGCAAAACCAAATTGATTCGGATGTGAGCGACTTTCATTCACATTCATTTTCGTTCGAAATTGTTAAACTGGCTGTAAATTTTTCAAAACTAAAAAACTGGTTACTCTACGTAAAGTAATTGATTAAATTTGATATTTAATTATTTTTTATTTATTTTTTTTTATTTATTTATTTCAGTTCTCTTAATCGAGCCAATGGGGCTATATTTGATTAAATAGCTAGTTCATGAGGATAATAAATACAATTTCAATAGTTTAACTCCATATCTATATAACTTATATAACTTTGAGTTATTATTATACTCTTATACATTAGGTTATCTATATTACAACTATACATTGGGTTATCTATATCACAATTTTAAATATTATAAATTCCATTAAATTTAAATATGTAAATTTAATCCTTGAAGCCGAGAATTAACATCTTTATTATACAATTCTCTATGCTCCTGCATAATCATCAAACAATTTTCTTTTGAAACATGGCATTGTAGATTCAAAACTTCTAAGGTTTGTGGGAAGTTGGTTATAAAGCCTGCACACTCTTACTAAGAATGATCTTTCGAATACAGAATTATTTATCTTAGGCAATATTAACTGAGGGTTCCGTGTTGATCTTGAAAATCGAAACACCCCCTTATTTGATCTTGATTAAGTAAATATTTCTTATTTTTGCAGCTAAAGATCGTTTTATTTTATATAAAAAATTCAACAGTATTTATTTTCAATATTTCGATAACAATTTGTTATAAAAACTGTCGAATTTTTCATATAAAATAAAACGATTTTTAGCTGCAAAAATAAAAAATATGTAATTTATTAAAAATTAAAAAAAAAATTATAACGACATTGATAATACTTTAGAAAATTAATTACTTTTAAGCAAACTTTATAAAATAAAAATTTTCTCCCTGAGCTGCCAGATTTCGCGATAAATCGTCATTTTGACGATTTCTGTTCTCGAATTTAGTAAAATGACGAATGGATGATTTTTGTCTTAAAAATTACGATTTTTGTATTACGAAAAACAACATTCAATTTTTTGTAGGTATATCTAAAAAAAATTTGTTTAAGACCAACAAAACTGAAAAATTATGCATAAAGTGATATAAATAAAGAGCAGTGTAGTAATAATGTAAGAAACTTAATAATGTAACTTGTGTAAATTTTTAAATTGAATTGTATAATCAATTTTCGAAGATATTTGATTTGGGGAAAAAAATCCTTATAATATTGTCAATAAAATTAGCTACTCAACTTCAGAAATTCTTCAGGAATTTCCCGATTTTACAAATAAATATGGAAACCAAGATGTGGATTGCGATTATCGAGAGTAATTTTTTGTAGATTTTGTAGCAACAAATTTATGCAGTTTTTGCACAAATAGAAAAAATATGAATTGAAATGCAAGTGTTTCCAATACATATATATAGTTAATAGGCAAGCTTGTATTTTAAAATCCCTTTTATAGCCGTACTACTGCAACGATTTAGAAAAATTATGTATTCTTTCTGCACACAAGTGAATGACTTGTTTAATTCCATTTTGATCGCTTCAGTATTTTAGGAGTAATACGACTGCTAACTTGTTACTAACGCTAAGAAATAAAATATGTGTATGTGTTTGCTTGAAATTAAGTAAAAACATATATGTCGGTTTTCACAGTTTTATTGGTTTCAACATTGGATTTTATAAATGAGTGCATTATTTAAAAGCGAAAAAAAAGAATGCGATCGATTGCATCGACCGGTGATTCCCACTAGTATTATAAATTATTCCAAAGTACAGTGACATTCTGCAACGTATACCTAATAATATTCAGCCATAAAGGTTTGTTTAAATAAGAAAATATATAAAACTCTTTAGAAAATGAAACAATTGAGGGCATTTTTTATTATAAAGACTAATTAAAATTAAATCCTCTTGATTGATATTGCAATTAAACCCAATTTGTTGGAATTATTCAATTCAGATAGTTATGCCTAAAACTTTCAAAAAAATTTATGTATCAAACGTATGTATGTGTAATTCTTTAAAAACGAAATTCTTTAATAAATTTAGATAAAGTTTTTCGAATGTGCAGCTTTCATTAAAAATCTGTTATATTTGATATTAAATTATTTGATCTTGTTTAAATAAATATTTCTTATTTTTGCAGCTAAAAATCGTTTTTTATTTTTTATAGAAAATAAAAAACGATCTTTAGCTGCAAAAATAAGAAATATTTAATCTGTTATATTTTTTTAAATATAAATTTAAAATATAATAAAAATTTTGTTGTTTTACTGGTCTGATATTTTTTTTACGATATTTCAAGACTAAAATGACGATATTTTTAAAATTCTTGAATAAAGTTACACAAATTAGTGGAAATGTGCAACTTGCAGTAAAAATCTGTTATATTTTTAAATATAAATTTAAAATATAATAAAAATTTGGTTGTTTTACATGTCCAATATTTTTTTTACGATATTTCGAAACTAAAATGACGATATTTTTAAACTTCTTGAATAAAGTTACACAAATTAGTGCAAATGTGCAACTTGCATTAAAAATCTGTTATATTTTTAAATAAAAATTTAAAATATAATAAAAATTTGGTTGCTTTACAGGTCGAAATTTTTTTTTTTACGATATTTCGAAACTAAAATGACGATATTTTTAAAATTCTTGAATAAAGTTACACAAATTAGTGCAAAAGTGCTACTTGCATTAAAAATCTGTTATTTTTTTAAATATAAATTTAAAATATAATAAAAATTTGTTTGCTTTAGAGGTTTGATATATTTTTTACGATATTTCGAAACTAAAATGACGATATTTTTAAATATTATCGTGATATTGACGATTTCTTTCAAGTATTTTCTGGCAGCCCTGTTCCTACTACTCTTTTATTGTACTTATTCCTTTAGAATAAAAGGTTTGTATATTTTTAGCAACAGTAATGAGCATCAGAAGCTGGAGTATTGAGAAAAAAGAAAAGACGGAAGAAAAAGCACTTTTCAAGAGGTTTTAAATTATGAACTTTTATTTTCACTGATTACTTTCAAGTCAAGTACGGCAGTTTGTTGTTTTTCTTTTTATTTCCATGAGATTTTATTGTTTCGAAACAATAATAAGAAGACAACAAAATCATAATAAAAATATTTCTTTTTATATTGTCTCAAAGTTAAATGTTGTTGAAAATGATTGTTGAAAAAAACAATTTTAATTATTGAGATCGTTGACCACAATCGCACTAAAGATTAAAAGAAGACAAAAAAAAATACAGAAATGCTTATGTTTTTACAAACATTAATGCACTTTGATGTACTAATACTACACAAATAATCTTTATACCCCAAAGAGTCTAACAGCCGAGGCACATTGAATCTGCCGTACGTTATCCGTTGTATTTTTCAACCATATCTAAATCAACCTTATGGGTAGTGGAGTAATCGATTATTCCGGTTCGTTTTCTTTTCAACTATACATATGTACATACGGTTCGTGTAACCGTACCACATTTTTTATCAAATAAGCGTAGTCGTTTAAACGTTCCTAAAACGGTGCCCATAAAATAATACTTCAAATACATAGAAGTAAACAGGAGTCTTATTTTCTTCTTCTCTAATTTAAGGTAAAAACACAAAAGTGGTGGTTACGTTTATTTCGTCAAATATTTGCTCAATGTGACCGTCCATTAAGGATTAAACACTTGAGCAAGGCGAATTCACACCAGCTAAATGCAAGATCAATAAATACAACACTACAAAAAATAAATCTTTTTCAAATGTCAATAGAAAAATATAAACACAAAAAGGAATTTAAAAAAAATATATTAAAAAAAATTTACAATAAAAGACAAACATTTAATTATTTGGTGAAAATTTTAGTTATTTCCTGAAAACTAAATTCACAGATCATAGAGCTTGGACAGGTGAAAATGGCCAGCAAGATTGGGGAAGATTCAGAATGATAGCTGGCGCTCAAGATGCAATACATAAATTTGAAAATTGTTTTGAAATTTTTTTTTTTCAAATTTCCATAAAAAAAATTTACAATAAAGGAAAATCTTAATTATATTGTGAAACTTTTAATTTTCTCGTGAAACTTAGTCTCAGATCATAGAGCTTGAAAAGGTGAAAATGGCCAGCCAGATTGCGGAGGATTCTAGGTGATATCTGGCGCTCAAGATAGAATACATAATTTAAAAAAGTGTTTAAAATGTTTTCCCAATTTTGTTTTAATTATGCCATTGACATCTGAAACAGATAAAAATTAAGAAAAGTTAGTCTCAATTTACACACACCAGGTTTTCTTGATCAATTCTGCTTCAATTTTCTTTTGAACTTGCATTCACGTTCACACACAAAAGTTTTATATCGTCAAGTTTAAGTTTTTTTGCCTTAAAGTTTTCATATTTTCTGGCATTCCGTTTTAGACTTGACGGTACCGTCAAGTCTGCACCCTTTTCCACTCTCTTCTCCCCGTTCTCCCAAAAACTCAAGACTTGACGAGTCAAACTTGATGTGTGTAAACTGGCACTTATCAGCTGCGCTGTCAATTTCACCTGTTATGAATTCGCCTTGCACTTGAGTATATAAATATATCAATATGTCAAGTAATTTGAAAAAAACGAAACACTTTTTACGCTAAAATTGTGATGTGTGGTCCGTAATCAGTTATGTCCTGGACAACCCATACATACATAAATATATAGGTAAATATTTGTGTGTAAGAAAATCTTTTAGCTTTGTTTCCAACCTTCATGTGAAAATTTTAATTTATTTAAACAAACAAGAAACAATAAAAAACATCAATGGCTACAATCTACTTACATAAATCCAGTACCATGACGTACATATGTACACTATGTTGTTTTAATTTTTTTCTGTACTTTATAATTTGTACAAATTGTTACTTGATTATACTGGTTTTGTAGTAAGAGAGTAAACGAAAGTTGGTAAAGTGACAGTATAACAACAGAGAACATCTAGTAAGTTCTAGTATGTTACTGGAAACGTTTTATATGCAGATCGTTAGCAGCGATCTTTTTTTGGTCTAAGCACAAAAATTCAATATCAATAAATCTAGATAAATAACGCTTGTTCCGGTAAAAAGAATTTACGTTGTTATTATACATAAAGCATAAAGATATAAATTTATTAAAGATAAAGAACTTTTAAGCAAATAATATTAAGAACATGATTTTGTTTGTCAGCGACAGAATCTTAATTGGACATCAAGCTACTGCCTCTTTGCCGGCACCCTGAAATATTTGAATGTCTCGTCTATTCGTTTTGAAACATCCGAGTACACGGAAAGGCTGGTTACATGAATATCAAAAAGCCTTAATTAAACGAACACTCGTTAAGCGGCTATTATACGGTCATACCCGGCATGAGAGAACGGCATGTCATTATGCTCGTCTAATAGCGACAATTTTGTTTATGTAAGTTTGGAATGTTCAAAATTTTAATAATTTGTGTATGCCGCCATGCCATCATACTCGTCTAATAGCGATTCTGACATACACGGTACGTTTTTTATTTTTTTTTTTTTTTTTTGCAGGCAAACAATCATGTCGTGGTTAGAGTGCGTATTTATGAACGGCCATGTCACAGAATTCACTTCCGTTCGGAAATGGAATTGAATAGGTTTTTTAATTGTTCAAAAAATGAAAATTTAAAACTTTGTCGGAATGAAATTATTTCTGTAAGATAATACTAGTTTCATTCTTGCAATCAGAAATGAATTCATTCCGAAGTTTTTTGTTTTTCGTTTTTTGAAGAAGTAAAAAAGAATTCATTTCCGATTCCGAACGGAATTAAGTTCTGTGACATATCTGATAATATGGAATATAAAAATCATAACATAGCCTACATATTTATTGAAATTTAAAAATATTTGATAAAATTTGAGTTAATTTTTATACAGTTATATTATAAGTATAAATTAGTATTTTTTAAAATTTTACTGATAAACTGAACTAGTTTTGAATTAAATATTTTATTATTTAGTTCTTAAAAAATAATTTTTTAGTACATAACATTTAATTTTTTTTTTTACATTGTTTAATAAAAAATTATTAATTTACTTAAATAATAATAACAAAATATAAGCAAAGATTTTTAGAAACTGGGTATAAATCAACAAAAAATACATATATATGTACCTATTCAGTAAAAAGGCTATAAAGACCTTTTTATAACAATTAGGCCCGAAAAATCAATTGAAATAGTAAAACAAATTCATGCGCCTTTATACATATACACAACCAAAGTGCATTGTCTACAAGCTGGCAGCTCCATTTTAAACTTGACAGTACCGTCAAGTCTGCACCCTTTTTCACTCCCTTCTCTCCGTTCTCCCAAAAACTCAAGACTTGACGAGTCAAACTTGATGTGTGTAAACTGGCACTATGCTATGCTTTACAAAAATATATGTACCATTTCATAATTATAAATTATTTTCATGTTCACTAAATAATTGTTAAAGTTTAATTCGGAATAACTTACAAAAATGTAAACAATACATTTGACGTCAATGGCTGGCTCACTTGGTAGCAAAAAAAAAACTGTCATATGCCGTACTGCTGACACTTTGTAGACGTTAATGCACACACCTTGTGCACAACCTTCATCTCCAAAAAATTTTTCATAATGATGTTTGACATATGTACTTGGCATGATAGTGTCATAGCAAAGTACTCTTTCAATAAAGTACTGTCCACACCTGACATAAGAACACTAACAGGGTCAGTAAAATACTGTTACTGTCAGGTGTGGACTGCAAATGTTACTGTTTTCTCGCCGTCTTGACACAGCTGTTAAGATGTCTGGTTTAAAAGCTCTGTCTTAACAGAAAATGACATTTCAATACGGGAAAAGTAAAAATATTTTTAAATTAAAAGAAATTATCGACAGAATTTTTCAAATTTTTATTTTAGATTGCAAATTTTGCAATAAAAATACATTTTTTTCCACAAACTATAGAAAAGGGCATAAAAAGTGATGACGTGCTTTTGTTGACGGAGTTGAAATAATGCAAAATCAAGACATACGTATGTAACAATCGGGCCGTCAAAGGTTTGTTTTAACAGTATGTTTTAATAGCTTTTCATGTCTAATGTAGACAGGCAGTAATACAAGTATGTCATGCCAAGCATGACCGTCTAATAGCCGCTTTTCGGGCTTTTTATAATACAGAATAAAAAATTCGTTATAGGTAAGTAGGGGCGCAGATATTTGCATATGTATATACCTACATATGTATGTGCGAATTGATTTCATTAAAATTTTATTAATTCTGAGATACATATGTACATGTACATACATATGTATGTACATAGGTAGGTATATATTTTAAGACACAGTTGGCTTGTAAACATGGAACTTTATGCATATGCACATACATACATACATATGTATGTTTTGGTTTATAATCCAATTTGTTTACCTAAAAATTTTATTTTAGTATTTCTTCGATTTTAAGCTATAATTTTGGATTTTGTGCACATACCTATGTACGTACATGTGTGTATGTGGATACGAGTATGAGTCGTCCTTTTACATTTAAGGAGCGATATAAAAGTTGAACATAAGTTGTCATACAAATAAATATGGCCTGATTTTACGTCATATCTTTTTGAAAGGATTTATAGTCAGCTTGTTGGTACTAAGGGACGAGAAGTGGCATGAAAATCAATAAAGAAAAACAATAGAAAAACGACACAAAATACGAGAAAAAACAAGAACAACTCAAAATATATTACAGCATAAAAATCCAACACCAAAAAAAAAAATTAAACGAAAGGCAACCCAGCAAAACACGAATATGAAAAAGAAAAGTACATACATATTATGTATGTACAAACATATACATATATGTGCATATATTGTAAGTACATTCAAAGGAACAACGTACGATATTTATTCAATTTCATATCATCTCTTTCCTGTGACATCAGAAAAATAACACAATGTATACACATAACAACGATAACAAAGCCAAAAACAAAAAAGTTGTTGTCCAACAAAAATCAAATCAGCAACAAAAATAACAATAAGAAGTGCAAAAGTAAAAGAAACAAAGTAATACTGCTTGTGCTACTGCTAACTTTTGCTTAAATCGTGAAGACAGGCTATGAAAGAAGAGGTGGCCAAAGAAGTGAAAATACGAGAAACAACAAAATCACAAACTGCTGAAAATTTGTGATAAAAACGAGGCCAATTGGCATCAAGCCAAATGGTGGACGTAAAAAAGCTACAAAAAAACAAAAAGCCCCACTTCGCATTAAACCAAAAACAGCAGCAGCGCCAGGAAAATAACAAGTAACCCAAAACATATCAAAGGAGGTGGAGAATTACGTCTCATAAAAATTTGTTTAAATACACTATACACTTAAATTGATGGGCACAAGATGAGCAACTTACCCCATTAACCAATCGACAGTGTCGCGTAAATATTCCGGAATACGCTCCAGTTTGGCGGATGTTTAACGAAATTTACACACTTAAATTAAAAAGCCTTCTTGTTTTTTCTTGCTATTTGTACCAACTTTTCTTAACTACGAAGTTTTTTTTTATACACACGCAAGTTTTTTCTTTTATATTGAGTTGGTTTAATTTAAAAAGTGGAAAACTTGACACTTTTATTACAGATTTGCATTCAAGTTATATTAACACTGGCACATATAATGCCAAGTAAATAAACTTTATAAATATATTCAATTTTTTTTTTGTTTTAATTTTTGTCCTTTTCCCAGGTTTTATAATCAGACCACAAAAATTTTAAGAAGAAAAATTTCTGCAAGCAAAGAAGAAACTGAAAACAGTAAATAAGAAAAAAAATCTGATGTTTGTTGTTGTTATAGTGGAGAAACAAATGAACATTTTTAGCTTTTGCTCTTTGCTAAATACAGCAGGCACGAAAGAGCCAAATATAGTCAGATAACAACATAAAAATGATAAATGCAAGTTGTTTGGTGTGTGCTATTGTTTTTTACCCCACAAATGACATGTAGAAAACTTGGCTGCACTAAAAGTGAAGACAAAAAGGTTAAAATAAAGGTTTATTGCAACAGCTGTTATAAAAATACATGCATTGCCGACACTAAAACGAACGTTATATTGATTTTATATGAAACATAATTTTTGCTTCATAGGTATTAAACTTAATTTCAAAAAAAGTTTAAGTTTTTATTTTATTTATTTATAACATATTGCAATGCAAAAACCATCAAGGCCAAAATAAAGTAGTACATATTTAAGCACGAAATTTTGAAAAATTTTCATATAATTGAATTTTATTCAGCTTCAGACATTGATAGGTACCAATCAAAAAATTATGAAAAACCTTGTTTTTGTGCTTAGAAAGGCATTAATAATAAACATTTTTCTCAATAGTTTATTTAGATTGGGATTGGGATTAGTGGGATATAAAGTTAATATTTGAGAATATCTTTCAAAAATATCCAAAGTCTACTGATGAAATGTCGACATATAGACAGCTGGGAAACATAGAAAACAAAATGTTAATAATATTTTTAATTTTCCATATTAAAATATTTTGGGCTATTAGAGATTATTACAGGATTCCTAAGTGCACACATATGTATGTATATATGTATGATCTGTGCACAAGAGTGAAATTTATATGATATATGTATCTAGTAAACGTTAAAAATTATAGATTAAAATTTTTTTTCAAATATGTGTCGCTCCTATGTATGTATGTACATCAATGAGTACATGTGTATGAATAAGTATAAATTTTTTAATTTATTGTCCAATTCGAAGCTTAATTTACGTATACATATGTATGCACATATATATGTCTATATTAGCAACATTGCGCCTATCATTATTTTCCAAAAACAAATTTCAAATATATAAATGTATGTATATTCGTTTTTAACGGTAATTGGTATTTCTTTTTGAATTATTTGTTATAATAAATTTTTCTCAGGTTTTATAGTTATAGACACAGTTATGTGGTTGCAGTAAGTGTGACAAGAACATGCGGTATCTGATATAAAGATGAGCATTCAAGATGAAAGTTTTCCTAATGATGATGACCTAGAATTCTCTCAAGAATCTACTAAAAATTTTGTCTTTCCACACCACAAGCCACGGCGTAGTATTGTTGAATCGAATAAAAATGTAAAGGAAGAACAACGTGAGCTTGCGGTACAAACGAATATACCAACATCTTCACCATTAGAAAATAATAACGACTTCACACAATCTTCAAATGAACTTTGTTTATCCTCAGAGACAAGTGGCAAAACAAATGCAAGTGAACCGAGCGATTTACAAGGTAAGAGATCAGTCGAATATATGATTTTTATTTCATAAATTGTTAATATAGTAGTATTTCGTTCACTCTGTTTTCTAGCATCTGATAACAAAAAACCCCAGATTACACGAAGCACTGCAAACAAGTCCATTTCTTATCAGGATATCCACTCCGAATACACCAAAAGACGTTATAAACATGTAGAAAGCAAAGTTGGCCAGTATATTGCCAATATGAGAGCACAAGATGAAAAACGTCGCAATATCTTAAAATTTCAAAGGCATAGTTCAATGCCTGAGACACTGCACGGTAGAGAGACAACATCAGCTGAAATGAATAATAACTCAAAAAAACTTGGCATGCTACGTCGTAGCACCAATGATTTGGTTCGAATGGATAATCATCAGAATGAGTTGCATAACGACCAGTATAATTATAACTATGATAATCTCACAACAACCACAACATCATCGCAATCAACTAAAGATTCAGTTTCAGAGAATGGCGTTGTTATAGACAAACAGACCTATGAACAACTGTTAAGCGAGAAGGAACGCAATGAGTATTTGGAAACAAAATTGGAAGAAAAAAATGCAGAGAATTGGCGCTTAAAACAAAATTTAGACACCATACGGATAGAATATTCATTGTTTAAAGACAAACTGAAACAACAAACTCAAGTTCAGCGCTTTTCTGGCTCATTTGGCAGCATAAATGCACCTGCTGTTCTTGGTAAAACATCCCTACAAAATTTGTTGCATCCGCAGGAGACTCGTGAGAAGTCTACGCAAACAGACAAAATGCTAACACCATCACCGATACCAGTTGAAAGTAAACCGGATCAAGACATGTTTGCAACGCCTCTTACATCCGATTCCAACAACAATTTATTTGATCATGCTGCTATAGGTATGCTGGCACCAATTGCCCATAAAGTGTCCAAAACTATTGCCACAATTCAGCCACTACCATTAAATTTTAGCAATCTTGTTGATCAAGATTTAAATAACAGTAACATGAATACGACTATGAGTAAGTATTACTTAGAAAATGGAAATGCGCAATCTTTTATTTTTAATGAAAACACTAGATGTTTTGTGAAGCTTTTTTTTGAGGTTTAATTTGTATAAATATATATAAGCTGAGTCCGCGGCATTTCCCACCTGCAATTAATTTTTGACTAACTATAAGCGTAAAAGTAAAAATCAAAAGACGTTATAAACATCAGCTGAAATGTATAACTCATAAAAATTTGGCATGCTACGTCGTAGCACCAGTGATTTGGATCGAATGGATAATCATTAGAATAAGTTGCACAAAGACCAGTAAAGGGTGTTTTTTTAAGCTAGATAGAACTTTAAATTGTAAAAAGTAACACAAAAAATTAAATTTTGATGAAACATTTTTTTTATTTGTTTCAGTATACTCTGACAAATCATCATGAATAGACTCACGCTTGAACAACGCTACGAAATTATCCAAATTTACTTTGAAAATCAGTCGTCGATTCGCGCAACTTATAGACGACTTCGACGAGGCGCATTTTTGGCTTAACGGGTTTGTTAATAAGCAAAATTGCCGCATATGGAGTGAGACCAATCCACAAGAGACCCTACAGACTCCATTACATCCAGAAAAATGCACTGTTTGGTGCGGTTTTCATGCTGGTGGCATCATCGGACCTTATTTCTTCAAAAATGAGGCCGGAGCTCGCGTTACGGTCAATGGAGATCGTTACCGCACCATGATCAATGATTTTTTGTTTGAAAATATGGATGACATTGATCCGGAGGAGATGTGGTTTCAACAGGATGGCGCTACGTGCCATACGGCGAACGCAACCATCGACTTACTGAAATCAAAATTTGGCGATAAGTTGATTTCGAGAAATGGACCTGTCAATTGGCCTCCAAGGTCGTGCGATTTGACACCTCTCGATTATTTCCTGTGGGGCTACGTGAAGTCACTGGTTTATGCTGATAAACCAGCAACAATTGACGCCTTGGAGGCCAGCATTGTTCGTGTTGTTCGTGACATACGGCCAGCAGTGCTCGAAAAAGTGGCCCAAAATTGGACGTCCAGAATGCGTTTCGTCAAGAACAGCCGCGGTGCCCATATGCCCGAAATCATTTTCAAATGTTAATGTCACGTAATGATCTTTCGAATAAAAAAAAATTTTGATTACAATTTAATTTTTTGTGTTATTTTTTACAATTGCAAGTTCTATCGGGCTTAAAAAAACACCCTATATAATCAAGTCATGAAAACTAAATATGCTGTATTTGTCGTTTTAGACGCAAATCAACCTATTTTTTTACGATTAGTTTCAACAAAATCGACTCAGGTCGTAGCTTACAATAAAAATATATGTATAAAGCTTTTATGTCCTTTTTGGCATCTATGTTTTAAATGGCTTTACCCAGGAAAAAAAGAAATTATCTCCCCAAGCCCTCTTCGTCCTGGTTTTAAAAAAATATAAAAGCTTGTGTCTATTTAGTATCTATATTTTTAGTACCTATATTTTGAATTTCAAAAAAAAAGTTAATTATTTTGCAGACGAAAAAGTTACAATATAGAGTTGAGTTCCATTCTGTTTTAAATTTCATCAAAATCAGTTAGTTACGGAGAGTCAAACACTGACCCTTTCCAATTTATTTTCCATCAAAATTTAAATATTCATTTTATAGTTTTCAGTGATTTTTTTTAAGAAAATGTGAAGCAAACAATAAATTGCTTAAATATACTATTTATTTTTTATAACCCGTCTACCTTGAAGTTAAGAAAACTTGTTTTTATCTGAAGTTAAATTTTTCCAGGCTTTCTTCGTCAACGTTCAAGTTCAATTGCGGCTCGTAAAAAATCAACTCCTCTACCTACAAATATTTCAAAAACAAGTTCAACAGAATGTAGTGTACCCAGCAGCAGTGATTCTGCCATTGATATCGAAGTGGCTGAATCACCTAAAACTCAACGACAAAATCGTCGTGAAGAATTGGCTTACTGCGAACAACATTCACAGCGCTGTGCTGTTGTAGATGCTCGCAACGTTGGTGCAAAATTGTCAGACACTGCAAATAACTCGAACTTCAATAAGACTATGAGCGATGGTGGTTTGAGCAACAATGTGGACAGAAATCGCCGTAAACGTCGTAATATACGTTCTCGTATGATGCGATTTTTTGGTGCCTGTACGAAATGTGAAGATCCAAATATGTCTTCAGAAATATACGATTCTCGACATTCGCAGATTCCACTTTTGGAAAAAAGTACTCAGAATTATTGCCGCAATGTACGTTAAAGTTTTGTTTATATAAAGTATGGACATATATTTAAATTTCATTTGGATTTTTCATGTATGATTTTCAAAATACATATAGAATGAATAATTGGCAACATATGTTTAAATTGAGGTATAAAAAAAAAACCGATAAAAAATATATTAAGAATGTTGCCTAACAAAAAATTCATTTGAAAGACAATAAACGAAGTTTTAAAATCTTTTTGAGGTCAAAAAGAATTTAAAGCTTTACTTAAATCATATTTATATTTATAGTTATTGTTATTATTTTTTCTTTGTGTTTCCTAATTATTAATTTGTTGTCGGCAAACTCTTTGTACAAAATTTAAGCTTTTCATTGCAACATTTTTTCTTTTCAGTGATAAAAATATATTAACAAATTTGTTTGCATTATCAATGTTTATTTATGTAACGTGTAAATCAAATAACCTTTTGTTCATTTTGAGTATTTTCTAAAGTAAATTTTTGCAGGTTTATTGAGCATAAAAATTTATTGTTGAAACTTCAAAAATACTTTTTATTTATTTTATAAAATATGCAATGGTTTGTATATTGAACATACTTAACAATATAATACAACATCTTTTGTGACCAAACAAAAATATATTAAATATAAACAATATAATGGAACTCTTAAAAATTTAAACATCAACATTTAGTTTAAATAAAGCTTGCGATTAAGCAGGAAAATATAAACAGAATAGAAAAATTAACTCACATATTTGATTTAGAAAAGCAAAGCAATTTTTACGAAGGAATGATGATCATTGAATTCAAATACAATTACATTATTATTAACTTTAAATTAATTTAATTGTGTCGACGAAAAGAGTTGCTGTAGTTTGGAGGCAAGTCCTGAAAATAGAAAATATATATGTATACATAAGTATATAAAAAAAATACAATATAAATAAATTTGTTATTGCAGTAGTTCGGTCATCTGTTGATATACACACGCGATATTTTTGTGTTCCCCGCTGTTTAGAATAGTTAGATTTATTTTATTTAAAAGAACACTATCGTTGTATTTTTTATAGTGAGCTAGACGTTTCACTAAAGTTATTTTCACAGCTTTCCAACTTATTACTCTAAAAAAATAGTAGCAATTTTTTATATTTGTTGTTCCAAAAATAAGTTTTGAGCTTGCCACGTTAAATACGCCCATAAATGCTCAACAATGTTAAGTTCAGGGGCCAAATCACCACATACGATATCGAGCAATATTATCGAAATTTTTCATTTTGGTATCATGGCACACGATATCGAATGAATTGCTTTGCAACAATATAAGCAAGTTAAACAATTTCTTTTTTGTATTCGTACTTTTAGGAAACATACAGTCTTGAATCTATTACATTTTGTTTAAATTGCGATCCGACATGCATCGTTTGCCATAATCTAGATGTATCGTAATGTTATTCGATATGATAGTTAATTCGATATCGTAGGCGGTGATTAGACCCCTGGAGTTAGTACACATTGTACAGCTTTGATATAACTTTAAATAATAGCCATTCCCTTACCAATAGAGAGGAATACTTGCGGTGATTGTTATGAATGAATCTATCCAGACTCAACTCAACAATGCGTGAAACAAATTGCTCCTTAAAAATGTCTGAATAAGCACGTGCACTCATTGTTCTATCCATTAACTTTAAGTTCCCAATATACTCGCGAGCATAGAGAATTGAGATTTTCGCCTGCGCTGATTTAAATGAACGTCATATTTTAGCACTTCTTGGATTAACTTCATCGTAATAACCTTGAGGGTTTTAGTAATATTTCTGATTATTAACTTTTCTTTTGGATCATCAACAAACTTTTTTGGAGACCCAAATCTCGGAGCACTTGCGTAGTCACAATTTCCACTGTGCAAGTCTTATTGCCGAACTGATTGAACATTTAGAGGACGGGATAAGGTATTTTATTTCATGAGTAAAACACTCCACCCCGTCCGCTAAAAGTTTAATCAACTCAACAATAAGGCTTACATAGTGGAAATTATGAGTTATGAACCGTTTGCATTAGTTTTTTGCAGTAGTATGAACCTTCCATTTAGCCAAATTTAGTATTTTATCGACTTCTGACAAAGGTTCAGTTAAACAACATCTTCACTAATTTCATTCATTTTGTCTAATAAAACACAAATTTTTAACAAAAAAAACTTTTTTGTGCATAATTTTATGACGTTTTCTTTGATTGAAAAATAAAAAATAGTTTTAGGCCTGTTATAACGGTTAAAATAGAAGATCAAAGCGGTCCGATGGCTTTGGCAGCGTTGCCAGTCAATCATTTTATATTATTTTTTTTTTTGCTAGTTTGGTAAAGACGGAGTTATTTCAGTTTTTTAAGCCCATTATAGTATTTTTCTTAGTTTTCAGCAAGTACAAAAAAGTTATACAAAAATCCAACAAAAACTGTCGAAAATATATTGTAATTTGAAGTCGTCTTTAGACTTCTGTGGCATAGTGCATATGTATATCGTTGGTCTCAGATAGAAAAGCCCTAACTCAAGTTTTTTCCGAATTGTAGTTTTTGGTGATTCTAAGAATTTTTACGCTAATACACATCGTTAAGAAGATTTAATGGAATACTCGTAGTTTCATAATGTAACTAATGAATTTACAAGCAATTATACAAAAAACGTATAAGAACTATCAACTGGTAGATAGTTCTTATATGTTTTTTTTTCAATTTTGTTAGTTAGGGACTTTCTATATTTTTTTTTTTTTTTTTTTTTTTTTTTTTTTTTTTTTTTTTTTTGTAGCATTTTTTATTTATTGAATCTTCCAAATGAACTAACAATAAGTATTCAAATCTTAACACTAAATTTAAAAAATGGGATTCTTAAGTCCGGCCAATGCTAGACAAAAAGTTTTATTATGCGGGAGCTATTTCGGTAAAATCACCTATTGAGCAATCTGATGGTGGCAGCGGTATCCCTTCTTTTAAGCCGAGTGTGGCCGCCAAAAGTAAGTATATTGCGCGCAAGAGGGTTTGGATGAAGTTCCAGTTTACTGACATACCTTGTCGCGTACTTGGAAAATTCCTCTTTTACCAGCGGAACACTCAGATCGTTATGAATTCGTGAATTTTTTACGTACCATGGAGCTGCAGTAATCGTTCGAAGAATTTGGTTTTGTCGCCTTTGAATTTTTTCAATATTTGACGCTGAGGCGGTGCCCCATAATTGAATTCCGTAGCACCATATAGGTTTTAGAATTGCATTGTATAACAGAAGTTTGCGATCCAACTTCAATGTCGAGTTTCTGCCCATAAGCCAATTTAGTTGCGCTGCTTTTAGTTTCATCTGAGTGACTTTTGCTTCAATGTGAGACTTCCACGTTAGCCTACGGTCGAGGTGTATACCTAGGTACTTCACTTCACTGTGTTGCGGAATAGGTGAGTTGTTTATTTGGATAGGCCCACATGTTTGCTTACACAGAGTGAATGTGACATGAGTACATTTTTGTTCATTAACTTTGATTTTCCAAAGTTTTAGCCATTTCTCTAATATTGAAATGTATTCCTGTAAATTTCGTGAAGCTAATTGGTGGTTTTCATGAACACTCAAAAACGCTGTGTCATCTGCAAAGGTTGAAGTATGGATTCCGGATGTCGTTGGCATGTCAGACGCGTAAATCAAGTATAAAGTAGGCCCCAGTATGCTGCCTTGGGGAACACCTGCTTCGATTGGCTGAGTTGGGCTTATAAAATCGCCTTCTCTGATAATAAACTTCCGCCCATATAAGTAGCTCTCCAGAAGCTTGTGAGTATTTACAGGCAAGTTTAACTTTATTTTGTGCATCAACCCGTCGTGCCACACTTTATCGAAAGCTTGAGAAATGTCGATGAATAGAGCTGAGCAATACTTCTTCTCCTCAAAGGTCTGTCTTATGACATTGACTAGTCTGTGCGTTTGTTCTATGGTGCTATGTTTAGCCCGAAAACCAAATTGATGATCAGGGATACACCCCACATTGTTCAATATTGGACTCAACTTCGCCATTAACAATTTTTCGAACAGTTTTGAAATTGTTGGTAGTAGACTTATTGGTCTATATGATTCTACCTTTGTCAGATCCTTCCCTGGCTTGGGTATCATAGTAATCATTGAGACCTTCCACTCTACAGGATAATACTCAAGGCGTAAAATGGCGTTAAAAATAAAAAGTAGAACCCTTCTAGCTACACGAGGTAACTGTTCAAGCATTTTACCAGTAATTTGATCAATGCCTGGAGCTTTTCTTGGGTTTGTATTTGCGATAACGTTTTCGACATCTTGAAAATTAAGTCTCAAAGACACAGGGGGTCTAACAACATATGGTGGTAATTCCGCTGTAATATTCGCTGAATCATTTGTAATAAAAACGCTTCTCAAATGATCGACATACAACATCCCCTTTTCAGAGTCGCTTCTTGCCCAGTCGCCAGTTGAAGTTCGCAAAGGTGGCTTACCTATTACGGGTCTTTTTAAACCTTTTGTCGCTTTCCACAAGGAATAATCAGATTGAGGAGTACCATCAAGGCTTTCCAAATATGTTTTAAGGGAAGCAATTCTATGGACTTCAAGCAGATTTCTTAACTGAGTTATGCATTCCCGTAGCCTAGTTTTAAGCTGGGGAGATCTGCGAAGTTGCCATTCTCTTCTGACTCTTCTTTTTTCTGACAGAAGTTGCTCAATTTCAGACGAATAAGTTCTATTGGTTTCATTTCTGGATCTTATATGACTAGTGGTAGCATGCTGTACGGCCAGTTTGAGGTTTTCAGAAAAATCGTTAATTGACACATCAATATCCTCAGGCGTTCTCAAGGCGATATTTTCAGTACAATGTGTACTCAAAAATTTTTTGTATTTTAACCAATTAACTCTATTGACAGTTAACGGTGAGTCAATCTCGTGGGGGAACGAAACAGAGATTATAGTGGGAGAGTGATCTGATGACAAATCTAATGAAGGCTCCACTTGCATCCACTCTAAGGGAAAATTTTTCGCAACTCCAAAATCTATAACATCAGGGATCTTTCGTCGGTCTGACGGCCAATAAGTGGGATGTCCGCTTGAAACCACATCTAAACCCATTTTGGAAACGGTGTCAAAAAGCACACGGCCTTTCGAGGTAATTAAACGTGATCCCCAAAAAGTGTGTTTTGCGTTATAGTCGCCAGCCGCTAAAAATCTAGGACCAAGTGATTTGAAAAAATTTGAGTATTGGCTTTCTGTTATTGAAAAGCGTGGCGGTGAGTAGATTGAGGAAATAACGATTTTTTCATGCAAATATTCAATGCATATATTAGTTGCTTGGAGATACTCCTCACATGTCTCGTTCATTAAAAAGTGTTTAATTCTGGATTTTATTAGAATTGCCGATCCTCCGCAAGATCTTCCACGGGGATCTTTTGTGTCGTACAGTATGTAGCCATTAATTTTGAAATAACTGTTGCTTGTCAAGTGGGTTTCAGCAATCAGCATTATGTCAATTTGTTTTTCCATAAGGAAGTGCTCAAGTTCATTTTTGTGTTGGCGGATGCCGTTTGCGTTCCAGAAACATATTTTAAACCAATTCATTTTGTTAAAATTGCCTGCAAAATAGTGGATTGCATTTTCAGCATTTCCTGCATCATGTTCGTCATAGAAACCGTAAATGTGTTTATGGACTGAACAAGAGTCTGAAGAGTTGCCTCAAGATTGGTAAAATTTTGATCGGAATTTTGGGGCTTGGGCTCCTGATTCATGTTTTGAGTATCGGTTTTGACCACACTAGCATATGAAACTTGTTTGGGGTTTTGCATAATTATTTGGCTGGTTGACTGGCCTATCTGCGGAAAATTGTTTGTATGAATTATGTTTGGCTGCTGGGGTTGTTTATAGGTGATTGATGACTTATTTGTCATTGACTGCTTAAAGTGGGTATAGACAGGGCAGCCCCTGTAATTTGCAGTGTGGTTGCCTCCACAGTTACTGCATTTTTTAACACTTGAGTCAGTTTTTGACTTTTGGCACTGTGATGTGCCGTGCAGTTCTCCACACACCACACAAACTGTGGGCAGTTTACAATAGGCCTTAGTATGGCCAAATTCCTGGCAGTTTAGGCATTGAACGGGCCCTAAACGCTTGTGCGGCTCCTCAACGGTAACTCTGCGATGAAGAAGAAATTTAAGGTTATAAATTGGGTGAGTTTCATTCTTTTTGAGAATAACATCACCCGGTACCAGTTAAACCCTAAACATGGGTTGAGGAATTTTTTCACGGTTTCTAATATTAACCACATTTTTTATTTTAAAGCCTTTATCTAGCAGTGCAGTTTTAACCTCATCCGTGTCTACATAAGGGTCAATACCTTTTATAACAACCTGAAGGCCTTTAGCACTTTTAAGTTGATAAGTATAAAAAGATTTTTTCTCTTTTTCCAGAGCGGCAGAAAGTTTTCGGTAATTATTTTCGCAGTAGACTTGGATTTTTGTTTCACTTATTTGTCCGTGCTTCACTGATGTTACGTTGAAGGTGTCTTTACCAATTGCCGTAATAAGTGCTTTTACCAGCTCATTTGATGTAGGTTCCCTCAAGTATATTGGTGGCGGTTTAAATGTTTTTTTTGATGTAGTTGGCTCGTCAGTCTGAAGGATAGCAAACCTATTACTATCCGTTGTCGCAGAGGTAATATCGCCCTTAGACATTTTTGGTTGCGATGATATTTGCGCGGATTTAGGGCTTCGCTGACGTTTAACCACGGTTATATACCTATCCATACCCACTTGAGTTTTCGGTTTATCAACAATAGCTACACTTGCAGATGGTTTGTCGTCTGTTGCAACAACAATATTTGGCGAGCACGAACGCGTGCGTTTTTTATCTCTTAGAGACAGAAGATTGTCCAATGATTTTTTCAATGATTCCTCTTCAGAAATCCAGAGGTTTTTTCTAGTGGAGCTAAGCTCCCTCTCAGAATTGCATCTACTAGGTGCACTCATGCAATTTTTTTTTTTATTTATATTTTTTTTAATTTAAAAGTATATAAAAATAATTGTCATAAAGTTTTTCTGTTGTATAAATTCGCTCTTCCTTTTATTGCGGTTTTGTAAGAAAACAAAAAATTTTTAATGTATAGTTTTTTTTCCCACTGGGTAGTTAATCCTCACGCACAATAACAACAATAACAATGCACTGCCACCGCACTTGTTTTATTGAAATTGATTTTATTGTTTAGTTATTGAAATGTAAGGAATTTATTTTCCCGTTGTTTTTTTTAAATAATTTGTTATTGTTTTTACAATTTAATTTTAAAGGCGTTTAAGCAATGATTTTATTTTATTTTTTTGTTCACTTTTTACGACCGATTGGTTGGAGAGTCACAAGAGAACTGACTTTCTATATAACATCAAATGTTTATATGAACGTATATATACAAACCTCATAAGACGGTGGCATATTGCTAGAGCTGGATGTATGCTGGCGTTGATTTTCAGATGCATTGTAAGCACTTGCTAAGGCCTCAGCTTCTTTAGAATCTAAAAAGCACAAAAAATTTCAAGTTAATCTTTAATGCGTAACGAAAATTAGTCACACACAGAACGCTTACATTAACCAGTCAATATAGTTTTTATTTGTTGTATTATAGCAGTAGAAGTATAGGTATAGATAGATATATATAAAGTTGGGAAGCTTTAGGTTTCACTATATTGAGATTCAGAATAAAAATAACATTTAAATTATATGGGTATAATAACCGGTACAAACAGAAAGCCAGTTTGATAGGGGTAATAATATTGGTAATAGACAGTGCTTCCTGTAAATTGAATTGATTGTAAAGTTAAAATATAGTTGAACAGCTTGTAAATTAATATTTCAGCAAAGCTCGGCTTTTGTGTCTTTATGTTTTTAGTGCCAACTCATTTTTATACCTTTTAATAATTGTAATTGTAGTCGAAAAGATTATTGAAACAAATTCTCGTCTTTAATAATCTGTGAAAAGAAGTATGTACATAAGTATATAAAGATATATTATTGTTTATTTTCAAGGAAAATTATATATTAAAACAAATAATTTCTACCAAAATTTTTAAAATGATTCAATTAAATCGAGAAAGGCTTTTTTGTTTTAGTTAATGGTCTGTCAGTTGATGCTTTTCACATGAAGAGAAATGTTATGAATGTTAACAGAACAAATGTTAGTAACAGAATTACAGCTGCGTATAACAACAGCAAGACTTGAAAATGTTATTTTATACAGAAACGTTCATTGACGTTCGCAAGCATTTTGAGCGGCAAAAATTCCTCTTTGCGGTCCATTGTTCAGTTCAACTCAGGCGCAAAATAATGCAACAAAATTCAAACAATTAAGTTTTTTATTCGCTATTTTTAGCTTCTACCATTTATACCAATAAAAATTATAAATAGCTTGTTTTCTATGTTTCCCAGCTATCTATATGTCGACATTTCATAGGAACTACCCTAATCATCAGTAGACTTTGGAAATTTTTGAAAGATATTCTCAAACATTCAACTTTATATCCCAGCAATATAAATAAATTGCTGAGAATTTAAAAGAAAAATGCTCTAATAATACCTGTCAAAACACAAAAAACAAGCCTTTTCATTTATATATAAATTAATAAATTCTCAGCAATTTATTTATATTGCTGGGATATAAAGTTGAATGTTTGAGAATATCTTTCAAAAATTTCCAAAGTCTACTGATGATTAGGGTAGTTCCTATGAAATGTCGACATATAGATAGCTGGGAAACATAGAAAACAAGCTATTTATAATTTTTATTGGTATAAATGGTAGAAGCTAAAAATAGCGAATAAAAAACTTAATTGTTTGAATTTTTGTTCTCTGCTTTTCGATACTTTCAAAAAGCAAATCGTAGCAACCAACGGTTGTTCATTTGTTTGAAAGGTGTAAAGAAATGTTAGAGAGGTGAATAAATTAAAAGGCTTGTTTTTTGTGTTTTGACAGGTATTATTAGAGCATTTTTGTTTTAAATTCTCAGCAATTTATTTATATTGCTGGGATATAAAGTTGAATGTTTGAGAATATCTTTCAAAAATTTCCAAAGTCTACTGATGATTAGGGTAGTTCCTATGAAATGTCGACATATAGATAGCTGGGAAACATAGAAAACAAGCTATTTATAATTTTTATTAATGCAACAAAATTTTACTTTTGGGCTATAAAAATGTTTTTATACCGCAGGATATCATCAAACGTGCCTGTTAGTATATTTCTTTATTAGAAATCAATTTTCGAAAAACCTTGAATCGCACTTTGTGCTCTAGTGAACAATTTTGAGGAAATAGAATTGATGATTATTTTATGAAGGATGGTTTCATTAATGGCTTGCTATCTTTAAATTTAAATAAAACAAATTGACTGTGACATCTCGTCGAAATTTTTATTTCGATCTAGGTTTTCATGATACTGGCGCATGAATCAAACTGTTTGACAGAATTCTTCCAGGCATCTTATCGGATGTGGCCGGCATAGATCGTCAGGAGGACGTACTTTTTTTTTCTTTTTTGAATATGTAAATTTTAAATATAGTAGTAACAAATTACAAATCTCATACCACAGCCAATACATGTATGTTAATAAATAATGATAAATGGAAATAAAACAAATTTAGTGAAAAACATGACAACACAACAAAAAATAAAAAAACTTATCATGGGTGGCGAATTTAAAAATGCCTACGACAGTTTTGCAATACATTAAATAAAATATTTTATATTTTTATTAGTTAATCGATCGGAAAAAAATGTTGTAGGATTTTATTAATTCGCAAACACGATTAGGGCGTATATATTAATAAAAAAACAAGAAAAATAAATAAAAAACACAAATTAAAACTTACTGGCTGGTGGTGCAGTGAAACCCATAGCTGCTCCTGGTGCTGGAGGACCTCCAGCAGCTGGAGGATAAGGAGGAAAGCCACCACCAAATTGCTGTGGTGGGTATGGGGAATACCCAGATTGTGGTGGATACGAAGGATAAGGGGGATAAGGGTGTGATGGTGCTCCGTATGGAGGAGGCTGCTGATACCCACCTCCGTAGCCGCCAGCGTGAGCTGGGGGTGCAGACGATTGATTTTGTTGTTGGCGTTGTTGTTGACGTTCCTCCTCATCGGGGGGTGGTAGAGAGAATCCATTCCACGATG
The DNA here is from genome assembly GCA_914767995.1 of Thecocarcelia acutangulata. Taxonomy (NCBI): domain Eukaryota; kingdom Metazoa; phylum Arthropoda; class Insecta; order Diptera; family Tachinidae; genus Thecocarcelia; species Thecocarcelia acutangulata. Next base: position 118,732,385 of record OU612096.1, on the reverse strand, counting down.
GCATTTCCTCCTGTTGCTGTTGGGCGTGATTGTTTGCAACATTGGGTTGCTGTTGATTCTGGTTTTGTTGCTGCTGTTGTTGTGGTTGTTGCGGCATGCCAAAGCCATTCCAATCTTGACCTGGAGGATTATACGGTTGCGCATTGTAGGGTTGGGGATTGTACGGTTGTTGCTGTTGTGGATTATAAGGATGTGTAGGTACGGATGGATACAAACCCTGCGCTTGCGGATTATATGCTGGTGGAGCTGCATTAACAAATTTGTTTGCATTTCAATAATTTTGGTTAATAAAAATAATTGAATAGATTCAATCAGTTGAGTTTTATCACTATATTAGCTTCTAACATTGATACCAATCAATAAAATAAACAGAATAGAATCAAAGCCAAACTAATTTTTCGTGTTTTTGTTTTAAACAAAAGCCGAGTTTTTCTTTTTAGAAAGTACATTATACTCACGTCCTCCAATGCCTGGATATGGTGGTGGATTATCACTCATGAAAACAGTATTTGGGGCCGGGCCACTGAAAGCATCGTGCTGTGGCAACCAACCGTAGTAGCCTGGTGGTGGTTGATAGGCTGGTGGTGGCGCCTCATGCCAATTTCCAGATGGGGTATATGGTGGGGGATCGTCGTAGCCTCCACCGTTATGGTAATTACTTTGAGCTGTTTTAGCAGCACGCAACAATGCCATACCATACTCTATGGCACCACCCGCTTTGAAATAGAGCTTAAATTTAACCTCGCCTATAAAGTTGCCATTTGGTTGCGCACGTACTTTTCCTTTGATGTAGTTGGCACCGAATACTGGTTGTTCCAGCTCAACCTTAAAAAACGATTTTTAGCAGTTTTTTAGGGAAAAAATTATTTGTTGCATTCATAAATACATATGTATATGTTTATAATTTTAAATCTTATATTTGTCATTGATATATTGCAGTATTTTGGCGGTGATCTTTTCGTTTCTGGAATACGACTTTAGCGTCTGTAGGCAAATATTGTATTTTTGTATGTTTATTGTTTTATTTATTTTTTAATTTTTGAGTTTCTTTTTTTGTATGTTTTCCAGATCTCACAAAAAAATGTTGTCTACATATAAAATTTACAATTTTTAAAAGCAAAATTATATGCAAAAATAAAAAAAAATTGTAAAACCTCACAATTCGGAAAAATACTATCTCAGTGATATATGTATGTATGTATATATGCGCACTTTAGAAACTGAAAATATTACCCCGAGCAACACGAGTAGCTTTCAAAAAAGACGTATTAATATTTTTCGTAAAGAATTATAATAAAATCAATTTTTGAGGTCTTTAGATTTTCATACTATCTTAAATTATTTAACTTTTTGCTGCTTTAGATTTTTCGTTGTTTTTTTTTTAAAGTAACGTATTTTTTATTTCTATTTCGATATTTCGCTAACAGTTTGTTAGCATCGTCAGGAAAACTAAAAATAAATTTTAATTTTCCTGACGATGCTAACAGTTAGCGAAATATCGAAATAGCAATAAAAAATATGTTACTTTTTTATAAAAAAAAAAAAAAAACAACAACAAAAGATCTAAAACTACAAAAATTTAAATAATTTAATATAAAAGATCAAATAATATTAGGATAAAAATTTAAAAAATTCAAACAATTGAGTTTTTATTCGCTATTTTAGCCTCCAAAATTGATACCAATAAAAAATTATAAATAGTTTGTTTTCCATGTTTCCCAGCTATCTACAAAGGATACTGATGATTAGGGCAGTTCCTATGAAATGTCGACATGTAGATAGCTGGGAAATAAGCTATATATAATTTTTTATTGATTTTAAAAAATTAGGATAAAATTTTCATACTATCGAAAATTTATAAGGAAAACTAAAGAAATATTTTGATAAATTTTGACATGATACAATTTACTAATTTTATACAAAGACGTCATAATTAGATACAAATACTCACATCATTCATTGCAATAAATGGGGCACTAAAAGATTGCATTTCATCGCCCGATTTCTTATTGTTAAAAATCATGCGATGAGATGTTAAATAGATGCGCCCTTGTTTCGATCCATGAAAGACAGGGTTGTCCTGACCCGAAAATTCCATTGAGACTCTGTCGCTATGGAGCAAAATGCTAAAACAAATAAAATGTACACGCGTCAGTAGCTCCTAGACATAACAATATATTACGTACATATGTATGTTATAAATACATACACATGTACGTAGGAGTTTTAAAATATGTACATTAGCTTCCAGATATAATAAAGCTTTATATTATACATATATGTATAAATTTTAATATACGATGTACATACATACGTCATTAGGCAAATGAATAAAACTATTATTTGTTTTTTTTTTTTTAAGTATGAATACCTATGATGTATGTAGGTATGTACATATATAGGTATGTACGTATATAAGAAAAAAATTCTCGAATTTCATCACAAATAATTAACATCATAATTTAACTTACTATTCTCCAGCGTGTATTAGTACGCCATTATTGGCGTGTGCCGTATTTACAGACATCTTTTAAAAAAGGTTTTAAATGGATTCAAATAAAATCCTTCAAAAACTATGCAGCAAATTCTCCTTGTGACAATTTCGATATAAAAATTTTCTATAAAAATTTCTGGAACTGTCAAAACAGATGATTCATTTGTTCCGATTCCATTGTAGCACACAAGAGAAAAAATATTCAAGCTGGCAGTGCTAGTAAAATATCAAAATGTGATAACATTTCATTGTGTATTACACTTAATAGTAAGAAGAAGCATTTTATATTGGGCATAAGTACGGGCGTTTCTGAAATTTTTGCTGTAAAATATATAAAAATCATGGAAATTGTTTCCTCAAAATAATTAGAGCTGAGCAAAATTTATATCAACAGCAATTTAGCACAGAAAATGTCTTTCAATTACACCAATATTGGCCAGCAAGCTCTAGAAAATATGAGTAAGTGCCTCAGTTGCTAAACAATGTGAAAATATTTTTTATCATAACTAATTAGCGGATAAATAATTGTAAAACATTATTCGAGTTTTTAAAACGTAGTGTAAAAATACGTCATGGTTACAAAATTAAGCTAACATTTTAGATTTTTAGCCAAATAAAGTTTGATTTTCCACAAAAAATTCGTTTGGACGCCATTTTTTTTTCTTGTTTTTACATATTCCGCTTTGAGCTGAAAACTTACCGTCATACCTTTTATATATTACATTTTATTTGGTCTTTTGTTGTAATTTCTTCTTTCTAAACAAAATAAGATGACAGCTGTTTTTGTTTGGTTTTTAGTGGAGATTGCCCCATGTGTATGGAGGTGTGCGCTATTGTGCAGCGCCTATCACTATCGAATGAACTAGTCATTAAATGGCAATAAGGCAGTTAGTTTCCTCAATTCAGCTTATTTCAAAGCTGCTTTGGCTTATTTTTCATGCCTGCTTGTAACCACTTATATCAAACTAGTGGGGACGGTGAACTCCGCCTCGCCCCAATTTTCGATTTTTCCAACTTTTGCGGAGAGATTTTGCAATTTTCCGTAATTTTCTATTTTTTTGATTTGGAAAGCCATTAAGAAATAATTTCACACAAAATTCATACATAGACCCGATTTTTCGTAAAACCCTTTTCTCGAAAATACGAACAACTGACTAAAAATTTTACCGAAATCGGCACAGCCGTTCTCATTTTATGAATTACAACATTTTTTACACCATTTTTTTATATGTACATATATAGATATGTAAATATATTTTTGATTAATTTTTTTAAGAACGTTTTTTTTTTTTAAATAAACAGACTTCGTTAAGACCATTATCCTTAGATGTACCCCTTTAAATTCAAAAAAGATAAGTGTATGCTTAATTTTCTGCTCTTTTTTATTTAAAGTGCCATTTTTTAATACCTTGGCCGCTGGCACAGCTATGACTCCTCAGGCCAACTTTATTAATCATTTAGCTGCAGCAATGAGTAATGCAACAACAACAACAACACATTCGCCGGTTACGCCTAACAATAATAATTCTCAAGGTACGCCAGCGACAACAAGTGGTTATAATGCTGCAAAAACCGCAACAAAAACTACCAGACGTAATCCAGAGCCTCCACCGCCGCCTCGCCTAAGTTGCCCCAGTCCAACACGCATTAAGCCTAATCAAGGCACTGCACCAATGGACTTGGAAAACGATTTAGAAAATGCTACGCCAACAACAATGCCTGCATCTACGGCAACTGCACAAAGCGATGCAGCCGTCAAATTGGCCTCAGAGAAAATGCCATTGAGTATACCGGACTCAAGTTTATATTTGAATGGCCTCTTGGCTGGGCAAATGTGTGCCAATCCAGGATTTATGTTTTTTCCTACTAATCCTGCAGCCGGAGCTGCAGCAAACACATTAATGGATCCGGCTGCCATGATGGCCGCTATGCAGCAAATGCAACAATATGGTGCTTATGCAAACGGTGCTCTCACTGATGCCGCCTCAGCCATGGACCCTTCCAAACTCTGCCAAACAAATGTAGCAGGTACAGGTATTCAATTTATTTGCATAGTTTTTAATTAATACCACTGAATTACAGATAATTTCAACGGCAATCCGGTGGCCACAAAAGAAGTAATAAAAACGAAAAACTGCATGCTTTTGCCACCAAATCCAAGCGCCCCTCCGCCAACCATACGTGACCGGCCACCTGGTTGCCGCACAGTATTTGTGGGTGGCCTACCAGACTCAATAACTGAAGAAATTGTACGGGAAATTTTTGAAAGTTGCGGTGAAATATCTACTTTACGCATGTCGAAGAAAAATTTTTGCCATATACGCTTTCGCCATGAAGAGTCCATTGATCGTGCCATTTATTTAAGCGGTTATCGCGTTCGGCTGAACAATATCAACGATCAAGCCTGTTTCGGTCGACTGCACGTTGATTATGCCCAGGCCAGAGATGATCAATACGATTATGAATGCAAACAACGTCAATTACAAAGAGAGCAAAGACATCGTGAACGTATGTCCTTGGACCGTTTACGTTCTCAATCTCCTCCACCCATACCCCATTATACAGATCATGAAGCCTCTATGGTGGCTGAAAGTCTGCGTAATAATGACACTTTCGTAAAAGCTGTACAAACCATAACAGTTTGGCTGGAACGTGGGGACTGTACAAAACGCAACGCCAACGTTTTCTACTCTATGATTCAAAGCACTCACGCCCACGTCCGACGTTTAACGGGCGATAAACAACAATTAGAAGATGATTTGCGCAAGGCTCGAGAATATTTTCGCAAACAAATGTTGACCATGTCAGCCCAGTGTAAGTTTATTTCACATTAATTTTACATTTATTTAGCAATAAAAATGTTTTTTTTTTGGTTATTGATGTTTGTTACACGGTATGTTGGTGTCATATGAAATCCAGTGCGAAAGTTATTGTGCGTGTGCGTGCGCGTGTGCTTTGAGTGTGTATGAATTTGTATGCGCCTGTTTGATTAATAGGGGTTGAAGTTAGAGTGGTAGTTATTAGCGATTTTAAAGAAAAGTAAATTTTCAAATTAACGTGACACAATTTTGTATGAATTTCCATCAAGTTCAGATGATATCCAATATTAATAACTCTTAACTAAAATACAACTGGGTATTTATATTTTTTTATTTTTATTTTAAAGTTGTTATAAAAAATAGCAGGGTTTTCGGTTTTGTTTTAATGAAACAGATATTTATTATTCTTATGTTTTATCTGAACGATTTGTTCTAGTGTTGTTTTTCAACTTTTGAGAAAACTTCGCCATGACAAACGCACAACATCATTTTACTTATTTTTCATATAGAGTTTATTTTAAAAATACGTCCGGAGAATACCGGACGAATTTAACAAAATGTGAGTGAAGTACGCTCAAACGAATTGTGTCTCCAAACACTTACTTAGTTTCTCTAACTTTCAATTTGCAAGTTGATTTATTCCTTGAAGAATAAAAAATGTTACCAGTAGCTTGCCTGACGACTGACTCTCTACTAGTACTTTTCTAGAACATGTCTATATATATCAAAGAAATTTGAAATGAGGTTTCTTCCCTTAATTTTTAATATTAATTTGTGAAACCTTATTAACAGTAACTTAAAAAAAAAAAAAAAAAAAACAGTCACTATTCACCATTGTTAATACTATTGTTAAAAATTTGTAAAATAAAAAAACATTATTTTAATTAAATCTTTTTTATTTGCTCCTTCAAAATTGTGTCAATGTTAATGGAGGTTTGCCATATCATGTTAGTTTTAAAGCTAGGTCCGTGCTATAAAGAAGCCAGAACTAAAGAATTTCAACAAAAACAGCTCTGGATACAAATCCTCTTACATACATATGTATTTAATATAATAAAAACTAGAAGGTAAAACAAATAAATTAAGTCTTTTAAAAGCCAGTGTATAAAGTCCAGTTCCAGTATAGAGTGGTGGCATATAAATATTGATGCCACGGCTAAGAAAAGGTTTGTACGATGCTTCTGATTGTGGCAAGCACTTAAAATGTAAGAAATTTAAATAAAAGATCTTGGTCAGACTCGATCGTGTGGAGAACTACTACTCGTATATGAAAATTTGAAAAGCCAAAATTGTAAAACAGAAATTGCCTCTACATAAGTACATTCATTAATAGGTAAACAACACACTAACAAAAATATCAAAATCTGTATTCATATAAACATTTTTGAAGAGAATTAAAGGAACTACAATGTTTTCCTTTAGCATTAAAATATGCATTTAGTATAATTGTACTTACTAAGACTACATTTTTCTCGTAATGAGATAAAGAAATTAAATTTTATATACATTTATTTAGTTTCTAGTTCCTATTACTTACAAATACACTGCTCTTGATTTTGTTCTGTTTATTCGTTTCTTTTTTTTTTTAATGTTTTTTCATTTTTTTATGACATACCTTTTTTAAATTATCATTATTATTTTAAATTATATACTATTATTGCCTATTATATTATATACTATATATATTCAGTCACTCAGATTGAAAAAGTGTTTAATGCTGCTAGTCACAAGAAGGTTTGGGACCATTTCACCAAAGCCCAAAGAAAAAACATCGATCAATGGAAGAAAGTAGCAACGGTATGTATTCTTTAACCAAACATTAAAAATTGTAAGCTTTTATTACTAAAACAAAAACAAAAATAAATCATTGCAATTGTTAATAACTTTTTAAGATGTATATGTAATTATTGTTGTGCTCAATATACATAATAAATACTTTTAATTTTTCTAATTCCCTTTAATCTAAGAGTCGTAACGTCATTGTCATCAGATCAAGCGGGCATTAAACGTTTACGCTTTCACACTCGCTATCGACAGCTATAATCTATTTTGTATTATCTAACGAGAGTACAAAGTCCGTCAATAAAAAATTGAGTTGTTGTCGACGATGAGTTTGCCGGTGACAGGCTTAATAAGTACGTTATCGACTCTTGGATTTACAGGGTTTCGATTTATTTAAAAAATAATAATTTATAGTAGAATTGTGCATGTCTGTTAATTTTATTTATAATTTCTTTGAATGGCTGTATTATAGCTTGGTAGTTCACTAACTGTAATAATCGGATCAAAAAATGTTTTAATAGAAAAAACCAGGAAATACTATAGAATATTCTAATAAGACGTTTAGTTTTGATATGTAACAGAAGAAAACCTGTATTTTAAGCACGACTTCGAATATTTATGTATGTAATTGCAAAGAGAAGTGTGCGCTATTACACTTTTTTACGGATTTTAGTCACTTGATTGTTGTGTTGAAAAACGCAATCAAAAACAATTTTGCTATTTCAACTTGCAAGCAAAGAATGGAGAGAGCATTAGTTGCACTTCCGGTGTCTAATAGTGGAAATGAAATTTAATGTGTTTCTATTTGCTGTTTTCAAAAATAATACTCAAATTTCACAAAATATTTCTAATTAAAAAATACTCGTGTTTTTATTTATCTGTTTCTTTTTTTATTTTAAAAATGTCATCTTCAGAGAGTACAGCTACTTACCAGGCAGGGCTACCTAAGCACATATTCGTGCTTAAACGAAACGCGTGATGTGCTGAAGACATAATGAAAATAATAAATGATTGCATTCATAATATAATTTTGTAAACCTGCAAATCCAATAGGGCATCAATTTTGTGTTATTATCGAGACCGTTAGCTGCTATATTAAACTTCGGGTTAGGTTGCATGTTGAACGGACGTCATACCTATCGTTCTCCGCTTGATGCTAAGTTAAGAATTTCGACTCCTTATTTTCGTATACATTAAACATTCTAGCGACACATATATTTTAACTGAAACTGTACGAGCTAACCTGAACTTCCCTAAATATAAAATGGTTCGTATTCAGGAGATTGAGCCGTTTTTAGAAACTGGTCTCTAAACGCTTTGACTACCATTAGGTTAGACCGAAACGACAGCAACTGATGTGTTAATCAAATCACTTCAAGGGATTGATATTCTACTATAATATAATTATTAAGCAAATATGGCATCATGAACAACACATTATATCGAGTTGTGTACATGATTTCCTAACTTAAGAGAGAGAGAGAGAGAGAGAGTTATTAAAATCTAGTATATGTAGATACTTTTCTTTAATTGAACCACTAAACCCTTTAACCTTATTTCGAGTCTGACTCACTACTACGAGCATTAACGTACGCCAATATTTTGAATACGATAATCACATCGAGCAAGATTAATCGAAATTTTATTATTTTGGTATCATGGTACACGATATCGAATGAATTGTATCTTAATAATATAAAGTGATAAACATCTTTTTTGTATTCAGGAAACATATGGTCTTATATCTATTCTATTTTGTTTAATATACGATCTGGTATGCATCGTTTGCAGTGTTGTCAAATTTTTTCTTTTTTGAATTTTTCAATTTTCTGAACAAAAACTCTTTCGACCAAAAAAACAATTTTGTTTGTGTTTTTGGTTCCATTTTATTCAAATATAAAAAAGTAAGCAGCATAAATTTCCGAAAAAAAATTGGTTTTTCTTTTGTTTGAAAAAGCAAAGAGGTCTACGTGTTTTTTCAGATTTATGTATCTCGTAAACAAAATTTGGACAAATTTACGCAAAGAAAACGAAAAACAGCTAAGGTTATACCACCACCCTGGTAAAGCTGTCATGGGTATTGATATGTGCAAAGCAGGGGTGCCCAAAAGTTCTAATTGGAAGAGCAAACACTAACATATTTAAGGAAAAACTAATTTTATTTAATAAGCAAAGCATACGAAAACGTTGTTGCTTTGCACTTGTGTGTGTACACACACGTATATATTAAAGAGCACAGCATATAGCTAAGTGCTTTTACAAAAACGAATGAGCACCAAGCGCATAGAGGTTGGGCACTTCTGGTGTAAAGTATTTATGTCAAAACGAAAGTATATATTTGTCTAGATAAATCGATATAAAATGTGATTATATTTTTAATAAATTACATTTATTCAACAACTCGTCATATCTGAGAGAAAGTAAAAAAACTCTCATTTTCCCTTTATTTATTGGTATTCAATGCAAAAAAAAAAAACTAGCAATAACAATCCACATGAGAAATAAGTAAGATCAAATACCTGGAATTTCAGAAAAGTTTGTGATTTGAGCGTAACCGTGCATTTCTCTAAAGTGAACGATCGTGAATATGCTAAAAAGTAAAACAATAACAATAATAATAGTTTTTTCAATGATATCGTACGAAGTCTTTGTTGTCACTTATTATCACGGACATTAGTGTTCGATGTCGGGACCATTATTTTCGACTAGAACTTAACTATTTATATGTTTTTATCAAGCAGTTAGAAAACGTTTTCCTTCGAGTCGATTAATCTATGTTAATTTAATTTGTGATTATTAACTTTTCTCTTAGTTCATTTTATTTATTAATTTCGTTATACATATATACATGTTAAAATATCATTAAGTTCATTATTCCATTGCTTAGAATATTATTTTTTGACATACATATATAATTTTTTTGAGTGTAAACATTTTCAAACAAATTAAACGATGCTACAAAGTTTCCGATATTTCGGTATCAAATAAATGAATAAACTAATTGAATTGGATTGAAAAAGTTTTATAAATTTAGAACTACTGTTTTTTTTTTATTCAAAAGCATCCAAGGTAAGTACTCAATCCCGAAAAGGCAATGAAGGTATATTAAAAGACTTATTTTAAATAATAAATAAAAAAGGTTTATAAGCAATATTTCCACATAAAGTAGTTTTTAATTGATTCAAAACATTATTTCAATTTCCCAACAAATAATTACATATTTGCTTATTTGTTTGCTTGATAAATAATTTAGGAACTACGTTCGATACAAATCGATGATGACGAAATGGAAATGTCAGATGATGATCGTGACTATCAAGCAACATCATCTCACTCGAAACGCAAACGTTATGACAGTGATAATTTAAAGGTAAATAGTAATCGCTATTCCTTAAAGAAAACAAGGCCTGCATTATAACCAAACTAATACTTTAAAGGAGGAAAATGATTCTCTACGCCATCAATTGGAAGCCATGCGCAATGAAATGAGCCTTGAACGTACTGATCTCAAATATAATAGCGATTTTCGTGAGAAACAAATGAAAGTTTTGCAAGAAACCATACGCAACATGCAGACCCAACTGTTGCAAACTAAAATGAGAGAACAGAAAGACACAAAAACTATAGAACAATTGGAGAAACGATTAAAAGAGGCCGGTGTCAAGCAGTTGCTGCTAAAAACAAAAATACGAGAAACAAATGAAAAGCTAAGGGAACGTGAAGCCTGCGTCTCAGTGATTTCGGAATCTAGTGAAGTTCAGGATATAGAAGAAGAAGCAGATCCCCAGACATCCACCAAAAAACAAGACAATTCACAAATTATAGATATTGATGTGGACAAAAGTGATGACGAAGTCCGTATAATAGAAGAGCCTCCTCAAGAAGTTAACAAAATCTGTGAAAAATCTGCCCAGGAAAAAGACACTGAATTACAAGAAACCCCCACAACTGTGGAAGTTGCAAAAACAGAAACAGACGACGTTAAAAATCCTTTAACTGAAAAGACCTTGATTAACGAATTTGAGGTAAATATTTCTTTTTTTTTTATATAATTTACTTTTGCAAATTTTTCAACTTTTTTATAAATTCTTTTTTTATTTTTTATTTCAGTCCTTAAGTTTAGACGAGGCTAAACTTATAGCGCTTACCACCGCTTTTCTGTTGATACAACCCTGCGGTTCCTCAACACAGTCAATTTGTTCGTATATCAAAAATATTACTAAAGACAGCCAACTGCAAGAGTCTGATTTGAACAAAGTTCTGCAAAAATATTCCAACATTTTCCAAACAAATGACCCTGTTGAAGGCTTCCCAGATGCCAAGGACAACAAGGAGATAATATGGAAATGCTGTGCATTAATTATGCAATCAAGTTCGTAGTTTTCTTTTAACAATTATATATAAATACCATAACAATCAGCAGCAAAGAGACCAGTTTTCAAAATTTGGACATTTAGTTTAAAATTTTGTTTGTTTGCTTTTACTTTCTAAACACAAGAACAAAATAAATTATATACATATTTACATACGTACATACAAATAATAGAAATAAAATAGACAAAAAGCAAAGAAAAAGTCATGCAATTAACAATTTAATTGGAATTGATGATGATATCAAAAACACGAAACATAAAAATTATAATATTTTTTAGAAGAAAGAAAACTAATAAAAAAAAATTACCAAATATCAAATTTATATAGCTTCAATATTTAATTAACATTTTACACAAGAATTTGCATTTTAAAATAAACACAAAATAATATACTCGTACTTGGAGTATGCTTTAGTGTGGAGGCTGGTATTAGGCAAAACCAGTTAATTGATTCGTTCTTTGCTCCTGAACAATGAAAAAGCAATTATAACGCTTTTCTACGCACGACACACCTTCATTTTAAAATGTCTTATATAAACCGACCAATAACCATTTGGGGGCAACAGCAAGCAGCCTGTTTCCAAAACGCACATTTAATTAAAATAAATTGACAAAAAAAAAAATTAATCAAATCAATTGGAAAGTAAAAAATATGCTCTCTCTCTGCTACATAAAGATGTTTAAAAAAACAGCGATTTCAATTAGAGCTCAAAAATTGCGCGGTGGCTTGAAAATAAATTAAGTGGTGAAATAAAATTGTGCTACAAGATTACGTCATGTCGCACGCCTCTTGCGCTAGCGTTTTAATCATTGAAGAGTCTCTTGAGAATCTCGTGAGGAGCCATTTTGATTGTCAATGAGCGCAGCGCACGTAGGAAACTGTTACACAAGCTGATTCTTCTGTCAAATTCAATGTATTTAAAAAACCAGCAGCAATAATATAGGTTAGGTTAGGTTGTACAGGCCGCCAGTTTCATGAAACCAGCCCACTTGGGTCCTTTTGGTTGAGCAATAATATAAGAAACATTGCAAAGCTCGCAAAGCTGAGATTTCAGAAATTTGTGCAATTTTAGTATAACCGTACATGGTCAAATCTTGAAAAAGCAGGTTTTGATTGATCCCCCTCAAATAAATGATTGAGATTGCTGGATTTTCACAGTATGGAAATTTGTTTTAATCTTGTACAACTAAAAATATTCTAAAATAGAATGTTAAGCTTTCGTCTTGGATTGCGAAAATTCAACTTCAATGATGAAATGCTTAATATAAAAAAATAAAGTATACCGTATTTCAACACATGACACACCTTCTTTTTAATATGCTCTTTAGAAAGCTGTCAATGACAATTTGGGGACAACGTTAACAGCACTCGGTTTCCAAAACGTACATTTAATTAAACTAAATTTACAAAAAAAAATTTAATCAAATAAATTGAAAAATTAAAAATGTATGAAGATAAATAAAAAAGCACCGATTTCAATTAAATCATAAAAATTGCGTATTTTCGAGGGTGAACTGAAAAGGTGAATTAAAATGTTACTTGAAAATCACTTTATACCGGATGTCTATCTCTTAAATTATATTAGTTCCTTCCATATAATTAATAGGCAAAAACGTTTTTTAAAATCTCTTTTGTAGTCATACTACTGCACCAATTTAGAAAAACTATACATCGTTTTAAAGTTCTTTCATTTTGATCGGTTAATACGGCTATTAATGTGTTACTAACACTAACAAACAAAATATGTATATGTGCAAGGCAACTATAATACGGTAGTAGTATAAGCACAGCTGTCTTTCGTTTCATTTGCGTAAATATGTCAAAAACACATAGACTTCCTTGCTTTAAAAAAAAAATGTTTTTTTTTTTTGACAAGTGTTCGTAAATTCTACCAGCAAAATAAAGGTTGATGTGTTCTGGTGTTGTATTTATTGTAATTCTGCCACTACCTGTTAAAGCTGTCTTGTGTATGTGTGACCAAATATGCGTAAAGAACATATTTGTATGTATATACTAAAAGGCTGCACAGAATGTTCTAAAGAACACATCTCACTACTATGCAGTAGTTCCAAGCATTGTATTTGGAAACAATCTTTAAAACAAAACAAACAAGCTGTAGAACATTTAGAAACAAAACAAACACTTCCTAGTTTTGAAAAACACTTACGACAGTGCAAAGCGAAACATCAGAATGAAGCAAATAAACGATGGCTCAGAGCAGAACATAGCCAGTGCAGTAAAACATGAGCATATTGTATGCACATACAGCACTTGTGTACTAATACAAATGCCAAAACCATGCACAACAACAAATTTTATAAACAAAATTGAAGTAGAACTTCTGTGCATGGTACAATAATATACAGGTAGTGTCGAAACAGTGGCCGACATTTTTTTTTCTGTGATGGTAACTATCAAAAGTTGTTTATATTGTGCACACATACACACACATTTTTTATTATTGTTTACCAATTGAAAAAGTTTTTGAAGAAAAAAATTTTCCAATAATATTTTTCAAACACATAAACAGCTTCAAACACAACAGACAGCTTTTTCTGGATCTTTATTTATATATATACATATATAATTTATTGCACGAGTTTTAAATGCAAAAACTTATTGAAAATTTTTTTTTGTAAAATAAAAATACGAAGAAAAATACACGTTTGTTTTTTATTTATTTTTTTTTGTCTTCTTTGACAGTTATCAACACAAAGCAACAACAAAAAGCCATGTTGTTTTTTTTTATTGTTGGCTTGTTGTAGTTCCGCTTTTACCTGTTATATTATTGTACCATGCATTCTGTGCTTGAAGATCTACTTCAATTTTATTCTACTTCAATTGATTCTACTTGTGTTTGGTTCTGTTGGTTCTATACGATTGTAAGACAGTATTCGTTAAGTGTTTAGAACATTTCAGCTCTGAAGTGTTTGTTTTGAAATGTGAAAGAAGACGATGAATAGTACGTGAAAATATTACGATGTCTTGTAAGACTTTTTCTTGAGCAGCCTTCTAGTATGTGGGTTTTCATGGTTTAATTAGTTTCAATATAGGATTTTATATGAGAGTGTTTTATTTAAGAACGGTACAAAAAGAATACGGTCGATTGCGTTGAATGGTGATTCCCACTACGAATAATTTTACTAAGTGAGCCATCATTATTTAATCCATTAAATGAAAAATGTATTATCGACTCGTCCCGTTGCAACCTGAATAACTACATATGTACACTCTGAAGAGTAAGACAATACCAAAGTACCAGGGGTACCGCAAGGCTCCGTTCTTTCTCCTACCCTATTTCTTATTTTCCTCAACGACCTTCTCTACCAAACTTCCAATCCTATCCACTCTTTCGCGGATGACAGCAGCATTTGTCACTCGTACTCTTTTAGATATAGGCCCAGCCTATCAGAGATCGCTGCCAAGAGACTAAATATGAATGATTCACTGAATAGTGATCTTCTATTGGTCTCTGAATGGGGTCGTAAAAACAGGGTCGCCTTTAATGCTTGTAAGACCCAGTGTTGCTTATTGACGCACAAACAAACGACCGCTAATGCTGCTTCATCTGTACTCATGGATGGTATAAATATTGAAGAATCGGATGCTCTTGATGTTCTTGGAATGAAGATACAGTGTGACGTTCGCTGGAATGAACACATTTTTCATATCTCTAAAGAAGCATTCAAGTGCCTCGGTTTTTTGAAACGGTGTAAGATGTACTTCACTCCATCCGACCTCCTTACTATTTATACCACCTACATCCGACCGAAAATGGAATACAACTCTCATGTTTGGGCCGGTGCCTCAAAGTCTGTTTTGGGGTTACTCGACCGTGTGCAGGAGAGGGCGAAGAAGCTCATCGGTGACAGTAGGGTATCCAACTCTATTGACTCACTGGAGCATCGACGCAGTGTGGGATGCGTTACTCTGTTCTATCGATACTACAATGGATTTTGCTCTGACGAGATTAGGGATCTTGTTCCCGAAACGCGCACATTTTTACGTAGCACGCGTTCATCGTCTAGAGCTCACCCATTTGTGGTCGATTGCCCGGGGAATCGTACTACGCATTACAGAGAGAATTCGTTTTTCAGCCGCACGCTTCGTCTGTGGAACAAGTTGCCTGCAGAAGTGTTTCCTGTCTGTTATAACGTTGGAAGATTCAAGTCAAATGTTCACAAACACTACTCCCGCTTTCCCCCTCCTCACAACCTATTTTCCTAGTTCTGGTACAATGCACTGCATATGTAGGGGTCATCCCCTGAGTACTGGTCCAATATAAAAAAAAAAAAAAAAAAAAAAAAAAAGTCTGATAGAAAAAAAATCTGTTTGCACGATGAGCGAAAACAAAGCAAATACTTTCAAAAATGCAAACAGCACAAACAAAACAATTTTTGCTCACATGCTTGCTCTGCTAGATATACCGTTACAATCGTACATCGGAGGAGAAAACAAAATCAATTATTGCATAAATAACTATTACACAACTGAGTTGGCAATGGTAGTGTTAAGTGGAAGTAAGTACGAATGTGAGCATTTAAGTCGTAAAAATATGTTTCCGTTTCCTTTTACAGCACTACTGGGTTGGATATTCACTAGGGAATAACACCCACTAGGTGTATATTTTACATTAGGATGTTGTATATATGGGACACTGTTGCATTTTCTACACTATGCTTTTGGATTTGTCGTAATTAAATCGAAAAAACTCAGCTGACTTAAATTTAAAATATCAAACCAAATTCTGACAGTATGCTCACATCAGTCATTTTGTTGTTCTTGCTATTATTTTAAGTTTCTGCAAGTTAATCATTTTAAATCCAACCACGTATGCGTGTGTACTCGTGTGTTTTAATGTTAATAATGAATCTCCACGTATGTACGTGAACGAAAGCACATTATACAAAAGTATATTTTCTTTGAATGCTGTGTGTCCTTGACGAAGGACAAAAGCTTAAGAGCATGACAGAGAAAATGTTTGAATTTTGCATTTAATTTCTTTGGCTTTCTGCAAAGGATTTTGCGTTAATTTAAATTTGTTTAATGCATTTTTCTTATTGAAGTTAGCTTTTCATTTAAATGCTGAATATGTTTACATTTACTTGTGTTAGTAAATTTCATCAAAATTGTAATGCGATTGTTTTTTTTTTTTTTCGTTTAATTTAATAAAAGCACAATCCATCAACAAGTTAATTGTCGTTGGAACTGCCCTCACTCTGCTTTGGCTGCAATTTGGAGTAAATTTTTGTAAAGATTTTAGTAAACAAACGTAAATAGGCATTTAAAAAGAAAAACAAGCAAAAAATAATCGTTTTTTTTTTCGCATGAAGAAAAGAAGGAGAAAAACATTTTATACAATCAACTGGAATAAACAACAAATTTACTTGATGTTTTTAATGTTCTTCAGTAACTTCAATCACTAGCGATTGTTGTAGGTATTTATTGCTGTTAATACTGCTGTAGCTGTTGTTGCTGTTTTTACTGATTATACGCTTGTATTACCCTCAATGAGTGTATGATTGTATACATGTTTGGGTGTATGTGTGTGTATAGAAATGTCTGAATGTTTTATTCCGAGTTAACGAGAGTGCAGAAAACTGTTTGTTAATGTATGTATTGTTCTGATATCGTCGACCGCTGTTTTCGTCATCGTTGTCGTTGTGTTCGTACTCAGCTGTTGCTCCAAAGCAAAACGCCCGCTATAACAGAATATCATAAACAGTCTTTAACTCGTACTCGCGACGCGCAGTCTATCAATTTCAGCTGGAGAATACAACTTTTTCCCAAAAAGCTTTACTACTGTCCAAACAAAGGACATTTTTATACAGTAACGTCCTTGTTTAAAAACTTTGGTGTAAATATTTTTAAATACCCTTACATACATATGCACATGTATAAGTATATGTAATTTTTTTGTGTGTTTTATTTGTGAATATTTATAAAAATTTTAAACGTGTCAACAGTTTCTTTGTCCATGTTATTTTAATAAATTTTTTGACTTAAATAAAAAAAAAGACTAAAACAAAAGAGAAAATATCGGGCTCTTCCATTATTACATCTTCCAAAGTAAAAGGTGAGTTAATTTTTGGTGATTTTTTAAGCAATATTTGTTGTTGTTTTGTTTTTTATTTGTCTGTTATATGATAACGGTTTGCAATATGCAATATTTAACAGCGATTTAATTGCTGCATGAATTTAAACCTTTTTAAAGTTTTCTTTTATTCTCTGCGTTAAAATTTATTATTTTTTCTTCAATTATAAACTTTTAAATAGAATAATTAAAAAACTAATTTTAAAGGAATTTTTTAAATTATATTTAACACTTAGATAATACATAGTATGTACGAGTATGTATGTACAACTATATCTACTACATTGTGTAAATAAAAAGCAGACTTTTATGCATTAAAAATTATACTTTTAAATAAATAATTAAGTTTTTCGTTAATTAAAATTCCTTTCAAAAATATTTCTTTTAGAGGTTTTTTTTATCGCTGAATAAAATGCTCAATGCCAATTTTTTAGCTGTTTGAGGATTAATTTTTAAAAATTGTTGGTTTTAACATATGACGGCTTTCAGGTTGGATCGTTGGATTTTTAAATAATTTTTCATTGCATATAACTTTACGTTAAAGAGTACTTGTATGTCTCATTTATCCATAAAAATCAGCGAATGCATTTTAAAATAACGGGATACCTATATACATATGTATGTAGTTAAATTTTTGAAAATATTTTTCAAAGGTTTCCAAGCCTACTGCTGTTTAGGGAAGTTCCTATGAATTGTCGACATATTGACAGCTAGGAAACATTAAAAACAAGCTGTATATGCTTTTTGATTGGTATAAATATTAGCAGCTAATAAAGTAAATAAGAGTAAACTTATACTCGTAATGTTTATATTACAATTTTTGAACATATTAAGCAGCACAGTTTTCCATAAATTATCTCATAAAGACATGAGACGAAATTACCCATTACATTAAAGAAAATTATTCGTAATATTTAATTCATAAACGATGATAAAAAAAATCGTTTTCTATTTGTCTAACAACTCAACGAGTTATTAACATCAGAGAAGAAACGGAACTCTCTTGTTAGTTTTGTAACTTTGAGAAACACAAATCTATATCATGTTAAGTATTGAAAAACATCGTTGGTCTCATGTAGAAAGGCCCTAACAAACATAATTGCAATTTTACAGGAGAAGGAAAAATCGCAATGGAAACTGTATTACTAGGTATATCTAAAACTAACTTTTTTTTGCTCAATTCCTTGCAAGACGCGATATGTGTGAAATTATTTAATTAAATCTTTGTGACACTGTGTACTTGTGTGAAACGTAGTAGAATCCCTAAAAGAGCTCAATGCAGGGAAAATGCGAGTTAGGGTCTTTCTACGTGAGACTAACGATATAAATTAGCAATAGGCTTGACTACACGAAAACAATTTTTAATCGAATAATGTTTGTTCTTAGCCATCACCTACGAAACAGCTACACTGGAGCAAATTTCGCCTGTAAAATAAATTAATAAATTTTCAATAATTTGTTTAGATTGTTGGGATATAAAGTTGAATGTTAGAGAATATCTTTCAAAAATTTCCAATGTCTACTGATGATTAGGGTAGTTCCTATGAAATGTCGACATATGTATAAACAGCTGGGAAACATAGAAAACAAGCTGTTTATAAGTTTTTGATTGGTATCAATGTTAGAAGCTAATGTAGTGAATAAAATTCAATTGTTTCTATTATTTTTTTAATAATTAAACATAATTTCTACTATATTTATTTTACCAGAAAATATGTTTTCAATTTGAGTAAACTTGAATAAATATTTTGTAAATTGTAAATAAAACATATTTCTTCAAGTTTACATCCCATTTTGCGGTATTTAGGTAAATTTTTGGTTCAGTGTGCATATGCATTAGTGAGTTTTGTGTGTTAGTATACGTTTTGTTCTGTTAATGCGGGATTGCTAGTTGAAACATTATACCAACCAGTGTTGTCAGATCATTAGATTTATTTTTTTTCCTGGGTTTTAGAGATGATAAAAAGATTTTTTTAATTTTCTTTTTTTGGAAATTTGTGCACTTTTTTGAATAAAATCAAAAAGATAAAAGAGTTTTTGAAAAACTAAATGATAACGCTGATGCCAATACAAAACCATTCCGTTTACGTCCTTCGCCAACAAGCTGTCAGAGCAATTCACTCCCTTACTGCAACAACGTCATAACTCAAAAAACTTGTATCGGGAAAAACTCATTTAAAAAGTTTTAGTTTTCATACTGAACATTGTAGCGAAAAAAAATATTCAATATATTTCAAAATGTGCTTTTTTTATTTTTGTTGTGTTAGGAAATCAAAATGGAAATTTACCAAATATTTGACAAAATACGCGCAACCTACTTTACCGTCTTAGCCTGAAACAAAGGAAATAGAATAGAAGAGAATAGGGCTCCTGTTTATTTGGTAATAATTTGTACATGTTTGTTCGTTAGTGAGAAATAGTACTATCTACTTAATTTTAGCCACCGTTTTAGGACATTTCAAAAGACAAAAAAGTAGTGGTTACTCTTACTTTGACAAATATTTGCATAATGTGACCGTACCTTAATTCTATTAGCAATCATTTAAAAATATTTGTATAATAAATAAAGTAGGAATTTTTCCAAAGTTGGATTTCTATTTATCAGTTTAACCGCAAAAACTCATTAAGATTTTTTTTTTTTTGCTTTAAGTATGTAAATACATATGTATGTATGTGTGTATACTGAAATGCCTTTTGAGTTTGTTTAATGTGATGATGTTGTATGCTGAATTTTAAATAAATTATTTACTACTTGTTGTTTTGTTTCCCCCTTTAGATTAGATTTAGCAGACCCGTCTAGTTAAAATCATTGAAACGCCCACTCAATGGGGGAATAGTCTGCTCTTAAGCTGAAAGCAGATAAATACAAATATTTCTGTATGTGTATACACATACGAGTATGCTTTGTATGTATATGAACTCATACAAATTATAATTTATAGGCATGCAGGCAATGACCCCATTTTCAAAAAAAAACTCTCTTTTTTGTCGATAAAAAGAAATGCTTGGCATAAAAGTTTGAGGGATAGACACGATCCAGCAATAATCTACCTTGGCACGGGTGCCAATTTAGCGCTTTTCAGTACCTAAAAACCCGTAGTTTTTCGTTTCAGCGGGTTTCTTATAAAATCCGCTGAAATAGCGTTTATTATTTTTTCACACTCTGTAGTGAATTTTAATAATTTAGAAGGTGATATTGACTTTGTATTGAATGAATATTGATATCTGGTGTATTTATGTATATAAGTCTGCCAAGAAATCATCAACATTAAAATTCCCTTATCTTTATGAAGGTTATTTATTTTAAAAATGAAATTGAAGAAATTTATAATTTTTCTTATGTTTAGCGAAAAATATAAATTCGTATAAAATAAGGGCGTAAAACGGAAGATTCTTGCTGTAAAAATTATAATATTCCATCCATGTTAGTAGTAAAAATACTTAAAAGAGCTCGAAATATTATATTCAATTATTTTATGGCTAGGATATAAGCATGCTTTAAAAACTAATGTTGTTAGTTTGATTATGTTTCAACATCTCATGTTCTAAAATATTGCTTAATAGTGGCGCCACTATTTTCATATGGCTCAACTTCAGAAACATAAAAGAGAATATAAATTTTAAGATTGATTTTATAACTTTGTTTCTGTTATTTGAACTAAGCCATAAAATTTTGGCTGTCTGTTTATTTATTTTTGAATGAATATTTAGTTTAGCGGTTTTTAGCGCTTTTTGGGTAAGCTCACGGCGTTGTTGTCTTTTTTTATCATTTTGCTAGTATCGATGCGGTTACCTAGCCAGTCGAATGAAAATAAAACAATTTAATAAATTAATAAATGAGCCAAAAAGAAATTAAGAAGAAAACGTGAAAAACAGAAAATATGACTTTTTCCATTTTTAAAAATTTTCAGTACAGACAAAAAGACATGCCTTTTAGACATGGCTTTAAATCAGCGTGAAAATGTGTTCATTTCTATTTCATTTGTTCATACTAATAAATTTTGAAATATTTGCTGTACTACCATTTCCATTCGTGACCGTGTATTAAATTAAATTAGTAGTATATTTGTGATGTTTTCCATAAAATTTTCTACGATTTTCGAAAGCGTTTTCCGAATTTCCATATTATTATTTAGTTGGCAACACCAAACTTCTAAAAGAAAAATTCCGGAAAGGTTAAGTCCGGCGGACAAGAATTCATGCAAAAGCTAATTGTATAAGAAAGTTAAATTAACTATAACAAAATATATTCATATGACGTTAGTGATTGAAAAAACAACAAGACTGGAATGAACTTTAACGTTATCGAAGACATTTATTTGTTAAAAAAATTTAAATTCAAAAAGCGTCATTAGATTATGAAATGATTCTAGATTAAAAAAAAACTTAAAAAACAACGCAGACAAACAAAAAACTTACAATATACGCTTCATTTTTATCAACAACAAAACAACATACATATGTAATTATAATTTGTCAGGTCTTAAATAATAAAATATTATTTGAAATAAAATTACCTGAAATACTTTTTCCTTGACGAAAACATCTTGACATACTACACTGATAAACAAGTTGTTATCACCTGTAAACAATTGAACAAATTTTGCAAGTCTAAAGAAATAAGAGATTATGTACGTATGTATTTATATACTTACATATGTAAAGTAGTTTTAAGCAGTAGCAAATATTAGGTGCGTTCCTTTACTTTACTTTCAAACCCCCAGGAACACCAAACTGTGACCATGACCCACGTTGGCTGACACACCCACGTTGGTCTTCTGTGGTGCACGCTCGCTGACCCGGTGAAGGTCACTGTTTTGGTTGTTTCTTGGTCTCTGGGCTATTGTGATAGAACTATGTTTTGTCTACAGTTCTATAATAGAGCGAAAACTCGTCCGGATTGTCAAATATTACTTTAAACTGGTCACACGATTGCACTTATGGCTCAGGAGTTTGAACAATAGCGGTACCCATCTCGCGGATAGCATTTTCTTGTCCAAATATTCATGTAAAATGAGATGTACTTACCTAGCCTCGACTAGTCCGACCCTAATGGTTCTAGGTTAGGTCCAGAATGTACCTTTTTATAATCATAAATTATTTTTATTTGAATTATTCTTATGTTCACAAAATAGTTGTTATGTGTTTAATTCAAAATAAAACACTAAATTCACTTTCAAAAATGTAAACAATACATTTGACGTAAATAGCTCACTATATTGCAAGTAGCAAAAAATTGTCATGTGCCGTAGCGCTGCCACCTTGATATATACAAAACACTATTACATAAGTATCTCCTAAAAATTAGTTTTTTTATTATCCGAACTAGATAGTAAACACTCGATAATACAAATATAATAATTTTGTATTAAAAAATAACTTTAATCTTCCACTTGAACAGTATTGCTAAAAGGTTTGTTAGTTTTATTATCAATCAGTAAATAATTTGTCCAAAATCAATAATAATCAATATCAATCTGTTCATTGATATTGATAAGAATTTTGGAACCCGTTAGGGGAAAAACGTTTACCTTTAAAAAAAATGTATGTTCATACTTGTCAAATACAGAACGCGTCTTAAGGATTATCAAAAAATATGAAGGTTAAACGTGATTATAATTCGATATTGTTTAAAAGATGTTTCAAGTATTTCAACAAGGTTGCGTTTCATGATTAAGAATACATACATATTGATATACATATATGTGTGTATACTTAAAAATTGAAGATTTTGAAGTTGTATAATGTAAGAAATGATCATTGAAATATGCTTTTATTTACCGTCAACAATAAGAACGGTTTCATATCATTCTGTTTTGCACTTTGCGCTTGAGGAAAACAAAAGACAATAAGAGCAATTTTAATATTTATTTTGCAGGTGATAGACGATACTAATTTTCGAACTTAACGAAGTATGAGTTGTAGTACGGTTTTCAGATACACGTTACTTTAACTCAGTATTTTTGTTGGAAGAAATATTTTAAAGGTAATACACACGCCGGCAAACCAATATTATATGATCTTGTTTATATAAATTTCTTCTAAATTTTTTCAGCTAATGATCGTTGTTTTGTTATTTTTTATTAAAAAGATTTAACAATTTTATATTTCCGATATTTCGCTAATAGTTTGTTAGCATCTTTAGGCGAAATTAAAATATTATTAAATTAAAAGTTTATTACTGCATTAGTTTTACTGCTACTGCTACCACCATTTCGAATAAAAATTTTCATTCGCATAAAAACATTTGAAACAAAAACAAAATTTGAAAATTTGTTTTGTTTTAAATGTATTTATGCGAATGAAAATATTTCTTCGAAATAGAGAAAGTGGCAGTTAATTAGTGTCGTCAACTCGACTGACAATAGTTGCGCAGCGATTTTGATGCATTTTAAAAAGTTTTCTGCTAAAAATTCCTTAATCCGACACGGTTTTTTCTGAGTTATCGGTGCGTTTCTTAGTTTTCGGTGACACTAAATCAAATTCAATACAACTTGTTGTGCTAACATAATATTAATCATTTTAAATAAAATTAAAAAGTTTGTACTTTTTTAAAATTACGCGCTATTTCCTCTATTTTGATAACGCTAGTTTTAAGGTACACAGCTAGAAAACAAAACAAAAATGGGAATACAACTAACAATTTTAAGAAAAAAGTTTCCTAAAAGTTTGCTGATTAATTTTCTCATTGTCGAAAAAAGTACATTAAAACCACTGACACAAAGTAGCGCGGAGATGAAACGTGACGGAAACGAGATAACCAATAAGTATAAAAACTGTGTGCATTTCACTCATTTATATTCTCCGCGCTTTGTGTTTTTATTCGTAAACAATAAATAAAACCTCGTTCAAAAAATCCGTCGGATATCAGTAAAAACAAATATACAATTTCGCTTGGAACTTAAAACAGTAAATATTGCTTTAGTGTAAACTAAAACTATTTTATACAAAAATTTTTAAGCAAATTACACGTAAAAGGTGTTCATTGATATTCAAAATTTAGTACACAATATACAACATATCGCTCCTTTATTGCAACATAGTCATATCTCAAAAAAGCTCGTTTCGAGAAAAACGCATTTAAAATTTTTAGTTTCCTTACAAGTCTTAGCAAAATTTTTTAGAAAAATCTCCTAAAGGAAACAGTTTAAAGGCAATTTGAATAAATTTTTGGCACAATATAAATTATTGTACCTACTCTTAATAATTCTGCATTGTTAACTCGAAAAGCTCATTTTTTGAGATATGACTATGTTACAATAAAAGAGCGATATGTGTCTCTTTAATACAATTATCCACCTTTGACAAATGTCACATTTAACATCTCTGCTTACTTTGCGGCACAACTCATTATACATACTTACATTAAATTTTTGTTTAACTAAAATAGTTGTAAATGCTTAATTTTAGAGATCTTTACAAAATGAACTTTTCAATACTGACTGGGTAACATGTGTTTTGTTAAAAGAAAAAAATAAAAAAATTCTTTCATCATTTCCAAACAGATGTTTGGCCTTTACTTGTTCTTCAAGGTGACCGAAAGCACAAAAAATGTTTTCTTTTCTTCACATCTAACAAAATCAGGGCACTCTTAACAATAAAAAAATTTAATTTTAGAAAGAAATCTTTATTTCTTAATTTGCTGAATATTGTTTTTTTAATACATGCTTACACACTACGCACATACATTTAAACACACATGTACATACATATATGAGTCACATTTAAGGAATAAGTACCCGGCAAACATTTTCAGACAAAATTTAGACTAAAATGTAATAACAAATTTGTGAAAACTATCATACATGATAATAGTAACATAAAGGTGAAATTTTTTGGAAAGACACGGTTAACATATATTGTAGGTAATAGCTACAAAATGAATCCATTTAGTTTCATAAATGCGAGTAGAATTTGATTTTTTTAGGTATTGAACTCTTGTATCATCTAGATGGTTAAAACTAGCATCCTTTTTTAAGAGAAGTTTATAAAACTTCACATCGCTTTTCTATAAAAATTATGTGCACATTTTTAATATTATAATATTAAACCATGTTTTTTAACAGCAATTTTACAAATATACTTTCTTGCAGCAAGAAAACATCATAATTTTTCATTCATGCTTGAAAAAAAATATATAGCAATAGTTACCTATAAAATTTTCACTTTTAACAATAGTTTTTAAACCTTTTGCACTGGTTTTTATAACATTCACATCATTGAACTGAAACTTGTCATATTTTCTGTAATCAAAAATAACTGTAAAAAGAAAAGAGTTTACTTTTTACTTTTACTATTTTAGTAGTTTTAAATTAGCACAGTTCTCTCTCACTTCTTTATACACATCTATGTACATATAGATTTTTCTCCTGTAATTAACAGTTTAATTTTTGTTGTTAAATTTGGCGCGAGCACATGATTGTCTGTAAAAGAAATCACTTTTTGCATAAGTTTATCCTAATACATTTATACAGTTGTATGTAAAAATGTACTAGTATACATATATTTGTAAAAGCAACGTATTAAGTATCAGTGTAGTACATTGACATTTTTAATACACATTTTATTAATTTTTTCTTTTATTAATATTTGTCTTCATATACACACGGGATTAATTTACACATTTTAAATTAAAAAAAAAAAAAAAGTCGTTGTTGTTTTAAAATTTAAAAGGCATAAAATAATAAACAAAAAACAAGAAGAAAATGATAAGAACAATTTTGATATCACCCCAGTCTATGATTATACATAAACTAATTTAATAGAATATATGAGAATAAGTACCAGGCGCGGTTCCAGCTGAGGCTTTTGGTAGGGGAAAGTTTTAATTGAATTTTTTAAATACAACTCTGGTTTGATGGGGATACAGAGTTTTCTGAAATGGTTTAGAAAATCAACATTTACTGACCGAACGACTAGTTAGTTAATCTTAGCATTCGATTTTCCCTCCCACTTAAGAATATATTTTACTTTTACATTCATTCTAAACAAATTTATAACAGATTTGTGAACACTTTTGTATTACGATGTAAAAATACTTTAATAGGGCATTTACATCTAACCGACATCAAGTGAATTTGAATGGAAATCGTTAACAAAATCTTTACACATTTACACTTTCCTTTTTGATATCTTGCAAAATTTAATTTTGCAAGATATCACTTTCACAATGAATTCATATTGTAAGACTATAGTTTTTAAGTACTGTTGTGTAATAGAGTACTTACAGAAATCTACTAGGTTTCGTCAAAATATAGTCGTAAAATAGATTTCATATTGTATGGAAAATCTTGTCAAAATCAACTAGATTTGACTTGAAATCCCGTGCACACTAGATTTGGCTTAGGTGTAAATGCCCTATAACAGAAATCTGAAAGTTTTGATGAATATGGAGTCGAAGAGTTGTGTGTACTACAACTTACAGAAACCAACGCTGGTATTTAATGCTCCTGCTCTTTTCGCCGTTCAGCAGTAATAGATAAGTGAAAAAAAAATTATTATAATGAGCTTAATTGTTTATGATTTAATGAGGATCAAGTTTGTTATCATTTCTTGATAAAGAACATTTTCAGAAGAAAAGAAATGTCAATTGTAAAATTTTAATAAGCAGATACGAGTAAACAAGGAATAGGTATTAATAGTCTTTTCAACATTATGTTTTCAAATCTATGTTCTTTATATTTAAATAGAATCAACAATGAAGGAGAGAGAGAGATAGAGAGTAAGCGTGAGATCAGACAGGGCGATTTTAATTGCCCAACTTTTTCACAATTTTCTTTTGTGCTTGCAAAAACTTTTTTCGGCAATTCTTGAGCTTTCTCTAGCATTTATTTCTTATAATTTACATTGTATATGCACATGAGAGAAAAGCAAAGAATTGCTGAGAATTGCTTCCCTTCTTATTCTCCTCTCCACCAGGGCAAAAACTGCTCCTCAGGGGCAGCGTTTTATGTGACAGGAAACCCGTCTGAATGAAACTTGTTCAACAGATGAATCGTATGGCTGGAAAACGAACTTTGTCTGTACTGTTTTGTCCCATTCGCTGGGCAATCGATCCAAAATGAGTCGTGCAATGCGTGTTGCGAAATAAATATGGGCTTCGGGAACAAGATCCATAGTCTCCACAGAGGAAAATCCATTGTAGTAACGATAAAAAAGAGAGACATACTCCACACAGTTGCGTCGATATTCTGGTGAGTCAATAGAGTTGGATACCCTACCAGCACAGATAAGCCTCTTCGCTTTCTCTTGAACATAGTTAATTATTGTAGTTTTATTCATAATTTTGAGCTTTTGTGCTTTTGAGTTTGGGAATTTGTGCAATTGCAAATATTTGCTTCCGATCGTAAATAAGATTTTTTAGTGGCTTGGCACTGCTCTCTGATAGCCAGCTGTTTGTTTGCCAATAAAGGTTATATACTCCAAGAATACATACATATACAGGGCGGAATTTTAGCCGCTGAAGTTGATAGTAGATTTTTGTAAGTACTCTATTTTACAAATGTAGTTTTTCTTTCAACGATACATGAAAATACTACGCTGCAATAAAATGAACCATTCAGTGCAGTGATGCATTACAGAACAGACCTCTTGTTGAAGTCATATCTACCAAAGTGCCTCTCACTTAAGTCGTGTAGAACCCGACGTATATATAGCGTGAAGGCGATTATTACTTGAAATAATTTTTTTTTTAATTAGTGCCAGTAAACGTACGAATCATAGTGTACATATATGAATTCCAAAATCAAATTTTATTTTAAAAATATTTTATTTACATATGTAAATTAAACGAAGGTCACGAGTATATGTCATTTACTTTTAAATTCCTTATCAATTCAAAGGGCATTAATATTACATTCACATGTGCATACATATACATGTGCATATATACATGTGTATGCATGTATATCAAGTGAATGAACGATAAATAACGTGGCAATTAATAAAGAAAAACGTGATTTGAATATAAGTTTACAGAAAGAGGACTTGTATTAATAAATTTTTATTTAATTATACCTATTTTTTTGTATATGTATGGACGTTCGCGTATAGGTATATACCACCTATGTATGTATGTACCATATGTACATAAGTAACTGTTAAAAAATAAGTGCCCTTGAGCAAAGAGTAATAATTATGATATAAGGTATTACGCATAATAACGAATCATTTGACACCGGTGGTCAGTTTACATTGCGAGTATCACCCTTTACTGCACGAACACGTGCAGGATTATGTGAATGAACTTATCGCTGATGATCACATAAAAATAATGAGAATTAAGAAGACAAATATTCGAATAAAAAAATTTAAACACAAAACATAGCAATACTTCGTTTTCTCTATTGTTTGTTTATTTATTTATTTGTTTAAATGACCACTTACATGACAATGCCACTAATAATGTCGTGCATATGCGGTGCTAGAAGAGACCTTACAAGATGTAGCTTATGTTGCCAAGGATAGACTTTGATAAAGAACAAATTACAACACAGTGTTGTTCATAAACTTCTACACTAGACGATCTCGACAATAGAAATTGTGTTCTAGAAATCATAAGTAATAGAAGACATCGTTACAAACAATGTCGTCGATGGCAAATTTGCCAACTAGGTGAGTTAGAGGTTACGTTTAGGAGACACGGTTCAAAGGACCAAACTTGAAACTCACTTTTAACGTATTTCAAATCAATGGTTATCGAAGTTTTAATTTTATGCGAAATAGTAGCAAATTTTTCATTATCAGTCATGTTAATTGAAAAAACGTACTGTTCTAATATTTTAAAATGATATTACAGGTCAGCATCAAAAAATATTTATTTTTCACTTCCGCCTTTATTATTGAATTTGTTTTGTTACGCTTGAAAATCTATATTAAACTGGTAAATAGCATAATTGCTCAAATAATTTTAATTGAGTGCGAATAAACAAACGCTCATTTTCAATATGTTATTTCCTAAGTTATTAACCAAAATAAATTATAACCGAGTGCCTATTTAATATTATCTTGAAAAATATTATAAATTTCTTTATGCATTTTTATGAAATTGTAGGTGAAATTAAAAGAAATTAGATAAGACTTCAAAATTATGAACAGAAAATCAAAAAAAAATAATAAATAATAATAACGATTCTTAATAAAATTTCTTACAAATAATTGCACACATGAATATTAATATAAGATACTTCATTTTAAACGCGAATGTTAATTTTAGCAAAGTATTTGATTGATTCAATGAATTATTTATTTATACATACTTATTAAATATGTACGAGTATGTCTGCGCATTCATAAATTAAATAATGTGATACATATTTATTTATAATCGATGCTCTTAAACCAGCAAGAACAATTTTTTAATGCAGTTGCTTTAGAGAATAATAATAATATGAGTAGTAATTTTTTTTTTAACTGTTTGTGTGTTTGTAAATTATACATTTGGTTACGAATCAGAAAACGGTTTTTTTCACTTAGTGTTTTAGCACGTAAATATTTACGTGAAATACACAAAATAAAACCATTTCCTATATTTTTATTTGCTGTGTTATAAACACTTATTAAAGACTTTTCACAAAGAAAAAAAACAATAAAATAAAAAGTTTAACATTTATATTACAGTCATAATTTTATAGCTGAATAAATTCGAACAAATATTTATCATCAACAAAATAAAAGTATTTAATACTTAAATAAAAAATATCACAATATGTTACTAATTTCTATTCGTTTTAAACAAATATTTAAACTGAAATAGTTAATTAAACAAATGCAATTAAAATTACAGCACTCATCTCAATTTGGTCAAACGAATTACGAGTATTTAATTGTATCGGAAAAATGCAATGAGAGTCACCATTAAAAAATACGTGAGATCTTTCATTCATATCTCTGCAAATATATTCTATAAAATGAGAGTAAAAAGTAACCACTAGAAGTTTGAAACCAAAGCTTATAAACATATATTTATAGTCTTTGACGAAACGTCTCATACGTGATAGTCCCATTCTCAGCAGAAAAGAGAAACGTATTCGGACAATGTAGATAATACCAAGAATGATAGAATACATGATTACGACAAATCTCACATAAAATTGAAATCTAGTCAAATAAAGAAAAGAGAAACGTATTCGGACAATGTGGATAATACCAAGAATGATAGAGTGCATGATTACGACAACTCTCACATAAAATGGAAATCTAGTCAAATAACGTCTCTAAACAATACAAACACAGCTCTAGATACATACTTTTACATGGGCTAAATTACGTTATCTAACGGGAAATCGTGCGCTCGGCATAATCTCTAGTTCTATCATTCATAATACCTACTAAATGAAACAAACTGTGATGGATTATGCAAACTGTGCAAACGATGCAAATGTGAGCAAAATACTCAATTGCAAATGAATGTAAACAATAACATTTCACAACATATACATATGTATATAAGTATGTAAGTTGAAAATGTTTGCGGTTTTTAAAATAAAATTAAAATTTAATAAACTATTAAAAAAAAAAAATAAAGAAAAACAAATCAAGTACAATGAGTGAAGAACTCTTTTTCACTGGTTCTTATTTATAATTTTTTTTTTACATATTTTTGTGTATAATTGTAAGCAAATGCAGATTTTAGACTCCATCTGCTAGTGCAGCCAGAAGTTTCTTGTGTTTCCAGCACAATTTTCTAGAAATAGGGCGCATTTGCACACAAATAAACGAGTATGCTCACGATTAACCACAATATACACTGCAAATTTACAAGTTGCAAATTTGCACAATAAGCATCGTAAAACCCCTTAATGTTATTAAGAATAATACAGTTACACTCGATTTTACTTATTGAATTTTTATCCTCTAGAGAAGTGAAAGTAATCGTCAGAGAAAGACAAAATTATTGTTTAAAGTACTTATTGGGTACTTGTAGGAAAACGTGTATGAATATATGCAAGTAAAAAATTAAACCATACACAACATCTTCATGCCAACCTAAATATGGACCCATTTTTATTTAACACCTACGTTTGTAAGTAAAATGTATATTAGGCATTTGCAATACTTATACATATTTGTATATACATAAGTATACTTATCTGACAGGGATGACAATAGCAGTATGAGCCATATTACAAAATACACAAGCATCCACGAGTCGACAAAATTTCAAATATATTTGCGATTTGACTGTAACCGTGCATGTGTTTTCTATAAATTATAAAGGAAAAGGTGGTTTTTAATTTTTGTATACCAAAATTTTTTGTTTGGGAAAATAGTAACACGTAGCATCACGGCTGATATGTTATCGCAATATTTTCTGTTACACGACCTCAGTTTTCATATCAATTTGAAGCAGTTTAAAAATGAGATTTAGTTGCAAAAATGTTTGTTCTCTGCAATTAATTTTCAATATTGTTTTTATTTGCCCATTTTTCCTATATTTCTATCAGTATTAAATTATTTTCCAGCAAAACCTCAAATGATATCTACGAAAATATTATTCCTGCGGCATGTTTTAATAAGCATGTCAATGGACATTTTTATAAAAATGAAAACAGATCATATGAAGTTATGCTAAGAATTCTTTCTCATTATGCTATCTAATTCTTCATTGCTTTGAATTCTTTCATTTGTAAAACGCAAGCGTAAAAAAAATCCAATATTTTTTATAAATCGATTAATTTTGCCGAAACATTCGTTTAATTTTATATTAAACATTAAAAATAAATGTGTTTGTTAATCACAAAAAATATGTACATATGCACTCGTAGCCCCATACCTGCGCATGTGTTTGCTACTCAATTTCATATCTTCAAAAAATTATTTCACAAACTGAGCAGTAGTAGAAATTATATGGGAACGTACTCTTATTCTCGCAAGTATCTATAAGTATAAGTAATACACATATGTACTTGCTGCAAAGCAGTCCTGTATGAATGAGTATTTTGTGCGTATAAGTAATGGGTATATCCAAGGAAATTTGAGGGTAAATAGTTAAGTATACTTTTTTTATGAGTATGAGTATTCTTTGTCAGCCTCTGCTATTCGTAGCATTATTTTGGCAACCAAATCACGACTTTGTTTTTAGAACTTACTTAAAAAAAAAAAAACAAAGAAAAGTATTTTTCAGTGCAAAACCATAAAAAATTTGTTTAGCTTTGATTAGTTGAGTGTGTTAGTCAGAGTAAATCAAGAGAATACAACACAATTTTCCCATCTGTACAAAAAATAATACGTAGTAGTAAATTGCGGCAGTTCTCGCAGTACTTTCTATTACACCATAGGACGTCTTTAATAGAGATACCGATGTTTATCTATCTCTTTTTCCGTATCATTTTACTTTTTTTTACTTCTTATACCTATTTTCAAGTTGAGTTTGTTGTGCGTGTCAATCAGTTATTTCTAACCTTTTTAAATATTTAAATAAATACTGCAATGAAAAATAAATTATAGTGCTAACATTATGTTAGCAAAAAGAGAAAAAAATGAGGTATGAAAACCGTAGGAAATTGTTTTCCTTTCTCTTTCAGTTGCAGCATTTTTAACAGGCCGGCAACAGCTTTAAGCGTATTTGAAATTTTCACTAAGTGTAAATGAAATAATGAATAATATAAATACATAATATTTTTAATTGTATTACAATATTAAGATTTATTATAATCATAATTATTTATAACTTGTAATAAAACAATTATTTTAAGCTTGTAAAATGCAAAGAAAAAAGATGAACATTTACGATAAAATACACAATTCTTTTCTTTGAACTGAAAAGCCTGTTTATTATTATTTTATTACTAACTAACAGGCACGTTAATTCTTTATTTTTACAATATGAATAAATACTTATGAATAAATAGTTTTGTTTTCGTTGACAATAATATTCTAAAATAATTCAAATACGCTTTAGGTTTTGAATTCGCAAACGAAGAAACTTTTACGTAATAACTTTCTATCATCGAAACAAAATATTTTGCTGTTAAATTTCTAATAAAAAAATGCATTTATTTATTTTTTTCCAATGAATAAATAATTATATTTTGTGAAATTTAATCGAAACAAAGAGTTCTATTTTACACTGCACAAAAAATATAAGTTTTTTGTTCTTTGGTTGTTATTTTTTCGGATTCAGATATACATAGTTTATCTTTTCTTAAACTATATGTGTATTTAAGGCCTTGCTACACTATCACACACGATCGTGCGATCTACTAAATAAAGCATATGTGCTGAAAAAGTATTAAAAATGCAACTGTGCGGCAGAGTTTTTGACAAATCGTGCGATTTGAAAAATTTTATGAAACTTTTCAAAACATGATGGTTTATGTTCGATTAGTGTGGTATATATTGTGAAAAATATGAGAATATTGTTAGTGCCTCGAGAAAAAAATTTAAGTAATGTAAAATTATTATGTTAATAAAAGTTTTTAATTGTTTTATTGTGTATATAAATTATTTCAATCATACTTGTATAATACGCCATTTTGAAGCGATTTTTTCAAGTCGGCCAGATTTTTGAAACAGTTTCCTGTGAATGAATCGTACGATCGTATAAGAAACAAAAGTAACGGTATCGAATGGTTTCTCATCACCTGTGACTACTTGCCCAATTGGAATCAGTTTTTTTTACCTTTACTTTAGACCTCCATAACTGTTATAGATTTTTCAACAAATTTCACTTATTTTATCCATTTCCAGTAAAGAGTATCAATTATAAAAATTATAAAAAGCAAAGATTTCTGTAACCCATTTTAAGTTTCTCTTCATCTACTAGTAAGTATTTAATTAAAACTGAAATTATAAATCCCCATTGAAATTACAATTTTTGCAAAACAATTTTTACACTTTCTTCAGTTTTCCTTTCATTGCGAGTCTATTGGCTTATTGGGTGGCTACAATTGAAAGTAAAACGTGATACTTATAAGCAAATGTATTTTTAGTTTTGAGTATAAAAACGTGTTTTTATTTTGCAAATTTCCCATAAGTAATTCCCTTCTCTGCTTCTGATTTACCCTGATAGAAAAGGAACAATTTGTTTAAGTAATCAATCGACCTGTTGTTAATTCGTAATTGATTTTTTTGCAAACGAACGTTTTGAAGAAACATATCTAGTATAGCAACAAATATGTATTTATTACAATTGACCTTGAACAACGTGTTCAAAATATAAATTAAATGTAGATTTTTAAACTTGAAAATGTGTTTTCTATTTCACGACTAATAAAAGGATAATTAATAATTTTGAAACAGGAAAAGGACAGAAACCAAGGCAGCTTTAATAGATAGTGACAGAATTGCAGTAAATACAACACCAAGAAGCATCAAATGCTTTTTGGTGGTAGATATTACGAAAATTTTTCCAAATTTTGTTTTACTTTTTTTTTTGAAAAATCATGGAAGTGTTTTTGACAAATTTACCCTGCCTTGACCAACAAAACTAATAACTTAGTTTTACGTTTGCATTCAATATATAAGTGTTTAAAAATAAATGGATAAATGGTTAAAAAAGGTTTCTAAAATCCATGTAAAAAACAGACGCTCTTGTGTGTGATGTATTTTTTAGCATTTCTACAGAATTTTCACTCTCTTGCTCTCACGTTTATGACAACAAACAGAATTTTACACAAACAAAACATTATGTGACATGTATTGTTACAACAACTCCTAATGCTGCCACCATGGTGCAATTATTAGGTGGCAGCATTAGGAGTTGTTGTACTACATACATATATAATATTTTGTAAAAATCCCGGAGGCCATCAAAAACACGCTACAAAACAGAAGAAAATGAAGAAAGAGAAGTGTATGTAAAGGAAATGCAAATTAATATAATTTTTTTTTTTTCATAAATTGTATTCAACGGATTTTGAAAACTTTTCTATTGTGTTTCTTTTGCACTTTTTCAAACTGTTTAAAATCTTTTATTTTTTTTTTTCTCACTTCACTTTTTGTAAACATAAACAACTTTTGACACCCTCAAGTATATGAACCAAAAAAATCACCCGCGCTAGTGATGCCACCTAGTAATCGTATGCCGTATAAGAAACATTGAAAAACTCACAAATAAACAAAAGTAACTGAGATTTCAGAAATTTGTGTACTTTGAGTGTAACTATGCATATGTTTACTAACGGCCTTTATAATCAAAATCCTTATGCCAACTACCTAGCTGCTAAGCTTTTTGTATATAAATTCCCATAAAAGAAAGATAGCAGCTAGTTACTCGTAGTTAGCACATATTTTTTTATCATATATAAGACCGTAAGTGTATTAAACCGCCAGCCAAACCTATCACCGTATTAAACCCCCAGCTTTTAAATTGGCTGCCAAATAAAACAGTGATACGAACTTAAAGTTGCGAGTCTGGAAGAAACACCCTTTGGTATACTCCACTGCTGGAATACTGTATATCATTTTGTAAACTTCTACTCTCTATTCTCGTATCAAGTAAATTAAAATGCCTGGAAAATTAAATAGCAGTTTGTTTTTGCTTTTTTCAATTACACACGCGATTGTCTAGAAACAGAAAAATGGGAGATTTCACAAAATTAAAATGTGTGATTTTTGTATGATGATTTGTTACGCTACATCTCAACTTAATCAAATTTAAACCTGATTTTTTAATTTTTTTTATGCAATATTGTGATTAAATTACAAAAAAATCACAATTATTTACAAAATAATAATAAAAAATTATCGTTCACAAACCCAAGTATGCATTTAGTTATAGCATGTACATACCTACATATGTATAGGGTGTTTTTTTAAGCCCGATAGAACTTGAAATTGTAAAAAATAACACAAAAAATTAAATTGTAATCAAAATTTTTTTTTATTCGAAAGATCAATACGTGACATTAACATTTGAAAATGATTTCGGGCATATGGGCACCGCGGCTGTTCTTGACGAAGCGCATTCTGGACGTCCAATTTTGGGCCACTTTTTCGAGCACTGCTGGCCGTATGTCACGAACAACACGAACAATGCTGGCCTCCAAGGCGTCAATTGTTGCTGGTTTATCAGCATAAACCAGTGACTTCACGTAGCCCCACAGGAAATAATCGAGAGGTGTCAAATCGCACGACCTTGGAGGCCAATTGACAGGTCCATTTCTCGAAATCAACTAATCGCCAAATTTTGATTTCAGTAAGTCGATGGTTGCGTTCGCCGTATGG
This sequence comes from Thecocarcelia acutangulata, assembly GCA_914767995.1. Taxonomy (NCBI): domain Eukaryota; kingdom Metazoa; phylum Arthropoda; class Insecta; order Diptera; family Tachinidae; genus Thecocarcelia; species Thecocarcelia acutangulata. Next base: position 118,695,655 of record OU612096.1, on the reverse strand, counting down.
CACGTAGCGCCATCCTGTTGAAACCACATCTCCTCCGGATCAATGTCATCCATATTTTCAAACAAAAAATCATTGATCATGGTGCGGTAACGATCTCCATTGACCGTAACGCGAGCTCCGGCCTCATTTTTGAAGAAATAAGGTCCGATGATGCCACCAGCATGAAAACCGCACCAAACAGTGCATTTTTCTGGATGTAATGGAGTCTGTAGGGTCTCTTGTGGATTGGTCTCACTCCATATGCGGCAATTTTGCTTATTAACAAACCCGTTAAGCCAAAAATGCGCCTCATCGCTGAACACAATTTTGCGTCTATAAGTTGCGCGAATCGACGACTGATTTTCAAAGTAAATTTGGATAATTTCGTAGCGTTGTTCAAGCGTGAGTCTATTCATGATGATTTGTCAGAGTATACTGAAACAAATAAAAAAAATGTTTCATCAAAATTTAATTTTTTGTGTTACTTTTTACAATTTAAAGTTCTATCTAGCTTAAAAAAACACCCTATATATGTATGTATGTATATTTCCTACCTACCAACAGGTATGTCTGTAGGGAGGTGCGCCAAAAAAATAAAGGGGATTTTTTATTAATTACTAAGTTGATGTTTTTGGGGGAAAAACTTAAATTTATCGCGTATTAATTGAACTTGCTTGCAATTGATACTATTGAGATAACTGGAACAGTATATTAGAATTTACGAATATTAATAAGAATTTTTTTTCAAAGTTTTTAATTTTGTACAATTGATAATAGGCTTTTTTAGTTTGTTAATAATTTTTTTTTTTATAAAAATGCTTTCTATAGAGGTACTATCCTATTCATGATACAAAAAACAAGGTAGCCGCTTCGCTACAACAATACAACAATAAAAAAAACAACAGGTATTTTGTTTGTGTAAAAAGGCGAATTCACACTTAAGCTGTCAAAAGAAGTTGATAGCGAACATGTACAAAAATTTAAATGGCGCCGAAAAAGGCAAACAAAACTTGACAGAAAAAGTGCCGCCATATTAATCAAATTCGCCTGAATTCGCCGATGCATCCACCTAATAATTAATTCGCCTTGATCCTATTCTTATATGCAGCTAAGCAAATAATAAAAGGAAATGTCAAACTATATAAGCCCACAGCCAACTTCAGGCATGTATGTAATTTGAACAAGTTGCGCACTACAAGCAACTTCGTGCTAATTAGCAATTTTCTTGCCAATTTAGGCCGTGTCAGATAAAACTTTGCCGCTTTGCGTGAAGTTTAAAACTTTAACAGAAAAGCGCAAAGCAGGTGTATGTGTATGTCACAATAAAAACTTTGGCCCCGCTCACGATTTGGTTATTTATCTAAAAAAATTTTTGTTAATTTTTACATTTAATCATTTCTTATGAACAGAAGTTTAGAAATATTATAAGACGAACTACTGAAATTGGTTCTAAATGTTTTCTTAGTGCATAAAGCTATTAGAAAAAACTTAAAGCGTAAAAAGATGAGAGTTGCCGAACTTTTTGCGCCGCGTTGCGTTAAAAGTGCTCTTTGTAACATGTTTCATATATTTTATCTCAGCTGTCAAAGCGAATTTGCAACGCAAAGCTAAGCAAAAGTTTTATCTGACACGACCTTTTCTCTTGCAAACTCAAAACTTAATTTATTAAGTTAAAATATTGCTATTTACAATTTTTTATTGTATACTTTTGACACCCCCAATTTTTTATTTTGTATTTAAATGAAATTAGTTATTGGAAATTATGTAAGTACGAATATATTAACCCTTCACGTGATTTATACGTACATATATGAGTTATATATGAGTTATGCACAATGGGATGACGTAGGTAATACTCGTAAATGCCAGCTGTCTTTATAGGCGGTCTACCAGATAATATAATGATGTTTAATTTATTATTATTTAACAGCTTTTGTTAAAATCAGTGTTTTTTTGTTTGGCAGTTTGTGACTTAAATTGATATTAACAATATTTATTTCCTTTTTACTATCATATTATGCGAACTAAATGGCCTTCAATATATTACGCTTTCTAGCATTTTTCCTTTTTGGTACTTTGTTGCATCTCTTCTGGGAAAATTATATATATAGATATTATGTATTTACAAAATATTTATGTATCACAAATATTGCAAAAGTTATATAAAACTGCTCAATTCTACTTGCAACAAATAACGGTAATTGAAATGCTTAATAAGGAAAGTAAAATCATTTAAAGACGAAACATAGTAATAAACAAAATAAAAGTATTTGTAAGACAACATAATGGTAAATTTGTATGTTACTGACTTTGCACTAAAAAAAAGTGTTTCTAATTAGTTGTCAATAGCTGTTATATCTTCTTAGCAAACAAACCTTGAGAGAAAAACCAAAACGAAAGAAAAGAAACTGCAATGTGCTATAAATCATTACAATGCTGGTGACTTGTAGCACAAACTCGCTTAAAGTTTCGGTTTTATTTTGATATCTATTGTGGTCTATAATGTAAAACTCTATAAAGTAGATAAAAATAGTGGTTTCTAGTGTAGTGCAGTGTCATCTTTTATTATATATTACTTTTAGCACCCATTCCGATATCAGCCTTAATTACAGCATTACTTTAGCTTCGAAAATTAATAAGAATATTCTGCAAGTAATTTTGAATTGTATTATTAGTTTTTAAGGAAATACGTGTTTTTTGTAAAATAAACATTGGAAGTGAAGATTAGAATACAAATGTTTATCGAAACAATAATTTCCCTGCCGGCATACACGTTTAGTTTATTAATTTAATTACAAAATTTGCTTTCGTCTTTGTTTTTTTTATTTTTTTGCTATAAATTTTACATTGACATTCAAAAATACAGAACACCAATAAAATTAAGTGTGTGAGAAATTGCGTGCAATGCATTTTCAAGTCGAATTAAATACTCGTATGTTAAAAAACTCATTACTGTGCAGGTTATACATATGTTTGCATGTGTGTATAGGACCATAAAAAAACTATTAACGTTAAATAAGAAATTAAATAAAACTAAATTGCAATAAGGAGCAACCAACTAGAAGTAGATTTCTGGTGTAAATAAAAACACGATGTTAATTGTAAATAAAACAAAATGTTTTCGGAGAAATATTTTAATTGAATGCAGTAAGGAGTAGTCCTTGACCCAAAACTGCAAGTTCCAATCCACGTTTTATGTATAACAAATAAAGTTAAAAAAAACTTATTGGGATATTATATTAATTTATTAATCGAAATTATAGTCTTCAAAACAAAAAATTAATTTTAAAAGCAATTTTTCATGCTTTAATATTTTATGTAGCAGACCAGACAGGCCTTCGAGTGCAATATGTCACATTGCAAGTCTCACAAAATAAATTATAAAAAAAAATAATATGCAATTTACCCTGGTACTTTCTTGCACAGCATCTGCGCTTGCTGATTTACAGTTAGTAAGCGCCAAAATGGAAAGGCTAACATTTAACGCTTTGGTTTTATGCTGTAGGAAGTAAAGCTGAAAGTCCATACCATGCGTTATATACGCTACGCTTTTTACGCGTTTCAAATTTTTCTACGCGTTCTACACTTTCCTAAACTCTAAGTTACATGCAACGCTTTTTATGCGATAAGTTTTTTGTAGTGTTTGAAATATTTTTTAAATAAAAACATTTTTTGAACACAAAAATATAAAATAACAATACACGGCACAAATATTCTTGACGGTAACTATGAAAAAATATAATGAATTGTGGTTTGCGGCTATCCAAAACAACTGACAGTTTTGATAACGCTTATGACGCGTGCAAACGTAGAAAGTAAACCTAATTTTGGCGTCGTACGCGCTTAACGCGTCATACTCTTTGTGCTGTGCAACATGTCACATAAAATTACGCTGATTCTACTTTTTTGACAGACGCTTAGACTCCCAGCTTAACTTAAATAAAAGCGGTAACGTTGTGCCGTTGACAGTATTGCTCAACAAACTTGTTTAATAAAAACCACTACATAGAAATAATAAAAAAAACATAAAGTCGCTAAATTAGTCTGAAGTGTGATTACTAATGGCCTCAAAAATTGATCAACATTTGTTTTGAAGCGAACTTTACTGAGAGGCATTAAAGCTCTTACGCTCTGTCAAAATTGGATTGTCCAATTGCAAAGCGTTAACGCCGCGCTATTTGGGTTGGTCTCATGCATTTTCTATGTGCATGAGCATCTTTTACAGAAAAATTACGCTTGACGCGCTAATTTAGGTTGCACAGTAGCTCGAAATTTTAATCTCAGAATATATAAATTTATAATTATTAAGCAGAGAGAGAAGAATCTTGAACTCTTGACTATGTAAATTATACCATAAATGAAATGTAAAATGTTATTGTGAATAAAGAAAATTGTAATTGTAATAGAAAAGATCTATGACAATTTTATGTGGAAGTAAATATCGATTAAAATCTTGTCGCGGTTTCGATTGTACCATTCGTGGTAACTACTTCATCACATCATCGCGAACAAAAACTGTGTTTTCAGCAGATCGAAATGGACGTGTATGCTCAACGTTTTCGAATTTTCTTCAGACACAGTTAGCTGAAATTTGCGCATAATTCTCTTGATTGTAGACACATTTGAATGTTTTTATATAAAATGTTGATTTTTTGTACGGTTCTAAACAATTAATATATGTGACAACATTCAATGGAATATTAGGATTTTTTCGTTTTTAATCCGTATGTAATATGTTTAATGAATTTGACACTTCTTATATTACTTAAAGAAAATGCACTGCGCTAAAAATCCTTGCGACTTTAGCATTTGAGTATGCAAAGGTTAATGACGAAGCTCGATAGTTTTAAGAATGGGGTTTCGTTTGCTGCATTTTTATAACTATGTACTTCATTCCAAAATAAATCAGTTTTGTGCTGATCTTTCCATTTACGAAGTTTTAAATTATCTAGAAATTTTCCATACTCTTCGATTTCAAAACTATTTTTCATAAGCTCTTTTATAAAGCCAATAACCGAAAAAATATTTGTTTTCGGAATTACGAGTATATAGCCTGCAAAGTTTTGACAATCTTCCTGTATGAAAACATAAGACAGATTCTATTACTATCTGGCAAAGTTATCCTAGTATTAAATTTATGTACGTTGGTGCAACTATTGCTTATAATAAAAGTTGCAAAAAATGTATTGTATGTAAAAATGTAAAAAATGTATGTGTTACCATATGTTATACTGTTGTATATATAGTAGAATGATAAAAGTGCCAAAAATACAAAAAAGTTCTTTCTGGAAGATAAATCTAAATGTAACGCGAAAAGAGTTAAATTGGCTTCACTGATGACAGTTCAAGTAATTATATCAAAATTGACTTAAAAGCTAGTTCTAGCATACATACTATATAAGCACACCTTATACTTCTTAATTCACTCATACTTATTCAAGCAACAAATTCAATTATATTACATTATTTGTAAACCTGTCGAAATATGACAGATACTACACAGCCTATAAATTTGCTCACTCTTATTTCGTACGAAGTAAAAAAAAAAAAATATTGCCCTTTTAACAAGCAATAAAAAAAATCATGTGAAACAGACATCTATAAAAAAAAATAATTATGACAGCAACACAAACACAATTCAAAACATTTACAACAATAGGCTTCATTTACTGACAAAAAAACACGTACTACGTACTTTGTTTTTTTTACAAGTCACGTGTAAAAATTGTCAACTAGTGATTTTTGATGACAATTTTATTTAAGTTTTTCTTATGCTTTGTAATGAGTTTTTAACTCAAACAAAACTTGGCAAAAAAATCTGTATGTATAAATCATTTTAGGCAAAAACCTGCCTCACAAAAAACGAATAAAATAAAAATATGTACGGAAGAATTAAGTGGGTTTGTTTGTAGGCGGTGTTTATTTTGTTTATTGTACATATGTATGTATGTTTAAGCAATTTTTTGGATGTGTGTGATAAATTAGTTAAGAATAATTATACTATAGCACAATCGTACACTATAGCACAATTGTACACTTGTACATCGGAGTCTTACATCAAGTTTTTTCTTTCTTAAGTTTTTTCTTAAGAAGGAGTGTTTACGAGTACAATAAAAATTTGCTGCGATCAATAATTTTTCATTGAAGACAAGAAACATAATAATCAAATCTTTAGCTGAGGTACAACTAGCTATTTCGTAATCGCTATACTACTCATCATCTTGTTATCTTAAAACCGTTTCTTAATAGAAATGTTTATTTTTCGAAAAATCACTGGAATCATAACAAGTCAAGTGTTTTGACTTTTATAATGGATCCGTTTCTTTATCAATGAGCAAATGTTTAATTCAATTAATTTGAAAATAATGGAAACTTTTTTGAACTAAATACGTATGTACGTACGAGTATGTTGCACACATACTCGTTAAAAAATAATCTGCAACTGTGCATAATTGACGGTTAGAAGAGCTGGAGAGAGATTGATTTCAACTGCACCATATCGTAGTTTAAATTGTGCTGCATTCAACAATACTCGTATTCTTATCAGATTTGCTTGCTATTTAGACCCAGGGTGATTTCTTAAGGGTAAACTATAATAGAAGTAAATATTTTTCTGTAGCTGTAATAACTCCAATAAGAGGTTGTTTTATAAAAAAAAAATTGTAAGTGAATCTAGGATTGTCAGATTTTAATTGTCTGTTGGTTTTTGAGAATTTTAAATCTGTAACTTTTAATTTATAGAAAACTTTATTCGAATTTATTCCAGCTACTTTTTATTAACCAAATAGTAAAAATATAATACTCTGATTCACTGTCCGACACGATCATGCGATCTACCAAATATAACATGTGTGCTGAAACATACAACTGCGTGACAGATTTTTTGCCAAATCGTGCAATTTGAACATTTTTATGAAAATTTTTATAAAATAATACGATCATGGTGGTATTTATTGTGAAAAATATGAGAATATTGTTGGCGTCTCGAGAAAAAAATTGAAATAATGTAAAATTATTACGGTAATAATAGTTTTTAATTGTTTTACTATGTATGTATATAAATTATTACAATCATTCTTGTATAATTGTGTGGCACCACAACATCATTTTGAAACGATTTTGTAAAGTCGGCCAGACTTTTAGAACGCTTTCTTGTGAATGAATCGTAAAGTGCTGACCACACCTGACACGAGAACACTAACAGGAACAGCAAAATACTGTTACTGTCAGTTGTAGACTGCAAATGTTAATGTTTTCTTGCCGTCTTGACACGGCTGTTAAGACGTCTGTTTTAAAAGCTCTGTCTTAACAGAAAATGACATTTTAATATGGAAAAAGTAAAAATAGTTTAAAATTTAGAGAAATTGCCAAAAAAAAGTTCAAATTCTTTTTTTAGATTATAAATTTTACAATAAAAACATATTTTTTTTCCACAAACTATAGAAAAGGGCATAAAAAGTGATGGTGTGCTTTTGTTGACGGAGTTGAAATAATGAAAAATCAAGACATACGGGTACTCCACCACATAACAATCGAGCCGTCAAAGGTATGTTTTAACAGTATGTCCTAACAGTGTTTCATGTTTAATGTAGACGGGCTGTAATAGCATATTTACAAACGTCTTAAAAGTACGTTAGAGTATCTCAAATAATTAGTTGGTTCTATTTGAAAATATGTTAACTTAAAATATAAATATATTAACTTAAAATATAAAAAATATTAACTCTAAAGCTAGATATAACCAAGAAAAATTGACCAAAGGGCATTTTTTCTCTTAAGGGTACTTAAAAAAAATCTAAACCAGGAAAATTCAACCTACAACCACTAAGTTCACTGATAAGAATAATTACACGTAACTATCAGCCGATAAGAAGTACTGTACGCAAGCTAATAAAAATAAATAAATAAACGTATTTGTGTATAGAAGTGAAAGCAATTTCAAGAGAAAATTCAGTTGATTAGAAATTCTTGTTCTTATCTTAAAAAGGGGGCACACATAACCTTTATGTATGAACGTAAATATACAAATACGTAGTTGATTTTAATCAATAAAAAAACACTTTAAGCAAATATACATATTTTAAGTTAATTTTTAAAAATCAATTGATAACATATAGTCAAAAGTTGAGCATTTGACGTCAATTAGTTGAAGATATTAATAGTTACTCGTATTAAGTCGCCATACAAATTTGTAAACAAATTTCCCTAGATTACAAACAAAAAAGAGATGAATACAAATATGTCCATAATATGGCATCCCAGCTCTCTTTCTTCTCCCCTACATTTAACAAATAACAGTTGTTCCACAGAGACGTGTGTTCGATTAAAAATGTTTTTAAACAGAAATATAAATACAAATGTATTAATACAATACTAATTTCTGCAAACAATCAAATTGCAAAATATAAAAACAAATGTTCGTACATAAAATAATTTACAAAACAATATTGAATATTAACTTTAAAGTATTTCGACCTCTTCTTCTCTTGATTGAATTGGGAAATTCTTGCCTTAAAACCAGGTTTACAGCTCAAAGGAGTACACACCTGTGGGTTGAGAAAATGAAGATGATGAGAATATGCAGAGTATTTTAACTATTATTTACTCGTATGTATGTTTACATTTCTATTAAATTATGCTGTGAAGTAGGCAAGGCGAATTCATTACTAGGTGAACTTGACAACTCAGGTGATTATTTTTCGTTTACCGCGTTTTTTCAATGAGACAGTCAAATTTGTTTTTTCTTTTGTTTACAAACATTTTCGCGCCATTTTAATCTGAAGATTTTTTTGTATGATTTAGTGCAATTTCAAGTAATTTGTGTGAATTTAAAAGCGAAAAACGAATATAAACTGTGATTTTAATTACAAACAATTATAAAAGTTCATACCTATTTAACGTTTATATAAAATTTTTTTCCTTGCTGAACAATCTTAGGCGAATTTAGATTTTGACATTCGCCATATATTTTACAATACTAATACATAGTACTGAATTCGCCTTCCCGCTCGCATTCACCTGTATAAATTCGTCTTGGGAGTAAGTAGGCTATATAGAGAAGTAAGCACTCTAACTGCGTTTTCTTTTCTAACAAAACTGTTACAAATTATTCTATACCCGTTTTTTATGTTCTTTTCTAAAAAGTAGGAAAAGTGGGATCTTTTCTAAATATGCTGCATGAAAAGGCAATATGCGGAGCATATTTTTCCCTCAACCTCAAGTACAGGGTGAGATACCGTCCTTTTCTACAACTCTGTATACTGAGCTAAATTTATATTTTATATGAAAATAATTATTCTAGTTTTCACCGTTTATTAATAAAAACAAACATAAAAGAAAAAAAAAAAAAGTTCTGTAAAATTATTTATAGGTATGTACTCGTATGTGTTTTAAATTAGTAATGCCAACGTTTTTTTCTGCGCAGTAAGTTTTGATATAAAAGCACTTCATAATTAAAACGCTAGTTGTATTTTATTCAATATTTTGTGTTATTTCGTAAACGTAAAATACGTAACACGTTTTAATTTTCAGATTAGCATTTAAAAATATTGCCTATTCACATGTAATATTTTCTTTTTTAGTATAGAAAACGCCATAAGTGTCATTTAAATATGGGAACGTGTCATTTTAATAAGGGAATTCTAACGGTGTCATATCATATAATATCCTGATATTTTATGGTAGCTAAAAAATCTTGTAGTTGTGCCCAAAACAATAACGTCATAAAATAATAAGATTTTTTAAGTATGATATGAATTCGCCTTGAGTATAAATAGGAAAGAAAGAAAAAATATTTTATTCCTGGCTTACATAACTGCCGCTTTAGTTAAGAATTAAATCACAACTACTTTTTGTAAATATCAATCTGTTTCTCTTCTGTTCACTTTCTTTTTTTGCCATTGGAATCTGATCTTATTATTTTCACGGGTTTTCAATAAAAAATGTTTTCACACCTTCCTGCAGTAGGGAACTTTCCCGCTTTCACGATTTCTTTTGCCAGAATACAACAGTAGTGAAAGAACTGTTGTTTTGTTTTCTGAGAGAAAGTAAAACAAACGTGTTACTCTCACTATCTCTTTATTTATTGACATTTAATGTATATAAAAGAAACTAGTAAAAACTATCCAAATGAGAAACATTAAAAACACAGTAAGTAAAAAGTAGTTGAGATTTCAGAAATTTCTGTGATTTGAGTGTAACCGTGCATTTGTTTAGTACATTCATATTCCAAGTAAAAGTATTTGATTGTGAGAATCAAACCAAATAAACACATTCTTTTAACGTCTATAATTTACAACTAACATCTCTTTTTTGATTTTAATTAATTGTTTTTTACTTTCCAACAAGTTCAAGATCGTTGAGCCTCTTTCTATTTAATTGTTGAACTGATTGATTTTAATTAATTTTAAATTGATTTATTTATTGTTTAAAAAAAGGGGCGTATTCTCTGCAAACAGTACCAGTATGCATTTCATATTGATAGTTCAAAACAATTTAATTGTATTTAAATTTGAATTGATTTTAAGGGGTAAATAAAACACATGAAATGCAATCAATTAACAGAAAATTTAATGACGTATCTATTAATACTTTGTAGTTTTGATAGCAATGATTTCTGGCAGAGTTACATTTTTTTTTTATATTGGACCAGTACTCAGGGGATGACCCCTACATATGCAGTGCATTGTACCAGAACTAGGAAAATAGGTTGTGAAGAGGGGGAAAGAGGGGAAAACTTGCGTATAAGTTCTTTTGAAGCCTTTTAAATTGAATGTTTATTCGTTAATCTAAAACTATATACACAATTTTAATTTTTAATTCCACAGGCCATCTCACAACTCAGCGTCAAGCAGTGTTACAATTTATCTTGTCATCCCTGTTTCGCCTTGAAGTTGAGTTCTGGGACACTCTGTATATTGATATTCCTGCCAACTGAAGTATGCGAGTAACTTAAAGGATTTTAGAATTACTTATCTGTTGAACGCTTCTGTGGCAGATATATATAGCTCTCCAAAGTTTTCTCTAAATGATTATAATGAATTTAAGGAACGATTTACGGAACGATTTTTATACCGACGTATTCGTCGTGCGAAATTTGTCGTTCACTCTAATTGTGTTCCTATCATTACACCTTTCGTTTTTTTTGCTAAATCTATCGCCTGGCTGCTGTACTTAATATTAAAAAATATATAATATATTGTAAAACCATTATTATTAAAGGAAAACTTTTTTGTTTAGATTGCAAAAGTAGAACAAAAAAACTGGTAATAATTTAAGCTTACAATATTGTGTTTTTATTTCAATTCACGTGTTTATTTTTATAAGCAAGAAACCTTCATCGTAAAACTTGCTTTTAACAAAATTGAGGTCATGTAAAATTTTCAGTTTGTGTACTGAAAAAACTGATGCACTATAATCGTTAATTACTTTCTGATAAACTTTCCCTTAATAGGTCCGTTCGCTGGTGATTTTTTCTGAGTGCCCGTTTTTTAAAACTATTTGGAAGGAAGAAAGAAATATTTTTCCGTTCTTCTAAATTTAGAAAATATATTTTTGGATGTGCAACCATAGAAATATTTAGTTGTTTGGAAATTTGATAATAATATTTTTATATACCTTAAGAAAGTATAAGCTGGCTTAAAATCACCAAAATTACTTTTTACTAAAATATTTTAAGATGCCTTCAAATATGTCAAATAAGTTAATTTTTCAAATAGTGTTTCATTTTTCTGTTTAAAATAATGATAACTGAGTATTTTTTTTATTTATTATTAATTTATTAGAAAGTAAATGTTTTAATTTCGAAATACTCATATAACACTTTATACCAAGTTTTTTAACTGCCTCTAAGTAAGTAGATCAAAGTAGTTATTGTCCAGTAGGGCACTTGCATTTTTATTATCTTGAACCAGCATTCAGGGGATGACCCATACATATGCAGTGCATTGTACTGGAAATAGATTATTTGAAGAGGGAGTAATGTTTGTGGATGTTGGACTTAAACCTATCAATAACAACACGGAAAGCCCAAAACAAAGATTACCACATCATTTGAAGTGTTGGAATTAAATTAGTTAAAACTGATCAGTGTCCAGTGTAGATACCTTCGACACTGCTTAGACCAGGGGTGCCCAAAAGTTCTATATGGAAGAGCAAACACCAATACATTTAAGGAAAAACTAATTTTGTTTAATAAGCGAAGCATGCGAAAGTGGTGCAGCTTTGCTCTTGTGTGTGTACACTTAGGCTAACAAAAATTAGTACAACGCCTCCTACACTGCGAGGTAATGAATCGAATAGCAAGAACATTCAAAAGAAATTAATAATAAACATATAAAGAAAACACGGACGAAATTAAAAAAACGAGGTGTGCGCATGGAATACAGACAAAACATTTGTATTAAAAATGAATAAATAAATACAACATTTATAGGTTTGAATCCCAAAAATGACAATTAATTAAAAAAAAAAGTTTATAAAGTGTGTCCAGAAGGCAATGAACTTCTTGATTCATTCTAATTATTGAAAAGTGAACTTGGAATTGAGCCGAATCAATAACATAAAATTGATGCACAACTCCCCTATTTTTCTAGAAATGTGCTTTGCGGCAAACCAGTAGCTACTTGATGATGATTTATTGTGTGTGTATTCCTTTAACAAGCTTGTGGAGGGACCATTATAAAATGTTTAAATTGAGTAAAGTAATCGTCTTCATGCGCATGTTCTAATGCGTCTTAAATTAAGTGCCAAAAATATAAAAAGTTTTATTTTGTACTCTTTTACTCGTATTAATGCAGCACTCGCCATAAACGAAACTTGATATTGACCTCGAAACAATGAACTGCAAATTCCATGAATTGAAATAAGCGAAAGTAAATAATACGAAAAATAATAAATTTTATAATGAAATTTAACAAACAAACTAATAAAATAAATTGTCGACATAAAATATTATATTTGATAAGTGATCATTATCAAATATAATGAAAATATGCCGTTTTGATTTAAAAGAATTCTGCTGCTCTTTTTTTTATAATAATAAATAAATCGAATACGTCCAGATTTAAGATCTCCTGCGATTACAATCTTGTACTCCTGCGGAAGTTTTATTTATTTTTGTCGTTCTGGTTTTAATTCAATTGAAATTAATGGCATCTCGTTTAAATTAAATGCATAAAACCACAATTGTTAGTTAATAAACAATAAAACTTTTTTCTTATAAAAAACCAAGTTTAAGTGCTTTTTTTTTTTTTTTTTGTTATTATATTTTATTCGAACGCAAGTTTTTTATTTTGATTTCAAATCAAGTTGATGGTCGTTCGGTCGTACATTTATACAGGGCTGTGTTTGAAAACTTAATGATATTCCTATTGTTTGATTTAAAACACAAATTTTGACCTTAACTTGAAAGATTTCAGGTAATTTTAAAAAGAGAATTGTTATTTAATTTCTTAGGAAAGGCATATTCTTAGAACTATTACATTAAGTCGACTTGCATTGACTGTATGCGACACTTTAGTTTAAAAATATATTTTATTTAATTTTGTTGCAAGTATGACCCAAGAATAATAGAACTACAGATTACGCTATGCTCATGATTGCCCGTTAGATGATGTAGTGTAAACCATGCAAGAGTTGCCTATTCTGTGTACATATGTACCTATATCCAAACCATTTAGTTCTGTGTTTGTAGTGTTTCCTAACCTCATTTAACCAATATGCGCAAAAAAATTAAGTTTTTCAGTTCGGGATGACATCTATCGTTTTTGCCTCTATAAACGCTTTTGCGGATTCTTCACACTCACACTTATTCGTTATACAATTTATTTAAATTGGGTAGTATTTTGCACATTTGGTAACTTTTTCAAAAATGTTGGTTATAAAAATGTTTTTGTTTTGGCAGCACTGTGTGCAAATGATATATAGATACATTGCAAAACTATGTATGTATGTATGTATACATGTGGGTAGGTATGTAATAATATTTCACTAAAGATTGTATTGACACCAGTGATCAACAAAAATCATGTTTTTGCTTGATTAACTCATACACAAAAATTTGCAATCAACAAAAATCAGGCAACAAAGTTCAACGCTGAGTAAAATCAACTCGTCTTGTGAACATTCTAAATTTGTAATCAGCAAAAATCAAGCAACAACGTTCAACTTTGAGTGAAATCAACTCGCCTTGTAAACAATCTGAATTTGTAATCAACAAAAATCTAGCAACAAAGCTCAATGCTGAGTAAAATCAAAGCGCCTTGTAAATATTGCGCGTTCGTTTTAGTAATGAATAAAATCGGCTAAACGTTAGATGTTGCTTCGATTTAACAAATGTTCAAGAATAAATACATATATACATATTCACATTTGTTTTTTTTTTCTATGAAAACCTTTTGTTTCTATGTATGTGTATTTTACTTTGATTTTTTTTTTCAACAGAAGCATACAGAAAAACTATTAAATACATCACTGCATTGATTTTTGTTAATTCTTTTTTTTTTTTTCTTCCAAAACAAAAATTCAAATACAAGAAATGAATGCCGAATTATATGCACATTCATTTATATTCAAGCACGAACCTTAACTATGATTTCACTCACATAGCGAAGTTTTCGCTCATTGTGTTTACTGATCAAAAATCATTTGAACGAAATGAAATGGTTGTCATGTTGTTGAGCAAGTGTGATTTTTTGCAATCACTCAAAGTTGTTCTCTGATTAACTCCAAATTTGCCTAAGAAAGCAACGAAATATCTTCTTGAGTGCAAAAAAATAAATGAACTTTTTTACTTTGATTAGTTGTGTGTATTAGTCGGAGTAAAATTAATAACTTTTCATTTATATACATAGGTACATAGGTAGTTTTTTAGATAAACTTACCTCTACGTAAATTTAAATGATTTTTTTCAATGGTTTTAATTTTTCGCCATCTTTTTTATTTCTTGTTGCAGATCGAAGCTTTACAATACATTAATTACGATCCCGTTTGAGCTAGGTAAGTAATGGTTTTATGATGTCAACTACTTTTCCCCCTGACAGAGATCAAATTAATATTCAAGTTATTTGCTACTTATGCCGTCAATACTAGTTCTCTACTATAAACTTCGCCACACCAAAATAGACTACACCTATACTTTCTAAAGAAAGAAATTGATTATTAGTCTTATGTATCGATGAGCTTCTAGTACAATTAAGAGCTTCGAAATGATTGACCAATCATCCAAGCCTTCTCCTGTACTCGTATATAAAGTTAACTCAAGCTCAATCCTTTATTTGAATTGGACTCAAATTTCATAAACAATATTAATACAAAAATGTAATACCAATCTGTAAAAGATCTAAAAAACTTATCTTCAGTTTTATTTGCAATCATTTCATTATCTATCTCACCTGTACTTTAAAACAGCGATGGGCCGTAGAGCGCGTTGAATAAAAACCAACTGAAAAACACATGCATAAGAAAGATTAATTTCAATACAATATTCATTTTGTGAGTGTACACCAATTTCGCTCCGTTTATATATAGTAAGCTATTGAATCGTTGTTATACCAAGAGTTGCACAAACACTTGTATGTGGTGTAGGAGTACGGTATATATTGTTAACATTTCGGTTTTAATGTAAAGCTTTTTATTATTTTTATTGTTACTGCTAAGAAATCTCATTTTTAGGGCCATTTTCACTATCTAAAATTAAGTTAATACTAAAAAACTAACTAAAATTAAGTTAACATTAAAAAACCTAACTGCCGGTTTGCTTAACAGACAATATTTAACAAACGGTTACTGATTTGCATTTCACCATCTTTCAGTTACTTAACAGTAAAGAATGGTAAAAAGTGTGGCAGTGCTACTTGTATTTGTTTTGAAAAGATGCATACACTGCGAGTGTGCGGGAATTTTTACAATAATAAATAAATTATTAGTTTGCAAAAATTAATAATAAAAAAAAAATGTCTAGTAAGTAGTTATGTACGTATATACACTTTATTTGTACACGTAATATGTATTTTATACTCCTTGAAAGAATATAGTTTTTTCAGTGGCGTGATTCAGTCATGGAAATTGCACACTACGTAAAAAAAATCATTTTGACAATTTCGAATAATTTTTTTTTTCTAGTATTAAAGAATCCTATAATTTAAAATATTGCAGAAATAAAAATATTTTTTTAATATTTCCGTCTATAATATTTTTTTTTTTTTTTTCGTTTACTCATATTTTCCTACCTTAAGTTCTGATTAAAATGTTTAATCGGCAAACTTTGATCTATTAAATTTACCTCCGTTAAATAGTGACCGTAAATAGTTAATTATACGTAGTGAAATACGTTATTGCCTAACCGGTGGTTAAAATCCCAATTAGAATTTAATCAGACCGTTATATATTATAAGCCCACTTGCTGATGATCAGTTCATAAGTTGTTTGAACCTAAAAAGTAGTGTAATAAAAAAAGTGTAAGATATGTTTTGCGGAATTGTGAGTAACGTATTCGTAGGAAAGTTTATGGTTGTGTAGCAATTCAAGTTAAAACAAACACGATAAGAAAATACCCAAACAACTTCGTAATTCAGAAAAACAGTGCCCATCGCTGCTTCAAAATAATTTTAAGCAAAAAAGAAAAAAATAGATCCTTACGAGTTCAGTGATTACTAAAAAAAAAATTTTGTTATGTAAACATTATACATACTTATCTACTATATTCATTGGGGAAGAAAAACAAAGTACTTATGAAAATTGGTTTGTATTTTTAGTATTTATTTTTTCTGGAAATCTAAAGAGAGAATTGATTTGAATTAAGTTGGCAACAAGATTAGCACCTGTGATAAAAAAAAACACATCAAGCATATGCATATGTATTTGATTTGATAAACAACAACTTTTAATTTATAAATAATTAATCTTTTCTACGGCACTTCAGATCTTCAGTCTTACCATTTGTTAGTTTATGTACGAAATAATTCGTGAGGTGCTAAGAAACGAGCTAGGGCGATAATATTTACAAAATGACTCCATTTACCCTCATCAAAGCGAGTACATTTATAATTACTTTTTAGATATTGAATTGTTGTCTTCTAGATGGACAGATCGGGCTGAAATTTGGCATGCAGGTAGGTATTATAGACATAGGCATCCGCTAAGAGATTAATTTTGATTAATTCTATCCTCAAGGGGATAAAATAGGGTATGAAAGTGTGAATGAAACTTTGTTGGCGAGCGAAGTCGCGGGCAAAAGCTAGTATATACATATGTATATATTTTTAATACTTATGTATATACATATATATTTACCTGCATGCATATGCATGTACTTTTTCAAGAATATATTTTTGGCTTAATTTTGTTTTAAATCTTTTTAATTTATTCATATGATTGTTATGTTTTTCTTTGCTAAATGAACAAAAGTTATTATTTTTATCTTGTCAAATAATTTATATGCATTACCTAAAGTCTTAATTTGTCATTGTTTTTCCAAGATATAAAAATTTATGATAGATTATGAGTCTAATGTGTATTTTGAAGTACTTCTTAAATGAAATTTTATTTCCACTTTTATGGTCACGATAATTGAAAATATAAAAATGTTTTCGTTTTAGTTTGAAGATAACAAAGTTTCGTATTGACCCTTGAAATGTTAAAACCCCTAGAATGGTCCTTCATTGCAAAAATCAAAAATTCAAATATCTAAGACATCTGCATTTTAATATGTTAGCCTTAATGGTACTAATTTTTATATGCTTCGAGAGTAAACCAGTAAAACACCCAGTTTAGCGTTTCTCTGTTTCCCTTGTTTTACCCCTTGACCACACCTTCTTGATACGTAAAACTCATTTTTCATATCACAAAAAAAAATTTTGATATCTTCCCTCCATAGAATATAAGATATTGAAAAACTGACGTTTGGAGAGGCTTGTCACTGGCGTTTTCAATTTGAATCATGTGATTTATTGTATTCATATAAGTAAAAATTTACTCCTCTAATCTTATCGTTAAAATAAAAATTTTAACGCAGAGCAAACAACGTTTTTAAAACTAATTGATAAATAATTTTATGTCTTTTAGTTTTTTTTTTAGCAAATCAATATTAGGTTAATATGTTTAATATGTACATACGTGTGTATGTAAGTTTGATTTGATAACATGAAAAATAACAAACTTTATATAAAATTCTTGTGTTTTTTTCTCAACCTTTTACTAATAACCAATTCAAACGATAAAATTATGTCCAATATTTTAATATTCATGGGATTTCATTATAATATAAACTGCTAACTATTCGAACTATTGCACAGATAAGATAAATGGAATAATGAAAAATAAAAAAAATTTGGCCTCGAGTTCAAAACAATTTCATGGTTTCAAACTTAACTTGCAACCTGAGTTATGTTACTTTAGCAAAGATAAACATATCGTACATATGTATGTACAGATAATAAAAAAAATTAAACATCTCCTAAAAGGCACAGATATTCCGCATATTGGGTTTTCGATCATTTTTTTGAAACTGAATTCTCTAGAAAAATATTTTTTTTTCTGTATTCTATGTAGTGTTTTATTTCGATAGATTTGAATATTTTTAAAGATGTCCAAAACAGAACTGGTGAAATTGTGTTTTTTGAAGGCTTGACACGCTGATACCGTTGTCCAAATGATAATTTATTTTGTCGATAAGAGGAGGTACATTGACTATTTATATTCACGCCTCTCTATCTCTCTCTCTCTCTTTACTGTTGGGGCTGCACTGTAGGAAATCGCTTAAGAAACACCTCAATTTCAAACAAAAATGAAAAAAATACAAATAAGAATAGTTATATAAAGTATCACAACAAGCTAAATGAACTGGCAAGCAAGAACCATTATACTCTGTGTGCCAGGGCGTGAGGGGCAATGAGTTGGCATAAATCTTCGTCAAAAAGGGAGCAGAGGCGACTTTTATTGGGCCCACCCCACCATTTGGCTTCAACAAGAGTCTCCTTAATGAGGAGATGAATAAATGGACGGAGTCTATTAAAGACTCTGGTCTTGAACATTCCAAGAAATGTCTAAGCTTTGATGAAAACAGTGCTGAACATGCTCTAAAACTGGATAGGAAAACCCTCAGATAGGTGCACTAAGAGATCATTATACCTGCCTTAAGCACCTGTACAGGATGCTCATTTCCTCTGTAGGCATTTGCAGATTCTGCGGTAAGAAAGAGTAATCAATTGGGACACAGGGGATACAGGCTGGTAAAAGCGCATGCATTGCGTAAACGGGACTTGCCATAACTCTAAATGAATGAGCTAGTCCGGTTTCTTGACGTATTCAACCCGTAAAAGAGTCAAGGCGAAGCACAATCGATATATAATGGCTGTGGCGCAAATGACCGTAGAGGGTCACACCCCATCCAAATAATACTAATAATATATGTACATATCTACATAAATGTGTCTTGTTGTTATTATACATATGTATGTATGTGTGTATTCTCATTGACAGTTCTTTTTTTTATAAATTTGAAAAGCGTTGAAAAACTCTGCGACACAATTTTTCAAAACAAAAAATTTCGCTTATACCTACTTATAAAATTTTAAATTGATGATTTATTTCCTGTTTTAATTTTGAAAGAAGAAAGAAAAAAAATTCAATGATATTTAAACAACAAACAGTTTGAAGATGGTCTCATTTAATTATTTATTACTTGAAGTCGTAAAGCAAAATATGCATACTATATGCATATGTACATGTGTATGTATACTTATGTACACAAATAATTCATTTTCTTGATATATGGTAAAAACAACAATAACTCAAGACATGTATTTTACCTCTCAATTTAGTAAAATGATGAATTAACTTTTAATTAAATAATTGACTTTTCTTAACAGCTGAGACTGTTTTTAATTGAAAAAATCCCGCATTCTAGGAACTAAATAAAGCTGTTACTTTTTATTTTTAAACTAGCAGGGGCATTTAAATAATTAAGTAACGTTATCTTTTACTCTCTTAACTGCATACAGTTTGGCATTCACTGCTAGAATAATTTATAAAAAAGCTTTATTTTTGAAGCTTTCAAAGAGAGTAAAAACAAAACACTTAAAGCTCTATACTAACAGAACTAAGTTTTATGTTAAGTTGCCATGTTTTAAAATCATAATAATTATTAAAATTTAGCAGAATTTAATATCATTTTGCTTTTGTTGCAAACGTTTTTTTAAGTTTCATTATCTTTTTTTTTTTATAGAAAATATTTAAAAGCAATGGGTATTACAATATGTGTAATAAATACACATCGTTGGTCTCTTATAATGTAGGTTTTTGGTACAGTTGCTTCTAAACTGTTCCATTAAATTAAAGGCGCATTAACGCCTATAAGGTGGCAGCACTAGAGCTAAATTTCAATAATACGACAAAAACGGGTATGTGGTAAGAAGTACATGTCAAAACGTTTTGTAAGTTTTTCCACAATTATAAACTATGAAAATACAAATTCTTTTGATTTGAACTATTATTATGTTCACATAATTTTTAATTCAGAAAAAATTCACTTTAAAAAGAGCAAACAATATATTTGACGTAAATGGCTTACTATATTGCCAGTAGCAAAAAATAAACTGTCACATGTCGTAGGGCTGCCACCTTGTAGATGTTAATGCACCTTGATTAAACCATTAGGGCCGTATGCAAAAAAAAATCTTACTTGAGTTTTAACGCATACGTTAGTTACCAAACATATTAACACTACCATACATTTGTTAAAAAAGTTTATGCAAAAACTGTAAGTTAACTTTTAAATGTAGTAAGGAATTTAATTGTTTTATTCTGGCAATGTCGTTATGTTCAGTTATAATATTTTGAATAGTGATGTATGAAAACTAATATTCGAAAATCGAAAAATAAATTTAAAAAATAAAATATTTGTACTATTACATAAAATAACACTTTTTGGACAACTATTTCCTGGATTTACCTTTTTAATAAATAATGAATATATAATATGTAGTGTATTAATGAAATTGAGAAAAATTAATAGTACTTCTTATACCACACATATTTGTACTATTCGAATAACGTTTTTAGTTGTATTCGGTCGATTGAAACTGCATCACTAACATATTTTTTATTTATGTTTCCCTTTCAAAATTAATATTTTCAATTCATATAAATGTAAAGCTCTAATTTATTTTTCTAACAATTATAATATATTGTTGTTCTTAATATTTTTCATAAAATTGTGAATTTCAAGGCAAATCAACATCAAGAAATCAAATGTCATTTTAACGTACAGTTAAAGTGGCTCATTTCAACTTTAAACAACAACAACGTTAGGAAATTTTTCTTAACAATTGCTTACCAAGCTTTGTTAAGTTTTTTTGCATACGGCCGTTAATGTCTACAACAAGGCTAGATCAAAAATACAACAATGCAACAAAAACAGGCGTGTAGTGAAACACATATATTTTAACTTTTTCCAAAGATATAAGTTATAGAAGTATTTTTCACCTATTATAAACTATTTTTATTTCAATTATTTTTATTTTCACAAAATTAATTTCATATGTCAAGGCAGCATAAACTTTCAAAATGTATCAGTAGCACAAAACTGCTACCAAGGCGAATTCATTATTAGGTGAATGCATCACCCTGTTTTGTCAAATTTGACCATGCTATTCTCTTCACACTAACACAATAGAAATAAACTACTAACAATGCATGTGTTTCGTACTCGTATTAGCAACTTTTGACAGCTGAGGTTTAAAATTCGAAATTTGCACAAACAAGGAAGCGCCTAACTTGTTTGCAGCATCATGCCTGCCACATGCCATAGAGCTGCCACCTTGTAGACGTTAATACATCTTGATTAAATCTCTGTGAAGAGTTATATTTGTGTGAAATATATTAAAATCTTTAAATCGCATATTCGGAAAACTTTAGTTTGGGTCTTTCCACAAAAAATCAATGATTAATATGCTCATTAAAAAAAATCTTCTTCATTATTTAAAATTTGTCACATATTTGTATATGTAGCTACTTAAACAATCGTGCGATCTACCTATAACATTTGTGCTGAAAACGTACTAAAAATGCAACTGTGTGACAGTTTTTTTATACCCTTCACAAAAATGTAAAGGGTATATATAAGTTTGTGATTCCGTTTGTAATTTCTACAGTTTTTTTTTGCGACCCTATAAAGTATATATATTCTGAATCAGAATTAATGGAAAAGTCGATTAAACGATGTCCGTCTGTCCGCTGTTGAAATACCGTTTCTGAGAAAACCATTAGACTTAGAAAATTTTTTCTTTCACCATTCTTTTACCCCATCGATTCATGGGTTTGCTATTGAAATTCAGTAATATCGGTCCACGTATAGCTGAGATATATTCAAAATTCCGAAAAAAGCCATTTTTTTTTGCATTTTTGTATGAAAATTTTTGAAAACAAAAGTTGTTCGTTTTGCTTCAAACTTCACACACTTATTAAGCATGGTGACTAAAAGACAAAAAATTTTTTTTTCAGATATCGGTCCATATATACCCGAGATATAGCCCAAATCGGATTTTAATGAAAATGTCGCACAGGCGAAGCTAAATAACCTTTTTTTGCTCAAAAGCAGTTCTGGTAATAAAATTAAGTTACATAAATGTGGAAAATGAAAATTTCCGATATCGGTCCATATATACCCGAGATATAGCTCAAACCGGGGTTTCCATGAAAATGTCGCGTAAGCGAACTTAAACAACTTTTTTGTGCTCAAAAGCAGTTCTGGTAATCAAATAGGGTTATATAAATATGAAAAATGAAAATTTTCGATATCGGTCCATATATACCCGAGATATAGCCTAGACCGGGGTTTTCATGAAAATGCCGCGTAAGCGAACTTAAACAACTTTTTTGTGCCCAAAAGCAGTTCTGGTAATGAAATAGGGTTATATAAATATGAAAAATGAAAATTTTCGATGTCGGTCCATATATACCCGAGATATAGCCGAAATCGGGTTTTTCATGAAAATGTCGCGTAAGCGAACTTAAACAACTTTTTTGTGCTCAAAAGCAGTTCTGGTAATGAAATAGGGTTATATAAATATGAAAAATGAAAATTTTCGATATCGGTCCATATATACCCGAGATATAGCCTAGACCGGGGTTTTCATGAAAATGCCGCGTAAGCGAACTTAAACAACTTTTTTGTGCTCAAAAGCGGTTCTGGTAATAAAATTAGGTTACATAAATATGGAAAATGAAAATTTCCGATATCGGTCCATATGTACCCGAGATATAGCCCAAATCGGGTTTTTCATGAAAATGTCGCGTAAGCGATCTTAAACAACTTTTTTTTTTTGCTCAAAAGCAGTTCTAGTAATGAAATAAAGTTATATAAGTATGGAAAATGAAAATTGTCGATATCGGTCTATATATACCAGAGATATAGCCTATACCGGGGTTTTCATGAAAATGCCGCGTAAGCGAACTTAAACAACTTTTTTGTGCTCAAAAGCAGTTCTGGTAATGAAATTAGGTTACATAAATATGAAAAATGAAAATTTCCGATATCGGTCCATATGTACCCGAGATATAGCCCAAATCGGGTTTTTCATGAAAATGTCGCGTAAGCGAACTTAAACAACTTTTTTGTGCTCAAAAGCAGTTCTGGTAATGAAATTAGGTTACATAAATATGAAAAATGAAACTTTTCGATGTCGGTCCATATATACCCGAGACATAGCCCAAATCGGGTTTTTCATGAAAATGTCGCGTAAGCGAACTTAAACAACTTTTTTGTGCTCAAAAGCAGTTCTGGTAATGAAATTAGGTTACATAAATATGAAAAATTAAAATTTCCGATGTCGGTCCATATATACCCGAGACATAGCCCAAATCGGGTTTTTCATGAAAATGTCGCGTAAGCGAACTTAAACAACTTTTTTGTGCTCAAAAGTAGTTCTGGTAATTAAATAAGGTTATATAAATATGGAAAATGAAAATTTCCGATATCGGTCCATATATACCCGAGATATAGCCTATACCGGGGTTTTCATGAAAATGCCGCGTAAGCGAACTTAAACAACTTTTTTGTGCTCAAAAGCAGTTCTGGTAATGAAATCAGGTTACATAAATATGAAAATTTTCGATGTCGGTCCATATATACCCGAGATATAGCCCAAATCGGGTTTTTCATGAAAATGTCGCGTAAGCGAACTTAAACAACTTTTTTGTGCTCAAAAGCAGTTCTGGTAATGGAATAGGGTCATATAAATATGAAAAATGAAAATTTTCGATATCGGTCCATATATACCCGAGATATAGCATAAACCGGGTTTTTCATGAATACGCGGCGTAAGCGAACTAAAACAACTTTTTTTGCTTAAAAGCAGTTCTAATAGCAAAATAAGGTTATATAGGTATGGAAAATGAAAATTTCCGATATCGGTCCATATATACCCGAGATATAGCCTAAACTGCGGTTTTAATGAAAATGTCGCGTAAGTGAACTTAGACATCTTTTTTTGCTTAAAAACAGTTCTGGTAATGAAATAGGGTCATATAAATATGGAAAAAGAAAATATCCGATATCGGTCCATATATACTCGAGATATAGCCTGAACCGATTTGTCCAATAACATTTTTTTTTTTTTTGCTGAAAAGCAGTTCTTGTTATGAAAGAAGGTTACGAAAATAGAGAAAATTAAAATTTCTGATATCGGTCCATATATACCCGAGATATTGCCTAAATCGGGTTTTTCATGAAAATATCGCGTAAGCGAACTTAAACAATTTGTTGTGCTCAAAAGCAGTTCTGGTAATGATATAAGGTTATATAAATATGGAAAATTAAAATTTTCGATATCGGTCCATATATAGCCGAGATATAGCCTAAACCGATTTTTCCATTAAAAAATTTTTTTTTTTTTGCTGAAAAGCAATTCTCGTTATAAAAGAAGGTTACTAAAATACAGAAAATAGAAAATTCCGATATCGGTTCATATATAACCGAGCATATTTAGGTCACATTTTTAATATACTATACATATTCGTGACTATCGTGAAGGGTATTTTAGATTCGGCCCAGCCGAATATACTACACTCTTACTTGTTTTTTTTTTTTTTTTGACAAATGTTGTGATTTGATCAGAGTGGTGTTTATTGTGAAAAATATGAGAATATTGTTAGCGCTTCCAGAAATAAATTGAAATAATGTAAAATTATTACAGTAATAATAGTTTTTAATTATTTTACTGTGTATATGAAGTATTCTTGTATAATAGAATTTTTATTTTTATAAAGTCGGCCAGACTAAAAACATTTTTTGTGGATGAATCATACCATGGTGTAGGATAGTGAATTAGGGCCTTCACTGCACACTCTACTGCACCGACAATATTCGTTACATTACCAGCATCTGTCCATCCCATCGTCTGTCTAAATGTAAACGGCAACGTAAAGATAAAGTTTCTAATTTGTGTCTCCTAAGCGACAATACCATACAAATTCTGTTTTAAGATTAAAAAGATACAAGCTTAAGTCATACCTATTATAAAATGGAGTTAATTAAACCTTTTCCATATTAAGCTTTCGATATGTAGGAATACAAAATCGTAATTATCTTTATCAGAGATTACGTATACACACGGTTTTTGGGCAAAGTTTAAAAGGAACTGAAACATTTCCGTTCTATATAAAAAAAAATTTTAATCAGTATCCAAAAATACAATTATGATAAAAAGCGACAGCCCATAAAAAGCCGAATCACTTAAAGAGAACGGCACAAAGTAAAGAGTTTTTTATGAAAGAGTTTAAAGTACAAAATATTCTGCTGTTTGTTTGTTTTTAAAAGGCATACTCATTCAATTTAGACGGGCCCCCATTAGCAATAAATACAATACTAATGGCCAAAAATATACATACACACATACATAGTTAATTGATTGTTTATACATATTTATGACTTTTATATGACATTGAGATATTGAATCAAACTGTAACTTAAAATTATTTATTTAAGTTATTAATTTTGAAAACATTTGTGTTTATGCATGAAGTTTTTTAAAACTTTACTGTTTTAATCAAATGTTGTTAACAAAAATATGTATATATTTATATACCTATAAATAATTAAAAAAAATACTTAAACAAAGAAAAAAGAATGGAAATGTGTAAAATTCTCTTACTGTGGCAGAAAATCCGTATTTTTATATTATTCGTTAAAAAAATATGAACATGTTTGAGCTGCAAGTCCCCTTCGATGTTGTTCCAAATTTTGTACTTATTTGTTGGGTATTACTATTCTTTTAAGTAATTTTTATTGCAGTTTAAGTTTTTCAAAAATAACGCAGAAAGAGAATAACAGAAAACTGCTTATAAGTATATTATTTAAGAAGTATGTATGTGTGTTTGGCAAAAGCTGTTTTATATATGTGTATATATTTTCTGTTCAGGTATCGCGTGATATTTTGTACCTATTAAATTTTTGTAATGATTTATACACAAAGCAGCCAACAGCTGAGGCTTTATATTGTTGTATGCACTTACATTTTTGTTGTTGTAAAATTTAACTAAAATTTATCAACAGTATCTTCTTTAGTAAGAGGAAGCATGAGTTACTTTGGAAATGATGGCGTTTTAAAATATATTAATATCAGAAATAAAACGTGAATTCCTGCCAACTGTACTAACAAACCATATTATTGTTACGTTTTTACATTTGAAAACGTTTTTTCGGATTTTTCAATTGCAAATGAAATAATGATGCAAACAATTTTTCATTACAACGTACTTAATTACTTCAGAGTTTTATTTACACTTAATACCACTGTGTACTAACACAATAGGCTTATTTACTTTTCTAACTTATGACTATTCAGCATAACGTTTAAAATGAAGTTCTGCTTTTGCCGTACATCTGACTGGTTTTTATACTTTTTTATTACCTTCTAAATAGTTCATGACGCTTCTTTAACGATTATTTTTATACGATCTATTAACGATAATTCCAGACTCAAATCTACAAATTCAATTACTACGCACTTACACACATGCTTGCTAAACAATAACAACTACACATTCATTGGTGGTTGATTTACTTGGAATTTCATGTACGTTTGTTTGAATGTGTATTATGTTTTTAGCGTTATGTTGTTTGTGTGGTACATTTATAGCAAGCATATCAGCGGCTGCGCAGTGGGTTAGAAGTAATGTAAATTCGTAACATTATTATCTTTATTATTAATCAGTCCATATACAATAATGCTTATAAAAGGCCGTATGCTATTGCAGTCAATAAGGACACGGATTTTCCGTGTAAGCAATTAAGGCTTACTATTATTAACACCTCTTTCAGTATCACTTTCAATAAACCTTATATCAGGA
This sequence comes from Thecocarcelia acutangulata, assembly GCA_914767995.1. Taxonomy (NCBI): domain Eukaryota; kingdom Metazoa; phylum Arthropoda; class Insecta; order Diptera; family Tachinidae; genus Thecocarcelia; species Thecocarcelia acutangulata. Next base: position 118,668,328 of record OU612096.1, on the reverse strand, counting down.
ATCAAAATTTCCAACTAGAGAATATACTTTTTTTGTTCACTGTTTGTATTTTTTTTTATTTCAATTCGAATAAAATACACCACGTCTGTACGTACATACATGTACATATATGTATGCATGCATGTACGTGCTATTTTTTTATGTATACCTAATAACTAATGTGAATCATCAGCACATCACCCACCCTCTCTCTATTCTATATTACTTATATTTTATTTTAAGCAAAAATTCGCAAAAGAAAGAAACATAAATTACCTACATTCGGTTTGGAGGTCAATAAAACAAAGCAAATTTTGATTGGTTGAGTTTTTGGGGCTTGGCATATACATACACGTTATGACGTCACAACAAACTTTGCAGTGAGAGAAAATATGTAATTTTAAGAGCATGTCACCAAAAAAACCTAAATTTTAAGCTCTTTTGTTACACAATAAGCTAGACGACAACATTTGGCAAGACAGACGCATACACAAATTATTTTAGCAGAGGTACGTACATACGTACCTACATACACAGTTCGTATAAGGAAATTTTATATGATGACATACTAATTTACATATTTGCAATTATTCAAGAATACTACATGTAGAAAAGTTGTCGATTATAGATGGATATGTATGTATGTATTTTTAGTAATTTCTCTCCTACACTGTATAAGTACCCAGCAGTCCACAAGTTATTACAATTTGCAAAGCATCCGATTGTAAGCGATTGTGTCAACAGAAAAAATCAAAATAAACATGTTAAGGACAACAAAAAACTAGCATTCGATTCAGATTATTCTCTTTCTACTCATTATGTTAAATTAAATGTACAGAAAAAACAAAGTAGAAAAGAAATGCTAATAATATAGTTTTGAACTCATCCAATCTTCGCTTACAATGTATACAGTGTTGGATGCATCTCACGGCCTAGGCCATCGCTGTGTAAATGTAAGTAGGAATTGTATACAGACTTCGGATGGGTCACGCTTACATTGTCAATGATCTTAGATCGAAGATGTATGTGACAAAAAGTTCACTGGGTAGGTTTGTATATCGTTTGTAAACAAGCAATAGCTACCAACATACTTACATATAGGTAGGTATGTAAATGAACGAGAGGTTTTTTAAACGTCCTTCAAAAACTTGTTACATAAATGTGCTACCATTAAGTGAAGACACAAACTTATGAATATACCTAAAAGTAAATAATTACGGTATTCAAAGGGTTGTCATAAAGTCGAAAGGCTTAAAATATTAGTACAAAATAAAAAATAAAAAAATTATTAGTAATTGTAAGTGTAATGAAGATTACAGAAATCCCCAGAAATCTTAATTTAGCACTAAAATTTATGAGTGCCTTCTGCAGAATTTTAATACTTGCAAAGTAATATTTAGATTGTGTAAGGTAATGCAAAAAAAATTTTTTAATTAAATTCTGAAACGAGCTTGTACGAATATGACTTAAACGCACAGAGTTGCCAATGTATTCGGTGATTGCCGTTTTCGCTCTAAATATTGATACATATACATGCATATATCCATTCGAAGACTAGAAACTTTATAAACCAATGTTTTACAATTGGTTTCTAGCCTAATATCAGATACTCCGGTAATATATTAATATTCGATATACCTATTAATTTTCAAAGAAAAAAAGCCATAAAAAACTTCACAAAAGAGTTTGCGTTGTGGCCTTTTACAAGGTGTTCAATAGACTTTCGATTTCCCACTAGCTATAGGTACCTAGGTATAAGTAGTTTATACAAAAACTTAGTCCAGGAAGCTAATCTCCAGCACCCTAACAAACCATTAGCAACGCAGCCTAGGAAATAACTATTTGTTTAATTTCTATAATCGGAGTTAAAAACTAGTTTAATTTTAAAAATTTTTATCCCCATAATTTTTTACATTTTTTAGCAGTCGTTATATATAGTCATATCATATACCTATTAAATTGTTTTATTTAAATTATTCTAATGCTAGACAAAATTGTATGACGAAAATTTAACGATTGATTTATTAACCCTATACCTACTATAACTATAAGACTCCAAGTCTTGTAGTACAGGTGTACAAATAAAAAAAATTTAGTTTTTCTTGGTTTAAGGACTGTTCCCATGATGTCGAACGTTGACGTTCACAACCATTTCGAGCAACAAATGACAGATTAAGAGTAAAATACTCATTAATGCAAGCGATATACATATGTATGTACATATGTATTAACCAAGTAAAGTTCATAAATAGGCTCCAAATGGCTACATGCAATTATAGATACTTACATACGAGTACATATGTCCATACCTACATATGTACGTATCTATATTGATATTGTGGGGTACGCACTAATAATAAATAAGATAAAGGTTATAGGCATGGGTAAATGTATATACATACAGTGCTGTTCCTACGCTAAGCAACTCACACTGTATTTTACAAAAATGTTATTTTTCTCTCAAATAAGAAGACCTTACGAACTCATTTTAATATATATTTATCACTTATATGATAACAAAACAGTTTATAAAAAAATAACAACAAAAACCTTTTTTGATATTTCAATAACGAACAAAAACAAAACTAACTCTATGAGAGGCTGTGCCTACGCTAAGCAACTTATTAATATTTCGTATATGACCCTTTGTTTTTTATGACTGCAGCACATCTCTTGGGCATTGAGGCAATTAAATTTTGCAATGTGCTTTTGGGGATGTTTTTCCATTCATTTTGAAAACCGTTTAACAAATTTTCTTTATTTGTAAATCGACTCGATCCGAGGCGTCGTTTCACAATGGCGAACAAATTTTCGATAGGATTCAAGTCGGGTGATTGTGCCGGCCAATCAAGCACTTGAATCCTTTTCGTCTGAAACCATTCCTTGACCAACTTCGATGTGTGTTTCGGGTCGTTATCATGTTGAAACACCCATCGAAGTGGCATATTCCATTCTGCATATGGGAGCATTTTCGTTTCTAAGATGTCCTTATACACGAATCGATCCATTTTATCGTTTATTTTGTGCACAGGACCAAGGCGTTTGCCAGAGAAACATGCCCACACCATAATGTTTCCCCCTCCATGTTTCATTGTTTGCTTACAATAGCGTGGATCGAGCCGATTTCCTTTCATATGCCGCACAGTGCATATGCCGTCTGAATTGAAGAGGTTTACTTTGACTTCATCGCTAAAGAGCACACTGTTCCACTTTGTGATAGTCCAATTAATGTGTTGCTTTGCAAATTCAAGACTAAAAATTACAAAAGTCCTATAGAATTTGTTGTTAAAGTAAATTAAAATTCACTTACCGTTTTTTCATGTGTTTTTTTGTCAGCATTGGTTTTTTGACAGCCCTATAACTTTTTAAGCCCAGCTTGATGATATGTTTTCTGACTGTGCTGGAATCCACATTCAAATTAAGTGATTTCATTACCTCTTTTGAAGTTATAAATGGTTTTTTTTTATTAATATTTTAATTTGTCTGTCGTCACGGTCGGAAATTTTACGTGGAGGTGCGCCTGTATTGGGTTTTACGACAGTGCCTATCGTTTTATAATTTTGAATCCACCGTGAAACCATTGATTTGTTAATTTTTAAATTATTAGCTATATCAATTTGACTTTGCCCTGCCTTCCACAATGATATAACGGAAGATTTGAAGCTATTATCGTATTGAACGCGCTTCATGTTGAAAATTTATAGTTTAAAGACGAAGAAAGTCTTAGTAGGACTAAACTGCATTGATTTAAGTAATTTGCAATTAATGAACTCAAATACATCGCAAAAGAACCGTTATATTTAAGGGAAAGAGAATAAGAAAATTTGTTGCTTAGCATAGGCACAGCCTCTCATAGAGTTAGTTTTGTTTTTGTTTGTTATTGAAATATCCAAAAAGGTTTTTGTTGTTATTTTTTTATACATTTTTTTTTGCTATCATACAAGTCATAAATAAGTATTATAATGAGTTCTTAAGGTCTTCTTATTTGAGAGAAAAGTAACATTTTTCTAAAATACAGTGTGAGTTGCTTAGCGTAGGAACAGCACTGTATATACTTATATACATATACCTATGTATATGCATGTAAGCTTTTATGTACGCACATATGCATTCGCTGAAAAACTCTAAATTTTTTGACACACAAGCTTTTACCATTCAAAGAAATTTCACCAGAATTTAATAAATTTCATTGCACTTTGAAGGTGAGTTTTATGCATGTACATATAGGTATGTACCTATGTATGTACGCAAGCAATCAGGTCCACCGAAATCAAAAACATCAACCACTTGCATACATATGTATATATGTGTATGTGTGTAATTATAATCGATTTATTCCTGATATATTTATACATGTGTACTATTGTACAAATGTAAGTATGTCACTACATACATCATACATAAATACGATGTAGCTGCATATGTATAAATATGATGTACGTTGTACGAGTAGGTATTATGCGGTTTGCGATACTAAAGTCACGTTTTGTATTTGTAGTCACTTGAAATTTTAGTAGACTTATAGGTACATACATGCATGCATTCATGCGTTAGTGATGTTTGTGTTATTATTAGCTTTTGTTTTAATTCAGCAGCCTATACTTGCTTTTGTGTTTGGAGGACCAGATGCTCGCTCACGTACTCACACACAATACCGATATATTTAGTTACAACCAGCAGTGCTGCCATTTAAGTTTTTGAAAAATCAACAACTTGAAAGAAATCTCATGTCGCCATCGAAAAACTTTTTTCGGGATTTAATTGGAAAAGAATAATTTCGTCACCGTAATCTATTTTATTTCTAGTTCCAGTACAATGCAATGCATATACATATGTATGTAGCGATCATTCCCTGAGTACTGGTTTAAGATAAAAAAATATAATTATATTTTCATACATATTTCTTATTTTTACAGCTTAAAGATCGTTTTAATTTATATAAAAAATTTAGCAGTATTTATTTTCAATATTTCGATAACAATTTGTTATCATCGTCAGGAAAATTAATATGAAATATTTACTTAAACAAGATCAAATAATTAATTATCAAATATATTTACATACAAATTAAAATTTTTTTATTTAGTTGAATCCAAAACAACAAAAATCCATTATGCAAATACCCACATTTTTAAATATTATTTTAACATTTTAAAAATTAACTTATTTTTAACACACTAAAGATAACTATTAACAAATGGCAACTCTGATTTTAACTTAAGTCATATGAATTTAATTTTGTTTAACTCAGACACAAAATTTAAATTGGTCATGATGACAAATCTGTTGCTATGCGTAACGATAAAATACAGTGGGTTGACTAGATAAAAAAAAAACTGGTATTGCGTTAAAACTTTGTTTGATTTAATGTTGGTTAATGAACATGACTTTGAAATATTCTAAAATAATCATGCAAATATATGTATGTATGAAATTTTTTCCTTTGATAGTAATTTAATTTTATAAAATATCAAACTCGTTTTGTCCAATTTTAAATTGCTGAAGAATTTTATAAAAGTATTAGATCATTCTGTAAAAATATTAGCAAAAAGCGATATGATAATCATATATATTTTCATAACAATATTAGTATGTATGTACGCAAACAAAATAAATATACATATATGTATAAACAATTATTAAAAGTGTCAAAAAGTATTAAATATATTCTGCTTCCGCAGATTGTGCTAATATTGTATGTGTATATTCAGCAGAACTTTAATCCAGAGAGTCGTCAAAAATAAATTAATTTGTATGGGTTTTAGATATTCTTACCGATATCTGAATGCATTTACTTGCATTTGTAGCCTATGCCTAGTAAAAGATTGGATTCTTGTCAGTAACATGAAACCGAAAACAATAACTTCATTGGAAATATTTATTGCTACTATCATTAAAGCGTTAGATAGAAAAACCATCATAATTACGGACACTGAAATTTTGGGGCCGATTGTGCAAATCAATATACGTAATATTTATATCAATATACATATTTATAAAAGTCGCAAAACATTTTTTTTTACAAACTTTCGCGGTTATAAAACTTGCAATGCAAAAACTTAAGTTGTCATGGTAATAGCTAGTCGCGAAGACCGAGACGCGTTTTACGTATACAGTGAAATATAAAAAGCTCCGAAAATAGCTATGTATGTAAATGCTATCGTATATCAAGTTAAAATTTTCTATAATTTATTTTTTGTGGCCCAACGTACACAATATGCGTGACGTCAAACGCTACTAAATATTTGAACATAAATTTAAGTACTCATACAATAAAAATGAACTAACTCATGCGCCTACACTCGTGTATGCATACACACCCTCATTTCTCTATTATTTATAAGACAATGTCTGGAAAAGGTATAAAATACGATATAATGCCAAAAATATCAATTAATAATAGGTACCACGTTATTTGAAAAAAAAAAACGTGAGAATTGGTGCCAACGTTGAATGTTAGGAAGCGAGCATCACCGAGAGAGTGCTTTTGTTTTTTAAGTAGCTTAATAGAAACGGAAATAGTAAAGAGCCTAAGTAATAATATACAAACATATGTACATACATAGGTATGTATGTATATAACGTTGTTGTAGATACTAAATTTACTTGGCGCGCCTGCATTTATTTCCAGTTTAATTTGCTACTAGGTATAATATATTTCTTGGTTTGTCAGTTCTTATTCTTAAAAGGCGAAGAGGCTCGCTACACCAACAATGTCATAGAAAAATAAATCAAAGCAAATAAGAGGGGAGCCAAACAATGTTACCAATTACATTTACTTATGGGGGCTTGTATTGACTGTTATCAGTCTGTCTACACATTCAATAATAATGATGACGATGATGAAATTTTAAATGAAAATGCAGAAACTGAAAAAGAGCGAGAGTCATATTCAGAGAGAACAACAGTATTAAAATGAAAGAGCACAAAATACTTTGTATTTGGGGGATTGTTCATTTTAACGGAATTGTATGGAATGAGAGAGGACTTCGAGATTTTATTAAGGAAAAAAATGTTGAGCAGAATATGTTTTTATTTGGCGCGTAAGGTATTCAATGAGACATTAACAATCAAGTCGTGGCAGAGTTAAGAAATACACAATATAATTAACGGATAAATTTTAATATTGTATTTGCAAAACATACTTAAAAGCCAATAAATCTTAAAGATACTCTTTTTACTTCAAATATCTACAAGAAATGTTAATTATTAAAAAAACCGGCTCAATTTAAAAGCGAAATAAAAATCCATTAAAAAGTAAAATACTCAAATTGACCTTCAATACTCAAATAGTGTTAAAAAAATCTGAATTTTTAAACTGGATTATTTAAAACATTGCGGCAGAAAAAATTAAAAAAAAGTTATTCGATATAGGTACCTATGTATATTTAATTTTAATAACAAATTTAAACAGTCTGTGTGAAAGTTATTTTTAACGGTTAGCATACTTTGGAAAAAAGTTACAGTTAACGCAGGCGCTCAAAATTTTGCAAATGTGTAGGCGTTAATAAACCAATGAACAAAAGTATATGTTTTTTGTAACCTTAATGCTAAAGGACATATTTGAAAGGACATTACCTCCACCGTCATCAACTTGCTGCATTACAAAACGCTTACTGAAAAAATAAAAACAATTTAAATGTACCTTAAAGAACTTATTGAAATTATTTAAAGATACCTATTTACTAAAACAAAACAAAAACAATTTTATATAACAAAAAACTACTTAAAACATATCCCGAACTTAGTATTTACAGTTTAAATAAAAAGGTTTATGTAATAAGTACCTACAATTTAAGTACTAAAGTCGTCTCACATTTACAAAAAGCAAAAACTTATATTAATCGCATAGATATTTTTACACACAACAAAAAAAAAAAAAACAGTTTAGTGTTTATTAAATAAGTTAAATTGCACTTTACTTATTAATAAAATATTCAAAATGTCAACGACCTCATCGGAATCGAATCTTAAGCACAACAACGCCGTATTGACCGCCAAAGAAAATTCACATTTATTAGAAAAGGCTGCAAATGGCAACGACAAATATGGCCCAGATGAAGAGGTAAATTATTATTTCTCTGTCTTTTGATCATTTTTTTGTTTGTTTTAATCTACCATAATATACATACATTAGTTTTTATTTTATGTTGCTAGTAACTCTAATGTACAGTTTTTTGCAACTAAAGATTGTGGCCAAAGAATATTTTACAAAATATATATTTTTCCATGAAAAAGTGAACCAGTTCATCATGGGGGGAATGCCACCAGATATTTTTATTAGTTCTTAATACAAAATTCAGGTATTTCTGTTACCAATCGAATGCTCGTATTCATTATGAATATATGTACGTAATATTTTCCTTTGTGGTATACAGAACCAGAGATTTTCAAAAATTGATATTTTCTGTGTACGCAAGGCATCACTACCGCTATTCTAACTACTTTTCTTTTCTCTCCGATATTGCACAAATTCCGACTCAAGAGTTTATCAAAATTTCTATTAACACAAACGTTCACGTTTAATTAATTAATATGCGATTATATTAAAAAAAGTGTAAAAATATACTTAAAAATAAGAGCATTTGTATACATTCATAACGAGTTCACAGTACGTACATATACACATTTAATACATGTGTATATGTGCATTTGGAGATACTTATGCAAATATAACATGAAATTGTGTTTAAACACGTGCTACTAAAAAGTAGTCTATTTTTATGTTATTAATTTTTGTTATCTAAACTATATAAAAAGGAAAGTGAATTATAGTTTGACGTATTTGCCTTAGTTCAGTGATTTTCAAAAAACAATTCAGGGTGTCTCAGACCTCAACGTCAAGCCGAAACAGGGTGACAACATAGATTGTATTCATAATGAGAAAAATCAGAAAGCGAATCTAAAAAGAAACGACAACCTTTTACTCAGTTCAAATGTTTTTATTCGCACAGGCCCTTTTATTTTTTTTATTGTCTCGGGAAAAAAATATACCAAATTTTCCATACAAGTTTTAGAAATTTTTTTATAATATATACATATATATACTATGTTTAGTAATTTTGGGCTAAGCTGTACATAAACGCATGTTAGTATATAAACACATATGTATTAGTTTTGGAAATTACTGACGGAAGGCAAATACGTCAAACTACACTTCACTTTTCTTTTTAGATAACTATTTCAACTTAGAAACATACGTTTCGACTTAGATATCGAACTAATAATCTGCTATTTTGTATTTCGAAACAGCAATATCATGCAAACTGAAAACAAGTACTTGAAAAATGATTAAAATTATATGATAAAATATATATGTATGTATATACAAATAAGTATGTGACGCAAATTCGGATCGTTTCAAGGAAAACATAACTCAAACATACAGTGCCTTTATCGTAACTCTACTAAAATACACGAGTATTTTGGCACTGCCAAAAAGAAAAAATTTTCTCAAAACTTTGACATCACTAAGCCACATAAAAGTTATCAGCTGAGGGCCATTTTCGTAACAAGTATTTTTTTAGTTTTAATCGGCTATAATCTTTTTCAAATCACATGACTTAGTAATGTTGATATAAAACATAACAGACCACTGATTAACCAAATTACATTTTCTGGTGTTAAAGAAATACTCAATAATTTGAGAAATTCTACAATGCATTAATCTTGAAATTGTTTCCACCTAGAAGTATGGAGGTGTCTTGATAGCTTTGTGTAACAAACGTAACGTTAAGTTGTTAAAAATGTAAAACACGAGATTTGAAAGATTAACAAAAAAAGGGGAAACAAAAATCTCCACAGAGAAAGAAGAAAAATATTACCAATATTGGTTAGTAATAACCAAAATTTGATTGGCTCTGCTTGTGTAGATAAAAGTGTGAGGATTGTACTGTATCATCAATAATTCAAAGAGAATTGTGATGCTTTAAAAGAGAACTTCGTCTTTAGTGCAAATGCGAAAAACTCCAGCGTGTACCATCTTTAAATTTCAATTGGCATCTATTTCTTTACGTTTCCAGATAGATTATCATCTTCAATAATGATTTCTTTTTTATTTAGGTTTATTTTGTATAGACATTTTCTTTCTTTAGTAATTTTTCCTACAATCTCAGAGCCATGGATTTATTTATACAAATACATACATACATACATATATATGTATATATGTTTGTATTTTGTGTTCATATGAAATGGTAGGCAAATGCTTGGTAGTGGAAAAAAACTGAAATTAATGTACAGAAATTCAAACATGACACAGGCACATATAGGTTATATGCATATTCGATTTCATACTTAATCATCAGCGTAGAAAATAGATTTTTTATAAAAAGACATTGTTTGTTTCTCTTTAATCTGCTCAAATGAAAAAAGTCTTATGCGTTCATTTGGCATCTGTAGTTGGATTTTTTATTAACGCTTTTACAATTAATAGCATCTGTCAAATTTTGACACTTAACATGTACGTAGTATGTATGTAAGTACGGTTATTAATGTTGTATGTTGGCCTTTGCATTGCGAATACAAGCTTTAAATTTTACAATAATTTATTATAACAAGTTTTAAAACAATTTTTAGAAATATATATGTACATACACACATATCGTCATATATTTAAAAAAAAAAGCCTAAGTTACTAATAATTCAAATTTGACTTTTTGATTGCTTCTGATGCACCGTATCACAATATACTTCTTACTGTGCAATTTACACTTTTACAATTAAAAATAACGATCTTATGAGATAATTTTGAAACAATTTTTGGTTGATTTTTCATATTAAGAGAACTTTTTGCTTCCACTGCAAATTTTGTTTAAGGTAACTTGATGACGATATGCACAATACTCATATGTGAATGTCGTATGTGCGTGTAGATATTTTGGCAGCTGGATTATTCACACTTTCAGACTGTGCTAAGTAAGTTAATTATAATGAATATTATAAATAAATAAGTCATTTAAAACTCATTAGAATGTGAGTACAATAAATTCCACCTTCTCTTATGTACATCATGCATACATATGTATGTATATATGCATGTATGTATGTATTTATGTGTGCATATGTTTATGAACTATTTTGAAAAGAGCTCTTTTCTTAAAGCAATCTACAGAGCTTCTAAGCCAAATTGAATGAATTTGTTTCAGATTCACGTTTTTATCTGTTTTTGCAAACAAAAATAAAAGTTTATATAAATTTTTATATTTTTTAATGTTTCAACTTTGTTTTTATATATGTACATATGTATAAATTAATGGTGTTTTCAAGGTTATTCATTTTATATTAATCACAAACTAACTGATGCAAAAACGCATTTCAAATTTTTAGTTTCCATACAAGTCTTAGAAATTTTTTTTTAGAAAACATCTCCTTAAGGAAACAGTTGAAAAGTAATTTGAATAAATTTTTGGCCCAATATAAAACGTAGTACTGTTAACAATTCTGCATTGTTAACTCGAAAAGCTAATTTTTTGAGATATGACTATGTTGCAATAAAGGAGCGATATATGTTATAAAGAAAGAAGCATATAAACGTGTAGACAAATAAATATTCCTACGTACACATGTAAAAGCCAAACAAGTGACAGACAGACTAAAATGAATCCAAGAGGAGAGAGACAACAAAAAAAATCTATTTAACACCGCAATGCGCTGATAAAAAAGGTCATTGACGTTTGTATTTGCTAAAAATAACTTTTTAAATTCAAGCACTATTTATTCCATTAACAAAAAAATGTTTAACAGAAGCTGGTAGATACAGAAGTGAACAAAACATCTGGCCAGAAGTCCAAGTTTCAGTTACTGCTAAAACGCTCTTTGCCTATTCAAAAGTTGAAGTAGTAGTAGTAGCTTAACATATAACAATTAGATACAAACAACGTAGCAAAGTACATATTTTACTCTTTTATAACCATCATAGGGCATCAATCAAAGGGGTCAGCTGATTTTGACAGCCAAACATGAGATGAATTATACTTGAGCTGAGGCATGTGCAAGTGTAACAACTTAGAAAAACTTTGAAACAATACTGTTAGTTGAGGCAAGCCGATCGTAGGCCGAAAAACGAAAACAACAAACTTGACTTCACTTAAGAAATAATTACGATGACGCGAAAGCTGTTCTTCATCAGCCCAGGAGTGCTTTAGGATTGTTGTCATATACAATTTTAGCGTTACTTTTTAAGTTAACAACAGAAATTTCAGCATAACCAAATCTTTTTTACTCCAAAACGAATGATAGACATAAACTCGATATGTTATGAACCTTAAATATTAAAAAAAACTACGTCCTTCAATTAAAACTAAAATTTAAATCTTGACTTAGATATTATTTTTTGCCCAAAACTATAACCGCAGTATTATTCCCACCAAATGTATCTTTTAAATGTATGCCATTGACGATGTGGTAGGTAGTATAGTATTTGGTTTATTTATATTTATTTATGTTTACATTTTAAATAAATACTTGTTCCAAATTACGCCTTCAATAAAAAGAAACATCTTTATATTTTTACTCTGTTCACTGTCTTATAACTGGCCAACAATCCACTGTCTGAATATAATCAATGGCAAAAGTTCGTTTAAATGATATTGGCTAGAGGCCAAATAAAAAGCATTAAAACAAAATAAATATTATTTTTACTTTTAACACGTATTTCCATTCTTTCTTCTTTTTTTCATTTCTGATTTTAAAGATTTATAATGAAAGAAAAAAAAAATTGTCTTCAAGCTGTTGCAAATATGTATGTATCTATGACGAACGGGAAGAAATAAAATCGTCTTCTCCATCTGTATTTGCCCCTGAGTAATCAAGGTGTATTAATAATGTGTGTTTTAAATTTGTGTCCCACTAAACCTCATTTTAATTAAAATAAATTCATATATGTATATAAGTTTATTTACTTACTTACATACTACATATGTAAGTAAGTATATATAGATATATATATATATATATATATATATATATATATATATATATATATATATATATATATATATATATATATATATATATATATATATATATATATATATATATATATATATATATATATATATATATATATATATATATATATATATATATATATATACAAAACAAAAACAATTCAGTTCAGTTTTATATTTATATTTATACGAGTACTCATTAATATAAAATTCTTAATTACGAGTACTATTTCTATTTTTTTAATTTATGCGAAAAACAATGATTTGTTTATTAAAACGTAAATTTGTTACATTTACCTCAAAGTTATCTCAAATTTCTCTTAGTGTTAATCGAATTGAAATTAATTTGTTGTTATTGATTTTTGAAATGTCAAAAACATTTCAAGTATGCTAATTAGCTTTAAATTGACTGACTGTTAGTGGTATTTGAACATCTATTTTCGCATACAATTATTTCCAAATGAATAGATTAGAAATAATAAAAATAAAATATGTTATGGCATCTTTTTTCCTGTTCGCAGTAATTTACAAATATTTTTTAAGTTTTTAAAAGCCAACATATAACATATAACAACAAAAGAAAGTTTTTAAAAATATATGTAAGTACCCGGCATTAATATGAAACCTTAACAAGTCCTTGATCACTTCAATCCAACACATAACTGCCAGTTATATTTACTGGTGCCTTCTCTAAACTTCAAGCCCATAACATAAAAACAATAAATACTTAGGTGTTAAACACATGTACGGTTACACTCAAGCTTCTGATACCTGAACTATTTCTTCTTATTTGTGATTTTTTTATGTTTCTCATACGCATTGCAATTGCTAGCTTTTTATATACTCGTATATGAAAGTCAATAAATAATTAGATAATAAGAGTAACATCTGTGTTTGCCATTCTCTCTCCAAAAAAAAAGCAAATAAAATTTACAGTCAGTTCGTCGATGTCGAAAGGATAAGTTCATTTGCATTCAGGGCGAAAGAAAATTGATTTGGGTTTTTTCTAGCTTTATTCTTAGAAAATTGTGCGATTTACCAAATATAACTTGTGTGCTAAGAAGTACTCAAAATCGAGCGAGTTTAAAAGTTTTAGGAGATCAGAGTGGTATTTATTGTGAAAAATATGTGAATATTGTTGGCGCCTCGACAAGTAAATTGAAATAATATACAATTATTATGGTAATAATGGCTTTTATTATTTTACTATATCTATGTATCTAAATATTAATAACAGCCGTATTCATAAAAAAACACTAATCTGCATTTTAACAACTTTTTAGTTAAAACAGAATTTTCAGCAAAAAAACACATTTTATAAAAACGAATTCATAAACAGCATTTTAGCTAAAAATCATTTTATTGAAATTTTATATTTGTGATTGGCAACGCCATCATATGCAGTTCTCATTTGAATCATAGTGCTGCGATAAAAACGGTTTTTTGTTCACATAGTAGTCATGCAAAGAATTGTCTTGTATTGTTTTTTATGAAATTCGACTTTAAAACAAATAAATAAATGTTAACTCCATTTTGTCTTTCAATTAAATAGCAAAAAATACTGAGTAAGAAAAGTTTTACTTTGATTCCTTTTGCTTAACCGTAGGAAAAAATATGAATAACGAGCTTTTTTTATTATTTCGTTTTTTTGCACATCACTGATGTACATGGCATTTTATTAACGTATATTATTTTAAATAAATAAAATGTTAGTAATAACTAAAATAAGAAGACTAGAAAAAATGTAAAGCGAAATTGCTTATCTGGAATCCAGAATAAAATAAATTACTTCTTTCCCTGATAGTTTTCTATTGCCAGCTATTCAAAGCTTGGGTCATATTTTCTATTAAAAACACACATCTATTGTTATCAATATCATGGGATTTCTGATAAATATGCAATAAAAATTTTCGCAACATATAAATAAACAATAACTAAAAAACACAAATATCACCTTAAAATTGTCTTAAAATTGGGTGCAATCAGTTTTAAAAATGGTTGACTTAAAAAACTGCTAAAAAGAACATTTTAACGTAAAATTCGTTTATGAATACAGTTTTATCGAATTTTCCCTAAAAATGGTTTGAACGGCTGTTTAACTTTTTTATGAATACGGCCGTAAGATTGTGGCAATACAACTCCATTTTTAAGCGATTTTGCAAAATCGACGAGACTTCTAGAACATTTTTCTTTCAACGAATCGTACGATCGTATAAAAAATTTAATGTTGCTAAGCTTTTCGTATAGCAAAAATCTTAATTTTTATCATCAGCTGTGAAGTGGAAACTAAACCAATAGTATTTATTTACAATTACATAAATTTATAATCCCAAATACACAATATTGGCAATAGAGTTAATGTTTTTTGTGTAAAAACAAACGCGTTATTGCCAATACATTTTTAAAATACTTATTGACTTTTTAAAAGCCACCGGCAATTGGCTATTACCACACCTTAAGCCATAAATTAAAATACATACGTTTTATGTTACCGGTAAGTTTTGATAACGAAAATTGTTAAAGGTCACTTGCCCTTGTCACTTGGTGCCTTCAGCCTTCGGCACACCCTACTGTCAAGCTGTAATAATAACCATAAATTACCTTAAACGATCACGTAACTACCAAATTAGTTTCTTGCGTTAAGTTTATTTTTGACACTTTTGCTGCCAGTCACACTTGACACTTCCTTAAACAACAACAATTACAGCCCATTACATATTCCATAATATTTACACTGGAATTCTTTTTTTTAACTACTTGTTAGAGAAACGACTGTACCTGGTAATATTGCTACGCCATATAGAAATGTATATACATATATAAATACTACGAATTCTTTAAACTTGTTAATAGAAACCACAATAAATAAAACCTGTTAGGCTATTCCTGCTTTATTGACACTTCCTTGAGGAGGAAAATGTTAAAGAACGTGTATGCCGCAAAATAAGACTACGTATGAGTGTATGTGTGCCTGCATGTGTGCGTGTGTGTAACTTTATATATATATATAAACATGTTTACACAAATACTATTGACATGCTATTAAATTACTTTAAGATTTTCTTTTGATTTTTAACTTGTTTACCAGGAGTTACACTTTGAGCCAATAAAATACTAAAAGAACATGGTCTTGATTATACTTATATTGTACGAGTATAAAGTATAAATAATATAACAGTAGTTTAACAGCATAGATAACAGTAAGAATTTCCACATGAATAGAAATAGTATAATAAATTTTAAAAAATTAAAAAAAAAATTCTAGAACGGGTATATACCCAAAGCAAATGTTTTCAAAGGCCTTAAATAAGAAAACATAAAACGTTCTTTGTTGATTTCTTTTTTATATTTAAGATTGAACAAATGGGCACACATACATATGTACATAAGTATTTGTTGCAATGCTTACACATTTCCTAACAATTTTTCTAGCCTTTCCATTCTACTAACACGTACCGAGGACGATTATCATCCTACATACGTATTAAGGCGTAGTTAACCTGTAGAACCAGTTAATGGAGAAATACAAAACAAATTACAAATATTTCTTATTTTGATTTTAATTTTATCTTAATTGTTGTGTATGCCAGCTGCGCAAGAAATGAAGTAGAAAGTGGGCGATTTTAACTACATACAATATAAAAAAGGAATTGAGGAAATAAGTAAGAAAAATATGTCTATACATACTGGCATATGCACATGCATAAATATATTTGGTTATGTACATATGTACATGCAAAACTATATACATATGTATGTAGCACAGCAAGGGCATTACAAAGTGACCTTTAAGAGTCTTTGTCAATGCCGGTTTGTCAGTTAAACTCGAAAATTTAACTTTGTTTAAATATATATCGCTCCTTTATTGCAACATAGTCATATCACAAAAAATTAGCTTTTCGAGTTAACAATGCAGAATTATTAACAGTTTCTTTTATATTGTGCGAAAAACAAATTACTTTTAAACTGTTTCCCTTAGGAGATATTTACAAAAAAAAAAAAATCTATGGAAACTAAAAATTTGAAATGTGTTTTTCTCGAAACAAACTATTTTTAGTTATGACTATGTCGCAATGAAGGCGCGATATAAGTAAACAAAACTTTTTCCAATAGTAAATGATGAAACAGAACTAGGGCATGACGTTTTTCTCCATACAATATGGCATGAAATAAATGATGAAACAGAACTAGGGCATGACGTTTTTCTCCATACGATTTGGCATAAAATAACGCCGGAGAATGCGGTCGTAAAATAGAATCTATTTTATTTTGGCAGCGATTTTTCTTATGCTCTCACTTTGAGGCAGAAAAGCTTTCAACAATGTTACCACACTTTTAGAAAATTTCATACATTTTGTAAACAAAACCAAAGCTTCAAAAGCTTTACTACGAAGAAAAGTAAAAATAAAAGAAAAAGCTTTTTTTTACCTAATAAAAATGAACATTAAATGACAGTTTGTGAAGTTGCAGCCGTCGTTTCAATTATGTGCCTGTTTTCTCTGAGAGTCGTTTTTGCTTGAAGTTGCGGACGTATTCTGTTTCATCATTAACGCCAGAGAATGCGGTCGTAAAATAGAATCTATTTTATTTTGGCAGCGATTTTTCTTATGCTCTCACTTTGAAGCAGAAAAGCTTTCAACAATATTACCACACTTTTAGTAAATTTCATACATTTTGTAAACAAAACCAAAGCTTCAAAAGCTTTACTGTGAGGAAAAATTAAAATAAAAGAAAAAGTTTTTTTTACCTAACAAAAAAGAAGATTAAATGACAGTTTGTGAAGTTACAGCCGTAGTTTCAATTATGTGCCTGTTTTCTCTGAGAGTCGATTTTGCTTGAAGTTGCGGACGTATTCTGTTTCATCATTAACGCTCAACAAAAATGCGAGGACAGTTTAATAATTTATCAAAATTCTCAGTAATATATATTTTTCGCCAATGAATAGGATACATGATTACGACAACTTCACACAAAATTGAAATCTTCCGCGCATGTTGGTACAAACAATACAAACACAGCCAACGAACCCTACATCACTTTTAAATACGTACCTTGCATAGGTTAAACTACGTAAACGTAATCTCTAGTTTTATCATTTCTTGGATACTGCTACAATAAACACAACTGCAAAAAACATCACACACAGGATGTATTAAAGCCTACAAGGTGACAGTAGTGAAACACAAAAGTGGCTCACTTCAAACGACTACACCAAATAAACTAATCGATGAATTTGGG
Source organism: Thecocarcelia acutangulata (assembly GCA_914767995.1). Taxonomy (NCBI): domain Eukaryota; kingdom Metazoa; phylum Arthropoda; class Insecta; order Diptera; family Tachinidae; genus Thecocarcelia; species Thecocarcelia acutangulata. The sequence continues at coordinate 118,650,161 of OU612096.1, read as the reverse complement.
TGAAATTTTAACAGCTGACGTTTGACAGATAGCAACTTCAAAAAAGAAAAATGCTTCTGTTTGTGCTGCCATCTAGCACTAGGTAGCTTTAATATAAATCCGCTCTCTTATGTTTTCGCTGAATTATGTAGATTATAAACAGTGTTGTCATATCGTAAGATTTATTCATTTTGGCTTTTTTGAGATGATAAAAAGTTCTAAACACTTGTGTTTTTTTAAAGATTTGAAAAAACAAATTTTTTTGGGCCGAAATTTTTTTCCAGGTTTCTTTTTAAGGTAACGACGGTGATACTGTTACGTCGTTTATGTAAAGGAATGTTTATCTTCGATATTTTCCCTTAAATTTCAACTGGTTACTTGCGCTGTTGTGGTTATTTTCACGTAGCATATTATAGGATTTCTCAAGGACAAACAAAGCAAGTTGTGCCTAATCATAGCAATAATACACATTTGACTTGTCTGTTCTGACATCTCCTCAAATGTCACATTTCCATCTCTGTGTAATGTACACATCGCGTTTTCTTTTAACACATTCACTGTAACTTGAACTTTTTCAACACATGATACTTACTTCTCGAAGAGTTAACGTGTTTTGTTTTCCCCTTAACAGTACATCATATTTCAAACGTTTAACTTTGTATTTGCTGGAATCTCTGTTAATAATTTTAAATCATGTGTTTTCAAAGATTGTTGAAAGGGGTGTGTCAAGCCACATTTTTATCTTACGTACATATGTAATACGATATGTGTGTACATACATACGTGTATACGTAAGTAAATTGAAAATCGTAGGTAGGAAATACAAAAAGAAACGTCATTTGCAATATAAGTATGAATAAAGCTTGAAACCGCAAAAGCTTATTATTACTTTTTTAAAAGCAGAAGGTTTATTTATCATTTAACAGAGGACAAATAGGGCATTTGTTTTGTTGTTTTTTGCTTTCGCTATATTTCTCTTTCGCTTTACGTGCATGCTTTTATAAATATTCAATGATTTTGAATTCGTACAATAACCACACACAACACGTGCTATAAACAATTGCATATGGGTCACGCCATGACAATGAGGTGAATGACTTAAATGTTCAAAGTTGATACAATTGAAACAAGAGAATACGTAAAACATATGTATTAACATATGCATACATACTTACATATATGTACTCTCGTTAGCATACAAACTGACCATTTGCTGCGTATACACATACATATGAGTATTAAATGCTCAGTATATAAAGATGTGTGCTGTTAAACTTCTGACGTTATTGCTAATACTCGTATTCGGAAATAAATCTTATTATAATTTACTTGAGTGTTAAAAATATGTGTACTCGTATATTAGGAGAGACTATCCCAGTAGTCAGTAAATATTTTTTCCCACATTTAAATATTTTATATTCTTTCTATTTCGTTCCCAATTCCAAAGTTCATTTTTCTACCATCGTTTTTACAAAAAACACACAACAAGATCTTTAGAATAAAACCTGGTAGAACAAAAAAAAAAAACTATTTTGTACTTTAACACCGATTGCATACTTTTGCAAAGCTAACTATAACGTTTTGCCCGTGAAAGTAACCAAATCCAAAATTAAAGCAAAATCAAATATGTATGTACCTATATTAAATCTACGACTTCTGAAGATAATCTTAATTATTTATATATAGGATTATACCTATAACTTTTGAAATAATTGACAGTTATTAAATATTCAGATGAGCACTTTACGAAAAATACAAAAGCATTGTTATTCGATTTTAAATCTTTTTTGTCCTAATTGTGTAGGTTTTCTTTTAACAATGAATGTATTTATAAGGGAAAGTAGAAAAACAACAAAATTTATATTTTAAAGTCTGTATTCATACATTGTTCGTTTATTAAAGTAAAATTTTTCGTACAAAAATCTTTTAATAAATTTTATTAAAAAAAAAATTTTATTTATATTAAGATCTTATTAGATAGATTTCTATACAAAATTTGTCTAATAAGAGCTTAATAAACATGAAGTATTTTTATTTATAAATAAGACCGTTAAAGGTTTTAGTATTATTTTTAGAAGTATAACTTTTGTATAAATAAAAAAACTATGTTTATTAATGACGTTGTATTTTCTAACAAAAATATTAGATTTATTCTACACTTTGCCCATTTTTACGCTCTTTTCTAAAAAGTAGGCAACAATATAAATAAAAAACATGTTCTTTTCCAAACATGCTTAATAAAAGGGGAGGTATATGGAGCATATTGTGCTCTCAACTTAAAGTACAGGGCGATATATGACTCCGCATGCTCACTAATACTGACCTATATTCATGTTCTACGTGAAAATAATTATGCCAGTTTTTTATATTATATTATTATTTATTATATTTTTTATTTCGTAACAAATATAATAAAAAAGACTGTAAAATTATAAATATGTACGTGTTTCAAATGAGTATTGCTAACACTTTTTTTCTATACTTCAAACTGAGGTATAAAAACACTTTAAGGTAGAAGCGCTAAGTTTATATTATTGTTTCATACAACATTTTGTATTCTATCGCAAACGTATATTTAACATTTCTTAAACCCCGGTTTAGCATTTTAAAATTTTGCTTAATAACATGTAACATTTTATTTTGTACAAAAGGAAAATGTCATAAGCTTTTATTTGAGAAATTTTTTATAGAGATTTGTCAACAAGCGTGCAATAATCGGAATGCATTGGCTATACATTGAAGGGGCGCATGATTACTCTCAAAAGGAATTTGAAAATAATTATTTTTTAAATACATAAATAAAAACTGACTCATATTCTACTTTAATAAAAACAAATGAATGACAACATACATAAATAAAAATAAACAAGCCGAATGATTAATGGTTATTACTCTACTCATGGTGAACAAATACAACTACATTCAAATAAAATGAGAATAAGAAGAAAAAGTTTCAAATATATTATCGTTCGAATGAATGTAAATAGTATTCGAATATATTCATACATATATATGTATGTAGTATTCCATTAGTACTATTTTTACTAAACAATTTTATGTTTAAGATTTTGAAAAGTAAGTGCATATGCACATATATAAGATATAAGTAAAATTTGATCAGAAAATTAAAATTATATAGCTAAGTATTTCATATACTATCAAAGTTATTTTGACTTTAATTTAACATTATCTGCCTTTATTACGCGTACACTTTGAAGGTAAATCTCGTTTTAACAGAACTTTTTCCGTTTTAGTATAATGAATGTAATGTACATTTAATTAATATTCACTTTATTTATTCATTCATGTGATAGTTTTTGTATTAAGCCAAATTGCAATCGTGTATTTGCATTTACAAATTGAATAAATGAATATTTGAAGTAAGGAATTTATTTATTGCGATCAACTTTAAAACACAATTTATTCTTTGTTCTGCTTTCACTCGTTTTACTCTGTATTCAATATTTGAATACTCAATATGTAAACAGCCTATTACTACATATCATGGAACATCCCATACTGCACATTACTCCCCGCTTATGAATTGTACATACATACATATTATTTCTTTTTATGGCTATTTTTAGACTTATTTTTAATATTATTTGGGATTTTTATGACAATTAAAAGTTTTTTATTGGTTTACTTAAAACTTTATATGTTCATTCATGCATGTATGTAAGTATGCATATGTACATATCATATTTTATATTTTAATTACGTTTTTATAAAATTCCAGCTTGTTACAAATTTTTACCACAATCTTCTGATGCGAGTTTCAGTTGCATTTTTTATGAATGCCTATATTCGTTTTTCCATCCGGGAAGTTTTAAATAAACATTTACAAGTTATTTATAATAAAAATTTATAAGTTTTTTTAGTTGAAAACGGTAGTACCCCCTATTTTTATTCATATTCCTAAAGCTTTCTTTTACAGTTAAAAGCTGCCGTGCTTAGTGCAGTTAAAAAAAAAGCTCTTAACGGTTATTAAATTTACAAAGTAATTTATTGTAAATGTTTTATTTAAAGCACATCATATCGTAAACTTCCGTTTCCTGTTTTGTATGATTGCCATACTCAGCGAAGCAGAGAAGCGTTACCACTCGGCGTGTTGGCTGATTTAACAAAATGCTTTATTTATTTATAATTAATTTTTTTATGTTTTCATGTATGCATGGAAGTGTGTATGTATACTAAAGTAATAAACCGAAAGTTTATTGGCATTGTTGTTAACGTTATTTTGTTTTTGTTATTATTCTATCATTTAACAAATCTTTGAGTTTATCAGGATTACAATTAATGATTCAAATCAAATAGCACTTGTTATTGATATCAGAAGATTGCAATAGTATTTCCCTATAAAACTGCAGCCGGTATTATTATTTTGTTGTCTATAATTCAATGTCTTTATATTATTTTACAGATAATAATATATTTTAATACACAGAAGTGCAAAAACTATGAAGGAAAATTTCATTAATTAAAAAAACAAAAAATTAATTAAAAATCTTGTAGATTGGTTTTAAATCAGATAGAGAGAGAGAGAGAGAGAGAGAGTTTTCTGCAAAGCTCATATTTTAATGTTATATTAGTGATTAGAACAGCGTTGGGCTGATAGAGCATATTGACACACACTCAAAAAAAGGAAGTATATTTTTGAACATATTTGATTCTACGCAGCAAGACCATACTCCTTCAAAACCTAAACAGCGTCTAATATGATGATGTTTGTTTCCACATCACTGGCAAACGATTTGTCAATAAATTTTATATGAAAAGCACTCAATTTTTTGAATCCTATACAAATATTTCAGACAAGTTTCAATACATGTATGTAATTTATTTTGCAAGTTTAAGATATTTGCCTTTACAATAATTTCCGAGAAAATATTCGTACACATTGTATTACATAATATTTACCTTATTATCTAATTATTGTAGGGCATTAATTAAATGCAGTTTACATCAGTGTAACCGTAATAATGAAAACAAATGTTATCAGGGATCATAAATTTTGTATTGGAATTAAAGTAAACGCAAAAACAATCCTTTAACAAACAATAACAAAGATATAAAAACAGAGACAGTAATTATTTTCTTTTGCCAGCCAGTAGATTTCAAAGGTAATAAAGAAACCATTTAACGAGCACATATTTCTTAAATAACTAAATAGGGGTAAATGAAAAAAAGTTTTAGCAAGTCCTGTGAAACTGTTTCTAATCCCCACTAGAAGCATAGATAGTTTGCAATTATTTTTTCTTATCCACACATTTCTCCTAAAAGCTCTTAACCTTTTTTTAACCATCCTTGAGGTGACACCCATTTTGTGTTTTAAATGAAGTTTTTATTTTTGATTTTATTTTCTTCTCATTCCGAACAAAATTTCATTGAAAAGAAACATTATGAAATGGTTTAAAATACATATTTGGTAAATTTAGAACTATATTCTTTTCCTCAAATCTCTTCGTATGTAACTTATTTTTATCGGCCTTATTTTATCTCTCTGTTTGATTTATTTGATTAAAATTAGCATAACGTCTTTCTATATTTTGGAATCTATGTCAATGTCACGATTGATGGAGTCTTCAAATTTCCTGTTTTCTTTAGTAGCATTCATAAAAGATAAAGTTTCTTTAAAGCCGATTGATATGCTGCTCTTTAGCATGTTTGTGATGCCACCTACTGATACCTATTACCAATTCGAATGAACCATGGTATCATATCTCAATTAGATTGGTAAGATTAGGTTATACAGTTTCATGAAAACTAGAACACTTGGCTTCTTACTTGGTCCCGTTTTGTTGCCTGAGGAAGATATACGGCCTGTAAGATCTATACATCCACCACCAGCTCAAAGCCAAACTAGGCCGCATCGCGATATGACTGCCAGACAGTGTAATATCGGTCTGCCCAGATACAATAGAATTAAGCGCCGGACGACTACAAAGAACGTGCCCAGTTCCTCCTCATCCCTACAACTTTTACGGAAACCATTAAATACAAGATTCAATCTACTTGCATGCGTCTATATGAAAATATTCCTCTAAGAAGTTTTTTCAAATCGGTTTAGATTTTTACAGCTAGTTTGACTTCATATACACTTACATACTTATGTACATATATATTCAAGAAGTTTATGTATAAAAGCATTTTGTATAAATTTAAAACATACTACGCCTCTGCTTTAGTCAATTTTATTAATTTTAAACAAATGAATCGAAGAACTAAGAAATAATATCAGTAAGCAATATTTTCAATTAGTCTTGTGAAAGCAATGCATTAAAGCGCAACAGTTTTTTTTTAACCCAACAAATTGAAAGTCCTGTTAATTTTCTTAATTGAAAAATAAAATTATATAAATTATTTATTTTTGTTTCTTTACAGGACGAAGGTGTTTTACTGGAAACTATGGTGCATATAAATTCAGATACTAAGACCTTGCCGCAATATATAGCAGCTCTATCAGCCGCTGGTGGCGCTTTTGCTGCAGGTACTCTTCTGGGCTGGACTTCACCAGCTCAAGTGAGTTTGACCAATGGCGATTATGGTTTCCCTGTCAATGACAGCGCGTTTTCATGGATTGGCTCCGCAATGACTTTGGGTGCCGCTTTCGTTTGCATACCCATCGGTTTCTTGATCAATCTTATTGGCCGTAAACTGACAATGTTGTTGTTGGTATTGCCTTTCACATTGGGCTGGTGTCTTTTGATATGGGCCAAAAATGTGGAAATGATGTATACAGCTCGCTTCATTCTGGGTATATCGGGTGGCGCTTTCTGTGTCACAGCTCCCATGTATACGGGAGAAATTGCCCAAAAGGATATACGAGGCACGTTGGGCAGTTTCTTTCAGCTGATGATAACGGCTGGTATTCTGTTTGTGTATGCTATCGGTGCCGGTCTAGACGTATTTTGGCTAAGTGTTGTTTGCGGTGTAATTCCATTGATCTTTGGAGTCATATTTGTTTTCATGCCAGAATCTCCAACTTATTTGGTAAGTTCTTTTTCTTTTTTTTAAACTAAGCCTACATATGTAGTTACATCCAAATACAAACATTTTGTTTTATTTTTCATTCATTACAGGTCAGCAAAAACAAAAATGAAAGCGCTATAAAATCTATTCAGTGGTTACGCGGCAAAAGCTACGATTATAAAATGGAAATTGAAGAGTTACAGGAAACTGAGAAAAAAATTAAGGAAAATCCAGTCTCAATTGGCAGTGCCCTCATGCGTCCCGTTACCATTAAGGCCTTGTGCATTAGTTTGGGTCTTATGTTTTTCCAACAGTTGTCCGGCATTAATGCCTACATTTTCTATTCCACTGATATTTTCAAGGTGAGTTCACGTGCATAAATCATGCTCTTAAAGCATGCTCAGTAAATTACATTTTCTCTTTCGAAGCTCTTTATTTAGTTTAGTTTTTATCTTTTCCAAATAACGGAATCAATAGTATGATTAAGTGATTAAGTTCTTAAGGGACTTTTTTCTATCATGAAATAGTTTACCAACAAGAATTTAAATTTCAAATATATGAGATATTATCATTATCGAGTACGACTACAATGGAACTCAGTAAACCACTTTTTAACCATTGCAATTAATGGTGTATAGTTGTCATAGTACGAATAAAGTTTTCCTTGGTTTCAGTGATATTTTTTACCCAAAAAAATAATGCTTAACCAATACACGAAATTCACTTTTTTCAATTTATATTAAAATTCACGAGGTTGTCTGCTTTAAACTGTAACAGGAGGTTGCTGGTAGTAATAACTGGACACTTGGTGTTAGGAGGGGAAAAGACTGAAACGGGTTTCTAACCTGTCTGTGGAAGCCAATATTTAGCTGTCAAAAGGAGCACCTTTCTAAGAATCTATATAAATACCAAACTGGATGTGTTATCGGTGTCCACACTTAATGACCTACTCCGATATCTTACTGCCACACATGGAATCTATTGCTTTGTTGATTGCACTATATATGACTGATGATACAGCCAACGAGTGGTGTGATTTTATAAAAACGGGGTCCTTTTGATCCTACTTGATTGTTTGTACGCTCTGAACAACCACCCGTTTTCAAAGGCTGTCAAACAGAAATTACATGACTCAGCTTGTGCAAAATTTAATAGTAGTCCATTGCATTTAAAGCCACTGCGCGGCAAATTGAAAGAGTTACATCCCTCGTAGCTTTACAATTATGTATTGTGGTTATTAATTTATTGTTTTATATAATTCAAAGAATTAAATTCTTTTAAATTTTACGCTAACAGTGCTGTCTTTAAAATATATTTGACAATAAAATTTTTTTTCATTTTTGTTTTACAGGATGCTGATACTGGTATTGATGCAAAACTTTCAACAATTGTTGTTGGTATAATGCAGGTCATTGCCACTTTTGTATCCGTTATGGTTGTTGATAAATTGGGCCGCCGTCTCTTGCTGCTAGCCTCATCCAGTGTTATGGCCATTTCCACCATTGCCATGGGTATCTATTTCTACATGAAGGAAAACAATAAAGAGTCTGTTGCCAATCTCGGCTGGTTGCCTGTCAGCAGTTTGTGCATTTTCATCATTATGTTCTCTATTGGTTTTGGACCTGTGCCATGGCTGATGATGGGTGAACTATTTGCCTCGGACATTAAGGGTGTTGCTGGCTCCATTGCCGGCACCTCTAATTGGATCTTGGCTTTCATTGTCACCAAGACTTTCGTAAACTTAAAGGAGGCTCTTGGCAGTGGTGAAACCTTTTGGCTCTTTGCCGGCATTACGGTAGTGGGAGCTGTGTTTGTTTTCGTTTTTGTACCCGAAACGAAAGGAAAAAGTCTAAACGAAATTCAAGAAATTTTGGGTGCTAAAAATAAAAGAAATCAAAGCAACGGCAATGCTATATAAATATATATGTGAGTTAATATTTGCCAAAGTATCGCCGAATAAACAGTTTTTAATAAGTTGGTATTTAAGGAGAGCAAGAGAAAAATATGACATGTTATCCATGTCATTGTCAACAAGACATTTCAAAAACATGTTTAAAGTTTTTATTTCATCGTTTCATTTTCTGCTTTATGGTCTAATCTATTAAATTTTTATTTAATATATAGAGCTAATAAAATGTTTTTTTTTTTTTCATTAATTTTTGAGAAATTAATAACAGTTTTTTATAACAAGGCCATAAATTTCATATTCCTTTTTTAAGTTCTGATGTTTTCCTTCAATGTTAAATGTAAGGACTTTTTAATTTTAATATATTGTATTGTATGTATTTGTAAACTAAGAAAAGAATTTATTGAGAATAAAATACACACAGAAAATACTATTTAAAATAATTATATTTATGTATGTATATGTATGTGTTAATGTACACAAATATGTAGCTAAAAATAATAGCGCAAAAACACGTTGTTTTACACTAGTAAATTTTTTAAACAAAATTTATGTTTCATTTTAATGTGTAATTAATTTTTATTATTTTGTTTTTTTTTTATTTTCATTATTTAAAATTTTTTATGTTTGTTATTAAATAAATTATTATGTGTGCTTTATGTTACTTAAAAAACGAGCAAACTGGACAAGTATTCGATGCAATAAAATAACAAACATTAGCTTGAATAAATTTCAACAATTAAGAGCTAAAGTGCTTGGTTTTATCACAACGAATATTTGTCTAGTTTGGCCAATAAACTTCCGCATCAAGCAAAGAACATATATTTTACACAAATCCAAAAACAAAACAAAAAACTGTAAATATTTTGAAGTTATTTTGCCTCTTTTATTATTTCACACTTTAAGACTGAATATTATACAGAAATATAGTATTTTTAATCAATATTTAAGATTAAATAAAAACTTACTAAACATATTAAACTAGAAAACAGTTTTAGCTCAAATTATTTAACAGTTTAAATATTAAATTTGAAAAAATCGATACTGATTTCATTTATTTATAGTTATAATTAAAAAATAATAGAAAACAAAATATTAAGCTTTCATAATTTATAATAAACAAGCAAACTGTTAAATAACATGACATCAAACTGTAAAGTCTTCATACAGCATCTTAAATTTTATTTTAAATAGTTATTTTAAACAAAGAATTAAAGCAGCAGAAAAGCCACACTCAAGGCGAATTCATAAGGCAGAATGGCCACCCGAGAGCAAGTGAGTTCTATGAGACCAAATATACACACATGTGTTAAAGTCATATCTTAAAGCCGCGTCAGATACAACTTTGTCGCTTTGCATGAGATAAGAGAAAAGCGTAAAGCAAAAAGTATATGCCCGACATATAAACACTCACGCATTATTTGGTAACGTTAAAAGTGGTTGGTAGTTTTTATATTTAATTATTTATTAAGTGCCAATTTCACGATAACGAAGCTATTCGCTCGTTCGCACAATTACATTTAAAACAATAACAAAATTTTGATTGTTGTTTTTGTTTTAAATGTAATTGTGCGAACGAACGAACAGCTTCGTTATCGTGAAATTGGCACTAAGAAAATAAATAATAAAACAAAAATAATAAATAAAATTTTAAATGTTCTTGGCGCATGCATTAGAAACGATCGTAATTGTGATCGTAATATATGAAGCATTGAAACTATTAGGAAACTTCAACGCGTAAAAAGATGAAAATTGCCGAATTAATCGCTTCGCGCTACGTTAAAAGTACTCCATGTAACATGTTTCATATAGTGCATTAAAGGCTACCGGCTACGAATGTCATTGTATATTCAGCTTCTTAATTATTTAACAAGCGGCAAGAGCATAACATATGACTGATCTGCAGTTTTCGTTTTCAGATCGTTGACGTCTATGTTACATTTTTTCTAAAGTGTATACTCGTACATACATAGAAAAGAACAATACCGGAAATAAATAGTTGCAATAAATGTAGTAAAATAATTACCAACTTCAATAAAAATCCGCAATATAAAATAAAAATCAACCAAAACTTAGTTCTAATAATTTTTTTCTCTTTTTTTTATTTTATACTGACTCGTATTTCAGGTATTTTATTATATTGACAACACTAACTTGTTTTTGCTGCCAGCAAATTACAGCTACAAATGTAGTCGCGTAGCCGAATCACTTCCATATAAACACATGTATTTTTGACAGATTGTAGTAGCCTTCAAGCTGGCTTGAAGGGTGCCTCAATGGCTGATTTGGTAGAGTACTCTACCAACAGTCTCGAGGTAGCGGGTTCGATTCCTACCTCAGACCCTGAATGTTACTGCAGACAATCAAAAAAGCTTCGCAGTTTTTGTGTTTCAATATAAAAAAAAAAAATTATTTTATGCATAAGTATGTAGATTTCATCTTAGGTGCCAAAGCGCATGAATATGTAAAGCAAAGCGAAGCAAAAGCAGTATCTGACATGTTTGTTCTAAAAATTACAAGAATAAAAATAATGCAAATGATTAAATTCTGGCACTGAATAATATTTGTGCATATCTCCAGCTGCTTAGCACAGTAATTTAAAATAACGCATTTCGCAGAAAATCACTTTGGCAAACGATGTTCCAGCATCAAATAGCGTACACAGAACATGTTCTAAAGCTCAATTATAATTATTTATGCAGTCACAATGTTTCAAAATGAGTTTACCGTAAGCCAGCTGCTGTTTTAACGTTTAAAAAATCGGGCTAAAAATATAAAATCTTAAGAACAGTAGATGAAATAAGACTACTAAGTCTTATAATATAAGAATCTTTTTGTTATTGCTTAAGAATCTTATAAAAAGTTGTACGACTTTGAAAATTTAAAAAAAATAAACCGTTATGTAACAGGGTGCTCCAGAAAGGAGTTTATATATATAAAAGCAACAAATTACTCAATTACATTAGGCAAATAAATTTGTGTAAGCTTTTATTATGATTTATCATTATTGCTTTCGCTTTCTTCCACAAAAATTAACAATTGTTGAAGTAAAGTTGTCTTAATCGGCTATAAGACTAATAAACTTGACCTGCTAATACCTTTTGATGGCATGCCATCATTTGTGTTTGTCAATCATGGTCTAATGGATTTCAAAATTTTTTGATATATTGTGTTTGCATCAGCCCATCAAACTTGGTAAATAGCAATTCTGTTAAACACAATGTACTCGTATGTGTCATTTATGTTTTCTTTCGTAAACGAACAATAAAGTTGTATTGGCTTAAAAGTGGTATTGTTATTAAAATTTTGATCGATAAAATTAAACTTTTTGTTTGCTTTAATTAAAAGTTAAATGGATGTATTTCACAATTTAATCATTTCAATGAGAAATTTAATTGAAGCAAATTTTAACAAATTTTGCAATAACATTTTATATTTATATATAAACTACTCTTCTCACGGAACTCTCTGCTCATAGAAACTATGCATGTATAATTTTAATCAAAAGTAAAGTAATTAAAAATAAAAAATCTTAATATAAACTTGATTTTTTGTAATATTATCTTAGACAAATTCTGGCAACTAAAAGCACACATAAATTTACAAAAGAAAAATAATTTGTAAGGCCTTAACAAAATTTGATTAACATGATTTAATTTAGAAAAATGATCCCAAATTCGAAACCCCGCTTTTCATTGAACGCCTTTACTCTGTACAAATTGGCTTAGTTAGTTTTATACATAGAAAAAAAGCAGGCAACAGTGCCAGCGGCCATTTTTTCAGTCCAGTTGGCGTGCAGTGTTTGGCGTCTTTAGAATAAAGGAGATTTATTTTTAATAAAATTGTGTGTTCTTTTTCTTTTAAATATTTTTTTTTAATTTATTTTAATTGTTTTTTATTGGTTCTTTTAACTACTTTTTATTGTTAATTATCAAACACAAGCAATATTTTCAAAACACAAATCTACATTTCACCACGAATTATAAAACGAGCATTTATTTGAATTCTAAATTCATTTACACATTTTCTAAATATTTTATTACTAAAAAATCTTATTTATTTTATTTTGCTGTTTTTATTTTAGTTTTATTTTTTATTTTTGTGTTAATTACCTAAATTTATCATTTAAAAAAATAATCAAAAATAAACATTACAATATTTTTTAGTTTAGATTTTAAGAAAAAAGATTGCATTTCGTTTACAAAAAGGAAAAGTTAATTTTGTATTTATTATTATCGTTTTTTTTTTAATAAATCACATCATTTTAAAATGTTTTTTTATTAAGTATATACACATACACAACTTACATTACTAAAATCAAATGTTTATTTAATAAATTTTATATTTTATACACCATCAAGTAAAAATTTTAAGTAATTTTGTGTATTTTTTTTCGAATATTGTCAAGGACAAATAAATGATTTAGGCCATACAAAGTGGTATTATCAAAATTTCTAGGAAAAAATTCTGGTAACTCTCACAAAATTTATGAGACTTGACTGCTTCATTTACTTGTTGTGTGTAGAAATTATCAACGAGAGTAAAAAACAGGAATTTTGTAAAATTGCTCCCAAAAAAAAATTAAAACAACACTTCACTAGGCAAAAGAAGTATTCTAATATATGTATAATAAGTACATATGAACGTATACATATTGAGTGTAATGCAAATCAATGTCAAGCCGAAACAGCGTGACAAGATTGATTGTAGCCATCATGAGAAAAGTCAGCAGAAAAAATCTAAAAAAAACATTTTACTCAGTTCAAAAGTTTTTTATTCGTACAAGTCCTATTTCTTGGATTTTCTCAGCAGGCTTAGAACCAATCTTGTCACCCTGTTTCGGGTTGACATTGAGTTCTGGGATACCCTGTATAAAAATACTCATGCTTATTATCGTTCTCGAAGTATTTGTAATAGACTAGAGAAAAAATATTTGAAAATACTCTCGAAGATTTTGAGAACCTTAATATGTATCAATGTGTTCCAAGGCATTTATGTATATTTGTTTATTTTCAATAAATGAATGAAGAGATGTTATATACTCGTACATATAAAACTCGTTTCATAATACGGTAATTGGTCTGTTTCATTACTTTTTTTGGTAAACTACATGCATATAAGAGATGGCCTAGGTTTCTCTTTAAAAGATATGCAATTTAAAATAAGTAGCGAAGACCCAAACGTCAATATTTTAGCTTAAAAAAAACAACGCGACTTTATACAGGTGAATGCAAGCGGAAAGGCGAATTCAGTACTATGTATTTTGTTATTGTAAAACATATCGTGAATGTCGTAGTCTAAATTTGCCTAAGATTGCTCAGCAGAGAAAAAATTTTATATAAACGTTAAATATAAGCTTTTATAATTGTTTGTAATTAAAATCACAGATTATATTAGTTTTTCACTTGTAAATTCACACAAATTTCTTGAAATTGCACTAAATCATGCAAAAAGACCGTCAGATTAAAATGGCGCGAAAAAGTTTGTAAACAAAAGAAACAAAATTTGAGTCTCATTGGAAAAAACGCGAGAAGCAAAAAATAATCACCTGTGCTGTTAAGTTCACCTGGTAATGAATTCGCCTTGAAAAAAAAGAAACATATACAATGTTCTTATGCTGTAATGCAAATTTAAATTTAATTTTAAGAAAAAATATCAGGGTTTCTTAACACTTTTGGATTTTAGGTGTTTTGCGTATATTTTTTATTATTTAATATGTATTAATATAGCACCAATTTATACTTATAAAATGATCAGCCTGTTCGTCGATATCGAATGAAAATGTATGCGAAAGAAAGCTAGTCACTCACATTCAAGTCAATTTTGGTTTGTCTATGTCACTATTATTCTTTCGCATGTACTTATGTATTTTAATTGAATTTTGACAGATTGTACGCATAGAATAAAGTTAGAAAAAACTCAAAGCAATTTTCTTTCTCCTAGAATGCGAATGAACTTATCCTTTCGACATCGGCGAATATTATAATCGATACTGAAAAAATGATAAAAACAGACAAAGGACTTTTTTACTGCAACTCCTTAAAAATTGTACATGATTTTCGCAACAGCTTTAAAAGTAAATGCGAAAGAAAAGACATTAACTTTAAATCACTGATAACCACATATTACTTTCAAGCGCAAACGCACTTACACATTTACATAATGGTTGTTTTCTTTGTTGGGCATGCTGCTTCAAATCTCCGTATGCAGGTGTTCATGGTATCACCGAAATGATTTTGCTCATTTGTTACAACAATGTCATAACTCAAAAAAAACTCGTTTCGAGAAAAACATGGAATACGTCTAAGGAAATACCTCCTAAAGGGGCCAAACTAAAAGCCATTTAAATGAATTTTTGGCGCAACATAAAAGAAAGGAGAAAAAATACTGCCAAAAATACCGCGTTGTTAGCGCAAAACCCTTATTTTTTCACTGAGTTGATTGAAATCAAGGTTTTTTATTTGTTATTTTTAATATTATGTAACAGTTGATTAATATTCAGCTAATACAGAGGAGGAATTTTGGCTAATTTGTGCAAGAAGAAGAATATTTTAAATCTCTCACAGCCACTCTAATTTACACAATAGGTGCGTTTCTTTATTTTCTGGATAAGTTTCGTGCAAATGAGAGCAATCATGAGTTTCTTTCAACAAAATGTAAAACTTACCAAAAATACGGAAACGCAAAAAGCCTAATATTTGGCTCAAAAAGAACATATGTCGTGTTTACATGCAACCATAAAAATTGCCATTTAGTTTTACAAAAAAAAAAAAAAAAAAAAAAATAACACGATTTTTTACACTTTTGGGTTTCTAAGATATTTTGCATATATTTTTTAAATTTCATATTAATACAAAAGCATTTAAATGATTTGTAAGTATATGAGTTGATTCAAATGAATTTTCTTTCATTGCTATGGTTTATTTCTCAAAAGGTTGATTAACTGCTTGCCCAAACTAGCTCAAAGAAAAAGCACGGTCTACTCGAGTGCAAGAAGAATAATATTGCTATCTCAAAATCTCTCTCATTTGCCCAATTTTAAAGTACGAAAACTCTTTTCCTGCAAATTGGGAGCCCAAATTAGAGTAAAGAAATACATCTAATATTAAAGTACGGCAACGATTTTCGTGTAAGCTGGGGTCCCAATGCAGGGTGGAAAAAAAAACAGACCTATTACTACATAATTCAACATTTTTAAACTTTCGGTAAAATAAAAAAAAGTGTTTCATCGAAAAAAAAAAACATATGATAATATAATCAAATACAAATGCGCCATATCGAAAACATTTTTAAGACAGTTATAAAATAAATATTGATGTCATTTTAATTATATGTAGGTATGTGTAACTAAAATGTTGTGGTTTTCTTAAAAATATCAATCAAGCTGTGAATTAGTGTTCTCTTGCTCAAAAACAATCTGCAACTTGGATGCACATGATCAAGTTTACTTTCAATTTTGCTTTCAAGTTTTAATTCTCTCCCAATAACGCAATCAAATTTTTAAATATTAAAGCAAGGTGCATTAAAGTCTACAAAATGGCAGCGCTAGAGCAAAATTACAACAATACAACAAAGACAAGCGTGTAGTCAGCTGTTCATATCAAAAATATTTGAAACCTTTTCACAATTATAAATAATTTTTATTTCCACAAAATTGTTTTTAAATGTTTTAAATGAATAAATCACCAAATTCACTTTGAAAAATATTAACAATAAATATATGTTCAATATATCGCTCCTTTATTGCAACATAGTTATAACTCAAAAAAGCTTGTTTCGAGAAAAACACATTTAAAATTTTTAGTTTCCATACAAGTCTTAGAATTTTTTTGTTTTAGAAAATATCTCCTAAAGGAAAGAGTTTAATAGTAATTTGAATAAAGTTTTGGCACAATATAAAAGGTAGTACTGTTAACAATTCTGCGTTGTTAACTTGAAAATCTAATTTTTTGAAATATGACTATGTTGCAATAAAGGAGCGATATTACCAGTAGAAAAAACTGTCAGCGCTGTCACCTTGTAGACGTTATAACTTTTTTTTTTGTAAATTTTGACATGCAGTATATGTAAAAAAAATTGAAGGAGAATTGAAAAGAATCTTGATGATGTGACTACAAAGGTATGGAAAATATTACTCAATATACGAGTACACCTTTCACTATTCACAATTATGTATATTAGGTTTACAATTACTATAAGTCCACCACTGTATGCATACATTGCGAACTGTGGAGCTGATATATATGTATATACATATATGATTTTTTTTAATGTAACTTATTAATGTATATTGGAAATGTAAGTAATGTTAAAAATATGTAAATAAATGTGGTTTTTGAACTCAACAAAACAAAAATTAAGCGATTTAATTGGTTAGTATGAAACAACTGGTTTTTACTTTGTTTTTACTCATTTATTATTATTAAGAAAGAAAACCACTTTAGTGCAATATTTTTTTTAAAGTACAAGTAAATACCTTTTCTATAATGAAGAATTTACAAAATGTCCATGATAATTTTGTAATAGATTAATAAATAGCTAAACTTGTTTTCTTCCATCAATTACAAAATTATCGTAGAGGTGTCCTAAATTTGTCAGCCGTGATAAGCCAATAACAATTTACACTATTTTGATTACTGTTTTAAACTATAAAATCTATAAGTTCGATTAGTAAATTTAAACATTTTGGATATTTGCCAATCCTCCTCTTTAAAGAACAGTTGCACTAAGTTAAAACAAATGTACCGACCTGTCACTGAAATCAATTTCGATCAAAAGTTATTATAATTTCGAAAAAGCGTATCAAGAAAATGCAAACCGACCAATTTCCTTGAAACAAAATCACTTATATTTTTATGAAAGAATTATTAGTTTCTTTATGTGACTGTACAAAATCAAATTTAAAACATTATATACTCGTATGTATATATTTGTTTTGTTTAATACAATATTATTACATCTAACGAACAATATTGCAACATTATGTTAAAAACGATCGAAATGAAAATTTTAATAAAAAAAATTTCTGAGACAGGCCACAAGGCGGAGAATCCGCCGAGTGGGGAAAATTATGTCATACACAAAACCTCAACATAGCGAAGATATAATAAAAATTATCACTGGTAAACGACTTTTTTATTTACATCCATAAAGATCCTAAAACAAAATAAACGTAGCAACTTTTTTTAGCCAATCAATAATTTAGTTAGCCTTGTGTACACAACCATTATAATGTTTCCAATTCAGTCTGGTACTGCTACAGTCTGTTTATGGTTCCTTTTCCGTTATAAAAGCTGGCAGCAAAATTGTAAACAACCAGAAATTAGAAACATACATTTAGGCGACGGTTCAATTAAAGGAACTTAATTAAAGGTCGAAAAACGAACGATCCCCGCAAACGCGTGGAGAGATGTTTTACATTTACCATTTTTTATTTTTCTTACAAAATTTTATTCGTTTGTTGTCATTTCGTGTCCCCTAAACACCACAAAATATTTGTTTCCACAACGTAGAGAATTTTTTTTTCGAAAAAAAAAAAAAAAAAAAATAGAAAAGAAAAATTTTTTAAAGTGTGTTAAATAAACTATTTATTAAAAAGCTAACAGATGGCAAGCAATTCTAATTGTTGGTTTAATAGAAAAGAAATGAAGACAAAAAGGCCAATGAAAAAATCCTAATATTCCTTCAATGTAGATTTGGTTGTGTAGAAGAAAGGTATAACTTTGTGTTTGATGAAGTGTTTATGGTATGGACTTGTCTGTTGTTGGTGCGATATTAAGTCTCAAATATTAAAAAAAAATAAACATATTTATTAAATGTCATACATATAATCATCCTTTTCGAAAAGGATTCGTCAGCAGACCAATGCAAACAGTTTAAATAAATTCAAGGAATGTGCCGACACAAAAGATTGCCTTGTCATGTAGGATGAGCTTAATTTATTCCGGTAAACCATGTCTAGAAGTAGCACGCGATTTATATTTTTTATCACTTTTTACATTAAACATATTTCATACTGGTATTGTAGATCTGCTGAGATACAAATTACACTTAGGCAACACAACAGGTGCGAATTTGGCACAAGTGGGCTAGCTGACATGACTGCCTGCTAAACTTAACCTAATTCATTTCGGGGGGATGAATGAGAAGAAACGATTGCTATTAGATTCTCCGCACTAGCACAAAAAAGCGGTATATAAACTGCAGAAATATAGGTATTTGTTAAACAGATACATACGTTTAAATACCGGTTATTTAAGTTGCCTCATATAGTTTTATTATTGTTTTTTTTTTTTTTTTTTTTTTTAGGAAGTAAATAAACACATTAGTTTTAGGTTTATTTTTCTCTTTTTTATATTTTTGCACGGATTAATCCGACACTTATTTACAGTAAAAGAAGTTTTAGTGGGGCTATTTAAAATGTTAACTTATTTTTAATTGGAATTCTCACAGTTAATACATAATCATATCGCTCCTTTATTGCAACGTAGCCATAACTCAAAAAAGCTTGTTTCGTGAAAAACGCATTTCAAACTTTTAGTTTCCATACAAGTCTTAGACATTTTTTTTTAGAAAATATCTTCTAAAGGAAACAATTTAAAAGTAATTTGAATATATTTTTTGCACAATATAAAAGGTGGCACAATTCTGCATTGTTAACTCGAAAAGCTATTTTTTTTTTGAGATATGACTATGTTGCAATAAAGGAGCGATATGTATAGATAATACAATTCACATTTGCTGCAAATTTTTCATAATTAAAACTTATTTTGTCCGATTTTATGGAATATAAAGGTATTTGAGGTTTGAAATCGTATTATAATCGCATGTAGGCAAATGTTTAACTATGCATATACATATCGACTAGCGGACTAGAGTTAATGAAATTGTGTATTAAACCATAAGAATTGAAGAGGTATGTTTGCAATTATCGGTTTAAGACACCTAATCAATATAGTTTACAAGTTAATACATATCGCTCTAGTTTCATTCTAATATAAACCCCTTAATAAATGGTAGGCCAGTGCCTACATTTTGTTGATAAACTTTGTAATCATTGCGGAAAAAGTTCAACAGTGTAAATTCTTCACAGTAAATGCGATCGTGGAAGAATTTCCAACTTGCCACTGTATAAGCAAGTATACAAAACGGATTCATTAGTATAACTTGGGTACCAATTGACCACCAAAACCAACCAACGTATGAAGGATGGCGGGTGTAAGCATATATTCCATGCGTTACTAATTTATGATCGTCCGATTTTTCGTATTGTACCTGCAACAAAAATGTACACCTTCATCAGGATTTAAAGCATTTTCGTAATCAAAAAGTACTCACCAGGTGTGTAAAGCTACTGCTAGCAGTAATCATTGCAGTTTTCCGTACGATTTCCCCAAAAGTGCACAGGACAACACCCACAAGCCACAGGTAATAGAAATCTTTAAAGTTTGGCAAAAAATATACTTCCAATACAAATTCACACCAACTTGCTGCCGCTGCTAAGCCATACGCCCACGAATGATTCAATATAAAAGAGTCAACTGTTAAGCTTTTTGGGTTACACCAAGCTATAGCTATAAATTCTGAGTAGTGGAAAAAGGACATGAAAAATCCATATACGCCAAATTGTTTCCAAACTGTAGGTGCAAAACATATCAAAAGTATACTTATAGCTTCAACGAAACCCAAAAAGGAAGCTCGTATGGCTATCTAAAGGCAAAAAAAGAATTGTATTCATTCCTCCATGGACCAGAAGTTGTTGATGTCAGTTGTACTTACTTGATATTCTGTATTTTTAAATACGAAACGTATAATCATACTTATCAGAGCAAAATATAATACTGGGCCCCACAATTGTGCTCCCCATACTTTTGGTACAATTCCATAGTAAATTTGTGGCACAGATGGTGCCAAAACCAATACAATTGTACCTGAGTAGAAGATCAAACTTAACTTTCCCTCTTTGCACAGTTTTAACGAGGGAGAAATATGTTGTATTTGCGGTGGATTAATACACATAATATTTATTCACTTGATCGTATGTTATTTTTAAGCTCAATTTGTGCAAAATATTTTCAATTGCATTTGTTCTGCTGCTGCATTTTTTCCTCACTAATAAACAAAACACAGCTGTTCATAACTTTTCCACTTGCTCTCAAACTGTACAGGGCTGGAGTATTATATGTTAAATAATTTTGTAGTTCATCAGACACCCTGTTTTTGTTAGCCAGTTGTGCAAACGGTGACAAAAAGATATAATAAAAAAGATGAACAAGGGAATATGGAAAAATCAAGCAGAATTTAAAGAACCTTCAGTTGTGGTGGTATTTTTTCGCAATTTCTAAAGAAAAGAATTCAAGCCGAAGGAAATTTTAACAAATATTAATTTATAATTCAAAAAATTTTTAAAGTGTAAAAAAAAACAATATAACAAACAAATAAACTACAGACATGAGTGGAATGGACAAGAGAAAATTATCGTAAGTTAAAAAAATAGAAGATTAAAATATTTTTATGGAAAAAGCGATGAATCAAAAAGAAAAAAACGCAGCAGCGCTGATCAGCTAGGTTCTCTGCCCAATGGGCCTTATATTCGGCTACTGCGAAAGAAGCAGAAGTGTTTAGTTTGAACGTATGTGTATGCACAAAAAGTTGAAAAGAATTAACATTAAAAGGAAGCAGCGTTATTGTTGGAATTTTCGATATATGTTTTGTTTTAAAAGGGCGGCGGGTGTACGCAAAGCTGGCAGAGCAGCAGCAGCGAATTGATTTTTTTCTTGGCAGCTGGGCTCATACTCGGAAATGGAAAAAAGAAAACAACAAGAACAGAACGAAAACCTACATCGAAAATATCATCAATTCAAATAAAAAGTATTTGTTGGTTTTATACAAAATTATGTTTCCTGGCTAGGAATACTTTAGGCCAATGTTCGTTTGTAATTCAAGTTCCATACTTGAAAAAAAAGAAATTTGTTATTTACTTTAAATATGTATGCATCAGCGTGTTGATTTCTTTTTAACGAATGCATACACAAATTGTTTATAACCAAGTCACCTGAATAGAGCGATTTTGTGGCACCGACAGACTTAATTAAAACACTTTTTATGCGGTTTTATTAATGGAATTAATTTAGTAGATTTTTTATGTATCCAAAAACGCTTATCGGTTGTTTTTTAAAACAATCAGAATTATTATTTTATCAATAATTATTGTATTATCTTGAAGATTATGCATTTCCTTATAAGAAGTATTAGATTAAAACTCCTAAAAAAAATAAGAAAAAGAGAGAACGTATGCATAGAACTTGTTCTATGTATGGAATAGGTTAAATACCTAATTTGAATTTATTGATTATACCCTATTTTTGTTTTAGTTTGTGCATTTGTATGTACATCCGTGCATATGTGTTTATGTATTATGCGCACAAAGGCATGGACAAACGCACTAAATTAATAGGTATCCACGTTTTTGAAAAACACATAAAAACCCTGGCTTCCAAAAAATATCCAGTTCTTTACCAGTTATGTAGGAATGATAATTTCTTTTTTTAATTTATGTACAACTTTCATACATACATAACAATTAAGTTTTTTATTCGCTATTTTTAGCTTCTACCATTTATACCAATAAAAATTATAAATAGCTTGTTTTCCATGTTTCCCAGCTATCTATATGTCGACATTTCATAGGAACTACCCTAATCATCAGTAGACTTTGGAAATTTTTGAAAGATATTCTCAAACACTCAACTTTATATAAATGGTAGAAGCTAAAAATAGCGAATAAAAAACTTAATTGTTTGAATTTTTGTTCTCTGCTTTTCGATACTTTCAAAAAGCAAATCGTAGCAACCAACGGTTGTTCATTTGTTTGAAAGGTGTAAAGAAATGTTAGAGAGGTGAATAAATGAAAAGGCTTGTTTTTTATGTTTTGACAGATATTATTAGAGCATTTTTCTTTTAAATTCTCAGCAATTTATTTATATTGCTGGGATATAAAGTTGAATGTTTGAGAATATCTTTCAAAAATTTCCAAAGTCTACTGATGATTAGGGTAGTTCCTATGAAATGTCGACATATAGATAGCTGGGAAACATGGAAAACAAGCTATTTATAATTTTTATACATACATAACTATAAACCTATGTATATAAAAAAAACTATTGAAGTCATCGTAGATTAGTACGTATTCCTCCCTTTTGTGCTTATGTGGTTTCAATTTCAAATAAACAGATATGGATATTCAAGAAATTTACTTGTTTGGGAGTAACAGAATTGTACAGTATTAAGCGGAGAAATTGTTAACCAGAAGTTATATTGTTGCTGGTTTTTTGGTAAAGGTTGAAGATTGAATAAATCACAAAGGGAACCTTCAAGTGGGCTGGAGTATCCGGGTACTTTCTGGTGAATCCAGCGGCCTGCCTACCTTTGGTGAAAGCCCACACACACCTACAGTATTTCTTCCTTGTAAAATAACGCAATTGGGAGCAAGATTGGTCGTAAATTTTAAAAGATTTCATTTATTGGTGTATGCACATATGTATATGATTCGATCTTAAGCAATGGTGAATGTATTTAGCTAGAGGCTGTCTTATTTTATATTTGGCTAATTCACAGTCTAGCAAGTACCTACCTATATTAAGGTCTGCTATAAGTTGTTTAATTAGATTTTATTTTTAACTATATACTTATATGTATATCTGTTTCTGAAGTCAGATTTGTAATACATATTTGCCTCATAGGCTTATATTACATGAATTTATATGAATAATTAGCAATTGATTGTGAGGAAGCGCACATTATGCACCTATTATCTGTGGAATCTGTGATGTTAGGTTGAAATTGCTATTTGTTTGGGGACAATAAAACCCAAATTGCGAAAAGAAAACATATTTTTCCTAGAGTATTGCTAGCAGCTTAGTATGTTGAAAAACAACAAACGGATTTAAACTGGATGTGCTTCCCAATGTGTTACAAATTATTGCAGGCATTGCAGCTCGCAAAAGGATAAAGCAGTTAGGACACGTAAAATCCGTTATCTATAATATTTTATAAATTCCGTTATCTATAATCGGTAATCTGCGCTATCTGCCAGTACAGGTTTAACTAAAATTAGTGGATGGCAGGATTTGTTTAGAAAATCTTCCTGATTTTAAATTATGCGATACCACTTATTTCGCAAATTATAGCAATTATTTGATAAACTTCATTTTTTTCTTAGGGAAGACAATTGAAAATTATATGAATTTTTATGACAAGAACGTTAGTGAAGCGGAGCCTAATTAGTCAACTAACTAAAATAATTGTCATATATAATGTATGCTATCTAAAGGCATGCTAGTGTCACACAACTATTTAACTGTTTTACTTAACAGTCTGTCTGTATATTTTATTATCCATATCTAATTGTTTTTGCTGTTGTCGGGATGTTCACTGACTCATCACAGGACGACCCGTTTTATGACCGCGTGTTATCATAAATGTTTCTCCTTATGCTGTTTTTTTATTCTATTAAGAATTAATAATAATACGAGGGCGGATTGATATTGCAGCTACCTAGCGCTAGATGGTAACACTAACACAAAAACATTTTTTTTTTGACGTCAGCTATTAAAAGCTCAAATACTTACATCTATTAGTTTATTTGTGGTAGTCCTTTGAATTAAGCAACTTTTTAGTTTCTTGAAAAATGGGAAAAAGTGAGTTTCGTGCAGTGATTAAACACTATTATTTGAAAGGCAAAACGGTGAAAAAGACAAAAGAAAAGCTCGATAAAAATTATGGTGTCTGTTCTGTCAGATTACATAGTAAAATATTGGATTGCTGAATTTAAACGCGGCCAAACAAGCACTACAACAATACCATCAAGAGGAAGGCCAAAAGAGGTGGTTACTGAAGAAAATCTTCGATATTGTTATGAAATGGTAATCATATCATATGAACGTATGTTCAATATTTTGCATAATCATTTGCATATGAAAAAGATATCGCCAAAATGGATGCCGCGTTTCTGGAGTGTCGGAACAAAACCGAGTTAGACTAAAAATTTCACAGCGGTGTTTGGACATGATAAAGCGTAATCCTTTTTATTTTTAAATCAATCGAAACAATGGGTGGAATCTGGTGGAAATGCTCCGAAAAAGGCAAAGATAGTGAAATCGGCTGGCAAGGGTATGACAACTGTATTTTGGGATGCACACGGCATATTATCTCAACGATTATCTTGCAGAAGAACACATAATTACAGGAAAATATTATCGTGCATTATTAGATCAATTTCGTGACGCAATCAAGAAAAAAGTACCAAATTTAAAGTAGAAAAAGTGCTCTCTCATCTACCTTATAGTTCAGATTTAGCTTCTAATGACTTTCCTGTTACCAAACTAGAAAAAATGGCTCGCAAGAAAAAGATTCATCTCAAGCGAAGAAGTGATTAACGAAACTTACGCGTATTTTGTGGGGTTCCCAAAATCGTATTAATCAGATGGTTTAAAAAAAGTTGGAATATCGTCTTACTATCTAAGTCTATTGAGCTAAAGGGAGACTATATTTTGCAATAAGTGGTTTTTGAAAAAAAGAAACATTCTAATTTTTTCCCCCTACTTAGGGTAGGTAGCCTCAATATCAATCCGGCCTCGCATATGCATTTTTATCAATAACTTTTTTAAGTTTGCAATTAATTCTTTCTGCCAAGTTCTTTTTTGAATAATATGATAGTGTTTTTTTACTAATAATGTATTTACTAACGTCTTTTAGAAAATGATTAGATTACATTAAAGAAAAAAAATGATAAAACGGTATTTCAGTATTTGTATTTAAAAAAACTGACTGTTGAAGAAATATATAGAAAATGTGTAATAGGACGTTGTGCTCTAGTTTCATTTGTTTAAAACCAAAAAAGTTATCTGGCTTTTTGCCGAATTACCATGACTTTTTATAATTTATGGTTTTCTTATACATGAGTCCAAGGCTTCTAGTAAAAATAAGTGTAATTGTAAGAGTAATAAGTAAGAGCTCATGTTGCAAAATAATAAAAATAAGCAAACAATATTTTATTAACAGCTGTATAAAACAAAATTTAATTATTTAAATAATATTCGTGCCGTAACTAAAAAGCTAATTACTGTTTGAATAATTGCTTATTGAATGTAAAAGTTGAGATATTTATGGGTTAAAATTATACATTTCATGGCAAGTAAGGAAATAAATAAAATCGTTTATATATATATATAAACATTTATTTATGGGATTTCCCTTAAAAAATTATTGCATGTAAAATGACTAATTGTAAAATTGTACTAAAATCTTTTGACATTGAAGTAAAATCGCGATAATGCCCATTCTTTTAATTTTTTCGTGCTCATGTGGATTTTCGTAGTAGAAAAGAAGGGAAGTAATGCAGAGAATGGTAGTTGTGTCATTGAAAATTTATAATCATGTTTTGTTAGAAAATAACCCTGTAGTTCGCAAACTGCTAACTGCAATCCTACAGCTTGTTGGTGTATAATGCTAGAACTTACAGTTGGATAATAGTTTAAAAGATTCTATTTAATCACTGATATACATTTTTCTTCCTAAATTAATAAAAATTTGCAGAGGAAAAAAATACAGAAAAATTAATGCGATGTTTGTGGGACACGAATGAGTCTAGAAAATTTATATGAAATATACTCAATATTATGAGTGCATTTCATACAAATTTTCTAGACGTTTCTCTCAGACGTGTCCCATAAACACCACATAATACTTCAATAAGTAGGAATTTTTTGTCTTCTTAATATTTTTTCACTTGTTAAATAATCCTCTTCTAGCACCATTTGTTTGCAAACACATAAATTATTTATGCAATCATAGAAATCATGGCGACTGTTAAATATCTATTGAACTCTTTTAAAATGTGGGTCTTTATTGTGTTTATTTTCCCTTTGAAATTCTTTCCAAAAGGAGTGTATTGCCAACAAATGAACTGGCGGACTTATGCACAAAACGAAATGTTATAAAGGATAAAGTAATAAAAATTTACTAACATTCGTACACACATATAATGGAGGTCAGAAATTTAGCACTAAATACAAACATTTTCCCAATAAAAAATTATAAACATTTTCCTTTAAGAAAAATTTAGGTTAAAAACAATTATTTTAATGAATGACTAAATTAATTTTTTACAATTGTTTGTATACTGATCGTTATTCGAAAAACTCAATAACTCTTAATTGATCTTTTACCGGTTTTTTATTCGTACATTGGATTATAAAACAGCTTTTTTTTAATTTAATGTTTTTTCGTAAGATATAAAAAAATACTTCAATTAATTAGGGTTTTCTATCAAATTTAAATACGTTATTTAGTTTTTAATGTTACATTTAAATACGTTCAAGTTTAAAAATTAACATAGTCCTTGTGGACTCAGAATCAAGTTAAAAATTATCTATGTACTGAAAATCACATTGCAACAAAATGAGTTTATAATATCTAATCACAAGCATAGTGTACTTTAAATCGCAATCACAAAAAAATAAGAAAATTAAACTAATAGAATGATTTCTAGGAAAACTTGTATTATCTATTATTAAAACGACCACAGTAATTGAAGGGTTCTTATAAAATAAAAGTGATTCCAAAGTATCTTCGAAAAAAAAAAACTAATATTTTAAAACTGTTTTGTTTATTTCGTATGAACTGCTAGATAGAATATGCCAGCAAAGGTGACAGCTAAATTGGCAACAGGAATGTTTGAAAAATCGAAAACCAGCTGCCGCTTACAACAAATAATAAAATCTGTTATTTCATGCTATTATTTTTAACGCTGTTGTGTGTACAAACATAAAATAATACACTTAAATAGCGCAACTTGAACTAAATTGTTCACGATTAGGTTCATGAAAAATGTATCTTTTTATATATGCATATATGTATATAAAAAAAATAATAAACAACATAATGTAACTATGTACAGAGTGGCCCAAATTCACTATGGGATTATAGACATAACTTTTTTGTATATATATTTTTTATTTCTTTTTGTTTTCAATACTTTGTGGTAAATATTAAAACCAAGGGGGGTTACTCTCTATGGTCATGCGAAAGAAAAATGGTTCGTAACAGAAGAATTGGTACTCTGTATTGCGTTTTCATATTTTCCTTGCGCATTTAATTTTTCCCTTTTGTACATTTTATTTTATCATTCTTCGGTATTGTTTATTATATGGTACCGGTTCTGCTACATTTTCAAACTATTTCGCAAACGGCACAGATTACCAAATTATACTCTTATCGCATTTACCTTTCGCATCGCAATAAAGAGTAACTCCCAAGGTCACTTAAATGATCACCGTTTTTAGCCGAGAATGAATTTCCAGAAAATCGAAAATTAATTAGCCAACACGTTCGCCAGATTTGTCAGCGCCCAACTATTTACTTTTGAGTTATTTGAAGGAGCAAGACTATGCGAAAAAGCCCCAGGTAATATAATAACATTGTTACGAAAAGTCAAGCAAATTTTGAAAATGTTAGAAAAATTCACTAAAACGAGTCCATCATTGCGAAGCCTAAAATGTGACGTTATTTTCATTTTATATATTATATAATCTGCAAATAAAAGCATAAATCAATATATATATATATATATATATATATATATATATATATATATATATATATATATATATATATATATATATATATATATATATATATATATATATATATATATATATATATATATATATATATATATATATATATATATATATATATATATATATATATATATATATATATATATATATGTATATATTAATACATATATGAACGAAGAAATTATTAACAGGCAGTTTACAAATTTCAAATGAAAATTAATGCGAGAGAAAGCTAGTCACTCACATTCCAATCAATTTGGGTTTGTCTATCTCACTATTATTCGTTTGCATATTCTTATGTATTTTCATTGAGTTTTGACATATCGTTCGCATAAAAAAAAGTTAGACGAACCCAAATCAATTTTGTTTCGCTTAGATTGCGAACGCAAGCACGCTGTCGAGATTGGTAAACAGGCTGTAAATTTTTAACCCCCATTCTTTCACTAATTTTGAGCCACCCTGTTCATAGTTACATTATGTTGTTTTTCGAAGCTATATGTATTTTTTATTTTTATATAATAACTTAATATGTGATTTCTTTCACGTGATATTCGGCGCAAAATTCAATGAATATATGCGGAATATATCAATGTAGCAAAGAATATACAAAAAAAGGAAGAATATTTTAAGTAGCAGATTTTGCCTATTTAGCTTTTGGATAACGATATGCGCTCTAATGTGTTTTTGTATTTGTATATACAAACGTACTTACATACATACATATATGCATGTAAATAACAATGTAAAAGACTTACATACATGTATTTGTTTTTTTACTAACTGAGATATCATCATACACTTGAGTAGTTGTATTTAAGTAAGGTCAGTTACTTGTAAAAATACCATAACCATGTTTGAGTGTATTTGCACACTCATACATACATACGTACATTCATACATTCATACGTACATGCACACATACATACATACGTACGTGCGTGCATACATAAATACATACATACATACATACATACATTCATACGTACATGCACACATACATACGTACGTGCATGCATACATACATACATACATACATACATACATACATACATACATACATACATTTCAGGGAATTGCCTACGGTGTGGCAAAACGGGCCACAAAATTGGAACCTGTTCCAATAAACCATCCTGCTTGCTCTGCAAGAAGGGAGCAGACACCGTTAGTGACCATGTCACCGGAGGTGCAGTTTGCCCGTTTTATAAAAGAGCTATACAGAAACTTAGGGAGTAGAGTAGAACCTAAGTCACCAAAATGCGTATATTACAGTTAAATCTCAACCATTGCCAGGCAGCCCAGGAGCTTCTTAAGCAAAGCGTTCGAGATATAAGTGTAGATGTCGCTATTCTAAGTGAGCCATATCGGACCATGGCATCTGTAAACTGGGTTTCCGATAACACGGGTACATCGGCAATATGGAACACCAGCACGCTAACCATACGCGATAGAATAACAACGCAATGCGGATATGCTCGAGCGGTTATATCTGGCATCACTATTTACAGCTGTTATATACCCCCTAGGTATTCTATAGAAGACTTTCGGGTAATAGTTGACAGTATTGTAACGGATGCAGTTGGAAGAACCCCCGTAATAATAGCAGGTGATTTCAATGCGTGGGCTGTTGAATGGGGCTGTCCCTCAGCAAACGCAAGAGGAAGAATACTCTTGGAAGCCTTTTCTGTACTGGGTGTTGTACTCATCAATAATGGAGTTGAACACACCTTCAGAAGGGGTGATGCTGGCTCAGTAATTGACATTACATTCGTCAGTGCCAGTATCGCAACCCAAGTGAACTGGAGAATATCTGACATCTATACACATAGCGATCATAGCGCTATAATAATAGATGTGCAAGACGCACAGCCCCGTGCTATTGTACAAGCACGTGTCTTGACAGGATGGAAGGTAAATACCTTTGATAAGGATAGCTTCGCAGCCTGCATGGAGAACATGGAAATGGCTGGTTCAGCAGAAGACATGGCAGTGCAATTAGTGCGCAATATCACTAGTGCCTGCAATGTAGCTATGATAAGGCGAAAAAGATCGCCAAATAAGCCTCCAGTGTATTGGTGGAATGATGAAATTGCTAGCTTGCGTTCAGAGTGTATTAGCGCCCGAAGGCGGTATACACGAACGAGGGGTCGGTTAGAGAATAACGTGCAGCACCAGTTGTATAGGGATAAAAGAAAGGCATTGAAGATTGCAATTCGTAGGAGCAAGCGTAGGTGTTTCCTGGATGCTTGTGATGAAATAGATAGTAATCCTTGGGGCTTAGCATATAAGCTAGTAACCAGGAAACTTAAATGTCTTGGCCCATCACCGCCAAGAGAAGAGAATATCCTCAACGGAATTGTAGACCATCTTTTTCCTCAACAGGAAGCTCCGACATGGCAACACAGCTATCCAGCTGAATTATTCGACATTCCTCCGGTTACGGTCGTCGAGATAGAAGGTGCTGTCTCAAAATTCAAAGACAAGAAGGCACCAGGCTTAGATTGCATCCCAAATATGGTACTGAAGGAGGCTGTTAAGCTCCATCC
The DNA here is from genome assembly GCA_914767995.1 of Thecocarcelia acutangulata. NCBI lineage: Eukaryota > Metazoa > Arthropoda > Insecta > Diptera > Tachinidae > Thecocarcelia > Thecocarcelia acutangulata. Next base: position 118,619,121 of record OU612096.1, on the reverse strand, counting down.
TGATTATTTCCTGAAAGTAATAAGCGCATGCTTGATTCAGGGAACTTTTCCAACAATCTGGAAGAGGCAGAAATTGGTGTTGTTACCTAAGGATAACAAGCCGCTAGACGACCCTTCCTCCTATCGTCCGCTCTGTATGATAGATACAAGTGGAAAACTTCTGGAGAGTATAATCTGCAGAAGATTGGAAGATTGCGTACAAGCTAACCTAGGTTTATCAGATAACCAATTTGGCTTCAGGAAAGCAAAGTCAGCGGTGGACGCTATCAAAGTTGTAGTAGAAACCGCTGCTCAAGCTATCCAAGGGAAGAGGTGGAGGAATGGAACAAAAGGGTATTGTGTGGTTATAACCCTAGATGTAAAAAACGCCTTCAATACGGCAAACTGGGAGCATATAGTTAATGCTTTGGTCCGTATAGACATCCCAGGGTATTTACTAGCAATTGTACGGGACTATTTCCGGGATAGAGAGCTAGTTTATGATACCGATAAAGGTACTAAGAGGCGCAAGATCATTGGTGGGGTGCCTCAAGGTTCAGTTCTTGGCCCACTATTGTGGAACGTCATGTACGACGGAGTATTAAGATTGGATCTACCGGAAAAGGTGAAGATAGTTGGATTCGCAGACGATATAGCGTTAGTGTGTGAAGGGAAAGAGTTACTAGAGGTGGAAACCATTGCAAACGCCAGTATTCAGATCGTAAGATCTTGGCTAAGATCAATGGGCCTAACTCTAGCTGACCATAAAACGGAAGCGGTTCTGATTAGTAGTAGGAAAGTTAGGGAAACTGTCAGGCTAAATATTGGCACGTGTAGCATAGAATCTAAGGAATGTTTAAAATACCTTGGGGTCATGATTGACACTCGTCTGTCTTTTCAAGAGCACTTGAAGTACATAGGCAGTAAAGCATCAAAAACATGCACAGCGCTATGCCGGATCATGCCGAATACAAGAGGTCCAAAATATCTGCAGAGGAAATTACTCTCTAGTGTAGTAAGAAGCATTATCTTATATGCATCGCCAATATGGTCAGGCTCACTTAGATATCCTACTTATGTGAACCTGATATCTCCTGTGTATAGGCTGATCGCCTTGCGTGTATGTAGCGCATTCCGAACTGTATCGGACCTGGCCGCTTTTGTCATTGCCGGCATGATACCGATCGAGCTAGAGGCCGCTTCGGACATCTCGGTTGGGTTGAGAGAATCGTGTCTGCCAAAATGGCAAGAAAGATGGGCGACAGCTGACAAGGGAAGATGGACCTACTTACTGATACCAGACATCAGAGCATGGCTATCAAGAAAGCATGGCGATTTGAACTACTATATAACACAGTTTCTAACTGGGCATGGTTGTTTTAGGTCGTACTTGTACCGTTTTGGACATGACAGTACTCCGTTCTGTCCGAGTTGTGATGGTAATGTCTTGGAAGATGCTGAGCATGTGTTCTTCATCTGTCCACGGTTTAATAGTGATAGGGAATATTTAGAAACAGTCCTAGGACGTAGCATCAGTCCGAGCAGTATCGTTCCAATCATGTTGGAATCTTTGTGCAACTGGACGTACGTCTGTAGTTTTGTAAAATTGGTTCTGTTGGAACTTCGTAGGTTAGAACAGATTCGCAGCAGAATCAATGTAGTTTAGTTTAGATGTAGGGTGTATCACCTTTCCCACCCCGAGACGTAAAGCCTTGCGGCAGTCCCTCGGGGAGCATCTGGGTCAGGGCGAAGGGGTGTTTTTTAGCGAGTTAAAGTCTCGCACTACTGGCAACCACCATCACTGCCAGTGCCTTTCGATGGTTTTTCACCCCGCGAATAAAAAAAAAAAAAAAAAAAAAAAAAAAAAAAAAAAAAAAAAAAAAAAAAAAAAACATACATACATACATACATACATACATACATACATACATACATACATACATACATACATACTAGGGCTTAGTGGCTGAGTTGGTTAAGCAGCCGTATTAAAAATACATCATGTTTACATGGTACTAAGTTCGAATCCTAGTGGGTGCTGATGAACAGTGTAGCGACTGTGAAACAGCTAGTTGTCTGCTAGGTGATGCTGCTAAGGTTAGATCACTTTCTCATGAGGTCAGGTTTGAGATTAGGGATATAGACGAAGTAACCTCTAAGGAGGATATTTATGAAGCTCTCGTCAAAATATCTGACGAATTTAAAGCTTTGCACCCTACGGCAGTTAAGTCGCTAAGGAGAGCATACGGTGGGACACAGACCGCCACAATTGGCGTGAGTGCACTGATAGCTCGCGGCCTTATAGAGATGGCAAAGATACGTATTGGCTGGGTGGTTTGCCGAATACGCGAAAAGGTAGCACCAAAAAGATGCTTTAAATGTCTGGATTATGGACACGTAGCAGGGAACTGTAAGGGGCAAGACCTTTCAGGGAATTGCCTACGGTGTGGCAAAACGGGCCACAAAATTGGAACCTGTTCCAATAAACCATCCTGCTTGCTCTGCAAGAAGGGAGCAGACACCGTTAGTGACCATGTCACCGGAGGTGCAGTTTGCCCGTTTTATAAAAGAGCTCTACAGAAACTTAGGGAGTAGAGTAGAACCTAAGTCACCAAAATGCGTATATTACAGTTAAATCTCAACCATTGCCAGGCAGCCCAGGAGCTTCTTAAGCAAAGCGTTCGAGATATAAGTGTAGATGTCGCTATTCTAAGTGAGCCATATCGGACCATGGCATCTGTAAACTGGGTTTCCGATAACACGGGTACATCGGCAATATGGAACACCAGCACGCTAACTATACGCGATAGAATAACAACGCAATGCGGATATGCTCGAGCGGTTATATCTGGCATCACTATTTACAGCTGTTATATACCCCCTAGGTATTCTATAGAAGACTTTCGGGTAATAGTTGACAGTATTGTAACGGATGCAGTTGGAAGAACCCCCGTAATAATAGCAGGTGATTTCAATGCGTGGGCTGTTGAATGGGGCTGTCCCTCAGTAAACGCAAGAGGAAGAATGCTCTTGGAAGCCTTTTCTGTACTGGGTGTTGTACTCATCAATAATGGAGTTGAACACACCTTCAGAAGGGGTGATGTTGGCTCAGTAATTGACATTACATTCGTCAGTGCCAGTATCGCAACCCAAGTGAACTGGAGAATATCTGACATCTATACACATAGCGATCATAGCGCTATAATAATAGATGTGCAAGACGCACAGCCCCGTGCTATTGTACAAGCACGTGTCTTGACAGGATGGAAGGTAAATACCTTTGATAAGGATAGCTTCGCAGCCTGCATGGAGAACATGGAAATGGCTGGTTCAGCAGAAGACATGGCAGTGCAGTTAGTGCGCAATATCACTAGTGCCTGCAATGTAGCTATGATAAGGCGAAAAAGATCGCCAAATAAGCCTCCAGTGTATTGGTGGAATGATGAAATTGCTAGTTTGCGTTCAGAGTGTATTAGCGCCCGAAGGCGGTATACACGAACGAGGGGTCGGTTAGAGAATAACGTGCAGCACCAGTTGTATAGGGATAAAAGAAAGGCATTGAAGATTGCAATTCGTAGGAGCAAGCGTAGGTGTTTCCTGGATGCTTGTGATGAAATAGATAGTAATCCTTGGGGCTTAGCATATAAGCTAGTAACCAGGAAACTTAAATGTCTTGGCCCATCACCGCCAAGAGAAGAGAATATCCTCAACGGAATTGTAGACCATCTTTTTCCTCAACAGGAAGCTCCGACATGGCAACACAGCTATCCAGCTGAATTATTCGACATTCCTCCGGTTACGGTCGTCGAGACAGAAGGTGCTGTCTCAAAATTCAAAGACAAGACGGCACCAGGCTTAGATTGCATCCCAAATATGGTACTGAAGGAGGCTGTTAAGCTCCATCCTGATTATTTCCTGAAAGTAATAAGCGCATGCTTGATTCAGGGAACTTTTCCAACAATCTGGAAGAGGCAGAAATTGGTGTTGTTACCTAAGGATAACAAGCCGCTAGACGATACAAGTGGAAAACTTCTGGAGAGTATAATCTGCAGAAGATTGGAAGATTGCGTACAAGCTAACCTAGGTTTATCAGATAACCAATTTGGCTTCAGGAAAGCAAAGTCAGCGGTGGACGCTATCAAAGTTGTAGTAGAAACCGCTGCTCAAGCTATCCAAGGGAAGAGGTGGAGGAATGGAACAAAAGGGTGTTGTGTGGTTATAACCCTAGATGTAAAAAACGCCTTCAATACGGCAAACTGGGAGCATATAGTTAATGCTTTGGTCCGTATAGACATCCCAGGGTATCTACTAGCAATTGTACGGGACTATTTCCGGGATAGAGAGCTAGTTTATGATACCGATAAAGGTACTAAGAGGCGCAAGATCATTGGTGGGGTGCCTCAAGGTTCAGTTCTTGGCCCACTATTGTGGAACGTCATGTACGACGGAGTATTAAGATTGGATCTACCGGAAAAGGTGAAGATAGTTGGATTCGCAGACGACATAGCGTTAGTGTGTGAAGGGAAAGAGTTACTAGAGGTGGAAACCATTGCAAACGCCAGTATTCAGATCGTAAGATCTTGGCTAAGATCAATGGGCCTAACTCTAGCTGACCATAAAACGGAAGCGGTTCTGATTAGTAGTAGGAAAACTAGGGAAACTGTCAGGCTAAATATTGGCACGTGTAGCATAGAATCTAAGGAATGTTTAAAATACCTTGGGGTCATGATTGACACTCGTCTGTCTTTTCAAGAGCACTTGAAGTACATAGGCAGTAAAGCATCAAAAACATGCACAGCGCTATGCCGGATCATGCCGAATACAAGAGGTCCAAAATATCTGCAGAGGAGATTACTCTCTAGTGTAGTAAGAAGCATTATCTTATATGCATCGCCTATATGGTCAGGCTCACTTAGATATCCTACTTATGTGAACCTGATATCTCCTGTGTATAGGCTGATCGCCTTGCGTGTATGTAGCGCATTCCGAACTGTATCGGACCTGGCCGCTTTTGTCATTGCCGGCATGATACCGATCGAGCTAGAGGCCGCTTCGGACATCACGGTTGGGTTGAGAGAATCGTGTCTGCGAAAATGGCAAGAAAGATGGGCGACAGCTGACAAGGGAAGATGGACCTACTTACTGATACCAGACATCAGAGCATGGCTATCAAGAAAGCATGGCGATTTGAACTACTATATTACACAGTTTCTAACTGGGCATGGTTGTTTTAGGTCGTACTTGTACCGTTTTGGACATGACAGTACTCCGTTCTGTCCGAGTTGTGATGGTAATGTCTTGGAAGATGCTGAGCATGTGTTCTTCATCTGTCCACGGTTTAATAGTGATAGGGAATATTTAGAAACAGTCCTAGGACGTAGCATCAGTCCGAGCAGTATCGTTCCAATCATGTTGGAATCTTTGTGCAACTGGACGTACGTCTGTAGTTTTGTAAAATTGGTTCTGTTGGAACTTCGTAGGTTAGAACAGATTCGCAGCAGAATCAATGTAGTTTAGTTTAGATGTAGGGTGTATCACCTTTCCCACCCCGAGACGTAAAGCCTTGCGGCAGTCCCTCGGGGAGCATCTGGGTCAGGGCGAAGGGGTGTTTTTTAGCGAGTTAAAGTCTCGCACTACTGGCAACCACCATCACTGCCAGTGCCTTTCGATGGTTTTTCATCCCGCGAATAAAAAAAAAAAAAAAAAAAAAAAAAAAAAAACATACATACATACATACATACATACATACATACATACATACAATCATAATATTATCTTATAGAATTGATTTCATTCTGAAAAAGTTTTAAATTGACGTTTTTTGAAGAGTTGAAAAACCGATTCAATCCCATTTCCGAACGGAAGTGAATTCTGTGACATGGCCGTATATACTCAATTTTATTACTTAGCACAGAGACTTCATAATTGAAAACGTTGTTTTAAATATGTTTTACTTCAAATTATTGGAAAATAATTACATTTTTATCAACAGGACTTCTGGTGATTCGCTTTATAATACCTTAGGACTTCCCAAAACAGCAACAGCTGAGGATATTAAAAAGACTTACAGGAAACTGGCGTTAAAGTATCATCCCGACAAAAACCCTGATAATGCTGATGCTGCCGAAAAGGTTCGTTTAGTTTCTGCCAGCTAAAAAATAATAAAAGTATCTGTTAAATACTTTGCTTTCAAATTTCAGTTTAAGGAGGTCAATCGGGCGCATTCGATACTTAGTGATCAGACAAAACGTAATATTTATGATAATTATGGATCATTAGGTCTTTATATTGCTGAACAATTTGGTGAAGAAAATGTGAATGCCTACTTCGTTGTTACTTCACCAGCTGTTAAGGTAAAATAAATACAAAAAAAAAAATTTGAAGTTATGTAGTATTAAAACCCATTTTTTATATGATCAGGCTTTGGTTATTTGCTGTACAATAATTACCGGTTGTTGTTGTTGCTGCTGCTGCTGTTGCTGCTGCAACTTCTGCTGTGGCAAGTTCAAGCCACCTGCAAATGAATCACATGATCAGTATTCACATCTAAACGTAAGTGTTACACTATAAGCTGAATAAGAGATATATATTTTAATATTAATGATAGAAAAAAACAAGAAAATCAGAATTTTCTTTAACAAGATTTTATTTGTATTGAAGTTTAATAGTTTGTTTCTTCTTATTTAGACACACAAAACTTGTATAACAGTTCCTAGAAAAACCCATTTTGAAGAAATATATACATATGTTCTCTATTTTTTGTATAACTTAATGATTTTTGGCTTTCTTTTCTTAATAAAGAAGCGAAATTTGTTCTTAATTGTTGGGGTTAATTGTTCGAAAAGATAAGAGAAATAAAATGCAGAAATTCTTATGCTGGGGGACGCTAGCTGTGTTGCGGTCGTTTCACCGCTCATCAGCACTACAATTGGCTAACAGCTTATACAATATATCTTTTATGATATGATTAACGAAACGCTCCTAACCATCTTACAACTCCTGATTTTAAAATCTGCTAAAGAAAAGTTTTCAAGCTAAATTTGATTTCATTACGTAATATGAGTTATCAGCTGCTTTATTAATTCCTTTCTCATTTATAACCTATAGTGGTATATAAAGCGTTGGGAAGTTCTAACAAAATGGGTTTTTTGTAAATATGTATAAAATATATATATATTTTTTTTTTGCTTTATTGTTTTAATTTTTTTTGTTTTTTGCTCAGTTTGTCATTACACTCCTTCTCTTATTAAACATAAAAATCTACCATATTATTTGTGGTAAAGGCTTTGTGTTACTAAAGTTATTAAAAATAGCAAAAGAGCTTATGTTGTTGATGATTTTTGTGGAGTTAATATGTTGGTACTTAACGTTCTAAATTTTGCATGATAGTTTATTTAAACAAAATATAATATACTCTAGTATGTAAATTCGCTATCCAACAAATAAAGGTAAGTAAAAATAGTTCTTTAAAGTTAATATATTTAAGAAAACCAAAATCGAATGTATAATGCTAATACAAAATTTATATATGTATATTAACAAATCATATGATTGACTAACCAAAGGTAACAATATTTAATATTGTATTCATATTTTGTTTCTATTTATTATTTGGGAAACGGATGATTACGAGAAATTTTGTAGGCTAAATTTTAGTTTAACGATTTTAAAAGCTTTTATCACCATTGCGACTTGTAAAATTTTTCGTTTAGCTATCTTGATTGAGATACGCTGTAGATAAAATAAACTCGTTTTACGTAGGCTTTTGAATTGTTGTAAGCGTTTCTTTTTTTTTTTTTTTTTGAAATCGCTGTCAGCAATATAAAACATTGTGGAAAAATATGCTATTAAAATATATAAAGACACGTGTGGCGGGCAACAAATAAAAGTTAATAATAATAGTGATTTAAAAACTACAACAAAAAATTAAAAATTCTAACTTATCATTTGATTAAAAAACTGACTTATCTGTAAAAAATTATATTATATTTTGTTTAGTTCAATAAAAATTTAATGTATTTTTAAACTATTATATTGGTCACAACCAAAACCATTAAATTTATTGCTATCTAAAGATCAAGATAAGGTTACAGATCTGGTAGCAGTTATCAAATGCAATGGTTATACATTTTTAAATGATTTTTTTTAAATATTTTGACACTTTCACATACGTAAGGTGACATGACTCGTGTGCTATTTATGCGACACGAATACGTCTAGAATTTTTGTATGAAATTTACTCATTATATTGAGTATCAAAGTAGCGTAATAAATTAAGAAGACTAAAGGATCATAACAAAGTTGAAAAAATAATGTACATTCATATTGTCACTTTAAATGCAAATGCACGTAACGAAGCAACAATTTTAAGTCGAATTTTTAATTGATAATAATTCTTAAATATTCGTATTATTTGATCTTGTTTATATTTTTTTCCAGCTAAAGATCTTGATTGATTTTTGTTTTTTATAAAAAAGTTTTAACGATGTTTTATTTTCAATATTTCGATAACAATTCGTTATCATCCTCAGGAAAACTAAAATGTTAAAAAAATTTTTTATTCGAACTTAAGGTCTTTTCGGATTTAGTTTTTGGTTTTTTATTATTATTACGTGACAATAAAGTATTTTTGCTTCACCTGCAAAAAATAAATAAAAGTGAAGTTACGTGCATTTGCACATCTATGTGGATTAGCGAGTTCCTGCCTTAACTAATTATTTAAATACAAAAATTATTGAAAGAGAATTAAAAATTACCTGCCACCTGCTTACATTGTTATTATTTCACATACAACCAAAATTATTATTTAATTTGTTGTAGATTTCATTAAAAATAAATCGTGTAATAACTCATTTACCCCGAACCAAAATATAGTAGATTTGATTTAAACGTTTCAACAAAGGGGAGTAGTGCTTTGTCTTCCATCCTGTACAGACGTCTTTTGTTACTGCTGTCCGTATTTTCTATATATTGCACCGGAATAGGTAGCAAACTGTGTACACGTGTTTTTTTTCTCTTTTTTCAGTGTTGTCCGTATTTTCTATATATGTTCAGTATGAACTTCGTATGAAACCAAATTGCACCAGAATAGGTAGCAAGCAATTTCTTGTTGTTTTTCTCATTTTTCACCGAGTTCCGTGTATTCTGTATGTGTTCATTTATAATATATTTCGAATGTACTTCATTACCTTGTAGTGTGGAAGGTGTTGGACTAAATTTGGCTAATCTGAGCAGTGTCGAAGGTATATACACTGGACACTGATTAGTTTTAACTAATTTAATTCCAACATTTTAAATGCTGTAATCAGAGTTTGTTTTAGTCTTTCGTGTTGTTATTGTTAACGAACACTACTCCCTTTTTCCTTTTTCCTAGTTCCAGTACAATGCACAGCATATGTAGGGGCCATCCCCTGAGTACTGGTCCCAGATAAAAAAAAAAAAAAAATAAAAAAAAAAAACGTTTCAACGAAATCTTAAGCGCTTACACTTGCTTCTTTTTTCGATATCTTGTAAAATTTCTTTTTCATAATTTTTTTTTAAGATGGGTTTGACAGGAAAATATAATTATATTGAATTCATATTGTTAAAGTAAAATTTTATTTTATTGTAGCATAGCAATATCAAGTACTGTTTTAAGCAAAATGACAGTTGTGTATCAGACTACTTATATAAACCTGCTAGATTTTGTCAGAATCTGGTCACAATATTAATTTAATTTTATGTAAAATCTCATCAAAGTCGATTAGATTTGGCTTGAAGTCCCGTGTGTAATAGATTTCGCTTTCGTGTAAAAGTATATTTTACCTGCAAGTGATTTTAACCTTTTTTTCATTTTTAAGTTCTTGCAATCATCCGTCAAAATTTATACTTTATTTGTTTTTTCTTTAATTAAAACTGCACGCTTTTATATCTTACAAATTAAAACACCTAATTTATCTATCTTCACAATTTCATGGCATAAAATCACCAAATAACAATCTTCACGAAAATCATCAAAAAACAAAACTTTATTTTACTAACAATTCTTATAAATAAAATGAAAGGACTGCTTTCTGTTATATATTGCTGCTTATATACTAGTATAGCTATTAAAAATTTACCACATCAAAGTAAGAACAAACAGCTATACTGAATTAAATAAATCTCTGTTATTAATTTAAGTTTAACATCAACTAATTCTCTAAATAATTATTTTATATAATAATTTTTTTGTATGGGAGAAATGTTTAATATATATTTTGTAATAATTTAAAGCTGGAGTCTAATCACCGCATACGATATCGAATTATTTAACGTATCGAATAACATTACGATACATCTAGATTACGGCAAACGATGCATATCGAATCGTAATTTAAATAAAATATAATAGATTCAAGACTATATGTTTCCTAAAAGTACGAATACAAAAAAGAAATTGCTTAACTTTTTTATATTATTGCAAAACAATTTATTCGATATCGTATGCCATGATACCAAAATGAAAAATGTCGATAATATTGCTCGATATCGTATGCGGTGATTTGGGCCCTGGTTTAAACTCTTGAGAATCTGTACCGTTTAGGAACGAAAATTGCTGCTATTTTAGTTTGTTTCAATTTTGTCTCAAGCAAACAAGTAGGCATGAGAAGAAATGTGGAAAAGTTGATGCAGCACACATTTGAAATGATCGTTTTTGAATATGCAGGCTGGTCTAGAGAAATGAAGATGTTTTTATAGTATAGTTTCTGTTTTTTACAGTCTTCATTTTCATAATTATGCTTTATTAATAACTCGGAAATTATATTATTTAAGAATAAATTAGGTCTGCCACAGCGACAAAACAATAAAAAACAGCTGATCGTGATAACCTTGCGGGCAACACTATTTGATTATTGGCGATCATAGCCATAACTATGTATACCAATTGAATTTAGATCTCTTACCACTACCGTAAAGAACTGAATGCTCAACTTAGTATTTTTATTAGACAATATTAACAGTCGTGTACTCGTATGATTATGGTAACACCAATCAGTGATAGCAAATGCGGTTATGCTTACGGCTAAACACATTTTGGTATGACATGACTAACTGCATTTTTTGTTGTGAAAAACAATGTCCAGCAAATGCCGCCCATTCTTAGCTTCGCATAGTCGCACTCTATATAAGATATTTTCTACACTCTGACTCCTCTCTCTATACATGTTCTCTCAAATGTTATTCATATCAAATATTATTTTTTTTTATTTTTTTTTTATTTATTATTATCATCAATCGAGCCCATAGGGCCATATATGATTAAAAATAGGGTTTACAACTAATGAACCTATAATACTATATGATGTTTAATAATATAATGGAATGAAATAGTTTTAGACATCTTAAGATAATATGTATGTAATGGAAAATGCATTAAATAATAGTGCACATATCTCTTAAATTGAAACGAAAAAAAAATTATACATAGATATTTGGATGAAGATATTACATATTACTGGCAGAGATCATTAAAAGCAGCAAACGCTTAAATCGAGCCATAGAAAATTCAAAGTTTCTTAGCGCAATGGGGAGATCATTGTAAAGTCTATAAGACCTTACAACGAACGACTTCTCAAAAGTAGAATTGTTTATTTTAGGCAAAATATTAGCGTTTTATTTTTTTACAATTTTATAGAAATGCAGAATTTTGTGCTAAAACTTATTAAATTACTGCAAGACATTTTTAGCAAAACTTTAACATATAATTATATGTAATAACAAATGCATAAAGGAACAAAAAAAAAAGTTTTAAAAAATGTCCTCCAATTATTTTGGAAATATAAAACAAAATACGGTATTTCCAATGGATTAGAAGTATCCCTTGACAAATGTTTTCTTATGCATTCACTTTATAATTCCTTTTTATGGCTAAAATACTTAATAAGAAAGCTGCTGGTATTTCCAACATATTACTTATTTTGTTAGTTTTGATAAATTATGTCCGCCTCAAAATACTTCTGCTAACTAACTAGCTGCTAAGTTTTTTGTGTGTAAATTCCCATAAGGGAAAGATAGCAGCTAGTTAGTTAGCACAAGGTTTTTTATTATACATAAGGCCATATGTTTTTAGATTTCGAATACAACTTCGAAATATGCCATCTTGAAAGTAAAATGTTTCGAAATCTTGCAAGTGCCGGAACATGCATGATAGTTATTTAAAACACATTTTTCCATTACTAGAAATAATTACACACTTAAAAAAAAAGATAGCCAATAAAAAAGAGAATTCACTTCCGTTCGGAAATGGAATTAAATCGGTTTTTGAATTCTTCAAAAAACGAAAATTTAAAACTTTGTCAGAATGAAATCAATTCTATAAGATAATACTAGTTTCATTCTTGCTGTTAGAAATGATCTCACTCCGAAAATTTTTTTAGTTTTTCGTTTTTTGAAGAAATAAGAAGAGAATTCAATTCCGTTTCCGAACGGAATTAAGCTCTATGACATGGCTGATAAAAATTTTTGGGTAAAATGACGCTTAGTTTACCAATATGTCTATAAATCCAACTCAAACATGGAGTACGTTTTTTTTCCGAATATGGACCAACGAAAGAATTTCGATGAATCAACAAACCCTTTTGCTGCAATATTGGTTAAGCATCCATTCGCTTAATCAGCAAATATATTTTTTTAAATTTCTGCAACAAAGAACTTGTACGGAAAATAATTTCAATGAACTTTTTCTGTTCATGGTGCCTTTGTGGTACATAACTTGCGGAAAAATTAAACTCCCCCAACCATTATTTTACAAAGACTACATTTAAGATTTTTTCCAAAACATTGTAGTTCATATACCAATAGATCCATATAACTGGTAAGGCACCATAGGCACTCTTACCACCCGGCAGAATGAGTTCACGAGTTTTTTCTAAACATTGTAGTTCATATACCAATAGATACAGCGAGCTGGTAAGGCACCATAGGCTTTCTTCTTACCCCCTGGCAGAATGAGATCACAAGTTTTAGTTTCTATCCAGCTTTTTAATTGTTTTTTGCGGTGTCTAGCTGATAGGTCCACATATAAATACAGAAGAAATAGTGCTCACATGCATTATTCGCGACAAAAAATTAATAAATAAATAACTAGCGACCCATTTATAAATTTTAATTCAACCAATTAAATGTTAAAATATTACATTTTATAAATAAATATTTATAAATTTTAATTCAACCAATTAAATGTTAAAATATTACTGCCACTTTCTCTATTTCAAATAACTATTTTCATTCGCATAAATACATTTAAAACAAAAACAAATTTAAAATTTTTTTTTGTTTCAATTGTTTTTATGCGAATGAAAATTTTTATTCGAAATAGTGGAAGTAGTTAAAGTTAAAGTCTTTTCATACAAAAATATGTATTTTATAAGATTTAAAATCAGTTTTTTTTTTCGGTAACATGAATTATTACATTCGCGAGCGTGTAACGGGCAAGATGGGTAACCCTGATGTAATTAGAGCAGTGATGGCCACACACAAACATACGTTCATAGTTAATGATGAAACAGAAATACGTCCGCAACTTCAAGCAAAAACGACTCTCAGAGAAAACAGGCACATAATTGAAACGACGGCTGCAACTTCACAAACTGTCATTTAATGTTCTTTTTTATTAGGTAAAAAAAGCTTTTTCTCTTATTTTTACTTTTCTTCGCAGTAAAGCTTTTAAAGCTTTGGTTTTGTTTTCAAAATGTATGAAATTTACTAAAATTGTGGTAATATTGTTGAAAGCTTTTCTACTTCAAAGTGAGAGCATAAGAAAAATCGCTGCTAAAATAAAATAGATTCTATTTTACGACCGCATTCTCTGGCGTTATTTTATGTCAAATCTGGTCTGTTCTGTTTCATCATTTATACCAAAAACTATAAATATATATTTGTATTCTTTCTACGCTTCTATTAGCAACAGCAAAAAACCAGGATATATTTTTGGAAACCTAAGCGCTGTTAAATTCTACGGCTCAATTTATTTGCTCATACTTGCTGAAATGTAAAGAAAGCATCGACCGAATATATGCCCTCGTGGTTTTAATAGTGTCCACGAAGGGGATTTCTAGTGTACATGTGAGACTGTCGCAGCAGCTGAATTTTGTGACCTATACTCGCAGGTATAGGAAATTCACATTTTGGCCGACGCTGAATTAGAGAGTCTTCTTAGACCTTTTTAAACGAATTGCTGGCCAGACCATTTAATATTACTATCTAAATTATTAACCAATTTCTTTATTATTGTTAAGTATTTGTTCAACAAATATCAACTAATAAAAACTGTAAAGATTGACATTTACGGGAAAGCAAGCTCTTATTATTTTATTCACATTTTGTCTCTGTGTTTTGCCCAGCAAGCAAAGTCGCAAATTTTAGTTCATTACTTTTTTTAACACATGCGTATAAAATTTTGTTTTTCTTGTTTTTTTCTCCACATTCTATTCGCATTTTTTAATAATTCAACAAATTTTATTTTTTCCATAACTTATAATTTTTAAAGTTTAAAAGAATTGAGTTTGAACATTAAACAAAATTTTATATTACCTTATACTTTTTTGTTAATTCATCATCACAGCGCGACGGTGAAGTTAGAGAAGCTAGTGATCGTCCCCCAAGTATGGGTCATCCTGAAAGACTTGTAAGTACATTGTGGTTCATTTCGTACATTTAATTGTTATACCAGTTAATTACATATCTCTATATGAAATAAACAAAAATTCCTCCTTTGTTGTTTTTAGCATGATGTTGAAAATTAATATGTTGGTGTATTTATTTGGCTTATTTTCTAATTTCACGCAATTTCTTAAAATTATTTCGCATGCTCTTAATAAATTGTTATTTTACTTAAAACTTATTTACCTATGTAGATACTAACGAAAAATTTATTTTTTTTTATGAACTAACAAAAAATGTATTTTATCTTTTAAATACCCAAAAAAAAACTATTATTTTTTTTTAATTTATTATAAAAAATTTTTAAAATTTATGCATATTAACTGTAAATAAAACCATTAAATTTTCTATATTATACGTAATGTATTAAATATAATTTTAAGTCATGATTACAGTAACACAAAACTTCTGATACATTCCTAGTTTATAGTTTATCGAAGTAATAAACATATTCTTAACCATTTTGTATATCGCTGATAAATTATCTCTCAAGTAATTATAAATATGTATGTATAGGTAGTTTCATATCTAGCCTAAAGTTTTCTTAGTTTTCACTTTTACATGATTAGATTGTACAAATATTTATTTCTGTCATAAATTTGTATAATTTGATGTAAATCGTACTGTGTGAAAGCAAAATGTATACATTTTAGAAAACTTTGTAATAACATCACTCCAGAGCTGCACTATTAAGTTTACATTGGCAGCCCTTTTAGTAACGGGTGCTCGCCAAGAAGGTATGGCCGACACAAGGCACACACTTCGTAAACGCATACGTCAACTTTCTGGCAACGTCCAATGATCCTAATCATTTGGCAACTTATTTTGATAAGTATCAGCTGTCTGAATCGCGCATCATTTTTATATTTTATGCAAACATTTTTATTTTTGATCACTTTAATAAAAAGTGTCTCTTCTTTGTTTCTTTCTTAATAAGTTTCTTTAGCAAACCAATATTTTTTTTAGGGTTTAGCCTGAGATAATTCCTTAGCATTTGCCAACCAAATGGATAAATAATTTTGTGTTACCTCCATTTTTCCAAAAAAAAAATTTATTCAATTTTACAACATGTGTTTGACATTTGTTTTATGTATAAGTTGCATAGAGACGTTCCTAAATGCCGATAAAATGTAACAAATTTCTCTGTAACGCAGGGTTGTACTTAAGACATTGCATACACATTTTCGTAAAGTATGCGTTGCAATTTGCGTTTAGGAAGTCGACCTACATATACTACTCGCATTAATTCCATTTGTAATTCTGGCTGTATGCGATGTCGTACCTTTTTGTTGATACTAAATGTCTGCATTATTACGCTGAAACGGCATTTACACATATTCATTTGCTTTTTGAATGAATAAAGCTTCGTATCACACACAACTGACTATTTTAATAAAAACAAATAAATGAATACACAAACCGAACGAATAATGATAATAACTCGAGTCGTGGAGAAACAAATGCAACCACATTCAAATAAAACGAAAACAAGAAGAAAAATGTTCAAACATATTATCATTCGAATGAATCAAAGTAGCATTCGATTGTATTTATACATACATATGTATGTATGTATGTAAGTGTGTACAATAACATACCATCAAAGTTCTTTTACCCACTCCAATTTAAAATTTTCAGACCTTATTGCGCTCATTTCTTAAAAGCAAATTACGTCTTAGCAAAATGTTTTTCTTTGTATTATAACGAATGTAATTTGCATTCGAATTATAATCGTTTTATACATTCATTCATTCGATATTTTTTGCTTTATAAATTTAAACTCTTTTTAAATTTAAACACTCTTACAAATAAGAGAAAATATATATTTGAATTAGAAAGAGTATACGACAGACCAACTATAAAACGCAATTCAATCTCTTTTCTGTTTTTTTTTTTCTTGTTTTACTTTGGTAATCTCTCTTAAAGTATTCGATATTTGAATGAGTATTGTATTTTCAGTCTGCTTACAAACAAATGAATGTATTCTTGCAGCCTTTTAGTTGATGCCAAATGTTAAACAAGTGGCGTCAAAAAGTTTTCAAGCATCGCTTCCCATTCACAGGTACCATCGCTTCCCATTCACAGTTACATCGCTTCCCATTCACAGTTACCATTGCGCCGTTTTCATTTTCAAAGAAATAAGGTCCAATGATTCCTCCTGATCAAATTGCACACCAGACTTTCACTTTTAATGAATACAAAAGCGACTGATGAATAATTTGAGGGCTTTTCATTGCCCTTCAAATGAAAATGTGCCGCCTCGCTCATATTGATTTTTTCATGAAAATCTATGATTGATTTTGATAAAATGTTTTAACGATTAAAACACGTTGGTTTATCAATTATTTTTCTACAAGAAATTCGCCTATGTTTATTAAAATGACGGCAAAAGACACAAGTATACCTTCCCGGTGGACATCCTTTATGTCGTAAAGGTGGCTCAATATTTACAAAAACAACGATTAAAAGTAATAAATATTTGCATGTCTTTTCCGTAACTGTTGTAGAACTGTAACCATCATTAGTTTTTACGATTTATTGTTAAACTTTTATTTTATAGTGAAAGGCCAATGTAAGCGGCAGGCGGCAACAATGTGACCCATTTACAAAAAACTAGTTTTTTTTTTATAAAAATATTCATATAAAACTTTCAACATGTTGAATTTAATTTAATTTGGCAATGCCGTTAAAGGCGGCCGAGCGGTAATGTTGAATTCAATTTAACTTTTTGCTTTGCCGCTTCAATTTGTCAAACCAAAAAGTAAAGGAACAAAACTTCGAGAAAATAGAAGTAAAAAATAAATTTTCTTTATTTTCGGGTTTAAAATTTTTAACAATTAAATTTATTTATTTATTTTTGCGTTAAAAAAGTCATAATGTTCTTTTGTTTAAGTTCCGGTACATAAATTTTTAGTTCAATTAGCCGCGTTCATTTGCCTATATCAAATAAATTCAAGCGGCAAATAGAACAGTTGGTTGCCGCCCATTGCCGCATGCCGCTTACATTGGCCTTTCATTATTACTTATGAAAAATACATTTTTGTTCTCTGTTTTCAATTATAGAAAAAATGTCGTAATATTTCAGCAGCCTCGTAATACGAATTTAAAGACTTTAACGTTAAACTGTCATCTAAGCTGATGCCAGTTTTTCTAATTCTCATTCCATTCATATACAAGCTCATAGTAGTATGGCTCAAGATTCTTTTAAACATATGTGGATATCTATAGGTATATCCAACAATTCCTTTTGCTCATCTAACAGCTTTTAACTTCATTGCTAATTGATCGTTGCTGCTCGTCAAACATACTTTGGTAATTTAGCTAAACTGAAGTCACTGCCATAGATCCACAAAATTTGTTAAATGTTTTGAAAGTTTATAATTAAGTGGATACGTTTTAATGTTTGTTTCAATAAACTTTTAGATATAAAATGCACGTCTATTTTATTTTAATTACAAAGCCGTTAACTACAAACTTAATTTCAACCTCTAAATCCTAATCCATACACCTAAAGGTAAGAACGATGAAATTAACTCCATTCCATCACCTTAGTACTTTTGCCACATTTGCATCACCTTCCATCAGTATAAAACGAAAAACAAAACAAAAAACTTGCTAAAAATTCCTAACAAATGTCCGCAAACGTATAGAACCTTTCCGAAACCAACATTCCGCTTACAAAAACCGTTGCACAGTTAAGATATCAGAAAATAACTCTTTGAGAATTTAAATATTTATTTATTTTTTTCGAACTTATAAAGTAAACAATCAGTCGGGGATGTCACGAAACTTGATTGCAACTGAGTTGGGCTCATGAGATCTTTTAAGCGAACGCTCAAGTCATTAGTTTTTTTGTTTTTGTTTTTTTTTTTTTTTTAACTTGGACCAGTACTCAGATGATGACCCCTATATATGCACTGCATTGTACCGGAAGTAGGAAAATAGATTGTGAGGAGCGGAAAAGAGGGAGTAGTATTTGTGAACATTTGACTTGAACTTTCCAACGCCATAACAGATAGGAAACATGTAGGCAACTTATTCCACAGGCGAAGCGTACGGCTAAAAAACGAATTTTCTCTGTAATGCGTAGTACGATTCCCCTGGCAATCGACAACAAACGGTTGGGCTCTGGACGATGAACGCGAGCTACATAAAAAGTGCGAGTTTCGGGAAGAAGATCCTTAATCTCGTCAGAGTAAAATCCATTGTAGTATAGATAGAACAGAGTAACGCACCCCACATTGCGTTGATGCTCCAGTGAGTCAATAGAGTTGGATACCCTACTGTCACCGATGAGTTTCTTCGCTCTCTCCTGCACACGGTCGAGTAACCCCAAAATAGACTTTAAGGCACTGGCCCAAACACGAGAGTTGTATTCAATT
Source organism: Thecocarcelia acutangulata (assembly GCA_914767995.1). Classification (NCBI taxonomy): domain Eukaryota; kingdom Metazoa; phylum Arthropoda; class Insecta; order Diptera; family Tachinidae; genus Thecocarcelia; species Thecocarcelia acutangulata. Next base: position 118,600,078 of record OU612096.1, on the reverse strand, counting down.
TTCGGTCGGATGTAGGTGGTATAAATAGAAACGAGTGAAGTACATCTTACACCCTTTTCAAAACCCCTAGGCACTTGAATGCTTCTTTAGATACATGAAAAATGTGTTCAGTCCAGCGAACATCACACTGTATCTTCAATCCAAGAACAACAAGAGCATCCGATTCCTCAATATTTATACCATCCATGAGCACAAATGAAGCAGGGGTCTAATCACCGCATACGATATCGAATTAACTATCATATCGAATAACATTACGATACATCTAGATTAAGGCAAACGATGCATATCGGATCGTAATTTAAACAAAATTTAATAGATTCAAGACCATATGTTTGCTAAAAGTACGAATGCAAAAACTAAATTGTTTAACTCTTTTATATTATTGCAAAACAATCCATCCGATATCGTATGCCATGATGCCAAAATGAAAAATGTCGATAATATTGCTCGATATCGTATGCGGTGATTTGGCCCCTGCATTTGCGATCGTTTGTTTGTGTGTTAATAAGCAATATTGGGCTTTACGAGCATTAAAAGCTACCCTATTTTTACGACGGAAGTTTGTCTTTATTTTATTTCCATAGTTCAGTATTTTTTTATATATAAAAACAGCTTCGTTATCCGTGAACTGGCACTAAAAATAAAATTAAAGCTGGATTTACCAATTTTTTCAGAACAAAGTTTTTGTTCTGAAAAATGTTTCTGCTTTTGTGAAAGAGCGAAAGAGAGTTAATTTTGTTCTGAACAATTTTGGCTTGAATTGGTTTAATTTTATATTTTGTTCTGAACCAATTGTGACCAAGTGGACAAAACTGAACTGCCACAGCATATTATATATATTTATAACAATATACAGTGAATATGTAAAAGTTTTATATTCTTTATTATAAAAATAAAAGTAAACAACATAACCCGTTGTACAAATGTAAAAACCAAAAATTTAATTTAAAATTAAACAACTTTAAACCATTTTATCATTAATTTCAACGCATCGATTGCACTGAAGTTTATTTCAGAACTGAAAAGGCTGCCACCCAGTAACAGTAAAGACGTCTCGTTTAAATAGTTATTTCATATAGCAACACCGCTTTCACACACAGAAAGTTTACTTTGCAAAGTCTTGAGTTTGTAGGTGGCAAGGGAAAAGAGAGTGGCTCTCTTACACTCTTTATTTTCCCTCGCCATCAGCAAATTCAAGTCTTTACAAAGTAAATTTCCCTTTGTGTGAAAGCCGTAAAACTCTCGTAAAATATGAGGTCGGTTAAAACAGGTATTAAGTAGACATTTTAGTTGTCTGATAAAAAAAACAAAACGTTTAATTGCAAAGAAAATATTTTGTATTTCTACTTTTATTCGAAACATTCAATTGTTGAGACCGTGAAAACAGAATTTTTAATTTTTTAGAACTATTTGTTTGATAAAACTAAAAAAATGTTGTCCTAGAAGTTATAACTTTTGACAAAGATTTGGTCAAATCTCTACACAAAATTCGTTTAATAAATTTTCTCTGTAAATAATTCTACAGTTTTTTACAAAAACTAATTGCCAAATTTTAAAAGGCTACATTGATTTTAAAGCAATTTTTTTAAGCAAGATGTCATCGAGAAAATAATTCTCTACACAAAATTCTTTTAATAAATTTGCTCTATGAATAATTCTACAGTCAAACAAATCAAAGTCCCTTTGATTTCTTTTTTTTACCAAAACGAATTTCTAAAATTTAAAAATTTGAAAGGCTGCATTGATTTCAAAGCAATTTTTTAAGCAAGATGTCATCAAGAAAATAATTCTCTACACAAAATTGTTTTAATAAATTTGCTCTACGAATAATTCTACAGTCAAGCCATCAAGTCCCTTTGATTTCTTTTTTTTACCAAAACGAATTTCTAAAATTTAAAAAATTTTAAAGGCTGCATTGATTTTAAAGCAATTTTTTTTTAAGCAAGATGTCATCAAGAAAATAAATTAAAATTATTGCTTACAATTAAGTTTTCTATTCGCTATTTTTAGCTTCTACCATTTATGCCAATAAAAATTATAAATAGCTTGTTTTCTATGTTTCCCAGCTATCTAAAGGGTGTTTTTTTAAGCCCGATAGAACTTGAAATTGTAAAAAATAACACAAAAAATTAAATTGTAATCAAAATTTTTTTTTATTCGAAAGATCAATACGTGACATTAACATTTGAAAATGATTTCGGGCATATGGGCACCGCGGCTGTTCTTGACGAAGCGCATTCTGGACGTCCAATTTTGGGCCACTTTTTCGAGCACTGCTGGCCGTATGTCACGAACAACACGAACAATGCTGGCCTCCAAGGCGTCAATTGTTGCTGGTTTATCAGCATAAACCAGTGACTTCACGTAGCCCCACAGGAAATAATCGAGAGGTGTCAAATCGCACGACCTTGGAGGCCAATTGACAGGTCCATTTCTCGAAATCAACTTATCGCCAAATTTTGATTTCAGTAAGTCGATGGTCGCGTTCGCCGTATGGCACGTAGCGCCATCCTGTTGAAACCACATCTCCTCCGGATCAATGTCATCCATATTTTCAAACAAAAAATCATTGATCATGGTGCGGTAACGATCTCCATTGACCGTAACGCGAGCTCCGGCCTCATTTTTGAAGAAATAAGGTCCGATGATGCCACCAGCATGAAAACCGCACCAAACAGTGCATTTTTCTGGATGTAATGGAGTCTGTAGGGTCTCTTGTGGATTGGTCTCACTCCATATGCGGCAATTTTGCTTATTAACAAACCCGTTAAGCCAAAAATGCGCCTCATCGCTGAACACAATTTTGCGATAAAACAACGGGAAATCGACGACTGATTTTCAAAGTAAATTTGGATAATTTCGTAGCGTTGTTCAAGCGTGAGTCTATTCATGATGATTTGTCAGAGTATACTGAAACAAATAAAAAAAATGTTTCATCAAAATTTAATTTTTTGTGTTACTTTTTACAATTTAAAGTTCTATCTAGCTTAAAAAAACACCCTATATTATGTCGACATTTCATAGGAACTACCCTAATCATCAGTAGACTTTGGAAATTTTTGAAAGATATTCTCAAACATTCAACTTTATATCCCAACAATATAGATAAATTGTTGAGAATTTAAAAGAGAAATGCTCTAATAATACCTGTCAAAACACAAAAAACAAGCTTTTTCATTTATACACGTCTCTAACATTTCTTTACACCTTTCAATGAAAAAGCGTGTTTTTTGTGTTTTGACGGGTATTATTAGAGCATTTCTCTTTTAAATTCTCAACAATTTATTTATATTGTTGGGATATAAAGTTGAATGTTTGAGAATATCTTTAAAAAATTTCCAAAGTCTACTGATGATTAGGGTAGTTCCTATGAAATGTCGACATAATAGATAGCTGGGAAACATAGAAAACAAGCTATTTATAATTTTTATTGGTATAAATTATTGCTTACTTTAAAAAACTGCGTGCGGCTGTTTTCGTGAACGTAAAGTGAGCACTTGTATTAAAAGAAAAATTAAATGCAACTACTTCTCCTTGATTGTATTGGTAAAAAGAGAGAGCATGAGAAATACAACTTGAAAGTAAAGTTGAGAGAAAACTTAACTACATAAGACCAACAGTATAAGTATATGATAATATGACATGACAAAATGGTTAATGATTTTGGTTGCTATTTTTCTACTCACTAATTAATTCAGAAACATATTTGTATCTTCATTTATAGGAGGAAGTTGATTTGGATGCCGATCCAACCATGTCTTCACAAAATCAGGGCAGCTCTTCAAATGCGGGTGGTCAGCCGGTGTTCGCAATGCCACCACCACCACCTGCAACAGGTGTCAATCCATTTACTGGCGCTCCTGTGGCCGCTACAGAGCAAACTTCGTTGAATACAACAGAGCAAACAACTTATACCCCAGGTATATAAAATGAAACTACTAATTGATTTCCCTCCAATCTCTCACACAACAAAAGTTTAAATTTATAAAATAAAATAGCGAAAACAAAAAAATATATATGCTAATACATCCAACACATCATTATCTTAAATACAAACGTTCATTGTTTTTTTTTTAAGAGGGAATTAAAATAATTAATTTGAAAAATGATAAAATACGAAACAAATCCGTATAATAAAATAAATTACATACATTAGATATGGTGTTACATACTTAAATTGACAAACAAATCTTAAGAAAAAAAAAAAAAATAAAAATAAAAAACTCGGTTCATATTTTTGCATTCACTTATTTAAGTAAAAAACATATTTATTTACCAAAACTTCAATGAAAACAAAAACCATTTTGGAAAGGAAAAGTAACTATGAAATAAATGCGTTAAGACCATCGAACTAAATGTTATTTATTGAACAAAATTATAAAGAAACATGAATAATAAAAAAAACAAAAAAGAAAAAAAAAATCACACACTGGAACTCCTCTAGAACTTAAATATGCAAATTAAATGAAACACACGTATAAGATTTTCATTTATCTTAACGAATTATTAAAACTCATCGCATTTGATAACCTATTTATTAAAAATTTCATTACAATCCGTTTTTTGATATCTAATATTTTCATATATTTTATCTATTATAGCTATTTGTTGGAAATGATTCCTCTTAAATTGTATTACAGATAGATTTTAATTTTTTTCGAAATTGTCTTAAAATTAATTTCTTATATTCAAAGTAAGTAAATAAGTTTTATGACTTTTCCCTTTTGTTTATGCTTAACTTTTTATTGTTTTCCGTATGTGTAGCTTTTTAATTAAATATAACCATTTCAAGTTGTAGACTGTGCAATCTCCATTGTAAATCTACCATAATTTTCTTACTAACATTCAATGTTATGTAATGCTAATTAATTTGAATTACAGTAAGATTTTAACTTAAGTTACACAGTTTTTCCTTGAAAATTTAAAGCAAAATTGGGAGAAAACCCCATCCAAATGATTGATATTGAAGAATTCAATTTAAAATTGAGAAAATAAATAAAAACAATTGAGTTTATTTACTTTATTAGCTACTAATATTGCTACCAATTAAAAAATAAAAAGGTAGAAACATGTGCAAAAGAAACTGCTGGTTTTATGTATTTGAGAGCTATTAGAACGTTTTTCTTTTTAAATTCTCAATGGTTTATTAAAAATATTGGGATATATAATGAAATGTTTGAAAATATTTTTCAAAAGTTTCCAAGTCTACTGATCATAAGGGTAGCTCCTATGGAATGTCCCCATATAAACAGCTTGGAAACATAAAAAACATGCTGTTGATTTTTTTTTTTTTTTTTTTGAAAATAAATAATTCAAAATAAATCAACAACATGATATCGAAATCTCCAATTGTTCTTGAGAAATTCTACTTCAGTTTGCGAAAATTCCAAATATACAGGGCTGTTCTGCAAATCACTTTTTGTGAAAGTGATTTGAAATCACAAAAAAGGTGTTCTGCACACAAAATATTTTTGATTTTTGTGATTTTAAATCGGTTAGCTAACTTGCAATCAATTTGAAATCACATCCAAATTTTTGCACGCACTTTATGATGAATTTTATAATTTATTACATTAATAAATATCTTAATGTGTTTTCTATTGATTATTTAAGTAAAATCATTTATTTTATACGAAATAATTCATTAAATTAAGAAAAAACTAGATACGCTCATTTTGTTGCAAAATTTGTTGCATTATTTTGTGATTTGCTTTATTGGTTTATTTTATTTTTCCTTTTATATTTATTAGAAGGAATTAACCTTATATTGCAAATAATTTCGCGAATAAAAAAATTCAACCTGAAAATAAAAATATCAGTAAATTGGACCAAAAAAACAGAATTTTTTTGTGCTTTAGAAGAGAGTAAATCACACCGAAAATCACAAAAAGTTGTGATTTGCAGAACAGGCACAAATCACATTTGTGCTTTTGAAACGGCATGTGCTTTGAAATCACGTGATTTTTAGAACAGGCCTGATAATTAAGAAATTATAATAATTTGAGAATTTATTATTATTATTAGTGGAAGGGATATGGCCCTCATCGGCCATTTGCACTGCAACCAATATTGATCTATTGTGCGTCCCCTTGCCCCATTATGGGTTGAGTATGTCAAGAAAACGGACAAGCTCCTTCATAGGGAGTGATATTAAGTCACATTCACTTAACATATAAGCTTGTAGTAGCCTATATCTTCTGTGTCCCAGTGCTCCACAGTGGGTGATTAAGTGCTCCATTGACTCTTCTTCCTCACCGTAGAATTTGCAAACGTCTGTGTTGGATATTCCCATCCTGTGCAGGTGCTTGTAGCAGTTGTAATGACCTGTAAGTGCACCTGTCAATGTTCTGAGACTTTTCCTGTCCAGTTTTAGAGCACGTTCGGCCCTCTTTTTATCAAAGTTTAGAAATTTCTTGGAGTGTTCGAGACCAGCTGTCTCGTTCCACTGTTGTTCAACGATGGACACCGTCCATTTTTTATCTCCTCATTCAGGAGACCCTTGTTGAAGCCAAAAGTTGGAGTGCGTCCAATAAAAGTCCCCTCTGCTCCTTTCTTGGCATACATGTCAGCCATTTCATTGCCGTGATGCCCTTCGTGTCCTGGCACCCAGATCAGTGTGACCTGGTTCTGGCTTGCCAGTTCGTTTAGCCTGTTGTGACATTCCAGTACTAACTTGGACGTGAAGACACAACTGCTCAGGGCCTTCAGAACTGATTGGCTATCAGAGAGTATTCTTATCAGCACTCCCTTGTGCCCCCTATCGGAGAGTATTTCAACCGCTTCCCTTATTGCGTATAGTTCCGCTTGGAAGATTGTGGTGTCTTTGCTTTGAAGAGTTATACATTTGCGTGCTCTAGGCCCCACTATTCCCGCTCCAACACCTTGGAGCGTTTTGGATCCATCCGTGTACCACTTTTGTGAACCATCCCGCAACCATCTTGGATTCATGATCCATTCCTCCCTTGTAGGAAATATGATCTTAAACTTCCTGGCAAAGGAGTTAGACGGATCTATAGTGTCACTTGTTTGAGACATATCAATTACGTCTCTAAAATCCTTTAGGATTGCAAGATGTCCAATAAGGTTTCCAGCCTTAAGCTATAATTTGAGAATATTCGTAATGAAAGTAAAAGATTTGTAGAAAATGTTCAGAAATACATACTGATTTCTGACAATGGCACCTGCCATAGTTGTCTAAAAATTCCAGCCTCATTGTTTCAATTGGCTTCATTCAATTGGTGCTTAAACCCAATTCAAGTTATTTGGTCAAAATGAAAATGCAAGATGAAGGATAGATATAGGATAACATAAAGGATAAATATATCGAATATAAGCCACCACATATTATAAATTTTTTAAAAGAGGCAAAGACACGCGGGAGATTGCAGTAGACTTATACAGTATACTTGAAAGTTAGGTCAAATGAAAGATATACCCGCTGGATCAATAATACTTTTTTTTTTTTGCCATTCATTTATTTATTGAATCTTCACAAAGTGAACTAACAATAAGTATTCAAATCTTAAAACTAAATACATAAAATTAATTAAGTCCAGCCAATGCTAGACAAAAATGTTTTATTTTGCACGATCAGTATCGGTAAAATCACCTATTGAACGTTCTGATGGTGGCAAGGGTATCCTTCCTTCTCAACCGAGAGTGGCCTTCAAAATTAAGTATATTGCGTGCAAGAGGATTTGAGTGAAGCTCCCATTTACTGATATACCTTGTTGCGTACTTTATAAGAGTACGAGTATAAGAGGAATTGAATTCGGGAGTTTTTTACGCACCATGGAGCTGCAATAATTATCCGAAGAATTTGCTTTTGTCGCCTTTGAATTTTCTCAATGTTAGAAGTGGAGGCGGTGCCCCATAATTGAATTCCATAGCACCATATAGACTTTAAAATTGCGTTGTATAATAAAAGTTTGCAATCCAGCTTCAATGCCGAATTTCTGCCCATAAGCCAATTCAGTTGCGCTGCTTTTAACTTGAACTGAGTAAATTTCGCATCTATGTGAGACTTCCACGTTAACCTACGATCGAGATGAATACCAAGGTACCTGACTTCATTTTGCTGCGGAATAGGTGAATTGTTAATTTGGATCAATAATACTTCGATTGGTATTTATTTTCTTTTCTTCGATAGTCATGTATGCATGTGAAATAAAATTAAATAAATACATTTTATAATTTTTTGCTTGGTATCAATGTAGAAGCTAATATAGTGAATAAAACTCAGGTGCTTAAATTTCTTCAATTTAAAACTAAAATTTTCCAATTTCTTTGGGAGTTTTATCAATTTAAAATTTAATATCTCAATTTGGAATTTACTAAATTTCAAACTGAAATTCTCGTTTTCATATGAAGCTTTCCCAATTTAAAATTAAATATCTCGAACTCATTTGAAGTTTTCTCATTTTTACATTGAAATTTTAAGTTTTATTTGATATTTTCTTAATTTGAAATTAAAATTTTCAATATCATTTTGAATGTTATAAATTTCATTGAAAAATGGTGTAGTTTTGATACCAAAAATTAATTGTTTTTCTTGTCCTATTCCATTCACGTGTTTTCACACTGACTGGACTTAACACAAATTTGTTTTTAACCTGAAAACCATTTATTAGAAGCTGGTTTTACCATACAATCCTTATTTATCAGAACTATCTCGACTCTTTGTTGGAATTAGTGTTAAGTAGATTTAAGTGAATATTACCTTGTTTTCGTGTATGAAAATTCGCTGTTATCGAGTTAAAAACAGTGAAAACATTTGATATTTTAAATGGCGCTCAATAAAAATAAACAAACAAAACATTTATTCGCAAAACGCATTTTTCTTTTAGAATGTTTTTAATATAAATCTACATCATTTTCAAGTAATTCTTCACTTTGTATTAATAGTTCCGATAATCTTCAAATATGTTATCACAAAATATTTGCAAAAAGTTTTCTATTTCAGAACGCTTTAAGAAAATTGTTAAGTTTTTCATTCTAACAGCTGTGTTGTACAGTTTGTCAACAAACAAATTAATAAAAAGTGGAAAAAGAAGAACGATTAAAATACACTTACGTTATACACTTAATAGATTAATTTTAAGAAATCTGCGACTTGGAGAAAATTAAAACGCATATAAGGATAAATAAAACTCATAATAATAAATCGACGGCAGTAACTTTATATAGTACCATTGATTATTTTCTGTTTACAAAATGGAAGCATCAATGAAAAGATGAGTGTATTCATGAGAGTATAAAAAAACTGACGAATAAAATAGTTGTTGAAAATCGCCCAAAAATAACAAATCTGGCATCACATCTTTTGTGCCCTTCTGGCAATATCTTTATATATCTTTAAGCATTAAACGCATTCGAGACAGCAGGCTACACGAACACACGGCTACAAATGCCGCTGGCTACAAATATAGCCTGTAGCCAGCTATATAATTATATTGAAGGCGCAGCTACATAATAAACAGCTGATATTGTTTTCTTTATCTCCTTACAAATATTAAAAAGCTTTTTGTGCTTATAAAATGGCTGAGGGATATTTAGATAATTCTATAGTAGCTATTGCTGAAATAGTTTGGACTACTTAGTATTCGATGTAGTAATATATATAAATATTAAAAAATTAAATATTTGTAAATCACAATCAAAATCCACAATTAAAATAAAACTTCTGAAACATAAACAGCTGCTTTTTTGCATTTCCATGGTGCCACTTAGAATTTTTTTTAGCTGTTTTTAAAGCTATCAACTAGATCGTGAAGAGTAAGAAAAAAGCAAGAAAATGTAATGAACTATTTTAAAACTAAAGTAATTTAAATATAACTTCATAACTTATAAACCAAAACACGGAAATAATTATTCGGCAAGAATTATTATTAAACATTTTAGAAATATACACTTTCATACATAAAAAAAGACTTGTGGATTTTTTTTTCCAATGATAGCAATAATTGCTGCGATCAATTACAATATGTAATACATACCAGAAAATATATAATTGATTGCTTTTACTCCTGGGCCACTTTTCCTTTTTGTAAGCACACAACTTAAATTATCCGATATTTTAAATAACAATACTTTTTACCAAAAACAGCGCATACGAGTATATGATGAATAAACAAATTTTTAGATTTAAATAAGACTTTTTGCTATATATAATATACTCGTATAAAGAAGCAATAATCGCCTGAAACTTGTCTTAAAAATGGATGGAATCAGCTTTTAAAACGGTTAACTTAAAAAGTGCTTAACAGAACATTTAAAAAAATAAATAAAATTCTTGTATGAATACAGTTTTGTTGTATTTGTCCTAAAAATTATTGCTAAAGCTGTTTAACTTTTTTATGAATACAATTTGGAAATTTCTTTTCAAAGCGCTAATTTATTTGTATTCGCTTGATACATTGACATGACTAACAAAGCTTTTGTAGCCAACAAAAATAGAAATTAGTTTAATTGGACTGCAACGACAAAACCAGCACGGACAACAACCTGCAGTCGTGTTGCCTTGCTGTTTTCAAAATAATCATTCTCATAAGAACACGTGTATTTTAATTTGAGCTTTTGTAGTCGGTAGCCTGCTGTCTCGAATGTGTTTAATGCTTTATAATAACTTGTCTGTTCTTTTTCAACTCTGCACTTGTACGCATCTAAATGCAAATAAAATAAACGAATAAATTCTAACAATAGTCCATTTCTCGACCACATTCTACTGGAATAAATTTATGTAAATTTGTATGGAAAATGTGCTCACTATGCAGTTGTATTTGATTATATAAGTCCCCTTCGGTTGCGAAGCTGGAAACCACAAATTTCTAGTGGCCAAAAAGACAACTGTGAAAATGATTTACATCAGTACCTGCCTTGACGGCCTAAGCTGATGGTGGACCACTTCCACGGAGTGAATTTTTCACTCCGCCCCCGTGTGGCTGACTAGGCTCACACAGGTAGCAATTCTTGTCATATGATTGCGGTCATATGAACAACTTCTTGTTGAGGAGTTCGGGCTTTCTAATCCCACATGTATGCAATTTCCCAGCAATCAACGGAAGACAAGGCTTAATGAGTGGGTAGGCCGAAGCCCACTAAGAGCGTCAGCCCTTAAACCAACTCACCCGTCAAACCGTCACCACTGGTTCCTTACAGTACACGTATCTGTTGTATAGGCAACAGCTCCTCGGGAGATTGTTCTCGAAAAAAGCCATCACCAAACAATTATTAAGGATACTAACACTCCCTGCGATTTAGGTTTAAACCACAGCCAGAACGTTACAGCCAAGGTAGGCACCTCAACCATGATCAGCCTGGGTCGAACCGCAAGCAGAACTTCCCGGGGGCCATGCTGATCCCCGTTCTGCCAATTTATACCCTTGGTAAGGGTTTCGGAAGCCAACACAACATAAGTCATGTGGCTTCCTAGAGTTTTGTTTGCCGCACCAAACGAGGGACCCCTTCCCCTCTTTTCCCCGAAAAACAGAGCGCCTAAGTTAAGAAAATTTTTTTGTATAAATCTTTTTGTTCTAGAATTTTCGGAGATTTGTATTTAACTCTCTTAAGTCCGCTTTTAGGGTTTGGAAATTGAAAGGCAGACATTTTTCTCATTCTGCTTTGAACTTGCCGAAACCTTTTAGAGTTGCGAAATTAATAGACAGACAGAAAATTTTCGTTTCTCTTTTCTTTCTTTGTTGTTGTTGCTGTTTTTTAAGCACAGCTAGTGTGTTTATATGAAGTTGATGTTGTTAGGAGAATAATAATATTAAGCAACAACATGAAAAAATGCGAAGAGAGGCAACTTTAAACGAGAAGTGTCTTAAAATGTCCAGTACAGTAGAGGTTTACCGCACACTCTTCCTCTTAAATACATCGCCTACAAACTTCGTCTGTCTGCCCATCAATTTCTCAACTGTGAAAGGGGACTAAGCTGAATGATCGTGAGCGTCGTTCAGGAAAGTAGTAGATTCAGCGGTGTCAGAATGAAAATTTTACTTTAATTTTGAAGCCTTTACAAATTAAGATTATGAGATCTTCCTCTCAAAATAAAGAGTTTTAAGATTTAGTACTATAATAAATAATATGTAAATTATTTTCAAACATCCAATGAGTTTTTGTTAGTTTGTAACACGAATCTCGATATAGTTCTTACTCCTAAGCACAATACATACATATACACATATGTATACATAAGTAGTTACATACATATATACTCTACTAATTTTGGCAGGAAATTTGATTGAATTAAAAATTTGCTTTAAATTCTTGTTTTGATCTTCTGCTAATATTAGAATAATCATCACTTTGTAATAATCAATTATTTGGAGTAAAAAAAGAAGTGAAAAGTCAAACAATTTTAAGACTTTTTTTTCCTAAAATTAAGATGTGTCTTTTCGATGAAAATTTCTGGCACCACTTATAAAATCTTAAAGCAGAGTCTTTGAAGCGGAAATAAAGTAACCAAAATTAAACGTATTCATTTCTTTTCTCAAATATGCAAGAAATCGTTAAAGTGAATTGAAAAACGTGTTCTCTTTCATACTTTTTAATTGAGGTTCTTTCTATATGTGAGCTAATTTTCTTTAATAAATATTAATTTAACTTATTATTTTTTAACTATAAGTAAACGACTTGACATATAAAATAGAACGTACCAAGGCGAATTAATTATTAGGTGGATGCATCGGCGAATTCGGTTAATATGGCGGCACTTTCGCTGTCAAGTTTTGTTTACCTTTTTCGGCGCCATTTAAATTTTTTACATGTAATTTATCAAATACTTTTGACAGCTTAAGTGTGAATTCGCCTTTTACACATACAAAATACCTGTTGTTCTTTTTATTGTTGTATTGTTGTAGCGAAGCGGCTACCTTGTTTTTTGTATCATGGAACGTACATATATTTTTAAGAATCTGCAAATATTTAAAAGAAAATTTAAAAAACCACTCGATATAATTCCGAACATTTTGATGTATTAGTTTTCAAAAAAAAAAAAAAAGTAAAATAATCCTCAGTTGTTTAGGAACGTTAAAAGCGATACAATAAAAAAAAATCGGCATCTGTTTATATAGCAGAGATGGGAAAATTAAAAAAAAAAAATGATTTAAACAAAATTAGCATTAATATTATCTAAAAGCATTTTTAATTTTAATACAAACGTTAATTTCCTTCTTATACCTTATGTTAAGCATGTTATTATTTAATCATTTTCATTATTTGCTAAAAAAAAAACAATATTTTAAACTATTAATACTTCTTTATTTTGTTTTCCTTCTTTTTTCTCAGATATGGTAAACCAAAAATATTGAAAACTTTCTTCACACACATTTTTACAACATTTTCAACTTTAACATATTAAGTAAAATTCATTTTAGCAATTTTACCAACATCGTGCATACAATTTTTTTTTTTTTTAAATTTTTTTCCTTACTTTTTTATGATAATGTAAAGTATTTTATATTTTTAATTACTTTAGAAAAACAGTTATTATTTACAATTAACGAAAAAAAAAAAAAACTTAATTCCAATTACCAAAAAAAAAGAAGAAAACAATATATATATATATATATATATATATATATATATATATATATATATATATATATATATATATATATATATATATATATATATATATATATATATATATATATATATATATATATATATATATATATATATATATATATATATATATATATATATATATATATATATATATATATATATATGTATGTATGTATATATACATATATATATAAACAAAAACCGAGTGAAAACAGGCTTTAAATATATATAAAAAGAATAAAATGATGCCATGATTGAAAAACCAACACAATAATAATTTAAAAAAAAATTAAGGAACGCCTAAAGGCATGCTATAAAAATTGTAATTATAAAAATCGAAATTATTAAAAATAAAATAAATATTACTGATATATTCCTACCAAATTCAAAGTATAAAAATCATTTCTATTTAAAAATAATAATACATACATTTTTAATTGTAAAATATTTATATATAAATACTTTTTCCAAAAACAAAAAATAAATTACTTAATAATTATCTATCTATACATTATTACACTATGTAGTATAAAACTAAACGTGTATGTATGTACGTACGTATTTGTTTAATTTATAACAAATTTGAGAAAAAATAAAACTTTGAAAATAAAATTATATATTGAAAATAAATAAAAATTGTTATTTAGTTGCATTTTTCTGTGTGTGTCTTTCTCTATAACTCCTTTTATCTTCCGTTTAAATTAACTTTTAAATAAATATAATGTGTAATTAAATAAACTAAAGCTCTTTTATTAAATCATTTAAGGTTGAAATACTCGTACTAGGACTAAAGTGTTTCAATTGAAATATGTAATTGTTTACAAAGAATCTAAAGGCGGAGAAAATTATCGGCCATATCACACACTTAAATGCCCTTCGAAAGTGGAGTTTAATCCGTTGTTTTTTAAGTCTTTAGAAAAAGAAAAAAAAAACTTAAATGCTCTTCAGAATAACATTGTTCTTGATTTCAAGATTGAAATTAATGATTTAATTGCGGAAAATTCTTGAAGTTTTCATATTCCGAAGAACCAAAAAAAAAAAAACGGATTGAGTTCCTGTCCAGATCTTAAATCAATTTTGTTTCAGTAGGAACCATCAAAAAAATTAATATCACAAGCCATAAACAAAACCCTGAACATAATCGAGTTGGTGAATACAAAAAATGAAATAATATGGTGTAAACTCTTAACTAAAATTCAAATCGCCGAAACTAAAGTCAAACGAAAATTAGGTTATATGTATATTAAAACCAGCATTCTAAGCTTAAACCATAAACTTAGTTGAACTTCATCCGATAAACTGGGCCTTACTGGTGAATGGCAATTGCAAAATAGAATGCGCCATATTCCATTTATTTTTAGTTTTAAAATAAAATTTTTTGCATGTACATATAATGGGTGATTTTATAAGAACTATCGGAAATTAAAAAAAAAAACACATAAAATTCAGAAAAATGCATGAAATATTTATTTGGATGGTTGATATAATTTAATGTCTGAAGATTATTTCATGCAAATGTTGGCCGCGGCTGCGCCTCAAATGGTCCATCCGCTTAGTCCAATTTTGGCATACTCTTTCCAACATTTCGGCCGGTATCTCACGAATAATGTTGGCAATGTTGGCTTCCACTGCGTCAATCGAAGCGGGCTTGTCCCTATAGACATTAGCCTTAACATAGTCCCACAAAAAATAGTCTAGAGGCGTTAAATCGCACGATCTGGGCGGCCAATTGACTGGTACCAAGCGTGAAATAAACTATTCACCGAACTCGCCTCTCAATTGGTCCATTGTTTCGCGTGCTGTGTGGCATGTGGCACCGTCTTGTTGAAACCACATGTCATGCAAGTCAAGCTCTTCCATTTTGGGCAAAAAAAAGTTTGTTATCATCGCACAGTAGCGCTCACCATTCACAGTAACATTATGATTCGCATCATCTTTGAAGAAATACGGCCCAATGATGCTGCCAGCCCATAATCCGCACCAAACGGTTGTTTTTTGTGGATGCATTGGTAGCTCTTGCAATGCTTCTGGCTGCTCTTCACTCCAAATACGGCAGTTTTGCTTGTTCACGTATCCATTCAACCAGAAATGAGCCTCGTCGCTGAACACAATTCTTCGATAAAAAAGTGGATATTCATCTAACTTTTCAAGAGCCCATTCACCAAAAATTTGGCGTTGTGGTAGGTCGTTTGGCTTCAATTCCTGCACCAGCTGTATCTTATAAGGCTTCACACCCAAATCCTTCCGCAAAATTTTCCACGTAGTGGAGTAACAGAGGCCCAATTGCTGCGAACGGCGCCGAATCGATGATAATTCACGGTCATCACCAACACTGGCCGATACGGCTGCGATATTTTCTTCAGTTCGCACTCTACGTAAGCGTGTTGCTGGTTTAATGTCCAACAATGTAAATTTGGTGCGACATTTTTTTACAATAGCCCGAATAGAAGCCTCAGTAGGTCGATTAAACTGACCATAAAATGGAAGAAGCGCGCGATGAACTTTCTTAACAGAGCACGTATGTTGGTAATAAAATTCAATAATTTGCAAGCGTTGTTCGTTTGTAAGACGATTCATGATTAAATTATAGACCAAACTGAAGATGCTTGACAGTGACACAAGATACAAAACGTGCGTGAGCTGTCAAAACTAGTGTTGCCAAAAAGATAATAGCAAAAAAATCACTCGTTACATATGTGTATATCGTTGGCTGAAAAATAAAAGCTTACTTTCTATTGTGATGCGAAAGTAAGTTCGATGCGATAGGAATATAATTTGGTATTCAGTGCTGTTTGCGCAAAGCTTTTTCGCGAAATAGTTTAAAAACGAAACAGCACTGGTGTCACAAATAAACAATAGCGAAGAATGATAAAATAAAATGTGCGAAAGAGAAAATTAAATGTGAAACGAAAATACGAAATTCTTCGATTTTTCTTTCGCATCGCAATAGAAAGTAACCCCCCTGATTTAAAATATTTAACCCGATCATTTCGAGGGCGCTTCATGCTATTTTAGAGCTTAATACAGTTTTGTTTGTGCTAAAAATTGTTCGCTCTAATAACACGAAAAAATTTACTTAGGAGAGCCGCTCTCCTTTCCATTGCCTCCGCCAAACTCAAACCTACAAAGTGAACTTTATGGCTTCATTATCGAGAACAACCGAGCTTTTGGTGCGTTGCCAGTTAGCAACCCAACTAACAAAAGAATTTTTAGTATATGAGACAACTATTGTCAGTTGCTGAATAGTTACCGATAGCGATATTCTGACAGACTAGCGAACAAGATAATTTCTTTTTTGAGAAAAGAAAAACTACAACTTCAGCTTAAGATAAAAAAAAATTAAAATGGTTTCTTAAAAAACAGTGATTTTACACGGGCTAATTATGGTCAGTCCAATAACAAATATTTTATTTTTTCACCCAACGTTTCGCTCGTTTCTTTCCAGTTTCTTCAGGGGTATAAACGAGTATACATTTATATATTTTTTATATTATTTATTTTTTTTTTATATCATTTATTAAAATCATTTCATCAACGGAAAAATATGCAGAATATAGCATCTATTAGAAGGCGGTTAGGGGATGTTTCCCATCCTTAAGATTGACCCCTGTGATGTAGCAAGTAAATGCCATTTATGGCATAAGTTGTAGTAACTTTCTAAGAATAACGTGAAGTATTTGGTGGAAATTTTAAAAAATTATTCCAGTTGTAAGCATATCTCTTTTGTCTTGGTCCATTTTTTCTTTCAACTTCGTCTTAAAATGCAACCACACTCTGCCATCTTCGGGTGTACGAACTGGTGGACCAATACTCAGCCATGTTCCGAGAACGCGCGTTCTGAGACCGCAATTCGTTTTGAAAAACGCTTAATTGATTTTTAGGTGTTCTGAAGAACGCGCGTTTTACTGGCGTTTAGGAGTTTTTTCCGAAAAAATACAATATGTGTTTTACATATGTACGTATATACATATGTACGTATGTGGCAGTAATATAAAACGTAAAAAAATTTGACAAATAGAAACATTTTTCAATTTAGTTTTCTTAATGAGAATGTATAAAATTCTTTAAACTTTTTATTGAAATAAAAAGAAAACATATTAAATTTTAATAGTGAATAGTTTTATTGCCTTTTGCAAGTTCAGTTTTAGCAAATTCAATCAGTTCACTTCACTATATATAGGTTTTTACTTTCAAATTAACGATTTTTGTACTCAAATTGAATTTTTTATAAGTCAAACACAATGTTTTGCAACACAAATTCAATTTCTGGCACTTCAAATTAAATTCTTTGCATTTCATATTAAATTTGTTCTATTTCAAATTAAAATATTTTTATTTCAAATTTAATTTTTTGTATTTCAAATTAAATTTGTTTAACTTCGAATTAAACTTTTTGTTTATTTGGCTAAAAACTTACAGCTTTATTAAAAAAAAAACTCAATAGACGTTACATTATCAGCCCAATTATAAATAAAAATTCCATAGGAATTTTATCACTTTTCCCTTTCCTCCAATTATGAACAAAAATTAAGTATAATGTTGTTTTATTAACAACGGAAATCAAATCATCAATTCTTACGGACAAAAAATGTGTTTTTTCTTTAATTTTAATTGAAAAAAGTACTTTATGTGGGAAATAAATTCCATGAGGAATAAATTCCGAGAGAAATAAATTCCGTGAGAGTATTCATAATTGAGCTGATTAAGTAAACAATTTTGAGAAAAGTTTATGAAATAAACTTTATTTTAAATTTGAAAATAAATTGAAAAAATATGTTGTCCCGATATTTCAACTGTAATAAATTTCTGTTTTGAAAGACAAAAGACGATCATTGCTAATTCATCTGTAAAATCCAACATTTTCATACTTTTCCTGGAAGAGTTAGCTATTCAGTAAATTAGCTGAAACCAGCATCGAATGTGCTTGGTTAGTCCTTGATAATGCCAAGATACAAAAGATAAGGTTGCAGAATCCGGGCACATTATAAATTTTCTTCCTCCTTACATAGCTACATAGGTGAGCTTAATCCAATAAAAAAGTTTTTTCCTAAAACAAAACTACCTGTCCGAAATTTATTAGCTGATGCGGATAGTAATTTGGATTTGATAACAATAATTAAACAGTCAGTCGAAACGGTAGCACCTTCAAATTGTAACAATTATTATCCTGATATGACCATGAGTTTGTCATTAGCTGCATCTGGAGAACGGTTGCAATAGGAACCGTCCAAATTTGGTTTAGAAAATTATATTAAGGAAAAATTACGAGTAATGACTTGAACAACAAGTTTATTTTTATTTCATTTTGTAAATTTTTAGCTAAATAAATAAAAACTTGAATTCGAAGTTAAACAAATTTAAATTGAAACGCAAAAAATTTAATATGAAGTAAAAATAGTTTAATTTGAAATAGAAAAAATTTAATATGAAATGCAAAGAATTTAATTTGAAGTGCAAGAAATTGAATTTGTGTTGCAAAACATTGTGTTTGACTTGTAAAAAATTGAATTTGAGTACAAAAATCGTTAATTTGAAAGTAAAAACCTATACATGCGAGTTGAAGTCGCCAATTTTAAGCGATATGCGTTTTCCAGAACACCTATTTAGCGATTTCAAAAAATCGCAAAACCATATTTCTTGCGTTATACGTTTCTCAGAACACCTATTTGGCGTTTTCAAATCGAAAACGCTAAATTTAAGCGAATTGCCTTTCTCAGAACATGCATGACTATTTAATTTTTCTAAAATATTGGCCCACACCCAATCTGCAGTTGCTTTACATTCTGCAAATGCTCCAACTTCTGAAGCAACGTGAAGTTTAGCTTACAGTTTTTCTAACACCTTCAACTATAAATCTTAGAGCTCAATTGACTACATGTGAAATAAAACACCATGGATTAAAATATTTCGTTTTTATAAAATGTTTTTTTATTAATTTAAATTTTTTAGTTGTTTTCTTTTTTTTTCTTTAATATATTTTCTTTATGATCAGTTAGTAAGTATGTATTTTTTTAGTTTGTATATTTTATACTCGATAAATTAATAAGTATATGTATGTATTTTTGAATTTATTTTTTATGGTTAATGTAAATGTTGTCATATTTTTATTAGATTTATGAAATGTATGGTATGTATGAGAAAATTTTCTTATGTGAATCATTTTGAATGTTAATTTTTAGAATTACGTAATTATTTTTTATTGGTCACAATATTTTTTATTATTTGTATGTATGTATGTAAGGTTTTCTTTCATGTTCTTTAGCGGGACTTCCCAAAAATTTTAGTAAATTTTCATTAATTCATAATTAAATACAATCTAAATATAATTCTTTACTTGTAGTATTTTAAATATGTTTTCTTTTCGGTCTTCTTGTTTTGTTGAAAAATATGTTTTTTTTTTCTTTTTTTTTTCTTTTCTTTACAATTCCACTAACGTAAGAAAATATATATGTATTTGAATATCGTTATAAAAAATTGTAAGTTTTCTATGTTAAAAGTGTGTAAAGAATTTAAGAATAATGGTTTATTTTAGGCAGACTTGAATGCAAATATTTTTGTTTTTAAACAAATTTCAATTATATTCGAGTATAAATTATTCAATTTCCATAAGTTGACACATATAATTCTACACCAATTTGCTGCTTAAGGAATATTTAAAACATATTTTGGCTCCTTTATTTTTAACTAAATATTTATTTAACAAACTGAGTTATTACTAAACGAAGCCTGCGGAAAATAATTTAGTTATTTATTTACAAATTTATTATAATTTAAATTACAATAAACTATATTTAGTAAAGCACTAGCAACTGGGGCTATCGGCTTGGAAAATACTTGTTGTTGCGAACTGTTTCACATATAGTTTCAGAGATCTTAAAAACAAACTAGCTACAAAAAAAGCCCAGTTCAGACTATTATACTTTGTATTAATACTTGTCAAAAATTTAAATAATACGTGCAAGTCTGATAGTCTGAATGTAATCCGTCATACATACGAAAAATAATACGATAAAAATTTGACATCCCATACGACTTTGTTGTTTTTTGAAACTTTTCAAAACGATAATACTTTACATTGGATCAGGGTTGTGTTTTTTAGCAAACCAGCTAATTAAAAATTGAGTAGTCGGCTATTTCGTAGCCGATGGGGTGCCGTCACTGATAGTATTTTCTGTCGTTATAAAAAAGCTCGAAATTTGGAATTTAGCTGCCATTTATAAATGTATTTTGCTCATGCTATATTTAGAACATAAAATATGTTTGTGCTATTGAATTTGGATGTGTTATACATAATTATTATTTTAACTGTTAAAGAATTTCACGCGCCGGCACGTCTATCGCATACGACGAACAGCGCACCTGCCGCCGTGAAAAGTTTTATGATGGCACATCTATGTTGGTTTATATCAAGTGTGATGGTGGGAGTGCAAAATCTAATTTACTTTAGACTTCTTGACAGTCGCAAGAAATATGTTTAGACTTTTATCTCACAAAATCTAATGAAAGTATTTATACTTGTATAATAGTCTGATTGGGCCTAAAGCTACAGTCTGTATGTAAACAACAGGATTCTTCATCACATGCTAGTCATTTATGTTTATCATAGTTAGGTTAGGTTGTACAGGCCGCCAGTTTCATGAAACCAGCCCTTTTGGGTCCCTTTGGTCACGTTGTGTTGCACCACAGCTAACATCTTTTAAACTTAAACGGCTACTCCGCAAAACCAACGTTTAGCCAAGTTCAGACTGTTGTTTAATTTGTAGTTGTACACAAGTTTTGTGGTAGATCACAATTTTAGCAGAGTTTAATTTATTTGCGCACTGTTCATTGTTTCATTCTTAGTCCCAATTTTCACGAGGCAATTTTAGTTGCGCAATTCTCGAGTTTGTGGACAAATAAGAGAGGAAAGAGTTGGGAGTGTAAAAATGAGTACAGACTTGCTTGTACTCGGAAAGTCGTTTTGTGCTATCATTCGTAATATCAGAAATTTTACATTTTCTTTCACTTGTGTTTCTTTTATGTATTGATAGGTTGTCCGTGATGAAAATAATATTGGCGCGAAATTGCGATATTTTAATTCATTTGAAAAAAAAAAATCTAAATATTATGGAGAACTTAAATAAATAAACAGCAGTATTAATTTAGAAGAAGTGAAAATTAAATGGAAAAATTTGAGAATACAGTACATGCAAGATTAAGATAGTGTAAGCAATAGAAAACGAAAATTGCTCAAGTAAAATTGCTGTGTCTGAACATAAAAGCAAGTTGAAACGAAAATTTGATAAGAATTGCGCAACTGAAATTGCCTCGTGAAAATTGGGACTTATGCTTTGTACAGATGATTACTTTAACTCTTAGAAGGACTGTTAAAAATTCAAGTAAGTTCAAGTAAAAAGAAAGATGAATTTTATATATGATTATTTTTCCCACATTTGGAAACATTTTTAAAAATTTCGGTTGTAATCATTTTTTTATGGTGGCGGCACTGAAATATGGACGTGCAATTTTATAACAGAAAGTATTGCGAAAACTGTTTTAACATGTTACTGAGTACTATTTTTTGTACAAGTGGGAAAATAATGTTATATGCTAACTAAGGGCTGATTTATACGGTGATTTAGAGACATGTCTTTTTTTATAATACTCTTTTAAAGCTTCTATCAAAATCACGTTACATTTTTACTATGATTTTTAAGTCATGTCGTTTTTTCAATTGTTGTCGTTAAAAAAATCGTTTGTCTCTTTTTACCCTTTTGGTAGTATCGATGTGGTTACCTTGGCAGCCGAATGAAAATGAAACAATTTAAAAAATAACAAACGAGTCGAAAAGAAATTAGAGAAAAAACTTTAATATTTAATTATTTGATCTTGTTTTGGTAAATATTTCTTATTTTTGCAGCAAAAGATCGTTTTATGTTATATAAAAAATTTAACAGTATTTATTTTCAATATTTCGATAACAATTTGTTATCATCGTCATGTTAATAACATATTAATTTTCCTGACGATGATAACAAATTGTTATCGAAATATTGAAAATAAATACTGTTAAATTTTTTATATAACATAAAACGATCTTTTGCTGCAAAAATAAGAAATATTTAGAGAAAAAACTTGAAAAACAGAAAACATTGCTTTTTTAATTTTCAATAATTTTCAGTACAAAAGAAAAAACATACCTTTTAGACATGGCTTTAAATCATCGTGAAAATTGGCTCTAAATTATAGTGAAAGGCCAATGTAAGCGACTTGCGGCAACGAGCGGCAACCACCTGTTCTATTTGCCGCTTGAGTTTAATTGCTGTAGGCAAATGAACGCGGCTAATTGAAGAAAAGTTTGTGCTTCAAAGTTTAAACAAAAAAACATTTTGATTTTTTTTTAAGCCAAAATAAATAAACAAATTCAATTGTTGAACTTTCAAAACCGAAAATTAATTTCTGTCTTCTATTTTTTTTCTTTACTTTTTGGTTTGACAAATTGAAGCGGCAAAACAAAAAGCTAAACAGAATTCAACACTGCCGCTCGGCCGCCTTTAACGGCATTACCAAATTAAATTAAATTCAATATGTTGAAATTTATGTACGAATATTTTTATAAAAAATATACTTTTTTTGTAAATGGGTCACATTGTTGCTGCCCACTGGCGCATGCCGCTTGCATTGGCCTTTCACTATTAAACATGTTTTTATACTTTTGATTTTTTTTTTTTTTTTTTTGAAGCGTGCCTTTACACAGGAAAGTACTTTTATGAAATTTCTATATACGTATTATAAATAAAAGATTTTTAATAGGTAATTTTTTATAAAACAAAAAACAAAGATCTGAAGCTGAAAAAATTAAATTTATTTAAAAAATCTTGAAAATTTCTTGTTCGTCGTCTACACAGGAAAGTGAAAGTTCATTTTAAAAACGTCGCCGAAGCAGCGAGTCGCAAAATTTTCCTCTACTTCACTCCATTCTTGTATTGTTTACTTACTAATTAGAGTTTATTATAATTATCACATATACAAATTTATGGGGCAATAGTAAACAATTAATTATAAATTTTTTATGAGATTATTTTAAAAAAAAGACTTTGTTTTCTAATGTATATTAAATATACATACAAAAAAAAAAATTGATTTTATAATTATTATTTTACTGCAATACTGTAACATCCGGCAACGTCAACAAAATTTGTTTAATGAAATTTTTGTTGAAAGCTGAGTGGAAAGTAAACAAAATGTCAGTGTGTTAGTGAAAAAGTGTGAGTGTATTGCAACTTTCATGTATAAACTCTAGGTAAGACAAGGCTGTGGTCGAACTATTAAATAATGATAGAAAGAGTGTTTGTGTTTGTAGGCATACGAGCATAAATACATGCATATACACATGAACAAAAGGCTCTCCAATGTACATTAGATTTTTTTTTTTGTGGAAGTCCAACTCATCATTAGAGTAAGATCAGACAAGGCCTTTTTTATTGCCTAACTTTTTCACAATTTGCTTTTGAACTTACTTTTATGTCCACACACAAAAACTTTTTTCGGCAATTCTTGAGTTTTCTCTTGTAATTTGGATTGTAGTTGCACATACACATACGTACATACATACATCAGAGAAAAGTAAAGAATTGCTGAATACCGGCAATTTTTTCCCCGTCATATTCCCCTCACCGAAAGCCTCTATAAAGTCAGGAATTGCGCAACTAACGCTAGGAACACAACTGCAACATTCCAACTCCTGAGGTAAGCTGCACAATAGAAATATCGATAGTAACTCATTTGGAAAATTGATATCAACCCTTTCTAAATCCTCAGCTAAAGAACAAAACTTATTAATTTGCTGTCCAAAATTTTCATTCGATACAAATTTAAATCGAACAAATTGCTCAACAAATGTACTTTCGTTGCAGGATTCTTGGCTCTATATACATTCTCCAGTTTGTTCTAAGCGTCCTTTGCAGACTTGCAAACTCTTATATGTAAAGGGTGTTTTTTAAGCTAGATAGAACTTTAAATTGTAAAAAGTAACACAAAAAATTAAATTTTGATGAAACATTTTTTTTATTTGTTTCAGTATACTCTGACAAATCATCATGAATAGACTCACGCTTGAACAACGCTACGAAATTATCCAAATTTACTTTGAAAATCAGTCGTCGATTCGCCCCGTTGTTTTATCGCAAAATTGTGTTCAGCGATGAGGCGCATTTTTGGCTTAACGGGTTTGTTAATAAGCAAAATTGCCGCATATGGAGTGAGACCAATCCACAAGAGACCCTACAGACTCCATTACATCCAGAAAAATGGACTGTTTGGTGCGGTTTTCATGCTGGTGGCATCATCGGACCTTATTTCTTCAAAAATGAGGCCGGAGCTCGCGTTACGGTCAATGGAGATCGTTACCGCACCATGATCAATGATTTTTTGTTTGAAAATATGGATGACATTGATCCGGAGGAGATGTGGTTTCAACAGGATGGCGCTACGTCCCATACGGCGAACGCAACCATCGACTTAGTGAAATCAAAATTTGGCGATAAGTTGATTTCGAGAAATGGACCTGTCAATTGGCCTCCAAGGTCGTGCGATTTGACACCTCTCGATTATTTCCTGTGGGGCTACGTGAAGTCACTGGTTTATGCTGATAAACCAGCAACAATTGACGCCTTGGAGGCCAGCATTGTTCGTGTTGTTCGTGACATACGGCCAGCAGTGCTCGAAAAAGTGGCCCAAAATTGGACGTCCAGAATGCGCTTCGTCAAGAACAGCCGCGGTGCCCATATGCCCGAAATCATTTTCAAATGTTAATGTCACGTATTGATCTTTCGAATAAAAAAAATTTTGATTACAATTTAATTTTTTGTGTTATTTTTTACAATTTCAAGTTCTATCGGGCTTAAAAAAACACCCTATATAAGCTCAGAAGTTTTCACTGCCAGTGTCATAGTCGCTAGGGACAATAACACATTGGTGTATATGAAAAGGCATACAATCGTGGCTTTGGTCGAAATTCGTCATACTCAGCGAAATTGAAATAGATTTATTTTTAATTGTTTCGTCAGCGAACAACGAACAAAGCAGTATCTATCTGGTGACCAAGTTTCTTACATAAAAAATGTATTTTTCACGACATAATACTTTTTATAATTCATTTTAATCCATGTTTGAACATATCAATGAGCTAGCCCATTCTACGTAGTGTAGTAGTTTTCTAGGAAAAGCCTTTTTATTAAAAAACTAAAACAATTAAGTTTTTTATTCGCTATTTAAGCTTCTAACATTTATACCAGTAAAAAATTATAAATAGCTTGTTTTCTATGTTTCCCAGCTATCTATATGTCGACATTTCATAGGAACTACCCTAATCATCAGTAGACTTTGGAATTTTTTGAAAGATATTCTCAAACACTCAACTTTATATCCCAACAATCCAAATAAATTGCTGAGAATTTAAAAAGAAAAATGCTCTAATAATATCCGTCAAAACACAAAAAACAAGCTTTTCTATTTATAAACGTCTCTAACATTTCTTTACACCTTTCAAACAAATGAACAACCGTTGGTTGCTACGATTTGCTTTTTGAAAGTATCGAAAAGCAGAGAACAACAATTCAAACAATTCAGTTTTTATTCGCTATTTAAGCTTCTAACATTTATATAGATAGCTGGGAAACATAGAAAACAAGCTATTTATAATTTTTTACTGGTAAAAAACTAAAACGTTCAAATAGGTTTTTGAAAATTTTTACCTCCAAATAAATTAAAAATTTTGTAAATATGGAATATGTATTTATTAATATTGTAACTAAAAACCTAATAACTAAGATGAAAAAGATAATTATCTGGAACTCTTTATTGTAAATTAATTATATGAAAATGTAATATTATGGAAATAAAGTGAATTTGAATTTTTTTGAAATTTTAATCCATGTAAAATATAAATACCTCCGATAATTTTTTCAAAAATCCCTCTTTCGAATGAGATTTATATAGGTTTACTTTTAACATGGTCACTTTAGTATTTATATTAATTTTTTTTTCTTTGCACGGAATGTAAACAATGTTCGTTGATATTGTGCTTCGCGCGACGACTTTATACAAACGAATATTTGCCGGCGAGTTCGTCACGATGGGCGAAGTTCGTCGTTCGTCGCAGTTGTGTTCCTAGCATAAAGTTGTTGTATCTGACCCGGCACTTAGTGTTAAAGTACACATTGAGCACAAGTACACAGAAAGCAAAACTTATATGTTATGCTCACTTCCTCTATATATGTCAACATTCAATATGTATAAAAATCTAGTACTAACCATGATATAAAAAATACAAGGTAGTTTCATTCTCTTTTTATTATTTGTAATAAGGATTTTTGAAGTTTATTTTTAGAGAGAAATATAAAAAGGCGTTGCCACACAGTTGAATAAGGGAATTTACTCCTAGAATGGATTTTTTCTGAAATGTGTAGTGCATTGTTCATATTAGAAAAAGCTGGAAATAATAAGCATTCAAACGAATGCCCATTTTAAAGAAAATATTATTACATTTAAAAGAAAATAATCTTTAGATATTAAAAACAAAGGGAAAAGTTTGATGCTTGTGGTTTAAAAATATATAAATAATTATTTCTACTAGAATGGCCGCGGATGCAGCGACAAAAATAATGCACGTAACCTTGAATATTCTTCATTACATACAATAAGAAAAACCTACGTCCAAAAGATGTCATTATTTGTTTAAATATCAAAGTAAGCGTGTATAGCGAAAATTTGCATATAGTTTTCCGTCGTTTCCGTGCCTTCAAACTTGTTCTGGACGTGACTTGTAACTTCTCTAACAAATGGCGCGATATAATTATTCAGCGCATTTAAAAGAAAAAATAATAGCTGATTTTAATAACGGCCAATCACTGACCACAATTGCAAAAAAAAAAAATTGGCATTTACCACAGCGTTATATTAAGAATTATAAGCCGTTTTCGTTCCCGAAAAATCAGTAAACGAGATGGCCAGGCAATAATACGTTTGATAAAAAAGACCGATTCGTGCCGTCAAGAACCATCGCCACACAATTGTTATTAGATGTTACCCCCAGAAGGATTCAAAAGCAGGCTGCAGAAGGCGGACCAGAAGCATACCATACAAAAGTGTAAAAAAGATCTTTATATCACGGAAAAATAGACTGGCCAGGTTGGAATTTGCAATGGAACACATTAATTTGACCACCACACAAAGGAATTCCATACTATTCTCCGATGAGTCCAAATTTAATTTAAAAGATTCTGATAGATTAAGACTGGTTAGATGACCGAAAAGCCAACGTCTTAATCCACGTTATACTAAAGGCACATTGAAACATAGTGTCGCTGGCATTTTAGTCTGGAGATGTTTTACAGGACATTTTTATATATTTTAGATTTATGTATGTATTTTATTTTAAAATTTTTTATTTATGTTTGTTTGAAGTCACAATTTTATTATTGAAAACAAGGGAATGTATAAACTAATACGGTAGCACAATTTTATGGAAAATGTCACAATCCTTATACTTGTCAGATGGTGATTGTTAAGGAAAATTGAGAGAATAAAACTACCTTGTATTTTTTATATCATGGTACTAACAATCCATATGAGAAACATTGAAACATTCACAAGTAGCTTAGATTTCAGAAATTAGTGTGACTTAAATGTAATAGTGTATTTGTTTACACTGAAATTTATGTCTGGCCAAATTTGTGTAGTGATTAAGTTGATAACTTTGCTTGATAAGGAATATAGGAAATAAGTTTAAACCCCAAATTGTTGGTGGAAATAAATGAAAATAGAAGTAAATTTCCTAAGTTCTTAATTGCTTGGTGTAGAGTTTAAAGCAATCGTTTTTTTTTTTTTAACTTTTCGCTAATTATTTTCAAATGTCAAATTTAGTGTGAAATTAATATTTTGAATTTTTATTTTTATTATAACACATTCTACAAAATTTATTTTTGTGTTTACCTTGTTTGTTTTAAGTTAATATTAATTTTGTTCTTGTACTAAATATAATTTTCGTTATATATTTAGTATTAACAAAATGTTTTTGTTTATTTTGTATTTTAATTGCTGAAAATTGTTTATATTGTTGTTGCTGTTGTTGTTCTATATATTTATTTAAATCAGTCAGATAGGCTTATAGTAAGTATGTATATCATTTTGTTAAGTATAATTATTAATTTTTCTTTTATAAATTTTATTAAATATGTAAATTTTATTGTTTATTTATTATTTACTTATCGCCATTTATAACAAAATGTCTGCTATTTAAAAAAAAAAAAACTTTTTCTTCTAATTATTAAAAGAAATTAAAACTACTTTTACAGCCAGTTAACCAATCTCGAAAGTAAATGCATGCGAAATTAAGCTAGTCACTCACATTCTAAACAATTTGGGTTGGTTTACCTACATATCTAACTACGCTTATTCGTTCGTATGTACTTATGTATTTTAATTCAGGGGGCTAAGTCTGTCATTCGTGATCGAAATTACAATCGAGTAGAAAATAATTTCGATATCGTGTAAATTTCTAATGATGTGACTCGTTGCGTAACGAGTCGAGTTATCACTTCAGTGTTGCAAAACACTGACAAAATGTGTTTTATAGCACTGCCGAAAATTGTATGTATGTCTCAATTTACACACATCAGGTTTTCTTGATCAATTCTGCTTCAATTTTCTTTTGAACTTGCATTTACGTTCACATACAAAAGTTTTATATCGTCAAGTTTAAGTCTTTTTGCCTTAAAGTTTTCATATTTTCTGGCATTCCGTTTTAGACTTGACGGTACCGTCAAGTCTGCACCCTTTTCCACTCTCTTCTCCCCGTTCTCCCAAAAACTCAAGACTTGACGAGTCAAACTTGATGTGTGTAAACTGGCACTATTTGCATACTTTGTGTACATGTTGTACATTAAAAAATAAATGAACACACATACGTTCACAATAACAATTCATTTAAATCAGTCATGTATGCATGTTTGTACATTAAAAAGGAAGTGAATAGAAATAACAACTCAATAAATATGTATGTAAAAAACAACCATTTAACTATGTATGAACATTTCTAAAAAAAAAAAAACACAAAAATAAATTCTTGAATATAATAATATGTGACTTCAAATATAAGTTTTTGTGTTCTTAGCAATACTCATATTTATATATATACATATTTTTATGAATTGCAAAAAGCCTTAAGAACCAAAAATTCTTAATTTAATTTAACTACTGTTGCTATTCAAAACAAATTTTTAATGTACATTTCTTTTGTGTTTTTCTGTTTGGCTGGTTTTCGATAGTACTTTTGCTTACGAGTAAAAAGTTGCACGGTTGCATTCGAATGGTTACTCGCTATCGAATGCTATCATTAGAAATTTCGAAACCTTTTACTCGCTATCGAATGAGATAATCCCAAAAGTGTAATTACTCGCACATTCGAGTAAAAACTCGCTCGTAAGCGAATGACAGAATTAGCCCCAGTTGTGACACATCATGCACACAATCATATTTAAAACAAAAGCAATGTGAACTGGTGGCACCTAGACAAACCAAAATCAAATTTCGTTCCCTTAGACAGTGAACACAAGCACTCTGTCGAGATTGATAAACAGGCTGTTAATATCAAAAAAAAAAAAATCATAAATATATATGAAAAAATGTCTTGGCTTTGGTGAAGTTCTAAGTTCAAAAAATAAAATAAAATATTCAAAATTTGCAAATAATTCCTTCAGCTCAAGGTCCTTTTTTGTTTTTTAAAAAAATGTTTAATGTATTTTTCAATAAAATAAATAAATTAAGAATATATTAATAGAAAATAGCTTTGCTAATAAACTTGTTTGCAAATTAATTAGACAATATGGTGGGAGAAATAGATCAGATATAATTTTATAAATAAAAGTATATAAATCATTAGCTTATGTACCTGGAATGTCAGAAAGATTAGAAAAATCTAGTATTTTTGACAAAAATAACTATAGAATGGCTCATAAGATTTATAAAACGGTAGGTAGGTTATTTAGTAAAACAAAAGATAAGTTAAGTAAGTTTGAAAAGTCGAATTTGGGGTATAAAAAGTTTATGTAGGAACAACAAAAAATAAATTAAAGACTAGAATAGCAGGTCACCAGACAGACCAGAAGTATAAGAATATTAATTCATCTCAGAAGACAGCTTTATCACTGCATTGTCGTGATTTTAACCACAACCCAGATTTTGAAGGAATTTCAATTTTAAATATTGAAAATAATTATAAAAAACGATATATGCTAGAAATGTTGCAGATAATAAATACACCAATAGAAAGTAGGATAAATTTTAGGAAAGATACCGAAAATTTAGCACATACTTATTGGCATTTAATTTATAGAAATAAATTAGGAAATTAACATTTAAAATAGTTCCTTTTATGTAATTAGGTTTAAGTATTTTGATTTTAATTGTGTTAATTATGTTTAATGTTGTTTTTCATTTCCTGGTTCATACTCTGTAATAAATTGGCAGATTTAGAAATCTAGAATTATGTTTATAATATTATGTAAAAATCTTTTGATGTATTTTAAATTATTCGTGAAAATGTATGTTAATTTGTATTTATGTATGTTAAGATTTGATTCCATTGCAGTTTTTGAATTTATGTATGTTGTTTGTATGCATGCTAATTGTATTTATGAATGTTAAAATTTATTTTCAATTCATTATGCTGTTTGTATATATGTATGTTAAAAATTTGTTTTTCATTTCAAATATTTTTTGAACTTATGTATGTTGTTGTTGTTGATTGTATTTTTGTACGTTAAAAATTTTTCATTCAATTCAAATTTTGTATTGAATTTACACACAAAAAACAAATTTTCCTGAAGAAGTCTTCCAAAGGAGGACGAAATATTGAGAAATACATTAAACATTTTTTTTTTTAAACAAAAAAGGACCTTGAGCTGAAGGAATTATTTGCAAATATTAAATTAAATAAAGGTCAAAGCAAATCAAGGATCAAGAATTAAAATATTTAAACTTTTCTGCACTTAAATGTCAACACAAATTCTGTTAACAAATAGTCAAGGCAGCTTTCAATAGGTAGTGGCAGAATTACAGTAAATACAACACCAACAAAATACATCCTAATGTTTGTTGGTGTTGTATTTATTGTAATTCTGCTACTACCTATTAAAGCTGCCTTGCAAATAGTTGTATAAAATTATTTATTAAAATACGAGTAGTATGTGAGTGTAGCCAATATTAAGTATTGAATTTATATTAGACGGTGGCGGCAGTCAGCGCATCAGCTGATTGTTTTCTACTGGTATTTCTGCTACATGTCAAACTATTTTGTATAAAAATAGCTCTCTGACAGCAAGCAACAGCAGAAATTTGCTGCTGAAAAATTGAAGCCGCCATTGCCATATTTTTTTTTTTTTTTAATAAATCTTTTCGTTCTATTATGCAAAAATATTTAAAATTTGTTTATATAAAATTATATTTTAAGTATTTCTTCTAAGTTTTACATATGTATGTATGTATGGAGTCGTAAGTCGTAACGTTTAATGACTTTCGAATATACTGTGATGTATTTTTTTTTTTTTTTATTTTCTATTTTAAATTTAATATGTGTATCTGTATTAAGTATTATCGTTTTCATTTTCATCAATATTATAGTTATCTTAAGACTTTTTGTTGTAATTAAAACTAATTTCATCAAAGCTATCAAATTATTTTGTTGTTATTATATAAATGATTTTGCCGGTTATTTGGTTTTATTTCGTTAAATTAAACGAATTCTTCTTTGTCCTCCAGCCAGGGGTGTACTAGACATTCGGCAGCTGAAGCTCGTATAACTGGATTGTATTCCAGCATGGGTAGTAGAAAATCAGAAAATTTTTTGGCTTCGGCTGGATCCCAATCGTATTTTTCAATTAAAACATTAATAAGGCTCCAAGGTTTTAATTTCGTAATGTACCGCAAGCTGCCTGTAAAAACCAATCGCAAATTAATATGTACACATTAATTTAATTACTTCTCAAGTTTAGAGGATGTACAGTAAAAATCAAATATATATATATATATATATATATATATATATATATATATATATATATATATATATATATATATATATATATATATATATATATATATATATATATATATATATATATATATATATATATATATATATATATATATATATATATATATATACTGCTATTTTATTGTTCGTAACTGTACATAAATAATAAATCTGAAAGCAGTATATACATATGTACGTACCATAACTAGTAAAATATTTCAGACCATGCTTTCCTCTCAATATCACTGAAGACGGTATTGTACCCAGCAGCTCAATAATATGTGCCAAATGATCTTCATCTCTAGAATACGTTTCACCAGCATGAGGATCAAATAGATAGTCTCCCGTCGCCAACTCAAATGCCAAACAGGCCGTACTCCAAATATCGGCCGTATAATTATAAGGAGCACCCAGCAGTACTTCAATAGAACGATACTGTCTCGTTTGTATATCTTCCGCAAAATGATGGTACTAAAAGTGAAACAAAAACGAATTTCGAAAGTCAAGAAAAGAGCGTAAAATACTAAAAACAAAAAGAGTACTAACCTCATAACAAGCGTTACCCAAATCGGCAATTTTCACTCGAACATTCGTATTATTAATTAACGATTGTATGGCATTCGTATAGGATTGAGTCTGAGGAATTGTAGTAGTGGTATTATTTAATTTATTATTTGTTTGTTCTATATCTGAACCTGGTGTGGTTTCAGTGGGCGGCTGTGATTTTGTTTTTGTAATTTTTCATGTTTTTTTTTTTTTTTTAATTTTATTTTACATTTTAGTTCATAAAAAGAAATGGAAAAAAGAACGCAAAGAAACAAAATGTTGGTGCAAACATTCATATAAAACATTTATGGCGCAGTTTATTTTTGTTGTAAGTATTTATCTGAAGTAATTTATTTATTTGAATTGATGAAATTTATTATAAAAATGATATAAGAAAAAAGTGAAAAAAATAAAAAGTTCTCTTTGATTTCTTCAAATTCTTAATAACTTATTGTTGGCTAATTTAAAAAGTAGTTTATGGGAGTGGTTTCTTTATCACGACAAAATTATCATGTTCAGGCTTTTACCGCATCATTCATCGTTAAAGAATATACATACTTATGTATGTACTCTACTACTTTGAGGGGGTTCCCACAACTTTGAAGAAATACATTTTTGGATTTTGATGTTTTACGTTTTTCTCAAGCACACAATGGACACAGTGTAACACAGAAAAAAATAGATGAGATTTTTTCAATCAAGTTATGTTATTAATAAAAAACCATCAATTTAATAAAATTTGCATTGACTTAATTAAAATATTATTAATAATGAATTTTTGGAAATATCTCTTAATAAAATGCAATTAATAAAAAGTTTTCCGAATTATTGACTGTTATTCAATAAATAAATTTAAAAGGTTGTCATATAACAGTGAAGAGTTGTTGTTTCTTTAACAATTTTTTTTTTTTGTTAAGTATATTTTACATATTAACAACAATTTTTTCAACTCAATAATTTTTGCTTTTAAGTGAAAAAGCTATTTTTACTTTATAATTTTAATTATCAATCCGGCAAAAAATCTTTTTCACAGGAAATTTGATAAAAATAGTGCAATTTATTTCTATCAATATGGCATCTATTTTTTTCTGTGCAAATCAATCAAAATTTTACAAATGCGATGCAGTCGATCTTCTTTAAAGCTTAGTGCAAGAACTTAGGAAACAAATCGGAAAACGAGTTCTTAAAAAAAAAACTTTTACTGTTGCCGGAAATGTATCGATAAGTTAATCATTTCATTTCTAACCAAT
The DNA here is from genome assembly GCA_914767995.1 of Thecocarcelia acutangulata. NCBI lineage: Eukaryota > Metazoa > Arthropoda > Insecta > Diptera > Tachinidae > Thecocarcelia > Thecocarcelia acutangulata. Next base: position 118,565,638 of record OU612096.1, on the reverse strand, counting down.
TTTTTTTTTTACTTCAGTTTCATTTTTGTGATATGAAATCTAAAAAATATGTGACATTTCGTAAAAACAAATTATCGCCCATGTGCTGAGAAACGCAAAATTTTTAAATCACTTGTTAGGACAAAATCGCATGTCGCATTTTTCTGTGTGCTAAAGATCGCGCGTTTTATTTGAGCAAAAATATGTGTAAAATTTGGTAGCACTGGCTTTTTGTATGGGAAAAAACTAGTTGTGTCATCTGAAGTCGCCATTTTTAAAGTAAACAAATGCAACACAACAATCATATAAAAAAGGTGTATTTTTTAATTGCATTTCTTTTTTTTTTTATTAAAATATATGAAAATAGTTACTACATTTTTTTCATGAAAATACATAAAAACATGTCAAATTTTATTTAGACGCTTCCAGTTCCATGGTTTGATAATAAATTTTCCTAGTTGCGTGCTCTGTTAAGAAAGATCATCGCGCGCTTCTTCCATTTTATGGTCAGTTTAATCGACCTACTGGGGCTTCTATTCGGGCTATTGTAAAAAAATTTCGCACCAAATTTACATTGTTGGACATTAAACCACCAACACGCTTACGTAGAGTGCGAAATATCGCAGCCGTATCGGCCAGTGTTGGTGATGACCGTGAATTATCGATTCGGCGCCGTTCGCAGCAATTGGGCCTCTGTTACTCCACTACGTGGAAAATTTTGCGGAAGGATTTGGGTGTGAAGCCTTATAAGATACAGCTGGTGCAAGAATTGAAGCCCAACGACGTACCACAACGCCAAATTTTTGGTGAATGTGCTCTTGAAAAGTTAGATAAAGATCCACTTTTTTATCGAAGAATTGTGTTCAGCGACGGGGCTCATTTCTGGTTGAATGGATACGTGAACAAGTAAAACTGCCGTATTTGGAGTGAAGAGCAACCAGAAGCAATTGAGAGGCGAGTTCGGTGAACAGTTTATTTCACGTTTGGGACCAGTCAATTGGCCGCCCAGATCGTGCGATTTAACGCCTCTAGACTATTTTTTGTGGGGCTATGTTAAGGCTAATGTCTATAGCGACAAGCCCGCTTCGATTGACGCACTGGAAGCCAACATTGCCAACATTATTCGTTCAATAGTGAGCCGTTCAATTTGGGCAGCTTTCGTCCAAATATCTTTCGTTCTTTTTGTGTCATGTTCATGTTTGTTTTTGTTGTGTAGCTTAACTAAATTGGGGGTTGTTTTTTCTTTGTATTATTTTATATTCTAAATTATCTGAATTAAAACAAAAATCGATTATGAAACTAATCAAAATTTATTACACCAAAATGGTTTTTGTTAAAAATTATTTCTTCTTTTTAAAACAATAATTTTTTTTTATCACTTTATCATTTTTTGTTTTGCTATCTTGTTGTGTTCATTTTTCAGTGCTGTGTTGATAATTGACCGGAAAGTTTTAATATTGGCAGCGTGCCGTTGGTTCAAAGTGACCGAATGAACGAAATGAATGAACGGATCAATTTTTTGTAACTGAACCAAAGTGACCGGTCACTAAAATGAACGACCCGGCACAGCTCTACTTCTGAGGGCACAACTATTTTAATTGCCACACAAAAAACAAGCGACTTTGTTGCATGCATTCCATTCAAACAAATATATTCCTTTTCAAACAAAATTCATAAAAAATAAAATTTCTATAGAAATTCGTCGAATAAGTGTTTAATAAACATACAATATTTTTTATGAATATGGCCGTTGATCTTTAGCACATGAATAACTGAGGTGTAGGATTTTTACCTCACAAGTGATTTGACAATTTGGCATTCCTCAGCACATGGGTGAAAAAGGTAAACAAAATGAGAGTCACAGCAAAATACAGTGTATGCAACCTGGACATTTTTGATCAAAATCTTTAAACATTTCCATAAACTCTTTTTAATTTTTAAAGTATAACGCACAGTGGATTCTTTAAAATCAATTTGTTTGATTTGAAATTATTTTTAAAGGCTAATATTGAGTTCAGTATTTCGTGCGAAATTCTTTCAAATTGCATACAAAAGTATTTAGTATGAAATATTTGCGAAATAAGTTTAGAAATGTAGTACTGAGTTTTTAAAGCGAAAAACACACTAAATGTATCTGCAACATGTTTTCCTTTAAAATTGTTTCTGGGAAAATTTGTTTTTTCAGCTGCGAAATAACATAAGCAAAGCTTTTTTCGCATGAAGTACAAACATGCATACTTAAAATTAAAAAAGAAGCATGAATAAGAGAAAAAATAGACAACACCGAGTACATCTCAATTTTTCCGTACGAAATAAGTAATGTTGCTGAAAATTTTTTCGCAGATTCAATCTCAATACTAGGCTTAAAGCAAAAACTAATAAAAATAAAATAAAACATATCGATGGTTTACTATAAAAAAATACGTATCTCACTTTTTTTATTACTTTACAGCAGAAGAAAAAGTCAAAGAAAAAGACTTCAAAGCTAGGAATAAAATAATAATTTTACAGAAAACATTCCTACTTTTTACATTAAGCCATCGATATGTATACATGTATATGCATACATACATACGTGGAATCGTGGATATGTAAGTATGTTTGTATGTACAATAAAAATTACTTTAACGAAACAAAAAAATGTTTAACAACAATGAGTCCAATTCAACAGAGTCTGATTCAAAAGCAGTCTACTTATGTACATATATATGTAAGTATGTACATGTATGTATACATGTATAAGAAATAGATACTACGAGATGTTATATTATGTATCTATGGATGTTTATGATAAATGCTGACATTTGTACATTTATGCAATATCGCACATAGTACGCATTGAAAGCATCATAATATAGTAAATCTATTTGTTCTACATAAAATACTATGCCAACGTTTTGTTAGTACGTTTTTAATATGTATGTATGTATGTATGTATGTATGTATGTATGTATGTATGTATGTATGTATGTATGTATGTATGTATGTATTGATATGTGTAAAAATGAATTACAAAATATGAGCAATTAAATACATGTGTTTTTATTTTTATTTTTGTTAAGATCAGTGTAATCACAACATACTTATGAAGTGCAACCGTTACCTTTGAGAGGGACGCTGTAAACGTGTTAGATGTTGTCATTTTTATTGGTGGGGAGGATGAGGGTATTGTTGTTTCAATTGATTTTGAATGATCATCAGCATCGTTTGTTCTATTTCCTGTCGTTGTTGTCGAAATTGTTGGGTTTTCATTGTTTGTTTCAGTGTTTAAAAAATCTATTTTACTTTCCATTTTAAAGGCAGCATCTTTGTTGTTGTCGGTATTAAAACTGTCTTGTAATAATTTTGTTTTAGCGCCAATCGTTTCTTCATCAATGGACTGTGTTTTTCAATTGTTTAATGTGATATGTTTGTGGTGGTTGGTGTAAATCCGTTTATTATTTATGTTTTTTTTTTTTTAGTTTATAAACATTTACATTTTTTAAAATATTTTTTCGTTTTATTTTTTTTATATTAATGTGTAAATACATGTGTATTAAATTTATAGTGTTTATTGTGTTTGTGTAGAGTGCATTATAAAATATACATAAAAAATAAATTAATTAATAAAAATTATTGAAAAATAAAAAGTATATAAAACACAAACAAGCTGGTATTTGATACAACTTTGGCGAATTTGATTGAATTGATATTTGAAATTATAATTTCGGTGCTAGAAGACTCGTTAAGAAAACGAGAAATGAAACTTAAATTCGATCACTTACCTTGGCAGTGATTTTCTTTTCGGTGCGATAACGATTGTTAAGGTTTCCCGGCGTATTTGAAGGCGTATTATTCCCACCCCCTGTACTGCTTCCTTCTATGCTATCGCCCATTAGACTAGAGTATTTTGATGTCAAGGAGGATGTATCTTCTTTGTCGCCGCTTAAATTTGAAACACCAACTCCTACGGCCACATTAAGAGGTGGCGGTAGAGGCGTCGATGAGGCAGAATTACTAGCTGTGTTTGTTGTTGTATTAGCTACATTCATTTCGATGTTTTGCAATGGCCACTTGGCTTGTGTTTTCGTTTGCTTTTCTATGGAACTAACTGCAAGATAAATGAAGTAAACAATTGACGAAACACTACAGTCAAAACAAAGTAATTATATCACTTACTATACGAATCAGGAAAGTCCACGCCTTTTATTCGTAGACTAGTTATTTCATCATCAATCTGTTGATTCATTGCTGCTGCATTATCAATCACTAATAGTATATTTTCCGGCTTTATATCCGTATGTATGATGTTACATTTACTGTGTAAATAGTCCAAGCCTTCAAGGACTTGTTTGATTATATTGCGAACTTGGGCAACTGCCAAGCCCTGATAATTGTTCTTCACAATCAATTTATATAGACTACAGCCTAAAGCTTCAAACACTAAACAGGTATGAACTCCATTAACACCACGTACCGTGAAATGATTAAGCAAACGTACAATGCGTTCACGTTTTACATCCAAAGGATCCGCATCACGTATTGCTTCCAACAAACGTATTTCATCTGCTGCCGTTTCTATGTAATGCGGAGCACTTTTTACTACTTTTAAAGCTACATATTTTTCCTCTCTGCAATAAAAAATATATTTAGGAAAAAGAAGAACAAGTTATGGATTTGCAATTAAAAAGAATTAATTTTAGTAAAATACTTGAGATCCCTGCAAAGCCAAACGGTGGAAAAGTGGCCCCAGCCAAGTTTGCGCACCACTCGAAACCGATTATCAAATATATCACCAATAACAACTGGGTGGTAACCACCACGACAATACTGTGCTACATCTTCCTGCTCCTCATCAGAGCCATACAAACTGCTTTCGGGTGAGTCAGGAAAAATTTCATCCGTTGTACTTAAAGTACCACGAGGTTCAGATCTAAAAAATTAAGAAAAAAAAATTATTGTAATTAAAATTATTTACTAAATTTCTAATATAATATGATGGATTCGTATCATATTTACTAAAGAACTTATATTTGTACACGTCTAAAGATTAAATGCATATAGAAAAAAGTTTATTCCATGGGATTTTTTTTTTTTTTTTTTGTTCTCTACGTGAAAGTAAAATTTTGACAAAAATAAATTTTCTTTTTATAGATTTAATTCTAGTTCAATATTTCATCAAAAATATGACCGAAATTTCCTAACGGAGTGGTGGCAGATAATTTTATAATTTTTGTGTTAAAATATTTTATTTTTAATTGCAACTCAATATTTCTTGACCGTTTTTGGTGTCTTATTTGCTTATTAAACAATAAATCTGGTTTTTGCAAAAATGCAAATTTGGTGTATTCCTCCTTTTTACTTAGATATATATGTTAAAAGCTTTTCTCCTCTACTAATTTTGTATAACATCGGAAGTTTTCATCCTAAATTACGCACTATCAATACAATCAAATTATAATGATAATTTATTTCTCATTAGATTTCGATAAACTAATGAAAAAATTAACACTACTTAATTATACTCGTATATCTGGGACCATGCATATCTGCAACCATGATTTTTTTACAAGTGAACACTTAAAATAAAATTCACCGACAGGCACAGTGTTCACTTTTCATTAAAAAGCGACTCCGTAAGAAATAATAAATTTTATTGCATTGAATGTGTTACTTCAGACTGAATGATATGCTGATTTGTCAAATTAACTGAGTCACACAAGTTGTCTAGTAGATAATTTTTATATACATACATAATAATTTTGTTTATTTTTTTCAACTTCAAAATATTTAACAAAAAACCAAAATTCACCGAAGATTTTTGAGTGAAAAAATTATTATAAAGTGTACACTTTGATTGTCAAAATTATTGCGGACACAAAAATCAAAAGTGAACACGGAAATTGGTGAACATTTCAAAATTCATCGTTGCGGAATTTAGCTCCTGGAGTAACTATACGTTGTTGTTATTGTTTTATTTAACTGAGTTGAGTTTTGGACGATAGTACAGGTATTACCGCATACGTAATATTTTGCAACAATTATATTTGTCATACGCCACCAATATAACATTGTTGATTTACCTACATGCAGGCTTAGCAGCAATGAATAATAAACGGTATATTTCAAAAATATTTCTCCCGCAGAAACCTAAAAAGCAACAACAAATACATTTAAAATTGTTTTACTGCTTTTGCACAACAACCAAACGCAAAACAAATACTTCTAAACTGACAAAGAGGGCAAATAAAACAATGGACTTTTTGCCACGATGCTACATAGCATTGATATGCCGTTACAATTGCTCTTCTAAGAACAAAACAAAAGGAAAAATATATTAGGTTGAGTGATTAAATGCACTCTTAGTTGAATTTCATAGTATACAAACAAAAGTGAAGTTAATAAACTATTTTCTGAATATATGTATATTAATTAATGGGTAATTCTTTTTAATTTTTTGCGGCATAAATAATCATTATGTGTATTATACGTATTTGTTTTTTGGATATATAATAAAAATTTTTTTGTAATATTTTTTAAATTGCAATATTCCCTTTTTTGTTTTTGTTAAAAAAAACAAATGAATAAAAGCAAGAAAAATCTTGTACTACGTACATTCTATTCAATAATGAGCAAATTAATTAGCAAACGTTTGGGAAAAATTTTTATTTAAGCTTTCAGTTTTGTTCCAATTTAAATTAATGTACGGTTTTGAAAATAATACAAACTAAAGTGACCATATCGCTCATATTATTTGTTACTTCTCTTGTTCTGTTCACGCGCAAAGTGTGAAACAAAATGATATAGAAACGATTCATATTGTTTTAGTTGTAATTATTTGGAAATAGTGCAAATAATCTTCAATGCTACTAAAATTAAAAAAAAGAAATTTAAGATTTTTAACACCGCGTAGTCAGAAAATTTAACAGAGTATATTGCAAAACTATGGCAATATAACTATTTAACGAAGAGGCTTTCACATAAATTTAAAGAAATGCAATACTAAGACCTACTTGAAAGAAAACTGATATAAGGGCTGCGAAATATTATTGTCTTTAATTTTTTTTGTTCCGTGCTAAAAGTTAACAGTTTAACATTTGTTTTCTCGAAACACATTTTTTTATAAAACCATTCAATTGTGTTTAATATGAAAAAAGTAAAATATATACACACACATGTAGGTAATTTCTGTTTCCTTGTGCTCCATGATATAATTGTTAGTTCTGGCTGCTTCCATTTCTGGCTTAGCTTTGCTAACAACCAAAGGCTTGCTACGCATGGGCAAATAGTGATCTCTGGCTTCTTCAGGCGGCAGCACTGCCATATTTAAAGGCTGATCAATATGGTGTTTGTGTTTTTTCGACTTTCTTGTGTGAATTAAAATTGGACCGGCCGACACACATTTACGTTTTTTACTTATCCTTTTATGCCGTTTTTTTTCCTCCAAATCAAGCATACCACTTTTAAGCGTTTCAGCTTCGGCACGCAGCTCAGTTGGTGTTTTGAATTCAAATTCACAAATAATAATTTGCGGCGTTAAGGCTTGATTGACATGGTTTGCGGATATACAGCCGGGAGTTTCTTTGTGCGGCAATTCAAGCGTTTCAGAAACAACTTTGCTGCTTGTGCTATTGTTTTTCAACCAGTGCATTACAAACAAAAACAAAAGTAACGATGAGAATTTGAAAACGAAAACAAATAATTGATCGTTCATTAAAATGTTGGAGCAAAATTCATAGTGAGTATAAAATTCCTCTCGCCAACCGGCAAGAGCATGTTTAGCGTGTAAAATTTGTTCAGACACTAAAGATATATAAAGAATAATTGTTTGTAGCACCATTTGGTAGTGGTCCATTAATTTGTACAAATATTTCCAAGACGGTGGTTCATCTTTTAAGCACATATCTGGTTTGGCAAGCAAATTTAGCAATTCTGAAGCCTTCGAAGTCCGGGACTCGCAGTAACCCACTTTCGTTGCAGGCTTTAAAAGGTTTAAAATTCCAAGTAGCATTTGAGAAATGGTCTCCATTTTGTTTATACTAATATGTGTTTTTAATAATGTTATTTAAAGACTTGGCAGCATTTTAAGAAAACTGCATTTTATTTATTTTATGTTTACTATTTATTTTATAAAATTAATCTTTTTTTATTTCGTTTTAACTTCAATTTCACGGTCATACAAAAAAAAAGAACAAAAAAAATTCTAAAAACACGCAAGCACACACACACACGAAGATACGCACTGCCACTGGCACCGTCACCGTCACTTTTTCGTCATTAAGTTGCGACCATGATTTTTTTGTTTTTTTATTACTTTTAGTAAATAAATATTTCCTATTTTACGACGTTTCTAACCGTTATTTTTATTTAATTTTTCTAACGCTTACATAACGACAAAATTAAATATGAAATATGCGCGTATTCGTTTGTAAAAATTATGAAATTAGAAGAAAATATTAAAATAAAAGAGACCGAACCGTCGAATTGTTTGCTTGTTCAACAAATAAAGTTTTTTTTCTATTCCTTTTTTATAGTAGTAGTATTTTTGATTTGAGTGAATTTAAATAAATGCGAGCGAGCGGGCAAATCATGAGCAAAATTCACACTATAGTTGCCTTTGTGACTAGCAACCCGCTAAAGCTATTCAATCCAAACAAACTACAACAATGTATTTTATTTACTAATACGTATGATTGTATGTATGTATGTACATATGTATGTACGTACATATGTCTGGCTGTGTGCCTGCGTTTCTTTTCTTCTTTGCGAATTTCAAAATACTCGTAAAACTTGCACACAACAAACTTTTTTGTCAACCAGAAGTGAAAAAATCGTATAGAACAACTTAAAATTTTCGATTCCTTGCCAAAAATGTATTTAAAAAGTCTATATGCTGGGTATTTATAAACAAACAGTTGGCAAAATTTGCCAGCGGGCAAAGTGCTCGCTATGAGTATAATGTGGAGTGTTTTAAAAGGAAAAAATTATTGCTAATTTTTTATATAAATTGAATGCCTATAAATTAAAGAAGATAATGAGATTAACATATTTGTTTTACTTTCTACATAAGAACATTTTGTAACATTAATAATTCCCAAACAATTTTGTTGACTACAGCTTTGGCTTAAAGAAAACAAAGTAAATAATTCTTGTACAATTCAATTGCACGAAATTTTTCCGAAACATTTGATATTGGGACAATAATTTTAGGATTAGTAAAATATTGGATTAAAAACTTATTTCTAGAGATAATTTTTATTAATTTAAATTTTACAAACGACTCAAATGTTACAAAAACGTGTTATTTTCAAGACAGAAATGTATGTCAGTGCCTGCTAAAACTGCATAATCGATTTTATTAGCGATCCTAAGAAAGGTTTTAAAACAAAACAGAGACAAGAAATTTTTTCATGTTCAATAACGAAATTCGTTGAATCAGTTAATAAATTGTTCGAATGCAGATCTGTAAAGGAATTTGTGGATTCAAACAAAAGTTTAGTAAAAATAATTATTGATCCAAAGCAACTATTTTTTTAAACAACAACAAAATACAATATCCAAGCGGGTTTTTTATATTTATGTAATGGGTGATTTTATAAGAACTATCGGAAATTAAAAAAAAAACACATAAAATTCAGAAAAATGCATGAAATATTTATTTGGATCGATAGTTGGGTCGATATAATTTAATGTTTGAAGATTATTTCATGCAAATGTTGGCCGCGGCTGCGCCTCAAATGGTCCATCCGCTTAGTCCAATTTTGGCATACTCTTTCCAACATTTCGGCCGGTATCTCACGAATAATGTTGGCAATGTTGGCTTCCAGTGCGTCAGTCGAAGCGGGCTTGTCGCTATAGACATTAGCCTTAACATAGCCCCACAAAAAATAGTCTAGAGGCGTTAAATCGCACGATCTGGGCGGCCAATTGACTGGTCCCAAGCGTGAAATAAACTGTTCACCGAACTCGCCTCTCAATTGGTCCATTGTTTCGCGTGCTGTGTGGCATGTGGCATGTGGCACCGTCTTGTTGAAACCACATGTCATGCAAGTCAAGCTCTTCCATTTTGGGCAAAAAAAAGTTTGTTATCATCGCACGGTAGCGCTCACCATTCACAGTAACGTTGTGATTCGCATCATCTTTGAAGAAATACGGCCCAATGATGCCGCCAGCCCATAATCCGCACCAAACGGTTGTTTTTTGTGGATGCATTGGTACCTCTTGCAATGCTTCTGGCTGCTCTTCACTCCAAATACGGCAGTTTTGCTTGTTCACGTATCCATTCAACCAGAAATGAGCCTCGTCGCTGAACACAATTCTTCGATAAAAAAGTGGATCTTCATCTAACTTTTCAAGAGCCCATTCACCAAAAATTTGGCGTTGTGGTAGGTCGTTTGGCTTCAATTCTTGCACCAGCTGTATCTTATAAGGCTTCACACCCAAATCCTTCCGCAAAATTTTCCACGTAGTGGCCCAATTGCTGCGAATCGATAATTCACGCTCATCACCAACACTGGGCGATACGGCTGCGATATTTTCTTCAGTTCGTATTTTGTTGATTTTATTTTTACTATAATGTTTTCTGTGTATATATAACATTTTCATAATATAAACTTCAATCCAATTGAAATAGTTCAAAATTGAGTAAAGATAATGAATTAAGAAGATCCAGCTGGTAGCCGCAATCTGTATGCTCTTTAAGAATTTTAATGTTTGCTCGTTTTGAGTTAAAACAATCTTTTTTGCTACTCTGGTAAAATTTAACCAAAATGCATCTTCGAAAATATTGCCTGCTGTGTGTTTTTTGCATACATATGTATGTACATATGTACACATGCATTTATTATTATTTTATTTCTTTAACACTTATTCGTCATTTATTCAACAGCGTCATTTGCATACATTGCCGTCGATTGAAAACTACGACACTTGTACTCAATTTGTTGCATATACGCCCCGTCCCGTCCCTCCCCAAACAAAAGTTTTATTTTCTTCATATACTTACTACTGGCCACCAAAATTTTGTGTCAGTAATAAGTTCTCTTGCACTCTTCTTTTACACCTGACACATTATACTTCCCCTTACCCTCTTTCTCTTATTCACACGTCGCTATATGTTTACCGTTGACGTAGTCGGTTTCACTAGTGTTATTGTTGTTTTCAATGTCGTGTCGCTTAAAGTGCCACCACATTGGCTTGTTATTTGTGTTTCTACAAAAGTACGAGTACACACTTATATACATACATTGTATACATGTGTATAGTGAAAATTTGTTTTTGTGTTTAGAAATATTTTAATTTTAAAATAAAAATGTGTGTGTGGATGAATGTGCGCAAAGAAAAATAAAAAATTATATTATTATAATAAAACAAAACGATGTAATGAATTTTTCAGAGAAAAATCCTTTAAAATAAGTCATCACGCAACGTCATTAAAGTGAAAATGGGTAAACAGAAATTGTATCTCTATACATATCTTTAATGTGTGATTAAATCAGAATGTTGAATTAAATTCCTAAAAAAATGCAAATACATTTTTCTCACAATAAAAAATTAACATTAACTTTTATTTATCAATTAAAAAACGGACAATTAAAACGCCATGTTGAATTTACATTTTTAAAACAGATTGTTTTGTTAAGTTCATTTCATTTTTAATACAAGAACACACCTACGAGTTGTTCTAGTGATTAAATGAATTTTAAGAACATTGTGATTTACTTTGTTTATGTTTAAAGCGCCCTGACGAACATACATATGTATGTGTGAGCACGGTAGCCAATTTAGCGCCTTTCACGGTAGATTTAGCGCTTTTCGATACCTAAAAATCCGCATTTCTTCGCCTCTAAACTATCGCTTTTTTAAACACTTATTTTTTGAAATCTTAAAAAGTTTATGGTAAAATCTGGTGATTTAGAAAGTGATATTTTTATTTTCTGAGATATACATGCTGAAAAAAAAAGTTTAAAGTTCTGAAAAAGAATTAATTAAAACATATTTGACCGCATTCAGAAATACACTTTAAAACGATTTTCTATGAAACAATGCTTAACATTACTATTTATGAAAAAGTCTGATTTTTAAGATGAAGATAACTAAATGTATGTGAAAATAGATATACGAGTAAAACTCATTTGAGGTATGTATAAAATTTTTAAAATTCATTCAATGAAAAATAAAATCGTCGACTTTTGTCATTAACTTATTAAATTTTTCTTATTCGAATGTTTGGGCCGGTACCTCAAAGTCTATTTTGGGGTTACTCGACCGTGTGCAGGAGAGGGCGTAGAAGCCCATCAGTGATAGTAGGGTATCCAACTCTATTGATTCACTGGAGCATCGACGCAGTGTGGGGTGCGTTACTCTGTTCTATCGTTACTACAATGGATTTTGCTCTGACGAGATTAGGGATCTTGTTCCCGAAACTCGCACATTTTTACGTAGCACGCGTTTATCGTCTAGAGCTCCTCCATTTGTGGTCGATTGTCCGGGGAATCGTACTACGCATTACAGAGAGAATTCGTTTTTCAGCCGTACGCTTCGTCTGTGGAATAAGTTGCCTGCAGACGTGTTTCCTGTCTGTTATAACGTTGGAAAGTTCAAGTCAAATGTTCACAAACACTACTCCCTCTTTCCCCCTCCTCACAACCTATTTTCCTAGTTCTGGTACAATGCACTGCATATGTAGGGGTCATCCCCTGAGTACTGGTCCAATATAAAAAAAAAAAGGAAGTGAATAGTGAGTGATGCTATTGGACCTATTAAAGCAAAAAAAAAAAAAATAGGAAAAATTTTTATTTACATTATTATACCAATAAGAAAATAAACGCATTTTGAATAGTTGGAGCATTTTGTTTTTATATTTCCTAGATGTCTATATGTCGGTATTTCATAGGTGCGATCCTAATCTTCAGTAGAAAAATATTTTCAAACATTCTGTTATAACTAAAGCTTTTATTTTTTGCTAGTTGTTACTTGGTTACAAGGTAACATGGTAACATTAGCATAAAAGTTAGTTAAAATATTTAGACTTGTCGGTATAAACTATGGCGAGGATAAGAAGATCAGCAGCAAGCAACTCGCGTACCCTCATCTAGCTGGAAATAAATTTGTTGTGTTCTCGAATATGCTGTTGAATTGTTTTTTTTATTTTTTATAATATAATTGTTGTTTACTTGAGCTTGAGGTCACTTGTTACAAAATTATTCGTTTTATTAATGTTTCGATATTTCGACACCCCTTTGTGTGTCTTCTTCAGGAAATTTTCTAAAAAAAAAAAAAAAAAAAAAAAAAAAAAAAAAAATAAAATATAGAAAATTTCCTGAAGAAGACACACAAAAGGGGTGTCGAAATATCGAAACATTAATAAAACGAATAATTTTGTAACAAGTGACCTCAAGCTCAAGTAAACAACAATTATATTAAAAAAAAAAAGGTCAAACAACTAGGATCAAGATACGAATTTTATTTTTTATTTTAAAATAACATACTTTTATTTATATAAAGTAAAATTAGGCTTTATGCATATAAGCATATGTATATATATTTATTTTCTTTTTTGCGAATATACATATACAGTATAGTTGACAACCTTGTGTGTGAGTGTTGTGTGAATAGCCCTAGAATGCAAAACCCCTATACAAACATTTATCCCGGGTATCTGTATACTCAGCAGTTTTTGTATAAATAATAAATAAAAAATTTGCGTATGATTTCAATATGAAATCATGTTGAATCAAAATATAATAACTATAGAAATTGTAGCCTTATCAGCTGACAAGAAATTAAAAATGTGACAGAAAATAATTCATTTCAAAGAGAAATGATTTAGTTGTTTTACCAATAACTAAATTATATGTGAAGAGAACTTATTGTAATACCTAGTACATTCTTAAATATAATGCCTAGTACATTTTTGTATCTAAAGCATCCTATAGTCACGTACTGACTCATGGAATAAATTTCTATGCACTCGAATGTTGGCAAAATTAAAAATGTTCCTGCTGAATGCGCCTGTGGAATAAAAATCGAACTCATTTTGCTTATAAAATGAACTGGTTGTTGACTGTTGTTCTTTTGAACATAAAAGTGTTATTCATCTTTGTCATTTCCCAGCAAACACAACGTAAAATATTATTTCTTCCTCCTACAAAATGCATTGTAGGAATGATAGGAAAAAAGTGCATGATAGGAAAAAAGTGCATTGTTGGAATGATAGGAAAAAAGTAATGTATTGAGAAATTAAGAGTACCAAAGATCGTTTTCGTACTTTCCTATACATGGTCGCTAAGAAAGTGAAAGTAGTCTAAATAATAAGCAGGGGGGTTACTCTCTATTACGATGCGAAAGCAAAATCGAAGAATTGTTACTCTGTATTGCGTTTTCGTATTTTCCTTTCGCATTTAAGTTTTGCCTTTCGCACATTTTATTTTATCATTCTTCGCTATTGTTTATTTTGTGTTACGAGTGTTGCTTTATTTTCAAACTATTTCGCGAAAAAGTTTGCGTAAATGGACACAGAGTACCAAATTATACTCTTATCGTATTTACCTTTCGCATCGAACTTACTTTCGCATCGCAATAGAGAGTAACCCCCCAGAATGCAATGAGTCTTAATAATAATAGTACCTGGTTAATGTAGAGTATATTTTCCACGGGTTTGAATGTAAAACGGTTTACCTATTAAGTCCAGACGGCTGTACCAGGTAGTGATATTATCACAGCTGGGTTTAGTTTTGGTACCAGAGAAATGTCAAAATCTTGCTTACAGGCTATAAATGTAGATCTGAAAAAAAACATATATAGACTTTGTTGCTTTTGCAACCAAAAGAGGGCGCAGATTTTGGCATTACTCTGTTACTTTCTACTAAAAAATACGTGGTGTTGTATGTATTTGTTCTAGTAATAATACAACCTGACGAAGCTGTCTTGCACTAATTTAAGCGCGCCTAGAAAAATATGAGAAAATATGATAAAAAAACTGAAATTTTGAAATCGAAGGAAAATATTTGCAGATTGATTTGGTCATTAAAGAAGAGAATGATTAAAATTCAAAGAAAGCTGGCAAGATATTTAAGTTTTTTGACTATAAGGGCAGAAAATATACTTACTTCATTTTTAAAGGAAACTTAACAAATATGATCTAAAAATTAAAAAAAAAAATTTTTTTTAATTTTTTTTTCGGAAAAAATATAGGGTGTTTTTTTAAGCTAGATAGAACTTTAAATTGTAAAAAGTAACACAAAAAATTAAATTTTGATGAAACATTTTTTTTATTTGTTTCAGTATACTCTGACAAATCATGAATAGACTCACGCTTGAACAACGCTACGAAATTATCCAAATTTACTTTGAAAATCAGTCGTCGATTTCCCGTTGTTTTATCGCAAAATTGTGTTCAGCGATGAGGCGCATTTTTGGCTTAACGGGTTTGTTAATAAGCAAAATTGCCGCATATGGAGTGAGACCAATCCACAAGAGACCCTACAGACTCCATTACATCCAGAAAAATGCACTGTTTGGTGCGGTTTTCATGCTGGTGGCATCATCGGACCTTATTTCTTCAAAAATGAGGCCGGAGCTCGCGTTACGGTCAATGGAGATCGTTACCGCACCATGATCAATGATTTTTTGTTTGAAAATATGGATGACATTGATCCGGAGGAGATGTGGTTTCAACAGGATGGCGCTACGTGCCATACGGCGAACGCAAGCATCGACTTACTGAAATCAAAATTTGGCGATAAGTTGATTTCGAGAAATGGACCTGTCAATTGGCCTCCAAGGTCGTGCGATTTGACACCTCTCGATTATTTCCTGTGGGGCTACGTGAAGTCACTGGTTTATGCTGATAAACCAGCAACAATTGACGCCTTGGAGGCCAGCATTGTTCGTGTTGTTCGTGACATACGGCCAGCAGTGCTCGAAAAAGTGGCCCAAAATTGGACGTCCAGAATGCGCTTCGTCAAGAACAGCCGCGGTGCCCATATGCCCGAAATCATTTTCAAATGTTAATGTCACGTATTGATCTTTCGAATAAAAAAAAATTTTGATTACAATTTAATTTTTTGTGTTATTTTTTACAATTTCAAGTTCTATCGGGCTTAAAAAAACACCCTATAGCTATGCAAAAAATCGAAATGAAAAAACAGCAAATTGTAGAAAGAAGATTTTTGACTTTTCTTTTGTACACAATGAAACTAATTTAACCACGCAAGAAACTACGTTTCTGCTTTGTTTTCTTCCTAGATGTACGATTGTAAGTGATAGATCTTGACTTTACAGAAGCTTTAGGAGAGGATAATAAGAAGAGCCGACTTTACAGAAGCTTAAGGAGAGGGTAATAAGAAGTACCGTTACTGACAATTCCATACTGTTCTCTAATGTATGTACATTTTTATTTTTATTTATTTTTCAATAATTAATCGAGCCCCTAAAGGCCATATATGATTAATACAGATGTTATCATTTCCGTAATGAGATTTTTATAATTTTAAAAAAATAACACAAATTTAATACTAAAGAGGAAAAATAAGTGTATATAAACAATAAATACAAACGATAGTTGTGCATTATAATTGTGAAAATATAATTGAACAATTTAAGGCTAAAATGCAGAATTAAGTAAAAGAGGCTTAAAAGTTGCTCTGGAAAAATTAAATTTCTTTAAATTTATGGGCAGATTATTCCAATGTCTAAAAGCCCTTACCAAAAACATTTATACACGTATCTGTATGCGCATATACAATGTAAATTCTAGGAAGTAAAAGCTAGGAAAACACAAGAATTGCTGAAAAAAGTTTTTGTGTGTGAACATAAAAGCAAGTTCAACAGAAAATTGTGAAAAAGTTGGACAATTACAATCGCCCTATCTGACTTACTTACACAAACGGCATATCAAAGTCAGTAGAAGAGTAAAAGATCAGTTTTTTGTTTAATTGTTTAGTTTCTTTTCAGTAGCACAATTCTAATGAAAAAAGGTCATTAGAATAATGAAACTCCTCCTTAAACTAATGATTTTATTTCATTAGAATGAAGAAAATTTTTCACCAAATTAGTGAAGATTTTCATTGGTTCAACGAATGTATTCATTAAAATAGTGAAAATATTTCATAAAAATAATGTAACACATTCATTGGCCTAATGGATAAATAACGTCTGAATGATGAAGAAGATTCATTAAAGAAATGAAAGTTTTACTTAATGTTAATGTACCAAATTCATAAAACTAATGAAATTGAGTCGTTAGCCTAATGAATTTTTTCATTGTTTTAATGAAAAGTATTCATAAATGTAATGATTTATGCTTCATTAACTTAATGAAGTTTTCATTAATCTAACGAATGTATTCATTAAATAATTTTTAATGAAAGAAGATTCATTAGTCCAATGAAGGTCATCATTGGCCGAAAAATAATGAAAATTTTCATTAGATTAATGTCAAAATTCATTATATTAATGAAGGAATTCTTTTCAGTGTAAAAGATCAGTTGTTTTATTTGGGCTCCTTGTCATTATAAAAGTATTTGTTTTAGTTTTACTCATGAATTTTAAAAGTTTTTCTTGTGGGAGAAATATTGTTGATATACACCGTTCGTTCATTTTCATTCACTCACTTTATACATCCGTATAGCGTGTGTTTGTTGGGTGTGCGAACATTCGAACGAAACGAGCAATTATTTGCAGTCACAAGGAATACAAGTTAAAAATGTTGAAAATACCCAATAATGTTATGATGGAAATTTCCATCACTATGCAGTTACAGTTTCACTTACACGTTTTGTTGTTGTATGTGCAAGCGAACAAAACCGAAGAACAAACAAATTGTAAAGAAATAGCTACAATCACTTATTGAACTTAATGAGAAATAATAACTTATTCAGACGAGGAAAATTTAGTACCATCAACCTAACGCACAACCAATTAGAAATTTTATGGCATATAAACTCATTACCTTTCATTAAACAATACGGACAAATGCTAACGAGGCAATGCAATACCAAATAAACAGGACATAGAATAACGTTAAATTAATACTTTTTATTCTAACGAGTTAATACTGCTCACAACACTATATATTTATTGTACATACACACATACGCTAATAAATTTACACACACATGTATATTAAAATAAATACGTATGTATGTATGTACGTACATAAGAATGAAATGAAAAGGAAAAGAAGCCGAATAAAGATTCAAATACAAGTACTTGTTGAAAGATTGAGGATACTTACAGACTTACGTACGGCCCACGCAATGCAGGCATATCACGACGTCGATTTAATGGGGGCGACAAGGATAATGACAAAAAATCCTGCTGTGCCTTATCCTCATCCACTAGACTGGATGGAGTACTGTAAATACGAGTTGTTGGCAAATATCCAATTTGTTGTAGAAAATCATCGCGATGTGAAAGTTTTGTTGTTGACTGTGACGACGTCAACGGTGCATAGAGAGGCGAAGGCAAGAAGGGTACAGTTGAGTTGGCAGAGGCGACGGAATGTTTGACCGCAGACGATGAAATGCCAATAAAATTATTATGAAAGCCACCAGTTACTAAGTGATGATGAAGGGCAGAGTGTGTGGCATGATGAAGGTGGTTATGATGTAAGTGAGAGGTGTGTTGGGGATGATAATGGGCAAAGTGTGGTGTCTGTTGGGATTGCTGCTGCAAGTGATGGTGATAGTGATGATGGTGTGAGGAAGTAGCTGGAAAATGAGAAATATACGAAGTTGCCGAAATAGCTGGTCCGCCCAAAGATGTCTGCGATTGACTGCTTACATGACCAGTTGCAGTTGATGTGGGCACAGCGATGATTTTGTCATCAAAACTACGCCGAAAAGTAAATCCCTTCATAGTTGAATAGTTACGATGTGTTAGGGGAGATGTGCCTAGATCAATTGAAGCAGCGGGTCCCAACATTTTTATAGTGTTTAAATAATTCGATCCTGAGCCAGTTTGTGCTTGTGTACTTATAGCCGTAGAAACGGCTATCGAAGTTAAAGTACCACTTCCAGCCGTATAAGGAGCCAACGAGGCTCCAATGGAAGAATTTTGTAAAGGACTCAAAGCTTTCGATTTACTCGTTCCGAGCATCATATTTAAAGCTGGCGACGTACGTTCTGCATACAGCAGCGGGCTTCCGCTACCTGTGCTAGTAGCAGATGCACCATAAATGCAAGATGATGAAGCCAAACCATTTGTAAGATTCGCTGTTATACCTCCTATAATGGGACTACAGCGTCCTCCACTACCACTGCCGCTGCCAGGAGTGCAACTATTGCTGCTGCCATTATTGTTGGTTATTGTACAATTGCTGGAGGTGGTGACAATGCTGGAAGCCAAAATGGACAAAGAAACAGCATTAGAAACCGGTGGTGGGGATAGTTGGGAAAGAGAAGGAGTCGATGATATAATCGACGATATGCCACTATCACTGCTGCAAATAACCGAGGATCCGGTACCTCCTGTTCCTGGCACGGATGATGTACCTAAGCTGCTGCTGTTTATTACAGACAATTTAGCATAGCCTGTTCCAGTTCCAGATAAGGCATTGTGAGTAGGTGACATCAAATGCTGTGAGGTGGTTAATTTTGTTATGGAGGCTGTGGCCGGAGTTTCATGAAGAAATGTGGCACCCAGTCCAATGCTAGAACTCGTAACGGCCACACTGCCATTAAATGCGCTAATACTGTTAACATTTTTATATGTGGTCTCCGGTAGACGGACTGCAGCAGCAGCTGCTGCTGCGGCGGCTGTAGTCCCACCTGCTATGGTACTTGACGGTAAAACAGGTGCCACTTTTGTTTTGATTATTTAAGCCTTTTGCCCTGAGAAATTATTTGATGTTGTTGTGACTGTTATTATCGTTGTAGTTGTTATGTTTAAATGCTTAAATTTCTCTAGAAATTATTGGTTTTGTTTTTATATCAATTTTCGTATTTGTTTTTATATCGGCATATCAAAACACGCGACGAACAAACAAAGAGAGGGAAAATGAGATATTCTCATTTTTAACTAACCGTTATTTGCATATTTACCCCTTCCCACTCAACAATTTCACTCAATATCATGTTGTGGCTGTTTCTTCGTTTCAAGGGATGTTTAATTTTAAGCTCATTGGAGTGTAAGGTTTTTCAGATTTTTTTAATGTTGGTTTTTGTCTGCTACCGTTACTTGGATTATGGCAACGAACTGTTTTTGTTAAATCTCCTGCCATAAAATATTTTTGATTTTTTTATTTTCTTTTTAAAAACTTGAAGTGCTTTTTCGATTTGTCTCTTTCAATAGTACGCAGCCATTTTTCATAAATTCTTATATGTAAACACTTATGTATGTGTGTGAGTATATGTTCTCATTCGTAAAAATAACTTATGATAGATTTTTTCTTATATGTATTTTACAAAAAAAGAAATACATAAATAACAAAATAATTAGTTTATTTAGAACCAAACGGATTACATTTTACTCTTAAATTAGATTTTCCCCAAATCAAAATCACTTTTCCACGCACTTTGTCATTTTCTTTTTTTAAGATATACTTCAAATTTTTCATATGACAATCTTTTTTTGATTTATTGATTAATCACTTTGGATATTATTTTTTACACTTTATTAACTTTAGTAAAAAATCGATTTTTATGCGGAAAACTTTAATCAAATTTAAGGCTTTTACTTTCTTATAATAAAAGAGATTAAGAATTTTTCTTTTCAAATACAATTTGACTATCTTTTCCGGACCACATTGGTATACGTGTAATTGCTTAATCCATACTTCTCGTTATGTGTAACATTTTCCAACTTCGTGTTTGGCGAAGTTACCGTTAGTTAGTTAAATCTGGCTAATATACACTTTGCGTTATGCGCATGTCTTTCGCCAATGTTTTGAGTGAAAATTTCTCCGGTTGGGACTAAGAGTTTAATAAACTCATCATGTATTCAAAATTTAACATCTGTGCATATGGAAGTAAATATACAACATGTGAAGTTAAAATGAAATAAATTGTCAATGTAAACATAACGGTAAAGAACTGTAAAAAATATGAAAACAACTTTTTGTTTACAGGAAAAAAAAAAAACAATTGAAAAGAGCTTAAAAAACAAACACAATGTTAGTTTTCTGAATGCACCTACATATTTATAACTGTTATTTACCAAGCATTGCCAGGTTCAAAGAAGCTATGAAAAACAAACGGAAATACATTCATTTGTGTATTTAGCAGACATCAAATGTTATAAGGTACAGTGTAGAGCATAAAAACACAAATCAAAATTTATTTTCTGTTAACTTAGAACTTTTGTTCGTTGGCTACTTACTACTATAGGAGAGCTTACCTTATAGAATATATCCAGACATAAACACTCATACATACCCAGTGGCCATGTATTTAAAACGTCTTGAGCGAGGGTTACAAAACTGTAGAAAACGGGGAAGAAAATATTGACGTCAACTTAAAAAAAATTTTTCAACAAATGACCACAAAATTATACAATACTCCATAGGCGACAATTGCTCTCATGAGCATGATATGATTGCATTATCATCAATAGAATACATAATGGCCTACCATCCTCTTGTCTTGCACTGTGGTCAACGTTAATTTCGAACATCGATCGATTATATACATAGAAATATTAAGAAATAAAAATCAACTATCAAGTTGTGTAAACTATTTATTTCTCCAGTATTAAGAAAAATCCAGTGAAAACTTTTTTTTAAAATATAGGAAATAAAATTCATTTCATTTAAATAAACGGAATAATAACGGTTTCATAAAAATTTAAATATCAAATTTAATGAAATTAAAATATATTCAATACACAAAAAAAGTAGCAAAATAGAATAAATGTTGAAGTACACAAGACTCAACTACTTTAATTATGCTGTTAAAGAAAATCCTTGGGGATTTTCAATGAAAATAGTTGTGCCGGACTTATTAACGAATTTGCAAAAAGGCATATTTGAGGAATTATCCTGAGGAAATTTACTAGCCTCTTCAGCAGTTCGCGAAACAATCAACAATTTGCCATCAAATGAATCATCGATATTAGTGAGTTCAGTAACTGTTTGCTGATTAAACCAATAAATATGGTAGTTTACGCCATACATGCCAAACAAAATGTCAATTTCTCGTTTCAATTGTTGAAAAGTAATCGGTTCTTTGTCCTTAGAACTTTCCAATAGCAGCGCAGCTTTGCTGGATCTGCCGAAACGCGGTGTTAAATCTGATGCTAAAGCAAGATTTACCCATTTTAAAGCAGGGCGTTGCACTTCTTCTGTTGAGCATATGGTTAGTTTAATATCAATTCCTTTTAGATCTACAGATTCACTTATAATGACACGCTTTCTACTAGCTTCGGCAGCGTTATATTTGCCAAAATCTGATTTGATGGCAGTTTTAATCATAGCATAATAATTAGTCATGACTTTAAGAATTTGTTCAGCTTCGGTTTTCTTCGGAACAGGGGCATTTAATTCGTAGTAAATTAAAACTGGATCGGTAGGTATTAATTGAGCTTTCTTTTTCAGCTTTTGCACGCGGTTAATAACTTCGCGGGCTAAACCCTCTTCAAGCAACTCCTCGTTGGGTGTCATATCCATTAGAACCAGCACATCATTGTCACTGTGAGCTTCAAAGTTTGATCCAACTTGTCCGGAAATGCAATATATTATACGCACTTCTTCTAAATCAATACGCTGCTTTTCAATTTCGAAATATCCTTGTGATAAGTATCGTTGAATCTCCTCATCATTCAAGGCTTTTATTGCGGACATAACAGACTTAAAATTACCTTTTAATCTTTGGCCCAAAGTCTAAAAAATAACGTTTTTTTTAATACCAAAAAATAGCACCAAATAAAAATAAATTTACTTTATGATCGGGTTCCGCCCTCAGTGTAATGCCATACTTTTCTTTCTCCGAACTCAAAGTCAGTTTACGCACATTCAACTCGCTTAAAATAAAATCTTCTAAACTTTTAATGGCATCTAAGCATTTTTGATCCTTGTGTATAACAATAATTTCTGAAACCGGATATTTAACAGGTAGGGTGCGGCGATCACGCATGACACGGCCCAACTCGACTACTGCTTGCATAAGACCAACTGATTTTTCAATGTCGCTTCTAATGAAGTTTCGGTCTGAATCAGGCATCATTTGATAGTGGACTGACTCTGCATTCTCGGTGGCATTTTTAGGCTGGAAAAGTACCAAACGCTTAAAAATGTACTCAGCCAAGAAGGGAGTGAAGGGAGCCATCATTTTCGACATAGTAAATAGAACATCATAGAGAGTATCCAAAGATTGTATGCACTCTTGCTTACCCAATTCTCCTTTGATGCGACGACGGTTTAAGCGCACATACCTTAATTAAAGCAAACAAAACGGGTTAAAAATCGAAAAGTTAATACCTAAAGTTTATATTTGCATACCAATTAGTAAGTTGATCGATGAATTTAGTTAATTTTGGAACGACAGTATATAGACGGTAGCCCTTCATTTCAGTGCCGAAAAATTCCAATAAGGATTCTTTAAACGACAAAATCCAAATATCAATTACTGAAGCCGATTCGATATTCTTCAAATGACGTTCCTTGTCATAAGTGTATTGACTTTTATTTTCCAAATCTTCTTTTTCATAACGCACTATATTTTGCAGTAAGAATCGATAAGCATTGTACCAAGGCAAGAACACATCTTTGATAATGTCTCGAACACCTTCTTCTTTAAAGCGCAAGTTTTCGGCGCGCACAACAGGAGAATTTATTAAATACAAACGCAAAGCATCTGCGCCATATTTCTTTACGACTTCCATGGGATCAGGGTAGTTTTTCTTACGTTTTGACATCTTTTGACCATCGGCTGCCAAAACTAAACCGTTGGCAATTAAATTCTTAAAAGGAGCCTTATTGAAGAGCGCAGTAGAGATTACTAGCAAAGTGTAGAACCAACCGCGTGTCTGATCAATACCCTCAGCAATGAAATCAGCTGGAAAATTACTCATAAAATCTTTTTCATTTTCGAAGGGGAAATGTTGTTGGGCGAAAGGCATACTGCCAGATTCAAACCAACAATCGAAAACAGGAGTAATACGACGCAAAGGTGGATTGCCGGGTATGGCAGAGGGAATTTCGATGGCGTCAACAACCTCACGATGCAAGTCAGTAATCCGTTGCCCGGACAGTTGTTCCAACTCTTTAATACTTCCAACACAAACCACTTCATCACCACTGGATGATCTCCAAATCGGTATGGGAGTACCCCAATAACGATTTCGACTTATAGCCCAGTCACGAGCTTCTTTAAGCCAATTACCAAAACGCTTTTCTTTAACGAAATCGGGCACCCAATATGTTTGAGAACTGCTCGATAATAAGTTTTTTGACATGTGTTCTACTCTCACGAACCAAGAAGGAACTGCTTTATAAATTAAAGGGGTATCGGAGCGCCAACAAAATGGATAACTGTGCTTAACTTGGCCCGCAGACACCAAATTACCATTATTTTTCAAATAATTTATTATATGCTTATCAGCATCCTTTACAAAGAGACCTTTAAAGTCTGTTACTTCATCCGTAAAACGACCGACATCATCCAATGGACAAATAACAGCACTAGATTTCGTTATCAAACCCGCCAGTAAGCACACACGGTAATCGTCCTCACCAAAATATGGAGCATTGTGAACAATGCCAGTACCAGAATCTTCTGTAACATAGTCGTCAACTAAAATGCGAAATGCTCGTACCTCTTGGCCACGTTCTTCAAAATAGGGGAATACTGGTTTGTAGTGTGCGCCACCCAAAGTTTTGCCAGCAAACTTTTCGATGATTTGATATTCATTTTCGGTTTTGTATACATAACTCAAACGACTTTCAGCAAGTATATAAAAACGACCAGTTTTTATATCAGTGACCTGAAAAATTGAGCCATAAAATTGCTTTAATGGTGACGTTGATAGCTCGCAATATCAAAAATGTGAATTAAATATGTATGTATGTAAATGTAAGCAATTTTGGTGATTTCAGAATACAGACAACATATAGAATTTTGTTTTCGCTTTATTCGTTTTTTGCTTCTTCTCACCAAAGCGTTATATTTTTTACCTTCACTTCATTTCTTAAACACTAAAAGATGTTTATATTCGTTTCAGATAGATAGATGTAGTGTGTTTCAGATATTTTGGAGTAAAATAAAGCAAAAATAACTTACCTTGACATAAACCATATTAGGGTTTACGCAACAGGCGAAATTCGAAGGCAATGTCCACGGTGTAGTGGTCCACACTAGGAAATATGTATTATCATTCCCAATAGCTTCTAAAGCCACAACCACACAAGGGTCAACAACTTCTTTATAGTTTTGACCCGATTCAAAGTTTGACAAAGCTGTTGTACAGGCGGTAGAATAAGGCATAACCTTAACGCCTTGATAAACAAGACCTTTGTCAAATAGCTGTTTAAACACCCACCAAATGGACTCCATATACCAGGGGTACAAAGTTTTGTAATCGTTTTTGAAATCAATCCATCTGCCCATACGTGTAACAATGTCCTCCCATTCGTTCGCATAGCGCATTACAATTTTGCGACACTCTGCGTTGTAAGCACCAATTCCCATTTTAGCTACGTCTTCAGGTCCGCGTATATTTAGAACTTTGTCAATTTCAAACTCGACTGGCAAGCCATGACAATCCCAGCCAAATCGACGATCTACGTGATAGCCTTGTTGATAGGCATAGCGCGTTACAATGTCTTTTATTGTTCCGGCTAAGATATGACCGTAATGGGGCAGACCCGTGGCAAAAGGAGGTCCATCGTAGAAAGTGTACCTACAAATTTATAAAGAGCGTAATTAAGGTTCCTCTCTTAACTATTTAAATTTGCTGTCCCTCAACTTCTCTTGCATATATGATGCAATTTCGGGATGAAATTGCTTCATAATTTATTATTGTTATTAGTGTTGCGGCCGCAACGTTAAAAAAATACTCACTTTGGTCGCCCCTTTGAAAGCTGCATGCATTTCTCGAAAATTTTATTTTCTTTCCACTCTTTTAAAACACGTTCTTCTTCACCGGGAAATGATATTGTCTCCGGTATACGACACACATCTTCCCTCGTTATCTCATCTGATGAACTGCTTTTTTCTACTGCCATTTTATAAGCAAATTACTAAATTTTAATAAAGAAATGCTGTTATTACAAAATGTTATTAAAAAAAATATTTCCTCAGCTTAATAAAAATAAAACCTCTCTATTAAAGAAAACGAATACCTAGCAAATACACCACCAGAAATCTAACAACGTGCACAAATTCCAACTGCAATCCTTTGCAGAGAAAATTGAAAGGGAATGGAAAATAGGCAAATAGCTGACAAAAAAACTGGCTGCTTCATATACTAATTTTAAAAGCCTAATTTTCTTATATGATATATTCGATTATTCGTAAGCTAGAGTATCTGAAGTAGCGGCTTTTTCAGGCTTGTCAAAATATATTTAAAACTATGTTCACAAAATATTTTTGTTTTCGCAAAGATAATTTGTATTTATATATTTAATAAAAAAAATAAGTAACAGTTCTTGTAGCGAATATATTGTTAAGACAATAGCTTGCTAAATTTCTTATTATAAAATTATTATCAATCTGATTACTTCTGTTATTAATTTATATTAAAGAAATTTGCTGTGCTACACCCTGTTCCATTATCTCTCATAAATGTCAAATATTTGTCATCAATTCTCTTATTAAATCTAGTAAAAATAATTGTGCGAGAATGTTATATATTTTGTTATGAAAATTAAAGAATTTTTAATACTTTAACTTAAACATTAATTGTCAACAATGTTATCTTTAAGTATTGAATATTTTTTAGCATTTTAGTTTACCAGCAAAAAGTGTACGACACAATACATATTCTAGGTGGGGTCAACTTTTAGCCTGTTTTTGACGACGTCTGTCTGTCTGTGCCTTTTATATCTACATACAATCACAGATAAAATATTCTTGTAATGGCTCGACCAATATACCCAAATCAGCAGAAAATTGCTGAAAAATTAATTATACTAAATGATCGCGGCATGGGCATATTGACCAGAGTGTATAATATCAAAAAAGCTTGCGGGGACACCAAGTCAAAGCCCGGATTTCTATCAGAAAAATCTTTGGAATCATCTATTAAATTTATAGTGAAAAAATTTCCTAATATTGATGTTAAAAGCCTTAATGCGATTGTAAATATAAAGGCAGAGATTACCAAATCGTTATCCTTATACTATAATACTTTTGTCGACTTGTTGGATTTTAAAGACAATGTATGCGAACTGCTTACCACAATGGATGCATGCCAAATACATTTGGACATAACATTAAATTTTGAGCTAACGAAAAATTATTTAGATCTTGTGGTAACCTATGTATCTTTAATGGTCCTTTTGTCAAGAGTTGAAGATCGCAAAGCTGTGTTAGGTCTTTATAATGCCGCTTATGAACTGCAAAACAGCCAGTCTGATCCTGGCTTCCCACGCCTTGGCCAGATGATTTTGGATTACGAAGTTCCTCTGAAAAAGTTATCCGAGGAATTTATACCACATCAACGTTTGCTTACAAATGCCTTGCGCTCCCTAACAACTATTTATCCACTACGCAATCTACCGGCTGACAAATGGCGTGAAATGCAAAAGTTAAGTCTAGTTGGTAATCCCTCAATACTTCTCAAAGCTGTGCGCACTGATACCATGTCTTGCGAATATTTATCTTTGGAAGCAATGGATCGTTGGATAATTTTTGGTATTTTGTTGAACCACCAGATGTTGGCTCAGTATCCGGATGTTAATAAAATTTGGATTTCCGCCCTGGAATCCAGTTGGGTCATAGCCTTATTTCGTGATGAGGTTTTGCAAATACATCAATATATACAATCATTTTTTGATGGCATTAAGGGTTATAGCAAACGTATAAATGAGGTAAAAGAGGCATATTCGAGTGCTGTGCAGAAAGCCTCTTTAATGCATCGAGAAAGAAGAAAATTCCTACGAACTGCTTTGAAAGAGTTAGCTTTGATTATGACTGACCAACCTGGTTTGTTGGGCCCTAAAGCAATTTTTATATTTATTGGTCTCTGCTTGGCACGAGATGAAATATTATGGCTTTTGCGACATAATGATAATCCTCCATTGCTAAAAAATAAAGGTGAGTTTTGCCAGAAATGTAGATTGTTATATTATTCTGTCTCGCGTTCTTTCTTTCAATTACATTTCAAGTACAAAAACCGAAAATCGTTTTCTTAATAATATAAAAGAAAAACTGATTTGTTATAAAAACTGATTAATATACGCATATAAAAATAAAGTTTGTCTTAGCTGAAATGCTGTTAATACAAAAATTCAATTCTTATTTGTGTAATTTAATTCCATAGCTGCTTCTAAATATTGAAAAAAAAGTCATGATATCTTCTCTATGTTTTAATTTTGATAGAAGATAGAGTCTCGAGTGACTACAAACAGAGTTATTACGTAAATAATACCCACTTATGTATTATTATTTTATTTTTAGGAAAAAGTAATGAAGATCTCGTTGACCGGCAATTGCCCGAGTTGTTGTTTCATATGGAGGAACTACGTGCCTTAGTACGTAAATACAGCCAGGTAATGCAGCGTTATTATGTGCAATATCTTTCTGGATTTGATTCTACAGATCTGAATATACGCATGCAAAGCCTACAAATGTGTACAGAGGACGAGAGCGTTATTTTCTCTTCTCTGTACAATACAGCTTCCAATTTGACCGTAAAACAAGTTGAAGAAAACGAACTTTTCGACTTTAGAGCATTCCGTTTAGATTGGTTCCGTTTGCAAACGTACATGAGTGTTAGCAAAGCTGTTCTACGCATACAAGAACATGTGGATTTGGCTCGCTTGTTAGATTCGATGGTGTTTCACACACGTGTCGTAGACAATTTGGATGAAATTTTAGTGGAAACATCAGATTTAAGCATTTTCTGTTTCTACAACAAAATGTTTGATGACCAGTTTCATATGTGTCTTGAATTTCCAGCACAAAATCGTTACATTATAGCATTCCCTCTTATTTGCTCACACTTTCAAAATTGTACCCATGAAATGTGTCCAGAAGAAAGGCATCACATACGTGAACGATCTCTTAGTGTGGTTAACATTTTTTTGGAAGAAATGGCCAAAGAGGCAAAGAATATCATAACTACTATATGTGATGAACAGTGTACAATGGCTGATGCCTTATTACCGAAACATTGCGCTAAAATATTGTCAGTACAATCCGCACGCAAGAAAAAAGATAAATCAAAAAAGCAATTCGATGACATCAGAAAACCAGGAGATGAATCATATCGCAAAACTCGTGAGGATTTGACAACAATGGACAAATTACACATGGCTCTAACTGAATTGTGCTTTGCCATCAATTATTGTCCAACAGTTAACGTATGGGAATTTGCATTTGCTCCTCGTGAGTATTTGTGTCAAAATTTAGAACATCGTTTCTCCCGGGATTTAGTTGTTATGGTTATGTTTAATCAAGAGACCATGGAAATTGCTAAACCGTCTGAACTATTAGCTTCTGTAAGGGCTTATATGAACGTTTTGCAAACTGTAGAGAATTATGTTCATATCGACATGACTCGCGTTTTCAATAATTGTTTGTTGCAACAAACTCAGGCTTTGGATTCGCATGGGGAAAAAACTATTGCCGCTTTATACAACACTTGGTATAATTGCTGTAGTTAACAAATATTTATGAACAAGTTAAAATTACACTTTTTCTACCTTCCAGGTACACTGAAGTACTTTTAAGACGTGTATCAGCTGGCAACATCGTGTTAAGTAATATTCAAAAAGCTTTTGTCCCAATTACTCCCGAAGGTTGGGTACCTTTTAACCCACAAGAATTTTCAGATTTAAACGAGTTAAGAGCCTTGACAGAACTGGTGGGTCCTTATGGCATCAAGACTTTGAACGAAACTTTAATGTGGCACATAGCCAATCAAGTACAAGAACTCAAATCGCTGGTGGGCGTTAACAAAGAAGTTTTAATAACGTTGCGCACTAGTTTTGATAAGCCAGAAGTTATGAAAGAACAGTTTAAACGCCTGCAAGACGTAGACCGCGTGCTGCAGAGAATGACTATTATTGGTGTAATATTATGCTTCCGTAATTTAGTGCATGAAGCCTTGGTAGATGTGCTGGAAAAGCGTATACCATTTCTATTAAGTTCAGTAAAAGATTTTCAAGAACACTTGCCGGGGGGCGACCAAATACGTGTGGCCTCTGAAATGGCTGCTTCAGCAGGACTTATGTGTAAAGTTGATCCTACTTTAGCGGCTACATTGAAATCCAAAAAGCCGGAGTTCGATGAAGGCGAACATTTGATAGCTTGCCTATTAATGGTATTTGTAGCAGTGTCCATACCAAAGCTGGCACGCAATGAAAACTCTTTTTATCGTGCCAGCATCGATGGTCATTCTAATAACACTCATTGTATGTCGGTGGCCATTAACAACATCTTTGGTGCTCTGTTTACAATTTGTGGCCAAAATGATATTGAGGATCGTATGAAGGAATTTTTAGCTTTAGCAAGTTCTTCGTTGCTGAGGCTGGGCCAAGAGTCGGATCGTGAAGCGACACGCAATCGTGAATCCATTTATTTGCTTTTGGACGAAATTGTTAAACAGTCACCATTTTTAACAATGGATTTATTGGAATCTTGTTTCCCATATGTTTTGATACGTAATGCTTACCATGCTGTCTACAAGCAAGAGCAATTATTAGGTATATAAGTTCTTTATTTAATTTATTTTGTTACATAACATACAGTTGAAAATTTTTTGGAGATAATAGGTCATAATCACCAAAAAGTATACCTCACGGAAAAGTAAGTACGTACTAAATTATGACGATTTAATTTTTAACTAAATAATTGAGGTATTGAAAACTTTCAAAGTTTTTTTTATAATAAATATTACATACAAAAATATATATATACATATGTATCCATATCTGAAATTGATCAAATATCTTTACTTTATGAATTATATTGACTCATGTGTTGTCAATAAAAAACGAATACACCATGATGGTATTAAAAATATATATCTTTTAAACGTTAAATACATATGTAATAAAATTGAAAAAAATATATACATACATATATTCAATCTTAACTAAATAAAAATAATTTTATTTGGGGCTAATACGCTGCAAGGACAATAACGGCCAATTGACCGACATTATTGATAGAAATATCTATAAAATTCTTATGGATAATACAAAATGATATGAATGAAATGTGTTATGAATTTTATATTTTTCAAATAAATTTAGAAGATACAATTAAAAGTACCTATATGATATATGTACATATGTGTACACCTAGCTTTATCAGTAGCTGAGAGACTGTAAGTGCATTGACTTAAGAATTGTTTGAACAAATTTTTGCATGTTAAGAAAATTGTCTACATTAAGTAATCGGACTGTTAGTTCTACTATATATTGACATTACTTTTACTGTTTCTCGATTGCCTCCAATTCTTTTGTTTTCAGTTTCATTTCAACAAGCTTTAGTTTCATCTCGCTTTTAAAAA
The DNA here is from genome assembly GCA_914767995.1 of Thecocarcelia acutangulata. Taxonomy (NCBI): domain Eukaryota; kingdom Metazoa; phylum Arthropoda; class Insecta; order Diptera; family Tachinidae; genus Thecocarcelia; species Thecocarcelia acutangulata. The sequence continues at coordinate 118,534,063 of OU612096.1, read as the reverse complement.
GTTGTTCTTCCCTTTCGTGCCGCTGTTGCATTATTTCAAGTTTTTGTTTTTCAATTTCTAACATTTTTCGTTGGCAATAAGCTGAATCTTTTAGAACGCTTTTGATTTCATTTATTGTGCCTGAAATCTCATAAAAAACTTTCTCTTGCATGGTACTGTGCTTTTCTAACAGTTCATGTTGTCGTTCACTTTTACGATTACGTTTGTTTTTCTTTCCGTCCGGAGATGGTAACATTTGTACTTGATAGGAATCAACTGATGTTGAAGGCGGATATTCTTCCTCGCCCAACAGGGTCTGATTCATCATGCAATAGTCTTCTGTTTTAATTTCTTCTAAGGTAGCTTGATCTTCAGATTCAAATATTTCTTCTTCCTCCCATACTGTGTAACTCTCTTCTATAGGAGGTTGAAAATCTGCTACCGGTTTTTCGTTATTTAATTTATTCTCAGAGCAAATTAATTTTGCGGCTGCTTTTTCTACAGGAAATAGTATTATGCTTTTATATTTCTCACCGCCAACTCTCTTCTTCTCCTCCGATTCCTTTAGCTGTAGTTTTCTCCTCAGTTTAAATTTAAAATCTTTCCAAACCTGCGTACATAAAACGAATATAGTTTTATTTATCATGCAAATACAACTTTTTTTGTTTTCTGCCGTTTACCCTCAACCATCCATCACAAGCCCTTGTTGGCGGGCCTTGAGCATTCAGTTTTCTGGTAATTTCCTCCCAATCTTGCCTAAAAGTATTAACGTGGGTAGTTCCTCGATGGATGCCTCGAGCTAATCCAGGTTTCTTTTCTAATTCAGAAATTAGTGTCTCAAACTGTTTTCTAGTAGTTATTTTGTTCTTTTTTTCCATCGTTTTGATTTATTCTTTTCATGTAATAGAAGCTAAAAGGACAAAATTAAATTTTGAATCTAATATTTCACTGCCAAAAAACTTAAAAAAAAAAAACAAATAATATTTGTCAACTTAATAAGAGTCGCTTCAACTTGTAATTGATTTTAGACGTCTCAAAGCGACTAAGAAATGCTATCGATAACGACATCTACAATGGCATACACATTTACGCATTGAAATAGCCAGTGTTGGCAACGACTTCGATACGCTATCGATAACGACAACTACAATAGCATATATTGAAATAAACAGTGTGGACGTAAAAACTTAAACAAATTGTATGTATGTATAATACACTTAGCCGTCAGGGAAAAATGCCACCCTTGTAATTAAGATGAACGCAAAAGTTTCTACTTTGTGGCAAAAGTTATAATGAACAGAAATATATACGCTGATGCCCAACATTAATTCGGACAGAAATCAAAATTTTTTGATGCAATTTTTTTTCAACTTCATTCATACTAATCAAGCAAATTGCTTTAATAAAGAAAAATATTCATTCGTGTGTTTTAAGTTGTTATAACTACAAACAAATTCTCTGGCTTTTCTTCGTGTATTAACATGTGGTAATGCAGTTTTAACACAAATCCGCGGCGGCAAAGCAGTTTTCAGTAATAAGTTGTGAACTTTATTTAATACAGGAAATATAGTTTTTATATAGGCACAAAAAATTTCGTTCTTATATAAAGCAGAATAGGAACTTATAAATACATGAGACTCGTGCATGCGTCGAGCGATAGGAATATACAATTTGTTACGGTCTGATGCTAACCGGCGGACCAGTTTACCGGCTAACTCTATTTGTCTCAAGTCGGTTCTAACCCTCTCGTCAGCACCATCAAATTGAATACTATTACACAATTTCGACAAATTTACCCTAGAAAATGGTCTTATCTCGTTTTTTGCATGAGGATGTGTATCCGAGCAATTTTTTTATAAACGTACATTAGTTTAATTTTTATAACGGAAATTTTAAGACAACACTTTTTTGCGTCTCCAATCATTTTGCTGTCAAGTATTAAAAAGGGAATGGGTAATATACCATTTCATAAATTATTAAAACAACTATATAGTTTTTGTTACATCTTATATAACATTTTAATTTTTGTTTCCAAATACTATTTCTATAAAATTAAAAAAGAAAATCTTAAAAGTGATTGCATTACAAAATATGTAGTATACCTACCTATTAATTTTTTATTTATTAGTTCAGTTTTAATACCTATATGTAACCTATTGGTGAATAAAAAGAAATACTTGTGTGAAATAATAACGAAATATGTACATTTATGTTGTTTAATTGAGCTAATAAGACTAATGTGTTGAAATTATATTACAAAAGTGCAAAAAATATATATGTATATACAAATTAGTATGTTTATTTACATATATAGTTAAAGCAAGGTGTGAGGCAAACTCACACCTTGTAGCACTTCATGGCTATCAAAGGGGCATAATTTGTCCCACAATAAATAGATAGATCTTGCTTAGTAGCTATTAAAATGCTGCTCAGTGTGCTTGAAAGGAAATTGAAATATACTTGCAAGTCCTTATGTACATATGTATGTATGCCATATTATTTAATTTTTCGTTTTCCTGTCAAGGGCCTCCAATTCTTTTGTTTTTATCTTCATTTCCAAAATCTTAAGTTTCATTTCGCTTTTAAACAATTGTTCTTCTCTTTCATGCTGTCTTTGGATTATTTGAAGTTTCTTTTCTTGCACTTGCAACATTTTTCGTTGGCACAAATTTGAATCTCTAAAAATATTTTCCAGCTCTTTCACTGAATTGGAAATTTCGTTAAAAACTTTTTCTTGCATGATATTGTGTTTTTCTAATAATTTCTGTCGCTCATCACATTTGCGTTTCTTTTTCCTTTTGTTTCTGTCTGGAGACGCCAACATTTGAACTTGAAAGGAATTTGTTGAAGTTGAAGGCAAATACTCTTCATCGCCCAAAAGCGTTTGATTCAACATGCAATAGTCTTCTGTTTTTATTTCTTCAACGATAGCCTGGTTTTCAGATTGCAATCCTTCTGCTTCCTCCCACATGGTTTCATCAATTGATTCCGATTTTATTTCGTCAACGCAAGGCTGAAATTCTAAAAACGAACTGTCGTCAGTAAATTGAGGTTCAGAAGAAATCAAGTTTGCAGCAGCTATTTCCAATGGAAAAAGTATTATATTTTTGGCCTTCCCTTCAAAAGTAGCATTCTTCTCTGCTTCCTTCAGCAACAATTTTTTTCTTAGTTTAAATTTAAAATCTCTCCAAACCTGAAAAAACGCTATTTACTGTGCGAAGTATGTATGTATGTACATGAACATGTTTATATGCTTACCCTTAGCCACCCATCACAATTCCTAATTGGCGGACCATGAGCATTTAGTTTTCTTGTAATTTCCTCCCAGTCTTGCCTGAAAGTATTAATAAGAATTGCTCCCCGGTGGACGCCGCGAGCTAGACTGGGTTTTTTTTCTAACTCGGATATTAATATCTCAAATTGTTTTCCAGTGGTAATTTTGTTTCTTTTTTCCATATTCCTTATAAAACCTATCCTTTACAATTGCCACCTTCTTTTGCTTCTTCCTTTTCCACGAAAATATCATTTCAACTTATAATCGATTTTTGGACGTCGAAGAACGACTATGAAAAGCAATCGATAGCGACTAATACAATGCCATTATTTGACATAGCTATAGCCAGTGTTGATAACGAAACGACTCTTGTACACCGTTTATACGGTGACCTTTCAGTCAGGGAGAAAAGTCGTTACTGTTCATATATTATGGATTGGATGTAGAGAATTTTTAATTGCAGTTTTACTACGTTTGCTTTATAGTGTAGTAAATAACATTTTGGTTCTGATTTTCATAGTACTTGTTGCCTTAAGTAAGCAAACCAAAGGGTTTGCAGTTCCTTTGTTTATGTTATGACTACATTGTTGGTGTTACATAAATTTAAATATAAGGTATAAATATATGTATGTTTCTCTGCGAAAAATAATTACGTTTTAATAGTTTTGATTTTAAATCTACATATTCATAAAATAAATTTAGTTACTACATATATTATTAAAAGGTTCACTTGTTGAAGGAAATTATATGAAATATATGTATTTTTTACTAATGACGATAAATTGGTTCTTCTTATGGACCGAATCATGGTTTTTAAAATCTTGACAATCCTAGCGTTTCGGCACAGGGCTTTGAAAAATATCCAATAATAGCTCACATGTTAAATGCAACTTTGAATATACTTTTGTATTAACCACCCTGTTTTCATCTCCTTCTGTGTGGAGTATTCATAATAAACCGATTGCGCGAAAGAAATGTCAAAAGTTTGTTTATGTGCTTTTGTATTAAAAGATATTATAAGTTATAAAAGTGTAGAATTATTAAAATGTGTAAGAAATATAAACTTTTAACTATTTAAAGCTGGATTCAATAATCTTAATAAATTGATGTGAAAGCAAACGATATTAAACTGCGTTAAGAGAAAAGTATACATTTTCTAGGTGGGGCCGACGCATAATAAAATTCTATTGTGCATAGGATTCATTCATACATATTTAATTGCATATTTACATATATAAAATAAATTTCGTCATGGCTAGACCAATCTATCCAAATCAGCAAAAGATAGCTGAAAAGTTGATTATTCTCAACGATCGCGGCTTAGGAATTTTAACTAGAGTCTACAATATTAAAAAGGCTTGCGGTGACACAAAATCAAAACCGGGATTTCTTTCAGAAAAGTCTTTGGAGTCTACCATTAAATTTATAGTAAAGCGTTTTCCGAACATAGATGTAAAAGGTTTAAACGCTATTGTCAACATAAAAGCAGAGATAACGAAATCTTTATCATTGTATTATCATACTTTTGTTGATTTGTTGGATTTTAAGGACAACGTTTGTGAATTACTCACCACCATGGATGCTTGCCAAATACATTTAGATATAACGCTTAATTTTGAATTGACAAAAAATTATCTTGATTTGGTTGTAACATATGTATCCTTGATAATACTTCTGTCAAGAGTCGAAGATCGCAAAGCTGTATTAGGTCTTTATAATGCCGCTTATGAACTGCAGAACAGCCAGTCTGATCCTGGCTTTCCACGCCTTGGCCAAATGATTTTGGATTACGAAGTTCCTTTGAAAAAGTTATCCGAGGAATTTATACCACATCAACGTTTGCTTACAAATGCGTTGCGCTCCCTAACAACTATTTATCCACTACGCAATCTACCGGCTGACAAATGGCGTGAAATGCAAAAGTTAAGTCTAGTTGGTAATCCCTCAATACTTCTCAAAGCTGTGCGCACTGATACCATGTCTTGCGAATATTTATCTTTGGAAGCAATGGATCGTTGGATAATTTTTGGTATTCTGTTGAATCACCAGATGTTGGCTCAGTATCCGGATGTTAATAAAATTTGGATTTCCGCCCTGGAATCCAGTTGGGTCATAGCCCTATTTCGTGATGAGGTTTTGCAAATACATCAATATATACAATCATTTTTTGATGGCATTAAGGGTTATAGCAAACGTATAAATGAGGTAAAAGAGGCATATTCGAGTGCTGTACAGAAAGCATCTTTAATGCATCGAGAACGAAGGAAATTTTTACGAACTGCTTTGAAAGAGTTAGCTTTGATTATGACTGACCAACCTGGTTTGTTGGGTCCCAAGGCTATTTTCATATTCATTGGTCTTTGCTTGGCAAGAGACGAAATTCTGTGGCTGCTAAGACACAATGACAATCCTCCAGTTTTAAAAAATAAAGGTAAGTTATAAGAATTAATTATTGTTAGTTACTTGCTGAAACAGTATCTAGAATATAGTTATAAAAATATCCAGCTATTGAGTAAAAAGAGCGTAACTTGTAGTCACGGCAAGTTGTCCTTTCGTTGGATAATATAGTACTCAAAACTGAAATGGCAAACAGTGACATGCATAGTTCGTATTATTAATGTTTAGTGCTAACTTTTGGAAAATTCAAAATTATACCGTTTGGTTCGTTATCATCAGATCTCTCGTATATGAAAAACACAAAAATGCCAAGAAATTTTTGACATATTACAATATCTTACAATCAGAAAGTTTGTACGAAAAATGCTTAATTTGTTTAGTTTTTTCCTCACACACAAGTTTTTGTGCATTTTTACTTATTTTACTTTTCTTATGTCATAAATTTTTTAAGAAAAATTTATGTAAAAACCAGTGAAACTTATTGTTCGAAAAATCGAACACTGGGACGAAATAAGTTTAGAAGTTTCAATTGAATCCATTTAATCAGACTGTATTTTCCGTCAATACCTCTGTGTGTGAAATGGTTGGACATTATTGTTTTTTTTCTGTTTAGAGTCCTTAATTTTAAGAAAATACTACTGTTATTTATTTTCGTCTTAAAATGTATTCAGGTTATATAAGAAAGAATAAGAAAAGCACTACCAGAGTAGGGAGAGCTTTAGTACTTAATCTGATACGCAAACAAGTAGCCCCCACGTAACAAGTATTCATTTTGTTTTAGGCAAAAGTAACGAAGATCTTGTTGATCGTCAACTGCCAGAGTTATTATTTCATATGGAAGAACTAAGAGCCCTGGTAAGGAAATACAGTCAAGTAATGCAACGTTATTATGTGCAATATCTCTCCGGATTTGACTCTGTTGATTTGAACATACGTATGCAAAGTCTACAAATGTGTCCCGAAGATGAAAGTGTTATATTTTCTTCCCTCTATAACACAGCTTATGGGTTGACTGTAAAACAAGTTGAAGACAATGAGCTATTTGATTTTAGGGCATTCCGTTTGGACTGGTTTCGTTTGCAGACATACATGAGCGTAAGCAAAGCTGTTTTACGCATTCAAGAACACATTGATTTGGCACGTCTGTTAGACTCAATGGTGTTTCACACACGTGTCGTAGACAATTTGGATGAAATTTTGGTAGAAACATCTGATTTGAGCATATTTTGTTTCTACAGTAAAATGTTTGATGATCAATTTCACATGTGTCTCGAATTTCCAGCTCAAAATCGTTACATTATAGCTTTTCCTCTTATTTGCTCGCACTTTCAAAATTGTACTCATGAAATGTGTCCAGAAGAAAGGCATCACATACGTGAGCGATCTCTTAGTGTGGTTAATATTTTCTTAGAGGAAATGGCCAAGGAAGCAAAAAATATAATAAACACCATTTGTGATGAACAGTGTACGATGACAGATGCTCTATTACCAAAACATTGTGCCAAAATACTATCAGTGCAATCAGCCCGCAAGAAAAAAGATAAATCAAAGAAACAGTTTGATGATATTAGAAAACCAGGAGATGAGTCATATCGCAAGACCCGAGAAGATCTTACCACCATGGATAAGTTACACATGGCTTTAACTGAGCTTTGTTTTGCCATCAACTATTGCCCCACCGTTAATGTTTGGGAATTTGCTTTTGCTCCGCGGGAGTATTTATGTCAAAATTTGGAGCATCGTTTTTCTCGCGATTTAGTGGGTATGGTCATGTTTAATCAAGACACAATGGAAATTGCTAAACCTTCCGAACTATTAGCTTCTGTAAGGGCTTATATGAACGTTTTGCAAACTGTGGAAAATTATGTTCATATTGATATGACGCGAGTTTTCAACAATTGTCTACTGCAGCAAACCCAGGCTTTGGATTCACATGGAGAGAAAACAATAGCTGCATTGTACAACACTTGGTATGTTTGAAATTATTTTGATAATGATATGAAATTATTTTGATTTGATATTTCTATTTTATTATTATTTATTTTTTTTCTATTTCAAGGTACACTGAGGTTTTATTACGTCGTGTCTCAGCTGGCAATATTGTTTTCAGCAACAACCAAAAAGCATTTGTACCAATTTCACCCGAAGGTTGGGTACCTTTTAACCCACAAGAATTTTCAGATTTAAACGAACTAAGAGCCTTGACAGAACTTGTGGGTCCTTATGGCATCAAGACTTTGAACGAAACTTTAATGTGGCACATAGCCAATCAAGTACAAGAACTCAAATCGCTGGTGGGCGTTAACAAAGAAGTTTTAATAACGTTGCGCACTAGTTTTGATAAGCCAGAAGTTATGAAAGAACAGTTTAAACGCCTGCAAGACGTAGACCGCGTGCTGCAGAGAATGACTATTATTGGTGTAATATTATGCTTCCGTAATTTAGTGCATGAAGCCTTGGTAGATGTGCTGGAAAAGCGTATACCATTTCTATTAAGTTCAGTAAAAGATTTTCAAGAACACTTGCCGGGGGGCGACCAAATACGTGTGGCCTCTGAAATGGCTGCTTCAGCAGGACTTATGTGTAAAGTTGATCCTACTTTAGCGGCTACATTGAAATCCAAAAAGCCGGAGTTCGATGAAGGCGAGCATTTGATAGCTTGCCTATTAATGGTATTTGTAGCAGTGTCCATACCAAAACTGGCGCGCAATGAAAACTCTTTTTATCGTGCCAGCATCGATGGTCATTCTAATAACACTCATTGTATGTCGGTGGCCATTAACAACATCTTTGGTGCTCTGTTTACAATTTGTGGCCAAAATGATATTGAGGATCGTATGAAGGAATTTTTAGCTTTAGCAAGTTCTTCGTTGCTGAGGCTGGGCCAAGAGTCGGATCGTGAAGCGACACGCAATCGTGAATCCATTTATTTGCTTTTGGACGAAATTGTTAAACAATCACCATTTTTAACCATGGATTTATTGGAGTCTTGTTTTCCATATGTTTTGATACGCAATGCTTACCATGCTGTCTATAAGCAGGAACAAATCTTGGGGCTTTAAATTTAATATATAGTTTAAAATAACACTTAAAAACATACACACTTCAGTATAAGTGTAACCCTTCTCTCTGCTTTTATTCGGCAGACTTGTAGACACTTTAATTTTATCCGTCTAATTAGTAATTCCAAAACAAATGCACAAAGAAAATGCATCAAGAAAATCAATTCATTACGAATAACAAATAAAAAAAGTCAATATACTCATTACGAACTTAGAACTAACTATCTTCCCTTTTAGAAGTCGAATTAAGAAAACATCTTAAGCTATTTATTATTAACACTAAGTTTTAATTATTTTTATTTTTGCAGCTGAAAATCTTTATTTGTTTTTTATAAAAGTGTAATAGTGTTTATTTTTTTTCAAATTTCGCTAAGAATTTGTTAGCATCTTCTTCCTGTTAGCAAAATATTGAAAATAAAACAGTGTTAAAACTAATAAAGATTTTTAGCTGCAAAAATAAGAAATAATAAGCATAAATAAAATCAAATAATACATATGTGTAACTAAGTATGCATTTTATATTATTTGCATGCACTCATATAAGCAAAAAGAGCATTTTAACATTAAGTATTAATATAAAGTGATTTTTATGCACTCATAGCAAGAAAAAATATTTTATAAATTTGGAATAAATAAATTTCGTAATCTGTTTTTACTTAAATTTTTCTAACAATTGAGTTTTATTCACTATATAAGCTGCTAACATTGATATTTAGATTGTTGGGATATAAAGTTGAATGTTGAAAGTCTACTGTTATGAAATGTCGACATATAGACTGGGAAACATAGAAACAAGCTGTTTATAATTTCTTAAATTGTCTACATATTAAAAAAAAATTACGCTATATTATTAATAATTTTGGATGAAAGAAACACATAGATATGCGCTAGAGGGTTACTACCATAATTTTACAGAATTTTTGATATATGTGTATAGACCAGTGGTGGCCAAACTTTCAATGTTCTATAGGTGGGTGGCCATAAAAAAAATGTAAAAAGAGAAAGTTTTAAACCTTATGGGCTATGACTAGTACGTTTTTGCTTATAACTTTAGATAGATTTTTCGGTTACTTTCGAAATTTTACAGAATCTAAGTTAACAGATGATTTCAAAAATTATACTCTCAGTATGTCGACTCGGTGAGAATCGTACAGAGAATTCAGCTGCTGTGACACCCTCACATGTACTCTAGAAATCTTCGTACTAATCGCGAAGGTATGCAATCAGTTAATGTTTTGTTTACATTTCAACAAACATCATCAAACTAGTTGCTCTTTAAACTTTTTCTGCTATTAAAACGTGTATAATTGTAAATCTATCAGCTCAGTTATGAATATTCTCAAGGAATTTATTCCTCTCGGAATTTATTTTCCACATAAAGTACTTTTTTCAATTCAAATTAAGAGGAAATTCACAATTTTTGTTAACTTGATCGTAGAAATTTACAGATTGAACTCCCTTTAGTGTTTTCAGTGAATGGAGAGAAGGAATAAAATAAAAAACATCATAGTTCATTTGTGTTCATAATTGGAGGAAGGAGAAAAGTGAAAAACTTCCGCGGAATTTTCATTTGTAATTGGGATGTATGTCTTTGGACACCACTATACAAAACACAAAAAAAAAATTTTTGGAAAATATTAAATACTAACGGCCGCATTCATAAAAAATATTGTATGTTTATTAAACACTAATTAATTGAAAAATTTTCTTCGATTCAGCATCTGCTTGCGTAACCATTTATATTTCATTATATAAATTAATACAAATTTTTATTTGTGGTCTATTAAAATGTATATACTTTTTTATATAAGCTCTCTAAACATCATGTAGATAGACTCATGAACTAAAACGTGTATAATGTAACATTATCTTTCTCATTGAATGATATCAAAAAAATAAAAGAAATCAAGAAATAAAACATACACATTTCTGAAATTAATGACTGTTTTACGATCTCGAAAGTTCAAGTTAGCTGGCATTTTAAAATGCAAGACTGATTTGGCAACCATTTTTAAAATTAAATGTTTGCAATTTTATTCCCAAAAAAATATGTGTTTACTAAACGCTTATTTGACAAACTTTGTATAGAAATTTGTCAAATAATTCTTTAATAAGCATAATGTTTATTTTATTTATTTCATTTAAACCATAATATAAAGACTTCATGGCCAAAATTAAAAAAAAAAAAAAGAAATCTAAAATGTTGAACACCGGAGTAAGTTTTGATATTATGGGTGCAGACAGACTTTATCGTTCGATATCATGAAACAGGCCTTAAAATTTTTTATAAAATGTAATAAATAAATAAAAAAATTCTTGGATGATTTGAGGATCTTAGTTAAATGAAGGTAAACTTGACTCAGAATTTTAATTAACATCTAGTGACTTTAAAATTGTTAACTTTATGAATTCTTAACAAATATTGCTTTTAGAAGTTTATCACGACTCTTAGGTTTTATTAAAATAGGACTGATAAACAATGCCCAAAGATGAGGTGGCAAATAGGGCAAAATAACTCCACCAAGTAGCGAAACCCAGGAAACCTTTGTAAACTTCCGTGCTGAACACCTAAAAAGAAATAATTCCTTATAATGTAACTATTGTATAATTAACTAAAGCTTACATTTTTCAAGCCTATTATAGAATTTTGTAAATTTTGCGCAGATTCTAAAATATTAAAGTCATTTTCTGTCTCTTCAGCCAAAAATTCCACACCACTGCCTTCTTGAAAATCATTTGCAGAGTTGTCTAAAGTTGGCTTTAACTCGGCGGAACATTCCTGTGTTTCTGTAAAGACACCCGTCCAACTAAAACCACCTAAACTTTTATACATTAAAGTAAGATACAGGCATAATATTAACGGAGCCACAAATTGCAAAGTAACCACACAAAGATAATAAAATATAGAAGATACCTACAAAAGATTTAAAGAAAGTTTTAATTAAAAATATTGCAATTAAATATGATTGCAGATTACAAACTTTTTTTTGATATTCAAAATTTGTTATACGCCCAGCTTCTGTACGTAAATCCATAATTTTATCATACGCCAAATTCAGATATGATTGTAAATAGATGGGTATTAAAGCAAACCTCAATATTACCACAAAAACAACCAAAAGCAAACGCAAGGTTTCAAAAATATTGGGCGTAAGTCTGCAAACAAATTTATTAAGTAAACGCAATCGATTGTGTTTATGGCATAATACTTACAAAGGTTGGTCCATTCCTTGGAATATACGCACCGTTAAGTAATCTCTGCTGATGGGTCTAATCCATAAAACTACCAATATAAAGGGCAAAACGAAGCTGATATTTAACAAAATTTGCAAAAGTTTATTTTCTCGGCAGTATCTCAAAGAATCCCAGTGCATTTTAGCCATACGTAGACCAGGAAATGTGAATAGTGAACCTAAAACTCCACAACCCAGCGCCATAAAGAATTTGACGACAATTTTTGAAGCAGGACCACTGTCAAATAAAAATGTACAAATAAGCTCTAAAGTTCCAGTTTGAAATAATAAAAAAAAAGAAGAGCACTTATTTACTCGTAATTATTTGTATAGGCGCAAAGTAAATTTTCAAAGTATAGGAAAATGGGCGTGGTGCCGGAGAGCATAAGACCAAGATGGTATTAACAGTACATGTATAATGACCTATGCCTTCACATAAGAAGTTGCAGCGTGGTTAACAACAATATACCTCTAGAAAAACTATAAACAAATACAAAATAAAAATGGCCAGAATTTTTCGAGCTTGAGGTCAAATCTTTATTTAAAATTTATCAATATTTCGCTACCCCACTGGGTAGCATCATCAGGGATTTAGATATTGTTTTTCTCCCAAAATAACTCTATAAACACTAAATAGAGATCCTTTTAAATTGGATGTTATTACTGTGTAAAGTAAAATTTTTCTGCATCCCATTAAATTCTTCACTTAGGTGGAGGAGAATTTAGTAGTTTGGGGCGGTGCAAAGAATGTGGCTCTATTTTCCTTTGTTCCATAAAACTCAAGACTTTGCAAAGTGAACTTTGCGTGTGTGAAAGCGGTGTAAGACTCCACTATTGTAATCATCAGTTTGCGATGTATTCACATTGTATTTCGTGCAGTGGTATGATTTTTTTTCTACAGATATACATCTCATCGTCCTGACTAAAAGTTTTCCTGGTCCTCTAAGCTCATCTCTGTAGTTATATATTATGTTTGTGTACTATGGACCGACTTTCTTGTACCTTCTCCTTAAGTTTTTCTTATTGAATTGCGTTCTCCGAACAATTTAATTCGCAATTTCCTTGTCATTTGACATCATTTTTTGAAAAAAAATTCACTAAATATTGATTGATACTAGTAACTTTTTGACAGAAAACGAATCTAAAATCTAGAAAATATTGCAGCCTAATAGTTAAGGCCGATTACACGTTTGAATATCAAATTTAAATATTTTTTGTTTCTTGTTTAATACTTGGCTGCAAATAACGAACTAGAGTATAATTTTGCAAGATTTTACACAGACATTCGTTAGACTTTCTGTTGCATATTTTTAAAACAAATGTTTTTAATTGCCGATTAATCATTTAAGAAATTTTATCAAAATATAATCTTGATTTTTTAGATTGTTAAAGGCAAAATATGTTAAATACCTACGTGGATAGACACGCATTTTATTTCGGCTAAGACAGCAAATAATTTATATTAATTACAGCTGATCCTACTAATATTTTTTTGTTACAAATATTTTCATTTAATGCGTAGTTATTAAACCTACGCTTTGAAAATTGGTTATATTTTACCACTCTTCAATAAAAATTAACAAACATGTACAAATTGAGCTGGACGAAATCATGTTCCACTTAGCAAAAGCCTTATTGTGGAACGAATTTTACAATTTAATTTTTATTTTACTTACGATGATTGCAGTCCCTGTTCGTTTAGGAATTTGGAAGCACTTGAATTAAAACTAGCATAAGCATCCTCCAAACCTGTTTCCAATATACTCTCGTCTATAATTAAAACAATCATGGCAATGAGTAAATAAACCAGACAGGCAACAATAACCATGGAACGTTCACCAATCGATTCTTCGCTTTGAAAATATAAAACAGTTAAAGAAGACAACAGTTTTCTGGAATTTAGAAAAACAAGTTAGCAGTTAAAAGGAAGAAAATTCTTTATACTTACATAGCAAAAAATATCACTAACATACACCATACCATACTTAAATTGACTTCGTTTTTAAGAGGAATAAAATAATGATAAACCTTTAAAGAGTTTCAAATCACCAATAATATTAATTTATGTCTTTACATTTGATAAACGAGAAGATTGCGTACTTCTGAAAAAATGTAAACAATGGCAGCATAAACACTAAAGTCCACCAACCACTGATATTCAGTGAAATATCTCAAGTATATAACATCTTTAGCAATTACCGGCGTGGTTGCCAATTCTATTTCTATGTTGCGTGGTATATGAAACTGACCCTCTTTAGGGTTAACCGTGCCATTCTGTTGATGTTTCCCATTCTTATGACCACCTTTTTGGTGCTTTTCTTTTGGCACTCCTCCCTTTGTTCTTAATTCATCATCGGTGGGATGTAAATAGCGATATAAACCGGTTGAGCACAGAATCCATTTGGCAAAGGAAAAATGTGGATTCAACTTTTGTATAACACTGACCATAATCAATGTTATCACCAGTTGAGCTCCCAACACTGCCTAGAAATTTAAAACAATTTTTAATAACTAGCCAACATAATTCTCCAAATTTGTATTTTATTTTAAGAACCTCAAAAATTAGTAGGTCATAATCTATTTTTGGTTCATAATTTATGAAGTCTGCTCATTTTTCCAAAACCTTTCATCTTAATTGCTTTTGGTCTTACCATTTTGCTTTAGTTGTTTATGTTTTTGCTAAATGCTTTTGATTGTGTGCTTGATTATTTAATTAAAATATGCCTGGTTTTATTTAATAAATACACATATTTCTTAATTAATAGCGGAAATCGTCTTTAACTGAAAAACCTGCAGAAATTCTTTCCTCTTGAGAAGTCTTGGATCAGCTGGCATATTTTGTTACTAAATTTAGTTTGACAATCGGTCTTTTTTTTAATGTGGCAATTGTGTTGTGGTTTACGGGTAATAAAATGGCCGGTTGATTTTAAAGTTCTTTTTGTTCCCCGGATATACTGAATTGCTATTTCCGTTAAATTTAAAAAAATCAAGTCTGGCCACATAATTTTAAGTTATAAATTTAAGATGTTAAATAAATACATGTTGATTTTTTTGGTGTTGTATTTATTGTAATTCTGATTGAGACATTGTTTGAAAACATGTAAAAATCTACAAATTTTGATATTTTGGAAAGCAAAATTTTTCAATAAGAAATATCGTTACAGATAATAAACATTCTCATGTTTCCTTTAATGTCCACTCGCCTGTGTGGTACATAAGAAGAGTTTGTAAAATTATGTAAAAAAATGTATTATCTCATATAAATATGCTTTTTCGAAACCTGCTAGGCCTGACAAAGGGAACGACTACAGGACCCAAGTGAGCTGGACAACCTATATTATTCCGGGTATCCAGCGGCCTACCTACCTAAGGCCTGACATCACCGCTTGACGAGGGAGAGAGTGCTTTTCTATATTTGTCAAACATAAAAAGCCAGGCATGGAATAGTGAAGTTCGTATTCATGATGGAGCGTGAACTATTTAACGCTTTGGTAATTGAAAAACTCCAAAATTATAAAATTTTTCCAAAATCTTTTCTTTTAAATTTTTTTAACAGAAAATTTCACTTTTTGTTCGCCACAAGTCAGGCAAATTTTCATACACTTCACTAAATTCCGTTAAAAACATGCGCTCTAGAAAAGGGCTCTTTACTATTTGCTCATGGAAATTCGAATGAACTATACACTGTGTTTGACAGAATTGCTATTACACAAGTTTGTCAAATATTTTTGAATCCCATCATGACAAACACGAATTTTACCTAATAAACGAGTTTGACGGTATGTCAAATAGCCATTTAAAAGAATGTTATATCTTTTATACAAAATAGGGGTTAAAAAATAAAAATTCTAAATTTAGTGCGTTTTTGCTGAAATAAAGGGTTTATCCTTCATTTTGATGCGCTTCGAAATTTCAAAGTTGACAGCGCTGGTGTTTGTGCTTGCACAAAGAGAAGTGGAAAAAATCAATTCGAATTTAAACACTTCAAAAGAGTGAAAAAGGTACATATATTAAAACAGTTTTGCTTAAAAATATATACGCATATTATATCTTAATTTCGACTCTTTTTTTCTTCTGAATATCAGTTTTGCTTAAAAATATATACGCATATTATATCTTAATTTCGACCCTTTTTTCTGCTGAATATCATTTAATTATTCGAGCTTAAGGTTTCTTCGTATTTAACAGTTTTTGGGTTTATTATTATTATTTGGCAATATTTCGCTCTCGTTCGGCCTGAAGAAGCTATGCAAAGAAGAGCGACTGCTAAATCCGAAGAGACCTTAAGTTCAAGTAGTTAAATAATATTAAAAATATATATGTATGTATGTACATACATATGTATTTATAAGTGCTAAGATGCGTTACAATAGTTATGTAAAAAAGACGCTTTTGCAAGTGGTGCTCTTGAGCGTTTTAAAAGACTTCTCACGTACATATATTACACAAACAAAATGTTATATGCATGTAGTACAATAACTCGTAATGATGCCACCTGCTAATTGCACAATTTGTTATGACTTCAGCGATGTTGTTTTGCATTTCCTTGAAGATAATTGCAATCATAGTAAGTTTTCATAAAACCGTTAAGGTTGATTGAACATTTTTATAGTGGAACACAAACCTATTAAATAAATATATACATATATGTACATACTAACATACATTTGTACGTGCAAACACACTTACATACACACACTCATTTAAGAAGCTACAAATGCTCTTCTTTTGAAAACATTTCAAAATGGTAAAAGCCAGAAGAAATATAAAAATGACAGAAAGCGGAAGTTGACACTGAAAAAAAAATATATTTAAAACACGAGTCTATGACCGAAAGTGATATAAACACAAAAATAATATATGCTATAAATAATTTTTTGTTATGAATGAATCACAGGTGTTTGGGGAAAATGTATTCAATTTATCTTTTTGTAGCAACGAGAGAGAAAATTATGAAAACAAATTATTAAAAATAAATATATGCACATAGAACCAACCTACAAATGTATTTGTTATTGTTAATATTTATAAGACGCTGCCAAAATATCTTTAGTAGCCTATGATAAAGCAATCACGCTTAAAAAGAAGATTGCTCGGTTTTTTGTGTTTAAAAAATACTACAGTTTTCTTCAAAATTCTAATTCTAATAATTTATATGTATGAACATTTTTTGTTGGGCTTTCAAACCTTCTGATAGGGGGTCACGAAATGTTGATATGCAGTCGGCTGGAAAGCTCCATCTAGATTTTCATATTTCGAAAACATTTAGTATACTTCTTTACATAAATGGCAAGGAAATACAAAACGTAAATGATTTAAAGGATTTTCTATAGAAAGTGAAGACAATATTGATGATTAGTTTTCGCTCTCTTTTGGGAAAAGCAAGGAAAAAAAGAGGAATCCAAGCGCAAGAAAATCACTGTAACTGATAGGTAAGGTAATAAATTCGTTTGTGTTACTACTTAATTTTTTAAAGTAAAATAGAAATGGTTGAACAGTGTGAACAAACATCAAAAATGATGGAGCCAAGTGAAAAGTCAAAGCAATAAAATACTTTTAAAAGATATGTGTTTATAAAACGCAGAAAAACTAAGAATAATTTTAAAAATAGAATTCACACACAAAGATATGTTTGATACTTTACATATCGCTTAAATTAGCAAATAATTTATTATGTATATTAAAAAAAATTAGTAAACTTAAAAATAAAATTGCGTTATTGTGAAAAAATGTGTGTATTCAACAATGTAATCTAGTAGGTGTTGTGTTTACATTTAAGTAAAGTGTAGAAAAATACAAAAAAAAAATTATTTTATACATATGTAAGTATATGTATGCATACAAATTTATTGGTTTGCCCAATTAGTATTTTTACGTGTCACTCACTTGTACATAATTTCTTTTCAATAAGTATTCGAAAAATGAGTGGTTTGATGAGTTGAATATTCGTTATATTACTTTTCAAAATATGTTTACGAGAGCATATATTTAATCAAACACAAATTAACACTCGTATATATGTACATATCACCCCTTTATTGCAACCAGATCTCAACTCAAAAAATTATGGCTTCGAGCTACAAATGCAGAATGCAAGGTGCATTAACGTCTACATGGTGGCAAATAAATTTTAAAAACAAATTAATTTATTAGCAAAAAATATTCTCTATTTATCAAAAACAAAAGGCAGGAGAAAAATTTATTGACAGTGTCACCAAAAAGACACCATAAATGTTGACAAAATTGTTGACATGGAAACACTTAATCCCAAGGCGAATTCATAACAGGTGAAATTGACAGCGCAGTTCATTTCAATATACACATGCGAGTTGAACTCGCTAAGCTTAAGCGATATTTGGCGATCTTAAATCGCAAAACCATACTTCATACATTATATGCTTGCCAAAGCAATTATTTGGCGTTTTCAAATCGAAAACGCTAAATTTAAGCGTTTTGCGTTTCTCAGAATATACCTGATTAATTTTATTTTTGATGTTATAACTGATTTTATTCTGGTAAATTTTAATAAAGTTTTTCTTCCATTTTCGAACGGAATTACACGTAATAATGTAGTGGGGAACGGCCTTTAATATGGTAAAAACAGTTTCCAGCGTCAGTGGTAATTTTTACGAAATCCAAGCAACAAGTTTAAATTTGATTGAGGACGTGTGCGAAACGGTAGCAAAGTACTATTGTGAAAAGTAATTTGTCTGTGGTAAAGAAATTTCACGTTTTCGCTGTGTGAAACAATATTATATTTGACAACAAAACAAAAAATGTTAACAAAACTAATAAAAAATAAATAAAAATGAATAAATTAAGAAATAGTTATAATAGAGCAATTTTTCAATTTAGTATTACTTGATTTGTATACCTTTAATTATAAAATTTTCACCAATAAAAATTATAAATAGCTTGTTTTTTATGTTTCCCAGCTATCTATATGTCGACATTTCATAGGAACTACCCTAATCATCAGTATATTCTCAAACATTCAACTTTATATCCCAACAATATAAATAAATTGTTGAGAATTTAAAAGAAAAATGCTCTAATAATACCTGTCAAAACACAAAAAACAAGCTTTTCCATTTATACACATCTCTATCATTTCTTTACACCTTTCAACAATTTATTTATATTGTTGGGATATAAAGTTGAATGTTTGAGAATATCTTTCAAAAATTTCCAAAGTCTACTGATGATTAGGGTAGTTCCTATGAAATGTCGACATATAGATAGCTGGGAAACATAGAAAACAAGCTATTTATAATTTTTATTGGTATAAATGGTAGAAGCTAAAAATAGCGAATAAAAAATTTAATTGTATAAAATTTTTAATTATAATTTATTCCAATCGAATTCAAATATTTCTATCCTATTGAGTTTGTTGGTGGCAAGGGAACGGAGAATAGCTCTCTTACACTCTTTATTTTTCCTTGCACCTCCAAACTGAAGACTTTGCAAAGTAATTTTTCCGTATGTGAAAGCCGTGTTGCTTTTGATTTTACACACATTAATTATCTGTTTTTTTTCTTTGTT
Source organism: Thecocarcelia acutangulata (assembly GCA_914767995.1). Lineage (NCBI taxonomy): Eukaryota > Metazoa > Arthropoda > Insecta > Diptera > Tachinidae > Thecocarcelia > Thecocarcelia acutangulata. Next base: position 118,514,576 of record OU612096.1, on the reverse strand, counting down.
TACATTTTTTTTTTTTGAGAACTAGTTCAGATAAACCAGCGATAATTTATTATCAAATTTGGAGATGATAGTAGTTTTTGCATTGTTCGCAACAACATTCAAAATGAACCAAGTTCGTTCGCTCATCAAATTTTGTATATGGCGAATTATGTTGGTTCAATCAAGATTGGGCCGCGTATCACGAATGCGAGAGCGAACCTCGAATACGAGTATAACCCTTTTTGCACTTTTATTGAAACACATGCATTTGCCAAACGTAGATATACATTTTTTACAGTGGGAGAGACATTATTTACAAAAAAGAGAATTATTAAAAACGCAAAATTAAAAGGAAATAAAGTATGAAACAGTACCCCTCTAGCCTATATGCTATATTTTGCTTTAGTTCGCCTATAAAAGCTACGCATCTGAATTTTGAGAGAAATTAAGAAAAACAAATTTTTTGCAATTTATGCTGCTGATGAAAAATGTGAAGCGTTGGATGTAAAATGTAGATGTATTAAGTGAAAATTTGTCAAACGAGAAACAGCCACGATCGAATACGGAACGAAATAGAAAAGCTAAATTTATTTTAAAATTGTTGCGCTAGCAAAATCAGAAAATATTAAATAAAAGCTGCATAAAACAGAAATATTTGATTTAAGCAAATGCTTTTTAAAACCAGAAACTAAAAATAAGTGATTGAAGAAATCTAGAAATTTCATAATAAATTAATTAATTTCATAACAAATTTAAATTGTTGGAAAAAATAAAAGAAAAAAAAAATAGACTTTAAAAAAATCGTGCTAAAAAGACTGAAACATTTCCTGTTAGCTGTTTAGAAAATTATTTTGGTTAAGCTTAAGGGAACACTGCTGGCGCTGTGGAGCTACAAAGGGAAAAAGTTCTTGAATTCCTACGCGTTTTAACTTTTGTTTTAATTTTCTTGATCATTTCATTGTACCTGTATCGCTTTGCCTTCTAAACGCCAACGACCAGTTACCCCTTCTCCAACAACTTTATTTCTTCAGGACTCTTCTTGAACTACGTAACCGTTTTATATTTTAAGGCAGCTGCAAAGGTAAACGAATGAAAAATACTTACCTTTTTGTATTATGTAATATACTTACATGTGTATGTATGTGTGCACTTATGCATATTTTGTTCGCTTTCTTTACGCTGACGTAAAAAAAGGTTCGTTGTTATTCTTGAACATGGCTAAAGTTCCTGCCGTTGGTATTGATCTTGGTACTACGTATTCGTGTGTGGGTGTCTTTCAGCATGGCAAAGTCGAGATCATTGCCAATGATCAAGGCAATCGTGTTACACCATCCTATGTGGCTTTCACCGACACTGAACGTTTGATTGGCGACGCTGCTAAAAATCAAGTTGCCATGAATCCTAACAATACAATTTTTGGTAAGTTAATACAGTTTTATTTTTTGGTTTTGTTTTGGATGATAGTCATGGTGAATGAATACCCACCCGCCCATCCATCTTAATTTTCCAAAAACTTGTCATCTAAAAAATATTTTACCCTTAACCATATTACTCGTATCCTATAAGTGTTCTAACCGACTTAATACAAAATGTAGGATTACATGTCGTTTTTATTTGTGTACTCGCTAATTGCTCAATATTTAAAAAAGCCTGTTTCGGAAGATGTCCCTTTTTTGAATTTTTCATTAAGTGTAGAAAAATGTTCTAGCTATTCACCTCTATTGCAAATAAATGTTACCATAAAATAACTCCCAAATTTTCTCATTTTCTATCGTGACTGTTTTCCAATCTTTTTTATAAATAAATGTAAGGATTTTGGTCATGTGGCCGCTTCAGCCGGTGCAATTTGCGTCGGTAACTCGCCAATAAATCTAACTTATGTTGATATCCAAGTGTTTAACTAGCTCTACCTCATCAATGCAACGGGGTTAAATTACACGATATTGGTGGCCAATTAATTACACTATTACGGGAAAATATTCAATTGCTAAGTGATATGTGTTTTCGTCCTGTTGAAACCACATATCAGCCAGAGTCATTACCAGTAATTAGTTTTCGGAGAAATCTCGGAACAAGGACAACACAAATGTGTTATTGTTTTCTCTTACTTACTTATGGCTTTCAGGCAAAATTCATTGTTTACGAATACAAGCGCCAAGCGCCGGGAGAAAAGATGAAATAGATAAATATAATTTCACAATTTTTGTTTTGTTTGATATTGTGGCGTTGGTAACTCTGGTCTAAAGCTGGATTCACCCATTGTTTCGGAACAAAAAGTTTTTTTTTCCGAACCAATTTTAGCTCTTTGAGAGTTTGCTCTGAAACGATGCACCCACTTCGAACATGTGTTCTGGAAAAACAAAGCTATCATATGAAATAACTATGTAAACGAGGCGTCTTACTGTTACGAAGTGACAGCTTTTTCATTTCTGAAATAAGCTTCAGTGTAATCGATGCATTGCAATTCATGACCAAATGTTTTAAAGTTGTTTACTTTTTTTTAAATATAATCAATATAAAACATTTACGTATACACTATATTTTATTATACATATGTGTGTACATATAGTATGATGTGGCATCTCAGTTCAATTTTGCTTGAAAAATTAAAGCAGCTGGCAGCACAGTTCAATTGGTTCGGCATAAACAAGGTGCATTAACGTATACACGGTGGCAGCACTAGAGCAAAATCACAACAATACAACAAAAACAGGCATGTGGTAAGCTATGTTTATCAAAAATATTTGTAACTATTTTCACAATTATAAACTATGAATGTACCTTTTCATAATTATAAATTATACTTATTTGAATTATTTATATGTTCACAAAATAATTTGTATATGTTTAATTCAGAATAAAACACTAAATTCACTTTCAAAAATGTAAACAATACATTTGACGTAAATAGCTTACTATATTGCCAGTAGCAAAAAATTGTCACATGCCGTAGTGCTGCCACCGTGTATACGTTAATGCACCTTGGGCATAAAAAAATAAAATTAAACTAATTGAAGCTGAAATAGTTCCGAACAAATTTAAGTCTCTTTCGCTCTCGCTCTTAAAAAGAGAAACGTCAAACTACATACAAAAAAAGAACATGTTTCAGAACAAAAATTTCCTTCCGAAACCATGGGTGAATCCAGCTTAACAGCCAGTTTACCAATTTCGAAAGAAAATGAATGCGAAAGAAAGCCAGTCACTCACATTCGAATCAATTTGGGTTTGTCTATCTCACTATTATTCGTTCGCATATTCTTATGTATTTTGATTGAGTTTTGACACATCGTTCGCATAGAAAAAAGTTAGACGAACCCAAATCAATTTTCTTTCGCTTAGATTGCGAACGCAAGCAGGTTGTCGAGATTGGTAAACTGGCTGTAAGTCTATCTAAACTGAAATGTCAAACCAAGCTAAAGAAAAATCAACTATCAGCTGGTAAATGGTTGACCCGGTATTTTATGTGAAAGTGTAGTTTTCACAAGGCAATCAATCGTTAAAATATTATTCATAAACTATTTTCAAAAGCGATCGTTTTTCATCACACCTTTTGAAAACGATATTTTTGGAAAACCTCGGTTTCCCTCATTACTTTTTAAAAAAGGTGTATCTATAGGCTAATAATTAAATCCTCACCTGGAGTCCAGCTTTCCAAATATGTTTTGAGAATGCAAGAAATCGCAAGTCTCTGCATTAAGTCTATTAGAAAGTATATTTATGTTAGTTTTGGAAAACCCATGTTTAGCATGCAACGCTATTATGCGGTAAAATAAATACATATGTATTTATAACAAAATTATATAAATTTGATTATAAATTTTTGTTAAGCCTATTTTTAGTTAGGTATATACAAAGCCTAATTCTTAGATGAATTAATAGAAGTGAGAAAACTCTATTAAATTCTATTACAAGCAAGACTTGTGTGGGCTAAAATTGGCAAAGTCGTTTCTGAAGCAGAAAACGAGTACCAAATAAAGGGACAGTATATGAAGTTGCTGCCATCAACATAATTACGGACGTTAAGCAGAAGGTCCATACCACGCTGTACATGCGTTAACCCCTTCTAAGCGTCTGTTAAACAAGTAGAATCGGTGCAATTTTATGGGGCAAGTTACATATCACAAAGCATAGAACGCATAGACGCGTACGACGCAAAAAGTAGGTTTCTTTCTACTTTTGCACGCGACATAAGCGTAAATAAAACTGTCAGTTGATAGCCGTAGATCACAAGTCGCCTTTTTTTCAAAGTTATCGCCAATAATATTTGTGCCATGGATTGTTATTTGACATTTTTGTGTGAAAAAAAAGGTTTTTATTTAAAAAATACTTCAAACACAGCAAAAAACTTATCGCATGAAAAGCGTTGTATGTAACTTAAGTTTAGAAAAAAGTGTAGAATACGTAGAAAGTTTGAGACACGTAAAAAGCTCAGCGCATATAACGCGAGGTATGGTCCTTCAGCTTTTTGTATATGGCAGCGATTTTTCTTGATTTTTCTTTTGTTTCATCTATATGTGTATAAGTATATGTATGCCTTTCAAATTTTAATACAAAAAAAAGCCTATCTCTGTTCGTCCCCAATTAATTCATGCAAAGACACCACGTTCAGTGAATCTCCCACCAAATTACTTTAAAAAAAAACTGAACAAAACAGACACTGTATATTAAACACCAACGTACTTGCGCACACACATACACACACAGAAAAATATTTCAAATTTCTTATTTTATTTGCAGCAAGTGAATTTTAGAACTATTTGTTTGCAAATAATTGAATGTGGGGCTGCATTTTATTTGCCTCACGTCATACAATGTTCATCTTTTCTAATTGTTGTTGTTTTATAATAATTTAAGTTGCCAAAATTGTGATTTCTAATGTTAATTTGATTTAAAATAGATACGAGTTTTGTATCACATACTTAAATATTTGTGTGTGAGTGCGACACTTACATTTAAAATCATAATGTTGTTGTGCCGCTCATCGTGTAAACAAATCGAATGTTTAATTTAAATAAACTATTTTTATTTACGACTGACGACTGCTTTGTTTGTAGCGATCATTTGTCATTATCATTTTGTTTTCTTTTTTTTTGTGGTAATGTTGCGAGAAACGATTTCGGCTTTCTTTTCAAAATTATGTTGGCCTGTTGAGAAAATAGAATTTTTGTAGTTAAATTACTTGTGTTTAAAAATAAAAATACTTGGCCTTCATTAATTTTACATGAAAATGGGGTCATGTTCTACCATACATATTTGTATTCAGATAAAATCATGTTTATTGAGAAAATATATTTTGGCTATTGTTTTTGCAAACCATTGGGTATATTTTTTAGATGTTCACAATTTTCAGTTGGCCACGCTGCTTATTTAACAGCTGTTTCAGATTGCGTTCTGTATATTTAAACTTTACCTAGTGTCTACAACTGCAATTAACTCGAACACAATCACCCATATTCTGCTTGTGGGCGACAATATAATGGCAACATCAATATAAGACGACATCAATATTGATCTGGCATTCCCTAATAGGCTTCTTCCACTGAACAACATCTACCACCAGTTTTTGAAGATGATAACATCTTCCCATAAGAAATACATTGTACTAAAAGTCAACATGTTTCAACATCTTTATAAAATGTTCCTATCTCATGTTATTCCATTCAACATCTTTCGATTATTTCAGTGTCATCACTAGAAAAGTGGCAATAAGGTCGATTATTCTTGTGGCATCACTGAAAAAATGTCATTTGTTTTGAAAAAAATTAAAAAAAAATTATAATTTATTTATCATGCGTCAATTGTTTGCGTGTGTGTTTTCTTCCTTAATTTTTTTCTGAAATACTTTTTGCTCCGATTTTGCCAATTTTTTTATGTGTCTTCTTACATTTTGCTTATTACATACATATATTTTATAATTAATCTTCTTTTGTCTTTCAAATTAATTTTTTTCAAAACAATTTTGCGTGCTTTTGTTAAATTGTTTCAAAATTTAAATAACAATATTTTTGATTGATAGTAGATGTTAGATGTGGGCGATGTAAACAGTGATTCACATTTTCAACATTGTCCACGCGTTCCATGAAGATGTTGATCAGTGTAAAAAGCCTATAACAGTTTTGTATTGATGTTGCCGGTTTATCGATTGTGTTAATAAAACCCAACACACATCTCTAATGTGTGTCAGTTGCTTCGTTTTGTTTACATTTTGATTTAGAACAAAATTTTGTGCAAAATAAGAAAGTTTGTGGAAAGAAAAAATTAGAAAGTTTTTAAATACAAAATGTTTTTCCAGCCATATTTAGACTCCAGTGACTAAGAAAACAAAACAAACTTACTAGGGGAAAGAAGACGGTTTAGACAGTAGTCCTGCGTTTTAAATTTTAGCAATTGATGGGCTCTTTTCCAGCTCCTCTACTAATTTTTGAAATTTGGCGGGATTCGTAATTTAAAATTTTTCCATTTTATTCCAATTTTTTTAATTTCCAATTTCTTTATTAATTTTTTTGATATTTTTGTTTGAACTCGACGCTGAAAACTGTGACGACAAAATAACCGGCAATTAAAGACAATATTGCCGCCATTTTCTCTTGTAGAATATCAAATATGTGTCGGCAGTTATCAATGCATGCCAATATTGACATCAGGAATGCTGATTCGCATCAAAATTTAAAAATTGGCGTGGTATGTTCTTGCCGACGGCAAGCAGAATATGGGTGAATATCTGCGAAAAAGTCGGCAGAATGAGAGAACAAAATTTAACACTATCTGTGCGACCTAAATTAGCGCGTCAAGCGCAATTTGTCTGTCAAAAATCCTCATGCACATACAAAATGTATGAGACCAGCCCAAATAGAGCGGCGTCAACGCTTTGCTATTGGAAAATCCAATTTTGACAAAGCGTAAGAGAGAAAGTTCTACTGATTCTCAGTAAATTTCGCTACAAAACAAATGTTACTAATTTTTTGCGGCCATTAGTAATCACACTTTCGGTGCTTTCAGACGAATTTAGCGACTTTATAACTTTTTATTACTTCTATTTAATGATTTTAATTAAACAAGTTTATTGAGCACAACGTTAACGCTCTTATTTAAGTTACTTGCTACAGCGTAAAATCAAGGTGTTAAATTACGTTGCGCTTTACGCCCGAGTTTAGGTTGCACTGTATATGTGGTATAGAAGACTAATACGTGGTAATATATTAAAACAGGAGAACACTAATACGTGGTAATATATTAAAACAGTTTTCTCAATATTTTCTGTTACACCATTGCACGTTTTTAATCAGAATATGTCGTAAAAATCACAATTCTCAAAAAACACGTATTGTTATTTTGTTATGAAAAAGTTCACTCTCGCTGAGACACCATTTACTCTTTACTATTCTACATCATATTCTCTCAAAATGTTTTATAACTTTTTTCTTCTAATTCATATTCCCGTATAAGTGACTCTAGTAATATTCGTTTGTTAAGTTCAGTATTGGTGTGTTAAATTAAGTATTTTTTATTATTATTTTTTTTTTTTATATAATTTCAGTCCTGTAACATTAGAAACTGAAATAACTTCTTGTGCTCCACCTGTATCCGTATTTTGACAATTAGTTTAAGGTCCTTAACCCATTTGTGTATGATATACGTAAATTTAGTTATGTAACCTTTTAAAAGTTAAAATATATTTTTGTAAATTAAAATAAGTATTCTCGCTTATACGTTCACAAACTATTTGAGAGAATCTTTTTGCCAAAAGGAAATATAAAAATAGTTTGTATATGAATAAGTTGATGATGTTTTTATTTAACAACGATGGATATTTGTTTGTTGCTTAGAAAAAAATCTTTAATTGAATTTGTTTTCAGATGCGAAACGTTTGATTGGACGTAAGTTTGATGACGCCACTGTACAGGCTGATATGAAGCATTGGCCCTTCGAGGTTGTAAGTGATGGCGGAAAGCCCAAGATTCGCGTTGAGTACAAGGGTGAGAAGAAAACATTCTTTCCCGAAGAAGTGTCGTCCATGGTGCTGTCGAAAATGAAAGAAACTGCTGAAGCATATTTGGGAAAAACTGTGACCGACGCTGTGGTCACGGTGCCAGCATATTTCAATGACTCCCAAAGACAAGCCACTAAAGATGCTGGTGCTATAGCCGGTTTAAATGTTTTGCGTATAATAAATGAACCTACTGCCGCCGCTATAGCATATGGTCTTGATAAAAAAGGTACCAGTGAAAGAAACGTTTTGATTTTTGACCTGGGTGGTGGCACTTTTGATGTCTCCATTTTAACCATTGAAGATGGCATATTTGAAGTCAAGTCAACTGCCGGGGATACACATTTGGGTGGTGAAGATTTCGACAATCGTATGGTCAACCATTTTGTTCAGGAATTTCAACGTAAACATAAGAAGGATTTGGCCAGCAATAAGAGAGCTTTGAGGCGCTTACGCACAGCTTGTGAGAGAGCTAAGCGTACACTATCGGCATCTACTCAGGCCAGCATTGAAATTGATTCGCTCTTTGATGGTATTGATTTCTATACCTCCATAACACGTGCCCGCTTCGAAGAGTTAAATGGAGATTTATTCAGAAGCACCATGGATCCGGTGGCTAAGGCTTTGCGTGATGCCAAAATGGACAAGGGTCAGATACATGATATAGTTTTGGTGGGAGGTTCCACTCGCATACCCAGAGTTCAGAAGCTGTTGCAAGATTTTTTCAACGGTAAAGAACTGAACAAATCAATTAATCCAGACGAGGCAGTAGCGTATGGTGCTGCAGTACAAGCTGCTATTTTGCATGGCGATAAATCAGAAGCAGTACAGGATCTTTTATTGTTGGATGTCACTCCTTTGTCATTGGGTATAGAGACTGCAGGCGGCATAATGACAGTTCTTATTAAACGTAATACCACCATACCAACTAAACAGACCCAAGTATTCACAACATATTCCGACAATCAGCCGGGCGTTTTAATTCAGGTCTTTGAAGGTGAACGATCCATGACTAAGGATAACAACATATTAGGTAAATTTGAATTGAGCGGTATACCACCAGCTCCACGCGGTGTTCCTCAAATCGAAGTTACATTCGATATCGATGCCAACGGCATTTTAAATGTAACTGCTATAGAGAAATCTACCGGTAAAGAGAACAAAATCACCATCACCAATGACAAGGGTCGTTTGGGTAAGGAAGACATTGAGCGCATGGTCAATGAAGCTGAAACTTATCGCCATGAAGACGAAAAGCAGCGCGAACGGGTTAATGCGAAAAATGCTTTAGAGGGCTATTGTTTCCAAATGAAGTCAACCATTGAGGATGATAATGTTAAGACTAAGCTGTCGGAAGGCGATCGAAAATTAATCATGGATAAATGCAATGAAACTATTTCTTGGCTGGATAGTAATCAGCAAGCGGAAAAAGATGAATATGAATATAAACAAAGTGAATTGCAAAAGATTTGCAATCCCATCATAACCAGATTATATCAAGGTGGTGCTCCACCACCAGGCGGCATGCCTGGGGCTGGGGCTGGTGGTGTTGGTTCATCAGCTGGAGGTCCTACTATCGAAGAAGTCGACTAGAGAAACACAAGCAATGCATAATTTCTATTGTTATTGAATTGCTTTAAATTTATTGAGACATTTTTGTTAAGTCTTTTTATTCAAAATTACAGATTTTTTTAAAATTGAATTGAATTTTTTTAACGAATTGAAAAAAGAAGAGCTTGAAAGAAAAAAAATTTTTTTGTAATAAAACGCTTATTTTTTTTTAATTTAATATGTTAAATCGTTACTTTAATGGGACTAGAATAATGAAAATGGTATTTTCATTCATCGTGTCTGCAACATTTCTTTTAAATAATCAACTATGGATGCTAAACGTGTTTACTAAAGGTTTAATTTTACTAAGCCCTGCTGTAGATAATTCACAAAGCATATGCCCCATATAACATCTCTATCAGCTGATTTTTTGTTAATACCACAAACTCTTAAGCTTTTTGCTTGTCTGTAGAAACAGCCAGAAATGGAACGCGCTTGTTCAGGCTTGTTGGTGAGCCATTCTACCATCTCGATCAAGTTTTTGTAGACTGAAAAAAATGTGATTAAGTTTTGAGGACACGAAATTGGTGCGCTGGAAAACGCAATCATAAGCAATTCCGCGATTTCAATTCGCAGGCAGAGAGTGAACACTAGGTGAACTTTGATGTGTTACAAAAGCTGAGTGTCAAACAGTAGAAATAGAAGCATCAAAACAAAATTTTATGATTTGCAAATTTGACCTAATAAGTGATTTAAAAATTTACTTTTTATCAGCACATGGGCGATAATGTTTTTCAGACGTGGTTTCTGTAGAGCGAACTACGATTCATAATACTACAGAGTTAAAGTACATGTACTTATGTACTAGCTTCGCTCGTCAAAAAAGTTGCATACCCTATTTTATATACATACTTCAAATAATACACTCAATAAACACTCGTTTCAGAACTTCATTTAAAACTATTTAAACAATTGTTTTATTAAGTTTGATTTCATTCCTTTTTATAACATTAATAACTCTTTAAACAAAAACAAATTAAATATTTTCTTTATCTAAATATTTACTTAAAAAATATTTTACGAATATCTATAAAAAAGTAATACGAGTAAATATAATAACAAATTATTTTTTAAGGAAATAAATATTAAATTCAAGTAACTATTTTCGATATGTACTAAAGAGTTGGAAAATTTGATTCGTTTATTGTTTATTTCAATTTGTTGCTTAAAATTTAAGTAGTTTTTCGTATTGACTTTTTTTCTGTATTAAACACTTAACGTATAGGTATGTATTAAACATAAATACAAGTAAATATTTTTCGAACAATATATTAATAAACTAAAGATTAAATAAGAAGTAATCAATGCAAGTTTTAATTTAAAAGAGATGCACTCGTACATACATATGTAATTGATATAATCCCTCATCCGCAGTAGATACACTGCTTTCACACTCGGAAAGTTTACTCTTTCTTTTCCCTTGCCACCAACAAACTCGAGACTGTAAATTTTCTGTTGTGAAAGTGGTGATAGATAATGTTTATATTTTGCTTGAAACAAATACAGCTCGCAGTGGTGAATACACGAGCTTTATAAGCACCAGGCATGATAAATTCAGTACCATGATGAAACTTTTCAAAGCAAAGTCTTTGTCAATTTCTTTCTTTTGCAAATTTGAAAACAAATGCAAGGAATTATTTCTTAAACGGATTTAATGGCCGTACGAATAAGAGGTTTATTAACTTTGTTCTTATTATGAATAACTTCATGCAAGGCAATAAATTCAGTATGCAACTTGTGTAAAGTTTTTCTTTTTTTAAGTTGGGAAAGTAATTGCCAGCGACTAGCAGTTAATAGGGAGGATTAACAAATTAAAAATAATTATAATGTGCCGATGTGTTAGTTTACGGATACCGCCTTTTAACGACATCAAATTTTGACTTAATAGAACACATTGTTCGAAAAATTGCCAGTGTTGGCAATCAGAATTTGGATATGACAAAAGAACGCTTTAAATTGAAATTGCAAAAGGAATATATGTTTGATATTCGCTACAATTTGGAACATATAGCTTACAATTCACACAAAGAAATCCTTCAAGCAGAGCTGTCTCCTTTTAAGCCACAGAGTGAAGGAATAGAGATTAACAAGTACTTGAAATTCGTTTTGATTTCATATTTGTATGTAATTTTATGTATGCTTTTAAATAATTATAAGAGCAATTTAAACAATGAGACTTATGCTGTGTGAACACCAAAGAAAGTTCAAAGAAGATAATGGGTTAAAAACTATACACTTGCACAGTTACACTCAAATCACAAAAATATGCTTGTGAGTTTTTCAACATTTCTCTTACGGGCTGTTATTGCATGAAGCAAATAAGAGAGATGCCGCCGAAAAGTTGACTAAATAATTTTCTACTGTGCATCACGTCACACGGGACTACAATATGTTGTTCCTTAATTCTCTCTTGATATAATTTATTGTATTGTTGTCTCTTTTGCTATTGCAATAGTATACAAAAATCACTGCCTACATCACATGATGTAAACAACATAACGGAACTGCGCAATTTTTGATTCGTGCTGTTATTACTAGTTTTTTTATATACATTGAATGCCAGCTAATGAGAAGATAATTCGAATAACATATATCTTTTTCACAAAAAAATACAGTACAATTGCGTTCTTTTAATACTTTGCGACGTACATTGGATAAGTATGTGTGTATGCATGACTTTAGGTTTCCATGCTTACAAACATAAGAATATTTCCTACAGAGAATTCTGTTGACTATAGTTTTGTCTTAAAAAAAAAAAAAAAAAAAAAAAAAAAAAAAAAAAAAAAAAAAAAAAAAAAAAACATAGAAAAGTCTTCTTGTGTGCAAAAAATAACTCATTTTTTTGCTTTGATTTGTTAAGTGTATTAGTCAGAGTAAACTCAATCAAGAGCATATAATATAATTTTTTTATTTGAAAAAAAAAAAACAAGACTCAGTAACATAGATTTCGCATTAGTTTATCTTACGAATGAATATCAATGTTTAATCACACAGCACAAAAATTATTCTGACAGCTTGATGGCGAACGGGGTGAAGGGCACAAAACTAATGCAAATAAAATACAAGCCAAGCAATCAAATGAATACAAAAATACTAATACAAACTCAATGCTTTGTATACATATACATGTTACGGCAGATAAATTAGTCTCGTGTATTTTAGCCTTATTTCATGAGTTTCATGGCGTGAACAACATTGTGAATGCCAATAAAGGGCGTTTCAGATTATCATACAAGTCTTAAGATTTTGATTGGATTTTGTGGGACACAAATCTAAAGATATTTGTTGCGACTGTCAAAAAATCTAACGTACCATTACATTCACACTATTGCACTTGCACGTATTATTTGATTTTTTAACAAATCTTAATACAAAGTGTTATAGTCTGAAGTGCCCTTAAGTGTAGTCAGATCGTAAGATTTATCTTTCTTTGCTGGTTTTTTGAGATGCTGAAAAGATATATCATTTTTTGTTCGAAAAAAGTACTCTATTCAGAAAACAACAGATTTATTGAAAACAACAAAATATATACGATATGACAACACTTTGACAGCAGTGTTATCATCTCTGACATAAATAATTCTCACTGCCTGATAGACAAAAGCACTTCAATGTACACCTTAAATAGTTCAGTTGTGTTGGATGTGTGCGTGTCATGGAAATCGGCCTGTGCAATTGTTTCCTACATTTTATCCACGTGCAGCATTTCATGAAGTCAATTACAGGTATTACGGCATATTAATTCTTAAAAAATAAATAAAAAAATTATATGTATGTGAAACAACTTTTTAACACAAGAAATTTTAGTTAATTTGTAGTTTGTGTTGTAGTTTCAGAGTTGTTTTTTGCTTTTTTATTTTATTTTCTCTTTAATTGTGTAAAACTATTGAAAATTTTTTTGTCTCATTAATTTAATTTATTTCGTATTTTTCGTTTTGTTATTTTCGTTTCTATTAAATCTTTGTAAATGGATTTCTAATTGCTTTATTTTTCTGTTCAATAAATGTGTAATTAATTTTTGTATAGGTTTTGTTTGTTTTCAACAGAGTTTTGTTTTAATTAAAGTTGTTGTATTTTTTTTTTTATATTAAGTTTATTTTTGTCTTGTTTTGCTTTAAGGACAACCAAATTTATTTTGAATTGTTTAATTCTTTAAGGTATATAAATTGTTCGGATTTTTTTTTAATATTCTATTAATTTCAAATATGTTTGTATTTTCTTTAGAATTTTTAATTTTATATTTGTGTTTGTGTGTGTATGTGTTTTTTTTTTATCTAAAAAGTAATTGTAGGAGGGGGAGGCTATAATTATTATTGTTTTGATTTAGAAATGAAACTCTTGGAAGAGGTTTTTCTTTCGACTAGCATTTTATACCTAAAAATTATACTAACCAATTAAAAAAATAATAATTTTCTTGTTAGGAATTCAGAAATAATGTTATAAAAAAAGTCCTGTTTTACAATCTCGCACATTAACGTTCGCAAGTACTTAAAGCGAAAAACAATTGATTTTTAACACCATGAAATGTTGTGTAATAGGAATTTGCTTTATTTTCAGCGCTGTATTCTACATTTTTGGTGCAAAAGTGGATTGCAAATAAGTCTGTCTATTCGTTTGTTCAAAGTACAAACCTGCGAAAGTTTACGTTCGACATGCTGAAACAGGCACTTCGTTGAAATACATATCTAATTTTTAAACCTTATGGCGTAATCCAATTTATTTTTATTTCAATTATAAATTCTTTACAAGTCTACACGTTGTATAACTAACATTTATTTATACAATTTTGTATAGTCTAAAATTACATAAGTATGCATTTTTACAATTTATTTGTTTTGGTTTTTAATTATATATTTATTCAGTTACAAATTATTGTAGTCCTTATTAAACATTGATGAGTTTTTGTGAAATGGCATAATGTTGTAAAACAATAATATATGTACATATATAAAATATTTAATTTTATATTAAACATTTCAAAAAGGTGATTTTTTCTGACTTAAGCTTTAAACACATAGACGACAGCAGACAGCAAGCAGCAATCTGTCAAAAATAAAATACATGTGTTTAAATGCACACGATTATTTTAACGACATCACAGCAGCACGACTTCACAACAGCATTTGCTGCTGCTGCCAACTTAGATTAATTTCTATTTTCGTAAGCAGCAAAAAGTGAATGCAGTGCTGCCACTATAAATATAAATTGTCAGCAATAAAAACTAAAATTTGTTTGAAATATTTAATAAAAATAAACATCACATAAATAAAATAAACAAATAAATTGATTAGTTTTTACAGTTTTACGTGATATTTTTACGTTTTCAGTCGGTAATTTTAATTTTATTCATGTAAAATATATATGTGGCACCTCTGAAATTTGCATTGTTTAAATACACATAGCTGCATGCTGATGAGACGGCAGCATTTGAAGCCAAGGCGACTTTATACAGGTGAATGCAAGCGGAAAGGCGAATTCAGTACTATGTATTTTGTTATTGTAAAACATATCGTGAATGTCATAATCTAAATTCGCCTAAGATTGCTCAGTAGAGAAAAAATTTTATATAAACGTTAAATATAAGCTTTTATAATTGTTTGTAATTAAAATCACAGATTATATTAGTTTTTCACTTTTAAATTCACACAAATTTCTTGAAGTTGCACTAAATCATGCAAAAAAACCTTCAGATAGAAATGGCGCGAAAAAGTTTGTAAACAAAAGAAACAAAATTTGACAGTCTCATTGGAAAAAACGCGAGAAGCAAAAAATAATCACCTGTGCTGTTAAGTTCACCTGGTAATGAATTCGCCTTGATTTGAAGCTAACTTCATTTGTAGCCGTGTAGTTGTGAAGTCTTCTGTCGTCTAAGTGTTTAAAGCTTTAAGCGCCGTGACCACCCATCAAACTATTTGATCAAATTTGAGTATGGGTTAGTAAAATTTGGTTTGACTTAGCACAGCAATACATCAAACTTTTTCCGTCAAATTTCATTTTAAAATTATTTTGAAAATAATAATGTTTTTCATTATTTGCCAAACTATTTTTTACTTGTAAAATATTTTTAGAATGATTTATGTGCTGCACACAGAACACAGACGAGCACTCGTCTAAAAAATTTTCTATGAAAGTGTCAAAAAAATGTTCTAAACGACTTGCCCGTCTGTGTTCTATGAACAGCACGTTAGATTAAAATAATTTTTGCAAATTGAAATTGTTTATAAGAAGTCAACAAATCGCAAAATAAAACTGTTTCCTTTTATATTTTTTCCACCTTCGTCACCAAAAACATTGATGTTGTCGTTGCCAAGACTGAAATTTGAAGTAATTACGCACACACACGCATCAAACCAGCTTCGAACTTCCGCTGCGTCGTAGTAAAAATCTAAATTATGTTGATTTTCTTCAAGCTCATATCAAACCACATGTGTGAATTTTTTTTACAGGTTTAATAAAAAAGTTTATAAATGAGTAAGTTATAAAGTTTTTAAACCTCACACTTTAGTAATTTTGGGCCACACTGTACTTTTCTGATTGTAGATTTCCAAATAAGGTGAGTGAACTTAAACATGGAGCTACAACAAGCCGCTTTTTTAAAAACGAATACTGGGAAACACACTTAAAATAGAAACAAATAACTCAAATATGCATAATTGAGTCAATTCTTTAGAGTATTCATATACTTTAACTCTCGGAATGCCAATTAAATAGTTTTTAGTACATATTTCTGGTTTCCCTGATAATAAGTAATTTTTTTTTTTTTTAGTCAACTTGAGAACATTTATTTTCTCTAACCCAGAAAAAATATTAGCTTAAACAACTAAAACAAAGCAATACAATAAAAATTTTATAAACAAAACATCGGCGTAATTAAATGCATTTATGATTTTTATGAACTGTATGAGAATTAAAACGTAATTTTTTACTCAAATACTGATAAAATACAATTACTTTGTCTTCAGTTTTCTGTAAATTCTTAAAGTTTGTATAAAAAATATTACATTTTTTTTGTTTTCAATTACATACAGAAATGAAAATAAACACAATTGTTGTAATTATAATTACACTAATTATTCTTCTAACATTTTTTTTTGTATTGAGTTTTTATGTACAAATACAAAATGCAAAATAGCATATTTTTTTTATTAAATAAATTTCATATTCTAAAGTTAATACACAATTTTCAAGTTTTAGCTCATTTTGGATTTTTGTTTTAATTACTAATTTAGTTTAACATTTATCGATTTAATAAATTATTACTATTCAATATATATCTTCCTTTTTTATATATGCATGTAAATGTTTATATGTATGAATGTATATTTTTTAAAATTTATTTTAAAGCGCTTCATTTGAAGAACTGCAGGGTCCAATATAAGCAGCAGCATTAGCCAGTTCCATACCTGTATTAGACAATGACGAAGAAGCATTGAGAGCAGCGTTATTAGTCGTACTAGTCATAATTTGATTCGTACCCGAAGAGGCAGCTACATTTTTTATAGCACTTATGGTAGCAGATGCAACTGATTCTGCAAATGGCGGTTTGGTGTTAATTTCAGCTTTGGATTGATACTAGAAAAAGAAACAATAAATAATATTTTGAATAATATATTGAAGTATACAAATTTATTTAATAAACATATATTAATGAGCAAATATCACTTAACGTCTACAAGGTGGCAGTGCTACGACATGTAACAGTTTTTTGCTACAGGCAGTATAGTAAGCCACAAGGCCATGATACAAAAAACAAGGTAGCCGCTTCGCTACAACAATACAACAATAAAAAAAAAACAGGTATTTTGTTTGTGTAAAAAGGCGAATTCACACTTAAGCTGTCAAAAGTAGTTGATAAAGAACATGTACAAAAATTTAAATGGCGCCGAAAAGGTAAACAAAACTTGACAGAGAAAGTGCCGCCATATTAAACGACTTCGCCTGAATTCGCCGATGTATCCACCTAATAATGAATTCGCCTTGCACAAAGCGACTTTATACAGGTGAATGCAAGCGGAAAGGCGAATTCAGTACTATGTATTTTGTTATTGTTAAACATATCGTAAATGTCATAATCTAAATTCGCCAAAGATTGCTCAGCAGAGAAAAAATTTTATATAAACGTTAAATATAAGCTTTTATAATTGTTTGTAATTAAAATCACAGATTATATTAGTTTTTCACTTTTAAATTCACACAAATTTCTTGAAATTGCACTAAATCATGCAAAAAAAAACTTCAGATTAAAATGGCGCGAAAAAGTTTGTAAACAAAAGAAACAAAATTTGACAGTTTCATTGGAAAAAACGCGAGAAGCAAAAAATAATCACCTGTGCTGTTAAGTTCACCTGGTAATGAATTCGCCTTGGTAAGCCATTTGCATCAAATGTATTGTTTACATTTTTGAAAGTGAATTTAGTGGTTTATTGTGAATTAAACATTTAGGGGCCTATTCTAAGCGAATTCATAACGTGAAATTGACAGCGCAGCTGATAATTTTTTTTAAACATTGTTCAATGGAATAATTAAAAGAAATATGAAAAAAATTAAAACAATTTTTTTAAATTATGTATTGTATCCTGAGCACCAGATATCATCCAGAATACTCCCCAATCTGGCTGGCCATTTTCACCTTTCCAAGCTTAATGATCTGTGACTTTAATTTTCACGAAATAATTAAAAGTTTTTCTTTGCTTGTAAATTTGTTTTAATATATTTTTTTTGGAATTCCTTTTTGTGTTTATATATTTCCCTCGACATTTGAAAAATATTTTTTTTTGTAGTGTTATATATATATTGCTCTTGCATTTACCTGGTATGAATTCGCCTTGGGCATAAATTTAAATGAATTTGAAATTTGTTTTAGTTCAAAAACTCCATACAAAATTTTTCTAAAATTCATTTCAAATACATTTTCATCTTTTATGAATATGCACATTTACAGCCAGTTCGCCGATGTCGAAAGAATAAGTTCATTCGCATTTTAGGCGAAAGAAAATTTAGTTGTGCTGGTCTAACTTTTTTCTATGCGAACGATGTTTCAAAACTTAAACAAAATACATAAGAACGAATAATAGTGACGTAGACAAACGCAAATTGATTCGAATGTGAGTGACTAGCTTTCTTTCGCATACATTTTCATTCGATATAGGCGAATTTGCTGTTAAAATTATTTGGTGGATATAAAAATAATTCAAATTAAAAGAACTTATAATTGTGAAAATTTACTTCCATAGTTTATAATTGTGAAAAAAGTTACAAATATTTTTGACAAGCATAGCTTACCACATGCATGTTTTTGTTGTATTGTTGTAATTTTGCTCTAGTGCCGGCATCTTGTAGATGTTAATGCACCTTGGGCTACATATGTACTTAAAAGGTGTATTAGCATCTACAAGGTGGCAGCACTAGAGTAAAATTACAACAATACAACAAAAACATGCATGTGATGAGCTATGCTTGTCAAAAATATTTGTAACTTTTTTCACAATTATAAACTATGGAATACATTTTCACTAGAGCAAAATTACAACAAAAACAGGCATGTAGTAAGCTATGCTTGTCAAAAATATTTGCAACTTTTTTCACAATTATAAACTATGAAACTACATAATTATAAATTATTTTTATTTGAATTATTTTTACGTTCACAAAATAGTTTTTAAATATTTAATTCACAATAAAACACCAAATTCACGTTCAAAAATGTAAACAATACATTTGACGTAAATGGCTTACTATGTTGCCAGTAGCAAAAAAGTTTCACATGCCGTAGCGCTGCCACCTTGTCGACGTTAATACACCTTGGTGAAATCTAGCCTTTTGGTCGTATTATTTAAAACCGCACTAACTAGCTATAATCAATTTTTTTTTTGCAAACATATGTATTTTTTTAAATTTATTTATACTATTATAAATTTAGTTTTTCGTCACTATTTGTTACATGTATTAAAGTTTTTCTTGCAATTATTTTAGCCGCAAGAG
Organism: Thecocarcelia acutangulata; assembly: GCA_914767995.1. Classification (NCBI taxonomy): domain Eukaryota; kingdom Metazoa; phylum Arthropoda; class Insecta; order Diptera; family Tachinidae; genus Thecocarcelia; species Thecocarcelia acutangulata. The sequence continues at coordinate 118,495,018 of OU612096.1, read as the reverse complement.
AAAGTGCCGCAATTCATTTTAGTGGTTGTTATCTTCGCAACTATATCTTTTGGCATATGTTTTAAGTTGAAAAAAGCGAAGAAAATAAATGTATACAAAATTATATAAAAATATAATTTGCGTGACATTATATGCTGTTCTTTCTAGCAAAATGCCTTTTCAAATACTAATCTCGGATAATTTTAACATAAATTTTTATGCTGTCTGTTTCTTATACGATTATTAATGAAAAAAAGCTAACCACAAGAATATACCACAGTCACACTAAACTGTCTATTTTTAGGAGCTAAGAACACAAAAGATTGTATTAATAAAAGTACATATACCCGTAGTGTGGTTAAGTCATACTGAAGTGATTGAAAGTTTAATACCAGCTGAGCGAGTATATTATTCACTAGAAAAGGGTGTTTTTTTAGTGGCTAGTAACGTAGACTATACTGCTGTATATTGGGTTTAACAGACGATCACAATTGTTCTTTGTTCTGTAGTTTGTGGGCGCACGGGGGGATGTAAATGGTATTTTGTCGGCATAATTTTTTCAACCAGCTTTATGCCGGCACAAGCAGAACAAATCAATACAAATACAAGCTAAGCAATCAAATGTATACAAAAATACGAATACATACACAATGCTGTGACATGTATACCTATTATGCCGGATTAATTAGTCTCGTCTCAAAAAAGTGTTCGGACTAAAAATTGTTCTCTTCTGTTAAGCCCCTATGACAACTCATTTAACAATTGACTTGATTGCGGTTAGACTTGTTTCAGAACAACGTTTGCAACTAGTAAACCTGTTTTATTCGTCAGCTAATTTTGTTATTGAATTTCCATTCGAAATTTTGTTCGCCGATAAAGCTCAATTTTGGCGAAATGTGTATGGAAATAATTTGAGTGTCGCATGTAGAGTCATGATAATTCACAAACTTTTGATGAAGCACTATTACATCTGATTAAATTACACCGCTCTCACACACGAAAAGTTTACTTTGCAAAGTCTTGAGTTTGGAGATTACCAGGGAAGAGAGAACGGCTCTCTTTTCTCTTCTTTTTCCCTTGCTAACACAAACTTAAGACTTTGCAAAGTAAACTTTCTGTGCGTGAAAGCCGTGTTACATTACTATAGTTACTGTGCTGCCAACTCAAAGTTATGAGTATTTAAAAAAAAGCATCCAATATTTAAATTAACTTAATAAAAATAATCACCAATAATATAGTGTGACATAATAAATCAATGTTAGGATTACATTTGATAAATTTGGCTCACATCTTGTATACGTTTAATTATTTATCTAATCAACGAGTATTTGAATTATTGTGTATTTATAGTGTTAATTTTTATAATAATTATCACAATACGGGTATGATCATAGAGATCATCTTATAGATTATTTTCAATTAGTTTATCGGCCGCAAGAGTATATACGACAATTGGACAAAACCTGTGTAATTCTTGATCTATATGGAACTCTTGTAATAAGTACCAATACAACAATATGTAAAAGAAAGTAAAATAATAGTCTGCTCAGCATTTTTTGCACTTCTGTTTCACTTAATACTTTTATTGAAACTGAAATTTCTTGTTTTAAAAAAGTTGTTAAAAGAATTATTTTTAGTTTTATAAATAAGCTCATTTGAATTTACCAAGTACACTGGAAATTTTTTTTATGCATCATTCATCTTTCTATGACATAATCCACTTTATTACGTACGCCAACAACGATACCGAGACAGAGGGCACCAGTGCTGACAGTGATCGGTTATTGTGTATAGTAAATTTTTATTAATAAACACACTTTACAGGACAGACGTTCCCATCTTAGATATTATCGCAGTAAGTTACGCTGAAATAAGTAACTTCAATAAACGTGTGACAAAAACAGCTAGTAAAAATAATAAATAGAGATAATCACATTAACTGGCCTGAAAGCAGCTAAAGTGTCAATACTAATTACCACATAAAAGAGTAACACAAGGCGAATTAATTATTAGGTGGATGCATCGGCGAATTCGATTAATATGGCGGCACCAAGGCGACTTTATACAGGTGAATGCAAGCGGAAAGGCGATTTCAGTACTATGTATTTTGTTATTGTAAAACATATCGTGAATGTCATAATCTCAATTCGCCTAAGATTGCTCAGCAGAGAAAAAATTTTATATAAACGTTAAATATAAGATTTTATAATTGTTTGTAATTAAAATCACAGATTATATTAGTTTTTCACTTTTAAATTCACAAAAATTTCTTGAAATTGCACTAAATCATGCAAAAAAACTTCAGATTAAAATGGCGCGAAAAAGTTTGTAAACAAAAGAAACAAAATTTGACAGTCTCATTGGAAAAAACGCGAGAAGCAAAAAATAATCACCTGTGTTGTTAAGTTCACCTGGTAATGAATTCGCCTTGGGTGCAACTTTCCTGCGTAGAGAGTAAAGTTTACTCTCTTACGTACTGTTAAAATTGAATTATCCAGTCGCACAGCCTTGACGCCGCTCTATTTATGTTTTATTAAAGGATTTTTGATAGATAAATTACTCTACGCGCTAATTTAGCTAACGGTATTAAATTACGTCTACATACTTAGGAAAAGAAGTATTTAGATCCGTTATGATTTTGTGCAGAATGAAGAAAATCATATCGTGTATCGAGAAATCCCCTTGGCAAGGTCGATAAATTTGCATTTACAAAATAAACTCACAACACTGTAATTTAAGTTTCCGAAACTTATTTCTCACATCTCAAATTTAAAAACAATAATGTTTTCATTATTCTGAGTTAAAAAGTAAACAATTTTATTGTTAATATATTTAAGTTTCATGTATATAAATAAAACAATTCAAAATAGAAATTTTTGCTTGCAAGTAATTCACAATAATATACTATTTTGGGATGGGGACATTCCCAAACAATTTATTTCCACAACAATTCTCGGTAGCGGTGATTATTTTGAAATTTGTTTTAAGATGTTTTTTGTTAATTTACTCTACCTGTAAAAGGGCGACATCATTTCGTAATTATCTGCATGAATAATTTCCACAGTTGGATACGATTTTCGTTATTCTAGGGTCAAAGATATGCGCGCCAGCAATTGCTTGAGACTGAATTAATACAATCAGCAGATATAATGTCAAATAGTAGCAAAACTTGCGCAGCATTTTCGATTCACTTGTTAATTATTTCATATCCTCAATTAGACTACAGATTGTTTATGAGCGTAGTAACTTATAAGTAAAACTATTTTAAATCAATATATGTATAGTCAGCGGAAACTCAGAGTGGCATAATTTAGAAAAATTGCGTTATTTATTTGTAAAAGAAATTAAATTTATTAAATGCTTATTACACGTTGCTAAAATGGAAGTTTGATTTATTAAATAGAGTTTAATCTTTTTAATGGGATTTTTTTTTTGTAGAACCGATATTGGAAGTTGGTGCATTCTGATTACTTAAAACAGAGATGGGCAAATAGAGCGCGTTGAATAAGAGAGTAAATAATTTGTTCTATACTCGGACAAATATGAAGCAATAAATGGAAAATTAAGCAAAATAAAAAACAACACTTCTGCTCCGTTCTAATCTAAGAAAAATACATACAATCTAGCAAATACTTGCGGTTAAAGGAAAATTTATTTAAAAAAATATAAAAATATAAAAACACATCACGACGAGTTCGCCGGCGAATATTTGTTGTATAAACTCGTAATGTGAAGCACAATATCAAAGAACTTTTGTGTAGAAAACGTTGTTTACATTCTGTGCAATGAAATAATTAATATGAATACAAAGCGAGCCATATTAACAGTAAGTACTTATATATAAGTATATGAATCCCATCCCAAGGCGACTTTATACAGGTGAATGCAAGCGGAAAGGCGATGTATGTATGTATTTTGTTATTGTAAAACATATCGTGAATGTCATAATCTCAATTCGCCTAAGATTGCTCAGCAGAGAAAAAATTTTATATAAACGTTAAATATAAGCTTTTATAATTGTTTGTAATTAAAATCACAGATTATATTAGTTTTTCACTTTTAAATTCACAAAAATTTCTTGAAATTGCACTAAATCATGCAAAAAAACTTCAGATTAAAATGGCGCGAAAAAGTTTGTAAACAAAAGAAACAAAATTTGACAGTCTCATTGGAAAAAACGCGAGAAGCAAAAAATAATCACCTGTGTTGTTAAGTTCACCTGGTAATGAATTCGCCTTGGGTGCAACTTTCCTGCGTAGAGAGTAAAGTTTACTCTCTTACGTACTGTTAAAATTGAATTATCCAGTCGCACAGCCTTGACGCCGCTCTATTTATGTTTTATTAAAGGATTTTTGATAGATAAATTACTCTACGCGCTAATTTAGCTAACGGTATTAAATTACGTGTACATACGTAGTAAAAGAAGTATTTAGATCCGTTATGATTTTGTGCACAATGAAGAAAATCATATCGTGTATCGAGAAATCCCCTTGGCAAGGTCGATAAATTTGCATTTACAAAATAAACTCACAACACTGTAATTTAAGTTTCCGAAACTTATTTCTCACATCTCAAATTTAAAAACAATAATGTTTTCATTATTCTGAGTTAAAAAGTAAACAATTTTATTGTTAATATATTTAAGTTTCATGTATATAAATAAAACAATTCAAAATAGAAATTTTTGCTTGCAAGTAATTCACAATAATATACTATTTTGGGATGGGGATATTCCCAAACAATTTATTTCCACAACAATTCTCGGTAGCGGTGATTATTTTGAAATTTGTTTTAAGATGTTTTTTGTTAATTTACTCTACCTGTAAAAGGGCGACATCATTTCGTAATTATCTGCATGAATAATTTCCACAGTTGGATACGATTTTCGTTATTCTAGGGTCAAAGATATGCGCGCCAGCAATTGCTTGAGACTGAATTAATACAATCAGCAGATATAATGTCAAATAGTAGCAAAACTTGCGCAGCATTTTCGATTCACTTGTTAATTATTTCATATCCTCAATTAGACTACAGATTGTTTATGAGCGTAGTAACTTATAAGTAAAACTATTTTAAATCAATATATGTATAGTCAGCGGAAACTCAGAGTGGCATAATTTAGAAAAATTGCGTTATTTATTTGTAAAAGAAATTAAATTTATTAAATGCTTATTACACGTTGCTAAAATGGAAGTTTGATTTATTAAATAGAGTTTAATCTTTTTAATGGGATTTTTTTTTTGTAGAACCGATATTGGAAGTTGGTGCATTCTGATTACTTAAAACAGAGATGGGCAAATAGAGCGCGTTGAATAAGAGAGTAAATAATTTGTTCTATACTCGGACAAATATGAAGCAATAAATGGAAAATTAAGCAAAATAAAAAACAACACTTCTGCTCCGTTCTAATCTAAGAAAAATACATACAATCTAGCAAATACTTGCGGTTAAAGGAAAATTTATTTAAAAAAATATAAAAATATAAAAACACATCACGACGAGTTCGCCGGCGAATATTTGTTGTATAAACTCGTAATGTGAAGCACAATATCAAAGAACTTTTGTGTAGAAAACGTTGTTTACATTCTGTGCAATGAAATAATTAATATGAATACAAAGCGAGCCATATTAACAGTAAGTACTTATATATAAGTATATGAATCCCATCCGAAAGAGGAATTTTTGAACAAATTATCTGAGGTACTTTATATTTTGAGCACACCTTCATAAATATTTTTACTACATGGTTGAATGTAAATATAAAAAGTATTAATTCGTGAAAAATATGTTTTTTATATAAGAAACCTGGTCACCTGATACTGTTCTGTTAGTCGTTCGCTGACGAAACAATATATGAAATAAATCTATTTCGACTTTTGCTGAGTATGACGAATTTCGAACATCACGATTATGTGCATTTTCATATAAGTACATCAATTTGTTTTATATTTAGCGACGAATATTCGCGACCAAAAATTCGTCGTTTGCAGCAGTTGTGTTCCTAGCATTAAAATACGAGTATAATGTAATGTTTACAGATACATACATAGACGAAGAACTAGTATTAAGTGATTTTCATACCAAAGCCAATTGCGGAGATTTCAGAAATTTGTGTGTAACCGTGCGTGTATTTAGTTCGCACTAAACATGTTCTTATTACATCTAGTCTACTTCTCTATTGCTATCGCCTGCGAACATTAAACGTGATTGGCTGCAACAGTAACATTTACAACAACAACAGACTTTGTACTACACAACAATCACCTTTTTATTTTAAATATATGTATATTAATTTAAGTACGTCTGTACTCACCTACATGTATCAGTATTACTACTAGTTCCTCTTACCTCTTGACTTTCATCGACAGAAGGCAAAAGTTCATCCGTTGAGTTGGGTGTAATTGGACTTGGTGTAGCCATGGCTATGCGGCTTAATGCAACTCCATGTTGCATGGAAACAGCTGTATCGCCGATTATTATTTGCGGTTTGTATTGACTCAAATGCTGTTGATGTTGTTGCTGTTGCTGGTGTTGCTGTAAGCGAGCCAAACGCAATTTCATCTCCTGACGAATCTCCTTCTGCTGTTGTTCCTTTTCGAAACGCATCATACTATAGCTACGAACGGATGAACTCGTACTGTGTACCGACGCTAGACTTGGTCTTCGAGAACCTATTTTTATGTCAGTTATCGAAGCGATTGCATAAAACATTACGAAAAAAAAATGAGGCAAAGAGAAGAAGAGAATAAAAAAATGCAAATTTAAATTAAAAACAACATAAAACTAATTAAATTTCCAATATTGTGTATAATTTTTTATATAAAAATTACAAATGGAATTGAAATAAAGCGGTAGTAAAATTTGCATTTCTTGGTTTAAATATTTTTCTTTTAAATTTTGAAAGCAACAAGCTAAAAAGGCTTTTGGAGTTCACAGATTTTATGGGAGAAAAAAAAAAAGATTTGAAATTTGTTAAGAATTTAGTGACACATAAGATTTGTTTATAAATTTTGTTTTCGAATGCAAGATGCAGCTTATTTCAATACTTCTTATTATATTTGGTGAAAAGAAGCCAACAAATAATATGAAAAATTTGGAGAAAAAATACAAACAAAATTATTAAAAAATTTTTAAAACGAAAAGTACAAAATACAGTTAAAAGGTGTGAAAAGAGTTAGAAAGTTTTTAAAAGTTTAAAATTTTATAAAAAATAAAGGAAATATTTGTGTTTGGTATTTGGTAATGTGTGATTTAAGGAAAAAATATTTATTAGTTGTATTGAATAAAATATTTTATTTTGTTTTTTGTTTTTGATATTAATAAGATTGAAAGAGGTTTTGGCTTGAAATATTCATCCAAAACCTCTTTCATTCTTTTCCAATAAAGCGAATTTTTTTAAGTTATGTTTTATAATTAATGCAAGCAATTTTTTTTATTTAAAAAGTTCATTCGTTACAAAAACATATCATTGAATAATAAAAAATCAAAACTCCTTAAGTTTTTTTATTTAAAAATAAACTTGGACTCAGTCACCGACCGCCATATTGCTTTTTTATGATCACTAACGTTTTTCATTTTAATTGTAAAATATGTTTTTTACCTTTTCTTTAGTTAAAACCTGTGTGAAAATGTTGCATTTGTTTGTTTTTTTTTTCAAAATTTTTAATCTATTTTTGATGTTCAATTGTTGTTAAGATTTCAATAGTGTTCGAGAAGGGTTTGTGTTGTTGTATTTTTTTTTTCATCTCAAAAATAAATCAAAAAGAACATTAAGTAAAGAAATTATATATAGCAACAAGTTAAAAGAGAACAAAAATAGATACATTTATATATAGAGTTAAAACATCGATTTCAAATCAGAAGACAGCAAATAACAAAATTTACATTGATACTATTCTAAGTTAGAATACTTATTTATTAGTAGGTACATAGTTTATATAACATTTGTATGCATAAGTATTTCTGTTTAAGACTTTCTGCTATAGTACTAAAACTTCTAGTACAACATATGTATCACCTTAGCAAGTCTTCAATTGTAAAGTGTGTGAGCGGTGATGGTATATAATTTTTTCAAGAGTTCCAAAAAAATTCCTTTTTTTCAACACACTCAAAAAGTTGTGATTTCTCAGTGACGAGCATTGCCTACAACATTACATCTCTTTAAAACTGTGTGCAAGACATTGCGTTCAATGAGTGCTCAGCTCACTACATTTGTTCCCTTTTAGTATTTTATTCACTGTGTCACCACTTTTAGTTCGTTCATAACCTCTACAACTTGAATTGTCCATTCATACTAAAGCGAAATCTAGTATATAAGTGGCCTCGAGCTAAACTTCACTGAGAGTATGAAATACACTCAAAATATTGAGAGTATTTCATATATATTTGCTATACCTATCATTCATTCGAGTCCTATAAACATAACATAAGTTCATTGCAATGTACTCGACGTGTTGGACTTATGAGTGCTAAGTCGAATCACATTCACTAACACATGCGTAAATTAAACGAAGTAGTCAAGGCGAACTCATTTCTACTAGGTGAAACTGAGGTTACTATTAGTACAACAATGGACAAACAACATAGTGTTTTACGAGTACTGTTGATTTTGTGATTCTTTTGTCCAAAAATTTTATAGAAAGTTTGCATATGTATGTAGATATGCATATATGTAAATAAAACTTAATAATTATTGATACTTGATGTTCTCCCTACAAGTCCAAAAAAGTAGACCAATTGATTTTTTCAGTCATACCTATTAGAAATTAATCCGTCGTAGAAATGGGTTGATGTCTGGCAGCGGCGATTTATAGAAGAAAACAAGTTTTATCTTAGGTGGCCTGCCATTTCCAAAAGTACTTTGAATTCAAAAAATATAATAAATCTGAAAGTAGTAGAATGGTAGTTAGAAGCTGCAGCTGAAGTTTGAAAAATAAATGGACCTCAAAAAGAAAACTTGGACAATAGCAAAAACGATATTACGATATAAAACGGAAAGCAACCTTGACATTAAAATGAAAGAAATTTAAATTAAATGAGACATTAACAGTCAGTATAGCTTGCAAGTAGGCTCAGGACTCCCTTCAGCCTCAAATCAACAACAGTAGAAAGCTTGAAAGCAAAATCTGTGAACTGTCAGCTTTATACATTTCGTGTTTAATTATACAAGTTTTAATGCAATATTTAAGTGCCGCAATCTGCCTGCAATATTATGATTATAAATAGTTTTTTGTTAGAACAGGGTGCTAATTAACGTATATAACGTTGCCCTACATTTATTTAGTGCCCTACAAATAAGCCCTTTTCCACTTTTTTTTTCAATATTTTCCAAACTTTTTGCGTTGGCTGCTAAAACATTGAAATGAGACTTCTCACAATTTCTTTAATAAAAAATAACTGTAACATAAATAGGTCTCTGTTTTGTTTTTGCTACTCAAATATTTTGAAATTTTTGTTGCTCTTTTCCTACTGTTTATGTACAGCATTTTTATTTTTTATTTTATTTTTTTTTTTTTTTTGAATTAAGAGTTTTCTCTTGTATTGTTGTTTCTTGTAATTGGCTTCAAAGAAACTTTTTAGACATTTTACAAAAACTCGAAACAGTGTGCCCATTTTTTAGCTTTTCTTAAAGGTATACATATGTATGTGTTGTGTACAGTACAATGCACTCTTTTCAAAGATATTTAAATGTTTAAAAATGGATAGTATTACATTTGTTTGTGGTATTGTAAAATTGGCGAGAGCAAATAAATGAGTATTAGAGAAGTCGCTTTACGGATAAGTCTATCCAAATTTTAACTGTAATATGTTTACGAGTACTGGGCCATTACAAACATAGGCCTAGTCTCAATACGTATGTATATGTAAATTATAATCCTTTAAAAATTTGTATATAATTAACTCCCGTACTGGACTTAATTGAACTGCTCTATGACGACTTTCTTGCCGTCGTTAATTCAGAAATGTATGTATATAAAAAGAATACAAGCATCAATGAAAAAAAGTAAACACAAGGAACAATAGATCTATGAAGAATAGAAACAAATACATTAAACCATCATCATATAAAACATATTTAGCAAACAATTTTTTAACACAAAGAATGAAAAATGTATTTATTGTCATTGTTATTGAAATCAATTAATAAATTAATTAAATAAATACACTCGCATACAAACTCACACGCTTGATCACAGACACAACATCAATTATTTTAATACAGAATGTTTTCTTTTTTTTTTGCGAAAAATTGGTAACAATAATTAATTAATTAATGTTTAAACAAATACAATGCACACGCACACACATACACAAACAACTGCAGTACTATACAACATATACTACTACCATTACTACTTTAACAAATTTATTTTAATAGAAAAGTTGTAAAATTGTTTTGTAGAGTAAAGAAGATTGATTGATTGATTTGTTTGAAAAAGAAATAGAACAAGTGTTTGAGAATTTTTAATTTTTTTTTTTGGAAGTAGTAGTAGTAATGGAACTTTTGTTTGGAAATTATTTGCTGGTTTTCATTAAATCAAATCAAAAACAGTTTAGTTGTAATTTTGGTGATAGAATTTGTTAGTTTTGGTTTGTAATTGCTTTTTTTTGTGGTTTGTTTTAAAGAAATGTTTACCGCAAATCTTGGGGTTTCACTGGCCGGTGTAGGAAGTGCACCAATTTCTAAAAGATCATTATCTAAACTATTTAACGCATCATCATCGCTACGACAATTATCGACTCCATTAAGGCCCAACAATGCTCTAACTTTGTCATGATTTTTTGTTTTGGCCGGCGATAGTTCGAAGCTCAACAAATGACGTTGGTGATTCAATTGCTTTTGTAGGTGACGCGTCATTGACAAAGTGCTATCGCAACTTTGACTACCCGGATCTGAACCGTTCTCATCAAGATTATCTCGAGAATTGGCACTGCAACCAGCGCCAGAAGTTTGACGCGATGAGACGCGTGACGCGGCCGACTGTTTAGATAATGTTGTTAAGTGACACGATATAAGCAATATGGCGGCTGATCTAGCCGCACCTGTGCGTGATGTTGAGACAAGTATGCCCTTGGAACCAGCTTGCGCACTACTATTGCCGCCTACGCCTCCCGTTGACGAACGACGATTACCATAGGAACCGATTGATCCGCCACTAGAGCGCATACTTGAACGTGAGGAGGGACGACCGGATTGCACTGTCAATGGAATACCTGGTAAATGTGAAGGCATATCAGATTCACAATAGCCACATAAAAACAATAAAACATTTTTCATAATTTATTTGTAAAAGAAAAATATCTACTCAATAACACAACACACACCACATTGCGTACAAATATGGTCGCGTCATTTTGTTGAACACTTCGTTCATGGTTTAGTTTTACCTGTTTCACTTGAATACATTATAGGTGGCGGTAAATTGGCATCACCAAAGTTGCGATGACGCGGATATTTTGTTTTACTAAACAGATGCAGTACCATGCAAATAAGACCAGCCAACACACCAATTCCTACACATACGCCCAGCAGGGTGGGCAAATCCGAATTCAATTCATCGATATCTGTAAGAAAGAAATTATGTTTGTTATATTGTATACAAGATGCTAGAAACACAACTAAGATGAAAGACGAATTTTTTGTCCTTAATGTGGAATTTTTACCAATTATATAAGCTATTTAGTTCTTTTATCATTATTGCGTTTCATACAACGATTTTGTGGAATGAATTTATAACGACGAATTCGTTGTGTGGGGCAAAATTTGTTGTTCGTTCCATGTATGTTCCTAGCATAAGTTTTATTGCAATGAAGTTTTCAACATAAAAAAGGGAATCTGTTTTAATGTGCTGACTTCCAGTCATACGATTATCTAAAAGTGAAACGCAAAAAACGTTTTCGTCTTTCGAAATATTTGTGAACGTTAACGCTGGAGATCGCGGAACAGGGATCCTTTAAGTTGCTTTATAAGCAGATATGTATAAATATATGTACATAGGTCTGAACTTGGCGGTTGTTATTTTTAATGTCATCAAAATACCCAATAAACACGAAGTCTTTTTATAGCCTTTGCTATAAAATAATTATTATTTGATATCAAGCATAATATTCAATCCCTTTTAAATAGTTTGATTTTAACATTTCAATTCAAACTGAGAATCTTTTAAGTATTAAAATTTGGTATTGAATGTTTTACCAATTTGTTTTTGAGGTTATTTCTCAAGCAAATTTGGCAACACTTACGAGTATTGGAAAAATTAATGCAAGGCGAATTCATACTAGATAAATGCAAGAGCAATAAAATTAACACTAGAAAAATCTTTTTCAAATGTCAAGAGAAAAATATAACCACAAAAAGGAATTAAAAAAAATATAATAAAAATATATTTACAAGAAAAGAAAAACTTTTAATTATTTTGTGAAACTTTTTATTATTTCGTGAAAATTAAAGTTATCAGCTGAGCTGTCAATTTCAGCTGTTATGAATTCCTCTTGAATTAATGTAAACAATAAATATGACAATTTATATATGAGTTTTAAATATTGAGGAAAAACCACCACTTGTTTGTGAACAATATACATGATAATGGCCGTATTTTTTATGATAATGGCCGTAGATATGAGTAAAAAATTATAACAAGTTCCCTTTTACATTTAGATAGACAGACAATAAACAGAGAAACAGACGAAGTTAAAAGGAGCTGTAATGAAGATTGTCGTTGCGGTAGAGTGTGAAGCACACGACTCTCTATGTCCCGATATTTTTTTTGTTTCCCTTTTCCACTTTTCGCATTTTTTATGTTGTTGCATCATATCACTTTTCTCAACTCAATTTCATTTTAGTATATAGAAAAACCACAGTGAAAAAGAACGAATAGAGAAACGGAGAATTTCTGTCAATTAATTTAGCAAATTTTAAAGTTTAGGCCAGACCAAAATTGAAATGAAAATATGTCTAAGTCTATGTATATATTATTCAATCTTCTTTTCGTTACATTATCTAAAATTGGCTCCCAGGTATGGTCACCAATTTTCATTCATGCTGCACATAACAATCCACGTTTGGAAATAACGTTTGAAAGTCAGTTGATTTGAAAATAATTTCCGCCCTCTTTGCTAAGAGGTTTTCAATTTGAATTTACATATGTAAATATCAAGCGTTTGTCGTTTGGAAACGGTTGATTTCAAAATACTCTCAATTGAAATCAAACCTTAGTGTTTTTTTTTGGGTATGTGTGTATGTACTCTCGTTACAATTTCTTAATATTAATTCATTTTACCCGTTGTCTTGAATAAATGAATTGTGAATTTAGTTTAATTTACAATTTTCTCATTTTATTACAATAAACTGTAAGTATTTTATGTGCTCTTTGCCAGCAAACGATGGCTGGTGTGTTGGCCACTTTTGCCACTTACTTCAGTTTGTGGCTCTTTTTACTTAACTCTGTTCTTTTTCTGCAAGTGTGTGTATTTTGTAGCAACCTTACCTTGAGTACAGAATACACGTCGTGTTGGCTTTGTATAGCTAACAGAATGGAAACCGTCCGCACACTGACACATGGCATTATGGCGCACCTGAGCACAAAGGGAATTTTCATCATTGTACTGGCATGTCTCATCGTAGAAACACTGTTCACCTAGTTTTTTGGCTGTAAGAAGGAAAGACAACAACGAACACAATGAAAAAAAAGTGCAAATAAAGAAAACACGAAATACAAATAAATATTGAAAACAATGCAAATAGCAATTTAAACCAAACCCAGCACCATTATCAACACCATCACCTCCCTCCCATCTCTGCATCCATCACAAAATACTAAGAATTAAGTATATCAACGAATGTTTGTGAGATGTGGTGAAAGAGTTGGTTGGTTTGCTGGTTTGCTGACTGAACAAAGTATTAAAGTGCTTACGTTTATCGCATCCTCTGGTCAAACCAAGTTGCACGGGATAGTTTTTTTCACAGCCGCATGTATTTGTATCTTTTTCACAGGCCACATGCAAGAGGGTTGACTCGCATTTGGAATTGTTACATGGAGCTCCAATATATTTACCTAAAGCTGAAAGACAATATTTATAAAACGAATGTATACTAAATTATTGCGGATTTAAAATATATAAGAATTAAATACGAGCTCATGAGAAATTAAAAAAAAAAAATTAAAAGGCAAGAGGCAGAATTGGATTCGAACTCTGGCATACCTTTCTCATACATATAGGTAGAATAAATATATATCTAGATGACAAATTAAACTGGACTTTGTCTATACAGCAAACCTTTCCGAAATATTCTCATAATAAATTCATTGAGAACAAAACTTTGTACAGCTGGGAGTTTAGTATTGAGATTTCAGTATTTACTTTTTAAGTAGATTAAAACAAACTGTGACTACTATCACTGTATTACAGTTAAAGTAAATTACAAAAAATAAAAATCTTAGAAAAACATTCATAATAATTACACCCACCTATCGCTAACGCTGTGGAAATAAGCTGTTTATGAGAAAACCGTTATTCTTATCTTCAATCAAGTGGTATTGCTAATTTTTTGAGAGTAAAAGTTTTTATTGTGAATACCTGGGAGAGCGTTGCCAGAATGAAGATATTGCCTTAATTTTGAAGATTTTTCATGCACAATAAGATTTGAAGATTTTTTTTTCTCAAAATTAAGATTTTGGTTGTTTAGTATTCTAAGAAAAAGTATATATATATTTTGCAAACATTAAATGCATTTCGACTTTTTCAATTACGTGAATCTTGAAACAATTTTTACCTCTTAAGTACAGTTCATACATGCATATGTATGTATACGTACATAGTTACATTCTCGTATATATAGAGGTTATCGCAATAAGAATTTTCTTCCTAATTTTATCATAAAACAAGTCTTTTTGAATTTTGTGTTTTGTGAATTGTAATATTTTTTTATTGGATTGTTCTGATTATGTATGAATTGAAATATCCGTTAAATTTCATGAAAGTTTCGAGGACATTTTTACAGATATGTGGCTATTGCTCACCGATGACGCGTTAGTTATTGAATTTAGTTCTGTAGTGGAATTCACTAACCTGTTTTAAAGCTAATAAAATTCGTTTAGAGAAATTAACACTAGCGTTGGTGTTTTCCCGATTCTATAACAGTTTTTAACACTATTTAGCTTCGTTTTAAATCAGCTGTTTTTATAGTCTGACTAATTAGCGTTAACTAAACACCAATTATTTTTGTGGTGTTTATCTTAACAACAATATCGTTAAAATTTCTACTAGAATAACTTCACAGTATTTGGCATACGACTTGTCGGAAGACTCCAACATTCGGTCGGCGTGTTCTCCGTGAGACTTATCTTATTTATCAAAAAATATTTTAAATAATAAACATATAAATAGTTTTCTTACCCTAAACATGGAATTATTTGCAAATTTGTTTGTGTTTTTTTTTGTTCCTCTTTGTGGTTTTCTTTATTTTTAACAAAGCTGCCACATTATTTCAAATTTTGTTAACATACAACCAGAGGTGTTAGAATAAGTTAGTGAATCACATAAGCGTTAGTGCAAACCACAATAGCTCGCGTTAAGTTATGCTCTTTTAAAATCGTTAAAAATTAGTGAATTGCACTACTGGTTAATTTGCATAAACCTCAGATTTCCCAAAACTCTAAAGAAAAAATTAAAATGCGTTAAATTGTTGTTGGTTTGGCATTAGAATTTCTTAAGATAATTTGTTGTGGAAATCGTAGCTGCAATAAATTGTTTGGTTTATGCGCAGTGTAGTAAGTGGCACTATCTTGCTTGTACATATCATATACATATCGCCCATGCCCTCCAGCACTAGAACTCCGTTACCATGTTCATGTAAGGAATGTCATTGACAGTAACTGCAATCTCAGTATCATCTTCGAAAATGTGAAGATCATTAAAAATCCACACTAGACAATTGCTCGTTGAAGGTGGCGCTTCTTTCTCATGGCATATTTAGAGCCTTAAACTCGACAATTTTGTGCATTCATGAAGCCATTCGGATGGAAATGCGCTTCATCATAAGAGATGACTTTTTTTCAGAGTAATCTTCTAAATACTCATTATATGTTTTCACAACTACAACACTTTTTTCCTAAAGTACTTAATTTTTAATATTCTTGACAAAGCAATAATTTTTGTAATAATGAAGTAATTGATTTCAGAAAAGTCAAAAGCAAAATATTTTAAGAGATTTAAAATTAGGACTTTTTTTGAAAACTTAAGATTTTCTATAAGAACTCCTAGCACCACTGTAGTGCAATTCACTAACCAGTTTTAACGCTAATAAAATTCGTTTAGAGAAATTAACACTAGCGTTGGTGTTTTCGTGACTCTATAACAGTTTTTAACACTATTTGTCTTCGTTTTAAATCAGCTGTTTTTATAGCCTGACTAATTAGCGTTAACTAAACACCAATTATTTTTGTGGTGTTTATCTTAACAACAATGTTGTTAAAATTTCTACTAGAATAACTTCACTGTATTTGGGATACGACTTGTCGGAAGACTCCAACAGTCGGTCGACGTTTTCTCTGTGAGAACTTATCTTATTTATCAAAAAATATTTTAAATAATAAACATATAAATAGTTTTACTTATCTTAAACATGGAATTATTTGCAAATTTGTTTGTTTTTTTCCTGTTCCTCTTTGTGGTTTTCTTTATTTTTAACAAAGCTGCCACATTATTTCAAATTTTTTTAACATACAACCAGAGGTGTTACGAATAAGTTAGTGAATCACATAAGCGTTAGTGCAAACCACAGTAGCTCGCGTTAAGTTATGCTCTTTTAAAATCGTTAAAAGTTAGTGAATTGCACTACTGATCTGAGAAGTAAAAGTGTTTATTTTGAATTGTTTGTTGTATTTTATAAACAATAATAAGCAAGTTTGAAATTTTTAAGAACAAACTCATTATTAATCTCAGAATGTTTTATTATTGCTTTTAAATTTGAGATGTGAGATTAGTTTCTATTTTTGTTTCGGAAATAAAAATTGATAAATTATTGTAATAATAATTTTCCAAGAAAAATTAAAATTCCCATTTTATATTGAACAGTATATGCATGTTACTCTCATTATCTCTTTTATGAACTCGTAGTGCCTAGTAATAACATCTGTACGAGAAACATTGAAAAGCTTGAAAGTAATTGGAGATTTCTGAAATTTTTGCAAGCATGTGTTTAGTGTGCATCTCATATTTTAAGTAGAGTAAATAAAACTTGTCATAGCCGGACTTTGGCGTCACAGTGCTTTTTCTTATCAAATCTTCTGCTTCTGTTTCATTATCAAAACCACAAATTTTTTCTCTAAAAAAGCTGGTGAATTTAATTACGGATTAAATAAACACAGTACTGTTTAAGATGTTGAGAAGCATAGAAGTGAAAAAATTGCTGAGCACATTGGTGTTGTATTGGACACTGACTAATACATGGGTCAACGGAGTTACGGAGTACTCAGGAGGTGGCGGTTGGTTAGGAAGAGCTGTAACAAATTGTGGCATTTTTTCTTGTGGAAATACTCGTATGGGAGTTTTAAATAATTTCAATTAAGACGTAAACAGAAAATGCAGTAAAAAAACAATTGATTTGAGTATTGATTACTTTTTCTTTTTCTTTTCTGCTACAGTCAAAAGTTTGGAAAGTTATTTTGTATGAATCTTTAAAAAGGAATTTGGTAAAGTTTCATTAAGCTAATATGTAAGAATGTTATATATGCACAAGAAATTAGAATACATAAAATTTAATTAAAATATGTTTTAAGAAATTTTAAGTGACTTAATGTAAAGTATACTTTTCACCTTTTATAAACAACCTACTTTATTCCGAAAAGTTTATATTAATCTAAAAACAAATTTAAATAAGTTCTTATACTCAAACAATATCGCTAGTGAAAACATTTTGGTAAATGTAAAACATTTTACATTAAAGAGTGAAACAAATATTAAATGAAAGCTTTAAAATCAAAATCGTTTTTTGAATGCTTTATGACAGCGTTGGGCAGTCAGAGCGCGTTGAATAAAAGAGAGTAATGTACAGTTTAGAAAACCGTCTAAAAAACTTGTACAAAAGGCACTCAAAAACGTGAGAGCTTAACATAGAACATTAGTGTTCTATGTTAAAACAGCTTGTTTTCAACACAATTTTCATGTTTCCAGTGAACAACAATACTTTGTTTTTATCTCAGAGCAGTACTGAGAGGATGATGCCTACATTTGCAGTGCATTGTACTGGATAGATTATCAGGAGGAAGAATGAGGAAGAAGTAGTCTTTGTGAATACTTAGCAAACGTTAACGAAACGACATCGCGAGCATACAATTCCTCAATATCTAACTATCTATACCCCGTTCAAATCTAACAAGCCACAGAATCAAATTCTTCTGCAAGACCGTTTTGGATTTTTCACACATTTTTTTAAGTAAACTATGTATCATATATACTCACATTTTATTTTAGGAAATACAAATAAAACAAGGAAACTTTAAAGCTGCCTTGCAAACAAAAGAAAAGTAGAGGTGAGAAAGGTGAAAAATAAAAAGCTGGTTTTTTGTATTCGATGGGTATGGTTGAATCCTTTCTCTTTTTTCTCAATTCTTTATTTAGATTATTGGGATATAATGTTGAATGTCTGACAAATCAAAAATCTAACAACTTCAATTAGGAAAATTGAGAAACTGAATACTTCTGCAGCAATATTTGAAGAGCCTTGATGCTCCTACCAATATTTTAGATGCATACTTTTCATAATTTCTAAAATCAAGAAAACTGCACACATTCTCAAGTTTATAAAAAATTTATGTTACTCTTCCACTGTTTAATCAGCTTTAAACAATAAAGTGTTTTTTTTTAACTTTTTTGTTCTTGGTGAATCATAAATGCTTGTGTACTCGTATTTCCATATGCCAATAGAAATATCTTATCTGGTGGTAGGAATTCCATGTCTCTATTTATAATGATTTATGATTTTTCATATTCAAAGAATTTCAAACACGTCCAGAATCATAAATCAAATAGCAATTAACAATAGTGAACCATTCATTTGAAAACTCGTTTTGTGTGCCATTGCAAATGCAAAGAAAATTGTAGAGAGATTTTCGAATGTTTATGTTTATCTACTCGTTTTAAAACTTTGTGGTTCGTTCATGAAAACTTTTATCTACAGTTTAGAATTCAATAGAAAATATTTTTCTCTGCTATTATTATTAGTCGAGTAAAACGTTATTTATAATCCTTTTATAGTCTTTTGTTTAATTTCATTTATTTTCCAAATGTGTTATCTGCAATAATAATAATCCAGTTTTTGATGTTGTTGATGTTTTCTTGGGTAATGCTATTTTGAAAATTTTTGAAATATTTGCGTAATTTCTATAATGCCTTGAACTTCATGAAACAAAAGGAAAAACCAAAAGTGAGGTTATAAATATTTATTTTTTATGAAAGAGTGTAGATACTACATTCCTGTGTTTCATACATTATTGGACAAACATAAATTACGAGTAACAATGCTCTAAAGTACTCGTAGTATGGATGCAAGGTAAATTATATCGGAAATACACTGAAAAGAATAAATTTTCTGGGGAGTATTTCTTATATATACCTCATATGGTTGTGGTACAATAATGGAGATTTCTCTTAAAGAAAAAAGTCCAACAAAATGGCATTCACTGCTAAACAGTTAACAAACGTCTGTAAACAATAAATTTGCAGATGTGATGATAAACTGATGTATACGAGTATTAAGGAGAGTATACCAGAGAGTAGGGATTACCTTGGCATATTATAAACTGAGACACTCTGCTCTCTGAGGTATTGGAGAGGAGTTCTACATTTGACGTTTTTGTAGTAGAGCTTGTAAAACCATCAACAAGTGTTAATTGGCAGAACGGGGATCAGCCATGATCTCAAGATGTTTTGTTTGACAAGCCATCCTGACGCTGATCATTAGTTGAGGTGGTTGGTTAGGCCGGAATATTGAGATTGTGCAGGGCAATTAGTAATCTTGCAAGTTGGTGGAACACGGCCGGTATACGGAGGTGCTGTTATCTTGCTATATATATCTGTAATGTACGAACCAGAAGTGGAGGAAAGACGGTTGCATTGGTTAAGGTCTGATGTCCTTTATGGATCTCTGACCACCAATTCGTAAAGACAAGGCTTCATCTGAAATGCCTACAGGCGGGATTAGATGAGACAGCAAGCTTTTCAGTGGGGATTTGTTCATATTGCTGTAAAAATATGACAGATAGTTGAGACCTGTGTGATCCTTGCAAGTAAGGCGCTGATGAGCCATGATCTAGTTCACAGGTCCACCGTCAGATTAGACCTTAATGTAGACGCTGACACAAGTAAATAATACCAGATTAGTTTCCAAGTTGGCTCACAGTAGTTTAGTTTACGATGATCTTCTATCTTGTTGAACAGCTCGATCAGCTTAAACCATCTTACTAGTGCTGCCTTAGAAAGTCTCTAACCGACTTGTGACATTTCGCTACATAGTTCTAAAGAAGGTACCTGTTGCAGGATAGCAGAGCTGTGCAACATATTTTGGAATTCCGAAAATAAAGTCAAAAGCATACCCATAACACGTGCTTCTTTTCTGCAGCTTGACCTATAGCCAATATGTTGCAAACAGAACTATTTGCCGAGTATACCCCCTCCGAAAATCAGGTACCATCTCTCAAAACGCTGGTAAACATCATTTTTCACTTGATTAAGCTTAGCTAAAGGGAGAGTAATATAACAGCCAAGAATATGATTGTAAAATCTTTCAAGCTGCAACGGATGTATGAACTAAAAACAGCCAACCATTCACTTCGCTGAATTCATTCATAAATTTCAGAAGCTTTTTTTACCGGAAAAAGAAATACATATCTACATAATTTGAATATTCTCCCGAGAAGAATTCCTTGTGGATTTAAGTCTAAGAAACATGTTGCAGTAAATGAGTGGTATGTAAATAGTCGTTTGATGGCTTGCATCTCAATTTGTATTAAGAATTAAAAAAAAACTCATATTTAATTTAAAATCAACCAAAACAAAAAATAAAAAACATGTTGTTGAATACTCGTACAAAGATATTTCATTTACTTTTACTTACCGGATTTATTATTAATTAAAATCTCATATTCATCGAGTTCATCATCATGGTAGCTGGAATCATCGTCATCAAAATCAGGCACATTGGCGGCTTCGCGACGCATCAACAAACGTCGCTGATAGTTGGTTAAAGTATCGTCAGAAGAGAGCAGAGAAACGGGAAGTTTTATACTAATATTGGCCATCAACGGGCGGGTTGCATTATTTTCCTCGCTATACCACGTTTCCACCGTTGAAATGTTGGCGTTATGGGGGTTTGTTAAGTTTGAATAAAACATTGTTTTGGTATTTAACTCTTCCGCATGGTTGGTTGAAGTTGGTGCTTGTGTGGTGGTTAAATTAGTGGCAACAGCAGCTCGTATCATAACGCCCCAGTAGAAGAAGGCCATCAAAATTAAATAGCAAACACTACGCATATCTGGGTGACCGCTAACATGCAGCAGTTTATTTAATTGAGTTTTCCGCTTCAGTTGCAATGTTGCAGCTTCAGCATATGCCGTAAACAAATTGTAGGTTAAGACACAACATGTTGAATAGTTCGAGTATGAAGTGGAGGAGAGAGATGCAACGTTAGCGGTAGTTATGTTTGTTGGTGAGGATGTAATGTGGGTTGTTAGGGGTGCTGGCGTATAGGAACATGCTGTTGACGGTGGTAATAATGATACTGGTGTCAAAGGTGGGCTTAATGAGGGCAGAAGGAATGTGTTGCTAATGTGGCATGAGTTATTGGTTTTTGAATTGTGATTTTTCATAATACTAAAAGAGGAAACAGACGTTAGCTGTTGAAAATCTTTGTTGCTAATGGGAAAATGTGGCTTTTGGTCATTAGCAACATGTTGCTGTAGTTTTGTATAATTGATAAATTCATTGTTGTTGTTGTTGTTGCTGAAATGGCTGAGAATTTGTTCATGTCTATCATTGTTATTTTGATTTGTAAAAGATGTTTGTGTTTGTCGTTGTTTTTGTTGTTGCTTTATTACCAACAGTTGTTGTTGGATCTGCTGTGGCCGCTGCTGCTGCTGCTGTTGCTGCTGACAATGATGAAAACGATGGTCTGCTACATTTATTTTATGGTACTTTGTGTAATTTAAAACTTTGGCCATCGCTCGTTTACGCTACAAACAACCCATTTATTGAAAACTTTTGGTTTATATCCTTTAACTTTTCCGCTTATTTTCCTAATAAATCTTGGTTTTGTTGTAGTTTTGAAATATTTTTAGCATAATGTTTTCCATCTCTTGCCAAGCCATTTCCTGCTTACTTTTGTTCTTGAGCTAGTTGGATCGGCAAGTGTTGTGCTGACTGACTGACTGGCTGGCTTTGTGTCTTGTGTATCGCTATGTGTGGGTGCTGCTTTTCCGAGAAGACTTACAACCATTAAGTTCAATTTATTTTTTGGCCGTTTTTCAACAAAAACTGGTACATAAATTTCGTGTTTGTTTTTAAAACAAAATTTCGTTTTTTTTTTTAAGATTCAAGTGTTTTACTTGTTTTGTAGTTGTTCAGCACATTTCAATTGGAAGCCTGGCAATTTAAGCTTTTCAATGAGTTTTGTGGTTTTAGTTGTTTGAGAGTATGACATTTTAATATTTGACCCTTAATGTGGACACTGATGTTTGAAGTATTTAAAAAATACAAAATGTGAGCAAATTTTGAATATTCATGTTGGAAATTTGTCTTCTCGATGCTGAAAAAAAATTTTTTTTTTTAACTTAATTTATCATTTATAACAATTAATATAATATAATTCATACAAATTAATATATAATTAATATACAATTGCTATATAATGAGTGGTGTTTTGTGTGAATGTATGTATCAAAGGAAGGATAAGAAAAACAGGCGATTAGAAAAGCGATGTTTTGAGACAGAAGACCACTAAGCATTAGCAACTAAAAAATACTGCGTAGGCGGTCAAAACTCCGAAAAAAGTGCAACCAAAATATTGCTTTTCTAATTACGATATCAAAACTACACAACTACGAATTTCATAAACAACTGCAGTCATCGCTCACGCCTTATGATCAACTGGTCTGAAGACTAATGTTTGTTAAATAAATGGGTGGTGATACATATTGTTTTTGTAGAGTTATACATGTAAAATGATGTACATACCCAGTGATTAAGTTTACATACCGATTATACCTTAAGGGGATCTACTAGTATCAAATTTACCGTAACAGAAGTATAAAGCCAATAGTCCGTATGAAGAAGAGTTAAGAGTCAGTTGTTAAATAGAAGTCATTTCAGTTGTAAAGGTTGAAAAGTTAAAAGATTATTTTCTTACTACTAATTTATTATTTTCTTACTGCTAAATTCTAATTTAAATCATTAAACTGTAACTAAATCTTTGCACTTTGTGAAATCTATTATTAAATTTAAATATAAAATAACAAGAAAATTGAAGTGCTAAAAACTGAAATTAATTTATATTAAATCTCGTGAATATTTTCAATAAAATCATTTTAAAAAATAATTTTAAACATTATTCATTTTACATACATGTTTAAAATATACAAAACATTAATATGATGGCGGCCACCTCTGGCGCGTGCAAAGCGTATCAAAATACTACAGTCGTCATATTTTTATTTCAAGGATATTTTGTACAGTGTTCCCACCGGGGAACAGGTTTTGCCTGGGCGTAGACCAAACACGGGCACACTTATGTTGTGTTGGACATCCGAAACCCGTACCGTCATATAATATTAGAAATCCTCGTTTATTTTTATCCAGCTGCAAAGGAGAGCAGCTTAAGGTAAAGACATTCAACAGAACTGCCAACAGAGTTGAGATTCAAGACACAGGGAACAAATACCGATTTAGTTGTTTTTATTAATCTGATTTTATTTACAAATTATTCTAGATTATATACTACAAATGAACATTATTTTAGTCAACTGGTATTGAGTAATCACTCAATATCAAATAAATATTGCTTTGAATAGTGTAACATGACACAAACAAATATTGCTGAGCATGTTGTAACCCGACCAAATACAATGTGTTTCTTTTTTTATTTTAGTCACGCTACAGGGCGGAAGTTGGTTCGCTGTGCATATTGTTTGACAACATGGTTACACTTCAAGGGCTATTCTGTATATATGTATAAGTTATAACATAAATTGTGTCATTTTTTTTTTTTAACTTCATTATTTTATTTATTGAATCTACATAAAAAATGTAATGACAATAAGTATTCAAATCTTAATACCAAAAAAAAATTGTGATTAAAGTCCTGCCAGTGCTGGACAAAAATTTATTTTTATGCGAATATTATTACAGAATTCAGTCATCCGTTTAGAGCTCTAATGGTAGCCAAAGTATCCCTCCTTCTCAGACTGGTATGACCACCAAAGTTAAGAATATTAACTGCAAGAGGATTTGGATGGAATTCAAGTTTGTTAATATATCTTGTCGCGTACTTCACAAATTCAGATTTCACAAAAGGTACGTTCAGATCTGCGTGGATTCGTGAGTTTTTAACGTACCATGGAGCATCTGTAATTCTACGGAGAATTTTATTTTGACTTCATTGAATTTTTTCAATGTTAGATGTCGAGGCTGTGCCCCATAATTGAATCCCATAGCACCATATTGGCTTTAGAATCGAGTTGTACAGCAAAAGTTTACAATCAAGCTTCAAGGTCGAATTTCTGTCTATTAGCCAGTTAATTTGCACTGTTTTCAATGTATCATGAATAATTCAGAGTTTCAGTTGGAAGTATCTTAAAAAAAATTTAATATTAAGAATACTTTCTGTAAAACTATTATAATTATTTATCGTTATTTCAATAAACACCATTATCGTAAAAAAAATCTGCACAGGAGTTATTCAGCTGTCGTCTATCAGTACAAAATGAAATTGTCAGCGGTTAAAAAGAGAACTTCACTCAAAAAAGCAAAAACCCCTATTATTTAGCTATATAAAATAATGTGTTCGCTTACGATTACTCGTACTTTTGACGCATACCACCAAACAATTTGACCTAAAATTTAAATTACATGTGTGCAAGACGAGGTTGGAAGACGCTTATCGTTTGTGCTTGTTATTTTTAATTAAACAAACATTATTATTGTATGTTTATGTATAATATATACGCAAGCTCGTGTGTATAAATATGCTCTTAAGCAATCAGTAGTAAGTGTTCTCTCTCTAATATATTATTTTTGCAAAATATTAATGATTTATTTTGATTACGAGTATGATTAGTAAGAGCTTGCTTTTGATATAAGACAATAAACAAACTCGTACAAACATATGCTTGTTGATGATTTTGTTTTTCTAATTAAATATGAAGTTGTTTTATACATGACACAGCCACTTCAAACATTACAAGTTGTTTTCTTTTCCGGGCCAACGAATCGAATGCATGTTTATCGTTATTCATTGTATTGACCCAGAAAGAAGCAGATTTTTAAACTGCGAATAAAAGGAAAAGGAATACGAAAACGAAGAAAACGAAACGAATGAATAAATAAAGAGAAAAATATAATTTTAGAAAGTTTGCAACTTGTTTTATTATTAAGCAGGTGGTTTTAACTACGTTATACATATGTCTATTTCACAATTCCGAATGGTGGCGTTATTTTGCTTTATTGTGACAACCTTATTAGCTTTAATATAGCATAGCGAAAGAAACCTAAGGCAATTATGTAATATTCCGCCAAAAGAAATGCTGATAATGGACTATAAATAAATTTTTTTGTTGGTCTTATTGCACGCAAATGTTAAAGTTAGATACCGTGAAGAAAGATAAATTAGTTGCGATATAAAACTATACATATTATAAAGTTAGCATGGAAAAACATTATAGCTAATTTTTGTGGTTTCAGTTACGATTTTTATTTAATGCGGACCGATAAACAGATTCTATAAATTTCAACGAATTTTATGTGAATTTTTATTGCAATTAAAAAACTTCAGCAAAAGTTTTAACATATTCGATAAAGAGAGTTTACTGAAGCAAACAAAAATATTTGAAATTTCTTGGCTTTAGCCACGATTGAACTCGAGCTAGACGAATGATACCAACCCATCATCATATAATATTAGAAATATTAAAATAAAAGTTCGACTATTTAACATTATTACATACAAATATTTGAAATAACGTAAAACTTTCAGAGGAAATCATGGCACAATTAATTTTAAAAAAGAATTGTTGTTATCTTTGTGAATAAACAATTTGTTTACCAATATTTTCAGCCAAAAGCTGTATAGTCATTTTGCTAAATCAACAAAATTTCGACTGATTGATCGTGAGGTGTGATTTATAGTGCAAAATAACACAAACGAATTTGAAAGTGAACTAAAAATATTTAGAGCCTGTTATACGATACCGCAACTTAAAGTTCGCAAGCATTTTGAGTGGCGAAAACTGCTATTGCCGATCCGTTTTTGAGTTGAAATGTTCATAGTGTACTTACAGCCCGTTCGACGATATCGAATGAAAATGTATGCGAAAGAAAGCTGGTCACTCACATTCGAATCAATTTGGGTTTGTCTATGTCAATATTGTTCGTTCGCATGAACTTATGTATTTTAATTGAGTTTTGACACATCATTCGCATAGAATAAAGTTAGAAAAAACCCAAATCAATTTTCTTTCGCCTAGGGTGCGAATGAACTTATCCTTTCGACATCGGCGAACTGGCTGTGAATGTCAATTCCTAAAAGAGATTATGAGAGTAACATACTTGTTTTTGTTTTACTTTTATTTACAGCCTGTTCGATGATATCGAATGAAAATGTATGCGACAGAAAGCTAGTCACTCACATTCGAATCAATTTGGGTTTGTCTATCTCGCTATTGTTCGTTCGCATGAACTTATGTATTTTAATTGAATTTTAACACATCGTTCGCATAGAATAAAGTTAGAAAAAAACCCAAATCAATTTTCTTTCACCTAGGGTGCGAATGAACTTATCCCTTCGACATCGGCGAACTGGCTGTTAGTGTCAGAAATCATTAGAAAGAATGTAGCAACGCATAAGAAAAATTTTTATTTGTTAGCTATAAATATGTTTTTCGGCCGTTTCAAATGTGTGCAAACGTTATGGCATTTATTGTTTGCAAATGATATCATGTAAACCTTGGCCGCGACATCGTTTAGGTTGGTCATTCGAAAGGTTCAATTTTGAGCTACTCGTTCGAGGATAGCAACTGGTATCTCGTGAATAATATGAGTAATGTTGACTTCTAAAATGTTAATTGAAACTGGCTTATTTTTGTAGACCTCAAAACTTTACATATCTCCGGAGAAAACAGTCCAAAGCTGTGATATCGCACGATTTGGGCGGCCACTTTACCGTATCGAAACATAAAATTAAGTAATTACCAAAATAATTTCTCAAAATGTCCATTGTTTGGCTTGTAGCATCCCCCTTTTGAACCTCTTGGAGATAACTTGAACTTCAGGAAGCATATAGTCCTTGCACATGGTGCGAAAACGGTTACCATTGGCGGTATTCATCTTCGCGTACGCTGTCAGCTACAGCTGTTATATTGTCTTCAATACATTGATAGCACATCCAACCCTTAGAGTATCATCCACTAAAGTAAACTGGGAAAGGAATTTGCGATAGTGTTGACCACCGTAAGCTCCTCAAATCGTATGAAAAACATTTCACACAGACGCTGTTTTTCATAAAGCAGCTTAACAGTTTGAATACGCCATTATGGCGCAATAACTTCTCATACGATACGGAACAAAAATAACATGGCAGTTTGATATGAGGTATGTGCTATGTGCAAAAAAAAGCTCTTTTGAAAATCAAATCTCACGATGAACTCGCTGCTAGTAGGCTGTATAAATAGTTTTGCTAAATTTTTATTAATAAATTCTGTGACAACAGGACTAACAGTGCGAGTTTTGCTTTGGTGATATAAAAGCTGCGGACATATCAGCTTCAAATGCCTTATTATGAAAGTTGCTTGCAAACATCTCTAATATTTAATGAATATTTACATCAGGTGCGGTAGTAAAGGAAAACAGTATATTACTCCTCCTCTTCCCCCCCAAAACAACTTACTACAAAATTAAAAAAATATATATGTTTGTTGTTCGCTAATAAGTGTTATGCTAATACAAATATATTGAATTTAGTTGTTTAATGAAAATAACCCGCGCCTGGTGTACATTTGCAATATGCACTTTTTGTACTTGCGTGACCCATTCACATTTTATACAAATAACATTTTTATGGCAACACCCTCCGCATAAGTTAAACTGTTTACATAAGTGTATGTGTGTGAGTGTTAGTTTACAAACATGCAGGTTTGTCTGTAGGACTTTAACGTGTTTCTTGTTTTGTTTGTAGTTTGAACAATTTTTCTTTGATTTTTTGCATTGAATTGCCTTTTGTGGTATGTTCGGAAAGAATTTTAATCGGTTTAATCATGATGGCGTTAATTAAATTAATTTAATTCTTTTGCTATTTTTGTTTTTGTTTTCTTTTTATGTAGCGATACTTTTATAGCGTACGGCGTGCTTTAATTGAATATTACATTATCATAAATTAAAAGAGCTTAATAAGTAAAAAAAAAAACATGCAATGAATTTATAATACATAATAAAGTGTTTAAATAACAAGCAAAGTTTTAATTAAAAGCTTTTATGTACAATTACTTAATGCCTTATAATAAATAGCCTTCGGTTTATCATAAAAAAATGCTAATGGAGGCCAGTATCTTGTAAGGCAACTATTGTTATCAGATTTTTCCGTTGGAATGTGCTTAATTTCGTATTGTTTTTTTTTTAGAAAGGAAATCTCTTGTTTTTGCCACATCGTGCGCATATGTAATTGCTTAGGGCTTTGGACACTAGCTTGGACCAAACTCGTTAAATATCAGACAAACTTTCTTTTCTTCCCTGTTTATGTATCTATTCTGGAGTCAGTGAGATCAGCAATTTTAAATAGAACATATAATATAAATTAAGATGAAATGATCTTCAAGCTTGAGGTCTTTTTTATAAAAAAATTTTTTAAAAATGTGTTTATTTAATTCAATATTTCGTCTTCCTTCGGAAGACTTCTTCTTCACTGTGAAGTCGAATTTATTTTTGATTTTCGGTCTGTGGGCGGACCGGCCAACAACGCGGACCGCGTCAGCTAATAATATACGATAATATAAATGTAAATTTTATATAGAACATATAATTATAATTTTAAATAGAACATATAATTCATATAATTCTTCCCTTTTAACTAGTAGAAATTACCACATCTTATAAACTCCCTTGATTATTGGTTAAAGAACTTACCCACATTATGAGTCGAGTGTGAGATTTATTTAAAATATAATTTTGCTTTCTTTTTTGAGCACTAACCCAAGACATGGAATAATCCTAAAGTATTAAGCAATTTTTCATCGAAAAATTTTCACAAATTGTGTGAATTTGCCTGCAGCAATATTTTTTGTTAAAAAAAAAATTTTTTTTAAGTAAAACAATTATAGCGCACACCTTTTGGTATGTGGCTCCGTTCTCTCGGCAACACATTTCAGCAAGACGGAGAAGCAAATGTCAGCCCCAAGGCGAATTCATTACCAGGTGAACTTGACAGCTCAGGTGGTTACTCTGTGCTTGCCGCGTTTTTTCCAATGAGATTGTCAAAATTTTTTTTATTTTGTTTACAACATTTTCGCGACATTTTAATCTGAAGTTTTTTTTTTTTGTATGATTTAGTGAAGTTTCAAGAAATTTTTGTGAATTTAAAAGTGAAAAACCATTATAATCTCTGATTTTAGTTACAAACAATTATAAAAATTTGTATTTAACGTTTATAGAACATTTTTTCTTAGCTGAACAATTTTAGGTGAATTTAGATATTGACATTCTCAGTAAGTTTTACAATAATAAAATACATATTATTGAATTCGCCTACCCGCTTGCAGTTATGTGTATAAATTCGCCTTGGTCAGCCCTAAGAATTTTTAATAGTTGGACATGACCATAGTAAGGCTGGTCAAAATTTTATATGATTACGTCATATTGACGTAGTATTTTTTTGGTTATGACATACATAACAATGTATATATCTTAATATTCAGATTTATCTACCTTTCATAAATTTAAACAACTAAATAAAAAACAAAGCTAAATAATTATATTATTTTAAGCAATTTGTTGAAAAAGTTGGACTTTTCGCGTGAACATTTTTCACCTTGATATTTTGCAGAAAAAGCTCTATTTGTGGCATTTGTATTATATGTAGATAATAAAAAAACGAGAATACTAATGAGTCAATCAAAACTAACTTAGTGTCCACACCTGCGATAATATCTGAGATGAGAACGTCAAATTCAATCGCAGAGAGAATTCTGTTACGTGTAGACTTAAAATCAGTGTTATCGCAGTCTTATAATAATTTTTATGAGAGCGTTTTTATGAGAAATCTCATGGCAACGATCCTATAATAAGAGCTGTCAAAAAAGCGGATGTGTATGCGTTTGTTTTCAAAAAGACGCCATTGGAATTTTACCGACTTTTAGTTTTGCAAAATATCTTTAAAAATACCCTTTTAAATTGAAAAAATGTGTTTTTACATATTAAATAAATATTATTATATATACTATAAGCAATTGATTTTGTAAAAAATGTACACATATACAAAATTTATACAATATTCTATTGATCGCCAAGCTGTGTTTTCTTCTCGGCTTTCAATGAATTATGGATTCTTATAAGATTAACAACAATACGAATACTCCTTGTTAGATATGAAGATGGACATAGAGAAATTCGCTCTCTCATTCTGCCGACGTTTTCTCAGATATTATGTCAGAGTTAATCGCAGTTGTAAACACTAGGTAAACAAAAAGCAAATATCAGCTGATAATATGAACTATCAAGGAAATAGTGTTGCTAACTCAAAGTTATGAACCTATAAAATACACCCAATATTTAAGTCAAAGTTATCAATTAATTCCCAACTGGGAATTTGCATGCAAAAATAAAAGTCTACTTTGTATATCAAAACGCGGGAAATTATTGCTTTATTATATCATTTGTTGTTGTTGTTTTAAACAAAATCTTACTGTGGCATTTTCCCATTTGCTTTTAACGGTAAAAGTTGTTCAAAAATTTTGTACTCACGTTAATTAGTTCATGCTTGAGTAGATCTTCACAAACAAAATATTTAAATTTGTTCATGCATTTAATGAGATTGAATATAAAGCATTAAATAAAGTAAAACAAAAACTTTTCACAGCAAACAAATAAAACAATTATTTATATATTTAAAATCATTTAAAAGTAAGAAAGGAAAAAGTATAATATTTAATTAAATTTTTATTTTGCTGCGTACTTGATCTTAAGAATCAATGAAGAAACAAAAATTATATTTAAATCTGACTTAAACATTTTTAATCGTTTCCAAATTAATTTGAGTTTTACTTAAATAGCTAAAAAGTCTGTTCCTGCCAGCCACACCCCCAAATAAAAACATATGTGCATATCTTACCGTATTCTATGTATTTTAAAATTTTAGTTTTGGTTTTAAAGTACATACGAGTCTTAAACTACTTCTGCATTATCATCTGTTGAAATTTCTACAAGTCCTTATTTGTTCATCAAGCAAACAGCTTTTAAAAATAACAAATATTTGTTACTATTTGCCTATTAAGTATATACAACCAACAATAATGATTGTCTTCTCTAACATCCATTTAATGGCTCTTTGAAATGAAGAACAAACTACAACAACAATTGCAATCACAATAATCATTGCAACAAGAGCAACGAAAAAGAAAATACAAAAACAAATAGACACTAGTGCTGGAAACGTTATTTGCACCCAACGAACACAAGGTCAAACGTTTAATGTGCATCAAGTTTTAATATACTGCTGGTATTATTTTAATATAAATTGAGTGAACGTGCTCAACGCACCGCACACGTACATTTGCGTATTCCCTGTTCAGAAATTATCGAACAGCGCGTTTGTGTTACACTTGTATTTAGCAATACATAAACTCAATGAAATCATTCTTCATATTGGTGACCCGGCAAATAGGAAAATATATTAAAATTAAATGGTGGTATTAAAAAAAATTATTGTGTGTTTACTATACTCTTATTTGACAAATTTTGTATAGAAAACAGCTAAATAAACATACAATATATTTTATGAATATGGACGAAACCAACTTTTTGAATAATTATAAAATATTACACCACTTTGTACAAACTAAGTGGTGATCACAGTCAGCAGCTTCATCTAAAGGGCCAAATAAACTATACAAACCGTTTGGCAAACACACGCTTTTCGCTTGCACCTAAACCATACAAATTAAAACACATACAAACACATGTAAACACAAATAAATAATTTTTTTTTGGTTTTTAGTGAGAAAAGACAGTCATTGTGTTCAGGCAATTTGCTAGCCACATGAACTTCTCAAGGTATAACAAATGTTAAAACATTGTTATACCTTCTATTTCTTGATATTCTATTTTTTAATCTTTATTTTTTTTAATTTCTACACTTAAGGTAAACTTTCATACAATTCTAAGTATTATTACAAGAAAACAATTTCTTGATTCACTTTATGTGCTTCTTCTTCCACCACCTCACTCTGCAAAAATTTCCTGGAAATCCCAAAATTTACACACACACACACTTATTTACAATGTTTGCACAAAAATCAAACATGCTTAAAATATTTGTACAAACTAGCAAATATGCCCATTAGCGACTAAAAATGTTTGTACGAACCTACAATTTTGACATAATCTATTTTCCTAGTTGCAGTACAATGCACTGCATATGTAGAGGCTATCCCTTAAGTACTGGTCCAAGATAAAAAAAAATATTTGGCAAGCAGTTTGTGTAGTTTATTTGGCCCTTAATGAAACCTTGCTACTTTACTATGATTCTATTTGATACATGCTTTATGAAGTGAAATCATTTATATTCTACGTAAAACAGTTTCAGAATGTGAAGTGCGATTTGTAAATTTTTTAAAAATATAAAAATTGATATGGTATTTCTTCACTCAGAGAAATTCAATAATAACAATATTTTTTCTGCCGCAACACGCATTTTACGTGAATTAACTTAATTTCTTCTTTAGTAGTAATTTTAATTTTCTAAAATAATTAAAATTTGTTTTTGTTTTCAGCATTTACAACATGAAAAATATCTAAAATGTTTGCTGGGTATTTAATCATTTATACTCATGCAACATAAAACGAGCATTTGAAACTAAAAATTATCTTTAATGAGGTGTCTGACAGTTTTAACAAGTGATTAATATTGAGATACACAATAAAACAAAATATACATTTACATAAATATTTTCACACACATATATGTATATACATATATAATAATATGAGTATTTAAAATTACAATTATTTAAAAAATCTTGCTTGTGTGTTATTGGATTATTCAAAACAGTAAAATGTGGCAAAAGAAGCAACTTTTGATTTTAATTTTTTTTAATATTATAGACATTATGGTATGTAGTAAGAGTGGTAGACTCACTTTCAGGGGCTTAAATAATAGAATATTGCCGCAATACCAAACTCTTCATTTAATAAAATTGACATCATTTTCAAACATTGCTAAATTATTAAAATTACACTAGCACTTATATCCAAATACTGCTAAAATAATACATATATACCAACTTTTACATCCCTGTTCTTGAATGAGATTGAACAACGGCATTTTTTAAGATAAAATGAGCGAATATAAATGGCGGCAATGTAAAAAAGATTTATGTAACAAGCAATCATTTTTTTTTTGGTCTTGGTTTCACATATTGTACATATAATGGTGAATTCCATCATATGTGTGTATGCCCTAAATGTTCTCCCACGGCTCACGCTTGGGCTGTCAGTTTTGATTTGATAGAAGCAGAGTTGAAATACTATACTATACATAAGTTATTACTTTCTTCAAACAATGTTTCTAACAGACAAAATTGGCTGCAATGTTCAATAGTCTTAGAAATGTTGTAGTTTTATAAACTTTCGTAACACAACCATCAATCTTCAAGTTTTTGCTATAATATTTTAAAAATAGACTCTTCTTTTTTTTACAAGTGCCAAATAAAATTAATTCAATAATTCTTTGGAACAGCCCTTTCAGTTTTTGCTTAGACCATTTATCAACGTTTATCAAATGGATGACAACAAACTGTTTTTCAAAATTTAAGCAATCAAAAAAGAAAAAGCGGATGGTTACGAACGCCAGCTTTTTTTCATGGTGCGCTAATAGCGAAGTACAAAAAGCCTGTTTTTCAAATTTCTTCTTTGTAAAAGAAACTTCTTGCCATAATATAGGGTGTTTTTTTAAGCTAGATAGAACTTTAAATTGTAAAAAGTAACACAAAAAATTAAATTTTGATGAAACATTTTTTTTATTTGTTTCAGTATACTCTGACAAATCATCATGAATAGACTCACGCTTGAACAACGCTACGAAATTATCCAAATTTACTTTGAAAATCAGTCGTCGATTCGCCCCGTTGTTTTATCGCAAAATTGTGTTCAGCGATGAGGCGCATTTTTGGCTTAACGGGTTTGTTAATAAGCAAAATTGCCGCATATGGAGTGAGACCAATCCACAAGAGACCCTACAGACTCCATTACATCCAGAAAAATGCACTGTTTTGTGCGGTTTTCATGCTGGTGGCATCATCGGACCTTATTTCTTCAAAAATGAGGCCGGAGCTCGCGTTACGGTCAATGGAGATCGTTACCGCACCATGATCAATGATTTTTTGTTTGAAAATATGGATGACATTGATCCGGAGGAGATGTGGTTTCAACAGGATGGCGCTACGTGCCATACGGCGAACGCAACCATCGACTTACTGAAATCAAAATTTGGCGATAAGTTGATTTCGAGAAATGGACCTGTCAATTGGCCTCCAAGGTCGTGCGATTTGACACCTCTCGATTATTTCCTGTGGGGCTACGTGAAGTCACTGGTTTATGCTGATAAACCAGCAACAATTGACGCCTTGGAGGCCAGCATTGTTCGTGTTGTTCGTGACATACGGCCAGCAGTGCTCGAAAAAGTGGCCCAAAATTGGACGTCCAGAATGCGCTTCGTCAAGAACAGCCGCGGTGCCCATATACCCGAAATCATTTTCAAATGTTAATGTCACGTATTGATCTTTCGAATAAAAAAAAATTTTGATTACAATTTAATTTTTTGTGTTATTTTTTACAATTTCAAGTTCTATCGGGCTTAAAAAAACACCCTATATAACAAAATCAATACAACAGTTTGAATAACAAATTTAAGAAAAGAATATCACATATATACATATATAGTACTCGTTTGTATAAAAGCAGCCAATTTTTCAATATCAAACAACTAGAAAATAACCTTCAAAATAAAAGTTTTTGTAGACAACATTTTTTCATTTAATTTATAATTTTCCAGTGACAAGCTTTTCTTGATTGTTTAATTTCTCTATTTTAATTCAGTAACAGTCTTTTAGTTTAAGTGGCAATAATTTAAGTGGAAACCTTAAGACATGATTAACGAAAATGTCATTAAAAATAATATGCAAGATAAAAGTCTTTTAATAAACAAAACTGCAAAACGTGCTTACTGTCAGCAGATTAACTACAGTGGGTAGGTAAAAAGCACGGTAAGGTGTAAAATCAAAAGTTTTTAAAATCTAGCGCTAAGCTTTAAACTATACATTTGCACTGAAAGACAGATCAAAGAAGCACTGACAATATCCCGCCCAACTAATTACAAAATTGGGACACTTTTATTGATGTTGAAGTACATCACTGTTATGATAAATTTAGTGTATGGTCACAACAGCAACTTTAGTTGGGCAATTCTTGACTTTATAGAAGCTTTCGGTGAGGGGAATAAGAAGGGAAAAATAATTGCCGGTACTCGGCAATTCTCAGCAATTCCTTACTTTTCTCTCATGTGTGTATGTGTATGTGCATATACAATGTAAATTGCATTAAGCAAAAGGTAGAGAATTGCTCAAGAATTGCCGTAAAAAGTTTTTGTTTGTGAACAAAAAAGCAATTCCAAAAGAAAATTGCTAAAAAGTTCGGCAATTAAAATCGTTCTGTCTGACCACAGACTTACTATGAGCGTGTGAGCACGAGAAATACTTGCAACGCAATTTTACTCTCTTTCTAAATATTTTATATTACCATGTAAATGCACCTTTGGCTGCCAGCCCGTTTTATGATTTTCATGAAACTAAATGCCACCGTCCATATTTCATCACCAGCTTTGCATTTTGAATTGAATGCCAGTATTATACTAATATTGATACTATTTTATTTGTACATGACCACAAATTTAACAACCTATTTTTCTGTACTAGCACTTTATTGACTCACACAGTTCGAGAACATGTATTTGGTTTAAATACATGCATTCTATTTACATATGTATTTTTTCATTAGTTATTTATGTGTCAGTGTATGTATACATGCCAAATGGTAGACATTGTTCGGGGGGTTTGCCGTTGAAAAATAACCTCCTTCAATATTTTTATATTCATATATACTCGTAAGTGTATATGGGTGTATGTGTGTATATAAATACTTGTTAAGATATAAATAGATAATTATTGAAAACTATTAATTGCACTTAGGATAAAATAAATAACTATGTGGTAAGATGACACAGTGTATCAAAATCATAAATTTTTTAATTATAATAATGACAACCCTCCCTTCCCATCTTCCAAATTATCTCGTTGTTTATACGTTACGAGCAGAGATGTACGGCAAGACGTTACACGCGCGAGTGCACTTATGTTTTACTATGTCATTGTAACACTCGAGTACTAAAACCACTCGCTTACACAGATGCGTTGTTTTTGCCCACTCGTTTTTCGAATGCAGCCATCCTAACGAATTAATATGAGCACAGTAATATTTTTACTAGAATATTTTTCGAGTAGAGCTTAAGCAAGCAAGCAGAGCAGAGAAAACAGTAATTACAATAACCAAGCCAGTCAGAGCAAAGATGTGTGTGTTTTCTGTTTTGACATTCGATACAAGTTTGTATTCCACCTAAACGAGTGTGTTGCTTCGAACAACTTGTAACAACATACATGCAGCGTAAATGTTTAGTATATTTTTTTGCATATGCTTTCTAATAGCGACGGCTGCCAGATGCAAATAACTTATCATACTTTTGGCGGTTGAATACTTAATAGTTGTAGCCCTGCTGCATTTTTCAGTCGTATTAGGAATAAACTCTTTAATATGGAAATGAAATAGTAGTGGCATTTAAAAATTTATAGTTCTTTTTCATTTATACAGTAACGGCCTTATGCTTAACCTTTTTTTCAATTCGTTATCTATGTATAAGATAATAACGAGTCCCTAAAGAAGTAGCGGGTTAAAGCTAGTATTTTATAAATCTGAGTGTTGTTGGGTTGGGCCAAAAAAAATGAAAAAGTACGACAATCTTCGAAAATCCATTCTGCGCAGACATCAAGGGCTAGCTGGCAATCATTAGCTGAGACAGTTTTTTATTTTTGCGTTCTTTTCATATTTTGGCAGCACTTGTGGTGGACTAATAATTCGAATTGCAGT
Source organism: Thecocarcelia acutangulata (assembly GCA_914767995.1). Classification (NCBI taxonomy): domain Eukaryota; kingdom Metazoa; phylum Arthropoda; class Insecta; order Diptera; family Tachinidae; genus Thecocarcelia; species Thecocarcelia acutangulata. The sequence continues at coordinate 118,457,374 of OU612096.1, read as the reverse complement.
AAGAGTTTGCCGTTATTAAATATAGTCTTTCAAAGTTCACTGCATTCACATTCACCCAAACAGCGTTCTCATTAGTTTATATTATTTTAATAAGTCTATGCGAAAAAGGTCAATGGAGACATCACAAACATTCTGGCAACACTACCTTAAGTACCAGAAATGAAACGAATGCTCAGAGTAAACACATATAAACTCTGAGAACTAAAACACAAGCTAAATGTGTAGGTTCAAATTTTTACTCAAATATGTTTTTGTTGTTTACTTGAAGCACGAATACACTCATTGCATGTTAAAAAATAATACAAACGAAACAGTGATTAAGAGACAATATATTAAAATTTGATTGTGTTTGTTAAAAGCTTGTGTATTAAAAACTTAAATTTTTGCGAGTGTCACAAGTAGATAAATAAACAAATTGATGTGTGAAACACAACGCAACTCGCTTTTGAGCGAGTATATTCGAATCATTAAAACAAGCACTCGATGCAGTTCTCTGGTTACGAGTATTTTTTAGAGGTAAGCGTTTCTTTTTATGCCAAAACACATTTATAAAGATGCATTCGTTTCTAGAAAGCAAAAGTTAGCAGCACTGAAGTTCAAAATGTAGTAATCTTTAAATCAGCACAGAAACTTGAAATCGCTTTTAACAAATCGCTTCAATGGTGTACCCATATAAAGTTTCACTATTAATGTTGCAATTTTGTTTATTAAGCGCAGTAAGTGCAACATCTTTATATATATTTATATGGCTGTGAAAGTTTTATTTATATAAACTAACTTATATAGTCGGAGTAGATTAGTACTAGCGTATAATGCGATCCTGTGATATGTTCATAGTATTAAAAGATATGGTGAAACTTCGAGGTGCTATTCTGAATTGGTTTAAGATTAGATAATTATGTTTACTACATAAAACTTTTTACACAAAAGAGCCAATTGAAATTTGACTTATTTGATCGCCTTCAGTTGGCAGTTTATAACAGAACAAAAGACATGACACAATTCAGGCATCGAACCTTGATATCGAGTAGCAGTTCTATACCAAATGTCATATGAGATTAAATAGAATTTGGGGGAAAAACATGAAAGATACAAAAAAAGCCAATGCGAAAAAAAGACCTAGCTTTAAATGCTTGCACATGTACAGTCTCCATTCATATTTACGTTCTGCTTAACTTGAACAATCAGCAATTTTTCTTATTCTTTTATACCATTTTATAATAAGAATATCGTAAACAACAAAAAAGCTATGCTGGTAAGTAAATAACTCAATAAAAAACATTATACAATTATTTAAGTTTAATGGCTACAAAATTTTTTTAATTGGCCAAGTGGTAATTGTAGTGGTAATTATTTTTCATTTATCGATTTCGCTGGAAAATGTTAACAACAATTGAAGGCCAGACGGCATTTTAAATTTTGTATTTAAAACTTAATAAAGGAAAGTTCTTTTCATTATTATTACATACTATTATCATTCAATCGATCTCATTTTATTTTCTTTATTACCACAGCATTGCTGTGTTTAATTCTAAAAGAAAATAAAAATATTTAAAATTCGGCTGCAGCTAGAAAGTTTTGCATTTTCGCTTTTGCAAATAAAAATTTGCATTACACTATATATCACAAGCTATATAGTGTAAAGTTGTATTTAAAGCAGCGATGGGCAGATAGAGCGTGTTGGATACAAGAGAAAATAAATTGCCCTACGCAAATGATGGCCATTGTGTATATGCTTGTTCAGGGTAGCGCAGAACTAACTTTTGTTTTGAACAGCGATTAAAAATTGTTGACTTTTATTTTGAAAATAAAAAGTTAATGTGAACCGTAAAAGTAGTTTTGCGCCACCCTGCTGTAATAACAGCAAAAAAGGAATATATATTATTGTGCCAGCTGTGGCGGCCACAGAAGTAAAATCATATTTATACTTTAATGCCATAAAATTTTCTTTCCAAGTACAACCGTTTAATTGATATTAAAAACATATACCTTTGTTTCATTACGAGTAAAACTTGTGTAGCTTTAAAAAACACACTATATGTATATTTTGCTACGCTTAAATTTGTATCGGACCACCTAATTTGGCGGGGAGACTAAACTTATATACCGCAAATCTGAAGAGAGGGTTCTGGGCTCTCTCTAAGAGCTGCGCTGTTCTTAGCCACTCCTTATATTGACCGCAATTTTTAATGTTTCTTATTTAAATACGCTTAAAATTGTTTCGTATTAAAAAACAAACTTTAGTCTAATTAAAATTAATTAGTAAGTAAAAATATTAAATTTAAGTACTTGTGTAAAGAAATAGGCACAATTTAACTTTTAAAATGTGCAGCATTTGAACATGACTTGACCATAAACAGTAGTAAGTTCTCTAACCAACAAAAAAAAAAAAAAAAAAAAAAACAAACCCCTTCAGAAGTTGTATGCCAGTATATATATTCTCAAAGGACTGACTGACTTTGCTGATTCGTATTCGTACACAGGCTAAGCGCTGCTACACACTTGCATATTTAAAGTGATTTAAAAAAGAATTAAATAAAGCCAACAATGGTGGAAGGAAAAACAAACAAACAAAAAATCAGAAATAAGCCAACACTTTTCCCAGCACATACAATCACATTTAAACACATAAAAATGTTCACAAAACGGAAAAAAATCGATTAAACCTTTTTGTCATTGTATTTTATATAAAAATATAACAAAAAATGCGAATAAATTGAACCAGAGGTTTTTTTTCGTAAATACACAAATATAAACTTTATGCTTCTAAAGTATTTAATTTTGTTTTTTTTTTTCTTTATTAAATAATAAATATATTTAATAAAACAAGAAAAAATCCATTATTTTGCAAAAAAAAAAAAAAAATATTGGCATAAGCATTTTATAATTGGTTTACAAAATAAATTTTTTTCAGTGTTTTCTTTATTCCAGGTTATTTTTTATTTTAAGTTCAACTGCATTAATAAACAACTCTACGATAATAATCTCTCTGGTGTTTTGCATGTTTGTTAATGCGAGTGTCAATGTGTGATACGGTTTCATTAATTTTTAGTATTTCCGTTTCCGTTTGGCTAAAGTCCCCTCATTATTCATTTACCAAACACATTTTAAGAATGTTTAGTCTGTTTCCTTTCTGTTCTGCTCAACTCTTTTCATTTTAAATGATAATTTATTCAAATTCACTTAAATGAATTTAAGAGAGGAAAGTAACCAGCTACTTTTAGTACTAGTTTATGTACTTTTTAAATCAATTATTCGAAATTCCTTAGTCTCATTATGGCTGCAGTGGTCATATTGCATTAAGGATGCACTTTAAATTGTCATATTATACAATATGCTAATGTTAATTTGTTGCCATTTTTTTTATTTATTTGGTAGATAGACTTTAAACGATTTATTGAATCTGTTTATATTGAATTGCTTTGTTCTGTGTAATTATGCAAAAACGAAAATCAATTAAATTGTTTTGTATAGTTTTTGTGTAACAAAGTTTGTGTGGAACTTTTGTACACTTTTTGTGATCAAACTCGTATTACATCCGCGTTGTTATTCAAAAATTGTCTAAGCAATATATTTACCAAATCAAAGAATTCATTTTTGAATTGTTGAGGGCAAAGAATTCCTTACCGTAATTAAACAACAGCAAATTATTGCTGTCTTGAACTATTTTTGAAAAAGTTATGAAAAAATATATGTGAACAGTCTGAGCCAAGGCAGCTTTACCAGGTTAGTGGTATAAGCACAGCTGTCTTTCGTTTGCTTTGCGTAACTTTGTAAAAATTTTGTATACAAAATACATAATTCTGAAAAAATCTTTAGACTTCCTTGCTTTTTCAAACAGAAGAAAAACAAAATTTTGATAAATTTTTGTAATTTCTACCAACAAAATACATTTGATGTTTTTTGATGTTGTATTTATTGTAATTCTGCCACTAGCTGTTTAAAGCTGCCTTGGTCTGAGCCAGCTAAAAAATTATTAATCAAATTTATTGAAATTGAAAATTGTATTTCTTACTTGCTTAAGTAAATTAAATGGATTCACCTGTAATAAAGGCTTTGCCAGCGACATTTGAATGAAATTTTGTGGATTATATTAATTCTGAGAGTTTTAGTTCAAATCTGTTTTAAGTTTTTCTCTATTACGCAAAAAAAAAATTGTTTTATATTCCTGGTCAATTTTACTCTATAAGCTAGTTGGTTACACTTACGATTTAAATAAATAAAACGTGGTTACAAAATTTTGTAACAGTTGACTGCATACAGTTTTTGTCTATTTTTTTTTTATCGTTTTGTAGTTTTTCATAAAATAATAATAAGAAAACTTTTCATTCAAAATTCATCAATTTTTGTGTTAGTTTTTTAAACTTTGAACTCGTTGAAGTTTCAGTTTTTGTCGCTGATATTTCATATATTATTATTATTTTCTGTTTTAATTCTTATATTAATAGATAACATACAAATATTGAGTTTTGTGCAATTTTGTGGGCTTTATTGTGTAAAACTAATTTCACTTTCCGGCAACTCAGATATTGATATATTTTTTTTCATTTTCCCACCCGTGAATACAAGATAAAAATTACACGTATGAGTTTGGCAGGAACCCCGATTTGCTTTAAATTTATTATCACTCATACGATCCCGATTTATTCTTTATAATAGTGATAATGAATAATAAAAATAACTAGAAACACCATTGAGTAAGAGCACATTTCACAAGAGTATTTTAAAAGTAGTTACTCTAAAATGATATGACAATTGAGTTGCTAAGTACTACTTACATTGCTGGAGTATCTAAGAGACCAACTAAATCAAAGGGATTCATGCAAAACAGCCAGTTTCTACACGAATAAAAGAGCAATAGAAAAAATAATCTGTTGATTAAATTTAAGAGATTAAAATAACAAAAGTTTAACACAGCAAATTGCTTTTGATTGAATGCTCTTCTACCTTAACAAGGGCATTCTGTTACCAATTAACAGTCATTTGATCAGCTCTAGATCTAAACATTTCAACAGCTATGAATTAAAATTAAATTATGTAAAATTTGCAAAAAAAGTAGAGCAGAAAAATTGTATATTAAAAACCCAATTAAATGATTAGACAATAATATCGAGTGTCATTATTTAATATTATCGCATTATCAATAAAAAAAATTCAAGCTGACAAGAGAAGAAATCCACAACGAAAAAGGAAACAAACAAAAGTAAACAACGAAGCCCCTAAAATGACATTCAATCATTGTGGTCAAGTAAATGCGTTGATAAACACATTTTTTATAGCTTAAGTCAGACTCTTAATACTAAATAAACAGCATAACAAAAACATTGACACAAAAAATTGGCCTTAATAAACAATTTACTTTTACAAATTCTATTCTTTAATTAAGTCTGCGGCAAACAATAAGAAATTTTAAAATACATTTTATCTATGGAGATTATGGGCAAAATAATTATATAATTTTTGGTTTCGCTAAAATGTGGCTGAAAAATATTTTCCATATACATATGTTTATAAGTTTGAAAATATTCACTATTTTGCAAAAAAAATTGTATATTAATAAGTGATATATTTAGCAGTTTATAGATAAATTTTGTTTAAACTTTAATGGAAGTAATCTAATTACTCTCAAAAATATATTCTTGCTTCTCGTTTTATTCACTTTAATCTTGTTTATTCAACTTATTATTGTTATGCACATTTCTTTGGCTTTGTTAGAGGCCCTTGAGTTCTTTAAGTCGGCCACATAAAAGATAAATCTACTTGCGTATTATGCCTTTTAGTATCCTTCAGAAAAAAAAATAACATATCAAAAGAACCTATCGATTCGCAGTAAAAATAAAGCAACATCAATTGAGTGACGCCGATACATTTTTTTTTGTATGCATGATTTTTATTGTTATAAAATAATATTTGTGTCATATTTAATTTCATTGTTTTCGAACAAAAAGAGTTATCATCACAGAGACGTACAGATAAAAATAAATATTTATTAAGCATGTTGTGAGCACTGTTGGCAAAAAAATATCTATAGTTTGAAAGACAGTTAAATATGATGGAACACAAACATATACATATGTATGTATGTATATAGAAACTTATTTATATGTTTATAAGGTATATATGAATGTTTTCTCATATTCCCTGCACACCAAATGGAGATATGCTTCATGACAACGATATTAAGCTACTTTATAGAAAACGTGTGATTTCAAAATCACATGTGGTTTCAAAATCACCTGATTTTAAATGACAAGTGATTTCAAAACCGTCTGATTTTATACTCACACCTAAAAATCAGACGTACATTTTTTTGATTACTCGTAAATATGTAATCCCATGTGATTTTAAATCATCTGATATTATATCACATGTGATTTCAAAATCACACGTAGATTTTCTTCTATTACGTAAAACAAAAAGTTTTGTATTGTAGGTATGATATCCACTTGTCGAAGCCTTTTTTATTGCTAATTTGTTTTGAAACCTTGGATGAAATTTTTATTGATTAACTTTAATACTCGTACGAGTATACTGACAAGAAAAAAAACTTTTTTTATATTTAAAATGTATTTTACTCAGCCATAAATACATATATATTATTCTGGCAAATGTAAAAAACTGAGTCAGTTGACAATAAGAACCAGCCGAAAATTTGCAATGTATACAATATTTTTGCAACAAAAGGGGTGTTTTTATAAAACTTGCTTGTTTATATATATTTTTTTATCATTTTTATACAACCAAAATCAATATACTCGTATTGCATTAAGTAATTTAATACACACATTTTTTTTATCAACTTAGAAATGAAAAGTTGAATAAGTAGCCAAGTGGTTTGAAATCAGTATTGAGTTTGTTCACCGGTATAAAATAAATTATTTAAAAAATATTGTGTATACAGGACACCATTACTTTGTGCTTTTAAGTCACAAGATTTTAAAAAAGCATACGTGTAGAATAACCATGTTGATTTAAAATCACTTTGATTTTCTAAATGTAACTGAACAGCTCATTTTCCTATTTCATTTTAGAAGATTTTTTTAAGCGTTTTTTATTTATTGAATCTTCAAAATTGACAAACAATAAGTATTCAAATCTTAATACTAAATACGAAAATAAATAAATATACCTTGTTTTAAAAGTTGATTATCATATTCTTAGAAAAATCTACTTTTATTTCATAATAAAATCAGTTTTAAATAAGAATGCATGCGGAAATATTAACTTTACTCGTAAGCCAAAAAATCAAATTTCTATCATCGTTTTACGATTTTACCGAAATTTAACATATTTTTGTAACACGAGATCCTGCCATATTGTCTACATTCCGTTATACTTAATTGGCTATGGCTGCTATAATATACCGCATCTAATGCAACACTTCTTCTTATGCTAAAAGCATAAGAAGAAGTGTTTGCTGGGCTATAAGAATTCATTAAACGAATTCTAAAACTATCATTTATTCACATCGCCAACCTTATTATTATGCTGATATTCCGCATCGAAGTCATACGGCAAAAGTACTCGTATAAGAATAAATGTTTGCTGGGTTTATAATAATTCAATAAATGTATGAATATGCTTGAATAATATGCAATATATAGTATTTTTAAGTATGTGCGACCCAACACGAGAGCCATTAAAGATATGCTCTTAAAATTTAAAAGATAACACTTGATTTTTGCTTGACAAGTGTCATCAGCAAAAATTAAAAGTGTGCGTTCATTTTTTCGAAAGCAATTGTTATTCTCTGATAAATACAGGGTGGCCCAGAAAGACCGAAGTGGTGTGAATTCCTTATAAATTTTTATTATAATTTTTTTTCTTTTCTTTTCAGTATTTTGTAAAGAAGACTTGGATAATTTATAATGGAGCAGTACACAATTGAACAACGTGCCCAAATTGTTAAAATTTACTTTTCAAATCAACGGTCCATTGTGTTGACTCAGCGTGCATACCGTCGTCAATTTAATGTGCGGGTTGCACCCTCTCAGTCAACAATAAACCGTCTGGTTGCAAATTTTCGAGAACAAGGAGCAGTAAGGAACCTTCCTGGTCCCGGCAGACACCGAACTGTCCACACGGCTGACAATATTCAAGTGGTACAGGAGAGTATTCGGGAGGATCCAGAAACATCAACCAGTAGACGTTCGTCACAACTGGGCCTCTCAAGGACGTCGCTGCAGCGAATTTTGCACACCATAGGATTGTTTCCATACAAAATTCAACTTGTCCAAGAATTGAAACCAACAGATTACCAGCAACGACGGTGAAAGAATAATTTCTCGTAACAGCAATTTTAATTGGCCTCCGCGTTCCCCGGATTTAACCGCTCTAGACTGTTTTCTTTGGGGCTATTTAAAAGGAAAAGTTTATGTTAATAAGCCTAGGACTATTGAGGAGTTAAAAACCAATATTCGAGAAGAAATTAACAACATACCACCGGAAGTTTTGCGAAAGGTCATGGAAAATGTGTTGGAAAGAGCACATTTGTGCGAAGCAGAATATGGCCACCACTTGCGGGATATCATTTTTAATAACTAATCCAAAAATATTCCCCATAAATTTAATGTATTTAAAAAAAAAAAAATTAAAAAAATATCTCTTAAATAAAAAATTATAAGCAATTCACACCACTTCGGTCTTTCTGGGCCACCCTGTATAGTCAAACAAAAAATAATAATAATAAAAAAACAACATCTCAATTTAGGTTTATTTTTTAATTTTTGTAAGTAATTCTTATCGCTTTTTTATCTTGAACCTTACCCCATACCCAGTGCATTGTACTGTAGCTGAGGAACGATTATAAGAAGGAGAAAAGAGGGAGTAGTGTTTGTGGATGCTTTGCATGCAAACTGTGTGAGACATAAAATTATAATATATTTGACACTGATTCTGTCATAATGAGATTTAACGTAACAATCTGACCATCATCGTGTCCATATAGTGCAAATTGCACCAAAGTGTAAATTTCCTTGGCTGGAATGGTGTTTTGGCAAAAGCTCAATCCAAATGGGATAATTCTGCTTATTTGGGTAGCCAATCAAGCAAAAATGGTTTTCCCCGGGGCTTAGCTTAGCTTAATTTAGTTTAGTTTAGGTAATAAAATAACCTACATTTGTTTACACTTCATTTTGCAGTGTTTAGGTAAATTTTTGGTTCAGTGTACAATACTATCATTGCCTGCAACTATATTGAGAAACTGGTAGGCGATAATAATAGGTTTGCAGAACTGCAAACGAAAATATATTGATGGGGAAACAAGCTATAATTAAATCGATATGCGACGCAATGTTATCGATATGCGACGCAAATGTTGCTGCAACCATATTTCAAGCTAACTTTTCTTTGCGTGTAGCTTTAAGAAAGAAAAAATAAATACGTTTTTATTCGCTATTTTAGCTTCTAACATTGATACCAATAAAAAATTATAAATAGCTTATTTTCTATGTTTCCCAGCTATCTATATGTCGACATTTCATAGGAGCTACCCTAATCATCATTTTTCTTTTTAAATTCTCAACAATTTATTTAGATTGTTGGGATATAAAGTAGAATGTTTGAGAATATCTTTCAAAAATTTCCAAAGTCTACCTATGAAATGTCGACATTTTTTTTTTTTTTTTTTTTTTTTTTTTATTGGACCAGTACTCAGGGGATGACCCCTACATATGCAGTGCATTGTACCAGAACTAGGAAAATAGGTTGTGAGGAGGTGGAAAGAGGGAGTAGTGCTTGTGGACATTTGACTTGAACTTTCTAACATTATAACAGACTGGAAACACGTCTGCAGGCAACTTGTTCCACAGACGAAGCGTACGGCTGAAAAACGAATTCTCTCTGTAATGCGTAGTACGATTCACCGGGCAATCAACCACAAATGGATGAGCTCTGGACGATGAGCGCGTGTTACGTAAAAAAGTGCGAGTTTCGGGAACAAGATCCCTAATCTCGTCAGAGCAAAATTTATTGTAGTAACGATAGAACAGAATAACGCAACCCACACTGCGTCGATGCTCCAGTGAGTCAATAGAGTTGGATACCCTACTGTTACTGATGAGCTTCTTCGCCCTCTCCTGCACACGGTCGAGTAACCCCAAAATAGACTTTGAGGCACCGGCCCAAACATGAGAGTTGTATTCCATTTTCGGTCGGATGTATGTGGTATAAATAGTAAGGAGGTCGGATGGAGTGAAGTACATCTTACACCGTTTCTAAAAACCGAGGCACTTGAATGCTTCTTTAGAGACATGAAAAATGTGTTCAGTCCAGCGAACATCACACTGTATCTTCATTCCTAGAACATCAAGAGCATCCGATTCCTCAATATTTATACCATCCATAAGTACAGATGAAGCAGCATTTGCGGTCGTTTGCTTGTGTGTTAATAAGCAACATTGGATCTTACGAGCGTTAAAGGCGACCCTGTTTTTACGACCCCATTCGGAGATTAATAAAAGATCACTATTCAGTGAATCGTCCATATTTTGCCTCTTGACAGCGATCTCTGATAGGCTGGGCCTATAACTAAAAGAGTACGAGTAACAAATGCTGCTGTCATCCGCGAAAGAGTGTATAGGATTTGAAGTTTGATGGAGAAGGTCGTTGAGGAAAATAAGAAATAGAGTAGGAGAAAGAACGGAGCTCTGCGGTACCCCTGAATTAATCTTGAACTGGTTTGATGAGACCCCACCTATAACAACTCGTATGGTGGGGTCCCTGAGAAAGCTCGATATAAACCGAGTGAAGTCATCACCGACACCAAAAGCCGTAAGCTTTGCCAGTGTGGCTCTTGATGTGCACCATGCCACACTCTGTCAAGCGCTTTTGAAATATCTAGAGCCACCACCTTACTTTCACCGAAATGATAGATTGAGTGGCACCATTTCTCGGAGAGATATGCCATAAGATCGCCAGTAGAACGACCCTTGCGAAATCTATATTGATTTGTGCGACTCCAGATACCTCACAAGGTGGTAATTAACCATACTTTCCATTACTTTGGAAAGCGCAGAACAAATTGCAATTGGGCGGTAATTTTCAGGGTTATTTGCCTCCCCTTTTTTGGGGATTGGCGTTACATTAGCAACCTTCCAGCACGATGGGAACTCACCAACATGGTAAAGTTTGCTGAAGAGGCATGCTAATGGGCGCGCAAGCGTAGAAGAATACTGCTTCAAGACCAGTGCTGAAATGCCATCCGGTCCAGGAGTCTTATTTATGTCGAGGTCGGCTAAAACCCTTTTGACATATAGATAGCTGGGAAACATAGAAAACAAGCTATTTATAATTTTTTATTGGAAAGAAAAAATATTTGCTTTCGTTCAATAACTATTTTTACCAAATTTTTGTTTGAGTCCACGAATTTCTTTACAGGTCTGCATTCAAACAATTTAATAACTGATTTAGCGTATTTTATTATTGAACATAAAACAAATTTTTTTTGTGTACATAAATAAAACTGAAAAATTGTATACACAAATTTTTTAAAGTAGTTTCCATTCTTATATGCATTTTGATGCTGTTTTTACGAAACTCGCTTTGGAAATTAAAACTTCTCCTACAATCATCTACTATATAAGTAATTTTTTATAAATTCTTTAATAAAATGTTTAACAGCCAGCAGTGTTTTAAACATCCGCTTTAAATTATGGGAAATTCGTTAACATTTTTTATTATTATTTTTATATATATATTTTTTTTACACAAGCATAGTAATTTTTTTTTGCATTTCACTTGTCATTGACTATGGAAATTGTTATGAAGAGTTTATAAATAACTATGTACATGTGTATGTTTGTATATATATATATATGTCAAAAAAAAGCATTTTCCTGTAGTGATCCGAAGGCACCATTTGCTGTGACATGTACACAAATATGGATTTCGAACCAAAATGATGGAATACCAAGAATATTCTAGGAACTTGTATGACTTCATATTGCATATACTCGTACTTTGGAGAAGCTCTTTTTTTGCTGCAGCAGCAGCAGTAAACAAGGACAAGGAAGCCACTAAATCGAAAATTGCATTTAAAGCGAAAAATTTTTATTTAAATAATTCAATTTATTGCAAATGAAAATACTTGTACTCGTATATTCTTCATTTGAAGATTAAAGAACCATAAAAATGAAAATATGATTTTGGTATAAACAAATCATATATTTTTATACGAAAATAAAACTAAATAAAACAAAACTTGCATTAAAATATTTGCTACATACATTTTGGAATATAAATAGTGGCTTTTGTTATGAACTCAGAATAGAATTTTGTGTTTTCTAAAACTGTTTTAAATAAAATTACTTGTTGCAAATATACCAGTATGTTGTAAGTAAGCATGAATTTCTCTTATTTGTTTTCAAATGCCATAGATACAAAGAAAAACTGGAAAATATTTCGGGATACCACAAATCTTCGCTCATCTTTTAGATTTCTGAATAAATGTGTCATATTCCAAACAGATATACTGACAATTCTAAAAGCCATGACTAAGAGTAAAGAGGCTAGTCTTTGTGTTAATATTCAGGATAGCGTTCGAAGGGTGGAAGAGTGATATTCTTAGGTGGAAGCAAATAGTTAGGCCATAAAAACTTTTTAATGCTATGATAGGAAAGTACAATGCTAAGATGTATTACGTAAAGAGGTATCAAATTGCCCGCAGATGTTTAAATTAGAACCCTGCTCTAGACTACCATTGACTACGTGATAATGTCCCATGAAAGCGCTGTCATAACACGCAACTTTCGCCACGAAAGATTCATCAGGAGAATAGACTTCCTTCAATCATGCCCGTTCTATTTAAGCATCGCTGTCTTATGCAATCCCTACAAATCAATATTGTACTTGATTTTTACAGCTTTTAACCAGAACCCCTATCATTCTGTCTACGTTCCCCTACTGTAACCAGACCCTTACCTTTGCCCGTACATCCACTACAAAAATTCCGGAAACTTCATTTAAACATAAGTAGCTTTAACAGCAATGATTGTCAAGAAAGAGATTGAATTGGGCAGGATTGGCAGTACTCGTTCGACATTTCTAACCACCAGCCCGGCTTGACAAGTTTATAATTAAGCTAGCTTGATAAATTCAGTGCTACAGCTCCCCACAGCACAATCTTAAAGTAAGTGCTATAAGCTGTTTGCAGAACACAGACAAGTACTTGATTCGAAAATGTGTATAAAACTGCTACAAAAAATTCAGAGTTTTTTATACAAATTTTGCAGGCGAGACGCTTGTCTGTTTTCTGTAAATAGCACACTTGTTTAATTTAGGAAAACGATTTTCACACACAGAACGTTTTCAAAAAAGTTTAGTTTAAATTAGATTAAAAAGGGTTGTATTGAGCAAGGTACGAGTAAGTGCCGGCTTACACACATAAAGTTTGACTCTTCGAGTCTTGAGTTTGTGGGAGAACGGAAAAGGGTGTAGACTTGACGGCACGGTCAAGTTTAAAATGTAATGTCAAAAAATATAAAAACTTGAAGGCAAAAAAAACTTGAACTTGACAACACAAAGCTTTTGTGTGTTAACGTAAATGCAAGTTCAAAGGGAAATTGAAGTAAAATTTATCATGTGATCAATGTGTGTAAACTGGGACTAACTCAGCTTATCTATTTGAGAACCCAAGGTGGTCAGTTGAGCATTGGTACATAAGAGAGAATAAAATTAAAAACTGATGAAAAATAAACAAAGGCAAGAATACAAAAGCAAAATGTCCCAAATTATTATTCTGATCTGGCCCTTCTTGCCATAAATTATCTTAATCCCGTGGTGAGGTCTAGCGTTTTGTCTAGTTACCATTGCGAGACATCTTGTCTAATCTAACATTCTACTTCGGTGTAGATTCGAGTTCAATAGTTTCAAAATTTTCACTATCATAGTACCATACACAGAAATTAAATTTACCTTCTGTCCCTGATTGCGCAACGGCTGAGAATTGCCGCAATCGTTGTTGTTTTAAGATTTGCCAGCCCATATTTAAACACAACTCCCTTTCAAACTGAATAAAATGGTCTTAAGGGCTTTGCAGTGAGCTCTGTTTCTCCAGGACAGATTAATCCTACTTAAGATATCAGATAGATAATAGATAGATATAGACTGCAATAACAGTAGTATAATTAGTCTATCCACCACTGATGCATGCGTCGAGATTAAATCTTATATTTAATGATTTCTGTAGAAGTTATAGGGATGAGGAGGAAGGAGAGAGCGTTAAACATTTCCTCTGGCATTGTCCGGTTCTTTCTTATATAGCAACTTTATATCTGGGCAGAACAATGCTGCATCCAGTTGTCAGGCATATTGGAGTGCAGGGTGAACAGACTGGATTCTTTTATCCGCTTCTCGCGTTGGTTTGGATCTAAACCGTTGGGGGATGAGTAGGTTTTACAGGCTGCATATCTCTCAGGCAACACAGAGGGACTACGAAAGTACCCTTGTGGCCTGGGTTTCCTGAAACTTACAGGCTGTAAAACATAACCTAGTCTATGTTTTAAAAAATTTAAATAATTTTTATTTTGTTAACAAAACTTAATGATATTATATTTCCACCGTTATCCTCACCATATTATTAGAGCGCGTACATTTAAACCAAACCTTTAAAGCAGAAAAACGTTTATCTGTTAAAACACGTTATTTGCATTTTTTAAGTAACTTGAAATGCAAAACTATTTTTAATTTTTTATTTTAAGTACTTTTTGCCAGTCATAAATGGAACTAATAAATAATATGACCAAAATTATGGCAAAGCAAGATTACCTGTAAATGTGACTGCCACAGGTCGTAAATTTAAGCGCATTTAAGTAGTTAAGATGAAAAAAGATTGTTACAGCATTACCTACAAAAAAAACCCCCAGAGAGGAAAGAGAGTTATACCTAAATAGAGGCAACATTTAAAATTACTTCCTGTGCTTTAAAAAGCAAACAAAAAAAGTGTTAAAGAATAATCGTTGTAGAAGATAATTAGAAACAGTGAGCCAAAGAAAAACACTGGATTTTAAAATTTTCAAGTGAGATTAGTTAAGCACTTGAAAGTCGAACTATAACAAGAGACAAATGGGCATGCCCTTATGGAAATGGTATAGCAACATGCCAAAGTTTCTCTTCTCATGAGATGTTGACATTGTAGATATACATAAATACCAGAATAACGCAATAGCTAGTAAACATTTCGAAATTATAACAGGAGCGTAAACTCATTAAATAAGTCGTCAATATTTATCTTTATCTGTTAAAGCATCAACATTTTGTTTACAAGCTACATAATTCTCAGAAAACATAAACAAAATTTTAATACTACTCTGTTACATTCTAACAGCAAAATACGTAAGATAATTATTATTATACAGAAAATTTGTTTTTCTGTATATTTAGTACGGAAATTTGCTGAATCAGTAAATCAATTGAATACGGACCTATAAATTTATTCGTGGATTCAAATGGAAATTTATTTATTTATTTATTTAATTATTGGTACACCCATACAACAAGACTTAGAGTCATAATTATAGTATGAGTTTTACAAATTATTACAATTTAAATTTAGTTATAGTTATAATTACAAAGGATTTAAAAGACAATTTAATATATAAAAACCAAAACAAAAAACAGTTTATAAAAAAAAGAAAGATACAAAAATTCAAAATAAGTTTACAATTTAAAGACAAATTTTTAACTTCTACTATAAAAATTAAATAGACATTTCCTAAACTGCGTTGCATTGCTAATGGTTTGTAAGGATGCTGGTATTGAGTTCCATAGTCGTATTGTGTGAATAAAAAATTGCCATTCAGATATTAACTTTTTAAATCGTATCTGGACCAGGTTTTTGTTCCTCCTTGATTGCGTAAAAACAAGACGTTTAAACAAGTATGACGGTACACCAGTGTAAATAATTTTATGTAACAGTAGAATACAACGAATACTTAATAGGTCACAAAAACGCACACCATAAAGTTCAGTCTCATAAGATGTGATATGAGAAAAATGCCCCAAATTGAAAACATACCTAAGAACAGCATTATATGCAGAAGTTAATTTTCTGGTGGTTTTTTGATCGCTGCTCGCAAAAATTTCGCTACCGTACATCAATGTCGGTATAAGATAGGTCTTAGCCAAAGTCATCCGAATATTTATCGGTGTTGCATGCTGAGTTGCCCATAATGAACGAAGCATCGCAAATACTTTCCCTGTAGCAGTATTTACATGATCAGACCATGTTAGTGAAAATATTTTTGAACGAAAACAAAAACAACAGAATATGATACTCATTATTTTTTTGGTGTACTTATGTAAGAAGCTGCAATAGGATAGTATGCTACTTAAAGTAACATTATGAAAATCCTGAAAAAGTGATGGGAGTTTTACTTCAATTTTTCTTGCATCAGCAAAAATATTTATTTAAAAAAATTTATTTTTTACGGAAATATTTGATTTATTTTATTTTCACTATAATTTTTGCTGTGTTTATTTATCGTAGTGTACCACTGCCTGGTACTAGCATATTATGAAAATATGTTAGTATTAGCAACATTGCTATGAGCGCAACAATGATGAGAGAGAGAGGAAATAGTTTTGCAGCTTTTCTGTGAATCTCAAGACGACTTAACCGGAATTTTTGGAATTATCTTAATTTACTTTTCTATATTTTGAATTTCGTTTAAAAATTGCTGGAGTTTTAGAATTTCAAATGATATTGCGATGTTCTACTTAAAATTGAGAAAACTGGAAAAAAGAGCTCAATATTTATATGAGACAATTCCAAATGAAGTAGAGAATTTCAAGCTTAGTTTAAGAAAACTACAAATAATATTAAGAAATTTTATTTTAAACTGAATTTGCTAATACAGTATAATTTGGAATTTTCTAAATTTAAGTTTCAATGTTCTCAACTTCAATTAAAAATTGGTATATTAAATGAAAATTCCAAAACTATTGACTCACTTTAATATTAAAAATCTTAAAAATTCTTTACACATCTTACTAGTGGCAATAGTTTAGCTCTTCCGCCTGCTTTAATTTAAAACAAACAAATTAATTTAATTCCACAATTTTACACGATACTACATGTTCCTACAGCAGCATATTGCAAAAAGAAACGTATACGAGTACGTGTGTTTCATTAGATCTGTCAGCTCGTAATAAAACTTGGTGTGAAATCAAGGTCTCTTTTAAAATCTCTAAATCTCTTCTTGTTTCCTTTTTTTGTTGTTGTCTGCCTGCATTTATGGAGTTGTTTAAATTTATAATGCGGCTATTTGAACATGAACAGTTAAAAATTGTTTTAAAACCTCCTTTACTGCTTTTTCGCACACATCTTCTCGTTTAAGAACGCGTTTTTGCACACATCTGTGCAAAACTTTCATTGAAACATTTCGCCACAGAGCTCTCTCGATGCGATGGTCTGACTGATTGCAAAGATAAACTAAAAATAGCAGCTCTTTTTAAAGTTTTGTTCTATTTTTTTGCTTTTGTTTTTTTTTTTTTGTTTTTTGCTTTAAACACTGAGAAGCCTCTAAATTCAATTTTAATATTCGCAAGGGCAAGGCCATTATGATGTTTTTTTTTCTATATCTTTTCATTATTTTTATTATATCGAAATGGTTTGACTGAAAATGAAGGATTGAAAGAACAAATAAATGGTCAAATCATGCAGTTTTTTTCTTTTTCCAATAATGATGTTATAATGAAAATGTAATAAAAACAATTACGAGGATGACAGCATTGCACAGTAAAACAAGATGTTGGGGGGGAAAAACTCATATCTGAAAGTGAGGCGGCAAAGTGTTGAAAGTATATAAAAACTTAAAAATAAAATACAAAAGCAATAAAAACATTGGAGCAACTTTCGATTTTTGATGGTGGTCAAATTGAATGATCCAACGAATTTTAATTTGGTATAATGTCGCATATGGGATAAAAGTAGCACTATTGTGAATGTTACAAAAATGAATTGTTCACTATAATATCAGTCGATTAGCTGGCAGGTTTTGAAACGTAATTTTTGTTTGTAATTTTATAAAAGAAAGAGTTATATTAATAACAATCATGCTCCAACCAAATTATGGTTAGATGATTCAACCATTGAAGAAAATGTTGTTGGAGTCTACTTTCAAAACGTAACGAATGGATTCGAGGGTTTAAGAAAAATATCATAATCTTGATCCTAGTTGCTTTGACCTTTATTTAATTTAATATTTAATAAATTGTTTCAGCTCAAGGTTCTTTTTGGTTTTTTTTTAATTTTATTATATATTTTTCAATATTTCGTCTTCCTTCGAAAGACTTCTTCAGGAAAATTTGTTTGTGTGTTATTAATTCAATACATTAATTAATGACACACAAAATCATGGCAACCAACGGTTCTTCATTTGTTTAACAGGTATAATGAAAAGTAGAGACTTATGCAAGGCGAATTCATGCCAGGTAAATGCAAGAGCAATACAAGGCTACATAAAAACATATTTTTCAAATGCCAATGGAAAAATAAAACTAAAAAGGAATTCAATAATAATATAATAAAAAAAATATTTACAAGAAAAGAAAAACTTTTCATTATTTCATGAAACTTTTAATTGTTTCGTAAAACTTAAAGTCTCAGATCATAGAACTTGGAAAGGTGTAAATGGCCAGCCAGACTGGGGATGATTCTGGATCTTACCTGTCTAGAAGCTACAAATATATAATGTAAAAAATTGTGAAAATTTTTTTTTTTTTCAAATTTCTGCTAATTATTCTATCTGAAACAAATTAATGGCATTTTCTTTTATAAAAAAGAAAATGTTACATGTGATTAGGTAACATATGTAAATGTTAACTTAATCTTCAAAAAATATGTTACATATTTTTTTTACGTTTACAAAAGAACACAAAATATTGTATAAAACAATAAAGTTTCAATTTTGGAATGCTTTTATAACAAAAATTGTTGTGTAGAAAAAAAACGTGGGCATTACTAATTTAAAACACATACATATTAATGATCTTACGTCCTTTTTTCTCATTTATGTTTGTTTTTGAAATAAATTTTAAAATAATTATCAAGAAATTGTGAAAATTAGAATAATTATTTTCACATAAAACATAAATATAGGCCAGTAATAAAAAGGGCACAATGCTACCCTGTACTTGAAGTTAAAGGCAAAATATGCTTCATAAATTGCCCTTATTCATGCTACATATTTAGAAAAGAAAATGTTATTTATTTATACAGTTGCCTACTTTTTAGAAAAGAACATAAAAACTGGCCAAGGGGAAAAGAAAACGCCATAAAATTTAAAAAAAGAAGTTATCAGTTATCTATTAATTTCACCTGTTATGAATTCGCCTTAAAAGAAGGCAAAAGAAAAAGTTTGTTTTTTGTGTATTGAATGGTATTAGCAAAACATTTTTCTTTTTATTAAATTCTCAATAATTTATGTAGAATATTAGTATATAAAGTTGAATGCTTGAGAATATCTTTCAAAAACTTTCAAGTTTACTGATTATTTGGGTAGCTCCTATGAAATGTGGACATGTAGACAGCCCGGAAATATAGACCACAATCAGTTTATATTTTTTTTACGTGACTCAATATGATATGAATATAGATAATTTAATTCGGTGGCTGAGTGGTTTAATTCGGTGGCTGAGTGGTTAGGGCGGCATTTCATGATGCATCACGGCCCAAGTTCAAATCTAAAAACGCTTGCTGATGAGTAGCGTAGCGGCTACGAAACATCTGGCTTGTCCTCATTTTTTCTGGTGTTCTTTAATAAAAAATAATTCATCACAGCAACTTTGTATTGTAAAAAATCTTTCTTAAGAAACTTAAGGTAGGAAAAACTTGAGTCTGATGTACAAGTGTACAAATGTACAAAAACCAAAAATCTAATATACAGTTCTTTTATTTTTGTATTTAAAAAAAAAAAATTAATAGTACTTATGTTTTATCTCTAAAATAAATGTTCATTTAACACATGGTTTTTCAATTAAAATTCGTATAAAACTATCTCTCAAGATATTTAACACACTTCTTATAAGCAATAAGAAATCTTAGCAAATTGTAAGTAATTAAATTACAGCGTTTATAAAAAACAAAAATTCATTTAACTAATACACATTTACATATAAATTCATGCATGCTAAAGTTTATGTACAAGTATGTACTCTTCTTATTTATTGTAAAGAAAAAACGAATAGGATGTTATATGAGTAAAAATAGAGTGCGAATTGTAATGGTGTGAGGCAGAGTGATAGAATGAGTGAGTGAGAGAGAGAGAGGGAGGAAGAGAGTTTGTATACATTTTTAAGAATTTGATAGTATCAAAAAATGAGGAAAAAAACAATAAAATTAGAAATTAGTGAGAAACATACTCTCACACACGCACACATGTATGGCCATACACATGTTCACCAGCAACAATAGCATTAAGAACACCCCATAGCGTATGAGTATTTTAAAAACGGTGTACGTATAAAACATACGCTTTATATGTACATGGCATATAGTATATAATTGAAAATATGTATGTACACGTATGTGCACGCACACATTCGTACATATGCACATACATACATAAAAAGAGGATCATTTCTGTTGCAAATTGTTTTTATACGAAAACAAATTTTATTAAAATTTTGCATTTTATATAACTAAAAGCCATATTTATAAAACTTATATTTTGTTTATTATAACGTAAGAAATAAAAATACTATAACTAGCTTTAAACATACATACAGGGTGTCCCGGAACTTAACGTCAAGCCGAAACAGGGTGTCAAAATTGATTGTAACCATCATGAAAAAAATTTAAAAAAATACAAGGGCTTGTGTCAATAAAAAACATTTGAACTGAGTAAAAATTTTTTTTTCTCATGATGGCTACAATCAATCCTGCCACCCTGTTTCATCATGACGATGCGTTCTGGGACACCCTATATGTACATTTTTTTTACGAATAAGAGCAGTTATTTCAAAAAAGTTTTGTGCGGAAACTTGTTTTATTAAATTTTTCGTAATCAAGCTTTTTTTCACTTAAAAATTCATTTTTTTTATTGAATAAAGCAAATAAAAAAAAATTATAGCAATAAAATTTTAAAACCTTTTGCCTTACATTAATATTTTTGCATTCAATCTTACATATTATTGATATTATTAATCAAGACTCATTTAATATTTAATTGAAAACTAATTATTGTTCATTTAATGCTTTAATTTTTATTTTAACACACTACTTATAAAATTCTGTTTACACAGACATGCATCTGCATGTCAAAATCTTCATTGCATTTGATAATATTAATATATCTCTTGTTTTAATGTTGCAGGATAAGTGGTGTGGGTGTGTACTTTTTTCTCGCTATAAATATTTTATTTTACTCTACTAGGTTTTTACATATACTTACGTTCCCTACAAACATGCTTACGAACGCTAGTATGTTATAAGTGTACATATACAGACATGCAAGATTTGCGATTGTGTAAGTGAGTTTTGATATGCTATGTATAAGCAAAAGTAAAAGAGTGTATTTAGCTGTTGAAAAAAAAAAACAACATTTACCTTATTTAACAAGAAAATGTGGGTTACAGCAAATACACACAGGCTTTCTTCTTTGCTATACAAGTTGCTTTTTCTAATTCAAAAAAAAAAAAAAAATATACGTATGTATATATATGATTGGAAAATTGCCTGAACAACGTTAAGAAACAACAAAAAAAGTAACACAGTTTCAAAGTTTTAACTTATTACACAATAAATTTCATTAAATATTAAGGCAATGAACGTTAAAACTTTAATTTATTTACTTGCTTTTATTTTTATACAGGTTTTAGATATGAATTTTTTTATTTTATTAACAGCTTTCAATTTTTACTTATACACACATTTTCAAACAATTTTTCTTTCTCTTACAAAAAAAAAAAAACAAATAATTTTCTTTTTAATTTTTTATACTATTTTATTAACTTGTTTTTTTTTATTATTTCGTGCAAATTTTCAATTAAAATTTCTATATATTATTTTTATTTCAAGTTCACCAAAATTAATTTATAGTTTTAAATAATTCTTGTCACCGTTTTATTTGACAAAAGTTCGCTGACAAACGTTGCTTGTTTGCAGTTTCATTTTCAATTTTATACTGTAACAAATGTTTCGCAATCTGTATGCAATTGTCGCAGGTTCATTAGGATATTTCAGTTGTTCTTTTCTTTTCTCTCTCTCTCTCTCTCTCTCTCTCCCTCTGTCGTCTCAAAATGCTCTTACTCTCATATTTCTTTTCCGCTTCCTTTTTTCATTTATATTCATTTATAGTATACATGCGCACTGTTTGCTGCTGGTTTGTGTACATGTGTTTTATAAATCAAAAGCTTTTTCGGATTTCAACATGAAACCGTCACAAAACGGAAGCTGTGTTTATTGCTTTCAAGCCTAAAAATAGGCAGAGCATTTTAAAAATTTTGGTACATAAATGTATGATACTGAACACGTTCAATTTGATCCGTAAAGTAATTTTGCCTTGTAATCGCCATGGTAATCTTGTAGCATGATCACGACACTCTTTTAGTCATAACATGAATGCATCCTATTAAAGGCATGTATAAGAAATAAATAAAAGAATATCAGGTCACATTTTATAAATTCAGAACCCTCGTCACTTGACACCTTTTGCTGTCACTGACCGTTGTCGCGGCAGTGCGCCTAATAAGTGCAACAATTTGAAAATACACTTGAGGTGCGAATAATATGGGTTACAATTAAATCTAAACACTTGAATCGCGCCACATATACATATATGTACGTACATACCAAAGACATAATTTATGGCCTTGAACCATATACGTATGTACAAATGTAAAGTCTGATCAGCTTACTTCTAAGCGGTGGGAACCACATTGGTGTCCCAAACATTAATAATAATATTAGTATGAGTCGTTTAGAACTTCTCATAAGTAGTATATAAGTAGACGTAATTTTAGTTTTAAGGATTAATTATAATTTTCACAGACTTGAGCAACAATCGAGTTGCTCGTCTTTAATAATAAATAAAGCCTTACACTTTAAACAAAAAAAAAAACATTTTGGTTGTTTTTCATCTTTAATCGGGTTAGGCTATATCACGGGTATATATGGACCGATATCGGAATTTTTAATGTTCTGTATTTTAGTAACCTCATTTTATAATATATAAAAGTTTATTAAAAATCGCTTCACTCTATATTTATATTATTATTTATTTTTTATTAACCAAATTTCATGTTAAACAAATTCTTCAAGCTGTTTCCACATCCATATTTCCCACAATTCAAGCTAGTTTTGATTATTTCTTTAGGTTTTTCTGTTTGCTGATAACCATTACAGCCAGTCAGCAGCAATAACGACAAGAATAATATCAGCTTTAGTGATCTCAAGTACATTTTGTTTGAGCGATATTTAAAATAAAACTGAATTTAAATAACACTAACTGATATTTTATATGTGACTGTTTACATATGTATGTGTATATGTGGAGATGTGTAAAATATAAACGTTAATTTATTTAAAGAATTCTACCGCAGCTAGCAACCCACAACAAATCGCGTGTTTTATATAAAAATTGAATTGAATCATTTACGATAAAATGTTAGCACATTTGTTCAGACTCAGAAAGACAGATTTGTAATCAATTTTAAAAATAAAACTATGTAAGCTTTTGTAAAAAATATTATATGTATATATATAATGCTAAAATGTCAACTACTACTGTATTTTAATTGAATTTTGACACATCGTTCGCATAGAATAAAGTTAGAAAAAAAACCAAATCAATTTTCTTTCGCCTAGAGTGCGAGTGAACTTATCCTTTCGACATCGGCGGACTATCTGTGAATGTCAATTCCTAAAAGAGATTATGAGAGTAACATACTTGTATTTGTTTTACTTTTATTTACAGCCTGTTCGATGACATCGAATGAAAATGTATGCGACAGAAAGCTAGTCACTCACATTCGAATCAATTTGGGTTTGTCTATGTCACTATTGTTCGTTCGCATGAACTTATGTATTTTAATTGAATTTTGACACATCGTTCGCATAGACTAAAGTTAGAAAAAACCCAAATCAATTTTCTTTCGCCTAGGGCGCGAATGAACTTATCCTTTCGACATCGACGAACTGGCTGTGAATGTCAATTCCTAAAAGAGATAATGAGAGTAACATACTTGTATTTGTTTTACTTCTATTTAGAAGAAAAAAATACAACACAATATAGAATACTTACTACTAGCAACAAAAAGTTCACACCAAAAAAAAGGATTTGACGCACATTGCAGAATTATATGTGAGTGTGTGTCTATGCATGTATTTATATAACATAATTTTCGGGGTTGTCAACTATTTATAACCAAAACGCACCACTTACCCAAAACGTAAACACTTACTCAAAAAGCGCTAAAAACCGCTAAACTGTACATATTCACAAAAAAAAGTAACATAAACAAACCACTAAAAATTGAAGCTTTAGGTAAAATAACAAAAAAAACATTTAAAAACAATCTTAAAATTAATATTTTCTTTTTCATTTCTGCAGTTGACCCATATAAAAGAGTAATATACATATATAAAGTAGGGCCACTTAACCAGTATTTTAAAATATGAAGTATTAAAACATAGTCAATCTAAAGTTGTTAGTTTTGAAATCATGTTTATCTTCTAGTCATAAAACTGTTTGGATATAGTATTTCGATTTCTTATAAGTACTTGCATTTTTGTTATTTGAACTTACATCAGATGGAATATAATATTTATTCCGTTCTACGCAAAAGAAAAATATTTCTGAATATCAACAAACAAGCATTTTATGGGTATAATTTATGACTGGCTTTTGTCTGCGTCTTCGCTGGCCAACAAAGTTTCATACAAACTTTCATCCCCTATTTTATCCCCTTGGGGGTACAATTAATCAATTAATCAAAACTTAGCGGATGCCTACGTCATAACATCTACCTGCATGCCAAATTTCAGCCAGTGGCTTAGGCTGTGCGTTGATAGATCACTATGTCAGTCAGTCACTTTTGAGTTATATAAAGCGTGGTTAAATTTCAACAATCCAGTGTTTTTATTTGGCTCACTGTTTCTAATTATCTTCTAAAGGGTGGTTAAATTTCAAGGGCCGATGTTGATTTTGAATAAAACACAAACTATTTAGGAAATTATTGTAAATTTATTTTATTATGATATATTGGTGTTATTCAATTATGTATGGAACCAAATATCGACCAAATAGGCGACCACGCGGCACACCTCCATCCGATGGTCCAAATTTTCGATGACCCTGAGGCATAATGGAGGTTCTATGCCGTTAATGTGCCAAATTATCTCATCCTTTAGCTGTTAAATTGTTGCTGGCTTATTCGACGTACACCTCTTCTTTCAAATAACCCCAAAGAAAAAAGTCCAACGGTGTCAAATCACATGATCTTGGCGGCCAATTGACATCGCTATTACGTGAGATAACACGGCCATTGAATTTGTTGCGCAAAAGAGCAATTGTTTCGTTAGCTGTGTGGCAAGTGGCACCGTCCTGCTGAAACCACATATCGTCTACATCCAATTCGGGCCATAAAAAGATCGTTATCATCTCACGATAGCGAACACCATTCACAGTAACTGCCTGACCGGCCTCATTTTGGAAAAAATACGGCCCGATGATGCCGCTAGCACATAAACCGCACCAAACAGTCACTCTTTGTGGGTGCATTGGTTTTTCGACAGTCACTCTTGGATTCTCATTCGCCCAAATGCGGCAATTCTGTTTATTGACGAATCCACTGAGGTGAAAATGTGCCTCATCACTGAAGATGATTTTCTTCGAAAATTGATCATCATTTTCATAAGTCTGGATAACTTTAACACGTTGTTGGATTGTATATCTCTCCATGGTTCAAATTGAACAAGTCTGAAATAGAGAAATGTCAAATAAAATTCGGAAAGAAACTTGGCGTTTAGGTGTGGTTCACATACAACATCGGCCGTTGAAATTTAACCACCCAATATAAGTATTTATATTACTGTTTTGCGAAAAGCGCAAACATTTAGAGAGAAAAATTATTCATGATAATGATGATTATGTAACGAAAACACCACAGAAATGGTATTTCCACGACCGACAGTCGTACAGACGGACATCGCTTAATCGACAACAAACCACAGACCAAACAAGAGAAAAATGTATGCAAACTTACATATACAAATATATCTAGGGCTTGAAAGTCATAGTGAGAATAGCTAATTATTTGTGCACAGGTTTATTTAAAAACACTTCACATTACTATACAACATCTATTTCAGTTGCAACAAAAAGTTTAATCGACAATGATCTGCGCGCGGTTTATTATAATTTGTATTACAATTTCAATATTTGTATTAGCAAATCATCTCGCACGGGCGGATTTCCAGCAAACAAGAACACGGATAAATTGTGGCAGATATGGTTGCGGACGGAAATAGTTAAGCTAAGCGTCAAATAAAGAAATTAGTTTTCAACTTTAGTCCAACAAAATTATCACCGAATATCGGCGAGTTAATAATATGATTGCCAAACGTTTGAAATTGTTCATAGTTCTATTATGCGTCACTATTGTGGGTAAAAGCGTTTTGATCGTTACAGACAATTGCAAACATAAATTTTCTTGTTAATTGAAATAATTGTAAAGAAATGTAATTTTAGCAAATAAATTTTATATATTAATAAAAATTGCAATCAAAATGTGGGCATAAGAAAGAATAACATATTTGTATATCGTTGGCGTAATCGGCAAATATGCTAAGTTTGTTATTTTCCTTTTTCAGGAGGGACCATAAATTCAATGTCATAGCCATGCACCCATGATTCGTCACCAGCTATGACCTTTTTGAGGAAAGCTGGATCGTCGTTGACGATGTTCAACAGCTACTGAGCGATGTCCATGCGAAGTTGGTTTTGCTCAAAATTTAGTCAATTTAGTAAAAAATCGAAGAGCACACCAAAACACGGCTAACCTTTTTATCTGTCAAAAACAAACTGACAGTGCGAAGGGGCTGATATTGCCAACATATATCGCTCCTTTATTGCAACATAGTCATATCTCAAAAAATGAGCTTTTTGAGTTAACAATGCAGAATTGTTAACAGTGCTACCTTTTATATTGTGCCAAAAATTTATGCAAATTGTTTTTAAACTGTTTCCTTTAGGAGATATTTTCTACAAAAAATTTGCTAAGACTTGTATGGAAACTAAAAATTTTAAATGCGTTTTTCTCGAAACGAGCTATTTTGAGATATGAGATATAATAGAAAAAAATGCGTAAACCGAACATACGTAAATCACAAAATTTGAATATAACGGGTTTTTTTTTTATCAGGCCACGTATTTTATTCGAGTTTTGACCCATCTTTCGCATAGAATAATGTTAGACAAACCCAAATCAAATTTCTTTTGCTTGGATTGCGAAACCAAACACTTTGTCGAAATTGGTAAACGGGTTGTAAGTTTTAGCTACATTTATACAATATTCGTCTTATTCATAAACAATATTGTATGTTTATTAACCTATTATTTGACAAGTTTCTATAGGAATTTTGTCAAATAACGGCCGTATTCATAAAAAATATTGTATGTTTATTAAACACCTATTTGACATATTTTTCATAGAAATTTGTCAAATAACAGTTTAATAAACATACGATATTTTTTATGAATAAGACCATAAGTGTTTAATAAACATACAATACTTTTTATGAATGCGGTTGTATATGTACATTTTTTTTTTAATTCATCAAGAAACCAGGGGCCAGATTCCGCAACTATGAATTTTACCAGTGAACACTCAAAATAAAATTCACTGACAGACACAGTGTTCACTTTTCATTAAAAAGCGATTCCGTAAAAAACAATGAATTTTATTGCGCTGAATGTGTTTCTTCAATCTGAATGATATGCTGATTTGTCAAATTAACTGCGTCACACAAGTTGTTGAATAGATAATTTTTATATACATACATAATCCTTTTGTTTATTTTTTTCAAGTTCAAAATATTTTACAAAAAACTAAAATTCACCGAAGATTTTTGAGCGAAAAAATTATTATTAAGTGTACACTTTAAGTGTCAAAATTATTTATTACCACCATTGTGGGCTCAAAAATCAAAAGTGAACACTGAAATTGGTGAACATTTCAAAATTCGTCGTTGCGGAATTTGGCCCCAGATGTAATTTTGTATAAGCTATAGTCAGAAAAAATTCTAATCACTAGGATTGTGAAAAGCACTAAACCTATTTTTATATATTTTTCCGCTTCCTTGCAGCAAATTCTTTTTCACAATAATCGATAATTACAAAATCTTAAACATTCTTACTTTTTCACTTTACAATGAACAGCTGAAAGTGTTGATAAAGGGCGTTTCATACAAGTCTTAAGATTTTGATTGGATTTTGTGGGACAAAAATCTAAAGATATTTGTTGCGGCTGTCAAAAAATCTAACGTACCATTACATTTTGTTTTCACACTATCACACCTAAAGTAAAAGAAGGAATATGACTAGAAAATAAACAGCCAATTTACTTAACGTCTGGTTTTAATATTTTTATTATTTGATTTTGCAAAAAATGCAACCCTGATCCAATGAAAAATCTTATTGTTTACACAAATTTCTAAAAATGGTGAAGTGTTATGGGATGTAAAATCTTTTACCGTATTATTTCTCATTTTCATAACGCTTTACATTCACACTATCACACTTGCACGTATTATTTGATTTTTTGACAAGTCTTATTACAAAGTGTGATAGTCTGAAGTGCCCTTAAATGACACAGGCTCAGCTAGTTTTAAATTTAAGCCATTGTTTCCGAACAAAATTTTTGTCCGGACAAGTATTTTTTTACTGAGAGTTTTCTGCAGCACGATTCACCCATTGCAAAAAAAATGTTCCGGAAAATAAGAGCTGCCAAAATCTATTAGTTTTACAAGGTGGTAGCACTGCTTGTTATTATTTTGGTTTATTTTCCTCACATATTTTACATATTCTCAATTATTAATACTTGTGTGTGATAATAATGGAAAAAAGAAAACTGCGTTTGCTTTTGGCCATTGAAATACATAAAGCATTATTACTAGTTAAGTACATATACATATAAAAAAAAATTAAAAAGAGTTGCAGAAAAGTCTTTTAAAGCAAAGAAATACAATGGGTTATTTTTACACATTATATAGTACATATACTCTCTTCCTGGCTTTCTCATTTCTTCAATAAGTTTTTGGGCAATCAATTCATTTATTTCCATATTAAAATTATTACTTATTTTTTAATATCTATTAAAACTATGTACATATGTATATCAAATGGCAGCCACAATTGAAATTTCATCAGAATAAAATTAATAACTATGTAAATTTTTTATTCGATATTCAATACAATTTTGTATGAAAAAATGTATCCTATTGGCATCTCTTTTCAATTTTGTCCGGACAAAATATAAAATTAAGCCAATTCAAGTTGGGAGTTGTTCGTAAAAGAAATTTTCTCTCTCTCAATGAGAGAGACGTTAAACTACATATAAAAAAAATTTGTCCGTACAAAAATTTTGTTCGGAAACAATGAGTGAATCCAGCTTTACACAGAAAAAAATAGATGAGATTTTTTTTCAATCAAGTTATGTTATTAATAAAAAACCATCAATTTAATCAAATTTGCATTGACTTAATTAAATTATTATTAATAATGAATTTTTGGAAATATCTCTTAATAAAATGCAATTAATAAAAAGTTTTCCGAATTATTGACTGTTATTCAATAAATAAATTTAAAAGGTTGTCATATAACAGTGAAGAGTTGTTGTTTCTTTAACATTTTTTTTTTTGTTAAGTATATTTTACATATTAATAACAATTTTTTTCACCTCAATAATTTTTGCTTTTAAGTGAAAAAGCTATTTCTACTTTATAATTTGAATTATCAATCCGGCAAAAAATCTTTTTCACAGGAAATTTGATAAAAATAGTGCAATTTTCTTTTTTCAATATGGCATCTATTTTTTTCTGTGTAGTGTTGGTTTTAATATCAAAACTACGCTTTAAGTGGTCTATGAATAAGTTGGAATCGACTCTCTCTCTCTCCCTCTCTCAAAAAGGTTGACTTTTTTTTTAACTATGAATACAGCCCAATATTTAAAGGCCATGTAAATTCCCTTGTTTTTTTTTTTTTTTTTCTTGCTCCACATTATAAATTGATAAACGTGCACATGATTATGTAAATACATATGTAACAAATAGTATTAATTTCTATATTATTTCATTTACAAATTTAGTTTTAGCTCAAACTTCAATCTGCGATGATCCACAAAAGATTAGTGATTATCATATTTATATTAATAATAATGAATATTTCAAGTACTTATTCACAATCACCAAATCTGCAGCATAGAATTTCTAGAACACGATTCAATTGCAGTAAATACAGTTGTGGAAAAAAACAATGAAACATTACAATATAAACTCTTAGAGCATACATATATTCATCAGTTTGCCATATATTAAGAAAAGTATACATTAAACTAAATGCGTCATTAATTATAAATAAATGTGTAAATAAAACTCACACGAGCTAGTGAAATATTTAACAATCAATAACAAATAGTTTGCTTTCATCTCTTATCTAGTGTCTGCAACCAGGGCTACCAGAAAAAATATAAAAGAAATCATCAAAATCCCGACATTTTTTAAAATATTGTCATTTCAGTTTTGAATTATCGTCAAATAACATCTGACTTATAAAATGACAACATGTTTTGTATATTTTAAATTTTTATGTAAAATTATAACAGATTTTTAAAAGTTTACGATCTCAAATTTTGTTAAAGTTTTTTCTTTACTTTTAATTTACATTGTTTTTGAAGTCTATTCGAAATAAGAAATTTTTGTAAGAAAATATTAATTTTATTTGCAATTTGATATTGCAAATATTCTTTATTATTTTTATTTGTTCTCATTTACAGTGGCTGAAAATAAAACTTTTATCGTCTGACATATTTGCTTGCGTATTTCGGCGTATGCAACTCAACTAAATTTGATCCATTAATCGGATACATGTTTAACAATAAAAAACAAACAATAGACAAGCCTTTTTTGCAAATGTTGGTATATCATATTGCGTGACTCTGCATTTAGACATACGAGTAATCTCATGCGAGTGTTGAATATGTATTATAAACGAAAATTTCTTCGAAAAACTCGAATCTCTTGCAACTTTCATTTCTGTCTACACATGCGAGTGAGCAAGGTGCATTAACGTATACACGGTGGCAGCACTACGGCATGTGACAATTTTTTGCTTCTGGCAATATAGTAAGCTATTTACGTCAAATGTATTGTTTACATTTTATAAAGTGAGTTTATTGTTTTATTCTGAATTAAACATATACAAATTATTTTGTGAACATATAAATAATTCAAATAAATATAATTTATAATTATGAAAAGGTACATTAATAGTTTAAAATTGTGAAAATAGTTACAAATATTTTTGATAAACGTAGCTTACCACATGCCTGTTTTTGTTGTATTGTTGTAATTTTTCTCTAGTGCTGCCACCGTGTATACGTTAATGCACCTTGCGAGTGAGAGTTCATTTTAAATTTGTCGTCAGCACGTGAACTTCAAACAATTTGTTTCCTTCATATATTTTGTATCTTTTTACAAACTGGAGTTGCCGTGTTCTTCACTTGAGAATATTTTTAGAAAATAGTTGGCATTAATTTGTATTATCATTATATTATTGATATTAACGCTTTATAATTTAAACATTTCTATCTATAGTATTAGTTTTAATAAATTAACATACAAACTAGCTAAAACTTAGGTTTTAATTTTATAATGATCCAGATGATTTGTTATTTACACGGTAACACTGTTTGTTTGACATTTGATTGCATGGAAGTGCCAAAAAATCACTCGCATGCAAAATTAGCTGCGAGTAGACCTGCGAGTGCGAAAAATGTGTGAGTGTATTGAGTTTTTGGAACTCTTACTCGTATGTCTAAACACTGGGTAAGCCACGCCATGAGAATAAGAGCGCTTGGACACGACGAATGAAGCGCTTGTCTTGCCTGTGCGAACTTGTTCATAAAATAATTTTGTTAATCAGAATTTGATGTGTGCAGCAGAATGAATATGATTTTTAATTTTTCAATATTTTTTAAAATGAACACAAATTTTTGTGCCGAATAAAATCAAGAAACCCCATGACTTACGTTTAACGCTCTAATTTAGGTTGCGCTGTTAAATAAAAGGATTTTTGATCGATAAATTACGCTAGACGCGTTAATTAAGATTGCGCTATAACTTTTGTTTACAATTTATTCAGTGTTGTAAAATGAATTTTATATGCTCGTTTTGCACACTGAAACAAAAATTTTATTCGTTTCGCGTCGAGTAATATCATCAGAATATTTTACACTTTCAAATTACTTTCGATACGAATCTATTTTCGCAGTCGTAAAGCAGCTCTGGGCTGGGGAACAGCTCTCGCGTCATCGTAATTATTTCTTAAAGGGCTCGTTATGCGAACGTTGATGTTAGAAAAACTTAACGTACCTTAATGTACGGCCGTTTTTATAGTTATAGAACTTGAAAAAACGTACCAAACAAAACATTGCACAGCATAGTGATTTCGTATTGAGCTTTTCAATGTAGTGACGGGAATTTTTATGTTATTTTTCGTATTCGCAACAGTCAAATAAGTACCAATTGGCTTCAAGAAATATAAAGTTTGTGTTTAAAGAAATAGTTGTTTCGTTACGTTTCTATTGTCATTATTCAAACTTAATCTATTTTGTTAAATAGTATTCTTATAATTATTATGATAAAAAACTGAAAATTATAACATTATTTTTGCATCACTGGAAAAGTTCCAAAAAGGGGGTAAATGTGCCAGCATACTATCTTTCATAAAAGAGTTCTAGCACTGGTTTACGAATATCACGTAACAACGGCGTCAAATTCTATTTTAAACAGATTGAGACGTTCCGGCAATGGGACAGTTAATTTCAGTAAGCGCTTACATTATTAATGTATACTTAAATACTAACGACCGTTCCATAAACGAACGTGGAATGTCACACAATTGTACCTTATGTGCGGTCAGGCTTGTTGTTGTTGTTTGACCTTCGAGAGCTTTGCGTCTCAATCTCGTTGGTTAACGAGGTAAACATCCATTAACTGTATTAGTTTACAGTTTTTTCGCGGTATTTCTTTGTTAATCACGCGCCAATTTCTTATGTGAATGCATAAATCGTCATAGTTAGTCACAGCGCCGCTGCAAAATACAGTTAATACCATCGTGGGCATCCTATACTTTGCAAATTTATTTGCAACTGCATAGTTAATAAATACAAATACAATCTATTTACGATCACGTCTGTGGGAATTAGCGTCCTCGTAAAGCTGCCATTATGCCAGGGTAGCTCAGCAATCGATATGCATAATATTTACTTTACTCAAGTGTATTCGCAGAAGCTCTTATCTCATCAGATTACATTTTAGTTTTACCGAACACCGGCAGCTGAAGCATTTATCTTGACAGTTTTGTCGAATGCCACAATATGTCGCCCGAGATCTGAAGCACTTATCTCATCGGATGTACATATTTGTTTTTACCTTATTAGTAGAGCTGTGCCGGGTCGTTCATTTTAGTGACCGGTCACTTTCGTTCAGTTACAAAATACTGATCCGTTCATTCATTTCGTTCAATCGGTCACTTTGAACCAATGGCACGCTGCCAACATTAAAATTTTCCGGTCAATTATCAACACAGCACTGGAAAATGAACAAAACAAGATAGCAAAATAAAAAATGATAAAGTGATAAAAAAAATTATTGTTTTAATAAAAAGAAGAAATAATTTTAAATTAAAACCATTTTGGTGTGAAATTTTGATTAGTTTCATAATCGATTTTTGTTTTATTTCAGATAATTTAAAATAATACAGAGAAAAAACAACCCCCACTTTAGTTAAACTACACAACAAACATGAACATGACACAAAAAGAACGAAAGATATTTGGATGAAACCTACCCAAATTGAACGGCTCACTATTGAACGAAAAGTGGTCAGTTTAATGACCGGCTCACTACGTTCAACGAGATGATCCGTTCAATTTAACCCGTTCGTTCATGAACGACACAGCTCTACTTATTAGATTTGCTAGTAAAACGATTAATAGTTTAGTAATAAATTACTTCCGGAATACAAAATTTGTCCATATTATTGTTATTTTTAATAGAAATCTACTGATTACCGAAACTATCAATATATGTAGGTTGCGCGAGAATGAAAACTAAATAGCCATATTGCGCAAAATTATGTTTTTGTACATACGCACACAAAAAAACCTGCATTTGATACAAATATTCTTATGTATGTAGATACCCATATAGTTTATTTTATTTATATTTCTTTTAAGAATACACTTTTATTTATCTTTTGAAAAGTTTTTTTTATAGCTTTCTATCTTTAAACACGGGAGAAAAACAACTTAAAAAAAAAGAAAATAACATCCTAAAAATGAGAATACTTGAATACTGGCAATTAACTGGGCGCCGTGGCTTAGTTGGTTAAAGCGCCTGTCTAGTAAACAGGAGATCGTGAGTTCGAATCTCGCCGGGGCCTTCGCTCAGATGTCGACAGACGTTACTTGTGTTTGTGATCTGAGTTTTTTATTGTTTTGTTTTTATACTATATAAAAAATTTCTAATTTGTATACCTATTTTATAAAAAAAATAAAAACATACATACATACACTGCGCGTCATCAGGTTAGCGCCCCCCAAATTACTCTTTTACATTTTCTTTGACAATATTAGGCGCAAATTCTTAATATTTGTTTTGTTTTTGCAATCATATGCGATCTCTCTTTCTCGTGAAAAATAAGTTCAATAAAAAAAAACCGCTATATATTAGTTGTGTTCGACGTCGTTACCGCGGGAACCCGCGTTCTCTCAATTTACAAGAAAAGTGTTTCTTGTGTTAAAAATTGGGCAAATTGGGTAAATGAGAACGCTTCTGAGAGAGTAATTTGTGTTTCTCAGTTTACCAGACTTTACCCGTACTTTTTTTCCGTGCAAAATGGTAAAATTCTTAAATCATGTAATCAGCTGCTTGTTATTTATGAAAATAAAATATCAATGTGCAAATCATAAAAAAAAACATATTTGAAAATATATATAACAATAAGTCATATATAAATAAGTTATATTTAAATAAGTTATTTTACGTTATTATCTAGCTCAAAATGTTTAAATAAAATTGCAAAAATATTTGTTTGAACTACAACAGAGCAGTCAACTCCAGCGCTTTTCGTACTGATTTCAGTGGTTTTTAAAAATCGCACAAAGAATTTTTAAATCAATGCACAATGCTGTTATTTAATTTTTAGAGATAAAATTAGACATTTAGAAAATTTAGGATTCAAACAATCTGTGCTAAAAGCTACATGTTTAAAAAACTTTCTTTATATATATTTTTTGCATTTCGTTTTGGCTTTTCAATAAATTGTTGCTGGATTTATTGTATCAAAATTTTACAAATTTTATTTGACATCAATATTTTGCTAATAATTTGTTACCATCTATATAAAAAAAAATGATGTTATATGAAATTTGAAATATTATTTTATTAATCAAAATGGTATCCATTACTTACATTTTGAACATAAGCCTTACTAAAAAATATATAATTTTCTATATACAAATTGACGCATAAGCAGTCAGTTAATAATTTGCAAATAGTTTTTAGTTGCGAGTAAGTGAATATAATAAAATAAATTTGATTGTTAATTTTATATAACAATAAACATTTTCAACTGCGTATTTTTGTGTAAGTACGCGTTTTTTATTGGATTTAGGTGCATTATAAAATTTAGAAGTTGAGAACACTGAATTTTAAAATTAGGTGTGTTCCACGAGATCTCGGACTAGTTCGGACTAATGAGAGCAAAAAGCAAATTTCTCTCTAAATTTGCAAATTTTACCCAAAACTACTGGAACGCAAAAAACCACAATTGTACATATCGCAATACAAGTGCTGTTTACTTTTTAGATTAAAGTGTATTTTAGCGATTTTAGACGCTTAAACGCGTATCATCATATAAACGAAAGATTCGCATTATTGGCAACAGCTGTAAAATTAAAAGCAATGTAAAAATTTCAGTAGGTTATTATTGTACATATTTATAAAATCAAAAGCCAAATAACAATTGCATGTTCTGTTTACAACTTCTCAACGTTATTTCTAGTTTAGGTAACCTTCCATTTTGCTTTTAACTAATTTTTAAACAAAATATTTTTTCCAATTTGCAAAGTTTCTGATTACATTTTTAGTTTCATATGCATGTAAACATAAAACAGCTGATTATTCAATTCTAGTCCGAACTTACCCAAAGAAAAAGTTCGGGCTAATTTGTACAGAAAGTGAAAAAATTTACTCTCTCATTTTCTCTCAAAATTGCACAAAAATTGTTACATGTAACGCTTTTGGACTAGTTGGGACTGTTTCGTTATTCACGTGGAACACACCTATTGTATAAATAAACAACAGCTGTTTTTGTTTTCATATTTAATTTCGGGCTTGAAATGTGGTTTTTTGTGTTCCAGCAATTTTGGCAAATTTGTTGTTTTCTGAGAGTATTTTTTTATTACTCTCATTTTACCGGACTTTACCCGGAATTTCCTCGAACAAAGCTATTATTTTACATTTTGTTTTATTTTTCACAAAGTACTTTGCACTTATTCTGCTTCATCAGATTGACTTTCATAGTTGAATGAAAATCTTTCAATTCAGTTTATGAAGCTTGTGGGCAATAATCAATTCAGTTGAAAGACTCAATTCACAATTGAATTGAATCGTGTATGGGCCGCTTCATGGTACAATAATATATAGGTAGTGTCGCAACTGTGGCCGACATTTTTTTTTCTGTGATGATAACTATCAAAAGTGCACACATACACACACATTTTTTATTATTATTTACAAATTGAAAAAGTTTTTGAAAAAAAAATGTTCCAATAATAATTGTTAAACGTAAAAACAGCTTCAAACACAACAGACAGCTTTTTCTTGATCTTTATTTATATATTTAATTTATTTTACGACTTTTAAATGCAAAAACTTATTGAAAAATTATTTGTAAAATAAAGACACGAATAAAAATATCTGGCTATTTCCACTATACAAGAAAATAAGATTGCAATTTTTCATTTTCTTCTTTCAACTTTCTTTGCCGTTTCCACTGTACAAGTCTTATAGCTTAAACTGAACTGATTTTAGCTTGAATAGTATACATACGAATATGAAAGCAAAACGAATTGCAAGTACATGCAAGTATGTACTTGTTTACTGGATGAGGTAAAATACCTCACCCCGTTCTCTAAAAGTTAATCAGTTCAGCAATAAGACTTGCATAGTGGAAACTGGGAATATACGTTTGTTTTTTTTTTATTTTCTTTTATGTTTTTTGACAGTTATAATCATAAAGCAACAATAAAAAGCAATGTTGTTTTTTTTTTATTGTTGGCTTGTTGTAGTTCCGCTTTTACCTGTTATATTATTGTACCATGGTTTGGCAGTTGTCGAGTTGGTTGAAGAAAAATTAAAATGTTTTGATTTTTTCAAGTTGATTAGCAAGTCCAAGGCGAATTCATACCAGGTAAATGCAAGAGCAATAAATACAACACTACAAAAAATAAATATTTTTCAAATGTCAAGGGAAAAATATAACCACAAAAAGGAATTAAAAAAATATAATAAAAAAATTTACAATAAAAGACAAACATTTAATTATTTGGCGGAGCTTTTAGTTATTTCCATAAAAAAAATTTACAATAAAAGAAAAACTTAATTATATTGTGAAACTTTTAATTTTCTCGTGAAACTTAAAGTCTCAGATCATAGAGCTTGAAAAGGTGAAAATGGCCAGCCAGATTGCTGAGGATTTAGGGTATCTGGTGCTCAAGATAGAATACATAATTTAAAAAATTATTTTAAATTTTTTCCCCCAATTTTGTTTTAATTATGGCATTGACATCTGAAAAAGATTAAAATTTAAAAAAAGTTATCAGCTGCGCTGTCAATTTCCCCTGTTATGAATTCGCCTTGAGCAAGTCTTTCAATTCGATTGTATTGTCTGTATTCGAGTCTCTTGATCAGGTCTCAAAATTTATATCTGTAGAGTTTTTGCAAAGACACCGTTATATATTTTTAAAATTGTCTATAATTTCATTGACTTTCATAGTTGAATGGAAATCTTTCAATTCAGTTTATGAAGTGTGTGGGCAATAATCAATTCAGTTGAAAGACTCAATTAACAATTGAATTGAATCGTGTATGGGCCGCTTAAGAAAAGAAAACGCCATAAGTTATCTAGTTTGCCTGTGCAATTACTGCATAAATTGTTTTTTGTGCGGTTTGAAATATTCAATATCTTCAAACAATTGCAAAATACTGAACTATTTTTGTAGAAAAACGATACGAAGTTTTATAAATTTCCGCTTAAATTCGTGAAAATGTTTGACTACCAAAATGATGCGACTTTCAACTATCTAGATGATAAGAGGTTATAAAGAGTTTAATTGCACTCGCCTTTATGACAATGGATTTATAGTTATTATATGTAAGTATGTATATTCTAGGTTGCTCCTGAACAGTTTCACTTTTATGATAAGATAAAGGATACATACATATACATATGTATGTATGATAGTTTTGGACAAACGATTATAACTTTTTAGTATAATTTTTTTGTAGAACATGTTTGTAGGCTACACTCAAAATGGGTGCAGCATAATTGTTATAAATACCTCCCTATACAGATATACACAGACGTACACACGTTTTTGTAACTCTTCACTTCAATCTCTCAGCCAGTAATAATATTTTTAGAATAAAATACTTGATGTTGATTGTGGTTAATTTATTTAAATAAGTATGTACATACGTATGTATGTGCATGAATCGCGAAATGAAAAGAAAACATCTTGTTCTTTTAATATCAGTTTGATTTGAAAAATTACTCAAATAAGATGAAATTGAAATTAATAAAATTAACATTTTTACTGTTTGTATTGCTGTTGGCAACCTGTTACTGTGAACGACGGAGGAACAATCGAAAACCCATAACTAAAACTGTCGGAAATTGTGGTAAATACGGATGTGGGAAGAATAATTAAAGTTACATTATATACTGAATGGTTTCTTTTGGGAATCACTGTTTTATACTCATATAAAAATAAGTGCTGCCAATTTTTAAATTTATTTACCAGAAAAAATATGAAAGAAATCGTCAATATCCCGAAAATTTCCGAAAATAACGTCATTTTAGTATGGAAATATCGTCAAAATAAATCGGGCTTATAAAACTCCCAAATTTTGGTGTTAAAATTTTTTTTTTTTACTATATAAGAGATTTTTAATGCAAGCTTATGGTCTCAAATTTGTACCTTCCCAAAAAATATATAAATTTATTAAAGAATTTAGTTTTTAATTAATTACATTTACATACATACGTATTATCTTGATACTATTTTTTTTACTTATTTTTAATTTAATTGAAATGTTGATTTAAGCTTGAGGTCAGTTTTGTATTTTGTATAAAAAATGTTTTATTTAATTTATTCTTCGATATTTCGTCTTCCTTCATAAAACTATTTCAGGAAAATTTTTTTTATTACTCACGGATTTTGCTTGCGAGTTGACATATTATGAATGCTAAAAACACATGTTTACCAAAACTAATAAACTAAAAAATAAATTGAAAATGCCAGCAGCATTCATATTATGCATTTTGGGTTAAAAATGTAATCAAAAGTTGAATGTATAAAAGTTTATTTCCAGAAATAAAAGAGACCCAAAATAGTGTTGGTTGTGTTATTTTTTTGTTTGTGGAGTTCTTTCAATGGTTCAGTGTCTTGACAGTTGTGAGTGTTGTTTTGATGATGGAGTATTGTCACCAGGTTGCTTCACAGTATACCTAAGTAGGAAAGAAAATTTAATAAATTTATATATGTCATAAAAATGTGTGCTGGGTTAAGGCAAATTCGTTACATAAGGAACTACTTATTATACATGACATGTAGATATTAAACTGGTAATATGTATGTATGTAGTAGATGGGGTATAAAGAAAAATATACAGGGACCAAATCACCGCATACGATATCGAGCAAAATTATCGAAATTTTTCATTTTGGTATCATGGCATACGATATCGAATAAACTGTATTGCAATAATATAAAAAAGTTAAAGGATTTATTTTTTGTATTCCTACTTTTAGGGAACGTATGGTCTTCAATCTATTGCATTTTGTTTAAATTACGATCCAGTACGCATCGGTTGCCATAATTTAGATGTATCGTAATGTTATTCGATACGATAGTTAATTCGATATCGTATGCGGTGATTAGACCCCAGATAGCAACAAAAATATCTGTAAGCCTATACTTTCGAAACACAATCGTTGAAATAAAATAAACGAATATTACTGGTCGTCTACAGGAGGTTACTCTCTATTGCAATGCGAAAGAAAAATCGAAGAATTGGTATCCTGCATTGCGTTTTCGTATTTTCCTTTCGCATTTAATTTTTCCCTTTCGCACATTTTATTTTATCATTCTTAGCTATTGTTTATTTTGTGGTACCAGTGTTGCTCCATTTTCAAAGTATTTCGCGAAATAGTTTGCGCAATCGGCACAATACCCAGTACACATGAAGGGCTGGCCAGAATGCATACAAAGCTTACCTTTGAAAGTCCAATGGTTACAAGTGTTCCTGAACGTGCTGCATAACAGTATATTGTAGATTACCAGCTGCTCGTTGAGGAGGTAAGCCGGGGTGTCGTTTTGTGGTGTTGCAAAACAAAATTTGCGCAGCGGATGAAATTTTTGCAACCAGGCTGGGAGGGCAACGGTGGAACAAAACCAACAGTTTCTCGTCGGTGTGTGACACATAAAGCGGCCAAGGTAAAATTGGTGTTTTTGTGATTTAAATAAGTTATTTTCTGCGATTTTTTTATGTCAGCATACCGAGAGAGAGGGTTAGACCGCACTGAGTGACTGATTGTTAGTAATGAAAGAAAATGACCTAGACGAAAACCTCTCTGGTTACTATCGCTGAACAGAGTTTAACTCACGTTTTAAGAAAATTTTAGAAATTGCATGTATTTAGCAAAAATTTTATTAAAAATCGTGTAGTTTTTATTCTAGTACAAAGAAAACAAGGGGATTACTCTCTATTGCGATGCGAAAGAAAAATGGTTCGTAATCGAAATTTTGATATCCTGTATTGCGTTTTCATATTTCTTTTCGCATTTAATCTTTCCCTTTCGCACGTTTTATTTTATCATTCTTCGCTATACAGGGCTGTTCTGCAAATCACTTTTTGTGAAAGTGATTTGAAATCACAAAAAAGGTGTTCTGCACACAAAATATTTTTGTTTTTTGTGATTTTAAATCGGTTAGTTAACTTGCAATCAATTTGAAATCACATCTCAATTTTTGCACGTACTTTGTTATTAATTGTATAATTTATTACATTAATAAATAACTTAATGTGTTTTCTATTGATTATTTAAGTAAAATCATTTATTTTATGCGAAATAATTCACTAAACTAAGAAAAAACTAGATACGCTTATTTGGTTGCAAGATTTGTTGTATTATTTTGTGATTTGATTTATTGGTTTATTTTATTTTAACTTCTATTTTCGTTAGAAGAAATTAACCTTATTTTGCAAATAATACCGCGAATAAAAAAATTCAACCTGAAAATAAGAATATCAATAAATTGAAGCAAAAAACTGCTGTTTTTTGTGTTTCAGAAGAATAGAAGTCACATGGAAAGTCACAAAAAATTGTGATTTGCAGAACAGGCACAAATCACATTTGTGATTTTGAAACGGCATGTGCTTTGAAATCACGTGATTTTTAGAACAGACCTGATCGTTTATTTTTAAGTACCAGTGTTGCTTCATTTTCAAACCATTTCGTGAAAAAGTTTGCGTAAACGGCACAGAGTATCAAATTATACTCTTATCACCCCCCAAATTTAATATACATATATGTATGTACGTAAGTTTACTATTTATTTACGGTTCATTTTAGTGTTAATTCATCCCTTCACTTTAGTATACTCTTGTGATTTGAACTCGCCAAGAGTATGGCGTTTGCGATTTACAGAACACATTTTTTGCGAGTTCAAGTCACAATCGCAAATGTCGATCAATAGCAAAAAATTTCATGGCCATAATTGATGAATTCTCACTGCCCCTCTAGGAACTTACCCGTATTTTGCTACTGAATTGAAGTTTTCCACTAGTTTAATACCATTTATAAATAAAACGCAATTATATAAATTATTTTCATCATTATAGTTTTTTTTTTACTTTATTTTTTCTTATTGTTTTTTTCAAACAATTTGATGTGATGATTTTTCAATCTCTTCTTTTTTCGTATCTTCGCTTAAAATTTAAAAAATAAAAACATAATTTTTTAATACATGTTCTTATCATTTTTATTGTAATCATTTAATATATATTTATGTATATATTTTAATGATTAATAATAAGGAATTAATTTATACAGATTTGATGTTTATTTTTTTCAAGTTTAGTTTATTTTAAAAAGAGTTTTTAAATTGGATAATGATGTTATTTTTCTTTTAAATAGTTAAAAGTATTTAAAACTTATGTTTTGTTATGGAATTTAACAGGAAGGCGTAGGGTTTTGATAGGGTGAGGGGGAGAGGGATAAGAATAAGATGTTAAAAGACTTTAAATAAAACAGTAGTAAAAAAATAGAAATTATAAAAAAATAAATGTTTAGTTTTATTCTTGTTTTTTTTTTTTTCTTATTAATATAATAAAATACACTTATTTTCTAATTGTATAATTTTATAGTATTTAAACTTAATATATATTAGTTATTTTAAAATGAGAGCCAAATATAAAGCAAGTAATAAAAAGTTTTCTTATTCATTTATGTATCCCTACATGTAAATTTATTAAAATTTAGTTTTTTCCGATTTTTTTTCTTTTTTTTTTTTGTACTATTTTTAAGTTATTAAAAATATTAAAATATTTACAAATAGTTTTTGCAAAAAGATGCAATTCAAAAGTTCAAGATATTTCCATATGTACACAAGTAAAAATAAAAGGGATTTATTGGAAAAATATATTTATATATTTATTTACAAGTATTTAAAATTAATTTACATTTCAAAAAATTATAATAAAGTAGTTTAGAACTGTTGTGGCGAAAGGAGTAGCTTGGGCGTTAAGGATTGATTGGTTGGTTGGTTGGTTTCGAGTAAAACTAAAAATTATTTTTAACTTTATTAAGTTTTATTTATTAGTTTTATTGCTTTAGTTAAGTTTAACGTGTTAATAATTTTTCATATTTTAGTATTTTTTAAACTTCTCTTCTTTTTTTATATTTTACAAATAGTTTTATAAATGTTTATAAAGTTATTATACTATTATTATAAAAATTATATTTAATGTAATTTACAGGCTTGTTGTTTGTTTGATTTACTTTTTATAATACACATTTAAATTATAAAATTCATTTTGGTTTTTCTATTTTAATTTTATTGCAATTAATTACTACAATTCATTAAACAAACGTTAAAGTTAATTTAACATTAAAATTATTAGGTAAAAGTTTTAATTTTGAAGAAGCTTTAGGCTTTAGATTAAAAAAAGAAATTGATAAAAAAAAAAAAAAAATACAAAAGCTAGAGTAAAAAAAAAGTACAATAAAAAGAGAAAGTTAAAAAAATACAAAGAAACAATAAAAAAATATTCTTAAGTATGATTTTTTCATTAAAAAAAAAATTACATTTTTTGCAATAAAGACTAGTAGTAGAACATCAATGAGAAAATTAAAAAAAAAATAATAATAATAATAATAAATAAATAAAATTACATTTAAAGTGAAAATGGAAAACCAACATGACTTGCCACACCTCACACACGAGTAAATATTATTTGCATTAAGTTTAACGTGTCGGTTTGCTTAATGAAAATTAATTTTCAATACAACCATTTTTATTTAAGACTTGTAGTTAGTTACTAATATTCCTTAGGAACGCGGGAAACATACGAGACAGTAAAACACGTTTGTTTCTTATTTGATTAAAAAATAAATAAAAAACATTTCATTAAGAAAATTCATATGTTAAACACATATTCTCTTAAAATATACTGAAACTTCGTTTAGCAACAACAAATAACTGTGAGAAGTCACGTTTCAAATACAAAGAAATGTTCAAGAGACTATAAACAGCGAATAGCTTGCTTGTATACATCACGCACGATTTTCGTTATATTCCTTAAACTTTGATTTTCATTAAAAAATAAAGAAATTGTTACCGAAAATCCACTCGCTTACAACATTTGTACTGTTCTAGCCCCAAAACCAAAGTTATTGTAATATGTTATAAAACTAGTTTAACACGACTAATCTCTAAAAACTAGTAATTACATTTTATATTATTGTTTATGTTTTTATTCATAAAAATATTTATTTTTTAAATGTATGTAATTATGTTTTATGTTGAAGATTGAAAAATAATGTTGTCTCTTTTTATAAACATTTATTTTTATTATACACTTATCTTAACGTCTGCATGTATGTAATACACAAACATAATTGTCCAAAAATATTTCTCTACATCTCATCGAATAGGGTTACTTTTTTTTTTTTTTGCTTCTCTACAATCCCTGTATTTTTCGAAAGATACCCCACCTGATGTCTAATTGTTAAACCGTCTTAAGCTATATCAACACTTCTTTTACGCTCTCGACAAGTCAATTCATTTTTATCACAATTTGTATTATGTTGCTGATGCTGCTGCTGCTGCTGCTGTTGATGATGTCTTGTTGTTGTTTGTACATTGTTGCCATGGCTTGTTGCCGATGTA
Organism: Thecocarcelia acutangulata; assembly: GCA_914767995.1. Classification (NCBI taxonomy): domain Eukaryota; kingdom Metazoa; phylum Arthropoda; class Insecta; order Diptera; family Tachinidae; genus Thecocarcelia; species Thecocarcelia acutangulata. The sequence goes on along the minus strand of OU612096.1, from coordinate 118,412,416 downwards.
TTCACGTTTGTAGCTGCTTCCGATGCAGTTGAAATTTTATGATGATGGCTGGTATAACAACGATCTGGACTTGGTTCGCGGGAAGAGGACATTGATGTGGATGTTGAGGAGATTTCTTCAAGGCAATTATCAAGCAGATCACCACCACCAATACTGCTTGATATACTAAGATTTCGATGGCGTAATATATCCACTTCATTCTCATCTGAAATATAAAAAGTTAGAAAATTTTACAGCTCATAAAAACAGACACATATGTTCTGAGAATCATGTGATTTCAAGTCACTTGTGTGCAAATTTAAAACATGCAATGCCCTCAAGGTAATTGCACTTATACATGTGTGTATACATTAACATGCTGTGTTATCTTTGTCTCACACATGTGATTTTACAATCACTCGTTTAAGTTTTCGACTTTTCCGGTTTTCGTTTTCAGTTTAAATTAACAAATTAGGAAAAAAATTCTTTTCCTAAATATGAGATTCTGAAATCACACAACATTTATTGAAAAGTTGCCTACCTTTTCGTAAACCAAAGTCACTGCTGGCAACACTTTCGCTAAATGATGAAAATCGCGAACGATTGCCACTGCCAACGCTAAAAGCAGAGCCCAAACTTTGTTTTTCCTTTAAAGATTTCAAACGGGCACAAAGACTCTCTTGTTGTTTCTCAAGTAGAGTGGGGGCCGCATTAAATTGTCCTTTTAAGGGAGAGAGGGGGGAGAGAGAGAGAGAGAGAGAGCAAGATGATAAATAAGTAAAATGCAAAATCTCTATTGTTAGTCTCACGTAGAAAGGCCCTAACTAGCATTTTCCCTGAATTGAGCTCTTTTAGGGATTCTACTACGTTTCACACAAGCACACGGTGTCTCAAAAACTTAATTATATAATTTCAAACACATCGCTCTTACAAGCAATTGAGCAAAAAAGTTACTTTTAGGGCCTTTTGTTAGGGCCTTTCTACATAAGACCAACGATATGTATATAATTTCATGTTTATACATAAATTATAATTACTATGTACCTTTTGTAGAATCCTCTTCAACGAAGGAGGAAGATTTCAAAAGCGTATCATTTAAACCGGTTGAACTGTTGCTACTGTTTAAAGAATCTGAAGATGACGATGACACGGCTGAAGTGGTTGACATGATTTCTTTCTGAATTTGTGAGTCTACGGACTGTGCCAACCGATCTGGCGAATACAGTGTACATTTATTTGTTATTGTCATGGGACCCAATAGTGTTGACGATTCTAGTGTAGTGGGTGGAGTGGTAGGTGTAGTCACTGAACTTCCGTTACCACAGCTCGAATCGTTTGACGAAGACTGTTGCATACGTTTTCTGTATTCATTAATTGACAGCTTGCGTTTTGGTTGTGGTGGTGGCTCAGGTGCTGTCAGCTGAGGATTCAAACGGGGATCATGACTTGCGGTCTTTGTGTGTATTTTCAAAGGTATGGTAACAGCAGCGGCACTGCTAGAACCGGAAGGTATGGTGGAAGTAATAGAAGCTGGAGCAAGTGGCGCTGGCATTTCACTAGCTGAATCTTTGACATACACTGCAGGTACTCCAACCGAAACGCTCGGTGAACTGACGCCACCATGTGAGTCTTTAACAGCTGTTGTGGTACTTAAACCAAACAGGGCAGAATGTGATACATAGCCGCCTAGGGTGTTGTAACTTTTCATTTTGGTGTCCAAATATTCCGATAAAACACCGCTACCAGATGGTACGGAAGTACTTGCCTCTGGCGAAGTTGGCGCGACAGCATTTACTGAAGCCAATGGGGTTGAGACTACACTTGGTGAAGGCGTAGAATTGTCTAAAAGCTTGCCATATATCGTATTGTAGAACGGTAAATGAGTCGTTGGATTAACATTTTGGGTAGGTGAAGGAGAGATTGCAGAACCAAGAGGAGGTGGTGGTGTTGGCGGTAACGACGGTTGTTGAACTTGTGTGTTGGTATTGTTGCCATGAACAGTTGGCTTAAAAGTGGGGCTATTCATATGGTTTGGAATGCTTTGTGGTGAAATTGAGGAATTTGTTTGTAATTGCACTGGTGTTACCGCTGGTTGTGAAGGTGACTGTTGATGGGTGGTTAAAGAACTATTATTTGAAGCAACAACATTGTTAAAATGTGGTAGTGTCGAAGCCGAAGCCAGCGCAATTTGTGGTGTCTGGGCGGCAACAATATTTGGTATTAATTTATTTTCTTCGGGAGATGGGTTTGTAGTTATGGTTGGATTTTGTGTATTCATGGCGGGTATAGTGGTTGTCGGCTGTGAGTTTGTGAAGGAAATTGTATTTATTTGTTTGTTAGATGTATTTGCAAAAGTTGTAGCAGACGACTTTTTGTCCTGCTGTTTCTCCGTTTTATTACTTTTATTCGAACCATTTTTCAGTTCTTCTTTTTGCAGTGAACTACCACTATCTTTTTTTAATTTTTTTGCTGAAACATGGCTTTGTTGGTCTTCTGTTAGCAATCTTGACATATCTTTCTTGTGTTTGTTTCCGCTTACAATGCCACTGTTAAGCAAATGCAAGTCTTTTGTTAATTCCAATTCGAAATTAAGTTGACGCTTCTTGCCTGAAGGATAGTTTGGTGCGTGAGCGGTATGATTACTGCCGATGCTAACGTTGTTATTGCTGCTCGAAGTTGAGGTTAGTTTTTGTCTATTATGTTTATCCTTTTCTGCACTCGTAGTGGTTAAATTTACCGATGTACTAGAGGTATAAGAGTTGTGAGACGTCAATGTTGCAGCTGTTGAAGATGCATTAGATGAAGTTGAGGAGCCAGATGATGATTTTTTTAAAGACTTTAGTTTCTTTGAAGAACCAAATGAAGATGTTGAGTTGGAGCTTATTACAGCATTTTTATTGGTTACAGATGAGGAAGGAAGTGGTAACTGCTGGTTTGTGGACACCTTAAGACTATTTGAACTGCTGGAACTGGTTGTTCTTTCCCGTTTGTGTAATTTTTGCTTCTTGCTAGTACCACTTTGTTGAGTTGCTGAAGAGCTTTTGTTATGTTTTAGACTTAACTTGTTTGACTTTTCTTTGCCTTCGTGATAATGATGATGGTGGTGATGATTGTGATGATGCTGGTGATAAGATGACGTTGAGGACGATGACGATGTTCGGCTCTTGTTATGTTCGTTATTGTTAGCCAAGCAGTTGTTCATTGCGTTTGTTGCTAAAGAAGAAGAGGATTTTGTTTTCTTATTGCGAGACTGCAGAAATAAGATATTTTCCTTATGGAAGCTGTGTAAACGAGCTTGGATGTCATCGTCGCTTAGAGATTTATTGCGTTGTATTGGGGCTGCAGTTGCACCGCTAATGATAGATGTAGGAGGAGGAGGTGGAGTAGCAGATCCTGAATGGACAAATGTTGTGGAAGCTTCAACAGTTTTAACTGCTAATAATAATGACGAAACCGAGGAAGGAACATCAACATCTTCGTTAAACGAGTTCTGCTTTTCCTTTCTATGTAATTCTGATTTCATAACTTTTTCATCTTCCTTGTTAAAAGAATATTCCGATTCAGTTTTAGGTAATTCTTCTCCTATTTCATTCTCCTTTTTAAACAAAATTATATTTTCTTCCAATATTTCGGGACATTCTAGTTTTATTTTCTTGGGTTTGGGCTCTTCAATATCTTCATGAGACATGTCTTCAGCTTTTTTTATTGAAACATTTTCATCTTCTGGTTTTCTTTCCTGAATTACATCATTGTTTTTCTGTGAAGTCTCACTTTCATTTGCAATCCCAATTTTAAATTCTTTTTTCATTTCACGGCTGCTTGATAAATTGTGTGAAATGCTTGGTTTCTCTTCTACTTTGAAGTCTTCATCAGGTTTCTCATCAGGCTCCTCTTTGTTCTCTTTAGAAGGGGTAACAACAACATCATCTGCGGTCATACTTTCTTCTTCACGTTCAACGTCAATTTTAACATCTTCCAAGCCGCTCGTGTCTTCTGGTTCAATTTTGACCAGATTATCCTCAGCTTTTATCATCTCCCTACCCGGACTTGGCGATCTAAGAATATCAACATCGTCGTCTTGATCATTAAATTCGGCTGGGTGTGACTGTAATGATTGTTGTGCTTTTGCTTCAAAAAATTCTTGCTTCATATCGGTTTTAACTGCATTATTTTCTTGTTTAAAATCCGTTTTGATTTCATTTTGCAAATGTGAAGCACTAGTTGATGTTGAAGTTGTAACATCCACATGTTCCTCTTGATCCATTTCAACTTTACAGTACTGCGGGTCCTTGGACAATTCAGTTTTAATAACAACTCGAGTTTCAGGCATTTGTGTACGATAATTCTCATATTTTACTACATCTACATCTGCATCTTCTTGCATATCAACTGATGAAAGATGTTGAGCTTTTTCTCGAATAACTCCGTGTGGAGCAGTTTCGTTTTCTTGTAGCTCCTTTAATTTGATTTCGCAAGAACGCTGTTGTTGCTGGTGTGGCACGGGTTGTAGTCCAGGTGGCGGGGATGGAGTGAAATTTGTGTACAAATCTCCACAACTTTGCGATACATTATCCTCAATCTCATCTTTACCAGTCAGCAAGAGACGCCTTTTTTTCAATGGCGTAGTAAAACCATTCGGAACGTAATTCGATGCTGTGGTCGCAGGTGGAAAAGTAGTGGTTGGTTGTAGTGGTTGTGAACTCGAAATTGTATTACCCATTGCGGCAGCAGTTGGTGACGGTGTCGTCGAAAGTGTTTGTTGCATTTCTTCATGTGTTTCCTCGCTAATCGCCTGTCTTAGCCAACGCTTCTTAACAGAAGAGTTATTACTGCAAGTGCTTACTTGTAAAGGCAAATGTAAATTTCGATTATTACTAAGCTCTGAGGAAAAGACATTTGGCGATCCAATTGTCAAAGGAGTCTTTAGAGTCAAGTCCACAGCTGGAGTTGGCAGATTAGCATATGTTCTTTGATGAGGCAGCTGCTGTTGCTGCTGTTCATACTCAAAGGAATGTTTAGTTTGTAGATGTTGTTGCACATTACAAGCGGATGCCTCTGTCTGTTGTATAAACTCCTCAATTTTCAGGGCTGCAATGCTTAAATTTTGCGGCTGTTCTTGTTCGCTTTGGGACTGCGTAAGATCGCTCATAGCAGCTTGAAGCAATGAATCTAAGCCTCCCGATACGACTGAAACACTACTAGAAACGGACGTTGGGCTCGTAGTCGTCGACTGCATGGATTGCGAATTTTGTTCGGCTGGCATAGAAGTAGCATTATTATCTGGCGGCCCATCATCGGCTTGATGCAGCCAATTATTCATTAGATGTTTCTTTGTTTTTGCCTGGAGAGGATATTTGAATTCTGGACTATGAATTTCTGAATTGGTGCTGTCCAAGTTTGTTTCCAGAGGTCCAACTGCAGCTTCAATTAACAAACAAGCACTACTTACTTGCGAGGGTGGCGTGGGAGGAGATGCAGCAACCACGTCAATGGACGATGACATTATGTACTGAGATGATGAACGCTGAGGTGACTGTTGTATGTGTTGTTCTGCAACTTCTGCCGAAAGATTACTCTTCACTGGAGAAATGTTTGGGTTGGCAAAAGCCATTAAAAGTCCAGCGGCCTGATCAACATTATTTGTTGTTTCGTTGGCTAGACAAGTTGTAATGCTGCCGGTCGTACTTGAAGATGTAGATGTTGAGAATTGTGGCAGGTTCACCATAGCGTTTGTTTGTATGGGAGGGGAGTGTATCAGAGTACAATTATCCGACTCAGAATTAATTGCTTCGTGATCTTGTTGGGTGCATTCTTCTAATGATTCTTGGCTATTCATGCGACTTTGTCTTCGCTTGCGTTGGTTATTACTACCACCGCCTTGGCTCCCCTTTGCACCAGCTTTACGTTTCTTCTTCGATCTTCCAGCTGTTCCTGCGTGACTATTTGAACGTTTCCCTGCACCAGAGTTTTCGCCTGACTCCAATGTTTTGTTTGGTGAAGTGGGTGTTGTATTGTGACTGCTGCTGCTGTTTTGACGTTTGGCTTGCTTCTGTTTCTGTTGATTACGTTCCATTTTTTCTATAGCCCTTAAAATCGCTTCCATTTTTCGGTCTTCTCGGGACAATTTTGGTTTTTCCTTGGGTGTGGAAGAAGTTGGTGTTGACGTTAAGGAATTATCTTCGCTGTGTTGATCATTTTCTTCGGAAAAACTGGTGGCACGAGCGTGTTTACCGGGTGTCTTTCGAGCTGATTGCGCGTTATTATTTTGGGAATGATTACTTTTCTGCGGAGATTTATATTGCTGCTGCTGCGGCGATTGCTGTTGCGATTGCGGTGTTGTTGAATTTATTGAAGTGTCCGGAGCATTCGACATTTTATTCTCTGGCGTTTGATTGGGTATTAGATGAATCGTTTGTTCTGGGGTGGCCTGTTCTGCTGTACTTTCGTTTGGTGGAACAATTAGAGCCGGTTGCTTTAGGATTTGTGGCGACTGCAATTGTTTTTCCACCGGACCACAGGCTGGTAGGGACGGTGATTCCATTGAGTTATTTGAAGAGCACGAAGCATTTAAAGTCTGTAATGCAACAGCAGCAATAGTAGCTTCAGACGAAACAGTTTCCAATAGGCCAGAAGACACCGTTAAACCAGAAGCTGGTTGTTGCGGCGATAGTGTTTGGGCTTGCTGTTGTTGATCAAGCAACGCTTTCTGCTGATGCATAGAATGATGCTGGGGTTGAGCGAGTATCGTATTCTCCGTCGGGTATAGAGCCTGCTTTTGTTTAGTATCATTATTGCTGTCTGGACCAGAGTTCAATGGTGTTGTTGACGGGGCAGATATCACATTTAATTGCTGCTGTTGATGTACAATTATTGCTGGCTGTTGTAAGAGAGGCTGCTGTTGACTGTGTTGTGGTAGCTGCTGATACGGTACATTGCGAGAGGGAAGCACAAGTGGTGTGGGCAAAGTTTGCATTATTTGTTGTTGCTGCTGCTGCGGCAACAACTGAACTGTCGTCCTGATTTGAGTATTATGTATTAACTGTTGTGCTATCTGTTGTTGATGAATTTGGTGTTGTTGCTGTATCGGTGAATGCATATGTTGTGTTGGCGATGGTATCGAAACAGATGGCGAAGAAGAAGATGTACAAACGCCAGAATCATGCATTGCACTTGTTAAAGTCGATGACGAAGATGAGGCATTACTCAAGTTACTGTTGCAAGATGCAGTCAGCGGCATAAGCGTATTGCTATTTGATATCTTATTTGTAGGTGGCATCTTACAAATGTTATTCGGACTGTTGAGACTCATAACAATCGTGTTTGCTGCAGCCGTTACACCCATATTGCTGTCACCACTGGCACTTGATGAGATCGAACGATTGCGATTCAAATTTTGCTGGTTAGATTTTCGTTGCTTTGCAGTTGAACTGCCCGAATTTCCACCAACGCCGCCGCTATGGGCAAGTGATTTGCGGCCAGCATTTGATTTTGGCGGTAGTTGTGGTATAGGTGGACCAAATATACAGTCCTTTGTTAAGCCGCAAGCACAGGGTGTACTAGTAGGCTGTATAACCATTGATGATGATTTCTTATTATCCACCGCCAATAAATCATGAGGTTCGTGACGAACAGTTATTTCCGTGCTGGCTCGAATGTCTGTCAAAGCCACAATAAATAAGTGGATGGTACCTTTTTCAAATAGATGTTGTATCTCGGCATTTGGACGGCATGACCTTCGGACAAATCTCGCTTCGTTGCCGTATGTACGAGTATCCACACAGATTTCGGGACCTTTAAGGAACGTTGGCGGGCTTTGTTGAGCTGGTAAAGTTGTGGTGGTGGTTGTATAGGTTCCGTCTGGATTTAAAGTAGTTGTTGTCGTCGTTTGGGGTATAAGTTGATTGGATGAGGCTAACTCGGAGCTTGGTAACTGGTAGAAAAATATAAAAGGACCGGGTGTTTTATGTGCCTTATAGCTGGCTAGGTGGTAATTGTTTGGAGGGGGGCTGTTCATGTTCATTGATGTATTTTGTGTTTTATATTGTGTCGTAAGCATATATTTACCCCTTAACTCACAGATCGGTGAATTCGGAATAATATCTAAATTGCTAATGAGAATTTTTCCACCGGCATGCGGCACAGTTGTAGCGCGATTTTCTAAACTGCCAGTGCTAAATTCTTTAAGTATGGGATTTTCGGTATTCAAAATACTTTGCAATAGTGAAGGCTGCTTAGATATGGCATGAAGACGGGCTCTTAACTCCGGCGAATAATGATTAGTTACAGCCAGCTCATAGTTTTCGATCCATTGTCTTAAATTGGCAGCATGCTTTTCTGCCGCAGTCATGCCAACAGTAATAATGTTTCCATCATGGCTTGCTGCCTTTTTACGTTTTGCGTTCTTTTTTGTTTCTTTTCTACCAGGTTTACTGTTAGTTGTCAAACCGGCAGCTGCCGCCGCAGCCAACTTTTCTGCTTTCTTTGTTCTTTTACCAGACACGCCGTCCTTGGCCTTTTTCATCATTTTAGTTTTCTTCATATTGGGACCTCCTGCAGCTAATAATTTTATAGCAGCAGTTTCAGCTGACATATTACCTGTAATATTAAAGCCAGCCGCACCTGATGCAGCCAAACGTTGCTGTGTGCTTAAAACATCATTGTTCAATTGATTAGCTGCCCCGCCTATACTACTACTACATGCAGTACCAGTTGTTCCCATGGTACCAGTAGAACCAGAAGCTTGCCCTTGAGTCGTCAACATAAGTTGCTGCTGTTGTTCTTTCCGTTTCATTAATTGTAAAGAACGGGCTCGCGCCTTATCAACAATACGAGGTTGACATAATTCACATAAATACTCGTCAGGAATATTTTGGCGATCGATGCCCATACAGTCAACATGCTGCCAGGCACTAAAATTAATATAAAGCATAATATGAAAAATGTATAAGGTTTGCACCAAACATACGACGTATAAAAACAACGCTGTTAACAACGTTTGACATAGAATTTTAAAAAAGGGATGGACAAATGCACATCAGGTTGGGTGAACACTGTAAAATACTTACCAACATTTATCACAACATATCATGTAGCCATCATCATGAGTAAGATCACAAATACAACGTGTAATTGAGTCGTCCTCCAGCTCCGCTTCAGGGGCAGTCTCCGTTTCCTCACCAGGATCGATATCTCCGACTGCTAGTGCAGAATTGTTATTAAGCCCAGAATAAGAATCAATGTCTTTATGTAGGCGTGATACTAAAACAACAAATAATATTGTAACAAAATTAAATTATACAGCGAGCAAATTTTACGTACATTGTGAACCGTAAAGAGCATAACTTTGTTGCGAAACACTTCCCGACCCTGTTGCTGTTATGGCTCCAATTCCTCCCAAGGACCATTGGTGGCTATGTCCTGCTGCAGATGAAGTTGTTGTCGTTGCAGCTGCAGTTGTGGACTTGGTTGCAGTTGCCAGCTGAACGGCAAAAGAAGTGGGCAACTCCAAAGGCATTGGATTCACATAAGTGTGATCAAACAGAACTGCATGTAAAATACGAAGTCGTATGTCGTCGGTTTCCACGGGGGCAGGTCTCACTTCTTCCCCAATTATATCATCGTCATCATAATTAGAAGAATTATTAGCACCCGGTAATGTCTTAGTAGCTTGCAAATGTATAACTTGAGCCTGGGGTTCCATTATAAGCGCAGCTGGAGGTAAACATGGTGACCTTGTCACTGCAGCTAATGGTGTCGCCAGAGCTGAGGCTGACGAAGCTCCACCCAATAAATTCGAAACGGAAGCAGACATGTTGCCTGTCGTCATACCTAGACTTCCGCTTGTTTGAGCTGCGGAAGCTGATGTATTTGCTATGTTATTATGATGGCTACTACTACCACGCAGGGAATTATGATTACTATTGTTATTAATTTGGTTAAGATTGTGGTTGAAGGAAGAATTTGTTATTATTGTGGTCATGGTAGCACAATTTGAAGAAGTTGTTATATTGTTGGTTGTTGTTATAGTGGTACATGAAGGTAAAGGAATAAAAAAATCAATTAGTGATGTAGCACAAGGGGACGACGTATTAGTTGCACATATTGTTGCCGTTGATGGCACAACAAACGCGCAACCAATTTGATAATCTTTAATTCTAATAAAAGCATTTTGACAAGGGTTAATAAAAATGTATAATCGTGAATGAATAGAAAGAGTCGAAAAGAAAAAATAAATATTAAAATTGAGGAGAATAGTTTAAATAAATGTATTTTTTTATATACATATTTATCTCGAATTATAATAAATTTATATATTTATAACCACACAAAACGAACATGTGTTTTTTTTTTGCCTATTTGTCCATTTGTATACCATGCACACATCTCGTGCTCAAGTTTTTTTTTTTTTTTTGGAAATTTAATTTTACGGTAGCGCGTCAAAAGTAGATAAACAATAAGCAAGCCCGCCCGTTCTATATATCGAAAAGCATAAGAAGTAGAGATTTTCAGATTGCACAGATCGATAGGTCTATAAAATTTACAGCAGGAAACGGTCTTCTCTCATATATTTTAATTATGTGATATACGTGAGTATAACTAGCGTATACGACCAAATGGATAAAATTCTATATACGTTTTCATCTAGTTTAGAATATTCTCATTTAAATGGGGTCACATTTAGCACATCTTTTTTTTCGGACATATGAGTAAAATACAAAAAAAAAAATAGAAAAAAATTAAATTATAAATAGTTTGTTTTTATGTTTCCCAGCCGTCTATATGTCGACATTTTATAGGAGCTACCCTAATCATCAGTACAGTTGGAAATTTTTTAAAGATATTCTTAAACATTCAACTTTATATCCCAACAATCTAAATAAATTATTGAGAATTTAAAAGGCAAAATGTTTTAATAATAGCTGTCGAAAACACAAAAAAACAAGCTTTTTCTTTTTTTTCACACGTCTACATTCCTTTTATTTATATATATATATATATTTTTTTTTTTTGTTATTGGTATAAATAGTAGAATAGTTTGATTTCAAAATTAAAAACAAACTGTGAAAATATGATCTGCTTTAATTCTGTTTTTTTTTATGTCATTAGGAAAGTTTTCAATTGTAGTGTTATATAACATTCAAACATTTAAATAATATTTACTTACTTGACTTTATAATACTCTGATGATTTGCGTGACATTGAAGATTCATGAAGTTTACGTTCCATGGACTGGGAGCGCGAACCTGGAGCACTTTGAGCCTGACGTATCGTATTTGCAGAGCCGCTTCCGCTATTTGCTACCAAATTTCCGGCGGTGTGTGACATAATAGTTGTCATATTACTATTGTTATTATTAGAAACTGCTATATAATTATTTGATGCAAAGGAACCAGCTGTTATGTTTGAGGAAGCTGTCGCCGTTTGATTCGAAGAGTTATTATAATGAATAGGAGTTGAATGCTGTTGTTGGTGTTGCTGTTGCCCTGGCTGATTTGCTGAAACAATACCAATAGTTGATGATGATGTTGATGAGGCTGCGGTTGGATACAAAGTATATTCTCGTGGGGATAACAAAATGTTTGAGTTGTTATTCGTTTGTACAATTGTGTTTTGTGTTGAAGTTGATGGAGGCGGTAACATGTTGCTATTACTATTATTATTGTTGTTGCCGCCGAAATTTAATGAAGTCGCTGCATTTGTAGCTACTGCAGAATTTTTCGCTTGAAAAACATGCTGCTGTTGCTGATGATACCTTTGGTTACTAAACGATTTTTGCGACATACTTTGGAGTATTCGCGCAGACAGCTCATCGGTCATTTGGGTACCATTTACCATCATTATGTCATCTGTTAATAATGTGGATCCTGCGGATGTTGTAGCTAATGGTAACGTTGTTGAGCCAGATGAAACTGAGGAGGATGATGTCGGCACGCCAGCGGCTGACTGATTAGTATTTGTTTGATGGAAAACTGTATTTCCGTCTACAGTATCAAAATTTTGCACGTTTTGATATTGTTGCTGCTGATGAAGATGTTGATTATGATGATGATGATGCTGTTTACTATTTACTTTTTGAGAAGACAATGACTGCTGGTGCGGCTGCTGATGTTGCTGCTGTATAACAGTACCTTGAGCATTAACAAATTTTATATTACTATTACTGTTGGTTGTTTGAAACTGTTGCTGCTGTTGTGATTGCATAATACTTTTTTGGTGTAAATGAGTACCAGGAGGTAATTGCGCCGCCATATTCACTGATTGTGCATATTTCGAATTGATCTTATTGATTTTGGTTGAACCACCAACACTACCGCTTTTATGATGGTTAATATATGTGGTTTGTGGCTGTAATTGTTGATGATGTTGTGCCTGTTGCTGGATTTGCAAATTGTTTTGGCTATTGGACTGCTGATGTGGCAACGTTGCTATTGCCACAGCGCCAGCGCTGTTGAGAATAGCATTGTTATACTGTTTAACAAACTTAGATTTACTTCCGCTTTTAGTTGTATGATGTTGTAGAGTAGTCAACTGATTCATATTCTGTTGCGACTGTGGCTGTACATTCGGAGTCTGAGTAATAAATGTTTTTACTCCCGGAGTCGTTTGCAGATTATTCATGAGTTTCGTTGCAGTTGTTGTATTGTGACTGTTATTCATTCTAAGCGTCGCAGTCGTCGCTGATTTCTTTATAACATTGCCACCACTGGAGCCTAAAGTTGCAGTTGACAATTTCGAACCAGCCGTAGCGTTTGTTATGAACTTTTGAGGTTGTTGTTGCAGCAGCATGGCTTGAGCTGGTGCAGCATTATTCGAAATCACAGCAATGTTATTATTGTTGCTGGTAACATTCGAAGTTGCATTATTACTGGATGAGTTTTGCAATCGGGTCGTTGTTAACATTTGCACATTACGGTTGCCAGCAGTCATATTTATTTTCTGCTGCCCCATAGAATTTGACTGTTGCAAATATTGAGAATTTACTGACGAATTTTGTTTCATTGATGAACTTTTATAATTGGCAACATTTGTGGTGGCAACAGCAAATTTTTGCTGCTTGCTACCACTTGCAATACTTCCGCAGCCCGTTGAAGTGGTATACAAATTTTTGGCATTGACAAAATTTATGGTTTGCCCTACATTTTGTGGCTGTTGGTGATTGTTGGCAATTATTTGGCCCTGGGCATTTGAAGGCTGTTTGGACAAAACAGTCAAATTGCTTAAGAGAACTTTGGATGTCGTTGCTGTTGAATTTGTATTTTGATTAGTTGCATCGATAATCATATTACCGGTGGTTCCATCCGTACTGACTATCTTAAATATCTGCTGCTGATTGATAACCTCTCCAGTGGTTGATATCATCATACTTCCTGTGCTGTGATTATTTGCAGCCTGTTCAAGAAATTCTTCTGAAACTTGGATCATATGAGCTGTCGTTGTTGGCTGCTGTTGCTGCGTATGATGCTGATGATTTTGCTGGTGGATAGAAGAAGCAGCCAGGTTGATCTGCTGCACATGTTGCGGTTGTTGATGGAGCTGATGTTGCGGATTTGAAATTGTGGATGTGGAGGTGGTTGAATGGGAAGTATGCTGTATTATTTGCTGTTGTGGGGAATATTTAGTTTGCGGCATGGGCACGGCTTTTAGAGTCTGTATTTGTAAATTTTGTTTATTTAATAATGCCGAAGATGTCGTACACAGCGTGGACGACGACGACGTTAACGTTAACGAGGATGAAGATGATGCAGACGAACTACGAACTTTGCGTCCAATAGCTACACCACTTGAACCTCCTAATTGAAATTGTTGCTGTTGTTGTTGTTGCTGTTGTTGATGGAAAAGGGTAGCATCCACCACAATTGTTGATTGTTGTTGTTGCTGTTGTCGCTGCGATGATAGTTGGTTTTCTTGAACATCATAATATTCAATATATTGTATTTGAGTTTGTTGTTCGGTTTGATCTTGTAGCGGATAAACAGATGAATTATTTGCATTAATTGATGCTGTGGGATTGTTGATTCTTGTAATAGATGCTGAAGATGGTTTCTCAACTACAATTATACCCGATGATAACAAGGGCATTATTTAAAAAGAAAACAACTTAATGTTATTCGGTTTTTCGTTTTTTAATATTACAGGATATAGAACGTTTTCTTGATGGTTTCAATAAAAATATATATAAATATATACATATATGTATATATAGTTCCTTCGAATGTTATAACCGTGAGCAATTATAAATTAGGTTTTTTTTTCTTTTTATTTACAAATTTCAAAACAGTTGAATAAAGAATTTTACAGAACGAAATAAAATTCTAGTAAAACTTTTTTTACTCACTTTAAGTTTCTTCTGCAGAAGATTTAATTAACTCCAGACGGTTGAGACTGGGATTATTTGAATTTTGTTGGCCTACTGCTCTTGGAAAGTAAGAACCAAATTATTTACTTTTATTTTCTTTCAATTTTTTTTCCTCTAGTTCAATAATTCGAAATTCTAAACGTACTTATAGTTTGTGTTTGCTAGTATAGCTTAACTGTTATCATTATTTATTGCAATTGTTATCGACGATAATTTTGCTGGTGTTTTCTGGTTCTGATGCTGCAGAATTTGATTTTGCTGAAGCTGTAGTTGTTGACCAATATTTGGTATAGTTGATGTATTGCTAATTTCTTGCTGTTGATATTGTACATAAAAAGGTGGCGGGCCCCCAAAATCATGGGGGCTTAATTCAAAACAATAATCCGTAAAATGTAGAGCTTTCAAATTATTAATTAAAAGTTTCGGCTGCTGAATATTCTTGGACAACATTACATTATTAGCCATTACATCAATCAACATTACTTTGGTATTCTGAATCTTTCGATTTTTACAATTAGAGTTTAACGTATTTCGATAGCAATAACTATAACGATAATTACGGCTACTGTAATTCAACGGCCGTTTACGCTTCTTAGGTTTCCTTTGGAAACGTTTGCAACAACTATTGTTATTTGGTGATTCCACGATCGTTGTTTGCTTCACCGTTTTCTCACTCAAAATTATAGTGAATTTAAAATTATAAGTTTTCACTTTAATTTTATTAATTATTATTTTCTTATAACTCGATTTTTGTATGATTTTATTAAAATTCGATTCAGATCGTTGTTTTAATGACAAACTGAAATGAAGTAAAAAAAAACGTGGTATTAGTTAGAAATATACGAAGTAAAATATAAAGAAATCAAATAGCTAAATTAAAAAGTATAAGGATTTAATAGTATACATGTAATTTTATCATAACATATGCATTTCTTAATATGACTCGGTCTAGTTTAACTAACATGAGCCACATTTGTCGTCGCATTCCCTTTAACATAGAACATCCGAGTTTCAAATATGTAGTTTTAATTCCTATTTAGGATTTACCATAAATAAACTCAATAACATAAAAAAAAAATACTTTCTAGTAGTTGAAAAACACAAAAGTCCGATCATTTTCGTTTGTTAGAACATCCGTTCTGAGTCTTTAAATCAAAACCCGGAGAGCTTTTTTCATTTCAGAACATGGGCGTCTGCCTATTCTTTGAAACATGTTCCATTAACTTTATGGGAACAAATTGCATGCAAAGTCAGGTTACGTACATACGTTGCAAAATTTATTTCTGAAGAAATAAATATTTCCCAAAGGAATATTGAATTAAAATATGTAAATTTTACAATAAATAAATAATAATAATATTAGCTTCCCCAATAAATAATACTGCTGCGGGCTTGCTGATAATTACTACAAAAAATTTAAAGAGCTAGAATTAAGATGGAATTTTTAATATTTATTGGATTTGTATATTATGTACACAGTATATTGGAAACTGCGTTTTATTTTTTATATAAAACAAGGTACCTTGTACATATGTATAAAAATGTACATATGTACAAACCTATACCCACATATGTACATACATACACATGTACATAAAATCTCAACTTCAAAGATATTATTATACATACATAAGTTAGATTTTGAGATTTATATTATTTTACCTTAAGAAACAGGGAGTGGAACTTTTTAATACTTCGTGGAATATACATACATACATATGTACATAGGAACATTCATACGTCGTACCTACATACATAAAAATTTATTGATTCCATATATACTTATAACCATATACAAACATATATATGTACATACATATGCATTTAATTTATTCAATGTAATAAAAAAAAAAATCAAGATAAAAGCGAATATAATTATTAAAAACAAAATCCAATAAAGCGCAAATACAAGTAATTTGAAGAAAGCAAAGAAAAAAAAAATTTCGTGATAACTTTGTACAAAACAAACTCGTAGAAAACATACACAATTTGGAGGAAATATAACAAAAGCCAAATCTTAAAAGATTACATAACAAACAAACCAACCGAAACAGCAACCAACATCTTCCATATACATACATATGGTATGTACACCTGTGTACACATAGATATCATACAACAAAATTATATTTCTGCAAACACCAAACTCACGGCAAATAGGAACAAAATACAAACAAAATAATAGCAAACTTTAGACATATGTATGTACATATACATACATTTGTACATATGCTTGTAACTTTCTGAGTTTTTGCAAGACAATACAAGTTTAGCAGAGGTTAAAATAGTGACAAGGTTTGCATCTTTAGCTCCAATTATTCATGCATATACATATCTATATGTACGTATGTATTTATGTATGTACCGACCTATCAAACTAATAAAGGCCGCTTTCTTGTATCGCGCTTGAATTAGATACTTACTGGAATTATAATTTTTATCATTACCATTTTTAAAGTTAAAACTACAAATAAAATAAATATATATAATCTTAAACACATACATATGAATAAATTCACGTACCCTATTATAACGTTTAGTGCCTACATATGTTAAAATTTTAATATTTCTTTATTTTTATTTTTACAAATAGGTAAAATTCCTTGGAAATTTAATATGTAACTAGAAATTATATTGCATGTAAGTGGTTAACATTTTCTCAAGTTTTATTCACACAATTGCATACATACAGACATTCATACACATACTTTTGCAGTCATGTTCATATATTTTGATCAAAATCAAAGCGCATACTCAATACTAAATCTAAAAGAAAAAAAATAATAAAAATAAATAAAAAAGACATTTGCACAAAGAAAGGCAGAAACAAGTAAGTATTCAATTAAAGCTTTGAACACCAACAGAACCTAGGAGAATAAAAAAGAAATGGAAACAGAAAAATAAGAAAATGAAAAATATTCTGCGAAAAAGAAAAGTGCGCAATGCTTATCCGTTCCAAGTTTAAGCTCTGGCAGCTCTGTTTCTTATTTCTTTTTCCAAAAATAGGAATAGTTAAAAACAGTCGTGGAAGCATGAAAACGTACAAAAAGTAAAAAAGAACAGAAACTTGCACCACCACCATTTGCTTGAAAGTTCTAATTGCTTATGACAGAATATTTGGTTTGTTTGTTTTGTATATGAATATCAATCAAAACGAGTTAATAAAAAACAAACCGTATATTTTACTCTTTATTTCACTGTAGCTGTACTACAGATTTGAAAAAGACTTCGAAAGTTTTGTAATAGATTAAGGAGCTTAATCTCTTATTTATTACAAAATTGTCGTAGGTATGCGTTTTAGCCAATCAAGACCAAAAGTGTTATTTGATTAAGCCCCATATAAAAAGTATCGCTACAAATTATACCAATTGAATTGAACTTACACTTTTAAACGAAATTTGTTTTTCCAATTTAAACTCTAGCAATTGCTACATATTAAACTTTTTTCTTATAATAACTGAGTTTATTCTTATTTACTTTATCTACTTATATTTATACCAATTGCTTTTTGGGTCCTAGCTATCTATATGTTTCATAGGAACATGACCTAAGGCAGCTGCACCAGGTAGTGTCAGAATTACAATAAATACAACACCAAAAAACATCACATGCATTTTGTAAGTAGAAATTACGAAATGTCAATTTTGTTTCAAAGTCTATGTGTTTTTCACAAGACAGCAGTATAAGCACAGTTGTTGGTTTTTGTTCCGTAAAATTGTAAAATTTTTATTACAAGTCATATTATCCTGAAAAAACACTTACCTATTACCTTGTTGCCTTTTCAAAAAAGAGATACAAATTTTGACATTTAGTAAAATCTAACAACAAAATACATGTGATGTTTTTTTGGTATTGTATTTGTTGTAATTCTGACACAACCTAGTAAAGCTGCCTAGCTTTTTCAGAATTAGGTACCTGTATAAACAATATTTTGACAAAACTTACGAAACAAAAGACAGCTGTTATTATACCACTACTTTGTAAAGCAGTCTTGGAACATGCCCTATTGTTTTACTTAAAATCTTGGGATAGAATTTCGAAGTCTACTGATGATTATTGTGGCCCATAGCAATTGTCGGCATATAGTCAGTTAGAAAACATAATAAACAAACTGTATTTTGTAAATAAATGAATTGAAATGACAAAAAAAAAAAACTTTCACTAGTGTTACCAGTATGGACAATTATTACAGAATTTTAAACTTTCTGGCAGCCTTTCTTTTATTTTTTACACTTTATTCCGCATTGGATTTCTATCGTATTGACATTTACTTTTCTTAGTTCAATTATATCTTTTTTCCTTTTAACGAAAAATGTTAGAATTTCAAGTCGAAATAAATTTTTGTGGTCAAGCCAATCGGTAAGGAAACAAAAATTGTGCTGTTTTTTTTACATTTTATATACATACAATACAAGCCTTAATTTTGAGTTGTTTGTTTCTTCGTTGCCGCTGTCGTTTATGCATTCAACGGAAACTCAAAGATTGTACTTCTATCGGTCGTTTTACATCAGTAGTTAGTTGATAGCAGTATTTATTTTCTTTTCATAGGTATTCGTTTTCTGCTTGACATTCTTTTTTCTATGAGAATATGAATAAAAAATAAACCTAGAGTATATTTGTATATCTGAACGTACATGTACGTTATGTATGTAGATATTTCTATGCCTACGAAGAATATATTGCTTTAAAAAAATCAACGTATGTAGAAATAAAATATGCTTAAAAATCTATGCAAGTACATACATACATATGTATGTGTATCTGTACATTTTTAAAATTTTGTCGAGAATTTAAAAAAAAATTTTAAGAACTATACAATAATACAAATGAATGCATGCCTATCTCTGTATGTACGTATGTGCATTAAACATCCATTCAAGTTTTTGGAGTTGTTTGTTAAAACATATTTACATACATACATACATACGTATATTTGTATATATTAATGTATCTCGGCCATATTGAACAGTAGGAGGAAAATTACAGTTCCAACTAAATTTAATTATTTAAGCTTTAAAGTAGGTTCCTAATATGACAATGATACCTTTTGCCGTCAGTTTTTGTTTTTTTATTAATTTGTATTTATTCTTCTGTATTTATTTATTTTTTTCTATTGCTCTTTCTGTTTTTATTATACTCACATACATATGTATGTATACATGTATGTATAGTTTCATAAGCGAAATCACTAGTTCGCTTGCTCTATCGTTAAATGTTTAGTTGTTGACTGTTTAAATAGTTGGGTCTTTGGATCGGTCGGCTGTTTGGTCTTATAGTTCGTAGCACTCAATAAGTGAATGCACTAATTTTGCCTTGGCACTCGTCATCTGCTCAGAAGTAACAACGCTGCAACAATAATAATTTATTTGAATGCTATTTCATTTACATACATATAATATTTGGGTACCTACCTATTACAAAAAGTATACGTGATTTTTTCATTTAGAAATGAGGAAAAAACCAAATTAAAAAAAAATTGCCCACATTTCTATTTTACGTGCAATCATATCATTTTATACAAATACATAGGTACATTAGTTCATTTAATACAAATATGTACATATGTATATAAATAAAATGCATAATATAGGCATACAATGTAACTATGTATATGTATGCATATGTTTGACGTAGATGTGTATTTGCTTGGGTACAACAGTACTAGTAAAACTTAAATAATAGGTATATCGCAGAAAACTTTTATTTTTGCTTAAGTAGCTGTACAATATACCACCTAATTACACATTTTCAGCCATTTTATTGCTGTGATATTCTTCTATAAGTATTAGAGGATGGATTGTATTTGTAGGCTTTTCGTTGCTTATAGGTACAAATATTGTTTTTAAGGGTTAAATAAAATAATGTAATAAGCCGTTAAGAACTTAATTTTTAAACAAAATTTTGATAAATTTACGGAACGGAAAGAAAACACGGCTGTGATTATACCCCTACCTGGGTTCCAATCACCACATATGATATCGAAATAAACTATCGTATCGGATAACATTACGGTACATGAAGACTATGACAAACGAAGCGTATCGAATCGTAATATAAACAAAATGTAAAGGAATACAAAAAAAAATTGTCTAATTTTTTTATATTATTGCAATACAATTCATTCGATATCGTAGGTATGCCATGATACCAAAATGAAAAATTTCGATCTGTTTTGCTCGATATCGTATGCGGTTATTTGGCCCATGTTAAAGCTGCATTGTTATTACATACATATCTATGTGTCTGCTATTATTTTGGCCCTAATTGGCATTACGTAATAAACCAAATACCTATAGGTACACTACACAAAGTTGAAAATAAATTGCTAATGAAAATAATAATTCTTTTCTTCTACAAGAAGTTTCATTTTTCCATTGAAATACTAATACCGATACCATAATTGGAATTTTTTCTGAATCCGAATACCTATAGTACCTATACCAGTTGGACTCATTTATAACCTAGACCCGGCTTCGCACAAGACAATTTACTAATGAGAAAGCTAGAAATACGTTCTACGAAATTATATGCATATATATATGTATACGTATATTTGAATATGTACAACATTGATGTATCATATATTCCAATAGTAATGAATAAAATTGTTAAATTACACACATACCTATAATCTTGAATTAATTTTTAAAGGATTGGCAATACAAAATGAAAAAAGAGCTGAAATGAAGAAAATAATCAAAACATACTCAAATGTATATAAATAAGAATATATCTACACACTTATATGTATATAAAGTAACCAGTTCTACAACTTTTGCTTTCAATTAAAATTAAGCAAAAGAAGATAATAGTAAATCAAGAAAATTATGTTCTATTCTTTCATATAGAAAGAGAAGACCATATATTTATCTAAATATTTATTTTTTTTGTTAAACAGAGAACCTCTTAGAACGAGAGACAAAAATATAGACTGAAATTTTTTTTAAAGAACGTCAGGTAAATACATAAGAACTCATGTAAATACAAGAAATTAAGATTTCAGCCACTACACGAAAGCCAAAGGATATATCTATTTTATTCAAGTGAAGAACTATTTTATTTAGAAAATTGCAAATGTCGCGATTGTGTACCCGGTTATAAAGTATGTAAATGAGATTATTGAAATAATATGAAAGCTATTGTACAATATTAAACAAATTAAATACTGCAATGACTCACTGTTAACCACATACATACATACATATGCTCATAAATGCTGTTTCTATTTTTATCATATTTTTTTTAATAAATTACAAACTTTGTATACTTTTATTGAATTGGTGAAAAATATAAATACAAATTGCAAAAATGCAGCACTGCGCAAGTCAATAAAATAGTGTAAACACGTTAGTGAACGTAACACATATATACATTCAATTTCTTATAGTTTTTTCATGCACATATACGTATATAACTAATGTACAAGTTTTTCGAATAGAAGTGTTGCCACATTTATCGGGAAAAGAAAACGGCTAAAACACATAAATCGATAAACCTATATTAATAACTTGGAGGAAATTCAGTCAACAAATAATATTTATTAAGTGAAAAAAATTATTGTAACGATAGTTGTCGCGAAACTGCCAGACATGCGTTTCCAATACTTTTACATATTATATACATACATATGTATATATATCCACTATTTACTCAGGACGCCATTTTTAAGAATCAAGTAAGAAGACGGAAAGACCAATAATATTTGAAAAGAGACGGCTAGCTAAATATCTTATATCTATTTAAAGTTAAAAAAAGAAAAATATAGAAAAATGGCTACTCTACGGCATTAAAAACGTAGAATAATTTTTTCACTTTTTTTAAATTAATCTCTTAATAAAATATTATAGGGAACCTTACACAAAATATTTAAAACGGTTTTTTCCATTACAATTACCTATTCTAATTCCAATCTACTTTTCATACACTATTTGAACTATGCAAAGTTGTACGTCTGATCCAACATGGCGGCTTGAACTTTGACAAATCAAATTCGGAAAGAAAAAAATAATATACGTTTAAAAACGTTCAATTTTATAAAACAACTATTATCTAAATTATAAGTTAAATAAAAAATATGTTTGTACTTTGGTGATCGAAATTGTAATGTTTTAGGATTTTTTGCAACGTAAATTTTTTCCCTTTAAAAATCGAAAAATAGTTAAAAATAAATGTAACTTACCATTTTTGTTTGTTTTGATGCTTTCATTCTTAGCCATTTGATTAAATTTTTAAGCAAATTTTATTTGCTAACGTGTTAGTTATTCTTTTTTTCACACAATAACTTGTAGAAATTAAGACGTAATTGCAAAAAATCTTTTATTTTATTTCACCTCTTTTTCACTTGCCACTTGAAATAGTTTTTCAATTTTTGAATACTAGTATTTATGTAAAATATCCTTTCACTATTCAATTATAATGTTATTTAAATTCCATGTTTTTCACTGAAATCATAAAAGTTTATTTAATTTTAATTATTTGCAGAGAATAAATAGTTGGCGCGACA
Source organism: Thecocarcelia acutangulata (assembly GCA_914767995.1). Lineage (NCBI taxonomy): Eukaryota > Metazoa > Arthropoda > Insecta > Diptera > Tachinidae > Thecocarcelia > Thecocarcelia acutangulata. The sequence continues at coordinate 118,389,578 of OU612096.1, read as the reverse complement.
AAGGTAAAAAATAATGTACTACACAATTTATTTAGTGGAATTGGTAGTGTTGTGTAGTTTCCTTCTTTTTCTTTTTTAGTGCATACACACTACTTTTGTGGCAATCAGAGTTGCATTTTAACCTTACTTTTGCTCATTCTCTTTTGTAAAAGCTTCTATAACACTGAGTTGCCATACTTATGTTAGAATAAGAAGCAGAATTTGGAACTAAAAATGAAAACAAAACAAGATCATTTATTTTTGTTTTCCTTTGATATTGTTCGTATCGTGTTTTTTTTTTGTGCACCCATCAAATCCAACTAGAATGTGAAGCAGCACAAATCTTTTTTAGTCTACTGCTGATGTCTATCCCCCCTTTAAAGACTTAATTGCTTTACCAAATACAACATGCACACAAACAAAAAGGTATGTTTTTAATTGAAAATACATATTGTATTAATATACTATACGTAAATATATGTGCAATCGCTCAATTGCTGTTCATTTTACGTAAATATGTAGAAGCCTTTAAAAAATTGTATACAGCAGAGCATTTACATATATATGTATACATGTGTGTATGTATACAACCGAGATTTAATATAAAAAATCCGGGGTTTAATTTTATGCATTTATATTCTAAAAATATTCTTGGAAATTAAAAAAAAATTGAAAATTTTCTTAGTTTTTAAGTTTAGAAAACTAAATGAGCAAACTTGGTGGTATTTCTTTTTATTTGCTTGTACATGTAAAGGAGAATATTTATCACTAAGCTCCTGGCATTAAAAATACACAGCCAAAAAGAAACTATGAAATGAAAATCTTCAATTTCCATCTCAATTATGAGTATGTATATTGAATAAAAACATACATACATTAAATATACACATATGCCCGTATGCACATACTTAAATTTTTTTATTCATTTGTGCGTACATATAGCTACTTCAATATGGATTTAAACATTTTAGTTTTTTAACTCAATATGTAAAACCCTTATACTTATATTTTAAGTTAGCACTTGCATTATATTATTTTTTAGCTCTTGGCAAAACACCTTTGACCAATATTATTTTGCACTCCACCACACAAACTTACTTTTATTGTTTTAGTTCTTTTCGTTTTTTTTTTTCTTTTTAATTTAGATTTGATTGTTCACTTTTTTATTAATTTACAACTTGTGCATTTTAAAAGTATTAAAATGTTTTTCAATCACTAACATTTTTCCACTTATTCAGGAAAATGTGTGTACAAGATTTTCACGTACGTACATTCAAAGACTGCAAAATTCAATAAATGGCGGCTCTTCGTTAAGTTTATTTTCTTTTTAATTTCATCATTCATTTTCTATTTTCTTTTGTCAAAAGCTCTTCGTCATATTTCAGCGTTTACTACAGTGTTTTGGCGATGATTTTTTGTCTAGGGGGAAAGTCGCGACTTCATCGAAATCATAGCGTCAGCAGAACGGAAGTACACTCTAAAATAAAATTACATAAGCGTTTTATATTTTTCAGTAGCTATCAAAAAGAATATGCTACAATATTGTAACAAACAAAACGTAATATTTTTTTAGTGTAAAATCCTTTCGTTTGTAATAAACTTTCATTAAAAGAAAAAAGTCAATTCGCTAGCAATGTTAAAACAAAACACCTTTCGCAAAAGCGTTTGTTTTTTATATAACATATATTTTATTTCATAATTTTTCACTTTTGGCATTGCTTGTACCAAATTTCCACTTGTTAGGATTTTTCACTTCTCTTAAAAAAAAAAAAAAAAAAAACTTTTTGGCATAGGTTCGGACTAAAATATTCAAACCCAAAAATTCTCAAGCTGATTATATTATTTTTCCGCTGATTGTGTTTGCTATCATGATGACGTGTATAGAAGAAAAAAAATTTATGTATTTTGCGTCATTGCCGCTTCTATTTGATATTGACTCCAAGATACTTCAATGCATTTAACAGTACATTTCGCATAAAATCAGCTGATGCAGGTAACAAAATTCATTAAAATTAAGATCAGACAGCAATCTGTCGTAAATAAAATGCATGTGTTTAGATGCACACGATTATTTTGACGACTTCACAACAGCATTTGCTGCTGTTGCCAACTTAGACTAATTTCTATTTTCGTAAGCAGCAAAAAGTAAATGCTGTGCTGCCAATATAAATATAAAATGGCAGCAATAAGAACTAAATTTTATTTTGTAATATTTAATAGAAAAAAATATCATAAAATTAAAATAAATAAATAAATTTATGTGATTTTAAAGCCTTACGTGATATTATTACGTTTTCAGTCAGTGATTTTAATTTTATTAATGTAAAAAATAAATGTAGTATTTGTATTTGTATCTGAAGTTAAGGGCAAAATAAACCACACAAACCGCTTGCCAAACATGTCAATATTTTAGGCTCGTGCAAACATTTTTGTTCGTTTGTGGGGTGTTTGCTAGTTTGTACAAATATTTGAAGAGTGCAAACTTCTTTTTACTTTTATTGTGGAAATTAAAAAAAAATAAAGAAAAAAAAAACAGAATATCGAGAAATAGGGCGTAAAACAATTTATATCTTCCAAATTTCATATGGTGAACAAAATGGCTGCAACACAGTGGCCGTCTACTCTCATTTAAACTAAAGAAAAAGTGATTAATTTGTGTTTGTATATGTGATTAAATTATATTTACATGTGTTGTATAGTGTAGCGAAAAGCGTGTGTTTGGCAAGCAGTTTGCGCAGTTTATTCGGCCCTTTATCTTCATTTATAATCGTGAAGTTGTGAAGTCTGTTGTCATCTAAGTGTTTAGAGCTTTAACGTAGGATTGAACAACGGTTGCGATGAGAAGGAGATGGGTTCTCCAGCTGGTCTTTTATTTCTTTATTTATAGATATGCCTACCAGTCTCAATAGCAACAATTTAATTTCATCTAAATATGTATATAAATAAACATAAATAGGTATATTGCTATTTGCTTTGTCTCAGTATTTTTTCTCCACACCCGCAATATACGGAAAAATACCTCTCAAATATAAATTTTAATAATTTTGATTTCCTTAAAATTGGTATATGCACAAAATGCACAAACAATTTGACAAAAGAGAACTTAAATAAAAACTTCAATCACTATTTGACACTTGAATATTGAAAAAAATACATACACATTGTATACGGACAGTGATAAATTGCCTATACATCTACAGAAGACAAATACTTTGTATTGCCATGTAAGCACATCTTTAACAAATCAAACATCTTTTTATAACGAGTAACTTGGCAGCACTTATTGTGTTTATTTATCAACATAAAACAGCTGGCAAAAAAATTCTGATTTTAATCGCATTTCCAATTTATCACATATTTGAACATAAAAAAACTGGTTGGTGCAATGGAAGTTAATCCGATAGCGATAGTTCTTGTTTATTTAGATAGCAAAGGAGATCGATTACTGTATCGTTATCCATATCACTTGCAAAATGGAGAAAAACCATCAATGCTTCCGGCACCATCTCCCACTGTTGCCCACGTAGATAGCAGTAGTAGTAGTATAGTTAGCGGCAACTCCAAATTAAGTTTTGATGTAGTTCATAAAAAACGTAGTCGCTTTGCTTTGCAACTTACAGACGACTTGTTGCAGACTACTGCTTCGAATGGTGCTAATAATATTGCTATTTCGAAAGCCGGTCAACTGCAGGGATTTGCTGATGATGTACTGGCGCCCCTGTTTGCAGTAAAACCACAATTGTGCAATCAAAAATTTGAGTTAAAAGTAAACGATGTACGTTTTGTGAGTCATCCGACATTAGTATCGAAGAAGGAACAAAGACCAAACTTGCCTTCTCATTTATCAGGATTAAACGCTCCCATTAATCAACCACAAGCTTTGGCACAACAATCGCTTGCCACCACCGCTCAAAATAATCCAAACACACAGAAGTCACATCCTCAACAGATGTTGGTGAATATTGTTTTCGCTTTACATGCGCAAGCAAGTTATTCTGTTGTAAAATGCTATTATGATTTAAGCAAACGTCTTGGATTAGCCCTTAAAGTTGAAGAGCAGAGGGTAGGCTATTTAACGGAGGAAACCGTTCTTATGGCGCGTACGCACGATGAAGTCTCCTCGAAGCAGTTGCCATTAGAAAAAGCATTCGATCTGATCTCAGAACGCTGCAGTCTAGCGCAATCTTTGAAATCCATATACCATGACTTGTGTACCACCGGGTTATTGAATAGCACTATTAACCAAAATCTAACATTGAGCTTTTGTCTGCCGGCTAAAGCCCATCAACTGCATAAAAAAGGCAGCATGGTAGACCCAGAAACGATAGATCGGTGCTTGAAATCCCTTAAGCCATACCATGGAATGCTTCTCTTAGTCGATTTTGCTGAACTTCTAGACTGTGTGCCTCCATCTGGTGCCAGAATGTTGCTGCAACTTATTGAAGTATATACTCCTCTAATGAGTTTGCAAAGTATGGGGTCAGATGCGGATCTTAGTATAGAACATGTTTATAAATTGGTTTCTCATTTGGTTTACTGGGCAAAGGCTACAATAATTTATCCCTTATGCGAAACAAATGTTTACGTTATTGCACCTGATGCTCCTCTCCACACAAAATCACATTTAGTGGAAAAATTTTCCGTACGCTTTCCGGGAATGTCATTGTTCGAAGTAATATCCGATTTCTCTTTACCCACCTCGATTGGCCATTTAACTACACCGTTACAGCAGTCCGCAAGGCAGGGTATTCTAGCACAAATGGTTCTTTGGATGTTACAGCATCATTTACTTATGCAACTTCATACTTATGTGCAGTTTATGCCAAGTGATTTCATCGACTTTGACAGTGATGATGATAATGATGACGCTGGAGGTGAATTAGAATCAGCTTCTTTAAATGATTTGGCAGAGTCTGTTTTGGGTCAAGATGATACACAGCCAGGTCGTAGTAGCAATGTCAGTGACGAAGATTTGTATGTTTTATTTGCAGTAAAATTTTTAATAATTCTTTAAACAACAATGTTATTATTTAAAATTTAGAGGAGCAACTTCCATATTAAGTATGTCCAGTCAGCCACTACCTGTGCCACAAACAAGTCGCCACTCAATAACGGAGGAAAGATTTTCCGTGGGCGGTTCGACAACATCGGATAATATTGTGGCGCAACCTTCATCAAGCCATAAATCCAACTTTAGGTAAATATGGACATACCTGTACTATTTTTGAAGCTCTACTAGTTTTGATGTAATGTGCGAAGAGATATACATAATTGCTAATCTTTAGTTAACATCCCAGAACATTCAGGTATGCTGAATATCACGTACATATTGGCATCCCTATTTTCAAACGTGTTAAATCAAATAATTTATTTTGAGCTAAATTTCTTCAAAGTTTATTAAGTTTATTCTCAAAAGAAAGATAGAAAATACAAAAGCCCTTGAGACTTTTTGCGTTCATACTATAATTGTTATAGAATATTTTTTGTAATAGTTTATTTTAGATTAAATTTTGGGTATATCATAATTAAATGTAACTGCATACAAATCAGAGAACAGCTTTGAGCGATTGCAAAAAAATCGTGCTTGCTCAACGACAAGAAAAACATTACATTTCGTTCAAATATGATTTTGTGTCCAGCCGCACAAATACGCAGTTGACTTTTAAACGGTAACACAATAAGCAACATCTTCGCTAAGTCAGTGCAATCATCGTTAGGTGTTCATGATTGAATACAAATTAATGCGCATGTAGTTCGGCAATATATTCTTGCGTTTAAGTTTTTGTTTTGGAAAAAAAATTAACAAAAATCAATGCAGTGATGTGTTCATCAGTTTTGAAAAAAAAATTATCAAAAACCTATGCAGTGATGTGTTCAACAGTTTTTTGTACGCCTCTTTTGAAAAAAATACCAAAATAAAATACACATGAAAGGCTTTCATAGAAAAAGACAATGTACATATATATGTTTATATGTATGTACATACGAATATATATTTCATTTTAGAACTTTCTTAAAAAACAATTAAAAAAATTAGACTTATTATACAGCCGTATCACAGAGCTTAATTCCGTTCGGAAACGGATTTGAATTCGGTTTTTACTTCTTCAAAAAACGAAAAACCAAAAAACTTTTCGGAATGAAATTATTTCAAATTGCTAGAACGAAACTAGTATTATCTTATAGAATTGATTTCATTCCGAAAAAGTTTTAAATTTTCGTTTTTTGAAGAACTAAAAAACCCATTCAATTTCCGAACGGAAGTGAATTCTGTGACATGGCCGATAATACCTAAAAAACCTAAAAAATCAATAAGAATAATTTATATAGACATAAAACTACTTTATTAGATGCAAATGTACTAGTACGTGAAACTTGAATTTAAGAAAAGAGAATTTAAGAAAAAACGAAGAAAAATTTATGTAAATATGTTTCTTTCAAATGTGTTCATACAAATCACTATCAAAGCAGCAATAAACATGAAGCCGATTTTATTCAACACTAAGATGAATGCGCAATGTTTACAAAATGAGTTGATTTTACTCAACATTGAATGAAGATGAGATTTTACTCAGGGGTCTAATCACCGCATACGATATCGAATTAGATTAGAGTAGATTATGGCAAATGATGCATATCGGATCGTAATTTGAGCAAAATGTAATAGATTGAGGACCATATGCTCCCCAAAAGTACGAATACAAAAAATAAATTCTTTAACTTTTTTATATTATTGCAATACAATTTATTCGATATCGTATGCCATGATACCAAAATTTAATTCTGCTCGATATCGTATGCGGTGATTTGGTCCCAGCTTTGAACTTTGTTGCTTGATTTTTACTGATTACAAATTCAGAATGTTTACAAGACGATTTCATTTCACTCAACGTTGAACTTTGTTGCTTAATTTTTAGTGATTACAAATTCAAAATGTTTACAAAATGAGATTTCACTCAACGTGGAACTTTGTTGCTGGATTTTTACTGATTACAAATTCAGAATGTGTACAAGACGATTTCATTTCACTCAACGTTGATTACAAAAACATGATTTTTGGTGATCACTGATACAAATTTATTACCTCGTCGGCTACGTGGATTTTTTTTTTCTTTCAATATTAAAATAGACTTTTCTGAAAAGAATGATTTTCAGCTTAAGCTGCTAGTTATTGTTTGTGATCACAGATCTAAATCTGTAAATCTGGTAAAAAAAACTGGCTGAAATATTTTAGTATATACCATAATTATATGACAAAATCGGTCGTAAAGCAGCTCTGGACTGAAGAACAGCTCTCGCGTCATCGTAATTATTTCTTAAGTGCGGTCAGGCTTGTTGTTTTTTGTTGTTCGGTCTTCGAGAGTTTTGCGTCTCACACGCACTGGTTAACGGTTTGCCTCAACTAACCGTATTGGTTTACAGTTTTTTGAAGGTATTTCAGTGTTACCCACGCTGCAACTTCCTATGTGAAAGCATATATCGTTATTGTTAGTCACAGCGACGCTACAAACGTACTGTTAATACCATCTTGGGCATATGGTCTTTGTCACCTCGCCCATGCTGTGCATTCTATAGTTTGCAACTGTATAGTTACTAAATAATTTATTTAAATAAATATATGACAAAAGATACCCCAAAATTCTCAGGAAAGTATACGAACTTTAAAGCTCACCGCACATATCTGTCAATGTAAGGTAGACTTTAGGCTTCTAAATTTATGTATATAAAACAAGCATCTATTAAATAATTTTTCAGCATGACAGCATCTCTTAGCACTGATAATTGCGATAGTATTGCATCCATTGACGATGAGGAAAAAATCAAAGAACTGATTCAAGTTTTTGACGAGTCAGATCGTTCTGCTATAAGGCGCATTCCGGCTTCTGCTAATCTGGATGACTTGTCATTAATGGTCAAACTTTATCAGGCCGGATATTTTAAGAGCGAACATCATCTAGAGGAGATAATGTATTTTGAAAATTTGCGACGTTCTCAACTTTTACAATTACTCGATAAATTTCGTGAAGTTTTAATCATTTACGAAACTGAGGATCCCACAATTGCTTTAATGTACAACAACAAAGCAGTAGGAGAATGGTAAAAGAGAATGCACAGAAATCGAAATTCAGCAAGTATCTATCTATCTATCTGTAAAATACTTGAAAAAGTTGTAAATAAAACAAGCCTTATTATTTTAATATAAATTTTTAATAATTTTTATAATTTTAATGTATATTTTATTGTTGTAATCGTTATAATGCTTTGCTTACTTAATCATCATATCAATTGTTTATAAAAAAAAAAAAATTAAACGAAAAAATTTATTGTATAATTTTGTTTTTAAAATGTGTAGATGTGTTTGGTTACTGTTAAATCTACTTTATATTTACTTTAAAGTACTATATAATAATATATTTTTTCTTCTTCTGAATATTATCATTTTACAATTTTTTGTTTGTTTTTTTTTTGTTCTTTTTTTATATAGTTACAGAAAGATACATATATTGTTTTTGAAGGCATGCATACTATTTATTATAAACTTGAAGCTATATTGCAAAATTTTTTATTTTGAATTTGTGTTGATAAAAACAGTTTTTATTTAATTAAAATATCTATGCTTGACATTTATTAAATATGTAGTATGTGCTGCTATTTTTTTTAACTGGATTTAGTTAAGACAAAATTATTGTTGTTGCTTTATATTGTTTTGTTTCATGTTGTTGGATTGTAAGCTAAAATATTTTGGGTACGAGCAATTTCAATTACGAATCACGTTGCATTTGCATTTTCACCATTGCTCTCGTGGAAATTAGCACCATTAACAATGAACGAGGTTCCCAAACCATATAAATGACCACAGTATTTGGCATTATCAATGTTGTCTTCAAAGAACATCTAAAAATAATTTATTTATTAAATCGTTGCAATTAAATAATTTATACACTAGATAAAATAACTAAAAATAGGCTACTTTATATCCACTTCACATATTACTTCATTCATATTGAAAGTAACAAAAGTTTTCAAAATTGTTAAAGCTTTCAATGCAATTTATACAAATAAATATTTTTTATTAATTTTTAGCATTTCAAAATTGTAAAGAAATTATGACCTGTTTCACAATCTGGAACATAAACATTCGCCAATAGTGGAAACTGCCAAGAAACTTATTTTTTAGCTCGAAATTTAGGTTATTTATAATGAGTTGATGATATAAGTATATGTTGCTTTGTTTTCTTACACCATGTTGCACATCAGCTTAAAAGTGGCTCAACAAGTACAAAACAGACAGTCTTGTTTCCCCGGAATTGTTGGCTGCGGTTTCCTTAGAAAAAATGGATGTGTCTAGCACATCAGCATCAAAGTGGATATTAAATAGAGCTTTTTGGTCTCAAAATGCTTGTGAACGTTAACGTTCGTGAACGTGAAACAGTTCCTAATTTAAGAAATTGTTTTGCATATGATTGGCAATATTAAAATTGAATTAAACCTAGTGAATTTCAAGTGAAAAACATAATCAGGTATGTGATGAAAACGGATCGTTTTTGAAACTAACGATTTTAGCACAACAGTCGTTTTTGAAAATATTTCATTGATAATTTTTTTTGATGATTGCTTTTTGAAGATCGCTCTATTATAAAAATTACAATCATAATTCATGAACCCAAGATGGTTGCGGGATGGTTCACAAAAGTGGTACACGGATGGATCCAAAACGCTCCAAGGTGTTGGAGCGGGAATAGTGGGGCCTAGAGCACGCAAATATATAACCCTTAGCAAAGACACCACAATCTTCCAAGCGGAACTATACGCAATAAGGGAAGCGGTTGAAATACTTTCCCACAGGGGACACAAGGGAGTGCTGATAAAAATACTCTCCGATAGCCAATCAGTGCTGAAGGCCCTGAGCAGTTGTGTCTTCACATCCAAGTTAGTACTGGAATGTCACAACAGGCTAAATGAACTGGCAAGCCAGAACCAGGTCACCCTGATCTGGGTGCCAGGACATGAAGGGCATCATGGGAATGAAATGGCTGACATTTATGCCAAGAAAGGAGCAAGGGGACTTTTTGGACCCACTCCAACTTTTGGCTTCAATAAGGGTCTCCTGAATGAGGAGATAAATAAATGGACGGTATCCTTCGTTGAACAACATTGGAACGAGACAGCTGGTCTTGAACACTCCAAGAAATTTCTAAACTTTGATAAAAAGAGAGCCGAACGTGCTCTAAAACTGGACAGGAAAAGTCTCAGAACATTGACAGGTGCACTTACAGGTCATTATAACTGCTACAAGCACCTGCATAGGATGGGAATTTTCAACACAGACATTTGCAGATTCTGCGGTGATGAAGAGGAGTCAATGGAGGGCACAACGGAGCACAATGGAGAAGATATAGGCTACTACAAGCTTATATGTTAAGCGAATGTGACTTAATATCACTCCCTATGATGGAGCTTGTCCGTTTTCTTGACATACTTAACCCATAATGGGGCAAGGGACGCACAATAGATCACCATTGGTCGCAGTGCAAATGGCCGATGAGGGCCATATCCCATCCAATAATAATAATAATACAATCATAATTAAATTAGTAGCAGTAAAAAATATCTATCTAAAATATAATTTTTAAATACTTCCAAAATGGGTAACAGCAAGGCAGCTTTATTACAGCAGTGTGGTATAAATACAGCTGTCTTTCGTTTCCTTTGTGAAAATTTATTAAAAGCACATAGACTTTCTTGCTTTATCAAACAAAAGTAAAACAACATTTTAACAACTTTTCGTGAACACAACAACAACAAAATACATGTGATATTAATATATAATTTAAGAATTATAATAATTCTGTCACTACCTCTCAAAGCTGCCTTAGGCTATATGAGTTCTTACTATTTTTGTTTTTCTTTTTGTTTTTTAAGCGGCCCATACACGTTTCAATTCAATTGTAAATTGAGTCTTTCAACTGAATTGATTATTGTCCACACACTTCATAAACTGAATTGAAAGATTTTCATTTAACTATTAAATTCAATGAAATTATAGACAATTTTCAAAATATATAACGTTCTCTTTGCAAAAACACTATAAATATAAATTTTGAGACCTGATCAAGAGACTCGAACACACACAACACAATCGAATTGAAAGACTTGCTAGTCAATTTGAAAAAAATCAGAATGTTTTAATTTTTCTTCAACCAACTCGACAACTGCCAAACTAATCAACTGACAAAGCCATACACGCTTTGATTTGGAGAACAACCGACTCAGTTGCTAACTGAGTTGAAACGTGTATGGGGTGCTTTACTGAACCATTTTCAAAATTGATTTCTTTCACATACCGGAATAAGTTTAGTCAGGAGTGTGATGCAAATCGGTATTAAAAACTTTTAGTTTTCAAAAAGAAAAAAGGTATGATGAAAATTTTTTGGATCGTTTCGGAAATATTTAAAAATTTACAAAAAGAAAAACACTTCAGCAGTATCAAGGCAGCTTTGCCTAGGTAGTGGTATAAGCACAGCTGCCTTTTGGGTCCTTTGCGTAAATTGGGGTTAAAATTTGGTATACAAAATACATAATTCTGAAAAAACACATAGACTTTCTTGCTTTTCCAAAATACATGTGATGTTTTTTGGTGTTGTATTTATTGTAATTCTGCCACTACCTATTAGAGCTGCCATGATCAGTGTTTGAAAAGATATATTTGGTTACTATCGGCCATGTCACAGCATTCACTTCCGTTCGGAAATGGAATTGAATGGGTTTTATAATTCTTCAAAAAACGAACATTTAAAACTTTTTCGGAATGAAATCAATTCCATAAGATTATACTAGTTTCATTCTTGAAATTAGAAATGATTTCATTCCGAAAAGTTTTTAGTTCTTCGTTTTTTGAAGAAGTAAAAAAAGAATTCAATTCCGTTTCCGAGCGGAATTAAGCTCTGTGACATGGCTGTATATTAACGTCCAATTTCACGATAACGAAGCTGTTCGTTTGTTCGCACAATTACATTTAAAACAATAACAAAATTTTGAATGTTGTTTTTGTTTTAAATGTAATTCTGCGAACGAACGAACAGCTTCGTTATTGTGAAATTGGCACTAATTGTTTGACAGTGTGGTTTACAAAAAGTAATCGTTAAAAAATGCTCTATAAAACATTTTCAAAAGCGATCGTTTTCTATCACGATCGGTATTTAGTACACTTTACATCATTCGTGAATATACAAATTGGCACATAAATTGTTGCAATGTTTTATAATTGAGGGTACGAATATAGGTGAAAATCAAGGGTTGCTAGTTAGATGTGATGTTGTCAACAATAGGTTAGGTAGCCAGCCGTTCTATAAATAAAAGGGCATCAAAGAGACAAAATGGGTAACGGTAGTTTTTACAACCTTAGGACAAAATAATTGTTGGGCTGCCTACACGCACGCATGTGCAGTTGTGTGGTGCAAAATTTGCCCTAGACTTCGGGTGGATTGTTCCTGCCAAAATTGCAGTGAATTGTTAATGTTTAGATGTAGTGAGTAAGATGATTGCTCTCCAGTGATAGTGGTCCGTAATGTGAATCCAATGTGCCTACAGTAGCGTTGTAGTAATGTGTAGTATTTGGTTGCGATTTGAGTGTGTTAGCAGTGGTATGGTTTGTGGCAATATGGAGTCCTGTGGTTGTAATCCGTCTTATCCTGGACTGTTGGCGTTTCGATGTAGGATGTTTGTGAGTGGTGTATGGTGCAGGTGATATGTAGATACAGGTTGTTTCTGTAGTTGTACAGTCAATTGTTGATGTTTCGATGTGGAATGTTCGTGAGTGGTGTATGGGGTCACAGTGTAAAATCTAAAGAGATCTGATTACCACGGCTGGGAAGGGTGGCTGCAGAGCAACATCATTCTCCTTCTTAACGCTGATGCAGGTGATATGTAGATACAGGTTGTTTCTGTAGTTGTACAGTCAATTGTTGATGTTTCGATGTAGGATGTTTGTGAGTGGTGTATGGGGTCACAGTGTAAAATCTAAAGAGATGTGATTATCAAGGCTGGGAAGGGTGGCTAGTGAGCTAATGCAGATGACATGTAGATACAGGTTGCTTCTGTAGTTGTACAAAAATGTATTGTTATGGCCGTGGGGATGCGGACGAGGGTTGGAATTCCTACTCAGTAATCTCATGCCTAAAGGCCCGGATTCACTATCCTACAAGATCGTACGATTCATTCACAGGAAACTGTTTCAAAAGTCTGGCCGACTCGAAAAAATCGCTTCAAAATGGCGTTGTAGGCCACACTATTATACAAGTATGATTCAAATAATTAATATACACAATAAAACAATTAAAAACTCTTATTAACACAATAATTTTACATTACTTAAATTTTTTTCTTGAGACACCAACAATATTCTTATATTTTTCACAATATACATATATCACACTGATCGCACAGAAACCATAACGTTTTGAAAAGTTTCATAAAATTTTTCAAATCGCACGATTTGTCAAAAAGTCTGTTGCACGGTTGAATTTTTAGTACTTTTTCAGCACACATGCTTTATTTAGTAGATCGCACGATCGTGTATGATAGTGTAGCAAGGCCTTAAGTAGCTAGCCGTCGTTCAATCCCACCTTAGCATAAATTCATAAAAGTTACGTTGAAGTTTTACATGCGAAGCAAAAAACTCTCTTAATACGGAAAAATTGCCAAATTCTTTAAAATTTTTTCATAAAGTTTTAGGTTTAAAAAGCCAGCCCACTTGGGTCCATTTTGGTCCCGTTACGTTGATGTCATAAGATCGTTCACATTCCAGCCGATATCCTTAGAAAATTATAAAACTTGTGAACAATTTTTGTGATTAGATTCAAATATATGATTTAAATGGTCACCAAACTGAAATAACGCTACTCGTAGGTAGATAAGGAAAGTGGATTGGGAATAATCCAATGTATTTAAACTTACTTGCAGGAGGGGATTCCTGATAATAAAAAGATAATTCACCACTTACATTAAATTTAATATATTTATTAACGGGCTGTAATCTTTAAATTAGCTGGAAAACTTCTGAGGAAGCTGCTGGTGTCGATCAATCCTGGTTGAGAGTTCGAAAAACAATCACCGTCATAAATTCAAAAGTCATCATCGAACCAGCAGTTTCGCTCAGTTACGTATGAATGCATTCACAATATTTACTTAAGTATAAAAGATTGGGGCACACCATTTCAAAACCCTTAATGAGAACCAAATTCAAGATCTACAATGAACCGCATTATTTATGTTTAAACCAGGGTAAGAAAAATTTGTGCTCGCGAGTTGAAAAATAAAGTTCCCGACTTTAAAAATAAAATTCGTCAGCACAACTTTACAAACAAGAAGAACAAAGAAAGAAAATTTCTTTAAAATATTTAACTGAGCATGATGAGAGTTGAGCCAAAATGATCATTTTAACACATTTTGGAACCAAAATATGATTTGATAATTTTTTCTTGATGGATGATTTTTAATTTATATAAACTATGATATTTATTTCATCAAAAAATAATATTTTGCTGAAAAGCAAACAGACTTATTGCGAAGGAGTTTCTGAAATTTTCTATTTCTGCGGGAATAACTCTCGAATTTAATTTTTTAATTCTCTCACGAATTAAACAATTCTCTCCCGATTTTTATTTTTAAATTCGCTTCTTTGCTCACGAATTTTATTGATAAAATTCGCGAACTAAAAAGAATAATTCTTTGAAATATGAAAAACGAAATTAAATCACGAATTAAACAATTCTCTCCCGAATTTTATTTTTAAATTCTCTTCTTTGCTCACGAATTTTATTGATAAAATTCGCGAACTAAAAAGAATAATTCTTTGAAATATGAAAAACGAAATTCGTTCTCGACCGAATTTAATTCGAGCATTATTCCTAACCTGGTTTAAACAACTTGTTTTTTTTTTTTACATAAAAAAATAATTATTTTAACTATTAATGAGACAGGGCGAAGGCCTCTGCAGCCAGTTCATTAATTTTTTGTAATATTAATTGTGTATTTGCCATTAATATAAATAAATAAATATATGGTTTTAAAGTGCTTTCTGCACAGAAGTGAACGAACTTAATTTTGATCGGTTCAGGCGGGTTATTCTCTATTGCGATGCGAAAGCAAGTTCGATGCGATAAGAGCATAATTTGGTATTCTGTGCTGTTTGCGCAAAGCTTTTTCGCGAAATAGTTTAAAAATGAAGTAACACTGGTATCACAAAATAAACAATAGCGAAGAATGATAAAATAAAATGTGCGAAAGGAAAAATTAAATGCGAAAACACAATACAGGGTACCAATTCTTCGATTTTTCGTTCGCATCGCAATAGAGAGTAACCCCTCAGTATTTTAGGAATAATACGGCTATTAATTTGTTACTATTCCTAACAAACAACATATGTGTATGTGTTTCGACTTAAATATAGGGGTCTAATCACCGCATACGATAGCGAATTAACTATCGCATCGAATAACATTACAATACCTATAGATTATGGCAAACGATGCATATCGGATCGCAATTTAAACGAAATATAATAGATTGAAGACCATA
Source organism: Thecocarcelia acutangulata (assembly GCA_914767995.1). Taxonomy (NCBI): domain Eukaryota; kingdom Metazoa; phylum Arthropoda; class Insecta; order Diptera; family Tachinidae; genus Thecocarcelia; species Thecocarcelia acutangulata. The sequence continues at coordinate 118,374,020 of OU612096.1, read as the reverse complement.
CATATGTTTCCTAAAAGTACGAATACATAAAAGAAATTGTTTGACTTTTTTATATTATAGCAATACAATTCATTCGATATCGTATGCCATGATATCAAAATGGAAAAATTTCGATAATTCTGCTCGATATCGTATGCGGTGATTTGCCCCCTGGGGTCTAATCACCGCATACGATACTGGGGCCAAATCACCGCATACGATATCGAGCAAAATTATCGAAATTTTTCATTTTGGTATCACGGCATACGATATCGAATAAACTGTATTGCAATAATATAAAAAAGTTAAAGGATTTATTTTATGTATTCCTACTTTTAGGGAAAGTATGGTCTTCAATCTATTGCATTTTGTTTAAATTACGATCCAATATGCATCAGTTGCCATAATTTAGATGTATCGTAATGTTATTCGATACGATAGTTAATTCGATATCGTATGCGGTGATTAGACCCCTGGGGCCAAATCACCGCATACGATATCGAGCAGAATTATCGAAATTTTTCATTTTGGTATCATGGCATACGATATCGAATAAATTGTATTGCAATAATATAAAAAAGTTAAAGAATTTATCTTTTGTATTCGTACTTCTGGGGAACATATGGTCTTCAATCTATTACATTTTGCTCAAATTACGATCCGATATGCATCATTTGCCATAATCTAGATGTATCGTAATGTTATTCGATACGATAGTTAATTCGATATCGTATGCGGTGATTAGACCCCGGAATTAACTATCGTATCGAATAAGATTACGATACATCTAGATTATGGCCAACGATGCATATCGGATCGCAATTTACATAAAATGTAATAGATTGAAGACCAACCTTACGAAGTACGAATAGAAAAAAACAAATCCTTTAACTTTTTTATATTATTGCCATACAATTTATTCAATATCGTATGCCATGATACCAAAATGAAAAATTTCGATAATTTTGCTCGATATCGTATGCGGTGATTTGGCCCCAGGTAAAACAATAACAGTGTGGCCAAATATGAATAAAGAATATATAGTTTTATTGGTTTTAATATTGGATTCTCTAGCAGAGTGCATTATTGAAGAGCGGTAAAAAAAGAATGCAGTCGATTACGTCGACCGGTGATTCCCACTAGTACATATATTAATAGCGTACTTTCTTTCACCGATTATGGACTTTTTTTTTATTATTTCAGTAGTTAGTCTGCCAATTATCAGGCCTGTTCTAAAAATCACGTGGTTTCAAAGCACATGCCGTTTTAAAATCACAAATGTGATTTGTGCCTGTTCTGCAAATCACAATTTTTTGCGATTTTCGATGTGATTTACACACTTCTAAAGCACAAAAAACTGCTGTTTTTTGGTTCAATTTACTGATATTTTTATTTTCTGGATGAATTTTTTTATTCGCGGTATTGTTTGCAAAATAAGGTTAGTTCCTTCTAATAAATATAAAAGGTAATAAAGCAAATAACATAATAATACAACAAATTTTGCAACAAAACGAGCGTATCTAGTTTTTTCTTAATTTAATGAATTATTTCGTATAAAATAAATGATTTTAAACAATTAAGTTTTTTATTCGCTATTTTTAGCTTCTACCATTTATACCAATAAAAATCATAAATAGCTTGTTTTCTATGTTTCCCAGCTATCTATATGTCGACATTTCATAGGAACTACCCTAATCATCAGTAGACTTTGGAAATTTTTGAAAGATATTCTCAAACATTCAACTTTATATCCCAGCAATATAAATAAATTGCTGAGAATTTAAAAGAAAAATGCTCTAATAATATCTGTCAAAACACAAAAAACAAGCCTTTTCATTTATTCACCTCTCTAACATTTCTTTACACCTTTCAAACAAATGAACAACCGTTGGTTGCTACGATTTGCTTTTTGAAAGTATCGAAAAGCAGAGAACAAAAATTCAAACAATTAAGTTTTTTATTCGCTATTTTTAGCTTCTACCATTTATACCAATAAAAATCATAAATAGCTTGTTTTCTATGTTTCCCAGCTATCTATATGTCGACATTTCATAGGAACTACCCTAATCATCAGTAGACTTTGGAAATTTTTGAAAGATATTCTCAAACATTCAACTTTATATCCCAGCAATATAAATAAATTGCTGAGAATTTAAAAGAAAAATGCTCTAATAATATCTGTCAAAACACAAAAAACAAGCCTTTTCATTTATTCACCTCTCTAACATTTCTTTACACCTTTCAAACAAATGAACAACCGTTGGTTGCTACGATTTGCTTTTTGAAAGTATCGAAAAGCAGAGAACAAAAATTCAAACAATTAAGTTTTTTATTCGCTATTTTTAGCTTCTACCATTTATACCAATAAAAATCATAAATAGCTTGTTTTCTATGTTTCCCAGCTATCTATATGCCAACATTTCATAGGAACTACCCTAATCATCAGTAGACTTTGGAAATTTTTGAAAGATATTCTCAAACATTCAACTTTATATCCCAACAATATAAATAAATTGTTGAGAATTTAAAAGAAAAATGCTCTAATAAATTCTCAGCAATTTATTTGGATTGTTGGGATATAAAGTTGAATGTTTGAGAATATCTTTCAAAAATTTCCAAAGTCTACTGATGATTAGGGTAGTTCCTATGAAATGTCGACATATAGACAGCTGGGAAACATAAAAAACAAGCTATTTATGATTTTTATTGGTATAAATGGTAGAAGCTAAAAATAGCGAATAAAAAACTTAATTGTTTGAATTTTTGTTCTCTGCTTTTCGATACTTTCAAAAAGCAAATCGTAGCAACCAACGGTTGTTCATTTGTTTGAAAGGTGTAAAGAAATGTTAGAGAGGTGAATAAATGAAAAGGCTTGTTTTTTGTGTTTTGACAGATATTATTAGAGCATTTTTCTTTTAAATTCTCAGCAATTTATTTATATTGCTGGGATATAAAGTTGAATGTTTGAGAATATCTTTCAAAAATTTCCAAAGTCTACTGATGATTAGGGTAGTTCCTATGAAATGTCGACATATAGATAGCTGGGAAACATAGAAAACAAGCTATTTATGATTTTTATTGGTATAAATGATTTTACTTAAATAATCAATGGAAAACTCATTAAGTTATTTATTAATGTAATAAATTATGAAATTCATAATAAAGAGTGTGCAAAAATTGGGATGTGATTTCAAATTGATTGCAAGTTAGCTAACCGATTTAAAATCACAAAATTCAAAAATATTTTGTATGCAAAACACCTTTTTTGTGATTTCAAATCACTTTCACAAAAAGTGATTTGCGGAACAGCCCTGTATATGTTGGTGTTGCGAATTAAAGAGCTCCTTCTGATCCAACAATTTCTCAATTTTTGCTTAAGTAAAAGAAAAACTTTAAAATTGGAGATTATAGTTAATGTTTTCTACATGGAAAATTCTCGTGTCATTTAAATCAGTGCTGCTGGTAATATCGGCCATTTTCTAGCACAAATTCACTACTAGATTCTTAAAGCACATACCAAAATGCTGAGTGAAACTTCTCCGTACGAGAAAACTTATCTTTCGTCTCGCAATTGCCACTGTGGCATGTTTTTCGCAAATTAAGCAACAGAGTTACGTGAATAATACATTTTTCGGATGCTGTAAATGCACTCAGTTCTTACAAGGAAAGACGAAACCAGTTTAAAATAATGTTTTCCAAATTTTTAGCTATTATTTATTTGAGAAAAAATTATATACTTTAATTGAAGAATAACGTGCTGTTCATAGAACATAGACGAGAGAGAACTCGTCTAAAAAATTGTATATGAAAATCACTGGAAATTTTCATGCTCATTTTCTACACAAGTTGCTCGTCTGTATTCTATGAACAGCACGTTAGCCCGCCTAGAAAATTTGTATGACACTTACTCATGTGCTGTTCATAGAACACAGACGAGCACTTGTCTAAAGAATTTTATATGGAAATCACTCAAAAAATTGAGTAACTTTCATACAAATTTTTTAGACGAGTTGCTCGTCTGTATTCTAAGAACATCACGTCAATTTTTTGAGTGATTTCCATACAAATTTTTTTAGACGAGTGCTCCTTCGTCTGTGTTCTATGGACAGCACATAAGTTTTTTTTTAGATATTCAATTCTTACAAGGAGACATGAAACTAGTTTATGTGGTGTCTAGAAAATTTGTATGAAATACACTCAAAATATTGAGTATATACTTTATACTTTTATATACTTTAGTTACTTTATATACTTTATACTTTTATATACTTTAGTTGATGAATAACATGCCGTTCATAGAAAACAGAAAAGAGAGAACTCGTCTAAAAAATTGTATATGAAAATCACTCGAAAATTTTCATACAAATTTTCTACACAAGTTGCTCGTCTGTATTCTATGAACAGCACGTTAGCCCGCCTAGAAAATTTGTATGAAACTTACTCATGTGCTGTTCATAGAACACAGACGAGCACTTGTCTAAAGAATTTTATATGGAAATCACTCAGAAAATTGAGTAACTTTCATACAAATTTTCTAGACGAGTTGCTCGTCTGTATTCTAAGACCATCACGTCAATTTTTTTTAGTGATTTCCATACAAATTTTTTTAGATGAGTGCTCCCTCGTCTGTGTTCTATGGACAGCACATAAGTTTTTTTAGATATTCAATTCTTACAAGGAGACATGAAACTAGTTTATGTGGTGTCTAGAAAATTTGTATGAAATACACTCAAAATATTGAGTATATACTTTATACTTTTATATACTTTAGTTGATGAATAACGTGCCGTTCATAGAACACAGACGAGAGAGAACTCGTCTAAAAAATTGTATATGAAAATCACTCGAAAATTTTCATACAAATTTTCTACACAAGTTGCTCGTCTGTATTCTATGAACAGCACGTTAGCCCGCCTAGAAAATTTGTATGACACTTACTCATGTGCTGTTCATAGAACACTGACGAGCACTTGTCTAAAGAATTTTATATGGAAATCACTCAAAAAATTGAGTAACTTTCATACAAATTTTCTAGACGAGTTGCTCGTCTGTATTCTAAGAACATCACGTCAATTTTTTGAGTGATTTCCATACAAATTTTTTTAGACGAGTGCTCCCTCGTCTGTGTTCTATGGACAGCACATAAGTTTTTGTTATATATTCAATTCTTACAAGGAGACATGAAACTAGTTTACGCGTATGTGGTGTTTATGGGACACGATTGAGTGATACGTCTAGAAAATTTGTATGAAATACACTCAAAATATTGAGTATATTTCATACAAATTTTCTAGACGTATCACTCAATTGTGTCTCATAAACACCACATTAAACTAATAAATTCCACTATTTTTTATTTGAGAAAAAATGATTTTTTTAAAGAAGTTTCCCTTAAGAAATTATTGCCTGAAATCATATGAAAGCAATAGGGGAGAAAATGAAAAAAGCTAGTGCTTTAGTTTCTGAAGTCATTAATACTTATTGGAACAAATTGGTGTTGATGGCTAGTCTAGCTGGGATTATTCTATAGGCGCCGGTGCTTAGTAGTCGACATCTAAGTCACGGCAAAGAAAACACTGCTCGACCTTTTTGTGGTTAGTGAGTTTAAACAACTCAAATTATAATTTTGTAATAGACTAGAGAGAGCAAGTTTAATTATTCATTAATCTATGATAAAACTGTCGTAATCGTTTGTTAAAATTCGTCAACTGCAATAAGGGGGTGATTTTTATTGTTCAGCCTAAACAGCTGTTTATTTAGCAAACTGATTTTAGACCAACTACGGTTCAAAAGTACAGAATCGGAAAAGACCAACCTAAAAGGAACAACCACCGATTTTGTAGTGGAGGATTTTTTTTTTTTTATTGGACCAGTACTCAGGGGATGACCCTTACATATGCAGTGCATTGTACCGGAACTAGGAAAATAGGTTGTTAGGAGGGGGAATTTAGAAAATGCTTAGGATAGTTTTGTAGTAGATTAAAGAGATCAAGTTTGCATATTCACTAATCGACAAAAGTTAAGTTTGCCAATAATAATAAGGGATAATGATTTGTCTAAGGATAAATTTATTTCGTGAAGCTGCGCTTGAAAAATATTATCGGAATATATTTTTTATCAACTCCCTTAAAAAGAATTGAATATAAATTCGTTCATACCAGTAAAAAATTATAAATAGCTTGTTTTTTATGTTTCCCAGCTGTCTATATGTCGACATTTCATAGGAACTACCCTAATCATCAGTAGACTTTGGAAATTTTTGAAAGATATTCTCAAACATTCAACTTTATATCCCAACAATCCAAATAAATTGCTGAGAATTTATTAGAGCATTTTTCTTTTAAATTCTCAACAATTTATTTATATTGTTGGGATATAAAGTTGAATGTTTGAGAATATCTTTCAAAAATTTCCAAAGTCTACTGATGATTAGGGTAGTTCCTATGAAATGTTGGCATATAGATAGCTGGGAAACATAGAAAACAAGCTATTTATAATTTTTTACTGGTATAAATGTTAGAAGCTTAAATAGCGAATAAAAAAACTTAATAAATTCGTTCACCTATGAAATCTGCCATATAGTGAGCTGAAAAACACTTCGATGTGTTATTATTATTTTTTATTGTATTTAATTTTTTAAAGTAAACAAGAGCTATAAAATATAATTCTGAACACTTTCGCAAAGTGTGCTATTAGTATAATTTAATTTAAAAGCAATTTTTGTTGTAATATTATTTTTAAAGAAAAAAAATATATATATTTGTTGAAATGTTTTCATTTCTTAACTATTCGATATAATGTTAAATAACTTTAGTATGAGGGAAACCCCATTTTAAAGGTGCAGAAGAAAAGTTGTTTGATATAAATACTTACAAAATTCCCCCCTAATTATCAGGAACAAATTTTTATTCATAAATCGTACTTTTCGTTAAAATACTAAGCATAAAGGAAACACTCATATGAATGCAGTAAAGGGTTATTTTTCTTGTTGTTGTTGAAATAGAAAAGCACGATTTAAATAATTCAAAATATGAACTTATTTATTAATTATCCAATGAAACCCAATTCAATTGTAAAAATGTAAGTAGGAAAGTGTATTAATGTGCTAAGAATAATATTATGAATTATAAAACAACATGATGAAATATGTTAATGAAGTTTCATTGGTTACAATAAAAAAGTTCATATCTACTAGAGGCAAATAATAAACAAAATTAAAAGAAATGAAAGAAAATCCAATTTATTTTTCGATAGAATTTTGTTTTAACGAAAAAAAATTACTTCAAATTTTATTAAACGAAAAAACCAATTTATAGAACAAATTTATAAAAAAAAAAAAAAAAATAAAAACTTAAAAAAAATAACTTCATTAACAATTCATACATTGAAACAAATTTGAGCAAAATGAATGATAACTTTTGTTTAACAATATGTTTTTTCTATAAACAACAATGACTTAAGAACTAAATTGAATAACAAATTTTATTTGAGAATAATAAGTGGGATTGAGAAAATACATTTTCTTTTTGTTGTTCTGTTGTTTTTGTTTTTCATTTTGTGTAAAAATTAAGTTTTGAGGTAGAAGAGATCATTTTGAGATTTCATGCGGAAATTAATTTTAGTTCATATTTTAAATAAAGCAATTAAAAAAAAAGAGAACAAAAAGTAAATAAAGAGGAATAAAAAAGTAATCAAAAAGTAGATAAAGGGCGAAATGAGACCAAAATTCTACAGGAAAAAAAATATTTTAAGGCATATAAAGTCGTTTTAAGTTTGGTTTAAAAAGCAAGTTTTAACATTTCTGATATAAAAACAGCTGAAGATCAGCAAAATTGTTGCTTAGCTTAAGGCAGCTTTTAAACGTTTTATATAAAAAAAAACACCTAAGAGTCGTATAAATGTAAAGGTAAGTGTGAAACAAGTGTTGTGTTAGTGTAAACAGTTATTGCTTACATAAATAGTTCAATTACAACGTTTGTTAGTATGAGATGTTTGTTATTTTGTGTAGTTCGTTAAATGATTGACTAGAGAGTTTAAAACAACTCTATTACAGATGGTTTGTGTGACTTTTGTTTTTAGAATATTAAATGCTATTGTTGTTAAATTCAACAGCATAATCTAAAAATGTGGATGTGGGTTCTAGATTTATATCATTATCATTATTATTATTTAGTACCTCACGCATTTTGAAGAATGCCATGCCAGTAAGTAGAGCATCAGAGCCTGCTTGGTGTTGGGGACCCACGCGTCGTAACTCCAATTGATCGGCCACCTCTTGAAGGCCGCCCTTTAGATTTTTACATGATTTCATTAAATATTTTATGTCATATATATTTGGAAAGTAGATGTGCAGCAAATCGAAAAATTCGCTCTCATCAGCTGGCAAATTTTGATCGGTCAATAGTTTAAGCAAATAACCAAAATCGTAACCAGAATGAAAGCAAAGCCATTTGATGTTATCCATTAAAACGATACCAGATGACATTAAAAGTTCAGCAAAATCTAAAGGGTCTATGCCGTCATCTTCGTGTTTTCTGAACTGAATACCCGAATTAGTAAGCAAATCAATTGAGTCCTGCGCATACATGTCTTCGCTACACAATAAGTAAAAATAATTAAGAAAAATAAAAACATCATCCTGCAGATAGCAAACAACTTTCGATGCCAGCAACTTACCTCAAATTGAATTTGAAGTTAAATTGCCAAGTACTATAGCCGGGCGGGGTTTTGCCCTCATCGTCCATAAACGTTAAGCCCAATTGTATGATGCGCAATAAGTCAACATTACAGCGCAGCAGCTGATAATGGTAATCGCCAGTCGAACGAAACTCGCCAAGCGGACGGGCGACAACGCCTGGAAATTCCGTATCCATGGCTACATAATGATATTTTTGAACCACTTTGCGTATCGTACGGAATTCTTCCTCCAAATTATGCTTCCAGACATCACGTATGCCACATTCCTCATTACTGGGTATGGTTGAGCCGTGACCACCAGATCCACTTACAGCTGAAGGCATAGGCTGGAATATTTGTGAAAACTTTGAAATAAATTTTAATTTTTTATTGTAACTTGTAAATGGGGAAAAAGTGTTTTTTTTTTAACAATTTTGTCTGAACAAAACAGAAAATACGCTTTGTATACATAAATTACAATTCCAAAACAAATACGCTAAATTAGTGTAATACAACTATTTATCTCTTTGAAGTGCATTTAAAACGGACAGAATTACTTCGAAAGGCTGTTTTACAATGCAGAATTTTAAACCTATTTCGAATCAAGAGAAAAATATACAACCTGTTGTTGGTCTACAAATCTATTGTTTCGGTGTAATTTCGACATATGTTCATGCCTCCATAATAGGAAGAATAGTGAACCTTCCGGAGAATAATGATTACTACTCGCCAGCTCTACAGCCCGACATAAGATTTGATGTAATTTTATCAGACACGAAATCTTTGCAAATGGATTCAAGTCAGGCTCGGGAGTTGGTGGGGGTATCTTTATCCCCCTGTATGAGAGGAGAATGTGTTTCGGGCTGCAAAAAGCGCAGCGAAGGCCGAAATCGCGGCGGCAGCTAACTGGTTAAGGTACTACAGGGTATACGGGGAGGATGGATATCCGAATTTGTGCTGATAGTACGGCTGCACTGTATACACTAGCTGGGGTCTATACGACGTTCGTGAATGCCGAAATAGCGAGACATTACAACGTGGAGCTTTTCTGGGTACGACGGCACAGTAGAGTGCCCGGTAATGTTGCAGCGAACGAACTGGCGAAGGCCGGTGTCTAGCTACAACAAAGCGATATTGATGGGATGGTTGGAGTCCCGCTTAGGGGCTGTAAGAAACAAGTACAGCGCCAACTTTTTTAAATCGCCCAAGAGAGATAGTCTAGTAAGGTCACTTGTCAAATATCCAGGCTGACATGGCCCAGATATGACAACAGAAGGACTATTATTCCAAGGCCTGCCCCGACGGAAGTTGCATTCCGCTGTGGCGGTCCTGACCGGTCATTGCCACATAGGGTCAAGTGCGAGAAGGATAAATCTTCCATTTAATGACTTCTGTGGAAGTTGCAGAGACGAGGAGGAAGTAGAGTATTGAACACTTCCTTTGTCGGTGTCCAGCTCTTTCCTACGTAAGGGCTTTGTATCTAGGCAGACCGATGCTGCACGATTTGGCGGAGGTATCGCTATGTGGTATAAATCGATTGGACTTCTTTATCCGGTCCTCGGGTTGCAAACCTATCCTATTCGCGATTGCTTTTAATGTCTATTTTGAGTTGCTTTAAAATCGATTAGTATTATAGTGTTAAGGTTATAGTTAAATTTAAAAACTACTTAATTTTCGAAAACAAACTAAAATTTTCTTTCTTGAATTTATGACTCATATTGTGGTTGGTTAATTTTGAGAACGCCTACGATCGTGTTGTAGCAAATTATAAAGCACAACTTTAAATGTTCAATAATCTACTACAAGTTCCAACATTTTTCAAATGCATCAACTGAGATAAAGAAAAAACTGTTGCATTTCATTATGGCTTTATATATAAATTCAAGAAAGATATACAAACAGGCAGTAAGTAGTAAATTAATAAAAAAAAAAGTAAATTAATTCAACATTAAAAAATATGAAAATGAAATCGGGTATTAGCAGATAACGAGAAGCAATTGGTAAAGAAAATTGTTAGTGTTTCATAACAGTTAATGAAAACAAATCATGTCGCTTATGCCTTTTTAGCTGTTAAGACACGAAGTGATTGCAATAACAACCGAAATGAGTTCTGCTTATTTTTCACTACTTACATCAATTATTGTTGAGTTTGTTGGTGCTTCAGCCACGATTTCTTTAAAACAATCGTAACGCCGAAATGGGTTTTGCAATCTCACAAAACGTGTTGCTGGGTTAATTTTGTTTATTTCTAATGTTTCTAGTTCGTTTTTATTAATATACTAAACTTTTTTTTGGCTTATCTGATTGCAGTTATATGAAACCTTGTTTTCTTGTTTACAAATAAATAAAAACTAAAGGCAAGTGATTATACCTACTTCATTATGCATTTTCAATACCTAGTTATAAATTAATGAGCATTATGAATAATCAATCGTATTCTTAAAGACGATGTACATATGTACATATATAAAACTGTTATGCTGTAAGATTAGTAGGTATGGGAGAATATTATTTTCCATACGATTTTCTGCGAGATTGGTTGAGAAAATTATGGTGACCTTATTGACACACGTTTTAACAATATGATAAAGGTCATATCAATGAAAAGAGACATGATTTCGATAGAAATCCAATATTTCTTTTACTATTTTTGTTAATATGATTTCTTATTCATATACAAATGTAGGTACATAGGGATATGTACAAAAAATTTACTTAAATTAGATTTGTACCAAGAGTTTTGTTCAAAAAACTAAATTATATGAAAAAAGGGTTTTCAGGAACTAAAATTTGTAATATTGCAACTAAATTTTTCTACATGTACATACATACATTAACAGCGTATGCCTATATCCATACTATATATACAATCTCTGTAATATATCTACTACATACATTTATAACAGTATGTTCTTACCCATTTCATATTTTCCTGTCTCGATGGAATTTACAAAAATGCGTGAATTACTTCTTTTTTACACTAATTAAAGAAACCTCAAAGGTTTATATCGTTTATTTCCTTCCTTATCCTTAAACTTAATTTATACTAGAGCCAAATATTATCAATTTTTTATGCTTTTTTAATGCAATTCTTTCGTCAGATGTGTGATGATATCTGTGTGATTGTTAGAACTTTTTGTATTATTTAACTTCTTCGCATTTTGATATTAAATTGGTAATTTTTTTTAAGTTGCAATATTATTAGTTAAATTTATTATCAAAAAGAACAAAAATGTTTAATGCTCGGTGTTTTTCGCGTTTAATGCAAATGTCAATAATGTGTGTTTCGAAGTGTGTTCAGTACGTATATCGAATTTATATGAAAAGCAGGGCTGCTTAAAATAATATGTAAGATAAGGCAGTGTTATAATAAGTAGGATAAAACAGTGTTATTGAAAACAAACAAGCATTATAAATTTAAGTGTTGTAACGTTTAATATTTTTTTAATTACACCACTTTTATACTTTTATTCTAAAATAATTACTTCCATTATCTAAAAACTGAAAAATGATCTTATTTTTTACAAGAATTTCATCAAAGATTTGTGGTCATTAAAGCACTAACTTAAGGAAGCCAAAATTAGTTTGAACATTTGTGTTTTTCGAAAATTGTAGTACGGCAACACTGATTTCCTGTTTTGTATCTCGCCAACAAAATAGAATCTGTCTTTAAGTGGTTTGATTTTTATTTAACGAAAAGCTCTGAAAAATGAGGAATTACATTATATTACTGTATTTCTTTTACTAAACATGTGTTTTTGCAAAAAAAGAAGTAAAAGTCTTATATCATTTAAGAAGTTATTAACAAATAATATTAAGAGAAAATAAAACAACTTGGGCTGAAAAAAACTCATCAGCTGGTAAGTGTATAAAATAATAACACAGAGAGGCACTAAATGAGTACAGTTAAAAAATGTGTTGGAAATTGTGCAGTAAAAAAATTTTATGTTATTCTCTATGCGTTGCCATATCTTATTTAAAATATTTGTTTTTGTTAACGGTTTTTTAAAATCAAAGGCATTGATTCCAAACTGCTAAATATATCTAATAAACGTTAAATAAAACTAGTTTTTTTTTTTTTCATAAGAATTCGAATTTTTGCGATTAACTTAATAAAAAAAAATTAAAGTAAACGAAAGTAACTATTTTATAATAGAACTAAAAACATTGTTTGAATATAAAAAAATAATGAAAAATGGATCAAATAATTAAGAAGTATAAATACAAATATTCTAGCATAAGACCTGCCAAAATTAGTGGATAGCTTATTTTTCACAACGATTACAGTTATGGAAAATATTATTTTTAAGCAGAAAATAGCTATAGGTATACATAGTTTGTTGATCGTATCGAAAACTTTTAACTAGATAGTTTTAGGCAATTCTTTTGCTGCTTTTGCTTATTTTACAATTATTACCATATTTTACAATTTTTTTATTTCTTTTATTTGCTTTTGTATGGTAATAGTTATAAAGCCTTCATGTCCAAAACAGCAATACTATAAAGCATCATCACCTGAGAATTAAAAAAAATTTTTTTTTGAAAGAATTTTTTCAAATCAAATGCAGAAAGGTGTTGGACATTTTCATTGTTTTGGAGTACCGTGTTTCAAAATTGATTACGCAGAAACATATGTATTTTCATGTTTAATAAAGGAATTCGATGAATCAATTAATAAATGGCTTGGAAAGGAATTCATAGATTCAAACGAATATTTAGTAAACTAGTGATTGCATAAAATAGTAAATAAATATGATACCCAAAATTATTTCTATGATGTGCATACATATGTATATACACGTATGTATGAAGCTTTAAGCCCAAGGTATATGATATAAAGCAAATTTTTCAAAACTCCAATAGTATATTGGAGTTTTCTTTTCTAGAAAAAGTGTAACATTTTCAATATTGTTTTGCCAAAAAAATACAGAAGTATACAGTTTTCTCAACTTTTTTTCAGATATTTATGGTTATTGCGACATCTTTTCGTCTCAATAAAACTTATTTTTAAAACTTGAATTTGAAGAAAAAAAGTGCAGCATAAATGCAAAACTTTTTGAGGAAAGAAAACGGCATATTATGAACGTTTCGTTCACATGTAGATATATGATTTAAATTTCATCTAAAACGATTCAGCGTTGTTGTGTGACAGCCAAACAATCATTTCACATTTATAGTATTTTTTCTTATTGTAATAAATTTAAAAATTTGTGCATCACGTGAAAAAGATTTCGATATGTTATAACAGAATAGTTTACGAGTAAAAATTGAAAGAAAAAAAAATTTTTGTTTAATTGATGTTTAAAATTAAGTTGATATGATACCATAACTGGTTTGAAATAAAAAGCTTGAATAAGAGCTATTATTTTAGCATTCGCTAAAAAATACATTATACTGAATTGAAAACAAAACATTTGATCAAGAATGTATGCATATAATTAAAAAAATGCCGTAAAAAATTTCCTGAAATGCCTCCAAAGACTGTACCAGAATATATATACACAATAGAAATATTTACATTTTGCTCCGGCTGTGATGGCGTTATTAAAATAAATGTGTATTAATTGATTGAATCGAGCAAACTTTTATTTTTTATACATACATACATATGTATAGATATACGTTTGTATGTATGTATGTACATAATGGATGCAATTTTATTTCGGCATCTTTTTATCATTTAGGGCGTTCGATAAAGAAGTAATTTTTCAATAGCAGAAAAAAGGCATACTGGAAAAGAATGTGCTTAAATTTTTCAAAAATGTTTTTAAACTGATTTTACTATTATTTGATTTACAGGTTGCGTAAATTAATAAGGATAACAGCTGTTTTTTTGCTTTCCTAATGTCTGCATTGCGACATTTCATAGGTGCTAACCTTTGAAAAATATATTCAAACATTTAACCTTAAATTCTTCAGCTTTCCACAAAATAATGAGAATTAAAAATTATAATTTTCTAATAAAACTTTTTTAGAAAGTGACTTAATATCATGTTCTAAAATAATTGTTTTGAATACTTACCTATTCATGTAGTTAATGATTGAATCCAAAAGGAGTGGTCTATTGTCATGTATTTGTACGTAAAGCCCATTAGAAATACTTGAAATTGCTGCTGGCTATTTCACATGGTCTTACAGCCCATATTATCTTATCTTATTTCAGTGAAACGGTGAGAATACTACGTATATTGGCTTTGATGGTGACGGGTGCTTCTTGCATCACGCCGACGATGCATTGACTGGCTAAGAAAGTGGCCGCATGCTCCCCGATCAGGCTAAAGGCCAGTGGAGTGTGAAATATACAACGGAAAGTCATGCTTCGATAATGGGAAGGATAGTCGACCTCACGGTATACCGTTCTCCAACTCTGACCGACAAGAGATTTGTGGTAATATTGTTGGAAGCAATACAAATGGACCGTCAAGAGGAGGTGCTCAAGAAATTTACAGATAGATCCAAGTGGAACTTGGGAGTTAGTGGTGGCATTTTTATCCCCCAATATCAGAGAAGAATTAGTTTTAGGCCATGTCATGAGTGTAGTGTGGTGCACTCTGAAATTATGGCTAACTGGCTGACGTTCAAATCGCGGGGAGCGTTCATTACAACTCAGTATGGAGTTGCATTGCAACCGGGTGCTGTGACTCAAAGATCGGTAGGAGTATTAGAAAGGCTCCGCTCTTAACCAAGGGAGAGATAATCTCCAAACAACATTAGATTGAATTGGTATACGTATTGTATTCTCCCGGTGATAAGATCACCGTGCTATATGGATACACTGCCAACTACCCACGGAAATCATTTTTATACCGTGCTGACAGTAAAGCTGGGGAAAGATTGTAGTAGATGGATTGACAAAAGCCAGCAAGGGGATACAGGTAGTGGACCCTCCTGAAAAGCTGTCAGCTGTCAACTTGCAGTGAGATGGTGTAATGGTTACTTGTCAGAGAGTGAGATTAACATGATCCGTGTATGATAATAGGACTATTTTCTGAATAGGTTGTTCCCAGCGAAGGTTGCGTGCTATGGTGGCGGTTCATACGGTGTATTATCACATAGAGATGCATGCGAGGAGACTGCATTTTCTATTTAATGATTTTTGTGCAAGTTGTATGGATGGAAGAGTTGTTATAGATGAGTTCTTCTTCTCTCGTTGTCCGGATCTTTCTTCTATAAGAGCATTGTATCTGTGCGCATTGATACTACACAAACTGGCAGACATATAAAGAATGCGGAATGAATGGATGCTTTTATAAGGTTGTCGGATTG
This sequence comes from Thecocarcelia acutangulata, assembly GCA_914767995.1. Taxonomy (NCBI): domain Eukaryota; kingdom Metazoa; phylum Arthropoda; class Insecta; order Diptera; family Tachinidae; genus Thecocarcelia; species Thecocarcelia acutangulata. Next base: position 118,358,099 of record OU612096.1, on the reverse strand, counting down.
ATTTGAGCCTGAAACGGTGGCAGATGTGTAGGTCTTACAGGTAGCATATCTCTACCACACAACACATGGAACCAAAAATGGATCCAAGTGATAACGATATTAAACTTTTGGCTCTTTGGAGATATCAAGTAGTCGTATAATGAATTACGTTTTCATATACATATTTTACATTCACAACTCGGCACTTTTAATCTAAAAAGCATTTAAAATACTTAAATCAACCAAAAATACCTTAAAAAAATGTCGATGTTAAAACAGCAGTTAAAATGGAATACTCTTTTTTTAGAAAAAGTCTCTTATCGCATAGCATTTTATTGATCAGATACTTTTTCGTTTAGTAGCAAACCGTCCACCGCTCACATCACATTAAGTTTTCTAAGAGAGTGATTTCAGTTCAGTATTTGAATGGTTTTCGTTTTTATAAATATTTTTTACGTGTTTCTATGATCGTTATATTTAATTATTGAAAAATGTTTTTAATTATTTTGTGTTTATATTATTAAAACTCAAATAAACAACTTCGAAACACTTGTGCAATCGCAAGCTTGAAATATTCAACAACAACAGAAAAAAAAGAAGAATAAATAGTTCTTAAATTTTTAAAGAATGTCAAATGCATAAAAATGTTTGTTCTTAAAACTCAAACAAAAACAGGTCGAAAAATATAAGTTAAATAAAAGGTGTTTAATTTCAATTGAAAAATATAAACATAAAAATTGGTATGTACTTAATTACACATGTATATATCTATATATCTGTGCATGTATGCGTTTTTCATTCCATTTCTTTTTATCAGACATACTTACATATATAGATACTAAAATATATCTTAACCTTTTTTTTTGGTTCAGAAAATAAGATGTGTGGTGGTGGTGATATGAAGTGCTTAAAGGCGGCATTAGTTGCACAAGGAATATTTTTAATTAAAAGCGGCAGAATTTGGTTCTCTGAAATATTCGAAATGTATTCTTAAGTATTTTTAATATTGGTGTATTTAATATTTGATTCTCACCGCGGTAAACTTTCTTTCATTTCCTTTCACAGAAAAAAAAATATCGTGTTCAATAACTGAATTCGTTGAATCAATTAATAAATTGTTTGAATGTGGACCTGTAAAGGAATTCGTAGAGTCAAACAAATGTTTAGTAAAACTAATTATTGATCGAAAACAATATTTCTTTAAACATCAATATACGATATCCTAGGTTATTTTTTTATATTTATGTATATGCATGCAAATTATTTTTTCAGACAAAAATTTTGTTGATTTTATTTTTTTTATTATAATTTTTTTTCTGTGTTCATAGCACGCAACTGAAGATGCATTTCGTAGGAAATTGACTACAAGTTTTACTTATAAGTTTTGCAATACGCGAAATTTGGGGATTCACAAAACCGATTTTAGGAACTCCCAAATAAATTTTAAACGTTCATTCGCTTTAGAGCGAAAATTAAAGTTGCCGTATTGCTTCTGGGGAAGTGAGGGGATTTTGACGTTTCCTGAAGTTAACTTGGGGAATTCTCAAAAAACTGGGAACCGAATCTTAAATTTTAGTTTAATATGGAAGTGTGTTGTTTAGTTTTCCTAATAAAAAATATTAATTAGTACTGAGCCCACTTTCCCTCGAGTACACAGAAAAAAATAGATGCGATTTTTTTTCAATCAAGTTATGTTCTTAATAAAAATCCATCAATTTAATAAAATTTGCATTGACTTAATTAAATTATTATTAATAATAAATTTTTGGAAATATCTCTTAATAAAATGCAATTAATAAAAAGTTTTCCGAATTATTGACTGTTACTCAATAAATAAATTTAAAAGGTTGTCATATAACAGTGAAGAGTTGTTGTTTCCTTAACAATTTTTTTGTTAAGTATATTTTACATATTAACAACAATTTTTTTCAATTCAATAATTTTTGCTTTTAAGTGAAAAAGCTATTTCTACTTTATAATTTGAATTATCAATCCGGTAAAAAATCTTTTTCACAGGAAATTTGATAAAAATAGTGCATTTCTTTTTTATCAATATGGCATCTATTTCTTTCTGTGTACTGTTTAAAATTATATCAATCTTATAAAAAAACTTTCTTTGCTCCATACAGAGTAAATTTGTCTTACATTTTTTTTGTTGGAATTTAAGTGTTATGTACACTCGTAATTTTAATTCAATCTACTCCCAGCTATTAATTGCTGTTGAAGTATTTTTATTTATGGCAAAAAAGATAATAAAACACTGATATATAACAATAACCATTATATTATTTATAATTTAATTAAATGTTTTTTTTTATAGTTTTTTCAGGCAATAAATAAATAAATTCTAGTCTTTTGTGCGCTGCGTGCGTAGATGCATAATAATGAATGTAATTGAATTTAATTTTTATATTATAAATAAAGCCCTGCACATTTCATATACTTATGCTGCACTTAATAATTTTAACAATAGAAACTTCTCCTCATAATAGAAAATAAGAACACAATAAATAGTTAAATAGACTTTAAATATAATTTTAGATTTGAAGCAACAAATCCAAATTAAACCATTATGGGCCACACAAAAGTAGCTTATCGCATATTGCCTGGCTTAAAATGGCTAAAAGGCTATACTGGCCAAGATGTGGTTTCGGACTTAATAGCTGGTATAACAGTGGGACTAACAGTTTTACCTCAGGGCTTAGCCTATGCTACACTGGCTGGCTTGGAACCACAAGTAAGTAGATTTGTGTTTGATGAAATTTCATAAGAATTTAAAGATATTTTCGTTTTGTTGCAGTATGGTTTATATTCAGCGTTTGTGGGCGGAATTGTTTACGCTTTTCTGGGCAGTTGCCGGCAAGTGACAATCGGTCCCACCGCTTTATTAGCTTTAATGACAAGCCGTCATACACATTTCGGACTCGATTCCGGTCCAACGTATGCCATTATGCTGTGTTTAATATCGGGAATTGTTGAACTATTAATGGCCTTGTTGAGATTAGGTAAATTGAAGCATAGTTCTATATATACTCGTAAATGTACAAAAAAATACTTATATAATCAGTCCCATGTAGAAAGTCTCTAACTAATATAATCGAAACTTTACAGGAGATTGAAAAAAAACATAATAGAAACTAAAATGTTGTAATGTAACTTTTTTGTACTCCTAAACTATACCATTTGATCTTTTGCGAAATGTGTTCGAATCATTAAAAAGCGCATAGTTGTGAAAAATGTGTGTTGGGGTCATGATCCTTTTTATCTTGGACCAGTACTCAGGGGATAGCTCCTACATATGCAGTGCATTGTACTGGAACTAGGAAAATAGATTATGAGAGGGAGTAAAGGGGGAGGAGCAATATTTGTGAACTTGATACACGTAACGACCAAACACAGCATTTAAAATGTTGAAATTAAATTAGTTAAAACTGATCAGTGCCCAGTGTCTATATATCTTCCTTCGACACTGCTCAGACTAACAAAAACTAGCTCAACACCGCGCACGCGGTAAGGTAATAAAATACATAAGAGGAACATAAAAAATAAACTAATAATAACAAATAGAGAAAAAACAAGGGCAATTAAAAAAATAAAATAAGAAAAAAAAACAATCAGTAGTAAAGCAGCTCTGGGCTGAAGAACAGCTCACGCGTCATCATAATTATTTCTTAAGTGCGGTCAGGCTTGTCTTTGTTGTTCGGTCTTTGAGAGTTTTGCGTATCACTCGCACTGGTTAACGGTTTGCCTCAACTAACTGTATTGGTTTACAGTTTTTTTTAGAGGTTATTCATTGTTAACCATGTGGAAACTTCCTATGTGAAGGCATAGGTCGTTATAGTTAGTCACAGCGACGCTACAAAAGTACTGTTAATACCATCTTGGGCATTATGGTCTTTGTCACCCCGCCCATGCTGTGCATCCTATACTTTACAAATTTACTTTGCAACTGTATAGTTACTAAATAAATAAATAAAAATAAAAAAACACGTGCACACATGATGCAAAACAAAACTCTATCTATTCCGGTACGCTCCATGAGATCAACGATATATGAATTACGTAGAGTCTATACATCACGTATGATATCAAAAAAATATCTTTCTATCAGCAAACGTCGAATTTGATAGTATAGAGAATTTTATCATTATTTAGAATTAGAGAGAGTTATAACATTATTAGGTGTGTTTCTTTACTTTTCGGGCAAGTTTCGTGCAAAAGAGAGCATGCATAAGTTTCTTGCAAATACAGATAAAATCTACGTAAAGTACGGGAACGCAAAAAGCCAAATTTCTAGCCCAAAAGGAAACATATGCTGTGTTTTGATGTGGCAACAAAAATTGGTATTTTGTTTTATGAAAAAATACTATCATATTTTACACTTTTGGGCTTTTAAAATCTTTTGCACATTCCTTTTTAGTTAATATTTATATAAAAACACTGAAATGATTTGTATACGAGTTGATGCAAATGAACTTTGTTATTGTTTATTTTTCGAACAGCTGATGGCTTAACTACTTGCCCAAACTAGCCCGAAGAAAACGTACGGGCTGTTTCGTGCAAGAAGAGGAAGCACACAGGATCCCAAAGTAGACTAAAGAGACACGCCTATTATTATAGATACGTGAATAAAGGAAATTGCGATTATAAATTTTAGTTTGTTATTGTATATATTTATCTTGAGCTCATTTGTTGAAGAGCAATTTATACATATGTATGTACTTTAAATTGAAAAATCGGTGTTGTAAAGCACTTGCAAGGTATGTTTCGAAGACGAAATTTTGGTAAGAAAATTTTTGCCTTCATAGCAACTCTAGTTAAAATAAGCACGACTAGTAATGATAAATACCAGTACAACTTCGTGATTTATACAAACTAATGCCCTTTGCTGCTCCAAAGAATTATTGTACATTAAAAGCAAGGCAAAGGGTTCTTTTTTCTCAATTTTCAAAACATATTCAAATGATTTTTTTAGAGCTTAGCCATTTTATTTTCTTTTCATTTATGTACATATAATAATTGTAAGAAATTATTTATTGTGAAACTCCATATTATACGTATGTATGTTATTTTTAGGCGCTTTAGTGGACTTAATTTCGCTGCCAGTCACTGTAGGTTTTACTTCGGCTACAGCCGTTATCATTGGAACATCACAGCTAAAGGTTTGATTGAAAAAAAAAATCTAGATTTATTTTACTATTCAATTCTCGTATTTTTTAGGGTCTTTTGGGTCTACGTGGTGGTTCCGGCTCTGGCTTTCTTAACACAATGAAATCCGTTTTTACGAATTTAGATAAAATACGAATGGGGGATTTTACACTGGGAGTTACTGCCATAACAATTTTATTATTTCTAAGGGTAAGTTATTCTGCGCCTAATACAGGAAGGGTGTACTTTGATTTTGACAAGGCTGGGCTTCAATGCTTCAGTGCTTAATAGTGTTTTGGTAAATAAGAAATTAACATGCTTGTATTCGCAAACTAGTAGCGATAAGGCAGCACTGCATACATAAATAAGTATTAAATATGTGCACTGTTACTCTCAAAGCACACAATTTTTTTTTAAAATTTGTATACTTGTGGTGGTTTTTCAAAGTTTCTTATGCGGATTGTTATTGCTACTTGTTTAGATACAGTGAATGCCAATCACTGAACTGCTAATGCGACTAATAATACATTTACTTCTTATGGGAAAGAAACACACAAATGCAATACTACTACTATTCGCGATTTGAAAAACCAAAAAAAAAAAGGAGAAAAATGTCACGTGCATTGACGCACTACGTTTGTGTCTGCCTATGCATGTGCTTACTTTAGTGTCTATAAAGCATCCGACAATTTGTACTATAAATATATCAAAAAACGAAAGCATAAATATATATGTACTTTTTTTGTTTTGATAAGTAGAGTGTGTTAGTCAGAGTAACGCAGTGTTTACACGTGCAGGTGCCAGTTCGAAAAACTTAATACGTTCAATCTTTTTTACTAACACACATTAATAAACTTTCAGCTGATTTTTTGACACTTACTGAAAGTCAAATGGAAATCTAAGCAACAGTATTGTCTTACAAAAGCTTTATCACAGACAAACTGAATTGTAATATAATGCTTTTGCCTTTTTTAACTTTTTTAAGAGGCATTTTTAAACGAATTTCATATTTGTTGTTTGACAATATACTATGTACATATATGTAAATCAATACTATGTAAATCAATACTATGTATATGTACATAAATCAAGCAGTCTGATGTTTCAGGTTAGGAATCGTTAAAAATAATTCTAATTCATGCTATTTTTCCTCAAAGAATAAAATTATGTTTTGGTAATGGTAAGTTTTTTTGGAGCTGTTTTCTTTTCGCTGCCCAAACCCTATGCGCTTGGTGTTCATTTGTTTTTATAAAAACACTTAGCTATAGGCTGCGCGCTTTAATATACACATGTGTGTGTACACACACAAGTGCAAAGCCACAACACTTTCCTATGCTTTGCTTATTAAATAAAATTAGTTTTTCCTTAAATGTATTGGTGTTTGCTTTTCCACATAGAACATGGTCTAGACATTAATGCAACTTGCAAGAGAGTCAAGTATTTTTTCGACATATTCATTGATAATCCGTACACAGGACTTCAATGCAAGCACTTGTACGTCTCAGTGTAAAGCAAAACCGTAGCACACAATATAATATTCTTATTTGTGCAAAAAGTGATGCTAATCACCATGTTTAAACTGTTTTCCTAATACTTTCTGTTACACTAATACGTGCATTTAATAAATATTGCATTTTTTTTTTACTAGTTTGAGTTCATTTCGTTAGACATTTTGTATTTTTGTCATAGTAATCTACTAAACGCCCTTTATGTATTAAGCTAAACGTTCTCACATACATATGTGCATATCTCGTTGCTTTATATATAAAAGCTCCAGCTCATATTATTTTCCTGAAACTAATATGTTGTCATAAGACGAATCATTAACATGTACCCTACAATAGCATTGACGGTCAAATGACCGGCCATTTGACTGCAACGTAGGTCACAAGTTTTTATCAAGTTCTTAAAGGCAATATGAAAAAAATGATAGAATGTTTCGTATACGTGTGATGATTCTTCTAACACCTTCTCAAACATGTTATATACGTATAACATTTTTGTAATTGTGTTGGGAAGTGTAACTATTGAGTGTATTAGTTTCGGTCATCTATTTAAATTTCCTTATATCGTACAACTAATTTTAAATAATTTCTTTATTTTTAGAAACTAAAAGACTTAAAACTTTCCAACGGCCGGGCATTTCTTAAAAGTTTTATTTGGATCATTGTAACCGGTCGCAATGCTTTAGTGGTTTTAACTGCCAGCACAATTGCTTATTACACTTGCAGCAGTAAAGATTCATGTCCATTTATTTTAACGGGGACTGTTAAATCGGGTCTGCCCAACTTTCAAATACCAAAATTTGAAACAACTATTTTAGGTGCCAACGGCACCCAGATTCATCAAGATTACAAGGATATGCTGGCGGAATTGGGTCCCTCCATGATTGTGTTGCCCATAATAGCCGTGCTGGGAAATGTAGCCATTTCAAAAGCTTTTGGCGGAGCTGGTCTATCACCCACACGAGAACTCTTGGGTCTTTCGCTGAGCAACATATTTGGCGCATTCTTCTCTTCTATACCTGTAACAGGTTCGTTTTCGCGCAGTGCAGTAAACCATGCCAGTGGTGTGAAAACGCCTATTGGTGGATTTTACACCAGCGCCTTGGTGCTATTAGCTTTGGGTCTCTTGGCACCATATTTCCAGTATATACCAAAAGCTTCACTGAGTGCCGTCATCATATCGGCTGTAATATTCATGATCGAGTTTGAAGTGAGTCGTGAGTCTTTGACTGCAGTTCGGTACTTCAGAAGATATAATAAAACCCACTTTTTTTAGGTCATCAAGCCATTGTGGCGTTGTAGTCGCCGTGAATTATTGCCTGGTGCCATAACTTTTGTGCTCAGTTTGGCCATAGGTGTGGAAATCGGTTTGCTTCTGGGCGTAGGCACAGATGTGGCATTTCTCGTTTACAGAGTTGCGCGCCCAGTGCTTACTGTTGAAAAACTTCAGGTAATTTTTTAATTTTAACTAAAACTATTGTTTCTTATCACGTTTTCTCTTAAAGACTGCTCATGGCATTTCATATCTGCTCATACGGCCAAAACATAGTTCCTTGTACTTTCCAGCCACGGAGTGGGTGCGTACGAGTATATCAAAGGCCATTAATACACACGGCTCAGCGCCGGTAATATTGGATTGTTCAAATGTTGATGGTTTGTTTTGTATTGCTTGCAATCGAACAATATTTATTTGTCAAATGTTTTCTTCAGATTTTGATTTTACTGCTGCTCGAGGTATTGGCTCTTTAAACAAGGAACTGTCTAATATGCACGTGCCTTTGTTCTTACTGAAGGCTTCTAAAGAAATTAATGTAATTTTAAAAGAATCAACAAATGCAGATATACGGACTTTGCAACATGTTGATGATCTGGAAACTTTATTGGAACAAAGTATGTATAATTATTAAAAGTTTAAAGGTACATTTGTGGATTAATCTGCACGCAGATGTATTTCCAGTCAGTTACAATGTAGCAAGATTCAAATCAATCATTTAGACACACTGCTGGCTCTTTGCTCCTCCATATAACCTATTTTCGTAGTTCCGGTACATTGCATTGCATATGTAGCACTCGTTACCTGGGTGCTAGTCGTAATTAAAAGAAAAATCCTGGGCGATTACTCTCTATTGCGATGCGAAATGGTTCGTAATCGCACTATTGGTAGCTTATATTGCGTTTTCGTAATTTCCTTTCGCATTTAATTTTTCCTTTTCGCACATTTTAGTTTACCATTTTTCGCTATTGTTTATTTTGTGGTACCAGTGTTGCTTCATTTTCAAACTATTTAGCGAAAAAGTTTGCGCAAACGGTACACAGTACCAAATTATACTCTTATCGCATTTCCCTTTCGCAGCGCAATAGAGAGTAACACCCCTGTTTACTCGTAATGTCTTAAATTGAAAGATTTAGGATGGCAGACAACAAATTGTTTTTTAATTTAGTAAACTAGCTGCTTCTAGTCGCTACTAGCTACTTGATTATTTGTGTTTCAAATTGGTTTAAACAAAAATCATCAACAAGTTCGTCCATTCCTTCAGTTGCTTGATTATTTGTTCCAGTTGCTGCAAATTGGTGCAGGATTTTTCTGGATAGTGTGAGTTTATTTAGCAAAGACAGTAGTAGAAATTAATTGAAATGTAAAGTGGCGCACCAAAAAGTAACAGTTCCATCATAAATCGTACAACATTAATTAATAAAGTTATTTATCTTCACTTGCAGTCAATGGAATGTTTGTTGCCGCAAATCTCAGAAGTCGTTTGATTCCAGAAGAGTGTAATAACTATTTTACGAAAACTATTTTCTATTATTTGAAAATAATATCGCTAGGACTCTAAAATGTAATTAGGAGAAGTTTTGACCTGTGTGTTTGTTAAGCACCCCATACACGTTTCAACTCAGTTGGCAACTGCCATACCTGATCAGGAGATTTGAACACACACAACCAAGGCGAATTTATACAGGTGAATGCAAGCGGAAAGGCGAATTCAGTACTATGTATTTTGTTATTGTAAAACATATCGTGAATGTCAAAATCTAAATTCGCCTAAGATTGTTCAGCTGGGAAAAATTTTTATATAAACGTTATATATAAACTTTTGTAATTAAAATCACAGATTATATTAGTTTTTCCCTTTTAAATTCACACAAATTTCTTGAAATTGCACTAAATCACACAAAAAAATCTTCAGATTAAAATTGCGCGAAAAAGTTTGTAAACAAGAGAAAAAAAAAATTTGACAGTCTCACTGGAAAAAAACGCGAGAAGCAAAAAACAATCACCTGTGCTGTTAATTCCACCTAGTAATGAATTCTCCTTGCTTTTACATGATGAATTCATTGTGATATAGTTATTGCTGTCAAACCCTTTGCAAAAAAAGATGAAAATGAAATCTTGTTAGATGTCAAAAAACTGAAGTGTTAAGATTTTGCTGAAGATTTTCATTCAAGTCTAAAAATTTTGGTTAGATGTAAATGCCCCATAAAACCAATGAAAAATTAAACTAAATGCACTCATTTTAAAATAGAGTACAAAACTAAATTAAAAGTATTTAAAAAACATTTAGGGCCATTATTACAACCTAACGATAAAGTTCTTGATAGTTAACCTTAACATTAGTTTACGTGAGCGATAAAGTCAGCATTAAATTTTCCATATTTTTACAACGTTTTCAGCAGAAAATATGGCAGCTTTAAATGCTTAGAGTTAACTTTGAAATTTACCATGAGGATAAACCTAATGTTAAGTTATCAGTAACTTTGCAGGTGAATGTTAACTTGTAATAAAAAAAAAATTTCTGTAAGATAAAATCCTAATGTTAACTATTTATAAGTTGTAATAATGGCCCTTACTTAAAAAAAATAACAACCACATTTTTTATACGATGGAATTGAATAAAAACTAATCTAAATGAAAAGTAAGAAACATATGAAATTTGAAAAAAAGACAAATCAAATAAGAAAAGCACTCTTTTTAGAATTCATGAAACTTATTCAAATACATAAATAACTATGTACATATATTTGCTAAGATTTTCTTCATTGCCCTCAAAAAGTACCAAAATCTTTAATTTAAAATATATTAGGTTACTCGAATAATAAATTTGAATTTTTGTTTCAGCTCCTGACTATGAACCATATCTTCAAGTGCTGGTGCCACTTGTCAATCAACAAATGGCAATTTTGGAACAGGAATCATCCCATGACAAAAGAAACTAATCGAAAATAAGCCCCTAAGCTCTCGAAGTCGTGTGTAAAAGTAGTGTTACGTTTAAAAAGAGTTATACTGATAAAAATGCTGTTTTAAGTATTTAGTATGAATTTATTATATAACGTTAAATCAAAGTATTTATTCAATTCACAAGCTATTGCAGGTAGAATTCTATATAAGTTATATCAGAAATAGTTTCGGCAGCCCAGGTCGCCACATTACAGACGTTTGCAATTTAGCAATTTGTGTTTTAATTTTATTTCAACTTTAGTTTAAAAAATTGCCAAAGCAGATTTTAATTTCTTATTTCTTTTTTAACTATACTAATTGAAAGTAAATTTTCAAGGTATAGAATGGCACAGCGCGAGTAGCGAAGACCAAGACAAGCCCAAGCTGGTATTCCATGGGAGTTTTTTCACTTTTCTCTTTCCTCCAATTATGAACAAAAATTAAGTTTGCTGTTTTTTTAATTTTTCCCTTTTCCCACTCACAAAAAACACTTAACAGGGGATAAAAAATTCAACTCCTACGATAAAGTTAACAAAAATTGTGCTTTTTTCTTTAGTTTGAATTGAAAAAAGTACTTTGCTAGAAAAATAAATTCCGTGAGAAATAAAATCCATGAGAATATTCATAATTGGGGGCTGAAAGTAAAACTACAAATAGTTCCCCAAATATTAATGTGTTGTTTACAGACAATAGACGAGTGACTCGTCTACAAAAATTTTCTAGACGAGACGATCGTCTATATTGTGTAGAGCACACAAAATTTATCAAAATCAAGTTTAAACTATTTTATTATTATTGGATGGGATATGGCCCTCATCGGCCATTTGAACTGCGACCAATGTTGATATATTGTGCGTTCCCTTGCCCCATTATGGGTTGAGTATGTCAAGAAAACAGACGAGCTCCTTCATTGGGAGTGATATTAAGTCGCATTCACTTAACATATTAGCTTGTAGCAGTGCTCCACGGTGGGTGATTACTCCTTTTCATAACCGCAGAATCTGCAAATGTCTCGTGTTGGAAATGCCCATCTTGTGCAGGTGCTTTTAGCAGTTATAATGACCTGTAAGTGCACCTGTCAATGTTCTGAGACTTTTCCTGTCCAGTTTTAGAGCACGCTCGGCCCTCTTTTTATCAAAGTTTAGAAATTTCTTGGAGTGTTCAAGGTCAGCTGTCTCATTCCAATGTTGTTCAACGATGGATTTCGTCCATTTCTTTATCTCCTCATTCAGGAGACCCTTATTGAAGCCAAAAGTTGGAATGGATCCAATAAAAGTCCCTTCTGCTCCTTTCTTGGCGTAAATGTCAGACATTTCATTGCCATGATGCCCTTCATGTCCTGGCACCCAGATCAGGGTGATCTGGTTCTGACTTGCCAGTTCGTTTAGCCTGTTGTGGCATTCCAGTACTAGCTTGAACGTAAAGACACAGCTGCTCAGGGCCTTCAGCACTGATTGGCTATCAAAGAGTATTTTAATCAGCACATCCTGGTGTCTCCTGTCGGAGAGTATTTCAACCGCTTCCCTTATTGCGTATAGTTCCGCTTGGAAGATTGTTTTGTCTTTGCTAAGAGTTAAATATTTGCGTGCTCTAGGCACCACTATTCCCGCTCCAACGCCTTGGAGCGTTTTGGAACCATCAACTATCCTGCAACCATCTTGGATTCATGCTCCATTCCTCCCTTGTTGGGAAGTTTAAACTAAGAAAAACAGTTAATTGCAGAATTTCAAGCGCAACAATTTGTGAATTAATTATATACGAGTATACTTCCTATATACTTGCATAAGTATGTTTATATTAATAAAAAAAAAGACGAAAAAAAAACACTTATAAAGACCCCACAAAATAATTGAATTTTTTCTTTATTTTGCTTTTAAAAATAAATTTATATATGCAATATTTTGCTCATTTTTAATATACATACATACATATATAAACTACATACAAAATATATTATTTTTATTGTATTGTCTTATTTAATTTTTCAAATATAAAGAATTATTGAAGAAGCAACATTAAACTTTATGTATAGAAAACGATTAAGCAAACTAAATAATTAATTAAAGAAATATTATCAAGTAAAATAATTTATTATAAATAAAATCTTTAAAAATTATAGACATATCTATAACGCACAAAACGTAATTAAATATAATGTAAGTAAAGTAGATTTCTTTTTTCAATTACATATACATACATACATACATATGTGTATGTAAATTAAATAAGAAATAACATGTATGTTAATATGTCCTTGTTGTATATAATAAACTCTACAAATCAGTTATCTCGTGCTGAGATTCCCTGGCACCATTGATACAATTGGCTGCAGCACCCAGGCCAACACTATTATTGGCACTACACACTTCGTAACCAGACGAAGATGATGAGCTTTGTTGGCGTCCCTCATTTGTTATGCGCATTAGCAGCTCTGCCTGTATACGCTTAAGGACTTCAACCACATCGCTTAACACTCCCGATTGAGCGGCCTTTTGCATCGCCTCATTAGCATCCACCAGAGCCTCATTGAGATCACCAAGTTCCATGCGGGCTTTTGCTCTGGCATAAAAACCTTCATAACTATTTGGTTTTTGTGCTATAGCTTGAGTTGCCAAATCTATTGATTCTACAAGTTCCTGTTAATTGAGAGAAACATGAGAAAAGGTTTGCTTTGATTTCACTTTGGAAAATTTGATTTCATTTCACTTACATTAAGTTTTCTCTTGCATCTAGACAGATTTAGCAGTAGATTTGTTCTCAACTGGGCAAATATAGCACTCTTTTCCAGCAGTGTTTCTAAATTTGAAATTTTTCTGATGGCATACTGATAACGCTGGGCAGCTTCCTGAAAACGGTTTCTGCGATAAAGTACATTGCCGTCTTCCAGCAGTTTGTTCAGTAGGACAACTAATATCTCTGGCTTGCCCATTGCCATACTCCAAGTGGTGGGTCCCAGTTTAGCTCCTTTTCTCAAAAACACCTGAACTACTTGTATGTTGCGGCAAGCTATGGCCCTGTCCAATGGACGCATGCCATTGACATCAACGTGTTCAATGTTGGCACCCTGCTCTAACAAATACTGCACAAGACTAGCTGAGCCCTGATAGGCGGCCAAATCCAGTGCCGTGCGACCATTGTTGTCGGCATGATTTTTATTACAACCTTTGTCGATAAGAATTTTGGCGGCTGTCTGGCGCCCTCTTAGACAAGCCCACGATAGTGCAGTAAATCCTTCATGGTCTTGTGTCTCCAAGCTTGCACCCCGTTCTATCAGAAGTTCCATTATTTCTAAGTGACCCTCTTCGGCTGCAATCATCAAGGAAGTTTTTCTAGCCGAAGTGACTGGTTCATCTAAATCGGCACCACTTTGTAGCAGCTTTTCAGCCACTGCCCAGTGACCTTCTTTGACACATAGGCCCAAGGCTGTAAAACCATGCTTGTTGTGCAAATCTATGTTCGCACCACGCGTCAGCAAAATTTCCACTGTATTCAAGCAGCCATTTCTGGCTGCTGAGGTTAAAGCCAGGTCGCCGGAAGTAGGCTCTACTGTGTTTATATCTATATCCTCCATATCCAAAAGATCTTCGAGAATAGTTATATGGTCCTGCGAGGCGGCGGCTATTAAAGATTGATGTAAGGCAGCTGGTAGACTGACATCCATGCTGTGGGGTCGCGGAGTCCAATCACAGGCCAGCAAATACTTAACAACATTTAGTCTACCCATACGAGCTGCCTGCACTAGAGCACATCTCTGGGTGGTATCACACTGTCCCAAACTGCTGCCGGCTGCTACAAGTAACCGTACCACATCACAGTGTCCCCTCATGGCGGCCAAAATTAAAGGTGTACAACCCTGGCTATTCGTTAGCCCCACATCAGCACCAAATTCCAGCAACAAACTAACCATAGGCACAATACCCTCATGAGCTGCTATGCACAATATGGTGGCGTCACCCATGAATTCGGTGCGATAGTGTGGTGAAGCTCCTGCCAATAAAATCAAGCGGGAAACTTTTAAATTCGGACTGTATACGTTGCGCAAGGAGCCCAGAGCTGCCGAAATATTATCAGAGACCGTGGAGACCCAAAAAGATTGCATGTCTCTGGGCGATTGAGGTCCCTGGTTGTTGCGGTAAATATGAGCCTTCAGCATATGATGGCCCAATTCCAGTGTTTGTTCAGCATCTAAAGGGGCTTGAAGCCGGGATAAACGGAATGCTATAGCTGCATGACCTAACCGAAAGTCACATAAGAATTTGTTAGATTCGCCCTCATCCCTGCGTATCAACCACTCTCGAAACGAAGAATGAAAAAACATATAAGTGTTGTCTATACGCTTGATAAGGAATCCGTCTAATAACTTAAATCTTTGCAAGAATTCATCCCAAGGCATTACCTCATCCGTTTTCATGGAACAAATGGTGTAATAAATTTCATTGAGTGTCAGAGGATACAAAGCGGCTAGACAAACGTTTAGTATGGGGGCAGCTTTTTCAAAACTGCTGGAGGTGGGAAAACGTAAATTAAAATGCAGCAAAAATATCTGAGCCAAAGAAACCGGCAACACTTTGTAGCTGGTAGACTTGATGACCAGTTGCCCCCTCTCTATCAGATCCAATATCAGCTTCGCATACAACATGGAACCCTTGGTCAGGGTCTGCAAATGGCCGATAAACTTCAATTGGCCCGTATTGTGATCTTTGACCACAGCCACATTCTTTTGTATATCTGCACTATTATTCACCCGAAAGGTAATGTAGTCCAGCATGTCCTTCTGCAGCAGATCATTTGAGGCCCAACTGTCCAAAGTCATTTTGGTGTACGACAAGCCTTTAACGAATTCTAACATTTGGGTTCTGACAGTGGCCACCACTTTCAACCATGAGGGAAAATACTGGGTAATTTTGGCAAGAAATGTGGCTATGGTGTGGCCATGGTCGGGACGATGATATTCTGCTTCGCATAAGGCATCAACTAAGATCACACAAGTTTTGGTGGGTATTTTGCCGGATCTTTTCAGTATAGTCAGGGGCTCCAAAATCGCCATGCGCATCACTCTCTCCGCATCGGCAATACACTCTTTGACACTGAGTATGTCCTGCAAGTGAGGCTCATTAAGTAAATAGTCCCTGTAGGCGGCCAATTGTGGAGCTTGGCATAATTGGGCGGCAAGAGAATGCACAAAATCGGGCACCAGACATGTCAGATTGGCATCGGCTTGGCAGAAATGATAGCCCACCACATAAGAAGCCAAGGCTCTCATGCGATCGCTGGCAGTAGTGATCTGATAGTAGATACCATCTGGATCACTGTCAGTGGTAGTTTTGCGTCTTCCGAAACAAGAATACTCAACAAGTTGTAATATAAAGGCGGTCTTTCCCGTACCAGGGTTACCATTTATCAAAACTCCTGGCGTTTCGGTGGCAGTTAAGGTATTTGACAGTTCTCTTATCAGCCATTGGCGGCCAATAAATGGTGGATCCGGTTCTTGCAGAGGCACTTCAAAAAACAAGGGCTTTAAGTTCAATTGAATGGCAGGTTGTACAGAAGAGGTGGAGGATTTGTAAATAGCATTACGTTTATTATTCACACCCAGCTGAGCGGAACGAGCCGATCTTCTAGCCACCGATTTGCGTGCTTTCACCGGCAATACCTCATAGCCGGTGCTATCGGTTAGCGAGCATGCCTTCAGCTTGCCGCATAGACTATAAGTATCATCTTTGGTGGCCACTGAAAGTTGGCTACCGCCAAAATGATCCACAGAAAGACCGGAACTGCCAGTAGCTAAAGTTTGTTCTGGACTAATGTTTTGTGAAGAACTGCTGCTGTTGGTGGTATTAGTGTTGCCATTTTGGTCGTGGTCTAACAGCAGACCCAGACGGGTTCTCAATTGATCTTTTTGTTTCTCAGCTGTTGAGATGCAAAGATCCGCCGCACCCAAATGATCACTACCTGCAAAAAATAAATTTTGTTTACAATTAAAAAGTATACCTGCACATAAATATGTTAATGGCAAAAGATTTTGTTATAACACCAAACTACTTTTAACATGCTTATTAGGAAAAACATCTAGCCTAAATTATAAAGCATCCATTTTTTTGGGGGAAAAGAGACTTTAAAGGAATCATTTCATTTTCCAAACAAAAAATTTTTTTTCTTATATGATAGGGGACTGATATATTAAAACATCACAACAGATCATGCAAAACAGAACAAACAGAGTATGACAAGCGCTTGTTTAAATGATGCCCTGCCTGTAAAATGATTTAAGCCGCCATCAGTTGAATTTGAATTCACACTCCAGAGTGATTTGATTTTCCCCAAAAACAACGACGACAAATGACCAGCATAGACCGAAGTACCAGCCAAGCTCAAACGATTCAAACGATTTTCACTGCCAGCTGTTGTCTCCGCCGAGGATGACGTAAACTTCTTACTGACATTTTTACGCCGACGTCGCGTTACCGCCGAATCCGAGCAGGTTGAGGTATTCAAAATATTCGTTTCTTTGCCTGAAAAAGTGAAATGATTGAAATGGAAAATGAGTGATGAGTGAGTGCATGATGAATGGTGACTGAAAGTGTGCAGATCTATGGGTAAGAAATGTTAAAATATGGTTTGTAAATGAATTTAGGTGTGTCTGTGTATATCATTGTGCATAATTATTTTAAGCAAGACGGCTTCACAGCTGGCGATATTTACAGCTCAGCTGGCACTACATAATTGGTGATTTATCGCGAAATTTATCCTAGACAATTTAGCTGTTTTGAGTTCACTTTGATGTCAAGCTAGATATTGTTTAATAAATTTTTATATCGAAATGGTTTTTTAAATCGAAAATACATTTTTTTAAATAAAACATAAAACTATTTGCAAAATGCCACAATGAAAAAAGTTCGGTTTTGGAATACAATACCAGAATACACATGAAGATAATTTCCTATTTATGTTTTGCTTACTATTTTACTATGCAAAAATACTGATTTGGCCTAAAAGGAAGACCTTAAAGCTTTCCATGCATTTAAACTTAACAAAAAAGAAAAGTTATATTTAATTTTGATCGTTAAAGAAACGGGAAATCAAAATGTTTGCAAAAATTTATAGAACAAAACGACGATTAGTTCTGTATTATTAACTTGGAATTCGTAGTTTTTAGGTTGCAGTAGTAAATCTTATTGTATATACATATGTACGTATATGCAATGCCCAGTTGACCATGCGCAAAAGACAGCCTCTATGAATTTTAAAGCACTGCAAAGTGTTCTTCCTGTTCCTTACATCACTAAAGCCTTCATCATGAAATTTTTTGCTAAAAGATGTTTTTAAGAACTTTAAGTTGGCAATACTGCTGTACATGACAAACCACTTAACAGCTGATAGTTATTTATTTAGCTATTTATTTAAGTGCCAAGTAAACTACTTAACCCGTTTGTCAAACAAAAAACGCTCTCCGTTTGCACATAAACGATACAAATATAATACATACAAACACAAATAAATCACTTTTTGTCTTCAATGAGAGCAGATGGCTATTTGCTCGCCATATAAAGTTCACAATATATAAATTGTTTTAGTCTCTATTTCTTGAAACTCTGTTGCTATAATGTTTCATTGTTTAACACGCTTATAGTTGTTTCACTTGTATGTTTGCAACACTCGGAACCACTACCATTGTTCGCAGAGAAAAAAATTTAAACGAACGAACCCAAATCAATTTTCTTACGCTTAGATGGCAAACGCAAGCACGCTGTCGAAATTGGTAAACTGACTGTTAAAATACGTACACACGGTTGTCAGATCTTACAATATTGCCAGTAAAATTGTCGGAAAATGTATTACAATCGTGTGAACTACCAATTTTTAACTTACAACGTTGTCAGAAAAACCATTTTCAATCAATTGTAAGACGACAATCTTGTCAGGCATCTGACAATCGTGAGAACACTCTTTGTCGGCATTGTCAGATAATTGACTGGTATTGTAAGCTCAGTTTCAATTTTCAGATGTATGAAATTAATGCACCTGTCAATGGCATCATTGTCAGAAAAAAGTTTGATGGGCAACACTGCCAAACAGATGGCTGGCTGTTGATATACATAAGTGGCAATGCCTTACAACATGTCTGGCAATTTTTTTCATCTAACAATCTGACAACCGTGTGAACTGACAATTTTTGTTGTCAGATGAATGAAATTGTAAGATTTTCTTACGATCGTCTGAACACACAATTTACTTCTGCGGGACAATTTTTCATTGTCACCACATTGTCAGCATGTTGCCAGATCTTACAATATTGTAACATCTGACAACCGTGTGTACATAGCTTCAGTTTCAATTTTCAGATGTATAAAATGGCATCATTGTCAGAAAAAAGTTTGATGGGCAACACTGTCAAACAAATGGCTGTTGATATACATAAGTGGCAATGCCTTACAACATATCTGGCAATTTTTTTTCACCTAACAATCTGACAACCGTGTGAACTGACAACTTTTGTTGTCAGATGAATTATTTGTCAGACCATAGTCTGACAATGAAATTGTAAGATTTTCTTACGATCGTCTGAACACACAATTTACTTCTGCGGGACAATTTTTCATTATCAGCATGTTGCCAGATCTTATAATATTGTAACATCTGACAACCGTGTGTACATAGCTTTAGTTTAGAAAATATGATGTGCAGAATTCCAATCCCTCTGCTTGGCCAACTGGGTTACGAACTGGCAAATATTATTCATAGTAATCTGCATAGAAAACAATCTCAAGTATGTGTGTGTGTGTGTAAATATATGTATGTAAATTCCACGGATAGATTGTCGTTTATTACATCACATTTGAACCTTACCTTCTGATAATATCGAAGCTGTATCGATGGGACAGCCACCACCATTCGAAGCGGTACGACGATGACCGGCAACAACTCCACTGACACCGGTTAAAGCGTTGCGCAAATTTTTATGATTGAAAAAGCGACGGCGTGTCGGCGGCGTGGCAAATGATGAGGCATGAATTTCGCCATAATGATTCGTCGTTGAGGCAGAACTGCTGCCGCTATGATTGAGGTTGTGGCTATGATGATGATTGTGATTGTGATGATTATGATGGTGACCATTATTGTTTGAGGAGTTTGTGCTTGTGGTGGTGGTGGTGGTAATATGATTGTTATTATTATTGTTGCTGTTGTTGTTGCTATGGCCATTGTTACTTAAAAAGACGGACGTTGATGTACCGTTGTTATGGCCATGACTGATGTCTTTGTTGTTGTGTATATCAGCTGTAACGGTATATTGTTGTTGCTGCGGTTGTCCGGCTCTCGTTGCTGACGAAGGTGATGCTGAGTTGCCCGTTTGAATGTTGTTCTTACTGCTGCCGCTATTGTTGTTATTTGCTACAGTCGGCGCTGATGCTTTAGGCAATTTTCCAATACTGGCATAACGATGATATTCAGGTGATACAGACTCCTGCCGTTTATGCTAAAACAATAAAAAAAAATCAAAAGAAAACAGAGTCAAATAAAATACTTTGTTTATAAATTTAATAAGGAAATATTAAAAGTTTCCAACCTATAGATGTATGAATGAATATATGTATATACATACATACGAGTATGTATGAATGTATGTGTGTATGTAGGTTTGTGCTTTTAAGTGGTGACCAAGAGAAATAAATACTGCCAACAGTTTTTATTTTTATCAGTGATGAAAGTTGTTGTCAAAACCAAAAAAAAAAAAAAACAAAAAATCGTTTTGATGCATTCACCATCAAATGGCCGCTCTAAGCAAAAAATTGTGTATACATATGTATTTATGTATATAAAAGAATAAAAATACATTATTTTAGAAAACAAACTGTTGCAAATCATCCATAAATATTGGACGCTGACTAAAGTTCAAGTTCATATAGTTTTTGTGTACTGTGTTCATACATTTTTCTACTAAACTCAAATCAGTTTTCCGGCACGTCGACCATGACGTTGGGGTTTTACAAAAGAATAGAAAAAATACATGCTTCATTAGAGAAAGAAAACAAACAACCTGCCCAAATATTCAAAAAACAAAGTTAATTCAAATCACCAATATTTCATATTGATTAGTCATTTGCAGGGAAACCGAAAATGATATCAGTACAAATAACTTTCCGCCATTTTCTTTCACAATGAAAGCATTGTTTAGCACTATCAATCCTTTTTTCTATCTTTTAAGTAGCGTTCTTTTGTAATGTTTTCAGAACTCATTTATAAATGCTGGTCTAGACATATAGAGGCGGTTCGGAAACTTCTTAGCCTATCAATGAAAGAGAATAGTTAGTTTTTCAAAAATATTTTTATTTTTCAATATACTCGTAATCCCCTGAAACTTCAATACACTTAGTCCAACGCTTTTCTAGCAATTCTATCCCTTGATTGAAATAGTTTTCCTCAAGGTCTTCAAAATAGTGGTTTACAGCTGTAATTGTGTCTTCATTTGAGGTAAAACGCTTGCCAGCAAGGAGTTTTTTTTAGATTTGGGAACAGGTAAAAGTCACTGGGAGCTAAATCAGTAGTGCGATTCTCTAACTTTTAACGATTCGATAATCGCAACTTTTGTCATTAAATTTCATCGCTTGCACTAACGATTGAGTGATTCTGTAACTTAATTCTAAAGATGGTAAACAGCTGTATTTTTCTGTTCATTCACATAAACAACAGGTGGCATCTCTCCCAGAAAAAAGCGAAAACCACAAAGAAGAAAAGAAAAAACAATAAATTTTTCCACAACAATATGTATACATATTGATTTTTATTTATTGTGATTTTAGTTTTAAGTGACAATAAATATTATTTAATTTGTAATAAGGTAAGTGAAATAAAATATGTGTCCATATGTTTCATTTATTTGTTTATATGTACTAATTTCTATATGTTCAGAATGACCACAACTAAGACTAGTGATAATAAATATAACTTTTTAAATTCATTAATTGTCAACTCAAAGGAATTGTCCAACTCCCGATAAACACAATGATTATCCCTTGAAGCGATCAAGCTTGTTTCATCCCTTGCAAGTCCGAATGACAAACGTTCAATAGCTATTTCAACACAAAATACACTTTTCCGGCTAAAAAATTATACTGAAATTTTTATGTATTTATTTATGTATTTAATATATAATAAATATTTTTATGTCTTAAAAATCTGATTGTAAGCACTTTATTTCATGGATGCACAATTTAAAAGAAGTACACTTTAACGATTGAATAAACAGCAAGACATTTTTGTCTTTAAGAAATCGACAATCGGCAGTAAAATTAACAGCTGATTTTGATCGACTACGAATATCGTTAAGAAAATGTTACAGAATAGCAAATATGATAAAATATCGTTATAATTATTTTAATGATTCGATTATCGTTATATAAGTTACAGAATCGCACTACAGGAGAATAAGGTGGGTGGTCTAGCAACTCGTACTTTAATTCGTTGATTTTAGCCATTGTTAAAACACTCTTGTGCGCTGGTGCGTTGTCTTGATGAAAAATTATTTTTTTGTGTTGTAAGCCAGGACATTTTTCTCGAATTTGTACATTTAATTGCAATAGTACTCTGAATTTATTATTTTCTTTTTTTGCAGATAGTCAATCTATAAAATACCTTTGAAGTCCAAAAAACCGTTGCCATAACCTTACCAGCCGATTGAATTGCTTTTGCCTTCTTTGGGGCACTTCCTCCAGCTTCAGTCCATTGTTTGGATTGTTCTTGTGTCTCTGGAGTATAGTGGTGGATCCATGTCTCATCAACAATTATGAAATGACGCCTAAAATCCATTTTATTTCGCTTAAAACGATCCAAACAAGCTTGAGAAATGTTCTTTCTTATGCGTTTTTGGTCGTCTGTTAACAAATGCGGCACCTATCTTGCAGAAAGCTTTTCCATCTGTAGTTCTTCATGCAAAATTAAATGGACTCGATCATTTGAGATGCCCATGATATTAGCTATTTCACGCACTTTTATTCGTCGATCCTTTAATACCATATCATGCACTTTGGCTACAATTTCTGTTGTTGTTGATGTTTTTGGACGTCCACTACGTGGTTCATCTTCAATGCTGGTACGACCACGTTTTAATTCAGCAACCCAATTTTTTACTGTTGCATATGAAGGAGCACTTTCACCTAACACATTCACCATATCATTATGAATTTCTTGTCTCGATAAACCTTTTTTGTGTAAATATTTAATGTCACCACGCATTTCTAGTTTTTCCATTGTAAAAAAAAATCGTCGCGGATGCGTCTGAACACCTGTTTCTGTATGAAGGAGTTACCAGATCGAAACAAAATTTAACATGTGTTCATAGCAGAGATGGAAGTTTCCAAAAAACTTAACTTTTTTCTGTTTATATCACACTTTTTGTGCTAGGCTAAGAAGTTCCCGAACCGCCCTCGTATTGCCCGATACAATGTGGTAAACTATGCTTGTCAAAAATATTGCAACTTTTCTCACAATTATAAACTACCCTACAAGAAATAGATGACCGAAACTAATACACTCAAATGTTATTTTCCAACACATTCACAAAAATGTTATACGTATATAACATTTTTGAGAATGTGGTACAAGAAACATCACACGTACACGAAACTTTCGGTCATTTTCTTCATATTGCCCTTAATAGCTTGATAGAAAGTTATGACCTATGTTTCGGTCTACAATGTTGGTCAAATGACCGGTCATTTGACCGTCACTGTTCTTGTACGGTATGAAACTATGAAAACAATTGAGTGTTTTATTCGCTATATTAGCTGCTAACATGGATACCAATCAAAAAATTATAAATAGCTTGTTTTCTATGTTTCCCAGCTATCTATATGTCGACATTTCATAGGAGCTACCCTAATCATCAGTAGATTTTGGAAATTTTTGACAGATATTCTCAAACATTCAACTTTATATCCCAAAAATCTAAATAAATTGTTGAGAATTTAAAATTCAGTGTGCATTAACATGTCATAAGGCTGGAAAAATATTAAAAAAAGACTTCTTTCTACATATAGTATTAAATAAATAAAATGGAAAAAGAAAAGCAAATTATTGTTTATAAGTAGATTTGAATAAAATCTCTATGGAAGCAAAGATAAATTTTATACATTTCATTTTATTTACGTGCTGCTTTTAACGCCCATTCATAAAAACAAGACAAGTAGTTTCACTTCTCACACACTCTGTGATCAACATATGACCATTTCAAATGCAAAAGGACTATTAGCCCTTTTGCTGGAAAGCAACAAAATATAAAATATGTACGATATTAACTAATTAGTTGTGAGTTCGAGTCCAATTTCAGTCAAGAAGAAGGATTATTTTTTAATTATAACAATAATTGCTGTGAAACAATAAGACCAAAGAAGAACAGAAAAATAATTGAATACCATATATAGTTGGGGGGCAACTAGCTGTTTCGTAGGCGCTACACTACTCGTCAGCACCCACTGGGATTCGAATTCGGGATCATGTGAACATGATGTATTTTTAATACGGCCGCTTAACCAACTCAGCCACTGAGCTCTTTAACTATTCTTACATTAATGTTTGTCACATACACAGAAAAAAATAGATGCCATATTGATAAAAAAAAATTTCACTATTTTTATCAAATTTCCTGTGAAAATGATTTTCTGCCGGATTGATAATTCAAATTATAAAGTAGAAATAGCTTTTTCACTTAAAAGCAAAAATTATTGAGTTGAAAAAAATTGTTGTTAATATGTAAAATATACTTAACAAAAAAAAAAAATTGTTAAAGAAACAACAACTCTTTACTGTTATATGACAACCTTTTAAATTTATTTATTGAATAACAGTCAATAATTCGGAAAACTTTTTATTAATTGCGTTTTATTAAGAGATATTTCCAAAAATTTATTATTAATAATAATTTCATTAAGTCAATGCAAATTTTATTAAATTAATGGTTTTTTGTTAATAACATAACTTGATTGAAAAAAAATCTCATTTATTTTTTTCTGTGTATTGATCACATATATGCAACTGTTATAACCCCAGTTGTTTGTACAGGCTGACAGGTGCCATAACTCAGCCATTTCTTGTCAGACAGAAATTCGCATTAAATCGACGGAAAAGGCGCTTAATTACCTTTCCAACGATAAACTTTTTTCGTGCGATCGAACATTTTGGTTTGAGTGGTACCTTACATCGAAAAACACAAAAGTACCGTTATCTAAAGAACGGTACTTAGGAAACAAAATTACAGCGTTTTTCGTGTTCAGTAGGTCCGAATTAACTTATCTAGGCTTGTGGCGTTCTTGCCATTTTTCCAAATTTAAAATTTGTAAACCAGTGTTATGAATGAAAAAAAAAAGAAAAAAAAATAAATTTTGAATTTTTGTCGTGATCTTCTGCATTTCAGGTGACGGCATGTATTTACAAGTCCTCTTGCAACACATGGTGGCGTATAAAAAGCTGACACTTTGTTGGTCGTACATACCAGCAACATATGTATGTACATGGACGCACATATGTTTGTATCTCTGTATGTACGCGCTTGTACACACAAGAGTACGAAGGAAAAAAGTTTAATTCCATGCATGAAATTATGATTAAGACCAGACCAGAATCTTCCTGGTGTCTTGCAAGTTTGATGGCGTTGTCTGGCCATAAAAATATGTCTGTTTATTAAAACCACGTCTGACTGGTGCACAAGATATTGAAAAATGTTGAGTGTGTTTATTTGTTATTGCCGGATTCTACTCGAACTCGAGCCCGTACTCGTATGTAGGTTTCAACTTAATGAACGTCAAATAATCATTTTAATCACTTTAAGACTTAAAGTTTAAGTCTAGCAAGTGGCGTTTACCTGATAGACTCTTCATCTTTCATTCGTTCGACTGCTTTAATCTTGGCTCTTTTTGTTTCTTCTGCTGCTTACGAGTATAAAGCATGAGTGAATAAATGAATGGGTGAATGCATGAATGAATGAATACCTTTTTCCCATTAATAATGACTTAACTTAATTGATTTTTTTTATTTTTATTTTTTTTTTTTTAATTGAAAATTCGTAATATCTACAACTATAAAATTTCATTAAAGAGCATGTTCGTACGTTGTACGAGTAGATGCCATAAAGAGTTTTTATCTTTTCAGACATTTTACTTATTTTGGAGAAAAACACATCAGTGTAAAAAAGAAATCATATTAAAGATACGAATACAATGTTAAAATATCGATTGAAAACCTGGCATGGAAGCAATTATTTTATCTTTAGTTATTTCTTTTACAGCAGAGTGGCTTAAAACCGGAAATTAATAAAAACATATTCTTAAATCCAACTTTAAACTTTCAATTGAATACTCGTATAAAAAATTTAAGTTAACATACAAGTTAAACTGCATCAAAAGATTGAATTTGCTATTTATTTAAAGTTAAAATTAAATTGGTTAAATATTTCATGTTTTTGCTTCTTGGTACAATATAATATACAATATAATATAAATATAATAAATATATATAATATACATATAATATATAATATATAATATATAATATATAATATATAATATATAATATATAAATATAATAAATATATATAATACAATATAACATAAATATAATAAACAACATGGTATTTTTTTCGTGGCTATATACTAACTACGATTTTTGTTTAATGTGGATCTGCAAACGGATTTGACGAATGCAACGACTTTTCTAATATCTAATATCATTATAGCCCTATTCACAATCTTGTGAATTTGAGAAGGCATATTTCTCCAATTGCAAATATAATAGCTGTATTCCCAGTCTCGTGCAAATGGTATTGCATCATTGCATTTGCAAAAAGTTTTAGCATATTTTTACTGTACACTAACAAAATACACAACAATGCACTTGCTAGTCTTATGCGGCGTTGTCAACTCGGTGCGTTTCACACCGTTTTTGATGCTTTTTAAAATTATTTGTGCGAAAAATTCTTTAGTCGTTGCGGGTGCGCTTTTTTTGAACTTTCGGTGTGTTTTTAAAATTTCGGTGGCACAAAATTCGTGAACTTATTACGATTTTCGTAATGGAGAAATTACCAAATTCTTTTATAAATTAAAAAGTTTTTTTCAAAACGTTTCCATTAAATATTGATTAAGGTAAACTTCATCTTTTATTAGTTATAATTCTGGCAAATTTTCGTATATTTCAATAAATTCTTTTAACGACACCGCTTACACTGTGTTTTATAGAATTGCTATTAATCGAATTTAAAGGCTTGTAGTACGAAGCTGTTACTTTTAATGATCCGATAATTGTAAATTCTTTCGCGCAGTAATAGTTGTATGCTCCTGAAATATAATTTTGAGGACGGTAAGCAGGTATTTTGGGTCCCTGATAATAGGCTGTAAAAGTCACAGCTGATTTCAGTTGACAGCAAATATAATTAAATGATATTGCTTAGTAATAAATTTGCTAAAATATCTTTATAATTATTGTAAAGGTAGCATTATCTTAATAAAACTAATGGTGTCGTACTAGAGACCAAAGTTGACAAACACGAATTCATACTATTGAACGAATTTGATGGCATTCCATCAGGCGGTGCTATCAGACCTAGTTTGATTGTATAATAGTGGCTTAAAAGGGTGTTGTTTCATTATCGTGTTTTTAATATAAAAATATTGTACTTCTTAAAATATAAAATAGCTTTTTAAAAATTAAAGGAAAGAATTCAAAATTCGGTGCGTTTTTGTTGAAATAACGCGCTTTTTTCCCCAGTTTGGTGCGTTTTGAAATTTCAAAGTTGACAACACTGCTCTTATATGTCCATGTAATACTTAAAACCTATAAGCCCGATTCACAATCGTGTGCATTTGAGATTGCATATTTCTGCAATTGCAAAAGTGACATTTCTGGGTGTATTTTGTTAGTGTAAAGCAAGAATACACTCAATTATTTTGCAAATGCAATTATGCAAGGCCATTTGGACAAGATTGTGAATAGAGAAGTAGTTTTTATTTGCTCGGCTTATGCACAAGTTAGTGAACATATATAGAAAATACGGACAACAGTGAAAAAAAAGAGAAAAAAAACACGTGTACACCGTTTGCTATCTATTCCCCGGTGTAATATTTAGAAAATACGGGCAACAGTAACAAAAGACAAGATGGAAGACAAAACACTATCACGTAAGATTTACGAAAAAGAAAGATTTAGTCAGCATATCGTCGCAACAACTGTCAACGATTAGAAGCATATTACATCACCTATGAAATCATCGACGATACAATGGCGGAAATTGTCGCCTACACAATCGTTGACGAGGTGGTCTCTTATATATTTGTCAACGACCTGTTAGATGAAACTGTCGTCTATGTAATCATCAAAGATGAGATAAACGAAATTGTCGCCTGTGTGGTCTTGCATGAGTTTAAGGCCAGTTCTTGAAATTATCGTCAACGATTTGTTTGAAGTGTCGACAACATATCTTCACGATTTCCTTAGTCGTTTAAAATAATTTTAATATATGGTCAACTGGGATGCTTGTACGTATGTACATGCCTTAGTCTTGATTTTGTATTCTCTTTTTAAAACTGCCTAAAGAAGATTTACAATTTGTTATGGAAATTATTAATAACTCAATTAAAAGGTGGCAATTAAGAAAAAGCTCCTCAGGGATCCACTACACAAAACGGGAAACATGCTCCCTCATACATTCAATACACATGTTTTCTAACACAGTTTTATATACATACATATACATATGTATTTGTATATATTAAGATAAGTCTCACTTTTATTAATTTTTTGAACAAGTTAAATATTAATCGTAATTACAGGTTGCAGCCAGCTCTCTGCATCAACATCATTATCCGCGTTAAAAAATTATATGAATGAAATTGATTGAAAAGTTAAATGGAAAAGCTTCTTTTGTTTCTTTTTTCAACAGTGTTGCAGCTTTCTTTTTCTAAGTGCACGCCAGGGATGGCAGATTTAATGCATACGTACATTATTTTTTATAGTTTTCGATTATGAAAAGCACATTGCTATTTACTTGTAGTTAGCGCAGCGCATTTAATAAATTATTTTAAAATTGTACATTGTTTATTTAATAATAATTTTATAATGATGTTATCATGAACGTAACTGATCTCAAATGGTTGGTAGCACGTAAATGGCGTTTTTTTTTTAACAGAGCGGGCAAAGTGATCCACAAAAAAAACCTCAAGTTTTCAAATATTTGCAAAACATTGTCAGTGTCAGTGACAATTTAATAAGTTGCGGTAAAAGTTGAGCATAAATTTGAATCTTTACGTGCCTGCATACCGACAAAAGTACATGTGCACCTTTTTGGTTTTGTAAGTTCAACCCAGTCAGCATTTGAATTATGCATAATATCGGCAAATGTGTCTAACGATATTGTCAGACAGTAGATTAATTTATTCCAGCAAATAAAAACCTGTTAGATGTATAGCACACACAATTTTTCGTTGCCATATTTAGAATCAGTACTCATGGGATGACCCCTACGTAAGCTGTGTATTGTACCGGAATTAGGAAAATAGGTTATGAAGAGAGGACGAAAGAGGGAGTAGTGTTAATGGATGTTTGACTCGATCGTTCCAATTTCGTATGTGGCAGGAAACATGTGTGCAGGTAACTTCTTCCAACGAATAACCATATGACTGATAAGGGAGTTCTCTGTGTAATGTATTGTGCGATTCACTGGGCCATCGAGCACAAATGAATGACCCTTAGACGATGAACTTGTATTGCTTAACAATATCTGGGCTTTGGGAACAAAATCCGTAATCTTGGTAGAAGAAAATTCACTGTAGTAGTGATAAAACAGAGCAACGTACCAGCAATACTGCGGCGTACCAGCAATACTCCTGTAATTCAAAAGACTTGAATACTTTACTGCCACTGGTAAGTCTTTCTCTCTCTCTCTCTCTCTCTCTCTCTTACATACGGTCGAGTAACCCCATAACAGATTTTGAGGCACTGGTTCCTATCATGAGAGTTGTATTCCATTCTCGGTTGGATGCAGGTGGTACAAATAATAGGAATATCCTATGAAGTGAAGTACATTTTAAACTGAGACACCTGAATGCTTCTTTGGGGATATGAATAATGTGATGAGTCCAGCGAAGATCAATAGCATCCGAATCCCCAATTTGTATAACATCTAGTACAGATGAAGCAGCATTTACGGCCATGAGTTTGTGTGCCAATAAACAACACGGGGTCTTATAAACTCAACCCTGGTTTTACGATCCACTTTGTAGATTAAAGGAAGATCATTACGCAGTGAGTCATTTTTATTTTCCCTATTGGCACTGATCTCGGATAGGTTGGTTCTATCGCCGACTGAGTACCCATGACAAATGCTGCTAATAACTGCAAAACAGTGGACAGAGTAGGAAGTTTGACATATAAAGCCGTTAAGAATAAATAAGAAATAGAGTGGGAGAAAGAACCGAGCCTAGTGGTACCCTTAAATTAATCTTGAACACGTTTCATGAGACCCCATATAAAACAACTCGTATAGAGTGGTCTCCGAGAAAGAAAAGTATAAAAACTAAGACATGACTTTAAATCATCATATAAATGTACCCTTACTATTATTTTCAACATAAACTGTTCTCCATTCATGAACAAATTTTCCTTTTTACAAATAGTGCAAAAAGCGCACATAAACTTTCTTTGTGTTATTAAATTAGTATGTTTTAGGAAATTGCTTTCAAAAAAATTTCCTGAAAAATTTTGTTTGCTTGAGCACTTAGAAATATTCTGAGAAATGTTTTCAGTTCTGCTCCACCTGAAAGAATCGAAAAAGTGACGCCATTGTGATCTTTTTTGTTATGTAAACGCTGCTGGGGAATAAACTATTTTTTATCATTATCCATCCCATCTAAAAGTTTGTAAGTGTTTGGCCATCATATAAATCATATTTTGTTAATAAAACTTTACAAATTCGTACATTTATCTTCTCACATATACTCGTGTATATATAAGTGTCTTATAAACATTTTGTCGTTTTTATTTTGATTTTGAAACGTCTAATTTATTATCGATAAAAATATGTTGAAAATTGATTTTACAACTCTATTAAGATATTATTTGCTGTTGTTGTAAGTCGATAATTTCTTTTAAAAATGAAAATCTGTTTTACCAGCCAACGTCAATATTCAAATCGAACTAAAGTATAATTTGCCTGATCAAAAGCTTGTTGGTTTAACATTCAAGTTTCAGCGTCACAGTCATTTTCAGCTTCATTATCAGTGGCAACTTTTTTTTTTTTTTTTGTTGCATATGTACATACATACGAGTATATGTTCGCTGATGTTTCAGTTTGATGTAAAACGTGTTTAAGATACTTTGTATTTATTATTTTCTAATTCGCTTCAAATATAAAAGAAATATTTGACATGAAATGAATGTCATTCATGTATGAAGTAAATTAAATAGTCTTTACTTTTGTATAGTAACGATTCATGCGGCAAATGCGGTTAAATTTAATGACTTTTACTAAGAAAAGCTGCCTCTTTTCATAATGACAACATGCAACCAATTTAGAGTGTAATCGTATCCATAAAGCTGTAGTAAATTTATCTTAAAAATTATTGAAATAACGTTTAAAAGAACTTTATGATAGAAGCACTAACTAAATTTAGTAGTGATTTTTAATGAAATGCAGTGGCGCTAAAGTTTAAGAAACTGGCAATAATAAATTAATTTATTGATTTTTTTAAGTTAAATTCGTACTAATCGCAAAATACTGTTGCATTTTGTGCCTTTTCTAGCTTTCTATATATCATAGGTGCTAATCTAATCATCAGCAGCTTTGAAAAATATATTCCAGATTTTGATCTTTTAAATTCAATTAAATATTGTAAAGTCTTAAGTTTACCTTTATTTATAAAAGAGAAGAATATTAATTTAAATTATTTCCGTCATTTCATTGAAATATTAGCAACTTCTTCAGGGGTAGTATATTTATTATGATTCTTAAAATAATAATTTTACATTATTAAATATATATTCATCACAGTTTTGTGTAAATTTTAAATCATGAAACACGGGCATAACGAAATATTTTTGTAATTAAATAAATTCAATAAAAAATATCACAATAGTATATTAGATAGATACAATAGATTTGTGTCTTCAAACAAAATACCAAAAAAGTTTTCAAACATTTAACTTTATATTGAATGATTTTCAAGAAAACAATGAGAATTACAGAATAATAATACTTTTCAAACATAAACAATAGCATATTTTTATTTTCTTGTTATGTTAAGAAGAGTAAAATGCAAAAATAAGTGAACATAAGTGTTCTCCTCTTGTTCCGTTAATAACGGTAAAATATAAAAGAGAACGCGATTTCTGTGTTTGAAATTTATTATTAGAACATTTTTCTTTTTTAATTCTCATTATTTTTTTTTTTGAAGATAATGAAGTATAAAGGTAAATATATGAATAAATTTCAAAAGTTTTCAAATCTACTGAGATTAGACTAGCACCTATGAGGTCAAGAAAATACAAAAAAGTAATTTTTTTGAATTTGAACAAATATGATTGACAATTTATTATAATGCATCATAGCTGCTCTCTCATGTGTTGCAGGCACATATCAATGTGGGAGTTTTAAGTTATAAAAAACTGCCGTACACCTTACCAGACCTTTATTGGCAGAAACGTGATTCTGAGTGAAGAGTCTGCTTCACTTGTTGACACATAAAGAGCACACATTAAATTTTTCAAATTCTGTAATAATAGTGACCCCGGTTTTGGAAGCTTAAATATTTATCGAGATGTTGTTGCAAAAGATACTGGTCTGAATTAGTGGTGAAGAGAATGGCGAAGTGATGAAAAGAGATCGT
Source organism: Thecocarcelia acutangulata (assembly GCA_914767995.1). NCBI lineage: Eukaryota > Metazoa > Arthropoda > Insecta > Diptera > Tachinidae > Thecocarcelia > Thecocarcelia acutangulata. Next base: position 118,325,388 of record OU612096.1, on the reverse strand, counting down.
TAAGAACTAACATCTCTAAAGACCTTGGTCTGGCAATTTCACATACCTTGGTGCTTGATCCGTCTAGAATATTGGCCTGATTAGATTGCCCAAACTGTTCGATGCGGGCTTACAATATAATCCACCACCGTAATTTACCAGAATTTTTTATCCAAAAGAGCCTTACAGATCTCAAATAGAGAGGTGTCATTTAATAAACTAACGGTTCGTCTAAGTGATCGAAATGAGCCGGTCATTAAACTGACCACTCACTTTTCATTCAATAGCGCATTGTGCAATTTGGATAGGTTTCGTTAAAATTTCTTATTTGTGGTATAACAAGAAGTGAATTTGTGATTTATTTTTAGTTAATTTATAAAACATTTATTTAAATATATCAACGGGGAGTTTCTTTTTTGCATTGTATAAATTTTATCTTATGTATTTTTTGTTATATATGTTATTAATTTCTTAAATAAAATATTATGGTGTGTTGACAACTCGCCGGAAAATTAACCAGTAATACGTATTGGAATCATGCATGTGAAAGGTCGAACGAAATGAACGAATGCATTTGTATCTTACAATTGAACGGAAGTTACCGGTCTGAAAGTAGTAGTTACGAGCCAGGGATTGGTTTATGCGTGGTTTTAGCTACCAACGGATTAGACCACCATATGAAAAACTGTATAGTTAATTTAATTGAACAAAAATATCGAATGTACACATAAGTTTTTATTGCAAAAAACCTTTTGAGATTGAAAACTGATTAGATTTTTTAATTGCAGCTGTACAACCCACAAAATCGGCCACAAGCATTCAATTTCCGGTATCTATTAAGAAAATATTATTTTCCAGCGAAATACAAGATTAAACGATAGTTAAATAGTTTAATTAAATTTTTTATTATTCCTTTTATTTTTGATTTTGAAAACACAAAGTTAAAAGAAAAATAAAATCCATAAAAAAAAGAATTTAATGGCCATGCATGTAAACTAAAACATACACTTTAATATATTACGTGTTGTTAATTTATTTAGTTAAAAGAAAAAAAAAATTAAATAAAAAAATATGCATGTGAAAAACCTGTGCTCAATGGCCACTCATATTAAATATGGTTTGCAGCAAAGACAGACGGACAGACAGATACTCGTACAAACAACACAACGACTGTAACTAATTTACGACTATTGAACAGTTTGTACAAGTGGATTTTTTCCATTCACATCATGTTATTTCAATTTTGCATGCAAAACTAATGAATTCATTACAGCTCAAAGTCTTAAAAATCTTTTTTTTTTCTTCGTTTCTTATTTTTTTATTTTATTTGCAACTTGTTAAACATTTTTTCCATATGCTGTCTCAGTAAAAAAATAAAAACAAGCTTTATTAAGCACCCTACACGATTATTAAGAGGTAGTTTTAAGTTCAAAAGGTGCTTAAAAAACCATCCCTGCATAAATTGCGGTTTTTATTTGACAACAACAAAACACAAGTTTTCAAAGAACAGGTGTGAAAATAATTTCGGTGAGTAATGGTCAGCATGACTTTACTCTATGTGGAACGAACACACCCTCGCCTGATTAACTGCCATGTGTTAGTGCCAATTCGATTACATGTCGTTTGAGCGGGCAGCTGCCTTCTCTTAATCTAAAACATAGCCCTTCTGAAAACTTTGCTGAACTCTCCCCGCCATTTGGAAATAAGCCACAATAGTCCTTATCATATACGGGCAGGCGAAAACTTCCTGGGGCTCCCGTGGTATTAGAGTTAAGTCTTAATTTTGGCTTCGTAGCTGAAAAAATGCTGCCAGTAATCTAGTAGAGCCCCAAATGGCGCACGTTCAAAGCCAAGGATGACCAGCTTATGACAAACGGCTGTGTTCTTTTTTTCTCTATAGATGATAAGGATCAGTCTAGCACTCGGGGGGGGGGGCAGCCCTGCTTTATTTAACAGCTGATCATAATGTTTCGCTTAGTTTTTTTTGACATTTTATTTTGGTTAAGGTCATACCAGAGCAAAAATTTAAAAATGTTTTATCCAAATACTGGACCTGTATGTGAAACTTAATAATAAATTTTCATTCAGTTTGAATGAAAATGTTCTGTAATGATCTGACGGTAGAACAATGCCATAGTATAAACAGTTTATAGTTTACCAGCGCCCCCATGTGGCAACTTTTTTCATATGTTTGTAGCCATATAGCCATGCTGAAGAGTTCGAGCTTTCTACTGCTTTCTGTAGGCAATTAAGCCTCATTAAGCCTTGTCATCCATTGATTGCTGGGAAATAGCATACAGGTGGGATTAGAAGGTCCTAACTCCTCAACAAGAAGTTGCTCATATGACCGCAATCATATGGCAAGAATTGCTGTCTGTGTGAGCCTGGTGAATCGTGAATAATTCACTCCGTGGAATTGGTCCACCATCAGATTAGGCCTTAAAGGCAGGTGCTGATGTAAATCATTTTCACAGTTGTAGGCAAGTCCCCAGACAGTCAGAGCAAAACTAGGCTTCGCGGGTTGGTTGTCTGAAGTCCGTGAAGAATAATAGCTCTTAATCAACTCACTCGTGTTTCCGGCACTTCTGCTACGTTACATTACAGGTATTTGTTGCAAGACAACAGCATCTCAGGGACTGTAATTACATCCGCCAGCTCAGGGAGTAACAATAACTTCTCCCTTCGATTTTAGATCTAAGTCACAACAATGTTTCGGCCCACATGGAGGCACGTCAACTTCGATCAGTGCCAGTATGGCCTATAGAACAGAACCTTTTATAAACATAAGAGCAAGACTGCATGTCTTTCTTTCCATGAAGAGTCAAGTCAAGCCGTCGTTTTCATTGGAACCTCCTTTCAACCACTTTTATTCCTACTTAACTACTGTGCAAAATAATAAATTTCTTTGCAAACATTTATGTAGACATAAATTTTCCTTGCAGTTGTATTGGCAACAAACAAGCAGTGGCAAAACAACAAACAGCAACAACAACTGTGTTGCGCAAAATATGATCATAAAATTGTTTTGTTTTTAACCGATTTTTTTCTTCTTTCTGCCTTCATTTCTCTTATCTCTGTTTTAATATAAATTTTCTTTAGTGTTGTGTGAAAATTTCTTGATGTGTCTGATAATAAATAATAAAATAACATGCAAATGTTGTTTACGCCACTTTTTTTTTTATTTTCATTTTATTATTTATGCTAAAAAATCTATTACTTTATGCTAATTTATTATAAGCACTTAATCATTATATTTACAACTTTTTTTGCAGCAATAATTGTTTTAAAGTGTTCAATAAAAAGGAGATTTAAGAGAAGTTATTAATGAGGAATATCTATAGACCAGTTCAGTGTTGCCAGGCGGGCAAAATATTTAACATAAAAAATTTTTAAAAATTATAAATATTCAAACAATTGAGTGTTATTCACTATATTAGCTTCTAATATTGATAGCAATAAAAAAATTATAAACAGCTTGTAAGGAAGGGTGGAGACGTGTATAAATGAAAAAGCTTGTTTTTTGTGTTCTGATAGGTATTATTAAGAGATTTTTGTTTTTAAATTCGAAATAATTTATTTAGATTATTGGGACATAAAGTTGAATGTTTGAGAATATCTTTCAAAAAATTCCAAAGTTTACTGATGATTAGGGTAGCTCCTATGAAATGTCATAGAAGCTGGGAAACATAATTTTTGGTTTGCTTATAATTTTTTAATTCTTATTGATAATAAATATTAATTTGATTGCTTTTTTGTCGAACTTTTTAACCCAAAATTAGATTTTTGGTATTTTTTACACCGGGTTTTAGTTTAAGTTTTTTCCTTTCTTTTATGTAAGAAGGATTTTTTTTATTACAATACCAATTTGGTTGAAGTAGACCAGAAAAATAATTATACCTTTTTTAACTGGCGGACAACTACCTGTTTCGTAGTCACTACACTACTCATGGCCACCCATTTTGGGTTTTGAACTCTTAGTCGGTATACGCTATATGATAAAGTCCAAAATGCCACAGAGGTAGCGGGTCCCTAAGGGGAGTATAAAGTGTTTACCTTCTTACTGCATACAAGTGGGTTCGCTCACAATTACTCGTAGATCTTGAATGAGAAAACGAAACTCGAATATAAGCCTTCGTGTGAACATGCTATAAAATAATCTGACGCTAAAATTATCTAATGCCGTAGTACACCTTGCTTACGGAAGAATTTATAAGTCTCGTTTAAATTAAAATCACACATTGTGCATCATTTTCAGTAAATAGTATTAAAAGAAATCAGAGAACATACATATGTAAGAACTTATCAACTTTATTTCTGAAAACAGATAAAAAATATTGCAGCGTAAAACGCTGTGATTCGTGCAAATGACATGCAAAAGTCAATTATGTCTTTTGAAACAAAAAAGAAAAATAAAATAAGTTTACCTCAATTTCCAAACATGCAATGCATGAGAGCAAGTAGTAAACAATTTGACTTTAATTCATAAACATTTTATGGGTGCGACAAGATAAAATTACAAACAAATACAAAATACTTCAAACATTTATCCATTAAATAAATAAGTTGCAACAAACTGCACCAGCACTCAATTTAAATTATACACAATAATAGCAACAACAACAACAACAAAAAGCATTAACTGTGCTGAAATAAAGTGATTTGAATTAAAAATGCACAAAAGTTGTAAAAGTTAAAACAAAAAATGAATAAATAAACGGTGGCAAATATTTAGACACACTTCCATCAACAACAATTTTTTTTAACAAAAATTAAAAAAAAATCTCAAAACAGGGTGGTGAGGTTAGTGGTGTTACATTTTATGTACAGAGGCTGGCAACAGGAACCTCCCTATGGTACAGACTTCTCTGGCTTTATATCAAGTTTTATCACAGACCGCAGTATACAAGTTGTAATAGCCTCATCTAGGGAGTTCAAAATAAATACAGGCTTATTGCCAGGCTTCATCCTTTCTCTCACTCTATTTCTAATTTTTCTTAAGCTGTACTCGTAGATCACGTGTTATACACGTTGTCCCATTTTACACGTTTCAAATTTCCTATGCCTTCTTTAGCTTTCTAACTTCTAGTTACATGACAGGTTTTTTAGGCGTTTTTGGCAGATATTTTGTTTCACACAAAATTTTAATAGACCATTCTATCACAATAAAAAATAATAAAATAGTCTTCGGAAAACTTTTTCTTTTATGATTTGAATTTTTTTACATTGAATTTCGCGCCAACAAAATCACAGATTTAGTTCCCGAAAGTTGAATATTTTTGTCTATACGTGTTTATTTATTTCAGCTAAATGGTTAATAACAGCTGAGAAATCAGTATAACAAGGAAATAGATAGAATTAATATAACAAAAAATTTCATTAGAAAACTACAAACAGTTATAAATATAATTTCTAGAGTTTAAATACAAAAGAAGTCTTCTCTTAGTAACATGAATATTGTCAGATAAGTGGATGAGATCATAAAATCTGTTTACTTTGTTTCTACGGAAATGATCAAAATTTAAAAGGTTTGATCGTTGAAATTGAAGACGCAGTGGAACGTATGATCTTAGCTGTCTGTTAGATATATTGATGTTGGTTCTATCACGAAGATGAAATGAACCAGTATCCCCTTGTAATAATTTTAAAAATAATAATATATTTGATGTAATTCTTCGGCTTTTCAATGTAGGGAGGTTAACAAGAGCTAGTCGGCTGCGATATGATGGTAAATTCACTGCTGGATTCCAATGGAGATGATTAAGACAGAACAGCAGGAATTGTTTTTGGATTGCCTTCAGTCCAGTCTATTCGTACTGGACTGTACAGTGAGCAGCACCATGTGTTACAGAGAGGATTTGTTTTTCAGTCGTTCACTCCACCTGCGGAATAAACTGTCCGCTGAAGTATTTATAAGAACAACTTGCACTTTCCTCCTCCTCATAAAATCTTTTCCTAATTTTGGTACAACAACCCTAACATGGGTCGCTCCCTGACTACTAGTGCTAATTCAAACCAAAAACTACTGCAGGCACTCAACATACTGCAATTACGGAACTCATCAGTTCTTTTCAAGCTGCCAACTTGTCTAGTTGTGAAGGCGAATAAATTTTTAAGCAAAATTTTTCTGAAATTTTTTCAAGTTTCAATAATTATTTCTTAAACAAAAATTTGTCTTTCTAAAGGTTACAGTTTTTTTTTTTTCTCTTTAAATATTTAAAGCAATAGCAAAATTTGTTTGACATATTTTTATAAATATGTAAAAACAAATGTTCAGCTGAACGTGAATGCGATTTTTCTTTTGACAACTTTTGCCAATCAAAACAAATCAGAATGTTGCATGTTTGTTTAAATGCGAGTTGAACACATACTCGTATGTACGTACCTACAGACATATTTTGAAACGATTTAAGCTCACAACACCTTGTCGTTGCAAACAAGTCAAGCGCAGTAAAATGCAAAAAGTAGAAAAAATAATTAACATTTCAATAAAAAAATAAATAAATAAAAACTCAAATGGTTAATCAAATGCATACATAATTGACAATGCAAATTGTCATCGTTATTGCTGAAGTTCTTTTTTTTTATTTATAACTTGGAATAACTGATATCTGGAAAACAAATCTTTAATTGCTTAACAATTTTAGACGTTTCTTTTTATTTTGCAATATATACGAGCATACGAGTATATATTTAAAATACCATTTCAACTACAAGCAATTATTGATTAGTTGTGTCTGTTTTTTCCTATCACTAATTAATGGTTTTTCATTTGTTATTGTCATTTGGAAATGTTAAGAAATAAAAGTAATTATCATGTATTTACAATCGTGCTACACTAAAAAAATAACAACAAACTAAAATTCAATAAAATATATCTATAATGGCGCCAGGTGTAAGAGTATTTTTTATGAGGCTTAATTTAGTCAAATAATTGAAAATATTAAAATGCCGCTGAAATTCCTTAAAATATGTGGTTTGCATTCTTTTTTTTTTTTTTTTTGAGTGTAGGTTCAAGTAACTTCTTGATACTATTTATAATTCATGAGAAGTTTAGAGATTTAAAAAATTTCATTTTTGTATTGACATGTTCAGCATTGGGATTCTAAGCAATGCCAAAGTTACCATCCCTGAGCTACATGTTGTTGTAACCATTTCGTTTTTTTTTTTTGTCATACTCTACGTTTGGATAAGTGAGAGAGATAGTGCAAGAAAAATTTTAGATTTCTTTAACACGTTTATAATAGCTGCATTTGTAACTCTTGAAACCCATATCGTATGAGTGATTATTGCATATGTAGGTACTAGAGGGCTGCACAAGAAAAATGTCTTACAAGAGACATAGTAATATTTTCAAGTACTATCCATCTTCTTCTTTCACTTTTAAAAACAAAAACTTCAGTAACGAAATGTTCTAAACACATCAACGAATACTGTCTTGTAAACTTTTATAGCTAGCAGAACAAAACGCAAGTATAACCCAATGCAGTAAAATAAAATTCAAGTAGAACTTCAATAACTGAAGTAATGTTCTATACTTCAGTTTTGTTTTTAAAATTTGTTGTAGTTACTCATGGTGTTTTTCTTTGCATTAAGACACAAGTGCTTAAGACGCAGTATGCTCAAATGCCAATGGCACCTAAAAGCACCTAAAGTGTGATTATTAATGAGAGGGCGTAAAGTTTACTCTCTTACATGCTGTTAAAATTAAATTTTCCAATTGCAAATCGTTGACATCACGCTCTTCAAGATCTCAGACATGTGCATAAGGATTTTTGACAGATAAGTTTTGCTTTACGCGTTAATTTAGATTGCGCTGCAAGTCATCAAAAGTGAGTGATAAGAAACAAGTGCATTGTTAAGGTTTTGTGAAAGTGTGAAGAGTAGATTGGGATAGAATTTAACAAAGTTTAGTAGTGCCGAACAGCATACAGATAACAATGAATTCGTCATGGACAGCTTGGCACGAAGTGAATAAACGAATCTAAAAGTGAGTGAGCTCTCATATACGTAAACATTTATTGTGGCTCAAAGTAGCAGGTTGTGAACAAAATTGGCAAAGTGTGATTGATTTTCAGTTCGGACGGCTTCAACCCAGCATTAGCAGTGCAAAATCACACATGCATACTGCAAACAGCTTTTGCAAACACTTTTTACCAAAAATGAGACTAAAAAGTGACAGATAGACGTGGATAAACGCTTTCTTACCATAAAGCAGCATGGTCATACATCAAATTATTTGAGAACAAATTTTCTAGATGCCTCGCTCATTTATGCTCTGTGAAGCGGTCTTAAACTCGCATTTCGTTTCTATATTTTTTATAATTTTAGTTGATTAAAATTGCTGCTGTATGATAATTTGAAATAAATTATATACTCCTTGTTTTACCATAGTTTAAACAATAAGAAGAAGAAAGTTAAACATAAAGTAAAAGATAATAAAAAATTCAACTTAATTTCAATTGGCCGTGGCTAAAAGTTGTTAGCTGCTTTTTTTTCTGATTAATTTTCATAAACTTGAAGATTTCAATATTTTATTTGTCATAATTGCACAATCATAGAAACACAATTCGTAGAAAATAGCAAACAACAACAATAAGGAATAACTGATAGTTTACAAATATTGATTATTACTTATAAAAAAAAAATATTAATAATAAAGAAAAAACCAATCAAACAAACTGAATTGTTAAGTCCACAAACACTTAATTCAAACATTTAAAAAATTCAAAAATATTTTTTATTTTGATATTTTCATAAGATGAACAAACAGGCAGGCAGCCTGCATCACGCTTTCACTTTCAAAGCCGACAAGTGCAACAAATCTGAAGTTTTGTTAGAAACTTGTAAATATTATCAACCAAAAGCAAATGGTAAAGATGACATTGTCATCTTGCTATTAAAAAATTTCTATTAGTGGTTTTTTTTAGGGGTTCACAACCATGAGTTCGTTGCACTGCTTTATTTGACATCACATTTAACAGCTGATAGTTTTTGTTCACTTAGGTTTGACATTTCATTATGGATAGATAAAAAAAAAATAGAAAATTACTGTTTGGTGCGCTTTATGACGGATTTATTGGTCCATGTGTAAGCTTTCAAAGCTTACACATGTTTGTATGTGATTCCCAAGACAGTCGAAAGAAGGCTAGGTATCGCGAGTTAATGCCCCAGATCATTAGCTTTTAGCCAGCTCAGCCGTGTTTCCTCGACTTATGGTTCCTTATGTTATATCTGGTATCTGGTTGACAACAGCACCTCAGGGCCATGCATGCCAATTATTAAGAAATACAACTAGGATATTTCAGTCAAGATGCAGACAACCAGCACCGTAGTGGTGCGTAACACAGAATCTCATTGGGTCATGTTGATACCAGTACTGCCAACTAGCCGTTGGTAGATATTTTGCGAAGTTCCAACACAACCGAAATCATGCTGAGACTTTCTAGAATCTAGGGTGCAGAGCATCCCGGAAAGAAGAGTACTCAAGCTAGGAATACGCCAAAACAAAATCCGCTACTCGAGGGGAGAGCCAATTGAACATCTGAAATCAACATTCGAAGAGTTATTGGCGAAATACCATCCGCACATGCTGCTAAAACTGGCTGCACTAGGGTGTGTCTTGTACGCGCTAACCGCACGAAATCATACTTAAATATTAATGTCACAGAATTTTGTATCCTATAAAAACTGTTTAATTGATACTCGTATATCTTTGGTTTATTATGATATAAGTTTGTGTAACTCTAAAAAGAACACCTCGTATTTTCGCTGGCGACTTCGTGACTTGACATTCTGATTTACTAAAGTGAAAAGAATAATATGACATTAAATTAGTTTGCCTATCTGCCAAATTTCCTGGTCCAGACGTCCGATTTTCAGAGACCTTATTGGAGTCCTGTAACAGATGCCTGTAGTGTAAGGAACCAGAAGTGGAGGAAGAACGGTTGAGCCAATTAATGTTATTGATTTCTACTAAGGTCTAAATTGTAAAATCTTAGTTAGTCAAATTTTAGGATTTAAAATAAGTAAGAGCTTGACATAATACTGCCACAGCTTTTGACAGTAATATATCTCCCTGGACAACAACCACAAAATTAAAAGAAAACACAAAATTTACATAAATATTTTCCAAAAATTGCAAATTTTTTATCTCATTAAAGAAAAATGCTTTTATTCGTAAAACACGATTAGAAAAATCTCAAACAAAAAATTATGTTAATACATATTTCTCTATGAGATGGGTTCTACAGACACATGCGTCTTTGCCGCATATAACACTTTTATTTCTTAATCTTAAATCTCAAACTAAAAAAGTTTAACCTTAATTTTAATTGTTAAACGCCTTTTTTTAACTTTATGTTTAATTCCAAAATTTCCCAAGATCTTTGATTAATTGCATTAATTCTTTTCAGGCTTGTGAATGCATTTCTTCACGCCCCTCTGGGTTTATCTTAAGGTTTCTTTTATAACAACTGATAATTTTCTTCATGTTAAAATTGATTTCAGCTGATAAACGGAAAAAGAAGGAAAGAAAGAAGTAAAGAAAATGTCAAATTTTATATAATAAAACATAAATAAAAATTTATATTTATTTATGCTACATAATTATCTTATCGTTATCCTGACTGGAATCATTATGGTTACCCCCACTGTGCTACCAAGACTTGTTGTTTAACGGTTTGTTGTGACGTTCTCTTTCCATTAAGTTTTAATTTAGTTTCTTTCTTTTTTTTACTTTTGCAATAAGGAAAGCCAATGACTTGTATATCTGGCTTAAGAACGTGTTTCTGTAAATGGTGGAGAAAAACTCAGTTTTATTTATAAAGAAAGTGTCTGAGTGAGGTAAAAAAAAATTGCAAACACTTTTTTAGGGCTTTACCAACCAGTGAAGCAAAAGTAACTGAAATAATATACTTTTAAAAGCATCGCTAAATTCATTAACTCTTTTATATCAGATTTTATTAAACACTTTTCATTAAATTTAATTCAAAGTTTTTTATTTTTATTGTTAAGAAAAGATATTGTAATTAATTATGGGGTGTTTATTATGGAACCAAGTCTGATAAAATGCACTTTGTTGGTGCTTATAGCAGGCAGATTTAAAAAAAATATGATATGGAAAAATACATTGTATTTTGGGTAACGTGTGGCTTAACAAGTAATATTTTGTCAGGTAGCCTTTTATTGTTTAGTTTAATTAATAATATTGCAATTAATAACAGATTTCTCTTATAATTCCTTGATTGCATTGAAGTAAAAGGCATTTTGTGATCTTTTGTTTGGCAAAGTTGTGTGAACTTTAAACATTTCAGTTTCATATTCTGACAGAATTTTAGGTCTTGCAAATATTTATCCGCCTTAGAAAGTTCCGTTTTCAGCATATAATTTTTATTGTCTTATAAATTTTAGCATATTTTCTAGATTTGCAAGGGTGATTACTGCTATTAATTTTTGTTTAGTAAAGTGTTATATACTTTGTGTACTTCTGTCTCATATTTTTGAAGAGTTTCAGGTCTTGCAAACATTTCTTATTTTAAAAAATCACAGTTTTCTATATCTAATTTTTATTATGTTGTCAATTGTAGCATATTTATTAGATTTGCAAGACTTACTTAGCACGTCGGGTGATTACTGCTACTCACTTTTTTAAATTGGGTAAGTTTTCGTTACTATTTTATATTGAACAGAGAAAAAGTTCTGTTCTTATTAATATAATTTTCCTTTTTGTTTATGTGTTTTGCTTTAATCTGGATGTTTTTTAAGCAATATGTAGTGTTTGAAGTTGTTTTTTTTTTCTCTTTTAATAAACACAAACCCTTTACTTTTTTAAGGTTTGGTTTAAACTTTAAAGTGCTTGTTATGCCATTTAAAAACTTATTTGTTGGCTTAAACACTTAATAATCTGTGCCACAATTTGTTGAAAGCTTAACAGGCATTTTTTTTTTGACTTTAAGTTTAAATGGAGAGATGAGTTAATTTATGTTGACATTTTACCTTAAGCTTTTTTTAAAGTGTTCTACTTTTGAAAATAAACAAAAAATTGTAAAGAAAGGGCAGAAAAAAATATTTATATTTATATACGGAGAAACAAAAACAGAATTTACTAAACGATTATTCTGCTACACTGGAGTTTTATTAAAGTGCGAGTATTTGAAAAGAACTTTCGCCAATATTTTGCTGCTTAGAGCTAATTTTTTATTTGGCTAAAAAAATCAACATTCGTTACTTTTAATGCTGTATTTTTAAAATTTTTTTAAACAAAAAACAAATTTCTCTACAAGCAAATTAAATAATGAACTGGTGTGACAGACTCATATTATATTATCTATCAGATATTTATAATTTATTTATTACTTTATTTATTTCCTTTCGATCCCCGCCCATCCACTCCAACTATATTCCTATAACTTCTTTTCTTCACTCCACTATCCCACTTTTCAGGCAAATACAAAGGGAAAGACTCCAGGACCCAAGTGAGCTGGACAACATAGACTATTCCGGGGTATCCTGCCTACCTAACCTATTTATTCATATTATTATAATCTAGCATAGCAAGATATATCTAATAAATGAACGAATATATTCCGAATACGATATAAATGGTAGATAATAATTTATACGAAATTTTAGCTGGTTCTGCTCTGAAACGGTTGGCAAAGTATAATTATTTCTAAAGTCCACTATACATAATGTGCTTTCAGGCTTTTCAAGGTAGCTATAAATTGAGCAGGTTTTACAAGACCTGTGATTTAGCGTAGTTAATTAACCTGAAAATTTCTGTGTGTGTTCGAGTACTGTTAGACTTGACCCCTTTTTCATACTTTTAAAACAAAAACTAATAATCTCTTTTCTGATCTAGTAGTACAACATTAAGTTTTGAATTTTGCCTCAAAATATTTCTTTAAACTTTGAATAACCGAATGAATAACCAGTAATCATATGTTTTTATAGAATTTATATCTAGCTAAAAATTTAATTAACATTTTATAACAATTGTTGTTCGGACATGTTCTTAGTTGGCAATTAAGGTATGTATTAGTTTAAAAACAAAAAAAAAAAAAAAAAGCTTTTCGTATTTTTTGTTTTGTTTTATTATTAAAGCAGCTATTAAATCATTTTTATTTTATTTTTTGCAAACTTTGCAATTATTGCAAATGTATGCTGAGACAACATGTGGTGCAGCGATAAGTTTTTTTTTTTTTTTGGTTTGGCTACTACAGGTTGTTGCTATTTGTAAAAGACGTTTTAAATGTTTTCCAATACAGGCCCCATTGGGAGTCAATTGCAACTTGTTGGATTGACGCTAATTAGATGGAATTTGTGATTTGATAGTCATTTATATTGCTGGTAATACTGTTCGTGAATTGATTTTCGTTTATTAATTTAATATGATATCTTAACATATTTTTTGTTAACTTTAATTTACTTTTAAACATTTATTAACACTTTTTGTGATTGGAAATTTTAAGACGTTCATGTAAAAACTGATTTTCAAAACAATTTTATTACGAAATTAAATTTCATAAAAATCAAAATGTGTTTTATAAAGTTGTTAGTAATAGTGTTTTAAACACAAAACATGCTGCCTGTTTGGAATTGTAATTAAAAGTTTAGCTAAAAATATATAATACCACAAAAAGTGATTTTTAAAATAAATTAATATTCAAAGGTTTTTTGCGTCTTAATTGCAGTAATAAGTTTGCCAGTTCAAACTTTTGATGGAATTCTGTTTAACACCTCTAAGTATGCATTTTTGAATACTTTGCCACCACAGCATATTTTGTGATATTTTGTCTACCAAAACTTTTTTAAATATTGTAATGCCAGTTCCAAATAATTCGGAGTTTTAGGTCTTGCAAACATTCCTGCGGTGTAAATATTGCAATTTTTACATTTGGTTGTTATTACTTTGTAAATTGCAGCATACTTTATAGATTTGCAATACTTGTTTACCACAAAAGGTGATTTCTAATGGGAATTTATGCAACGGAAGCTTTAAGCTGAGCTTATTTTACTTTTTAGCCGTAGAGTGTAGAGTAAGACTAGCAAATACTGACTTGCTTGTTCTCATATTCGTAATTGTATGCGTGTATAAGCCAGTGGTGAGCCCAAAGGGAAAAGTATGTCAATGCATACGTGCAATTAGCCTTGGGGGCATTGCGTGGTATAACTTGTATGAACAACAAAAATTGTGTTGTGCAAATGCCAGATGAAGATGAAATGACTGGAATTAGCATTCCAGTTAAAAAGCAATGAAAAAAGTTAAGCTGGTTGGATAGGCTGCCAGCTAGGGAAAAAGACAGTCTGATGATAATATGTATCTCAATATATCTATTTATAAGTCAGCGACCCATTTCCAAACTGACCAGAGAATCGGATGAAAGAGTCAATATTTTAATTAAATCATACAGTATTGATCTGCTCATATACAACATCCTTATAAAATAAAGAACTGGACAACGATAGCTTCTCTTCATCCCTAAAACTTCATTAAATCGAGGATTTAATCCCGTCTCAAGCGTCCATACATGCCAATATTCTGTCAGTGCAGACATCTTAGGAAAATAGTCTTCCTACTATCATATCTTGGTCATATCGGCTTCAATATTCAATAGGTAGCCTCACTGGAACTGTGCAGTCCCTAAATCTTAATATTTTTACAGCTTTTAAGTGGGATCCCCGCAATCCTGTCTATATCGCCTTGTTGTAAGCGTGGCACGGCCTTTGCAAGTTAGTCCGCTACTTTTCATTATGCCCCTGTATTTTAAAAAAAAACTCCAGGTTCGAGAGTCCCGAATTTTTATTGTTGCACAACACATTTAAAAATGAATGTTTATTTTTTGGTGCTCTCAATTCCGTTAATTGAAATCAATGTTGTATTTGTATCTGCAAATGCGTCAATCCTCTTTAAAATGTGGCAGACAATCTGTTCAATTTGCGTTCAAAAAAATAAAAAAATTGTTTGAGTTTAAATTTAAAGAACATAAGAAAAAATTGGGTCAAATATCAGTTTGTTTTTTTAAGCCAATAATATTGCAAGAACTGTGAAAAAATAAAATAAAATCACGCATGATCTTTAAAGACAGTTGAGTGTTGCTTTTTGCGTTAACTGTTTGCTTAATAAATTTCAAGAATTTGCCAACAAATAAATAAGAAAACAAAATTGCAAACATTGATTGTGTGTAAGTGATTTGACACGTGACATGAAATTTCGCTTTAAACGCCACTACAATCTCTTTTAAAGACAAACAGATCTTTTCAAATGATCAATTTGAGTTTTTGACCGTTTCAATGGCTTATATTTTTCACTTGTGGCGAAGAAAGAGTTTGTACGCAATATTAACAACTGAATGTAAAAGCTTATAATAAAAATAGCAGGCAGTATACGAATTTGTGACCGATTTGGTTGGGTTGGTTTCGGGGTTGCATGCAACACGCAAACAATCGGGTAGGATGGAAGAAGGTCCATGCGTTGGATGCATTATTATACACACCATAGTGCAATCATCAACGTATCAGATCTAACCGGTAGCGCTGACATATCGTTGTAGGTCATTGGGGTCTATACCCCAATAGCTTACCTAGGTAGAATATTATATAGTGCCCCATAAATGTCTTCCTCTTAACAGCCAATTCGAGAAGGTGAAATACCTTTTCTTTCGTCTCGCTATCATTCCAAATACCTCCAGTTCAATTCGACTTTCATGTCTCCTTAGTAGCTAATGCCCAGTTATTACTGCCTTTCTATTTTGTTGTGTGTCGTTAGAACTTGAAAAATTTTTATGTTCTGGGTTCCATGTCGTATATGTGCAGTTTATAGAACGTGAATAAGTGTTATATCTTGAGCATTTTTACGAAATTTACTCCAAGGATTAATATGCTGTTCATATAACACAGACGAGCGACTTGTCTAAAATTTTTATATGAAAATCACACACAAAATTGAGTGACATTCATTTCTTAAGCAACCCTTTCTGGCGTGTCATCGCTGAACAAGAGTTTTTAATTAAAAATTTCAGCCGGCTTCCTACTGCCCCCAAAAAAGAAAGCAGCATAGACAAGGTTTGCTCAATTCTTCATTGTCTGTGCACATTTAGCTTCAATTCCTGCTAGACAGTAGAAACTATTTGTTTTCGATTTTGCGAGATTTCATGCCACAATCTTTGTTCCAACAATTTTCTTGTTTGCCATTCTTTAGAAGGGTATATAAAAATTCGGCTAAAACAACTTTTTTACAAATCTTTATTCAACACATTTCTTGCCATTAGAAATGGCTTAAAATTGAGTGAAGATAAACAATTTCAACTTGACTCACTTCAAACTGTCTTTTACATGAATACTCGTGTCTAGCAGATCAGCTTACAAAGATTTTGATAAAAACAAAGTTTCTCTAGCGAGAGTTTCTTACTAAACCTTTTTAAAAAGCTCAAACAAAATCAGTTGCAGTTCACTTAATAATATGATTTGTTTGTTCTGTTAACAGATCTGAACTGATGTCACACAATATGAGTCTAATGTCTAATGATTTTTTAATTGCGTCTTGGGTAAAATGAAATTTGTTTAAAGTACAATAAACCAGAATTAAAGTAGGAAGAGAAACTGCAAAATTTCGAGTGAATTACATAAACATATGTATCTACATATACACACATCTATAATTTTTATAAGTTTACTATTTCTTTTTTAAATATTCTAAAAAAAAGTAATAAATTTAAGCACTACCTGCTTTAACTAGAATTAGCCAATAATATTAGCTGATATTTAGCCAAAGTGAATGTCCAACATTTGCGCCATCAACAACAAGCGAACAACTACAAAAAAATGGGACAATTTTTTGTTTATGATTTTATTCATAAAATAAAAAAATGTCAACAAAAAAAAAAAACAGCAACAATAAAATAAATTGTATCTCTAAGTCTGTAATACGAACAAAATAAAAAAATAATAATAACACATTTATGGAAAACGCGGTTACTGAAACTTTAAAGAGCAAAAAACCCAAAAACAAGAAACAGGATTTTATGCCAACTCTGTTTTAAGTAGGAAGAGGACGGACCACTGAGCCATTTTTATTATATTTATTAACATATGTTAGTGCTTTTTGAAAAATAAACGGAATGGGAAAAAGAAAACAAAGAAAACCGTTTGACACTTTCTAAATAAAAACTAAGGCAAATAAAACTAATAATTCGATGATTTAAAGTCATGTCTATAAGGCATGGGTTTTTTGATTGAAAAAATTGACATCGCAAAAAGGCATGTTTTCTGCTTTGTCTGTTTCTTCTAATTTCATTCACAATCATTTGTCATTTTGCTGTCTTATTTTCATTCGCCTAGTTAGGTGTTTAGATACAGTTTCATATAAAGAGGTACACGTTACCAAGTTTAAAAAACTAAAAAACACACTTCGATAGCAAACCAACAATTAAGAAATACCCGCATAATGCGTGTCGAGTTTTTTTCTTAATTCCCAAAATTAGCTTAAGGAATCGCCAAAATTTCCCACAATACGGCAACCTCAAATTTCGCACGAAATCGAGTGACCGTTAACAGTTTAGATACACGTTCTACGGCCAAAATGCGCGCCGAATATGAAAAACCAGTTCCGTTTCGGTTAGGGAAGCGATTACGAGTTTTTTTTGGGAATTTCCAAAGTCGACTGCAAGAAACGTCAAAATCTCCCACTTAATCAGAGGCGATACGCTGACTGCAATTTTCCCACTAAAGCGAATGACCGTTTATAGTTCAGATGCATGTTGCACGACAAAAACTTGCACGGAATATGAAAAACCGCCGCCAAACCAGTTAGCGAAGTGGTTCCGAATTTTTTTGGGAATTCTCAAAATTGGCTTCGTGAATCCCCAAAATCCCCTCACTTCTCCAGAAGCAAAATGGCAACTTCTATTTTCGTACTTAAGTGAATGATAATAGTTAAGATACATGTTGCACATCAAGAACGCGCACCGCGAGTCAGTTCGGAGTTTTTTGGAAAAAATCCTTCCACTTCTTTGGAGCCAATACGTCAACTTCAATTTTCGCACTAATGCGGCAACACCCTATATACGAATTTATATACATACTAAAAGGCTGCACATAATGCTCTAAAGAACACAGCTAGCTACTATGCGGCAGTTCCAAGCACTGTATTTATTCATATTTAAAACAAAGCAAACTAGCTATAGAACATTTAGAAACAAAAAAAGCACTTCGTAGTTTTGAAACATCTTCACGGCAGTGCTTGACAATACTTGAGTTCTGTTTCATAGCAAAATGTGAATCCCCAAATACCCTCACTTCCTTGGAAGCAATACGGCAACTCCAATTTGCGCACTAAAGCACATCTAAGAAATCATCATGGTACTATAAAATGATGTTTGTGGCAACTTTAAAGGAAAAAACTCATAGCTTTAAATCATCATATAACTGTGCTCTTAAAAATAAGATATTAAGTGTTTTATTGGTTTAATAGCGATAGTTTTGCGAAAATGATACGAAATGTGTTTCAGTGCAAAAATCTTAAATTATTAAAAAAAATTTACTTTAAATTAATCAATATGTATGAGATTTAAACAGAATTAAGCAAGACCGTAATATTTTGCCGACATTTCGCTGCGTGTTCGCTAGATAGATGAGTTAAGATTATAACATCAGCTTTGTTACGATGCAATATACTACTTCTTCAAACTAAGCTTTATTTGATTGTGTTAGTAAGAAAAAACGCACACCTCACACGTCTGCTTTGATGTAAATTAATTTATTGTAGGAGTTTGCTATGTAGCAGCAGAAGTTTCAAACGCGTTTGATGTGTGTAAGCGCAAACACTTAAAATATAATTTTTATGAGGTTTTGGTAGCGCTGTTTTTGGTGATGAAGTTTATTTGAAAAATGTTTTTATGAGTATTTGGTAGTGTTGTTTTTGGTGATGCAGTTTATTTGAAAAATGAACGAAAAAGATTTTGTAGTGAAATATATTAAATTTGATCAAAAGTTTGAAGTCTGGCACTTTAGAAAACTTCAATTGCCTGTTGAAGTTGTTATGGTTATGATTAAGCTATTGTGCTTGCAAAAGATAATTAAATAGATATACATACATATATGAAAGATATAACTTTTATGATTTGATTCTTAACTTGATTGACAGGTTTGTTGAGGAGTCGTATCAAATATCGCTAAAAAAAATTTAATTACTGTAATCATAAAACTCATTTGTCTAACTTTAGTTTATATACTCGTACATATAAAAATATTGAGTTTAAATCTTCTTTAATTAAAAAAAAAAAAATAAAAGACTCTGCTTTGATGCTGTTTCAAAGATTTACAAATTTATCTTGTAAACAATCATTACAATTATCTTATAAACCCAAAGAAACATTTGTATTCTTGGCAAACTTTTCCTAAGTCTGCATTAATTAAAGTTGTAATCTCTAAAGACCCCAGCGAAGCGCAATTATAAATGACAAGCGCAGCAACCATTTCAAATAGCAAATGAGGTACAAGAAATAAAAAAGTTTTAATAAGGCTTTTTAATTTTACAAGCTTTTGTTTTTACCTACTCAACTTGGCAACTGCCTATAATGAATTCAAAGCACGTCCTATTATCTCACATACATACTCGTCTAAACAAATGATACTTAAATAAAATTCACATGCGAGTAGAGTTTTTTGTACAAGTATTTGAATAAAAATCTGTTTAGAAGGAAAAAAAAACAATATGCTTTAACAATTGCAACTTGACTTAGACTTACCTGCATGTAACGCGCCAAAGCGGCTGCATTTGTTCGTTGCACTTGTGATCTCAACTGAGGCTGCGGTGAGCCCAGAGGGCTTACAATCGTTGATGTTGAACCACCAATGCCCGTGTCATAGCCTTGAGCATTGCTGCAATCGACATCTGTAACATGGCAGAGTAAAGGAAAAACAAAACAGAACAATTTTAGTTTCAATAAAAATAAAAAATTTTCAACAAAATACAAAATACTCGTAAAATACCATAAAAGTAGAAAGAAAAAAAATGCTGCGGAGCATAAAAAAAATTTTTACATATATAAGTTTAACAAGAATTGCTGTTAATTGCTAACAAATGGTAAATGTAAATTTAAAAACTAAGTACACACGACTACATACCAGTATACATATATATATGTGAATATGTAAATTAAATAAATAATGCCACTGGCTGAAATCGAGAAGCTTTAAACAAGTTTAAGTTCCATTATAACAAGAAAATTTTTGAAAATTTTAAAGCGTTTTTATCTAATCGATATTTGCTTGGGTTAAGAATGCTCTTAGTGCAGTGGTGGCCGAGCACATACATTCGCAATTATATGCTGTACACTATAGTGTACACGCGAGTGTATGAAATTTGGCTACTGCCGTCGTAGTGTTACTATATTTTGATCCTATTAGGACGTTATTGGATTTTTTCCACATATTACGTTTGTAAATATTGCTTCAAAAAAAAGCTTGTTTTTCATTTATAAAATGGGAAGATTCTTGAACAATTTGTGAAAGAAAGTTGCTTGTTTATTCATAATATTTAAAGTTATTTTCGTAAACAAATCTATTCGACCTTTAATTCCACAATTCGTTTTCTTTATTTTTTATTATCGTGACTTTCACAATTTTCCGAACATAAGTTATTATATCAAAATTTTGCTAAATTTGAATACTGAAACCACCAAAATGACGCGTTATCATCAAATCCCGCAGCTATCTTTATAAACGTCGGCGGTACAGGCACCACTTACGAGTAGACTAGTTTGTACAGGCTGCCAGTTTCATGAAAACTAGCCCACTTTGGTTATTTCTTGCTTTTGTTGGCTGAAAAGGAAAATATGCAGCCCGTGATACGTTCAAATGCGCCAATAGTTCATATTCAAACCAATCCTGAAGTGCTCTACAATCTATTCTTCCTTGCCATTCCTACAGCTTCTACATAAATCATTAAATTGAAGAATAAATCTCAGGTCTTTCTGCAATAATACAAAAGCTGTGTTAGCCCCTCGCTGCAAACTCCATTTACTTTTTACTCATCGTTGTGCACCACAAAAATCCTTAATATCTATATTCTACAGAGTATCAGTATGGTGGAAATCACTGGAATCCGCAACCAACCAGTCAAACCATGGCAATACTGGCCACAGGGGCCATGAGGGCAGCACCAACCAAAACACTTTTTGCACTTATGAGCTGGATGCCATGTGACTTAGAAGCCAGGCAGATAGCACTTAAAGCCGCGATCAGGCTGAACGCGACAGTAGCATGGACTCACAGACCGTGGGGACATGCTAATATATTGGAGATCTAGTCCCCGATCTAATTGACTACTGCATCCCAATTTCATTTCTCACAAGGAGCTTCGGCTACTAAATTGAGGAATCTCCCCTAGAATCTGGATACTTCTATTAATTTATTAAATTTTTGTTGAACTTTATAATTTTTAAATAAAATTTTTTGGTTTGTACATTTGTACAACGGGTTATTATATTATTATTCTATGGATACTTCTATGTTTACACGGATGGGTCCAGAAGGGGAGAAAGGGTTGGGGGTGGCGTTTACATAGAGGAACTCAACACTATCAGACGGATGCAGTATACTTCAGGCTGAAATATCGGCTATAAAGCAAGCTTATTTTGACCAATGGCTTGGCCAATTTGTAAAAATGGTGTAGCCAACTAAAATTCATAATGCCATAACTATGGCCAGTAGTTTTTCTAGAGTACAGTGATATCTTTTTTGAATTTCAATAAATAGCAGTTTTTATACAAAAACAAAAAACAACAAAATTTTTAAAGTCTGTTTTATTGCATACAATTTTACAACAAAAACATAAACGTTAATGCAAATTTAATAGTAAAATGCAAAATAGTAACTTACATTAAAAAATAAAGTTCATGCACTCAAATAAACAATAAACACACAATCGTTTCGTAAAAAGATCTTAACAAGCGATCTTTAAAAAAAAACCTTCAAACACTTAAATAGTTTGCCATGGCCTTTAACAACATAAAAAAATCTAGCAACTTGCTAGCAGCAATGTGGTTGTGTTCATAAAACCAGGGCTGCCATCTACAAATTGCCACGATTAAGGTCCACGGGGTTCTTTTATAGCGCGTAAAGCGCTACTTATCCGTCAGAAATTCTTATGCAAGTATAGAATGCTTGAGACTAGCCCAATGTCAAAGCTTTGCTATTAGAAAATTCAATTTTAACAGCGCGTTTAGAAGATAAGCTGCTTTCTAATCTTGAACCTAGTTGCTTTGATCTTTACTGTCCTTAATATTTGCAATAAATTCTTTCAGCTCAAGGTCCTTTTTGGTTTTTTTTTTTATTTTATTCTTGTATTTTTCAATATTTCGTTTTCTTCAGAATTCTTCTTTAGGAAAATTTGTTTGTGTGTTATTAATTCAATAACAATTTTTTATTAATTGAATAACAATTTTTTTTCCAATTTTTTATTGAATTAATAACACACAAAGAAATTTTTTTCTGAAGAAGAATTCCGAAGGAAGAAAAATACAAGAATAAAATAAAATAAAAAAAAAACAGCTTGATTTTACGACAGCTGTTGCTGTTTTTGTGCTAATTAGTAATCCACTTTAGCGACTTTCAGGCCAATTTAGTTACTTTATTAATTTTATTGCTACTACTACTTCTATTTAATAGTTGTTATCATACTAGGCTGGTTACCAGTCATTGCACATCCTTAGCGTGCTAATTTATGCTAGTCTGTTGAAAGGCAACAAAAATAAAGTTCAGGAACAACGTTTATATAGTGATACAACAAAGATGATCTGTGATTAATAATAAGAGACGGTATAATAAGTTTGGCTGAATTTCCATATTTTATGGCTTTTAGTCAGTTTTTCTTTAATGATATATGAAAGCAATCTTCAAGGAAAAAGTAAAATTGTAAATAATACCCGGACTTAGTATACGCGCTTTGCTCTCGGAGGCTTCCCCATCATTAGTGTTCATGTGTATGCATTGATTCTACCCGCACAGGTAAGACAGTTGAGTAGAAAGAATGCATGAATTGTTTTGCTTCTAGCGTCACTTTCGTTTTAACTCTAAATGTTTGAATTACCAGCTAATGTCGTGTTGGAAAACATTTCTAATTTTGTTTAAAAAAATGCCAATAAAATGAAGTATTTGATTTTATAAAAAAATTATATTTTTTTTATATTTATTTCAATACAAAAAGGGGTGTGATTTGCACGTTTGAAAAAATATTATTCAGTTGCATTTAACCTTTTATGGTGTTTGTGCACTTGTTTGATTGTCATGCAGTGCAGTGCAGTGCAGTGGACTGACTGCTGCTTTGATGTCAGAGTTTGAGTAATTTATGTTGCAAAGATTGCAAGTGCGAAAAACAAATTGTGGTTTCTATTTATATGTAATTAAGTAAATTAAACGTTACCGTAATTCTTATGGTTGAATAATAATAAATTAAAAAACAAAAATTTCGATTAAGTTGTTTTTACGAACTAATTTTTAATACAAACTGCCCGGCTCACGATGTCGTTTCGTTAACGTTCGCTAAAGTTTTATATTAAAAGTAAGTGACTTTAGTCAACTATTATTTAACTAACGTATATATTGCAGGTAGACAAGGCAAATGATACAAGATCAGAAAAAATAAAGCTTACAAAAGGCAACGAAATAGGTTTTTTGAGACTAAAAATTGTGACAACGTTTACGAAACGACATCGTAAGCCAGGCAGAAAATGTTTAATTAAAATATATGGCTGTTTTGTTATAAACATTTATGTGTAAATTGCTTGCTCGTTTTCAACATGAACGAGTGACTCGTTGAAAAAAGTTATATGAAATACTTTCAAACAATTAAAAGACTTTCATACAAAATTTCGCAGCGCTACCGCTCAATTGTGTTCTGTAAACTGCACATAACTTTCAGCTTCCACAAGAAATATTTTCGTATTCAAAGTTAACAAATTGGATTTTGGTTTTAATATATGTACACAATAAATCTTTTAAAGAATCAAGTTTTAGGTGTAGTTTACAGAACACAAATGAGCGACAATTCTGGGAAATTTTTAGAAAAATCTCCGCACAGATTTTTGACAACACTTTATACGACTAGCTCGTCTGTGCTCTGTAAACTACTCATTAATGTTTGAAATTATTTTCTTATAATTTACCTTTAAGTGAGCTATTCATACACATCGGACACTGATCGTTGCGAAACATACACGAGTAACAGCGTTCATGACCACAAGTATCGATTAATTTTCGTCGTTTGCCTTTGTCGAATGAAATGCGACAACTGGGACAAACCGAACCGCTGGCATCGTGTTCCAATAAACGGCGGATTGATTGCAAATCTGAAGAAAGAAGATAAAAAATGCATATTATTTAATATAGGTACAAATGTTTTTAGAAATATTAATAATCAAATGAAATATTTTCGTAAATTACATATCGTCGCCTGAACTACAAAAAGTTTAAAGAAAAAGAAAAACCAAAATAGATTTTAGCGATTTTACTTTTTAATATTGCGTCTGTTTTTAATAATAAATATAGTTTAAAAAGCTGAAAACCACACTTCGATTTAAAACTAATAGCCAGTTTTGTATTTTTGGAGTTCCCAAAAATCGGCTTTAGGAATCGCCGAAATCCTCCAATTTTCCGGAAACAATATGACAAATTCCATTTTCGGTTTAAATCGGACGAACGTTAATAGATTAAATACCCGTTCCACTGCCCAAACGTGCACCGAATATAAAAAACCGGTTCCGATTCGATTGGCGCAGCAGTTCCGAGTTTTTTGAGAATTTCCAAAGTTGGCTTCAGGAAACGTTATAAACCCTTCCACTTCTTCAGGAGCAATACGGCAACTCCAATTTTTGCACTAAAGCGAAAGGCCATTTATAGTTCAGATGCATGTTCCACGGCAAAAACGAGCACCGAATATGAAAAACCAAAATAGGCTTCGTCAATCCCCAAATCCCTCTACTTCCCCGGAAGCAATATGGCAACTGCAATTTTCACACTAAAGCAGCAACACTGTATATACAATTTTATTTATATACATATGTAATAATCCATCATATAGCATGGCTTTCCAGTGTTGCAAACACTGGACATGTTAAAATAGACGTGTTAAAATAGTTCAGTTTTCCCGATTTTTATCATTTTTGTTTTTTTTTTTAATTTGAATAGAAATATCTTTCTTATGAATATCTGTAATACTTACAATCTGTTGAAAGATAAAAGATTATTTTGATGTTTCAATTTATTGTTATTTGAGTAATTCGTTGTCTAAATATATTTTAATATTAACAATTGCTCAAAAATTAGACTTTATAAAAAAAGTCAAAAATGGAGATTGCATTTATTGAATTTGCGTTAGTCACATATTGCATAAGTCTTCAGTTTATCGCATCATAAGGCAAAAACAAGCACTATAAAATTCTATAACTGCAAGGATTCAGCTGGTATTTTGAAAATTTATTTACCAAAAAATCAACTCGAAATTCCAAGTTTTTTCAATAATATCTCAAAAAAACATTTCTGGTTTTAATATTATCACAAAGTTTCTGAACCTTCTACTGCGAAAACTCGTTTTTTAATTAGTCGCGAATGTCGAGTGCGCACTGTACATACAATACATTTATGGCTTGCCATCATCTAAGAAACCCCATTGCCAGACCATAGTATACGAGTAGTATTAAACACATATTGTATTTTGCCACTTGGCTCTGGCAATTCCACTCAGAATGACTTTCAATGCGACAATTCGCCTGCCGTATAAAAGCAATTAAAAACATTAAACGATCGATCACATGCAGATATTGTTTTTCATTACACTTTATTTATGGTTTTTGTATTCTAGTGCAAGTGTGGGCAGTTGCAAATAGAAGATATCAAATTGCCTGCCTGTCTGCGTCTGTGTTTGTACTTGTAACCATTTAACACATTTTTAACCTGTTTAATAAACAAGTTTGTTGGCTTTTTGCTTCTTTTCTCAATTCTTAGCTTCTTGCCTACAATGAAGAAGTGGACGTTTCTTAACTATTAAGTTACAGATAACGAGTGCTAACATGAGTTTTCTGTTTGACGTATGTTCTTAATGATAACTTGTGTATGTGGGCAGTTGAGATTTACGTTATTACTCGTATCCATTGTTAATTGGGTAATGTTCGCTAAGTTTGCTTTTAATTAGTGCTGATAGAAGTGATTTAGCTGTAAAGCCCACTTGAGGGCGATTAAAAATTAAAGCCTGTTTTCAATTCTTAGATTAATGAATTATCCAGGTAGAAGAGTTTTTTTGTTTGTATAACTTTCTTACGAAAACTCTTTCTTCTCCAAAAAGAAAAATACCTTAAGTCCTGAATTCAAATGTTAAATACTCGCAAAACAAAATGTTTTTTTTTTTATTATATTGAGTGGGTTTTTATGTGCAACTAGTGCAAGAACAAGACAAACAACGTCCGGTACACTGAACAAATTGTTTGTAAAAGTAAGAGATTTTTGAGGTTGTGATATTACTCTTTTGACAAAAGAAATGGCTGAAACTTATTTGTACTCTTATAGGAGTATAAGCATATTTCCTTATCTCTCGGTTCGCACCAGGGAAGTTTTTTTTTGCAACTTTTGTCAGTTATTTTTTAAACTTTAATTTTTAATGAATTTAGAGGGTTTTATTTGTTTGCTTTAATATTATTTTTGAAAATGTTTTTAAAAACAGAGTTCGCAATTATATGAAAGGGTGTACCCAATACTTTTCGCCGTTCTGAATCATCATATAAGCTGAGAATTTCAGAGAGAAAACTGTAATAGCGAGAACTGAGCGTAAGAAAACTATGTTTATATAGAAGCCTTGTTTGTGTTAAAAGAGTAATATTTATTATGAGTAGTGTCGTTATTATTAGTTATTATCAGTAGTGTCGTCAGTATAATGGAAGTGTTGTCAATCACTAGCAACAACTTTTCTCCATCTTTCAGGCAGCCTTCGGATTCAACGTGTGGAGATTTCCTTGTCTTTTGAGAACTTATTGTCGGTATCTTTATGTGATGTGAACCGCTACTCTGACACAGCATGTGCCATTTATCGGCATAGATGATAATTGAATTTTTATGGGTGAGGTAGTACTTCACAATCAAGTGTTTTCAAATAGTTTTTCGCCAGAACCACTATATGCGTCTTGTCATTATCATATAGAAGAATAGTTTTTTCATGGACTAAAGTGATCTAATCTTTTTTTCGGAGCTCAGATCAATCTTATCTATTGTGTTCGGTAGAGAGTTTCAGTGATTGTTATGCTTGGATTAAGCACCTAGTAGTACTCCACACCGAGCTGATCCTACTGAATACGAAGCATGAGTTCTTTGAATTGGCAGCACTGCTTCATTTGACAGACCATTTAATTTATATAATAAAATAATAATATGGAACGCTTCACGATTTTCGTGTGATTCTAATAATCTTCTCTGTATTGTCGAAAGTTGGATTGTATACTGTGTTCGGGGGTCCCTAATTTTTTGTTGCAAATGAAGCTCTAGGAAATTTCAGCAAAACTGAGATTGTGTTGGCACTTCCGCAAATTTTCACTAACAGTTGGTTGGCAGGACCTGATTCAGTATTGTTGAGAAGATATTGTTTTACAAACCATCCTGGCGTTGATCGTTTAGTTGAGGAGCCTGTATCTTAGCTGAAATCTGGGGCTTACATTTTCGATGAAACGGTCTGTCTGTGATTTGGAACAAAAATCGCAGATAGCAGTTATTAATATTCCCTGATAAATGTGATATACTACTGATTTTGGGTCTTGGAAATGATATTGCCTGGCAATAGAAACCTGTAATGCAGGGAAACAAAAGTAGAGGAAAAACGGATGAGTTGGTTACAGGTTGATGCTCTTTATGGACATCCAGGATTCAGATGAGCGAAGCTTAGTTTTTCTCTGACTGTAAATCGACCTAATTCGTACGATGCTATACGAAGATTCAAACTCACGGCTTCAATCTCCAAAAAGTTTGGTCTATATTTAAATAAAGAAAATTAACGAGAAATGCTGATGTTATCTGCGAAAGAGTGAACAGGAGTGAAAATTTGACTTAGAAAGACATAAGTAAAAACTAGGGAAAGAAATGCAATGGAACTCTGAATAGTTCCTGCATTTGTTTGAGAAGCATGTGGGAATATGCTTTTATAAAACATACATATTTTGCTAGTGCAATGATGAGCCTGTCATGTTCCACTTTTAATGCAGGGTGGCACAGAGTTATCTTTGTGCTTTGAATTTTCAATAACTTTTTTAGTTTATATTATATTATTTATATTTATTTCAGAACTTTATGAATAAGACTTAGCAAAATTTAACATTACACAACACAACAGCGATCAAAAACTGTTGAATTTTATTTTGAAAATTAAAGGTCTATTTAAACCATAAAAGTAGTTCTGCACGACACTGTACTTTTTAACTAATGAGCTGTTTATAGAACACAGATGAGTGACACGACCAAGCAACTTGTGAAAAGCTCCAAGTTTTTTTAGCACTTTCTACAAATTTTCTAAACGTGTCATACGTCTGGTTTCTGTAAACAACATACAAATCGTGTTATTTCGGCTTATTTACAGTTATTTTTCTAAGTGTTTCATATCTATACATAAGTATATATGTATGTATATTTTGCGTGTGGGTTGTAGACCACGATTTTTTCATAACAATTCATACTTAATAGAATGAAAAAATTCACAACCACGACATAAAGTCTGGCACTGAATATTACATCAAATGAATTTGTTGTTACTGAATTATTTTTTTTTTCCAAAAATTATAAATGCGGGATTATTATTCATTATTATTTTGCATTTTTATTGTGTTGAAAACTGTGTACAGTGAAAAATGCGAGGAAGTGGGACTGTTTCGACAAAAACTGGTTTAGATTTTTAAGTAAATTAATATACATTTAACAACCATTTTATTTGCTAAGCTTTAAATGCAGCTATTTTTAAAAGGGGTTTTAGTTTTTTTTTTCTTATATTTTTTTTTGTAAAGCAGCAGCGGAAGCTTAAACAAAAGGTAATTGGCTGCTGTATTTGTTTGCTAAAAGAACTCAATTTGAAAAAATATGAATAATAAAAATGTGAATTTCGTATGATTTGAATTCGGAATTTTATGTTTAAAAATAAAACGATTCTAGCAAAATCACGTCAATAGCTTAGATTCAATAGGTAATCACCTGAAAACCAGGTAAGTTGGGCCTTCGATCACAATTTACTCTGTTTCCAATGGCAGAAAAAATTTGTATGTGCAAAAATTTTTAGCAATTTGAGTCACTTAGTTACTTTTGTGTAAAGATGGGAGTTTCCGTATGAATTTTTTAACAGTTATGAGTTCCAGGCAGTGAAGGGCGTTATTTTGTCTGAATTACGAACTTTTTATGGTATTTGCAATTGTTATCCTGCTTAGTTTATTTCAGAGTTGCTACAGGAACAGGCATTTTTCTGCTAAGATGTAATTTACAATTTTCCCAAACATACCTTAAGCGGCCCATACACGTTTCAATTCAATTGTGAATTGTGTTTTTCAACTGAATTGTTTATAAACTGAATTGAAAGATTTTCTTTCAACTATTAAATTCAATGAACTTATAGACAATTTTAAAAATATATAACGTTCGCTTTACAAAAACACTACAAATAAAAATTTTGAGACCAGATCAAGAGATATGAACACACACCACACAATCGAATTGAAAAACTTGCTAGTCAACTTGAAAAAATCAAAACATTTTAATTTTTCTTCAACCAACTCGACAACTGCCAAACTAATCAACTGACAAAGCCATACACGCTTTAATTTGGACAACAACCGACTCAGTTGCCAACTGTATTGAAACGTGTATGGGGTGCTTTACACATGTTTTATTACACTGGTATGAATCTATAATTCAAATATGTATGAACTAAACATCAGTAAGTGAATTTAAATAGATTAATACGAAAGCAAAACCGAAATGTGTAAAAATGTCTCCTATACCACATACAAATTTTTGTTGTTGTTTTCATTCATTTATAGCTGCCCAGAAACAGACCATCTCTCTTTCATAAATAAAACAATGGCAACACTTAATAGTAAAAAGTAAATAAAAAATAAAGTAAATACTAAACATCTGCATGATTACGCTTAAAAAAGCATTTAAATATATTAATTTGTTTTCTGAGTAAATAAAGTTTCGTACCATACACGATAGAATACGAACTCATTTTACATCTATTACATGTGTTTTTAATAAGAAAAGTGAATGCATACACAAGTCTAATGAATAATAACAATAATCAAAACTCTACTCGTGGAGAAACAAATACAACCACATTCAAATAAAACGAATATAAGAAGAAAAAGGTTCAAATATATTATCATTCCCTTGAATGTAAGTAGTATTCGAATGTATTCATATTTATGTATGTAGTATATATTAGTATTTTATTTACTAATTGTTTTATGTTTAGGATTTTGAAACGTAAGTGCATTTGCACAAATTCATGTAGGTCTGTATTTGCAGCCATTTGTTAACAGAAATAATTAAAAGTTTATTGGAAAATTAAAATTATGCGCGTATGTCATATACCATCAAAGTTCTTTTGCCAACTTCAGTTTAACATTTACTGCTTTTATTCCTCACATACTTTAAAAGCAAACCCGGTTTTAACGGAATTTTTTACTTTGTAGCAGCGTTTTTTATGTTTTTTGAATAAAACTGAAACAAAAATATATACAAAAAAGTTTTTTTTGGTCGAAAAAAAGTTTTCTTTTCGGAATATAAAAGATTAAAAAAAATAAATAAAAAATATTACAACACTAGTTACAATCAATCTTGTCACACTGTTTTGGCTTGAAGTAGAGTTCTGGGACACCCTGTATACAGTTAGATACAATGCACACACTTTTCTTTTTAAGAGCTGACTTCCCTTTCAAAAACTCTTTTCGTCTGCGGTGCCACGAGTTTTAGAACTTTTGACTTCGATTGGATGAAAAAAATAAATGTAATAATATAAGAACAAACAAAAAACTTGAAACTCTTGTTAGTGAGTAAACTGTAAGCTGAACTTTACAATGTCAATATACGCCTGCGTATTTGCAACGAAGTAACACAAAAACTAAACAGCAGACTGCCACTAACCCACGTTTATGAACGCGCCAAAAAAAAAAAAAAAATAATGTTAAATTGCAACAAAAGCCTTCGCAGACAGCAGTCTAGGAAACAAAGAGACACCAAACCTGAACGGAGCCATATGCCAGACAACAGCAACAAGAAAATAAAACGAAAGCAACGAAAAAGGGAGCAAGTGGCAGGATGTAAATGTATTTAATTTAAATATTTTATTTTCGCATTTTCTTAACAAGTGCAAATGTTTGTTTTTGTCATGTTTCGTGCACAATAAACAAACTAAACTATAAATGCATTTCTTTTAAATAAAATATTTATTGAACTTTGCAAATAAAACTTATGGTGTTTATGCAAAAACAAAAGAAAATGTGTCATTTAAAATCATTCAACTTGGCGCTCGTTGCATCCAAGACAACATTGCCACAATAAATAAAACACCAAAATATATCATATGTACATACAGTTTATTCGTGGAGCGCAGGGTAGCTGTAACAGGTATCTTTATTAGCACAGCCGCTTATTGCTTTCATACAAGAAAATTGCCAAAATTTAGCTTTCTGAAAGGGTTTTTTTTTATCTTGTTCCAGTACTCAGGTACATGTACAATGCAGTGCATTGTACAGGAACTGGGAAAATAGGTTATGGGGAGGGGAAAGAAGGAGTAGTGTTTGTGAACATTTGGCTTGATCTTTGCAACATTAAAACAGACAGGAAACACGTTTGCAGGCAACTTATTTCACAGGCTGAAAAACGAATTCTCTCTGTAATGCGCAGTACGATTCCCTAGGCAATCAACCACGAATGGATGAGCTCTGGACGATAAACGCGTGCTACGTAAAAATGTGCGAGTTTCGGGAACAAGATCCCTAATCTCGTCAGAGCAAAATCCATTGTAGTAACGATAGAACAGAGCAACGCAACCCACACTGCGTCGATGCTCCAGTGAGTCAATAGAGTTGGATACCCTACTGTTACCGATGAGCTTCTTCGCTCTCTCCTGCACACAGTTGAGTAACCACAAAATAGACTTTGAGGCAACGGCTCAAACATGAGAGTTGGATTCCATTTTCGGTCGAATGTAGGTAGTATAAATAGCAAGGAGGTCGGATGGAGTAAAGAACATCTTACACCGGCACTTGAATGCTTCTTTAGAGACGTGAGAAATGTGATCATTCCAGCGAATATTCATTCCAAGAACATTAAGAGCATACGATTCCTCAATATTTATACCGTCCATTAGTACAGATGAAGCAGCACTTACGGTCGTATGTTTGTGTGTTAATAAACAGCATTGGCTCTTACGAGCGTTAAAGGCGACTCTGTTTTTACTACCCCACTCATAGATTAATAGAAGATCACTGATCAGTGAATCATTTATATTTAGCCTATTGGCAGCGATCTCTGACAGACTAGGCCTATAACTAAAAGAGTACCACCACATATACATTGTTGCCAGTGATGCCAGAAATTTTTGTAAAAAAATCTTTACTTTTCGAAAAAAGAATCTTAATTGTCACAAAGATCATACAGCGTGATAAGATTGATTGTAACCCTCATGAGAAAACTCAGAAAAAAATCGAAAAAAACCCTTTTACTCTGTTTAAATGTTTTTATTCGCACAATCCCTCGTATTTTTTTTCTCTTGATGGTTACAGTCAATCTTGTCACCCTGTTTCTACTTCACGTTGAGTTCTGGCACAATCTTTATATTATACTCTCCATGTAGGAATACAAAAAAGTTTTGCCTTAAAAGCGGGTAAGCCCACTTGTTTTAAAACTTTACTTTAATGCCGTTGAACACGCTCTTTACTCGCTTCTTATAATTGTACGGCTCGGTAATTAACATTTGTTCATTGTTTTCCTTAACAACTTTAAATTTCTCCACAAATACTACAAAAAATATCAAAAATAATAAAACACTTCATACCTACATTAAAAACAAAAGTGAAGGTACTTCATTGCAAACATTTTTACATACATACATCTTTCAACAACACAATTTATTTAGAAACAAGCATAAAAAATACTTTCAAAGTTTGAAATTCAAAACTAAACAACAAACCACACAAAGTTCACTTTTTTCCTATTGCGAACAAATAAAAAAAAAAAATGTTAATTGTCAATAGCCTGTCAACAGCAGAGAGTCAAACAACCGGACAGGCAACGAACACAAGAGAAACACAGACAGACAAACAAACGTTTGCAACTGTTGTTTTTAAAATGTCAGTTAAAAGTTTTTTGTTGTTCCATTTATACTCGTATCCGAAGCCGGTACCGAAACTCAAGCAAAACGTACTTGAAGTCAACAACAGTTGTTTGTTGTGAGAACAAAGAAAAAGAGTTTCTTTAAATATACCACATGTTACAATAATATTTTTTTACAAACATACAAATTACAGGCAACACTAATAAAGGGTGATTTTAGAGGTTCCTAACTTTGATTTGGCAACACTGTAGTTTTGACAACCCTTTTAACAGCTGATTGTTGTAATTTGTTTAGTTTAGTTAGAGATTTCATTATGGTTAGATGAAAATTTTTAATGAAAATTCAATATCAATTGATACGCACAACCATTATTTTGACTACAAATATATTTAACAATTAGCAAGCGTCAGTCTGGCATAATATGAAGTTAAAGCAACTATCAGCTGTTAAATAAGTTGTCAAATAAAGCAGTGTTACCAACTCAACTATTGCAATTAATACAATAAATAATAACAAAAAGAGAACTTTTGTACTAATAAGTACGCTCCGGGGAACAAGTTTTGCCTTGGCGTATTCCTAACTTGGGCATTCTGTTTTTCGGGTATAGAGGGGAAAGGGTTTCTTGTTTGTTGTAGCAAATAAAACTCTAGGAAGTTGCATGACTTATGTTGAGTTGGCTTCCGAAACCCTTAGCAAGGGTATAAATTGGCAGAACGGGGATCAGCATGGCCCCCGGGTGGTTCCGCTTGCAGTTCAACCCGGGCTGATCATGGCTGAGGTGCCTACCTTGCCTGAAATGTTCTGGCTGTGGTTGAAACCTGAAACGCAGGAAGGCGGTGTTAGTCCTTAATAATTGCGTGGCGTGGCTTTTTTCGGGGACTAAACTAAACTCCCGAAAGCCTGTTGCCTTTACATCACATACCTGTACTGTAAGGTATCAGTGGTGATGGTTGACGGGTGAGTTGATTTAAGGGCTGATGCTGCTAGTGGGCTTCGGCCTACCAACTTACACGGGCGAAAGTTTCATTAAAAATTAGGCGAAATATTTTTCGCCAATAAGACCTTTGCCAATACAAATTTTTTTTTTCTATATTTCTTTATTCCGTACTAAATTTTCCCTTCCAAAAAACTTTTGCTGCATACGCACCTGCTCAAGGCGGCAGCTATTTGTTCTACACACTCACAGCCCAGTTTTGCTTCAAATACAAACGATTTTCATTAACTTGCAGATGCAGATGCGTCTAGATTTTAAATTTCACTAGTATTTGGTAAAAAAAGCAGTCAGGGTTCTAAAATACTTTATTCCCTCAGAGTACTAGTTTTTGTCAAAATACAAAACATATAAATTGTCATATTTGCAATAGTAAAAATGAGGTATTTAAAAAAGAATGTCCAGCTCACAGCAACTGGCCTCCAAGCAATAATTAATAAAAGTCACAATTGAGGTTATGTCTTGAAAAAATTAATTTTTTACCAAAAAAGTTCATGTTTCTCTTAAAGCTTTAGTCATGCATTAAATATATAATTAATTTTTCATATTCCACTACTTAAACATACAGTTTTGACACTTTTGAAAATTAAGTAGCATAAACTGTAAATAAAACTTTTAATTAAATTAAATACATTTCTAGCTAAATGACTTTTTAAGATTACTTTAAGCTCTAAACAACTTTTTCAAATTGTTTCTCGTTTGCTCAAGATATCGGTTTCGTTTGCAGTTCTGTTCGCACGTTCAGACAACTTAAAAATGTGTTTGAATTGGAAACAGAATTGCGTGTTGAATAATTGAATTTTTCCTTATTTAAGATTTGAAGTTAATGAATGAATTTTTCCGCTTTCAAGCGTTACCGAACAAATTTATTGCATTGTTGAGATTGCGAATAGAGGCAGGCCAGTCATCGCACAACGAACGTCAAACGTTTGAAATACTCGCACTTAAACACCCGCCTACACCACTACACAAATAAACTGTCGGGTGTGGGGGCAACATATGCGTAAATGCAAAACCAACAAAAAAAAAAAAAAACTACTCTGTGTAAGTGAAGAATGCCTTTTGCTATTCCCCTTGCAACCTTTATTGCAATTATTAAATAAACTTGTTTAGAAATTGTTTTCATAACAACTCTTCCCAGACTGAATAAATTGAATTTGCGGAGGTCAGTGCTTTTTATTTTCGTCTAAATATTGACCGAACTGAAGTCGTTGTATGGAATACGTTTAAACTTTTAGTTTTGTGCACTTAAATTTGTTTCTTGCTGCAACCGAAAGAGTGGATGCAGTTGCCGGCTTAAATTGCTACAAAAATTAATGTATGATTGTTGTTGTTGTCTTTCTTTATTTTCGTAATTCGTTGAAATTTCAATTTTCTTTTGCCATGGAGAGGGTTAGAGTTTAGCCTAAAATTTATGCATTTAAATTGATTTGACCGAAAAAAAATGTGTTATGTTGTGTCTGAAAGGGCTTTTTTTTTGCTGCAGTGCGACGCAACGCTAATAACAATTTAGTTAAAAAAAAATTGAGACATAAATTTTCATGAGAAAATGGCAAAGAAAGGCTGAAGTTACAAAATCGAGCAAAAAACTAAAAAGTTTTCATGCATACCTGGAAAATTGAGTGCAGATAACAAATAAGAGGCAGCCACCAAGGCGGAATAAGTTGAAGCTGAATGGAGATATCAACGTGTCGATTTTATTTGTACCTGTTTTTTGTAATTGAAAAATGTGCCTCATTGGTCCATACACTGAAAGGAAAACGTTACGTTATGGACATGAAACCATTTCGTTAGCCATTCTTTCGTTAATACCATGAACAGTCTCATTTCGATTATGAAAGCTTCACTTCATAGGGTGCAAATCTTTCATAGCAATACTTTATTCTTGTTTAAAACTTAATTAATGTTACAGAAATTGTTTCCTTATAGGATTTTTACACTGATCAACATCTTAATGGAACGCGTGGAAGATGTTGAAAATGTGAAACACTGTTTACATTGCTCACATCTAACATCTACAGGTTGGCGCAAAAATAACCTTCCGATGTTTTTTGGCTGTAATTAAAAAAAAATGAAAAACTTTGATTCTTCTTGTGGGCTATTTTTATTTGGTCTTTTAATTTTTTTACATCAAGTCGAGAATATGATGTCATGTAAATGGCCGCCACCACAGTTGATTGTCATCTGAGCTTTTTATAGCATTGCCAAAACTTCCGGCGATAGGTCCTCACATTCTTGACGGATATTGTCTTTAAGAGCTGCAAGAGTCTGAGGCCTGCGACTTCAAAAAGCCCCACAAAAAGAAGTCTGCAGCGGTCAAATCAGGCGATCTTGCTGGCCAGTGCAAATCGGCAAAACGGGAGATTAGGCGCCCGGGAAATGCATCCTTCAGCATATCGGTTGTGGCACAAGCAGTGTGTGCCGTAGCACCGTCCTGTTGGAACCACATATTTTCCAATCCCAATTGATCAAGTTGCGGCAAAAAGAACTCGTTGATCGTTGCTCTGTAGCGCTCACCATTCACAGTAACCGTTTGGACCGCGACGTCTTAGAAGAAAAAAGGTCCTATGACTCCTCCAGCGAAAAGAGCACACCACATAGTGACTTTCAGCGGGTGTAACCGCTCTTCGTAGGTTACACGCGGATTTTTAGTGCCCCAGAAGCGTAAATTTTGCTTACGCTTACGTACCTGCTAAGATGGAAATGGGCCTGATCCCTCATGATATTTTTCTGGAGCAGTGTATCGTAACATTGTTTATTAACGTGTATTTTGCATGTGTTTACTACACAAATGTCAAAACAGAACTGACATTAGGGACCAAACGCAAAATTTATAGCATTTTCTGATAGGAGAATTACTTTTGCGCCACCTTGTACTATCCATCAAAAATATTATTATTTCAATTTTCAAACAATTTAACAAAAGCGAGCAAAATTGTTTCGAAAAAAATTAATTTGAAAGACAAAAGAGGATTAATTATAAAATATACGTACATATGTCTATAAACAAAATGTTAAACAAATAAAAATAATTTTGCAAAAACGGAGAAAAAAGTATTTCAGAAAAAAAATTAAGGAAGAAAACACACACGCAAACAATTGACACATGTGAAATAAATTACAATTTTTTTGTTTTTTTAAAACAAATTACGTTTTTTCAGTGATGCCACAAGAATAATCGACATTATCGGCACTTTTCCAGTGGGTGATAACACTGAAATAATCTAAAGATGTTGAATCGAATAACTTGAGCTAGGAACAGTTTATAAAGATGTTGAAAAATGTTAATTTCTAGTACAATGCATTTTTTATGGGAAGATGTTATCATCTTCAAAAACTGCTGGTAGTTGCTAGATGTTCTTCAGTGGCAAAAGCCTATTACAGTTACGAATAACTTTCGCCAGAAAATGTAAGAATTTCGTTATAACTACTAAACAGTGTAGTAATTATAATGAAAATATTTTGTTGTATTAATGTTCCGCAAATGTTGGTAAAACAAAGCCCATACGAGTATTTCAGTGTATATTGTAAATGTAAGACTTTCATTATATTATCGATGGCTAATTTGGTAGATTATTCGACCTACAACCTCCAGGTTGTAGATTCGATTCCTGTCACTGACTCCCTTTTACGCACAAATTTCGTTATTTTACGATTGTTATTTCTTTAGTGAAATATTCATAACCCGAATGAAGCCTTACATTGGCCCAAAAGCAATGGGCTCGCTACCTCAACTTCCTTATTAAATGCAATATTAAATTTTTTTGTCACATCACGCCATTTTCTCTCGTATACTAAAAAGGAAATGAAAGTAAAAATTTTAATTTTTTAATTTTCTTTCGCTTTCTATATAACTTAAGCAGATTTATAGTTAAACCTCAAGAATCCCCATTGTAAGATCAGCAATTACAACAGATGACGTATTGTGACAAAATAGTTGGACTTTCACTGGAAATGCGCTCACACGAGTATCTTAATATGCAGAAAAGGTTTTCGCCATATTGTCGGCACTTGCTTTGCGGCAATAATCGTAAGTAAATTTGTAAATGGAAAACAAACGACATGTTTTTATTGCTGCCTACTGCATTTAAGCGCACTAATTTTAAATGTTGTTTATTTCAATGAATGGTATGCAATTAAGTAAAACAAATAGCAATGAGTGAACAAACTCTTTTTATTTTAACTGCCAGCATGTTGTTTTTAATTTGTTGTTCTCTTTTTCATTTAAAATTTATGTTTTTTATGCAAAATTTTAATTGATGCTGTATGTTTTCAATTTTCAATTCTATGCAACGTTTGTGTGTGTCTGTCTTTAAAGTGGACCATGAAAGTGTCATTAAGTTGTTGGAATTTGTATAGTCTCCTCCACACATCGACATCAGCGCTGACGTCAAAAGCAATAAAAATTCTTTGGCAAGATTTTGCTCCATACATACGAGTTCTGAACTGATACGTTTTTATTTTAATTAAAATGTTTTCTAAATGACATTTTATTGGACCGACAAACATGTTTTAGAGACATAAATTTTTAAAAGTGATTTATATCGATTTTATAGAAGTCTAATATAAAAGTTCTGTAAAATTTTTAATAGTTAGTTTGGATTTTCATTGATTCTAGAGCGCTTGTATAATGTAGGAAAGCTCCATTTAACATAATTGTAGCTTTACAAGAAGGGATGAAAATGTGATAGAAACTTTATGCAACAAGTAATTTTTTTGGACAATTGCTTGTAGATCCGTTATTCATTCAATTATTCCATTATGAAACTATTCCCTTATGTAACAATTCCATTGTTACGTTAGAATTACAAAACAAATTCAAATTCCGGAAAAATGCAAGTTAGGGCTTTTCTACCGGGGGAAAAAAATATTTGTGTGTAAAAAAATCTATTTACTTAATATTTAATTATTTGATCTTGTTTAAGTAATTAACTCTTATTTTTACAGCTAAAGATCGTTTTGTTCTTATATAAAAAATTCAACAATATTTATTTTCGGTATTTCGATAACAATTTGTTATCATCGCCAGAAAAAAATCTATTTACTTTACTACAGAATGCCATTGGCCTAAAATCTGTGATTTCACTTAATTTGCATTTCACCTTTACTTTATAAGAAGCATGCACAGAAAATCATTTGACTGGTGTTCAGTTAAATTTTGAAAATCATATGTGATTTTAAACCACGCGATTACAAATCACATGTGATTTAAAACCACAAGATTTCAAATCGCAAGTAAATTTGAAATCACATGTTAGATTTTTTTTTTCGATACATTACACAACTTTTTTCTTTATTTGTAGCCGGTCAAATTACTGGCAAACAGCTTTTTTCTTCATTTTTGAAGAATCATTTGCACAGAACGTCATTTTGAAATCACTTTCATATATATTATATAACAATAATATTTTGTTTATAAACAGGTAAGCTTAAATATATTTCTGTTGAGCCTGAAAAACTCGAAAGTATTCATGCTATGTTAAGCTCGATTTTGGAGCTGTTGGTATAGATAATATTCGTACCAATGGCTACCAAACACAAACTAGATGACTCAGCTTGTTCAAATCTGAAGGTTTGACGACTGTGCCAACTACCCATTTGGAGTACAGAAGACTTCCTCTTCAATTCCAGAAGAAGTTATGCTTCAGTTAAAGATGATAATCGTATTAATGACTGCCAAACTTAAAATA
Organism: Thecocarcelia acutangulata; assembly: GCA_914767995.1. Lineage (NCBI taxonomy): Eukaryota > Metazoa > Arthropoda > Insecta > Diptera > Tachinidae > Thecocarcelia > Thecocarcelia acutangulata. Next base: position 118,285,376 of record OU612096.1, on the reverse strand, counting down.
ATTACGCAGCTTATTTAAAATATAGACAGGGGTCAACTGACAGTTGTCTGTTAACAGAAGCAGTGTTGCTATTTCAATGAAAATGCGAGAAATTCAAAAGGACATGGATTTATCATCCTTACTGAAAATGTGACGATCACTGAGTATGTAAGTATTTACAATAGGTCTGATTGAGATCGATGAAAGTTTTGCCGACTGTGACAAATGCACATTCGGAGTACAGAAGACTTCCTCTTCAATTCCAGAAGAAGCCACGCCTCAAGTAAAGATGATACTAGTATTAATGGCTGTCAAACTTAAAATAATGACGTAGCTTATTCAAACTCAGTCAGAAGTCAACTGACAGCTGTCCGTTGACAGGAGCAACTAATATGAGAGCAATTCAAAAAGTCTTGGCCTTATTGACCCACCCTCTTATCAACTTTGCTGATCTTAAAATTTGACGATTCTTGGGTATATATGTATTTACAATAGGCCCGATTGAGATCAGTGACAATGACAGTCCTGCTTCAAACGTTTATTTCTTTTAAATTTGGAACTATTTTGTTTACATTGCTGCTGGCAAAGACGTCCATTAACTTTTGTTACAAAGCTTCAAATTAGTTAAAAATTATTATGAAAAATACCGCAAATATGCACAAAAAGAACATTTTGGCAACATCATAAAGAGAATATAAAAAATTTTTTTAAAGGCGGAAAATACTCTTCTTAAAATGATTTAATAATTTAATAAATAATATAAACCCAGATTTCTACAAAAACGTCTCTGACTCCCGCTAAACGAGCTCCTTCTCTGTCTTGTTGTGTATGTAAAAAAAAAAGGAAGAAAGTCAAGATGATTACAAAGTTGTTAATCCAAATTTTAATCAAAACAGAAAAATATTAACGAGTGGATTTTTTTTAATTTAAAAAATCTGTTAAACAGAGAAAGACGAAAGAAAAAGAAATTGTTAACAAGTTCGTATACAAAATATAATTTTTTATTTTATAATTTATGTCTTTGCCAACATACAGAGTTGAGGCCATGAAATACATCATACGAGGAAACTACTCGTAACTAAGAAAGACTGAAAAGATTTGCTTGTTAAAAAACGTCCATAGTTTGTTGAATGGAGAAATTGTTTAAAACTGACGTTGTCTTAACGAACTCCTAAATTAACATTTCGCTTAAGAGGTTGATCATACTATTTTTTTTTTTTTTTTAATTTTTTTGACTTGAACAAAATATAACTTTTGCAAATTTGTTTTTTATGACAGAGAGAAAATTATTCAAGTTGTGGTAGCAGTTGGCAAAAAATGGAAATAAATTTGAAAACAGTCGTGAGATTTTACACATTTGATGAACTCATTTCGTGCTGTGGCATATTTAAACTTCCCCTCCTGGAAATGCAGCTAAAATCATCATAAATTATTATGTTTTATATTTTTGTGTCAAAAATTAAATAAAACTAAAGCCAATTAATTCAAAACAAAGTTAACATTTCGTATGTTAAACTACAAATTCTCCTTTATTATTGTAATAGTGAAGGTTTCTTACACCTCAGGTTTACAGCTGAAGTTGATAAATTTTCTTTCTGAAATTCCACAACTGTCGGCAACCAAAAAGGAAATTAAGCTTTCGCCACACAGTATAACGGAGATGAAATGCGATTGAAAGGAAAGCAGAAATCTGTGATTTGCACTCACTTTTCCCTGCGCGTTTTGAATTTTATACGCAAACAAAAATTGAAACTTCCAATACAATGTTTCGCTTGGCAGTTGAGATAGAAATTTGCTGTTTTACAAGCTAAAAACTATTTTATACAAAGTTTGCTGCGTGAATTCCATGTAACACCTAAAACCTTTTGTACAGGAGAGGGCGAAGACGCTTATCGGTGACAGTAGGGTATCCAACTCTATTGACTCATTGGAGCACCGACGCAGTGTGGGGTGCCTTGCCCTGTTCTATCGCTACTACAATGGATTTTGCTCAGTTGAAATTAGGGATCTTGTTCCCGAAACTCACACATTTTTACGTAGCACTCGTTCATCGTCGAGAGCTCCTCCATTTGTGGTCGATTGTCCGGGGAATCGTACAACGCATTACAGAGAGAATTCGTTTTTCAGTCGCACACTTCACCTGTGGAATAACTTGCCGGCAGACGCGTTTTCAGTGTGTTATAACGTCAGAAGGTTCTAGTCAAATGTTCACAAACACTACTCCCTCTTTCCCCCTCCTCACAACCTATTTTCCTAGTTCTGGTACAATGCAGTGCATATGTAGGGGTCATCCCTTGAGTACTGGTCCAAGACAAAAAAAAAACCTGTTCTTTAAATGTCGTTTCCTCTTGATTAGATCAATCAATTGATCCAGTAATGCACAATAATACTTTCCTGTGATTGTGGATCTTTTTCAAGATAATCGTTGAGCACTATTCCATATACATCCCGAAATGCAGAGTCCATAACCCTGACAGCCGATTTCACTGTCTTCGCCTTCTATTTCAAATACAAAATATAAAATACTTCCAAGTTCTGCATTTCAAATACAAAATATAGCTAAAAAAAAATACAAATACTTTTTTGTATTTCGGTCTCATAAAAATGTATTTCAAATACAAGTATTTCAAATACTTGCCCAGCCCTGCTTGAGAGTACTTGCACCAGCTTCCATCCATTGTTTCAATTGATTTTTGGTAGTCAGGTGTCGCATCAAGACGCCAAAACTTAACAAGATTACATTTTATCATGTCCGAAAACCGCTGTGAAATGGTCTGTCGAACTCATATTTATTCGACACTGATTAGACGCGGCACCCATTTTTCCTTTAATATGCAAATGCTCATGCAAAATGTTGAACACATGTTCATATAATATGTTTACCATTTCAAAAATCTCACGTAACTTGACTCGGGGATCAATTATAACGATATCAGGGATTTTCTTGATATTCTCTTCAGTAACCACCTCTTTTGCCCTTCGTCTTGATGATATTGTTGCAGTGCTTGTTCGCCGGCGTTTAAATTCAGCAATAAAATATTTTACCATGTAATTTGACGGAGCAGACTTACCCTAGTGGGAAATCGGTAAAGACGAATATATAGTTTCGCTTGCCTGTTGAGATAAAAAATTTGTTGTTTTATAAACAAAAACTGTTTAATACAAATTTTGTTGCGTGAATTCCATGTAAAACGTGCTATCTTTGGGTTTGCTTCTATTCAGCTGTGAGTACACAATACACAACTTAATTCTCTGTCAGCTGATTTGGGCCTTTTACAAAGGTCACTTTTAACATCTCTGTGTACTCTTTGCTTTTAGTTAACGCTGCCATTACACATGAAAGTACTTTCATGAAATTTCTGTATACGTATTATAAATAAAAATTAAGTAATATAGACGACTTTCATGAAAATTTCTTGTTCGTCTACACAGGAAAGTGAAAGTTCATTTTAAAAATGTCGCGTAAGCAAAGAGTCACAAAAGTTGCCTCTACTGCTCTCCATTCTTATTTTATTTGCTTACTAATTAGAGTTGTCAAACTTATTACATATACAGATTTATGGGGCAATAGTGAAGAAAACTTATCATTATAAAGTTTTTTATGAGATTATTTTTATAAAATGACTTTAATTTTTTTCTTTATATGCATTAAAAGGGGAAAAAACATGATAATTCTTTTCATAGCATGCAAAAGAAGTTAATTTCATAGTTATTATTTTACTACAATACTGCAACTTTGTATAATTCTTTGTATATGGCAACAATGTTTAGCAATTTGTCATTTTACTTTCAGAAAACTTCAAAAAATTTGTTTCATGAAATTTTTTGATGAAAGCTGAGAGGAAAGTAAACAAAATGTGAATGTGTTAGTGAAAAAGTGTTAGTGTATGGCAACTTTCATGAAATTACTTTCTTGTCTAAACGCTAGGTAAATCGAAATTCTCAGCGCCACTTCAACTTATTTTAAGTTTGATGTTTTATTACGCAAAACGTTTGCGAATCACTGCTTGCTGGTTGACTATTTTGCACTTCAAAGAAAAATAAACTGATATAAAGTTGAGAAAATTATTTTATTTGCACACAAAACGTGATTGTCTATACATAAGTATATTTAAAGAACTATCTTATCTGAAGAATTTTTATTTGTTTCGTTGGCAAACACAAAACGTAACACTCTGCCCATAAAATCTAGCAAAAAAAAAAAGAGTTTTCATTAAAAATGTGGGGAAATATTACGTGCGCACAACAAACAAATTTCAAGCGCTGCTCGTTAAACATTTTCTACTTATTACCTGTTTTAATAAATGTAGTTCGAGTGTAGCAAAAAATAAATCTTGTTTGCTAAAAAAAAACAGCTTATTTAGTTTAAGTGGTTTCAGTTTTTTTGCTTAAACATCTAAACGCACGCTTTGTCATCCAAAGAGTTGTGCCAAAAAACTCTAATGAATGTGTAGCAAAAAAACCAAACAATTTTAACAATCCAATTAATGGATTTACTTAACGCCTCAACGACAGCTTTTAAATCACTTACGAGTACAGCAAAATAAAAAAATAAAATATAAAACAAAAACAAAAACAACAAAAGAAAGGGCTCAAACGGCTATTTTTTATGGAAGTAAAAAACACGTAACGTAGAACACAATATTTTTTTCGATAAACAAAAAAAATTTAAATTAGAATGAATTTTTCTAACAAATTGATGAATTGAAAACTGGCTGATACTACTTCTAGAGTTGTCAATTTGTCGGCTTAAGCTAATGACTGAACACAGCTTCATAGAAAGTAATCTAGACGCACACTGATAGAAAAACTTTCGTATATATAACGATTTTTTACATTAATGTTACGATTTTGCCATTATTTGTGTTTCAACGTAATTTGGGCTATGAATATTGTTTCATTAAAGGTTTTAGATTGTTGGGATATAAAGTTGAATGTTTGAGAATATCTTTAAAAAATTTCCAAAGTCTACTGATGATTAGGGTAGCTCCTATGAAATGTCAGCATATAGATAGCTGGGAAACATAGAAAACAAGCTATTTTTAATTTTTTAAAAATAATGTACCTGATACTAACCTTACATATACTAATAATTCCTACTAATCATACTTAAGATATATTGCCGCCTTTTAAGATATAAAAACTCTTAATAGCAACACATAACGAAATGGAATTATATCACTCAAACCATCAAATTGAAATATAAAACATGTGTATCAAACCACATAAACTTCATTCAATTCAACAATAACAAAACAACAACAACAAGAAAACAAGAGAAATACAGATACCACCAAAAACCAATCACAGTCATAAACCACAATTTAATGTGTGTCAACAATAAAATACACCGGAAACTGTCACTAGATATGTGTCAACAAACACAGCAACAACAACACACTATTGCCATACGATCGGTTTTCTTGTGTGTGCGTGAGGTAGGTCGAAAATGTTTGTTTTGGGAACAGGCACAATAAAAATTTTATCTTTTTTCTTCTTCCAAAATTCAGTTTTTCAAAGACAAACAAAAGTGTTAAATTAATCAAAGAAATCAATGGAAAAAAGACATACTTCCGTTTTAAGAATAATAATAATAATAAAATATATTTATGGGGGCAGTTTGGTTTTATTAAGTGTCTGCAAAAGAATTTTTTAACATCAATTAACACAATGCATTTTCGTATATTTAACAAACAACAACCAACCCACTGACTGTTTTTGGAAGATGTGTGCCACTATTTTTATGACAGACTGCCTAACACGGCCTGTTCTTGCATTTTTATAAATATTTCAAATCTTTACGCATTTCATTTCCTTCCACTTGAAATATTAAAATATCAATTCAAATTGAAAATTAATACAATTTTTATATTAATTTATTGGGCGTTTTTAACGCCTAAACACACACATTCATTTACCAAATAAGGTAACGTAAAATATGCAAACAGTAACAAGTTCCACCGAATAATGAAAAGAAAAAAAAAACAAATACTAGCACTATATTGCATTTGCTTGACTTTTCCAAGACAGTTTGGGATTTTAAGCGCGTTTTATAATGTTACCAGATGTTTGCAGTATAATTCTAAAACAAAAACAAATATGAAATTAATATCTTGTTTATATGTAAAAAAATTCTAATATAAAAACAATTATTGCAAATAGCTGAAAAAATAAGTTCCCCTCAACATGTTATATTTGCTACTATTGACATCGACAACACAACGGGACCAAACTGGAGCCAGGTGGACTAGCTTTACAATAGCTGGCAGCCTGTTAAACCTACTATTGACATTTATAACAGTGCCTGATGTTTAAAAGAAAACTGAAATTTTTTAAAAAAAGTGCTATCGTCTTGTGAACAGACATATGTAATGTAACACACAGAAAAAACTTGCAATGTAAAATCAACATTGAAAAACGTTGATTAAAATCATGTTAATTTTCTACAAAAATAATGAACCAATTGAAAATTAACATTGATTCATATTGATTCGAAAGGGATATTTTTAAATATTACCTTGTAAAAAGTGAATAAATTTTTTGCAGTAAAAATAACTATGACAAATGTTAAATTCATAAAATCTTGCTTTGCATTAAAATAAGATTGTTCTCATAGTTTAAAGCGAAGTTCCAACATACCAACTCATACAACTTAATTCACGATTTTCGTAAAATATATGTATATCAATGTAAAATTAACATTGAATTTGGTAAGATTAACATTGGCCAATGTTAAATAAACAAAGAGTAAATTTAAAATCAACCTTCAATTAGCTTAGAATTATTAAAACCAAAAAGAATTCGTTATTTTATTCTCTTTTCCCTTTTTCTCCCTTTACGAACACACTTTGCAAGTTTGCTAATTCTTTAGAAGTTGAAGTTAATGCTGCTGCTATGCCCATATACACATTTTACATACATACATACTTAAGCACTCAATTTCTGTACTTCTCAGAGAGTGTTTGCGATAGTGTTGCCGAAAATTCGGAAAGTTATACAAAAATAAAATTTTTCAACAATCAATAGCTTCTCAAACACATAAGTTAAAGAACAAAATAACATTATTTAAGATATCAATGAAAAAAATAAAAACTTAACAGATAATATAAAAGATATACAAAAATGCATATTATGAAAATAACTTCAAATTCTATAGAAGTGGGGAAAGTCAGGTGAGTTGCTTAAGAGCTGATATTCTTTTTGAATTTTGTGCCGTCAACTCACGAATGCAACAATAAACAAAATTTTCCAATTTCAGAGGAATTTCATTTACAAGACAGTATCTTTACTGACAGTATTTTTATTGACATTATCTTTACTGACAGTATCCTTACTGACAGTACATTTACGATCCAATGCATTCTGCAATTAATTGAAAACTGAAATATGACGAAGAGGCTCAATGAGATCCAAGAGCCTCTATGGCATCTTGAAAAAGTTACAAAAAAGGTAGTGACATCAGCCCATATTCTCTTGTACGTAACAGCGATTCAACAACGACTGCTATTCACATGTCAATGACTATCAATCTGGCAACTTTGCTTCCCATACGTAGTACTCGTCTCGTATGTTAAAAGTTTGCAAGTTTTTGTTCATTCACACGTCTCATAAAACCCACGCAATATTTTTCTTCAGTTTTTTTATACAATTTTCATTCATTCATTAATTTTTTTCTGATTTTGTAGCTTTTGTTGCTTGTGCAAACAGTTGTCAAATTTATATGTATGTATGCGATACAAGTTTTGCAGTTTGAAATGTTGGGTGTTAAGTGACTGTTTGTTTGTCTACTGGTTTGTTAGAGAGGAAACGCTGACTGCTGCAACATAAACATACAGATTTTGACTTTTTGCTGATGGCTTTTGGCTTGTCTGTAGGCCACTAGGTGACAGTGGTTATATTTTATACTCGTATATATGTATTCATATAAGTACGTAAGTTGTATCTGCCACAAACAGTATTGAGTATCTTTACGTTAGCGGCCATGTGACAAACATTTCGGCGGCTTAAAGCTTGAAAATCATAGAAAAAATTGACTTCAAAATCTTTTCATGCAGCCCTTCCAACGCAGGTGGAGTATGCTTGCAGGTTGGAAACGAAAATCGTTTTCGAACCATTTTTTTTAACAATGCAATAATACAAATCTTAATATTAAGATAGAAAAATTAATTAAAATATTAATTTTAATTAATTTTAAATTAAATTTTTGGTTTGTACATATGTACAAATTTTTCCTTTCTTAAGAAGGATTTTTTACAATGCAAATTTGCTGCGATCAATAATTTTTAATTGAAGAAGACAAGAAAAATAATAATCAAATCTTTAGCTGCGAGATAACTATCTGTTTTGGAGTCGCTACACTACTCATCAGCACCCACTGGGATTTGAACTCGGGTCATCACGTATCACGTGATCTGCTGCTTTAACCACTCAGCCACCGCGCATTTAATTATACTCTATCTATATTCATGTCATATTGAATCACATATGCATTTTATTAATTGCCCACATTGTTTGTACAGTGTTTGCCGTCTCTGAACAAGCGGTATTTCATTTTTAGTTATTAACATACATATTTTTGTATTTTAATAGTTCTCCGTACCCAGAGATGTAAATATTAATTTATTGAATTTTTGTTGAACTTGATAATTTTAAATTGAATTATTGTTTTGTACATATGTACATCGGGTTTTAATTCAAGTTTTTCCTTTCTTAAGTTTTTTCTTAAGAAGGATTTTTTACAATACAAATTTGCTATGAACAATAATTTTTGATTGTAATTGCCAATTCTCACCAGGCAACTTTAGTTGCACAAGTCTTGAGTTTGTGGTCAAATAAGCGAGGAAAGAATGAGGAGTGTAAAAATGAGTACAGACTTGCTTGTACTCGAAAAGTCGTTTTGTGCTGTCATTCGTAATGTCAGAAACTTTATATTTTCATTCATTTGTGGTTCTTTTATGTATTGTTGTCCGTGGTAAACAAAAATAAATAGACCGGCCCAAGGAAAGCTGAATCATTTAAAAACAGACAGCAACATTACTTTGGAAGAAGTGAAAATTAAATGGAAAATTTTGAGAATGCAGTACATGCAAGATTAAGAAAGTGTATGCAATAGAAAACGAAAGTTGCTCAAGTAAAATTGCTGTGTCTGAATATTAAAGCAAGTTTAAAAGAAAATTTGTTAAGAAATGCGCAACTAAGCTTTCCTCGTGAAAATTGTGGCTAACAGACACATAGATTTGCAAGTGTTAGGGCATAAACAATTGCAAAAATTTGCAACACAAAATACATCATACAGTGAATACCGCTTATACTAGTATTCTATTTGCTAAAATATAAAGACTGCAAACTATGTAAACATATTTAAATTTTCATTTTAACACTATGAATATTTTGCTTTACGGTATTATGTGTAGTTAGCACTTTTGCAATAAAAAAAATTATAATAATTCTTAGTCATTGTTTTAGATATTAACAAATTTCAATGACATTTTTCGCTTGGCGCCATAAACGTATTTGTTGTTTAAATATTATTCTGATGTATTCGACAATATAGAATTGAATGCGGAATTATTCTAAAGAGGGGTGACTAATAAACAAAGTTTTATTACATATATGTGTATAAAGTATTATATACATATTTGTATATAAAGTTTAATCTCCCAGTTAGCCATGAATTGCAAACTTATTATTATTGGCGCAGAATACTTTGATTGAGTTGGGTATATAAACTTTGAACTACAAAGCAGGGACGAGAAAATGTTAACATATTAACCCTTTATGTTGTAGCCAATCATCCTACTGTTGATGTTTTGTTATTGTGAATCGTGAATCGTGAACAATTCACTCCGTGCAACTGTTGATATGTTGTTTGCCAGGTAATCTGCAGTCTGGGGTATAATGCGGTAGAGGACCCCCTTTTGCCACATTTGTTATAGCACTTAAACCATCACCAAGGTTTAATTTGAAAGAAGGGGGATCAGCAAGTTGCCAGACAGTTCTGTTAGGCAGATCATCCTAGAGCTGGTCGTGGTGGAGGTACCTAAATCTTGGCCTAAAACTTACAAAGACCTAAAATCATAGGGAAAGAAATTTGTCTTTCCTAATACTTGATATATACGATTTTGGAGGATCTTATTACGGTTCTCAAATAGCACATTGATCTGAAAGAGATATCTGTAACGTAAGGTAGTAGAAAATGAGGAGAGATGAGTAAGTAGACTTCGTGCACCTAACTTGCAAAGCATAGTATTTCTCTGACTGGGATGAGAAGGGTCGAACAATTGAGCAATAACGTATACGTCCCAGAATCTTTCCCTGCTTAAAAGCGTAAAGATTTAGGCATTTTCCATTAAGGCTTTTATCTGAGAAGTACTGTATGTTCTTTCATATGTATTGTTTAACAATCTCAACCAACATGAGCAAATTAAAATGTTTAACAAATAAAAAAATAAGATGAGTAAAAACAATAATTAACTGAAGTTTAACTATAACAAAATACAATTGTATGGAGTGTTGCAATAAAGATTCTATTAAAAATGCTTTATCAATTGAATTTTTGTTTTGTAAATTGTTTGACAACTCAAAAATAATCATACTTGTACACGTGATTTATTATGCTGTCACAGTTTTTTTTTATGAAACACTTTTAAACAATAAAATTACTAAGTAAGCGATGTATGTACTTATGTGTGTGTGTGTGTGTGTGTGTGTCTGTGTCTAAAGTAAATTATGTCGTAAAACTGTTATATATTGTGTGAGAAGAGTGCTCTAATCAGTTGTCATTTATTTCACAATTCAGCGAGAGTGTTTGTACTCGTATTCAAAACAATTGTTTGCGTATTTAATGTGGTCATTAAAAAGAATTTATTTAAATATTCTTTTTATTCCAATGAGATCATTGTTTTATATGACATAATACAATAGAACAGGTTTTTCATAGGTAGTAAAACATTTTACATTTCTCAAATATCTAAAAAAAACTTTTGAATTATGTTACGTTATGAATATAAAGTAGAGCGGCAACTAGATCTTAAACTGGGTCACATTAATAAAGTGAGAATTGTATTGCATAAATATTTTTCGAACGTTGCCACATCAAAGAGAAAAATCAAGTGATTGGCAATACCGTAAAAGATGATGATAATAGCACAGGGCAGAGATATTAAAACTGAATTCCGAAAAATGCCGATATCAGCTGTTAGAGAATTGTATTATAGTATTTATATTTTGCATTGTACGCAAAAAATAAAATGTTTTACGCCAAATTTGTACAAAAATTTTTATATAAAATAGTTTTTAGTTTAGATTACAACAAATTTGTTGTCTTGGTTGCCAAACGAAACAGTGTGATCGTTTTTACCGACTTCGAATGGATTTTTTTAAGCGATGAAAAACGTTGTAATTTTGGTTTACAAACAAAAGTTAAAAAAATTAGTGAAAAGCACTGAATTTTAGTGACCGTCACTACATTAGATGTATCCTGTGGACTTTTTACATTAGATGTATCCTGTGAACTTTTACGCCAAGTTCCTGGAATTAATCATGGCGTTGCTTTAGATAACATTAGATGAATTGATAATTTGAGCCTGCTTCAACAGTATGATTCGCAAACCCACTTGATTTGGCCGCAAAACGGCAGATGAGCTTGCAAGGAAGCAAAGAAAGAAGGAGAGAAGAAAGAGAGGAAAGACGACAGAAAGGATGAGGTAAAACAATGAACGAAGGAATGTAGGCATAAGCGAAGGAAGGAAAGACGGAAGAAAGGAAAGAAGGCACTTTCTAAAACGTTGTTGCCCAGAACTCAGATGAATTATAGTGGCTTTTTTTTGGAAGCAAGGATGAACGAAAAAAAGGAAGAAAGAAAGGAAGGAAGGAAGAAAGGAAGGAAGGAAGGAAGGAAGGAAGGAAGGAAGGAAGGAAGGAAGGAAGGAAGGAAGGAAGGAAGGAAGGAAGGAAGGAAGGAAGGAAGGAAGGAAAGAAAGATGGATAAAGGACACAGAAAACTTTTTAAAACGTTGTGGCCCAGAACTCAGATGAATTATAGTGGCTTTTTTTAGAAGGAAGGTTAGAAGAAAAGGAATAAGGTAAAGTAAGATGGAAAGAAGAAAGGAAAGAAAGCAGGAAGGAAAGAGAAGAGGAAAAAAGAAGGAAGGAAAGAGGGAAGCAAGAAGGAAGTAAAACATTGTGTTGTCGTGAAAGTAGATTATATATTGATGAAGGAAGGTTGGAAGAAAAGAAATAAGGTAAAGTAAGATGGAAAGAAGAAAGGAAAGAAAGCAGGAAGGATGGAGAAAAGGAAAGAAGGGAAAAAAGAAGGAAGAGAAGAGGGAAGAAAGGAAGGAAGATACACATTATTGACTCTTTTGCTGGAATAATGGCAGGAAAGAAGAAATGAAAAAAGCAAGAACGGAAAGAAGGATGGAGGGAGGATAGGATTGAAGCAAGAAAGCAAGAAAGAAGGCACTATCTAAAACGTTGTTTTGACCAGAACTATAATGGATTACAGTGGAAATACAAAAAAGAGATCATGAAACTATTGACCGTCCACATATTTTTTGTGCGTTGCTACAAATATTCATTTACATCCCTTTGTTCTCACAAAGGTTAATTGAACTATTTTATTTCTTATTATAAAGTCAATGACAAGTGCTGCATTTCACAGAAAAATTTATAGTTCGAAAATTGATTTATTTTCAAACAATTAAATAGTTTTTTTTTGTTTCTTAAGATTAAATATAATCATAAATATGTATATGATTATTCCATTAATGAAGCAAGTCAATGCCACGAATATCACGATCTGTAAAAACGGTTAGAGTTGGTGTTGATTAAAGAGTCATAAGAAATATTATTCAGAAACTGATCGTTTTTGCATAAACAGACAGAAAGCGAAACAATATAAAATTAACATTAGAAAAATGTTGTTTTATAATTACTCTAATTTCATTTTTCTGTAATTAGTATTTTCATAATTCAGTATTTTTAATTTTTCATGGAACAAAACAATAATCGCCTGAAATAGATCATCTTAACATAAAATCTTAATTATGACAAATTAAGTTTACAAAAATATAGCTGCCCCAACTTGCTTTGCATAATTAAAATTATGTTTTAATAAAAAATTATGTGTTAATCTCAATACAAAAGACAAAGAACAAAGATAAAAAAATTTATATTAATTGTTTTAAGTACTAAATCGGCTTTAAGGCTTTTAAGACATTAAACATAAATGTAGGACAAAAACAATAAACATCTAATTCAAAACTAGACTTTAATTAAAACACAAAAAAAACAAAGAAATCGTCGACTTTAAGGTAATTTATTATTCATGAGATTTAAAGCTTTGATAACAATAAAACAAACTAATAAGTTAATTAATAATATTATTTGGATATGTTTTTTTTTAAATATATATAATAATTTTAAAACAAAACGTAACTAGGTAAGCAATATATTATCTGCCATAATATTGTATAATAAACATGTGTCAAGTGTTTTTTTAGAGCTTCACAATTTGGAGTTGGCAACATGGCATTAGTTGACAATCCGATTAACAATTGGCAGCTGCTTGTTGTTTAGCTTGTTGTTTAGCTTGGTTTGATACTTCATTATGGATGGACTTACGCTAGAGCAATTTCTGTAACTTTATGAAATTTTCTATCAAAATAATGGGTCTGTTCGTCAAGTAATATTGAATTCCTATTTAAATGATTTTTTCTCTCATGAAGGCCATTTTTGGTTATGGATACGCAAATAAAAAGACTTGTAGCTTCTGTAGTGAGTTTAATACACAAGCTTTTGTCGGAACACCAAGGCATCCACAGCAAGTAACTGTGACATATATGATGATGTTTAGAATGTCACTGTCAATGGTGAATGGTATCTCAATTAGCTGGCAATTATCTTGCTAAAATGTGGCTATAACATAATGGAGTCACATTCCAGAAAACGTGCGCTATAATTGATTTTCTCACAGAAACTTTTGATGGAAGAAAAATTTCACGTAATGGTAATTAATTGGTCATCAATATCGTGTGATTAAACCCCATTGAACTATTTTCTTTGAAGTTATGTAAAGCGAAATCAACGGCCGTAGTAAGAGCAGCTCAGAGGAAGAATATGCGAATTTGTACTGATAGTAAGGCTACTTGGAAAACACTAGCCAGATTACAATATTCATGGGATAGGTGTAATTGATTTCAGTCAGCACTTGCCATGATGGCGTGATCTAAGCGTGAACATTCACAGGAAGGCTAGGCTAAGGCGAGTTGTTGGCTTAAAGTATATAAAGACCTGGAGCCCTTAATCAACTCAGCTGTCTTTACTCCACTTCTGGCTTCTTGCATTACTGGTATCTGTTGATATATAACGGCACCTTGGCGACTGTAATTAGGTATCTGAAAAGCAATTATCAATACAAACTAACTGCCCTCCCTACGATTTTAGCTCTACGCCACAACCAGACGTTTCAGTTAATCAAACGGTCAGTGCCAGAATGGTGAAATGGAACCCCATGGGGAATACTGATCCCCGTTGTACCAATTAAGCCTTGATAAGAGTATAAAGGGTATATGGAACAACCAAAGTAATGTTGGGACTTCCTGGAGCTTAGTTTGCTACTACACAAAGCAAATGCTCGAATTAGGAATACGCCAAGGTAAAAACTGCTGCCGGTTGCTAGTGAACGGCATGGTATGCGATATATATTACAGACTTTTTTTTGTACCTCAAGTAGTTGACATTATTCTCTCTGATATGTGGTTCTCACAAAACGGAGCCAGAACTTTCGATGAAAGAATATTTTTACGCAATGGTTCAGTTATTTGGATACCAATATCGTGTGATATAGCCCCATTGTATTATTTTCCTTGGGGCTTTGTAAATTAAATTGTCTAAGGCGCTAAGCCAGAGATACATTAAAAACCTGGAAATAAGTAAGCGAAAAATTATTGACGAAATACGGTCGTAAATATTGTGAATAGTTTGTGCAATCTGGTGTTTCAGATTGCGCCAGCCGTGAAGCGCACAAGCCGCATATTTAACCATTACTATGATAACATTAACTTTTCAATTAAGCCCGCTTCATTGATATTAAAATATATCTCTTTGTTACATTATGATATAAACTTATGTAACTCTAAAAAGAACAACCTGTTTCCGTATATACAAGTAAGTTGCGGTGGAAAAAATTACGTTTAGAAGGTGGAATGATTTATTTCATATAAAATCGGCTAAAATATGTTTTGGACAGAAGTTTATTTGTATGAAGATACTACAACTACATCTATGGCATGTAAAATCCAAGTAACATTTTTATTTATTTATGAAGAAAGCCCTTCTTTATAGTGTGAAATTCTTGAACACTCATCTTATTTTTATCATCTTGAGTTTAGAATATCAAACAAAGTGAATTTAAAATGTCTGCTGCTGTCTGCCGGTGATAGACTGTCCCAGACAATCATTATAAAACACTAAAAACTTGTAATCGGTAAGTTAGAACTTCTAAAATTGGAAACCCGCATCAATCATTAGAATCAAGTCATGAAAATTTTTTGACTCACAACAAAAAGAATTGCGATGATCATAAACAAAATAAAACAGTTCATAAATAAAACTTTAAAACCAAATTAAAACTGGTTTATAAGACATTTGTTTCCATCAAAAATTTAAAAAAAGATTGTAATTTATGAAAAACATTAATAAAAACTTGTAAAATATACAAATATATTTGTATAACTCTGTGTGTAGTGGGAATATTTTTTGTAAAAATAAGCATGATCATCATATTTACTTTTTTCTATTTATACAATAAATTTGAAGGCCAATAACTTTTTTTTATTTCGTTTATCTTTTTGTCTGCTTTTCCTGTTAACAATCACCTATTGCTTTTAACACTTATGCTCATATTAATTAATATTCTATAGACACAACTTATTAAAATCTCATCAATGTTTGAATGGTACACAAGGTTTTTCATTTGAATGCAACAGGCGCATGCGCATGCGCAATGCGCACTGTAGAATATGTCTGAGTCTGAGAAGCAGGGTTTGAAAGGAATTAGTTTTTAGGGTAGGTGAAGTTATTGCATTCCATTTTAAAAATTATAGTATTATAAATAAAATTTGGCGAAAAAGCTGAAATGTTCCCATATACATTCTACACTTTACTTTTCATTTATGTTTTTTCTTTTAATAATTTAATTCATAGTGAATTGTCTGCTTCTTGAAACTACTTTTGCACAAAAAATAGTAGTTTGAAAATACGTTTAAATGTCATTACCAAATTGAAAGCTTTTACAGAAAAGTCATAGAAAGAAAAACATTTTTATGTATTGTTGTAATAATAATATAACGTTTATGGCAACAATGTCAATTGTTCTTGCAAATACATAAATAGTGCATTCGTTAAATGCTTACGGTTATATTAATAAAAATTAAATGAATTTGAAGTGAGTTGGCTTCCAAAGCCAACAAACACTATATCGGCGCCTGATTCATGCATTTTGTTATGTATAATACATAGTCATGTCATAGAACTCTATTTCATTTAGAAAGGGAATTCAATCCGCTAGTTGATTCCTCAAAAACACATAGAACTAAAAACTGTTTCAGAATAAAATATTTTTTAGCAAAAAATAATCAACCATCTCGCAGAGTTCAACTCTGTCCAGAAATGAAATTCAAACCGAACAGCGACAAAAATTTTTCGGATTGAAATCATTTTAAACAGAAAATAATCAGCCATGGAAAAGAGTTGTATTCCGTTCAGAAATAAAATTCAATCCGTTTTTGGATCTTCAGAAAAACAACAAAGAAAAAGTTATTCGCATTGAAATCATTTTTAATTACAAAACTGAAATTAATACTTTTTGCTAAAAGTGATTTTAATACACAAATTTTTTTTAATGTTGAGGAATAAAAGAAAAATCGAAACAAAAGCTGCTGGCGATACCAAAAAGCGCGTTTCAGAAGTTTTTCAATGGTTGGAAAAAAATGGTTGGAACTACTTTAAAGGCGACAAGAGAGTTATTGATGAATAATTAAAATAAATACTTTCTGAAAAAATTTAAAAGAACAGTTAGTTTTTGATCAGTCCTCGTATCCTCTGTGAATGCCCAAATTTGCTGTAAAGAAGCACATCATTTTGGGAAGCTATATAATTTTCAGCCATCAGTGACCACACTTAATAACGTTATGCGATATCTTGCGGCTACAGCTTGGATCAAATACTTTGCTGATAGCACTATGTATATTTAACAAGGTTTTAATAAAACGGGATTGTTTCGATCCCATTTGCGTGCAGTGAACTACCCCATAAACCACACAACCAATTCTTTCAAAAGAGACATGACTATATGCTTGGTTTTGTGTGCTTGAAACCATCGGCAATAACTGAGTAGGTTGCTGCATTGAAACGGCTACTGTTAGCACACAATATTTTTTCGTTCCCGCTAAACTTTGCAAACGCTTTTTTTAAGTGTGGCCAAGAAATCAACTTAAACTTGTACTCGTAGATGCTTTTTGAAGGTTAGGGCTTAGGAAATTCCAAATTATTTGAAATTCACAGCCACACATTTAAATAGGATTAGATAAATAATTACTTAAAAATCATTTCAAAACATGACTTTTTTCAATAGGAAAACTGTGGTTGTTAAATATGACACATTAGATATTTTTTTTGCTAACACCTATTTTTAGTTAAATTAAAAAAAATGTCAATAAAGTAAATAAATATTTTTGTGCAAAACATACACATCCAATCGGCGTTTGTTTACTTTTTTGTTTTTTTTTTAATTGCTTAACAATTATTGTGTTTTCTTCGAAAAGGTTTCAAAAGCTATTTTATCTGGTCTGTTTAAACAAGAACAACTCACGCTTACCTAACAATTACTAGTCAATAGTAGGGTTTCTAAAATTCGGGGAAATAATAGGAAAATTACTATTCTAGTCAAAATTTTCATTAGTTTTTTGTTAAACAATTCATTTATTAGGTTTAAGCGGCTTACTTGCATGGGTCTTACATATGGATCTTGAATCAGCTAAACGGCTGCTACCTGCTTTTACTCTTTCACTTCATTTATCATGTTTTAAAAAGCAGAAAAATAAATATCAAATCAAAAATATATACAGCTGTTTTTTTGTGTTTCCTAACTGATAGGTACATTTTGTTTGTTTAAAATAATTTTTTTTTTATAGATTTTATCCTTGAATAAGAAATATTGTTAGCTTTCTTGTCTATCACAACTCAATTTTATACGTTTAATTGAAATTTATGTAACTTCATTATTATTAATATAATATTAAAATAATATTAAATAATATTAAAATAATATTAAAATAATATTAAAATAATATTAATATAATGTTAAAAGAAATAATATATATGAACATAAAAATGCAAACACTTTATTGACATACTGTCTGTGCATTTATTCTCATTTACAAGACTAGCCATTGATTTTACTGAAAACCAACAACGTTTTTGAAAAATGTACATATGTTTGCAAAAATTCTGACAGAAAATACGTCAAAAGAAAAAAAAAAAAATCTCAATAAAAACATGTCGAAACACATGCAGGGCAATTAATTATGTTTTGACATTTAGTTGTTGGTGGTAATTATTTAAAAGAAAAAAAAAAGCAAAAACATTACGAATATATACATACTTAAGTACACACATATTGAACTGTGTATGCATGTGTATACGAGTATGTAGTATATTTATTGAAAAAATATTATTGCTAAAAAAGTAAATCTATACATACATATGTATGTTTATACTTAAGAACGGAACTGTGTTTATAAAATATAAGATTTCGATTTAGCTGGATTAGCTGGATTAAGAGTTAGGAAGAGTATTTGAAGTTTACTTACTACAATAGATCTCTTGATTTAATAGAGACTTACCTGAAATGAAAAGAATAAAAAGAAAATTAATACGGCCTTGAAAATTTAAACATTTACTGACTTATTTATAAAAAGAATATCATATCTATATATTCAAGTTGGTCTGTACGAGGGCAGTACGGAAACTTCTTAGTTTAGCACAAAAAGCACGCTATAAACAGAAAAAAGTTAAGTGTTTTGGAAACTTCCATCTCTGCTATGAAGACATGTTAAATTTTGTTTCGATCTGGTAACTGCTTCATATAGAAACCGGTGTTCACAAAAGACGCATCCGCGATTTTTTTACAATGGACAAATTAGAAATGCGTTGTGTCATTAAATATTTACGTATGTATTAATGTTTCGATCTGGTAACTGCTTTATATAGAAACCGGTGTTCACAAAAGACGCATCCGAGATTTTTTTACAATGGACAAATTAGAAATGCGTTGTGTCATTAAATATTTACGAACTTATTTTAATATTTTTTATATTATATGATGGGTTGGTAGCATTCGTCTAGCTCAAGGTCAATTCACAGATAGGCACAGAGCCTATCAACATACGTACATACGTACGTTGATAAATAATAAAAAAAATAACTGGCTGTTCAGAGACAACAAACTGCAGTACAAACAGCACAAACTGCAGTACAAACAACTGTGATTATAGCCAATTGCATAC
The DNA here is from genome assembly GCA_914767995.1 of Thecocarcelia acutangulata. Classification (NCBI taxonomy): domain Eukaryota; kingdom Metazoa; phylum Arthropoda; class Insecta; order Diptera; family Tachinidae; genus Thecocarcelia; species Thecocarcelia acutangulata. The sequence goes on along the minus strand of OU612096.1, from coordinate 118,265,829 downwards.
TCGTATGTCGATATTTTATAAGTAGACTTCATCAATATACTTTATGTTCAATTTTGGCAGACTTATTTAAGTAAAATTATTAATCAAGTCTATCATTGAAGTGATGTCACCACAATTATAGCTTTGATGATACTCAATATGTGACAAAATTTTCTGATGACTATTGTCATTGAGATTGATATAATTTTACACATTATGTATGCATTTTTACATAATAATACCAAAATTCTCTTATTATGCTGTCATAAATATGAGTATAAAGATGCAATTTTTTATGAGTGTATGGTAAGAACAGACTTATAAAAATTACAAAAAAAAAAAATTTTTATGTTTTTGCTTTTAAAAAGCGCTTTTGCGGATTCTTCAATAGCAAATGAAATAGGGACTCATACACTTGTTCGTTACACAGTACTTAAATAATTCATAACTTTTTTCACACTTGATACCACTGTGTACCAACACACTATACTTTGCTGCCTTATAACTGTCTTGCACAAAGCTTAAAAATAAACTGACTCGTTTCCGCCGACCTGGCTGCTATTTATACGTCTTTATCATTTTCTACAATCGACATGATCTTTCTAGTCATACATAATTTTAGACTTAAATATACAAATGTAATCTTACGCATATACACATTTACACATACGGTTGCGAACTTTAAGCAAGTGACAAAAACAAACAATAAAAAACAAAATACCAAGAATGCAAGAATAACAACAACAACATCGTTTGTTGTTGATTTAGTTGCAATTTTGAGCTCTTTAAATCATGTATGTTTGTTTGTTTGTGTATTATGTTTTTAGTTTCATCTTGTTTGTGTGAATGTGCTGTACATTTTATAACAAGCAGATCAACAGCTGCACACTAGGTTAGATGTGATAAAAATTCTTAACAATATAATATTGTGTTATTAGACGATTAGACAACGCATACTTCATTATTATTATTAATTTAATTAAAATCGAATAGTGTTGAGATCAAGGCAACAAGCGAACTAAATGAAAAATGTAAAAACAACATTCTTGAATGTGAAAAGTGTATTTTTTATATTTCCAGTGCTATGTGATGTTATTCGTCTGCTTAAAGTTCAAATCCGGCTTCATCCCAGAAGCATTTTTTATTATTTTTAATTATAAACATAACTGCCGTGATCAATAACTCTTGATCAAAGACATAAATGGGGGACAAGTAGCTGTTTCCTAGCCACTACACTGCTCATTAGCACCCACCAGAATTCGAACTCTATATTATGCAAACATGATATATTTTTAATTCGGCCGCTTAAGCCACACGGCCAACCAGCTCTTTAATTTATTTTTATCTAGCATATTGATCACTTATGCAATTTGTTATAATAGTCTTCTTTTATGTATTAGTGGTGAAGGGTATTTAAGGTCCAACATTGCCAACTTCTATATGTTGGTTTATTTAATATGAAGCTCATTTTTAAAAAATTTTCTAATTCTGCATCAAAAATCTTTTTTTTTTGTGTTGTTAATAATACTCAAGTTTTAATTTATTGCTATATTGTTTTATTAATATTTTTTTCTTTCAATTTTAACGGTTATAAATATTTTAAACATTGTGGTCAAAATACAATGAAAAATATTTCGCAAAATATTAAAAAAAAATTCATAAATTTAGTTGCAAACACAACATAAAGCACAAATATTAAACGGAATAATTTATTATGTTGGTTTTTATTTTTATTTGCACGAGACTGCTGCTGCTGTTGGTACATGTGTTTAGTATTTCATAAACACAGAAAAGGAAGGGAACATAAAAAGCCACAAAAAAAAAAAAACAAAAATTTTAAGATTTAAAGCCAGTGATGGCCATACAGAACCATTCATAATCATACGCTTGTATTAGTAGTAGCAAAAAAAAAGTATCTTTTTGGCAGCGAGTTTATTTTATTCAGGTCTAAACAGGAACTAATTTGATTATCTTTGTTGAAATCAGCGATGCCAGAATGAAGATTTTACAAGCGAAGAGAGACTTGAAGATTGTTCTCTCAAAATTAAGTTGAAGCTGTGTATTCTAATATCTGTAATATCTAAGTTATTTGAAAGCATTCAATGAATTTTGAAATCTTCAATAACATTAATCTTGAAATAAATTTTACCTCTTAGGCACAATAAGAAATCAAAGGAATTTTATTGAACTGCTTTTTTGTTGTAATCTTGTTTTCTTGTTAGAAAAATAGTCTCTTTATAATAATTTACTATTAAAGTAGATAACACACGATATGTTTTTAATAAATACAGTCGTAAAGCATCTCTGGGCTGGAGAACAGCTCTCGCAACATCGCAATTATTTCTTAAGTACGGTCAGACTTGTCGTTGTTGGTTGGCCTTCGAGAGTTTTGCGACTCACTGTAATTGATTAACTGTTTACCTCAACTAATTATAATAGTTTACAGGTTTTTTGAGGTACTTCCACAACTTCCTATGGGAAGACATAGGGCGGTACATTTAATCACAGCACCGCAACAAATTACTGTTAATACCATCCAGGTCATATGGTCTTTGTCACCCCGCACATGCTGTGCATCCTATACTTTGCAAATTTATTTGCAACTGTATAGTTACATACGAGTAAATAAATAAATAAAAATTTCAAATAGAGTAAGTTCTATAGAGCTGTGTAGTTCATGAGGGAACAAGTTAAATTGAACAGATCATCTCATTGAATGAAGTGAGCCGTTCATTAAACTGACCACTTTTCGTACAGTAGTGATCTGTTCAAATTGGATAGCTTTCGTACAAATATATTTCGTCCTTTTTATGTCATATTCTCTTGTTTTGTTTTAACAAAAGTGGGGTTGCTCTTTTTGTATTATATTATTTTATATTATCTAAAATAAGACAAAAAAAAAAAATAAAATGAAACTAATAAAAATTTAACCAACCCAAATCGATTTTCTGTAAAATTATTTTTTTTTTAAACAACAAATTTTTATCTCTTTATCATATTTTATTTCGCTATTTTGTTTTGATGAGAGCTATGTTTAAATGTGACTGGAAAATTGCAGTGGTGCCAACGTGTCGTTCGTTCAAAATGACCGATAGAACGAAATGAATGAGCGGGTCAAGGTTTTGTAATTGAACGAAAGTGACCAGTTACTCAAATGAACGACCCGGCACAGTTCTAGTGTTCTATTTTGCCTTGCGAACAATTCTGCGGCGATTCACCTTGTGCGGTATAGGTAGTCGGCTTAAGGTAATGTTACCGCATTAATATTTTATTTTGTTTTAATTAATTTTTTTTCTTTACATCTACGATCCTCCGGGGAACAGGGTTTGTCTTGGCTTATTCCTAACTGGGGCACTCTGTTTTTTTGGCAAAGAAGGGAAGGGGTTCCTCGTTTGTTGTAGCAAATAAAACTCTAGGAAGCCGCATAACTTATGTTGTGTTGGCTTCCGAAAGCAGCATCAGCAAGGCCCCCGGCTAGTTATGATTACAGTTCAACCCGGGCTGATCACTGTTGAGGTGCCTACCTTGGCTGAAACGTTCTGGCTGTGGTTGAAACCTAAAACGCAGGAAGAGGTTGGTAGTATCCTTGAAAATTGCTTGGCGTGGCTTTTTTCGCGGACTAACAACCTCCCGAGGGTCTGTTGCCTTTACAACAGATACCTGTACTGTGAGGAACCAGTGATGATGGTTGACGGGTGAGTTGATTTAAGGGCTGATGCTACTAGTGGGCTTCGGAACAACTCATTAAGCCTTGTCTTCCATTGCTTGCTGGGAAATAGCATAGATTAGAAGGCCCGAACTCCTCAACAAGAACATAAAACTCCTAACATAAACATAAAAACATGTCGTTTGTGAGTGCCTTTGGGTCAAAAAAGACAAAATTTGAAATATATTTTTTTCTTTTTTGTAAAGTGAAGATTTTTCGATAAAAATTTCTGGCACCGCTGCTTGAAATGTAAACAAAGCAGCAACCGAATGAATGCATGTTTTCGTGGTTATCACGAAGATTTTTATAGTCAACACGCCGTTTTTTTTTTTGTGGACATGTGCTTACGTTTCAGTCCTATACTCTCGAGCATACGGAATTCACATTTCGGCCGTTACTGATTTAAACAGAGATTCCCAACTTCAAAGTGTGATTTCTTGTTATAAAAACTTTCTGGATTTTAAATGGCAGTCAGTAGAACAGAAATTACCATTTTGCACAACTAAAAGTTTTCCTGCTTTTATGCAAACATAAATAAATAAAAAAAAAAATGAGAAACTGAACACAAAGTTATCTTAAACGTAACATCTCTTTATTATGTACCTACTACTTGTACTTATATCCACAACAAAATAAATTTTGGTTGCTTGTGCGCTAAAACAGCCGCTGGTTGTGTTGTCAATGCATTTCATAGCACTTGAACGTGCTTAACTTTATTTTTGTTTTAAATAAAAAGATTTTTATTTTTAATAAACCGAATATTAACAGTTAACGTAACATTTAGCTTGCAGTTTTTTTATTTTTTTATCTCATACAGACTGTTTTTGCAACATAATAAATTCCTTTGTTAAGTATTTATTTGTTCGCACATAAAACATTGTCAGCGAGAAAAACCCCAACTAATTTTTAGTAAATTTATTTATTTATTTCTTCAACGATTGTTACGATTAAAGTTTCCATAATTATTTTGCAGATTTCGCTTTGATTTATTCCCAGTGCAAGTGTTCCGATTCTTTTAGATTTTTTGCCAAAACGGCAGAAAATACTTAATATTATTTGAAAAAGTCTACAAAGTATACGGTTGCTAAATGTTATATCGAGTTCTAATGCTTTTAAATAATATATGTATGTATATGATGAGTAAATTTTTGCTTGACACTAGCAAAATGTACAGAGATGTATGTGCGAAACAAAATTTTACAATTGAGGTTTCGTGTCAGCTCAGACAAGGCAATTTTTGTTTTTGCACAATTCATCAGCGTTGTCAACTTTGTAATTTCAAAACGCACCAAAATGAGGAAAAAATCGCGTAATTTCAACAAAAGTTCAGCAAATTTTGAATTTTTCTTTTCATTTTTAAAATCCCATTTTGTATTATAAAAAGTATCTATAATATTTTTGTATTAAAAATACGATAACGAAACAACTCTTTAAGCGGTTATTAGACGATCAAACTGGATCTGATATCACCGGCTGATGTCACGCCATCAACTTCGTTCAACAGCTAGAATTCGTGTTTGTCAAAATTGGCCTCTATACAATAATTATCACGATATTTTATGAAATTTGCTATTCAACAATATTATTTATAATTATATTTTAATTGTAATAATTTATTATTATATTATATTATATTCAATGTAAACCGAAATCAGCTGCTAGTTTTACGCCCTATTATCGAGTATACAAAAACAAAACAGCTGTTTACCGTCATCAAAACTATATTGCAGGAGCATATCATCGTTACTGCAAGAAATAAAAAATGTCGAAAAAATTTACGATTAACGAATCATTAAAAGTCGCACTACAAGCCATCAAACTATCAAATAAGTGTAAAAATCATTTGTGTTTTCGTAAGCCAACAGTGAAAATTAGTTGTTTAGAGTTTTTGGTTTAAAAAAAAATTTATTGAAATATAAGAAAATTTGCCAGAATTGTAACAAAAAAAATGGTTCACTATTCACGATCTGTTTTTATCGTACCATTTGACAAACTTGGCTTGATCGTGTAACAGCAAAACACTCTGTAAAGCAGCAAATTGTATAAACCGAAATGTTTCTTTTTTGTTTCGAGAATGTTTTAATATACAACAGCAAGATTGTCTCACTTTGCGCATATGCTATGGCAGGCTTTCGACTAATTACTCAGTGTTCGCTTTGTGCTCTACAAAATGAAATGTAAAAATTACTGAATTTTTTTTACCGTCATAGGTATGTTTTAACAGCATGTCTTAAGCCCAGTTCAGACTATTATACTTTGTATTAATATTTGTCAAAAATTCAAATAATACGTGCAAGTCTGATAGTCTGAATATAATCCGTCATACATACGAAAAATAATACGATAAAAAGTTGACATCCCATACGACTTTGTTGTTTTTTGAAACTTTTCAAAACGATAATACTTTACATTGCATCGGGGTTGTGTCGTTATAAAAAAGTTCGAAATTTGGAATTTAGCTGTCATTTATAAATGTATTTTGCTCATGCTATATTTCGAACATAAAATATGTTTGTGCTATTGAATTTGGATGTGTTATACATAATTATTATTTTAACTGTTGAAGAGTTTCACGCGCCGGCATGTCTATCGCCTACGACGAATAGCGCACCTGCCGCCGTAAAAAGTTTTATAATGGCACATCTATGTTGGTTTATATCAAGTGTGATGGTGTGAATGCAAAATCTAATTTACGTTAGACTTTTTGACAGTCGCAAGAAATGTGTTTAGACTTTTATCTCACAAAATCTAATGAAAGTATAATTGTATAATATTCTGATTTGGGCCTTTAACAGTTTTTCAAGTCTTGTTTAGACGGGCAGTAAAGACACTTGCCATTGTAATGAAGTCTTGTCGCCCTGTTTCGGCTTGACGTTCAGGTCTGGGATACCCTGTATAGATATTTATTCAATTATTTTTTTGAACAATTATTTATATATGTATGTATACACAACTTGGTTTGTGATTTAAGCATTTCTTTTATATATTTATCTAAATGATTCCAAAGTAGCACCCAATAAAATATTGTTAGTTTGGTATACATATGTATATACTTACATACATATGTATGTCTGGTGTGTGTATAAAATATAAAAAAAAAAACTTACAAAAAAAAAACCTGAACAAATTTTTCACGTCAACACTTTTAAGGTGCAACTTTATGCAATTTAAAAAAGAATGTACGAAAATTATTCAGTTGTGTTTTTATGCAAAAAGGTCATATTGCAAAAGCAGAGAGACGCGGGGAAGGTGGAGTAAATTGCCCGCAAAAATATGCATTCTTCATGCACAAGCTGCCTGAGTACGGCGAGCGAATACCTTCTCATGTTGCATAAATTTACTTTGCCAAGCAAATTTGTTTTTTAATAAAGTTTTTCATTTTTTAATTCTGATATTCCTGTTTTAATGACAGCAAAAATATTTTCGCCCCCCTTTTTTTCATCTGCTCATCTCTTTTGGGGCATTTCTTGGCTAATGGAGTTCGCCTGCCAGTCTTATAATGTCTTTTAGGGTTAGTGATCCTGTGTCAGAAATTTTGATTTATGTTTTATGAAAAAAAAAAAATATAAAAGAAAAATCAAACAGTTTTTTGAAATTTATTGTTTGGACGTTTAACAAGTTGTTTCCCCAAAGGAAAAGCTAAATTAATAATATGAACATATTGCAGAATAAAAAAAGTTTGCTTCTGCAGTACTCAGCCAGGCCTGAAAATTTTAATTAAATATTTTTATATGGGCATGTTTTAATTTTTGGACATTAGCAGAGACACTAATTGAGTTTGAATGTTTTCTTAATTGTTCATTTCCACACATATTAATATTTTCTTAGCTGGAAATTTTTAAAAGCAAACGATATGGAGCAATAAGATAGTAATTTATCAAGGAACACACGAGTATTTTGCATTGATACTAAAGTGTAATTGCTTTGCGTAGACGGTCTAATATGACGGTGAACTATTTCCACAGCGTGAACTAGTTCATAGCCCCGTGTAGTTTGCAAGGCTCTCACGGATGGCAACTTTTTGTCCTATCGCTCATTTATTGCAACATAGTCATAACTAAAAAAAAGCTTGTGTCAAGCAAAACGCATTTCAAATTTTTAGTTTCTTAGAGACAGTTGTTAATAAATATCTTCGAAAGCAGAATAAAGTTTAAAAGTAATTTAAACAAATTTTTGGCACAATATAAAAGGCACAATTTTTTGTGATATGACTATGTTGCAAAAAGGAGCAATATGTTTGCAGGCATATGAGTAAACTCTGTGCTGAAAGGATCGGGCCTTCTAATTCCTCCTTTATGCAATTCCACAGACAGTCAGAGGCTTTGCGAGTTTCGTTTATCAGTTGAACAACCATGATATGTGACAGCTGTGATTGCAACAAATCGACGCAACATAGCACACAACTCGTGCCATAATTTATTGAAGGAAACGTTTGGTAACTGCATAGTTTTACGTTTTGGACCCGTGAATTAGCCTCCAACACATGCGATTTAACGCCGCTATTCCCGAAGTTAGGAACATCAACCCTTAATCAGCTCACCGGTCTTTCCACCACTTATGATTTGCTACATTACAGGTATATGTTGCAAGGCAACAGCCTCTAGCGGTGCTGTTGCCTTGCCTCTAAATGAGTATCCGAAAATCGGGCACACGAATCAATTATCAGAGAACACTAATTTAATTTTATGTATGAATCGCAATCAGAACGTTTCAGCAAAAATGCAAAGTGGTCTGTAAAACTGAACTTCTTATAGGCGTGCTGAAAGTATCAACAAAAGCTTGCGTCCAGCATTCCACTACAACAATTCAATGAAATGACAAGTCCAACTAACCAGCTGTTAAATGGTTTGTCAAACAAAGCACTGTTGCCAACTTAAAGTTGTGTAAATAATAATGTAACTTGACAGCAGCGCAGCCGACCAGCTGATAAAATAAACAAACAAAAATAATTGCAAAATTAAACTTGAAGATGTTAAGTTCTAAGAAAGAAAGCGACGCAGAACCCGGACCATCAGCAACACCTAGGTACAACACAACATTTTGTGATAGATAGACTACGCAATCCTAAATCGATTATAAAAAGGAAGAATTTACAGGAGTTTGAAAATTTTGTAAAACAGAAATTGTCAAGCATTGCTAATGCATATGCAAACCGGAAGACATAAACATTTCATTACCTTGTAGTGTGCAAGGTGTTGGGCTAAATTTTGCTAATCTGAGCAGTGTCGAAGGTATATACAATGGGCACTGATCAGTTTTAACTAATTTAATTCCAACATTTTAAATGCTGCAATAGAATTTGTTTTAGTATTTTGTGTTGCTATTGTTAAAGTTAAACCTCCACGAACACTGCGCCCTCTTTCCTCCTCATCATAACCTATTTTCCTAGTTCCAGTACAATGCGCTGCATATATAGGGGTCATCCCCTAAGTACTGGTAAAAAAACGAAAGCTTATTGGCTGTCCTGCATTCCAATACAACAATTCAAGTCCAACTAAACAATAATTGGGAGTTACCCAACTGTTAAATGGATTATCATTGTCACATAGCACTGTTGCCAACTTAAAGTTGTGAAGACATTATATGTAAATAGTAATATATATAATGTACATATGCAACAAGTGACATTCCTGTCATTAAATGTTCAGTTTCGTTAACTTTGGATTTGCATGACTGGACTTTTTTTTTAAAAACTAAGATGACAGGTATTTGTTTGCCAGCGAAATGGTGAATCATTCATTTTGTTGCCATAAATTGAACTTCTCTGTATTATAAACCTTTCAGGTTTGGTTTATATTTAAGCTGAGCAAACAAAAAACATTGTTGGCAATTACAATTATTTAGCTAAACAAAAAAAAAAAAAAAATCACATTTAAAAAGAGTGTCTCTGTTGCCAAAACCGGTCACGGTGCATTTGCCCAAGCTACGAGTAGCACAAGTGCGGCATTGTTACCATTAAATACGAGTAGCTGGCAGAAGTATTAAGTTTAACAACAAAGCCATTTAATAAAAGAAAACTCTATGTAGTTTAATTAAAATTAAGCAGTTTTTAAAACAGAACCACCACCATTCCCCCATTCAGGACTTGTTAAATAAAACCAGATATTGATCTTAAAAATGAAGAGTATCAAGTTTATGGCACCCTTTTAGCTATCAGTTGTCTTCATATTTAACCAACATTTATTTAAGCAATCTCTCTTTTTTAAGGTTGCTGTTTGTTTTACTGATATATTTTTTCTTTGTTGGCTTCTTGAGGTCAGTGGTGAATTTACATGGTTACTCGTATCTCTGCAATGTGTTCATTATTGCTAAGTTCGATGCCATGTGGCACACTCGATTTGCAGCACATTGCTTGCTATGATAATAGCATGAGCAAGCGCAGCAATAAAATAATAGGGAATGACTATACTATGGTTGTATGTAATAAAAATATGTTTACTTTGACCAGAACTATAGCTGATTGTATCTCTAATAAGGCATATTATGTTTGATTATGACGATAATATGGTAACTTTGAACAATATAATGGTTACTTTGCTGTTTTTTTTCACATTTTGAACCAGGTCTTCCCCCTCTTGAGAACTGGCTGAAGACAGGCGAAGCGTACGACTGAAAAACAAATTCTTTCTATAATGCGTTGTGCCATTCAGTGCAATTGATCACATATAGATGAGCCCTGGGCGGTGAACACGTATTAAATAAAAATATATAGATTTCGGTTGTATGATCCCTAATCTCCTTAGAGCCAAAGGCATTGTAGTAACGATTGAACAGAGTAACGCGGCGTCGATGCTCCAGTGAGTCAATATAGTTGGGATGAGGATTGGATTGGCTATTGTTACCGATAAACTTTTCCGCTCTCTACTGTACACGGTAGAGAAACCCAAAATAGATTTTGAGGTACCGGTCCACGCATAAGAGCTGTCATATTTCATTATCTGTCGGATATAAAAAAAACCAAGACACTTGTATGCTTCTTTAGAGACATGAAAAATGCGTTTCGTTCAGCAAATATCATACTGAGTTTTTATTCCAAAAACATCAAGAGCAACCGATCCCTTATTATTGAAATTTAATTTAACTGTGAAACCTCTATTAACGATCACCTCCCATAACAGGATAAACTTTGCAGAACCGAGTTTTCCTTGAGTTTTTTTTTCAGACATACAGCCATGTTCCAAGAAACGCGCGTTCTGAAACCGCAAAGCGTTCTGAAAAAGGCTTAATTGAGTTTTAGATGTTCTAAGGAACACGCGTTTTACTGGCGTTTCGGAGTTTTTTCTGAAAAAATACTACATGTGTTTTACATAACTACGTTAATGTATGTGGTATTTATATAAAATGAAACAACAAATAGAAAAATTTTTTAATTTAGTTTTTTGAAAAAGTGTAAAATTCTTTCAACTTTTTATTGAAATAGAAAGAAAACATATTAAATTTCAATTGTGAATAATTTTATTGCCTTTTGCAAATTCAGTTTTAGCAAATTCAATAAGTTCACTTCAATACACACATGCGAGTTGAGGCCGCCAATTTTAAGCGATATGCGTTTTCCAGAAAACCTATTTGGCGATTTCAAATCGCAAAACCATACTTCTTGCGTTACACGTTTATCAGAACACCTAACTGTCGTTTTCAAATCGAAAACGCTAAATTTAAGCGATTTACGTTTCTCAGAACATGCCTGATATCCGGACACTCTGATAAGTGAATAAGCATATTAAATTTAAACAAATTTGTGCTCCAAAATAGCTTTGATGAACAGACCAGCGCTTTCAAAATAGGCATTGGTTTTGCTAATGTCTTGACGAATTGGACCCAAATATAATTTTTTGAAGTTCGAATAATACAATCACAGTGGGTAAATCTGCAGACTATGCCAGATGAAGTACCAGTACGTAGCCCAATTTATGGCGTTTTGCCTTAGTGACATGCATTCGTGCATTGTCTTGGTGGGACAGCAGTTTATGTTGCATGAAATGTGTTCAGTTTTGCTTTAAATTAATTTCGAATTGGTCTAAAGGCTCTGAATAATATTTGCCGATGATCGTTTTACTCTTCTCTACACCGCTTGCATTCCAAAAAAATTGTGACCATGATCTGGTAGCTCCAACTTGACCAAATAATTTGGCGCACGTTTACCGGCTGAAACTCCCTAGTTTTAGTGTTCTTTGGTCTTTGGGAATTTATATTCTGCCTGCGATTATCACCCGGATTGCGATAGAATATCGTCAAACACTCTTTTGCAGTAGCCACTGCACTCAGTTTTGCAGTTTGCGCTTATGATCGAATGTAGACAATTGTGGTAACCACTCGCGTATAGCTTTTCCATGTCCAAATATATGAAAGGTGATATACTTGTGAAAGGTGATATACTGGTTCAGTTTGGAGGCCTACAACCTCAGCCACATCGCATACTTTCATTCTCTGCTTAACCAGGATAAGTCCATTACTATTTCTGACGTGGTGACCCCTTTTGTGCAAACTAAACGCACGGTGTCACTTGTGCTGGCATGATCACAACGAAACACGTAAAATAAATGAAGGAAATTTTCTTCAGATTTCTATTTGAAATTATATTAATCGTTTAAAAAATATTATTGGCGCCTTATGAAGTCAATTATATTCAACAGTTTTTGTATGTATCTTTTAGCAAATATTTCCCTCTTCAGCAGCATCTAAACCTGTCAGCTTTCAGAGGCCTGTTAGAATTTGGGTTAATTGTGCTACAAACACGATTTGTCCATTTACTATTTTATCACAAATACTCTATTAAAACACACTTTAACTCTTATAATGAGTATAAAACATTAAAACAAGTTGTTGTGTTTTCATGGTCTATTATAAGTGTTAATAGAGTTTTCTTATGCCTTAAAAAGTAATCAAAATAATTATTAACTGGCATATCAATAGCAAATAAAATCATTTGAAAATAATAACTTTAATAAGTATTTTACAATATGAAATTGATTTGGCGTTTAAAATCATTAAACTATTTAAGGAAAATAGTCCGCTAATACGAAAAACAAAACTCACTGCAACGCACCTTAAACAAACAGTTGTTTCTCTTTTTGTCCTTAAAGAGAGACAACATTTTAGCACGTTACATTTCAAATTTTCATCAATATCGATTATAATTACAACTTAATTATATATAAAAGGCAATCAGCCATAATTTGCTAAATTTATTATAAAAAAAAAAACTAAAATAAACGCTCTGTTCAACTATTCAAAGAGCAAAATTTATGTCTGCGTTTAAATTATAAAAATGAAAATTCCTCATTAAATATTTAAAGTTATTTGCAGTTGGTGAATCTGTTAGTCAACGTGAATAGTTGCCAACCAACTGAGACAAACAACCACAACAACAACAACAACAAACAGCAAACGGCTTTATCTACACGGATCACAGCTGTCAAATAATTCAAAAACTCTGTCCAACAAATCGTTTAATTTATTGACTTTAACTGTTTCATGTCTGTCGTTACACACACAAAAAAAAGGAGAAAAATTATTTTTTTATGAAAATCTTAAACAAACAACTATCAAGTTGTTTAGTGAGTTGTTATAAAAGGCAAAAAAGATAAATTAGGAAATAATGTTAAAGAGAAAATTAAGATTTATTCGTGTTAAGATGTTTGTAACTAAACTGATGTTTAACATCAGCGTGTGGACACTCTGGTGACTTAATTAGCAGCAACTTTGGCAAAAATATTTATGTGGAGCATTTAGTACTCGTAAATGTTTTAAATGTGATTTTGTTTTTATTATTAAAATATACATGTATGATATAAATATATATATATATTACAAACCGCATATTTGCTTACATATATTCATATAATAGCAGATGCAAACATAACGAGTATTTTTGAGTTTCGTTAATTTGAGTTGGCAACACTGTTTTATATGACAATATATTTAACAGCTGATAGCTGATTTTCACTTAATTTGGTTTGACATTTCAATACGGATAGACTAATGTGGTGTTTATTACACACGAATGAGTGAAACACTCAGCAAATATATGAGAGCTACTCAATCCCCCACATTCCATAGGGCGTCATCGTCGTCACATGAAGTCGAAACAAACGTTTTTTCATTTATTTACTCGTTGCCAAAAACAATTGAGTATTGTCGACAGCTTCTATCTATCGCTTAGGTGTAGAAAATACCGAAGGGATATCAAAGAATACATAATTGCTGTCGTAGGCGAATTTGTAACCGAGTATTTTTTGATGCCGTCTTGATGTGACGACGATGACGCCTCTTGGAATATGGGGGAATATTTTGAGTGTATAAAATCAAAGCTCACTCAGGGAATGGGCTGAAGCACAAATTGGTATCGAATTTCCATACGAATTTCTGTGCTCCAAAGAAGATCATTTTTGGTTGAATGCGTACCTAAAAGAGCAGACTTATCGCATTCGAAGTGAGTGGTGTTTCGACAAGCTTTTTTTATTATTTTTTTATTAGGTATTAGGCACTCTTTAATTTTAAATAAAACAGAAATTTTTTGAAAGATTTGTGATTTTAAAGCTGCGATTTTGTTAAGAAGACTTTTTCTGATCAAGTCTGCAATGAAATACACAAAAAATGGCCGCTGCGGCACTGAGGATGTTACTCTTTTTATGTACATTTTCTAGACTTTTTCACAGAGATGTGGCTCTACCTCACCGATGACGCGTTGCGTCGTGGATTTGAGCTCAGGAATTGTATCTAGCTGATATGAATAAACTCGAGATTTCATAAAACCCCAAAGAAAAAACTCGCGCGGCGTTAAATCGTATGATCTTGGTGGTCAGGATGTGTCATTGATTTACATCAATTCTTGCTTTGACGGTCTTATATGATGTTGAGCCAACTCCATGGGGTGAAGTGTTCACCTGCGTTAGGCTCATACAGGTCGCCAACTTTTGCCATAAGTTTTTAGCCTTCTATAGTAATCCCTCCTGTATGCAATTTCCCAAACAGTCAATGGAAGCAAGTTCGTGGACCGAAGTGTACTAGGAGCAACAGGCCTTAACCAATTCACCAGTCTAACTGGTTGCTTATATTACAAGTGTCTATTGCAAGACAACAGCACCTCGGCAGTTATTAGCCCTCAGAAACTGGCATGCACCAAAGTTGATCTTGATGGTCAGTTGTGAAATTGTTTTACATCAGCACCTGTCATGACGGACTAATATGAGGATGAACCAACTCCACGGGGCAAATTATTCACGATTCGCCAGCGCCCCCGTGAGGCTAGACTCATAGAGGCAGCAACTTTTCGCTAGTTTTAGTCCTATAGGTATCTTGCTGAGGAATTCGGGACTTCTAATTACTCTCAGACCGAAAAATGCACATCAAAATCGGTCAAATGTGAAGCTTTTGCTTACTGTTTTCTTTGAACGCAATGGCGTGGTGCGTCATGAATTGTTGCCACAAGGCCGTACGGTCAGTAAGGAATACTATCTTGAAGTTACGCGCCGCTTGCGCAAAGCAATTTGTCAGAAAATCACAGAATTGTGGAAAAAATATTCATAGATTTTGCACCATGATAAGGCACCATGTCACACATTGATGCTTGTGTGGTAGTGCGCTGGGGGATTACTCTCTACTGCTATGCCAAAGAAAAAGCGAAGAATTGGTACCCTGTATTGCGTTTTCGTTTATTGCTTTCGCATTTAATTTTTCCCTTTCGCACATTATATTTTATAATTTTTCGCTATTGTTTATTTTCTGGTACCATTGTTGCTTCATTTTTAAAGTATTTCGCGAAAAAGTTTGCGCAAACGGCACAGAGTACCAAATTATACTTATATCGCATTTACCTTTCGCATCGAACTTACTTTCGCATCGCAATAGAGAGTAACCCCCCTGACTTTTTCCTCTTCCCAAAACTGAAGACACCGATAAAAGGAAAGCGTGTTGCTACGATTAAGGAGATAAAAGAAAAATCGAAACAGCAGCTGTTGGCGATACCAAAAAGGGTGTTTCAGAAGTGTTTTGAGGACTGGAAAAATGCTGAAATAAGTGTATTATATCTGAGTGGGATTACTTTGAAGGGGACAAGATAGTTATTGCTAAATAAATAAATACTTTTTGAAAAAATGTTAAGTAATTTTTTGATCAGCCCTCGCATATTATGTAACATTATGCTCAATATCTTAAGGCAAAATATTTTATATTGTTTCCATCTCAATTATCCTTAACTTTAATAAAAAAAAAATATAAGCTTTAAAGTACTTACGACTATAATGAGGCGCATTAAAAAATATACAATAAACCACTCAAATACCCAGATATGAAAAGAACATTAACTTTTTGCAATAAGCATAATGATAGTGATAGAGGACAGAAAGAAAAAATAAGAAAAGAAAATTCCAAAAATTAAAGAAAAAGTGAGAAGAGCAACCCTTTACGAGTATTATAGTTTTATTTATAGAGCTTAAAGCCATAAAAACTGCAGGCAACAACAGCAACAAAAGTAGCCGTTCGTTCATGCTGCTAAACGCATTTTAAGAAGCATGAAGCATGAATAAAAATAAAAAGTTTAAAAATGTTATATCAATGTGAACTCACCATGACTGTATGCATATATGTACATATGTATATATGTAAATGTATGTATTTATATATGAAAACCTAAAGCATGTCTATAAACTATAAACTGAAGTGATTTAAAGACGACTCTGCTGATAGAGATGTTGGGGAATGAGGAGCAGCGTAAAATTAATGTCTAGAAAAATTATGTGGAAATAAAGTTTTTTTTTTCTACTTTTGTCTAAACAAGAAACGCTTAAATGTTTTAAGTTCATTTTTTAATTTTATAAAATGTATTTTAAAATGTGTATGATGGTCAACTGTAACAACTTTGTTGATGATGAGCAATCGTAATTTGCTTCTCCTTTAGTAGCATTACAAATAGTTCTAGGAACTATTAACTTGGTTAAGAGAAACATTTTTTTTTATATTACTAACACACACACACACACACGCGCGCACATACGAGTAGGAAATTGTAATTAATGCATTTAATTATTGTGAAAAATGAAAAAAGTTTTAATGTGTTTGAAACCTCAAAAGCTACTGGTAATCACCCTTTCTGAAAATAACTATAGCAATTTATAAGGGATAAAGGGAATATTTCTATCATAAAAACAGGGGCTGTCAGCGTTGCCAGAACGAAAGTTTTTCTTTAATTTTGAAGATTTTAAAAGCAAAATAAGATTTGAAGATATTTTTCTCAAAATTAAGAATTTTGAGATTTAGTATTCTAATCATTGTATCAACTGTTTTCGAATATCTAATGAAGTTTAACTTATTCCGTAAAAGAAGACTTGAAGTAAGTTGTTATTTCTTGGTTTGTCATCTTTTACACACTGGAATGAGGAAGATATGGTTGTTCATATAGATGGATCACGAATCGCAGAAACGAAATTTGTTAAATATCTGGGCGTACATTTAAGTAATAATCTCATGTGGGATGAACACATTCTAAAACTGAAGTCTAAAGTATATTCAGCTACTGGAATTTTGTATAAATTTAAAAATAAACTCAACACTAATGTAAAATTAATGATATATCAATCGATTGTTCATTCACATTTGACGTATTTGCCGTTAATATACGGTTTTCGAAATTCTCTGAAGAGTTTGCAATCAGCGCAATATAAAGCACTTAAAACTATATATAACCTGCCAACACGTTATCCGTCTCTACAATTGTATAAAAATAAGGCGCAAAATATTCTACCGATTCGTGGCTTATATAAAAATCAAATGCTGCTGTATGTTTTTAAGTCACTACGTGGAATAAGTCGAAAGTCCATCAAGTTTCATCAAAACTTAACAAGAACGTGAAGAGTTACAAGGCAAGCTAGCAACCTTCAAATAGCAAGATGCCGGACAGAGCTAACAAAACAAAGGATTATGTTTGCTGGGCCAAGTGAATATAATAATTTACCACCTGTAATTAAAAATATAAACATTTTATCATGCTTCAAACGGAAGCTTAAACTACATTTGAGAAATAATTTAGAAACACTTCTTTTATAAGTATTTTTTTTCACTTTTTTTTAATGTTATTTGAAATTTTTATTAGCATATGTATATACATGTATTGCACTGAAATTTACGCCACGTAATTGCCTCTACAAAACCTTTAAGGTGCTGAGGCATTAAATATGAAATTGTATTAACATTTATTCATATGTACATAAATAAAATCTAAAAAAAAAAAAAAATATACATTTATATATAGTAACACATAATATTAATTTTGTAACGAAATTTAATTGAGTTGACTAATTTCCTTTTTAATTATTGTTTCATCGTCTTATTGTGTTAAGATTTTTCTAAAATTAAGATTTTCTTTTTGACAATTGAAGATTTTTCTACCAAAAATTCTGGCAACACTGGTGGCAGTATTTTTCACCTTGAAGAGTAGCTGCTCTAATAACACTAGCCAACAAGGTTTTTGACTGGAGCAACCAAATACCGTTCCTAGTGTAATTTGGTACGCTGAAATCGAATCTGTAAATGGTTTTTCTCTATCACGTTAGGTTTTCGAGATATAACAAAAGATTTTTCCATTAAAAATTATGAATTTAAAATTTTAATTATGTTAATTCCTCTGCTGCATGCGTGAAGCTAGTATTTCTGCGTCTTGCTTCGTTAAATGCAAGTCCCGAATTAGATCACTCAGCTCAGCTTGAATCACTAAATGGCGTTCATTATCAGTCTCATACAAACTACAACCGCTGGTGAAAGATATTTCGCACTCACTGCTCGTAGCACCGGGAATGACTAGTGGTGGATCAGTTGACAGACGTTGAACTGGTTTAGAAACTGATAGGACATTAGGGTAGGTAATACTTTTTCGATTTTGCGTATTGAATCCAGTAACTTTTGTTAAATAGAAATAATAATCAGTTTGGTGGTTACTTGACTCTCTCCAAAGTACTGGAATTGAAAAATCTAAACAGATTTTCTCACCATTTGAGCACTTTTTTTTTTGTCTTGGACCAGTACTCAGGGTATGACCCCTATGTATGCAGTGCATTGTACTGGAACTAGGAAAATAGGTTATGAGGAGGGGGAAACTTGTATAAAATAATTCTGCAACGATTGCAAAACATTGTCGGTGCCACGGTTTGTCCAAGTTTTCGTCAGCAAAACCAAAATAACGTAGATATGCATATTTTAGTGATTCTGACATTGCATATCCTTCTTCCCAATCAAATATTCACCACACACAAAGCAAAACTAGTTCGGTTTAGTAACACACGATCTCACTGGCGTGCTTAAACTATATCTTTATACAAAATTCAAATTAATAACTGTGAAATTGTAGCATCAGTATTAACTATTTTACAGTATTGCCAGCATACGATAAAAAACGAACTGGACGTGATGGCCCAACGTTGTTGCCAGATTCGAATTCAGCGCAGCCAGATTAGCTAAAAACATGCTTCGTTTCCACAGTCAACATTTTTTGCCTAATTTGTTGGCCAGTGTAATTTGTGAATTTTATTTTATTTTTTTTAAATACAATATTATTGCACTATTAAGTAAAATACGTTTAATATTATGTAATTAGCAAGTATTTTTATTGGCTAGCAAAATAAACACAATATATGAGCAAGTGACTTAAAATCTGCGGCCGGTTAGCTGACCGGTTTTAAATCTCGAGATAACCAAACTTTTAGTATCACTTTAGAGAAAAGCGATTTACAGAACATGGCTGTATAAAAATATTTGCGCAAACCATGAAGGCGCACATTCGGTTGTTGTATTGTTTATATTTCAATCAGTGGTGTCAGAAAGTTTTGTCGAAAAATATTCATTTTCCAAATATAAAGTCTTAATTAAAAAAAAAAAATCTTAAAATGTTTTTTTTAAGATAAATGTAAAAATAATGTTTGGTAATTATTACAAAAAAATGGCGAGTCTAACAAAAGAAAAAATATATATAAGGCAAGAATTCAATTCAATCAAATTTCCTTACCTAAAATTTGTAGTACAAGCAAAGGGCGAAATAAACGACACAAACTGTTTGGCAAACATGCAAAAATTTTAAGTTTATAAAAACTTTTTGCGTTGTTTATGGGGGTGCTACTTTGTTTGCACAAATATTTGGCGCAAGTTGGCTTGTTGATGTTTGTTAAACCGCGTGTGTTGCTTACCGCTAAATTTTGTCATTTCAGTGAAAATTTTGTACATTGGAGTTTTTGAAGAAGAATCATATAAAATAGATCAAGAAAAAGTTGTATGGCTAGAATTTATAGAATTATAGACAAGTCTGCCTTTTTTGGGAAAAATTAGGTGTAGAGTCTTTAACAACAGAGTCTCAGGAGTTAGAGATTATAAAATGTTTGCAGAGAAATTGCAAGGGAAATACTTACATCCAGGCCAACAAACAAATAATAATAAAAAACACTTTATATTTTGGGGAGTTCATATGGCGAGCCACAAAATCGTGATTAGTTTGTGTTTGAGCCGTTTGAGTGCAAATGTAAAATCTTCATTCTGGCCACACTGATTTCAAGAAAGATCCTCAAACTAGTTGCTCTTTAGACTTTGCTGAAGTAACATCTAACTGTGCAGCTTTCTAAAAATTGTATTTCGTTTTTTGCTCCTACTAATGCAGGTGTATAACACTTAAAATATATATTTGGCCACCACTGGTCTGCATGTATATTTTTGTATATTTCTGTAAATGATAATTAGAGAACCCAACTCCACATAATTCTAATAATAAACCCATACAATGATGATACCATGAGAAATTTTACCTAAAAAACTGCAGCTAT
Organism: Thecocarcelia acutangulata; assembly: GCA_914767995.1. Classification (NCBI taxonomy): domain Eukaryota; kingdom Metazoa; phylum Arthropoda; class Insecta; order Diptera; family Tachinidae; genus Thecocarcelia; species Thecocarcelia acutangulata. The sequence goes on along the minus strand of OU612096.1, from coordinate 118,245,345 downwards.
ACCCACTTCCAGAACGGCGACCAGTTGTTTTATTGCAACTCCATGTATTTTGAAAATTTATTTTATCCTTTGCTGTGGACATAATAAAGCACGTTCAAATATCTCCCAACTGCTCGGCTGATGACGATGGCGATGATGACGAAGATGAAGATACGTTTCGTATAAAAAAAAACTGATAATTTTATAATGGACTTGCTGTTGCTGCTGCTGGTACTGATGGTGGCTGAAGCTGCTGAAGACGGTGTTAAATTGAAATTCAATCGAGTTGTTTTTGTACATAAAATTTCGTTTTGAACGCAAAAGATCCATGTATAGAATCTTAAGGATACAATTGAAAAGAAGAAGAAGAAAAAGAACCGGAAAAGAAAAAGTGCTAAAAGCAGTTCAAAAGACTGCACTGGGACACTGGCAGTGGAGTGAAGTGAACAAAGTTCGATGGTTGATTTGCAGGTAAACGGTTGTTGTTTCGCTGGAGATGTTTGTTTGCTTGCGCTGATGAAGATAATAAAGTTGATTGTTCAGCTCTTTAATGCGTTGCTGTCTTATTTTGTTGTAAATTGTCAGTTTGATATAAAAAGTGTGAAAATATATTAAGCCCGGCTTAAAGTTTAAAGTTGTTGTACTGAATTTTATTTCGTACTTTGAACTTGAATGTTTCACTTTTGTAATTCGTATTCATTTTTTTATTTTGTCGGAATTTGTAATCTTTTTTTTGTGGAATTTTTTTATTAAATATTTATTTACTTATTTTTTAATTTTATGTATTTTTTAACTCAACACTTATTTTTATTGTTATTCTTTTTTTACATTAAAGCGGCTTTTTTAAAAGGACTTTTTTCCGTATTTATTTTGTATTTATAAAAATATTTGTAAAATTTGTTTAAGTTGTATTGCTTTTTGTTTTAACAAAATTATTACAATTTATTGTTGTTGCTGGTTGTTTAGAGATCATTCGCCTTTTTGTTATTGTTGTTGTTGTCATTACGCATTGTTGCTTGTTGTCAACCGTCCAAAGGTTGGTTTTGTTGTTTGCTAGTGTTGCTGTTGTTGTTGATGGTTGGCTGCTGCTGTATTTGAATCTTAAATTGCGGCGGCAGACGTTGTCCGTCGTTCGGTGGTTACGGTGTCCGACATGTCTGTTTGCTAGATTTGTCTTTTTTCTTAAGTCTTGTTTCGCTCTTCTTTCGTTTCTTTATTGTACTTATTTCAACTTTTAACAAGCAATTTGAAAATCATTAAATTCTTGTTACTCGTTTAAGGAAATTTAATTTATTTGTAAAGATCTTTTTTGTTTTCCTTATCTTTTGTGATCGTTATTTCGTTTTCTTTTCTGCCATTTAACTTGATTTTCTTTTTTCCAAGTTGAGTAATTTTGTAGATACCTACATACGATTTTAACGGCTTGCTGTTTTAGGTTTGTATTTTTTTTTATTTATTTTTGTTGTTGTTTGTTTTTATTATCACATAAATATGTATTTCTTAGAATAATAACTATACAGGTTATTGTGCTTGCTGCATTCGGTTCAATTTATAAAATATAACTTTCAGTAAATCAAAGACTAAATACAGTGGTTAGGAAAATCTTATTTCAATTGTTTAATCCCCAAGCAAGCAAGCAAGTAACTTGCCTGGAAATTTTATATGAAAAGCACTAATTTCATTGAGTGATTTCTATACAAAAATTTCAGACAATTCGCTTGTTTGTGGTTTGGATATATCATATAAGAGATTTTTAATTTTTTTTTTTTATAAATTGTTGGCTGCAAACAGTATACAAACTCACTTCAGTAGAATCACACGTTAAAAAGTTTGACTCAAGAACAAAATTAAACGAGATTTAAAAGACATATAAAAACAAATGAAAATCCCAAAGTACATAAGATCGATCACATGTTCTAATTTTTGGGGAAACTCAAAAATGTTATAAAATAAAGTATATTCCAAACAACAACTGAACTAGTTTAAAACAAGTCTAAAACCTGGTAGAGGCAAGTTAACCTAACGAATTATAATCAATTAAACTCTGAATTCGATTTTTTGATGTTACGTACTTTTGGATTTGCGTCGACGATATGATCTATAACTTCATTATTATTATGCAGTTTTCTTATCAGGATATTGCAAAAACGGCTTCACACATGTGTGTGAAGTTATTGTGACATCGATTTACATCAGCGCCTGCCCTTACGGCTTAATCTGATAATGGATTAACTCCACGGGGTGAATTATTCACGATTCACTAGCATCTCCGTTTAGCTTACTAGAGAGTTCAGGTAGGCAGAACCTCCCGAGAGCTTTGCTGATCTTTATTCTGTCAATTTTAACCCTTGGTAAGGGGTTTGGAAGTACAGCACAACAACACGAGATCTGATCAAAAAATAGGCGTTATTTTCAAATTTCCTGAGTTATGTAGATATATTAGATTTTCGCATTTTTTCTGTTATGTTGGTACACATGTCTCTTATATATGTTGGCAATATCAGCCATTTTGGATTGTCGGTTTGTTTTTGACAGATAAAAAGGTTAGTCGTGCGATTTTTTACTTTTCGAAAAAATGTGTCAAAGAAACTTTATTAAGTTTTGCGTAAAAAATGAAATTAAATACGCAAGGACATTTGAAACACTGACTGCGCCGTTTGGCGAATCCACTATGAGCCGAACACAAGTTCAATTGTGGTATAACCGGTTCCAAGAAGGCCGTGAAGATGTGATTAACAATGCGCGTCCTGGTCGCCCGAGCACGTCAACAACCTATGAAAACATTGAAGCAGTGAAGAAAATGATTTTGGACCATCGTCGAATCACTATTCGACAAAAGTTTGCTGATGATGTTGGCATAGGCTCATTCCAAGCAATTTTTGTGAAGATTGTTCTAAAATTGCTAAATTTTGAGCAAAAAAACAACTTCGCATGGACATCGCTCAGGAGCTGTTGAGCAACCTCAACGACGGTTCAGCTTTTCTCAAAAAGGTCATAACTGGTGACGAATCATGGTTGTATGGCTATGACATTGAAACCAAAGCCCAATCATACCAATGGAAGCGTCCAGAAGAGCCAAGACTGAAAAAAGCACATCCAGTTAGGTCAAATGTGAAGGTTTTCCTCACTGTTTTCTTTGACCGCAATGGCGTGATGCATCATGAATTTTTTCCACAAGGTCTTTGCGGTCAATAAGGAATACTACTTTGAAGTTATGTGCCGTTTGCGCGAAGCAATTCGTTAGAAACCTATAGAATTGTGGAAATACCAATTATGGATTTTGCACCATGATAAGGCACCAGCTCACACATTGATGCTTGTGTGGTGGTGCGCTGACTTTTTCCTCTTCCCAAAACTGTAGACACCGATGAACGGAAGCGTTTAGTTACGATTGAGAAGATAAAAGCAAAATCGAAACAGGAGCTGTTGGCGATACCAAGAAGCGCGTTTCAGAAGTGTTTCAAGGATTGGAAAAAAACCCTCAGCCACCGTATGCACCGGACTTGGCCCCTGCTGACTTTTTCCCCTTCCCAAAACTGAAGACACTGAAGGTACGATTGAGGAGGTAAAAAAAATCAAAACAGCAGCAGTTGGCGATACCAAAAAGCGCGTTTCAGAAGTGTTTCGAGGATTGGAAAAAAACGCTGGCATAAGTGCATTATATCTGAGTTGGATTACTTTGAATGTGACAAAATAGTTATTGATGAATAATTAAACACTTTTTGAAATAACGATTATTTTTATGGTCAGACCTCGTAAGTCATGCGACTTCTTAGAGTTTAGTTTGCAACAACAAACGAGGGACTCCTTCTACTCTATGCTCCCGAAAACATAATGCTTTGGTTTGGTCTACGCCGGGGTCGCGGCAGCCATTTGGCCGATATTTTGTTCCAATCATTGATGAACCATACCAATATTATCATACTAATAAAAAGAAATGACAACAATTCCTAAATAATTTGTATTTTATTCAAAATCAACTTTGGCCCTTAAAATTTAACCACCCTTCAGTTTTTGTGTGAACTATATTTAAACGAGTTTTTTTTTTTTGCTATTTCGATAGCAGCTTGAATTTGGTAATAATTCTCAATTACTTTCTGGAAATTTCTGTTTCTAAAAAAATCGCAATTGCCTGAATTGTTTTAGAGGCGGCTGATCTCGATACCGTTCGCAGTAAAATTTATTTTTTTCCTGTGGACCTACTAACCCTTAGCGACGGCGGTCTGATTTACATCGGTACGGACCTTTTACTCTATCATAGGCGCATCCGAACTCTCGACACTTATAATGTTGTGTACAATACGGCACAGTAACTTGTTTTAGTGAATTTAACTTTTTGTTTTTTATTATTTTGTTGTGTAAATTTTGAGTTTTGTTATATTTTTTGTTATTCAGTTTTAAGTCTATGCCTAAATGCATCCCTTTTTTATTCCTTATTTTGAGGATTTTACCATAGATTTAAATGAAAAAATCTTTGACAATTGATGTAAATGTAATGCATGTTTAGATTTATATTGAGCAATCCTTGAAAAGTATTTCGTACGTAAGGAAATTAGCTTAAGTGTATAAAACTACTCTATTATAATATTAATGAATTTTTGGAAATAAATTTGAATTGAATTGAATTGCCTGAGTTTTGTCTGTGTTCATAGCCAGTTTCTATTTGATAATACTTGACATCATCCAGTTTTAATGTTTCAAATGTCAACATTAAATTGTGAACAATACAAAACACTTATTTTGTAATATTTGTTTTTTTCAGCTTATTATTATTGTCTTCAATAATGTTTATTGATGTGTATTTTTTTAATTTAAATCATTAAGCCCCAAAAAACAAAATCATCGCTTGTTGCAGCAATCAAATCTGTCGTCACTTCGGGCAGATGGTTGAATTTTTTGTTTTCAGTTCTCACTTTCGTTGACATTGAATGATAAACAAATTTCAACTAAATAATCAAAATAAAAATTGAAAGTGTCTTTTGAATGGACTTTTAATAAATTTTAATCTGTAAAACGGAGTCAGTGAAATACTCGTATCTTATGGCATTTAATTTAAATAATTAATTAACAATTTTATTGAGTTCATTTTCCACTGGTTAAATTTAATTGAAATTTATGTTGTTTTATTTGATCATCAAAAGTGATCGTTTAGAGAGTTTTTTTCCTTTTTTAAATTAAATGTTGCAGTATTAAAATTCAATAATAATTCCCTTTTGCTTTTAGTTGCGCCATGCACTCACTCTCTCCTTCACTCACTCTTCTACAACTTGTTTGACAGCTTATCACTTGTTGCTTTTTTTTTTTGTAGCTTGTAAAATGTTTTTCTTTTAGTTATTTTTGTTTATTATTTATAAATATTGCCTTTTACTATTAAATAAATATTCAATACAAAACTTCATTAGACACAGGAATTATTGGTTGGTTTTTTTTCAGTTTGACAGATAAGAATCTGAAGAGACATGTTCAATAATTCATGGCGTTTAAGAAAAAAAAAGAGTTGAAAGACATTATTGTGGTATCTTTATTTGATTATGGAAACCTTTGTAAAGCTGTTAAACGATTATGGTTCAAGCAATTATAGTTTAAACAGTATAAATGCTCATAAATGCTTAATAAACGTCTAGTGGTGTTGTGTTGGTCATATCGTGGTATCGTTTTAATGATAGAAAGATAACAAAATTATTGAACATTTTTCTAAGCACGTTCAAAATTTCTGTGAAATGTTTTACACGCTTCAGTTTATTTTTATACAATTTAATGAAAATGTTTCAAGCTGGGGAAAAGTTTGCTTAATTATGTTTTAGCTAAGAAATAAAATTCTTAAGGAATGCAAACATACTTAAAAGAAATGTAGATGCTTCATGAAAAGAAATGTATATTGATGACCCTTAAGTTGTTAAAGATTAATCGTAAAAGTTGGTAAGAGTTCCCGTCTTCTCAGAACTAGCCGAATCAAAGCGGAAAATTTTTAAAAATAGGTGGCTCTAGGTTGCCATAAGACCAAATTATATATAAATATTTATTTTTGTTTTATTATAGTTTAAACTTGCGTAAATCTAAAAATTACCCTGTAATATTTTTTTATATTATTGTGCTGTTCATAGAAACCAGACGATCAAATCGCCAAAAAAAAAAAAATTTATATTAAAATTACTCAATTTTTTGAGCGATTTCCATACAAAATTTTGACACAAGTCGCTCGTCTGTGTTGTATGAACAGCACTTATGGTTGATCTGCTATATAAAAAATTTAACTCTGATTTCATATAATTCGTTATTTTTATAAATATTTGTTAATCACTTATATTTTTCTTTTCGAATCTGCTACCCAATTACCTTTTTAAGTCCCACAACCATACTTTCTGAAAGTACACCCCGTTTTTTATGCGATGTATAACTAACTAGGTTAGTGAAACGCAGTATTTAGGATATTAAAGGGCGTAAGCATCACTGTAAATATATCATGGTTGCCAAAGACATCGCTTAATTTATTGATTAGTGGCACAGCGACCGCGAAATTGCTAGATGTCCCCCCGTAAACAATTCCCTGTTATAGTCTTTTTAAAATATTAAAATTAAAAATAATGTGTATAAAAAACCTACGGGGTTACGAAGTTCAAAATTGTACTCAATATTTTGAATGTATTTCATATAAATTTTCTTATTCGTTCCCCACAAACACCACATAACTTTATGCCCCAAAGAGTCTAAATATTTTGGGTTTAACTTTGTCGACAGATGTATCTGTCTGATCAAAAAATAAGCGTTATTTTCAAATTTCGAGAGGTACGAATGTTCGATTTTCGTATTTGTTTCTGTTATGTTGGTACACATTATATGTTGGCAATATATGTTACATATGTTGCCAATATCAGCCATTTCGAATTGTCAGTTTGTTTTGGACAGATAAAAAAGTTAGTCATGTTTTGGTTTGCTCTTCGATTTTTTACTAAATTTACAAAATTTTAAGCAAAAACAACGTCGCATGGACATCGCTCACAAGCTCTTGAACACCGTCAACGACGATCCAGTTTTCCTCAACAAGGTCATAACTAGAGACGGATCATGGCTAAAACCAAAGCTTAATCATCCCAATGGAAGCGTCCAGAAGAGCCAAGACCGAAAAGGCAAGTCAAGTTCGGTCCAATGCGAAGGTTTTGCTCACTGTTTTTTTCGACTGCAATGACTTGATGCATCATAAATTCTTGCCACAAGGTCGTACGGTCCATAAGGAGTACTACCTTGAAGTTATGCGCAAAGCAATTCGTCAGAAACGCACAGAATTGTGAAAAAAACCAATCATGGATTTTGCACTATGCTAACGCACCAGTTCCCCCATCGATGCTTGTGCGTGAGTTTATGGCCAAAAACAAAACCGTTATCATGACTCTACCCGGGGCCCTCGCTGACTTTTTCTTCTTCCCAAAACTGAAGACATCGATGAAAGGAAAGCGATTTGCTACGATTGAGGAGATAAAAGCAAAATCGAAACAGAGGCTTTTAGCGATACCAAAAACCGCGTTTCAGAATTATTTCGAGAATTGGAAAAAACACTGTATTATATATATATATTATAAGTGTATTATATCTGAGGGGGATTACTTTGAATGTGACAAGAAAGTTACTGATGAATAAATAAATACTTTTTGATAATTTTTAAAATAACGGTTATTTTTTGATCAGCCCTCGTATACCGCACTTGTACTCAAACGCCTGTAAGGTACTTGAGCATTTAACATTTCACAATTTTAGTACTATTTAAATATTTTTTGCTACCATCAACCAATTAAGAAAGAAACCCAAGACATATTTTTGCCACTATACATAACACTAATTAGATGAGGGCAAGCGAGCAAGTGTTATCGACATCGATAACAAAAATTTGATACACAAGTGCTTAAATCTCTGCCCCATCACGTTGCAAATAACAATCAAGGCAAAATAATAAATTGCTTTCAGATAAATTACAAACTAAGTTTTTGCTTTAATTTGCAATTATGCAAATGAATTTCATGTGTCAAATAATAACCTTTAATGTAAAATCTCCTCGCACACAATTATGGAAACTTAATTGAAATTTTATGAATGCAATTGTCGCTTTATTTCCCACCACTAATAGTGTAAACAATAGTTAATAAGCATTTTTTTTACTGTCTTAAATTAGTTAGAGAGATTAATATCTGAAAGATATTAGTTTATAATTTATAAAGTTTAAAATAGAAGAGTATAAATTTATTAAAATTTTGTGTGCATTCTAAGTTTTCAGAATAAATAATTTATAAAGTAAAGATTGTATTGCGTTGATAGCTGCTCACTGCTGTGAGCAAGACAAAAAATAAATTAAACACCTAATTCCCAAGAATTCATACGATATTATTACGAAGACTTTTAATTTTGGGACAAGGTAGAAATAGCATAAATAACTTTTTTCAATATATCAATAATACATAATTTTTACTGAAGTTTTTTTTTTTTTAAGATATTTTGCCGATTTACTTCAAGCTGTTTTCGTTTGGTGGCAGACGAAGTTGAAGTGTTTGCGGGGCTGGAAAACCTAACACAAAACTTGTCTGTACTATTCTCTTTCAGTTGTTTGTAATGCCTCGAAACTAACATTTTTCAAATCAGTTCAAATCTTTTTAATACAAAAGTAAACGAAATGTTTTAATGTAAAAGTAAAACAACATCTTTGCAAAAATTGAAATAGTGCAAAAGCGCTTTTTTAAATCATCAGCCACGAAGTAAAATGTAATGTGTTATTGTTCAACGAATCAAATTTCTATAAAAAAGTTTTCCATAAATCGCCTTGTTACGTTTGTATCTTAAAAAATGCCGACTTTAGGGTGCACAGCTGTTTTTATTTGCATACAAAAACAAATGTTACCGGATTTATATTCATGCTTAAGCCTAGGATTACCCTGTTGCCGTTTGTAGAAGACATATTCTGAAATTGGTTTACATCAACACCATGGCAGGTCGGCCTATTCTGATTATTAAGATATTAACAGTTTCAATATTTGTATAGTAAAATAACGCTGTAGGCATTAAATCATGGGGAAGAAAGATGCATCGATCTGCCTTTATGGAGATGACTGCGTGGACGATGCAGCACACACATTCTTTAGATTTGACAGGCAGAGGCAGGAAAGACATGACATAGAGGGGAATGTTGGCGAAGTAACACTAGAAAACATCGTAGAAGTTATGATGGAAAATGAAAGGAAATATATTCAAATAGTGACTTATATCGAAAAGATCCTACGAGATAAGGATATAGACTTGGGCATGACCCATGTAATCCGGTAGGAACGAAAGAGGAGCTCCACTTTGAAGCAATTCGAAAGCGGTACCAGGGTGGAGACCAGGCTCAAGGAAAGGGGAGGGGTTTTAATGGGTGCAAGCCCCACATAACGGATACTGAGTGTTCACAGTAACGGTCGATGCGTTAGGAATTTCCTGTCTCTAATAGAAAAAAATTGTATTAAATCACAGGATCTAGGTTTCAGTTCTGATCACCTAAGCGAGAGAGAATATGACCTGGAAATATCACATGCAGTAAGTGAGTTGTTTCACAGACTGTATGGTATGTAACATTGTCTTGTTGAAATCACATATTGGCCACATGAACATAAGCATAAGTAAGAGTCACAGCATAACCCTTATATCAAAAAAGTATGGTCCAATTATGCCTGCAGCCATAAAATCCGACAATGATAATGTGGATTCTTAGAGTGGCAATCTTGGCGCGTAACGAAGCTATCAAGGTGAAAATGTGCATCGCTTGGAATGATTTTGCTTGAAATACCAGCACTATGGACACTATGATCTATCCTATAACGTTCCATTATTACTAACATTAAACTGTCAGTTGTCTAGAATAGAAGTTAGAGTGGATATGAATGGGAGGGGATGGAAAGAAAAGGTGGGATTCTTTTAGTGTGGCGTTATATGCTGCTGTACTAGCCATCCGCTGCTTCTTATGAAAGAGGCAAGCGTGGTCAGATTGACAGAGGCTAGACATGATAGGCTGTTGAAGCTCTGCTCGCCTAGATATCTTAGACGGCGATGCTCCAATGCCGGGCATGTACCGAGGAGATGAAGGATCGCCTCCTCCTCTTCTTTGTCTTGGCAACTTCTGCAGAAGTCGTTATACGGTAGGCCTAGTCTTCTGACATGAATCCCAAATGGGCAATGTCCAGTGATGACTGCTACAGTGACTTTCAGGTGAGATCTGGGCAGTTTTAATAGCTCCCACATTATCTTAGAGTTAATATACGGCCACAAGTGCCTTGGTATAAAGCATGTTGGCCATTTTCCTTGGGCATGTTTCAGCGTCTGGAGTTTTATTCTCTTCCAACACGCTGGTTGTCCGTAAAAGGGTTGCCCCTTTTTTGGTTAAGTCGTCAGCGATGTTGTTGCCGTTGTTAGATTCATGTCCAAGCACCCATTTTAGAGTTAGGTTAGAATGTCTCGCCATCTTATTAAAAGATGTGCGGCATTCCTGGACTAGACTAGAATTAGTGTGTATTCCAATCACAGAATTCGTTGCAAAGCATTCACTTTAAAAATACATTTATTGGAAATTTTCAATTTATTAATTTTTTGAAAAAGTCAGTTAAAAGTCGGCATTAAATTTCAAGCAGTACAACAACTAAAGCTGCAATCTCCTCTTTTTGCATAAACATGATTTGCAAGTGCTAGCAACTAGCTTTGTTAGAAGCTGAAAATCTGCGAATTTAATTTTCAAAAATAAATTAGCTAAGATTTATTAAGAAGTTTTTTTCTTTTAAATTCAATTTATTTCTTTAATTTAAAACTATTAAATCTTTAACGAGTTTTTGAAAAAGTTAAATGGTTAAGGTTACAAACGATCTTTGAAACGCATTTGCTGGCCGATTAAATAACCGGTTTTTAATTGATGTTTTAAGAATCCACATGCACACGTCTGTTAAGAAGATTTTGAAAATTATTATTTTTTTTTTAATTATACTTAAATATACTAAAATAAACATTTTTTAATTTCGCATAAAGTGGTTTTTAAATGGTGTTTAAACTATTGAGAGGCAAATCTATTAAATTGATTTATTTCTTCTTTAATGACAGCTGATCCTGAGGCTTTTGACTTGATGTTTGTTATTTATAATTATTATTTATTTTTTTTTTTTTAATTTTCTTTCATAATAATACTCGTACTTAAAATTTTGTTGTTTTCGGTGGTTTCTTTGATTTCTTGTTTTTAGTTTTGTTTGTTTTCATTAAAAAAAAAACGAAGGAAACTCATTCATAAACAAAATTTTAGCACTTTTTTACAACTTGACGCGCTTGATTAAAATTTCGTTTGCTAATGAAATTCACACAGCGTAATAAAATTTAAATAATATAAACTTGTTTTATTCCAAAAAAGCAAACAAATTTTTTTATTAGCACTTTCAGAAGATCTATTTATTTTTATAAATACTTTAAAATAATCCCCAAGATCAATTTAATAGTCATTTAGGTATTAATCTTTAGCATCACGCTTTTCGGTGACTTAACACTGTTATATATTTCACAGTTTAATGCAAATCAAATTTCATTTTCACAACAAGTATCTTTTAGATACATACATATATACTTTTATGTTAACTTTGCGAATTTAATTAAGACACATGGTAATTGAAAATTTCACACGTTTGACACGCAGCATTCCGTATCCAGTATTCCGTTAACACGTCGTTCGAACTTAAACTATCTTATTCGTACTGAAACTTTTTTGTATTCTGTTCAACTCCAAAACAACGTAAATGCAAGAATTCAAAATCCAACAAGTGTTTTTTCAGCTCTGTCACAAGATTTTACTCATTCCAAACAACTGGAGAAAAAAAGAGCGAGCACAAAGTTAAATTTCTCTTAACGGTTAAGTTTTGTATTAAAGAGCACAATAAATACAATCCACAACGTGTATTTTGTTGTGGTAAACAAATTGTTTGTATCTGGAAGTTGCTGTTGGAAAATTAAACAACAAATAAACAACAATTTTATAAGGTTTCTTCTTGAACATTTGAAACGGATTTGGTTTTTGATCTTTGGAAAATCGAGTTTTTTCTTTTCATTGTTATCTCTTGACACTATTTAACGGAAAGTGAAATGTTATTTGTTTTCTTCTAAAGGGCTTAACCCAGAAAAACACGCACCATTGCGTTCACATTGTTTGATATTTGTTAACAGTAAGTAGTATTCGAAAGTGTATGCAGGTATGTTCATATCTACCTACATACATATATGTTTATTTAGAATGTTTTATCAAAAAGAAAAAAAGAAGTAGGTACTTGTGTATGTGAATAATATACAATTATTAATCGTAAATGGTGGCCTTGTTATCTTTTCTTTTTTATGCGCTTTTGTGTTTTTGGAAACCCTAGAGCTAACGGCATATTTTGGTGCCAAAAACTAAATTTAGAGGTGACGCAAGCGGTTTTTAAGGCATTTGGTTTACTAAAATATCAGCAACAAACTAAATTTCAGTAATCAAAGTAGCAAAACAAATTAAATAACGCTGCCGGTTTAGGGTGAACACTGCAAGAAAACAATTTCAGGGCTGCCCTGAAAGTTAAGGCAATATTGTCATTTGAAAAATTGATATGGTGAACAATAGGAAGGAGCACATTATACAGAGAGGCCCTGGTAACATTCTTCAATGCAGCTGTCTTCTGCTTTGGTACCCAACAAATTTCAAAAGTTCATTAAGCTACACAATCCTGGGGGAAAAATAACGTGCAGCGAAGTAATCTAAAATCGCAGGAAGAGGAATTAATAGCGTGCAGCGCATACTGGCTACCATTTAGGCAGCAACTTTCTGGCTGTGGTTGAAATCTAAAATCGCAGGAAGGGTTAGTTAGTTTCCCCGTTAACTAGGATGCAATTCCGGTTTTCGGTGACCCGTAACCGGAGGTGAAGTTGTTTTGCAACAGATATCTGTAATGTATGCCACCAGAAGTGATGGTGACGGGTGAGTTGGTTAAAGGCTGATGCTCTTAATGGACTTCGGACTTGTCTTCCCTTTACATGTGGGAAATTGCACACAGGACCCGAACTCTTCAGCAAAAGCTACAAACTTATGACAAAAAGAGGCGACCTGTATAAGGCTTGCAAGCCACATGGAGGCACTGGGGAATCGTAAATAATTCATGCCCGCAGACGAATAACGGTGCACACTGAGGAAAATATTGCGCTAATACAGGAGAGCATTTGGAAAGATGAAAAAACATCAGCAAGAAGTTGTTTGACCCAACTTCGACTCTCAAGGAAATCGCTATAGACAATTTTGGAATACAACGAGTATGGTTCCATACTAGCCCAAGAACTAAAACCAAAAGTTTACCAGTAATGACTCGGTTATGCAATTTATTTTAGGCAGAAAGTCCGGATTGTATTTATCATTTCACTGTGAATGACGAAGAACCATTCCAATTAAATGGGTTCGCTAATAGGCAAAACTACAGGATATGGGCTACGGAAAATTCAAGAGCAGTTCCACCTATTTAAACGTACTGTTTGATGCAGCATTTCATTGGAAAATATAATTGTCTTGTATTTTTGGAACATTATTTCGCTGTTTCTATTACTGATTTACGATACCGGACAACATCGAAATACTTCTTAAGGCTAGCCGTGGAAAACCATTTGCAAGTATTTTTCCACAAGGATGAAAGGGCAGCGTACATTGGCTTTATTGAATTATTTGGCATATGAGCGATTTTAGTTGGCCGCCGCCTTCAGCTTCAGGAAAACCTCTATATTAATAAGCCTGGAACTGTTCGCCTATTATAAAACAATATTAGTGACGAAATCAACCCGAATATTTGTGAAAATATTTTGGAAAGATCACGAATACGATTAAGCAAAATAACAAAGCTAACATGAGATTTTTACTTTCATACTTCGATCTCCCAATATGTTCTATAGTTATTATTGCCTTTTTCAGGTCTGGCAAACTGAAGACCTGATGCGTAATTTGAAGATGTTATATATACATCTAGCAACCAAATATATAAGAGGACTACATGGCAACTCGGATTTAAGAACACGCTTTTATAAACTTTTGATGTACGAAGACATTTTAAAAATATAGTAATTTTCTTGAATTTATAAAAGTTTTGCTTTATTATTTTCTAAATATTACACAAGGAAACTCACTACGTTATTTTTAACTACTAAAATGGAAGGTGCTGAATCACCATCCATGAATTTATTACATCTGTTATTATTACGCCTTTTTTTGGTTTCGATAATTTTTAAGGCAAGTATTAACGTTTAAGCAGCACCCACATTTTCCCATTTTCGTTGAAATTAAGAAGGTTGCTGTTGGCAATCATTGAAAGTAGACGCAGCTTCCACGAAATTGGTGAAAATTTCATGGATAATGAATCTAAAGTTGCTGTTTCGGATATACATATAAAAGGTAATATATTTGTTAAATATGTATTATCTGCACCGGAATAATCCGATCTTTAAGAGCTATCAGCTCTTAATATAATATAAAAATTTTTTAACGCTGTTTTTGATCTTGTCTTATTTCACATTTTGGTTTCTCCTTTACAGATACCATCATCAGTATATCCCAGCTGAATCTTTAAAGACCAACAACGTCAGATTCATATTTTACTTATTCAACTTACGAGCACGATATTTGTAACACCAACTCACTTGCAGTGGTACGTCTGTCTGTATCTGATGTATGTATGTATCTCAAAGATTTGTATGTTAGCCCCAAAGATTTGTCTTCGACATAATCTTTTTATTATAAAACCTTTAAAAACACTTGCAAATATACATACTCATACATCCAACGTCTATTTGAATTCATTTGTGTGCGCGCAAACAACAACACACCTTGTCTTAAGCTACAAGCACCGCATCAAACAGTATCAGCACGGTACGTTATGAAGCATAATTTATGGCAAAATTTAGCACAGACCCAACGATACAATTCATGTCTAATAAATGGCAGAAATCGTGTGGGAAAGCATATGTGTGTAACTACTCCTGTACGGCTGACTGAAGCGGTAGTGCTCAGCTAAACTTCAAATAAATAAACCATTGAGAAGATAAAGGAGAATGTTATAAAAAATATTGCATAAAAGAAACTCTTCTTCAGCAAAAAAAAAAGAATACAAAAATAAAAGAACGGATCTCAAAGAGCTTCGTAATAGCTTTTTACGTACGAGTAGATAAAGAGACAGACAGCAGCAGAGCAAGAGAAATACTGAAGTTGTGAAAAAGAAATGAATTGGCATAATTTTTGCAGAACTCTAAAAGGACAACATCTTTGTGAATGAGAGAGATTTTTTTTATTCAGGAGAGAATAGTTAAAACCGTTAAGAGTATTATAATACTATGTGATAAAATCTTGTGCTAGAAGGATTGAACCGGAACTAGAAAAATACGATATGGAAAGGTAGAAAGAGAAAGTAGCTTTGTGAACGATTGGTTTGAGTGGTATCCTTACTGTAATTGGCAGGAAATACATCTGTGGGTAGTTTATTCTACAATAAAAAAAAATTCTCTCTGTTATGTTTCACCATCCAAATGAACGAATAAGCTCCAACTGATGAACGCATATTAATTAAAAAGACCAGGGTTTCGGTAGAGTGATTCCTGATCTCTTCACAGTAAAATCCATTATAGTAGCGATAAAATAGTGTAACGCACCCAACTTTGCGACGATGCTCCAGTAAATTAATAGAGTTGGATAGCTATCAGCAATCAGGTTCATCGCATTTTACCGCTTGTGGTCGAGTACTCTGAGTAGACTTTGAAGCAACGACCCAAATATGAGATTTCAGTAGAGTTGAATAGTCTACTATCACCAATCAGGTTGTTCGCTTTTTCCCGCTTTCGATCGAGTAAACTAAAAAAAGACTTTGAAGCAACTGCCCAAACATAAGATTTGTATTCGATTTTCAGTCGGATATAATCAGGAAACCCAATGGAGTGAAGTATGTGTTGCACCGTTTTAGAAACGCAAGGCAATTAAATGATTGAGATATTCAAAATGTTTCCAGTCTAGAGAATATCACAATGTTTTTTTCATTTCCAGTACATCCAAAGATTCGAATTCCCCAGTAATTATACCACCCATAAATATAGATGAAACAGCATCTAAGGATGTGGGTGGGGATGAAACGGTACGACTAGGGTATCGATAATTATACTCGATACGGTATCGATCGCAATGTATCGATACCTACTCGGTATCGAAGAAAAAGTATCGATATATACTTGTACGGTCGACTTTTTTATAGGACAGGGAAGAAGACAAACAGCCAAAAACCAAAAGCTTTGTTATCGACTTGATCTTCTGATCCACTGGCTGAGATCTCGTTGTCTTAGGATTCCGGAAGCGAATTTTATCATTAAAATTCTTCTTCTACATACACCCAATAGTTTGTTTTGTAACTGTCTGACCCATTCAATGGAGGAAGAACAACTTTATGGCTTCGATGTAAGACAAGCGTAAGCGTTCCTATAATCTTGGATAAAGTCACATAATTCTGGTCTGAAGATTTTTAGAATGCCTTTAGTAACTAGACTGTTTATTTTAGTATCTCTATATAGTGACCGCAATCTAAACGTCTTTTTTATGAAATGCAACCATACACCCGATTTTGGTAGTCCCATTTGCATGCGCGGTTTGCATGGATATATTTTGTAAAAGCTTTGAAAATAAATAAAACTATGATAAAAATGGTGACAACATTTTTTTTTTTTTTTTTGCCTGTCAATAAGAAAAGAGTATTTCTGAACGATACGAGTATGTTTGGCTGACACCTACTTGGTACTCGGTAGTAAAGCATCGATACCAAAAGTACTTGGTATCGAAAGAAACGTATCGAGTATTTACTTGTATCGCTGCATCCCTAGTTGCGGGTCTGTGCGTAAGCAAACAACACTAGGTGTTACGCGTATTGAAATCAACTGTGTTCAAAAGCCCCGTGCAGAAATTCATGTTTTTCCGGACGGCACTAGTCTCAGATTGGAAGAGTATGAAGAACTTGCCACCTTTAGTTGCTATCTCAAGCAATTTAATGGATCCTGATGGATCCTATATTCTTTAAGAAGTCCCAATGTACATTCTGTTCGAAAAATTTTAAAAATCAGAGCTTTGGATCCGGAGACTAATTCTTACAAAAATAGAAGTATACAAACTTTAGCTTCTTCTTATATTAGTCTAAATGAAATTCTAGCGACTTTGTGTACTTTTTTCAAAATTTTTTGCGCAAAATGTTATTAGTTGCATTTCTCTAGCATAGCGTTACTTGACCACTTTTGGAAGCAACATGTCCTTTAACTAGTCCCTGTATACCAATGAGTTTGTTTGAGCCAATTATATCTGTGGTGTTTTATCATAACAACTTAAGTCAGATTTTAAAAATTTAAAAAATGTAAAATTTTTGTTTATGAAAATATTTTTTCGTATTCACCAAGGCAGCTTTAATACGGTAGTGGTATCAGTACAGCTGTCTTTCGTTTCCTTTGCGAAAATTTGTCAAAGACACATAGACTTCCTTGCTTTTTCAAACAAAACTTTGACAACTGTTCGTAAGTTCTACCAACAAAATACATGTTGATGTTTTTTGGTGTTACATTTATTGTAATTCTGCCACTACTTATTAAACATTGGTATTCACCATGTTATGGTGAATTCTATATTTTGGCGAGTGAGACTTCTAGACAAGTTGGCCTTTTCCGCTAGTACTGTATAATCGATTACACACGAAACTTTAGACATCATTTTCCATCTTGAAATATGTAACGAAAGTATTAAGTTTTCCCTTTGTATGCACTTGTTAACAACAATGTTTTACAGACTGGTGTGATAAGTACAGACACAAAATAAGTAAATATTTGCCAGCAACTAAGAAAACCAACAAACCTTCTAACGAACGACTGGTTTCCAAAGAAACCTAAACACAAGTTATGGAAGCAAATATATTAAAAGAAGAAATAAAAATAAAACGTATTTTAAAAAGGAAGCATTTTCAAACTGCGGCAGCAGTCTTATGCTTTTTTGTTCTGGGGCAATAGAAAAACCAGAAAAACAGACATTTTGAAGACACAACAGAAGCGAAAAAGAAAAAAAAAAGTTGCCATACAAAACAAAACAGTGCTAAAGGAAAACACAACAAAAACAAATAATTAAACAAGAACAAACAATAAGACAAGCTTTAACGATACCAGTTTATTTCTAACACATAAAGTTTAAGAGTCGTTTTCTTTCTGGGTTTGATCGACATGTTCATGGAAGAGCTTAGGCCATTTTGCAGTCAGCAGGTCTCAAAGAATAAAAAAAAAAAACTGAACACTGAACTGAAACACGTACACGTACATATGTATTTACACAAATGTTTGTACTCGTATGTCTACGAGTATAAAAATATCATCTCTGTGTCGCTGTTTTGTTATGGATTCATTTTTGCAAAGTCTGTTCCACAACTTGTTTTTGAAAGAATCTAATAAAACCCATTAGAAAAGGCGATTTCACACACAGACTTTTCTGCGTCGCAATAATCGGCATTGAGGCAACACAAAGAAGAGATATAAGAAATTGGGAATAAAAACAAAATAAAGAGTCCAAAAGTAAAATATAAAAACAATGACGCAGCAAATGCATATGTAAATATATAAAAAATGTTCAGGTAGTATCTAAAAATCGCATGATAGAATTTGCACATGATTTTGAAATCATAAATTTGTTTATTATTTATTTATTTAGTAACTATACAGTTGCAAAGTATAGAATGCACAGCATGGGCGGGGTGAGAAAGACCATATGCCCAAGATGGTATTAACAGTACGTTTGTAGCGTCGCTGTGACTAACTTTAACGATCTATACCTTCATATAGGAAGTTTCCACGTGGTTAACAATGAATAACATCTAAAAAAAAAACTGTAAACCAATACAGTTAGTTGAGGCAAACCGTTAACGAGTGCAAGTGAGATGCAAAACTCTCGAAGACCGAACAACAAACACAAGCCCGACCGCAATTAAGAAATAATTACGATGACACGAGAGCTGTTCTTCAGCCCAGAGCTGCTTTACGACTGACACAAATTTTACTTTTTGCCGTTTTATAAATCGCACTGTCTTAGAAATCTCACTAGCGTATTACTCTTGCTACATAGAAGCAAATAACTATTTTCATTCGTTTTCGGTGCCGAAGCGGGCTTACAAAATGATTCAAGATGTTGACGAGAAGTTCAATAAGCACTTAAATGAGCAACAGTGTTGCCTTTTGGCCTGAAGCTGGTTGGAGAACAAAATGCAAACAGATTTCAAAATGGACATTTAAATCCACAAAAAATCAAACTTGAACTTTCGGGAAGATGTTGGAACAAACACATTAAAAGTGGGTTATGTTAGTGTCAGATAAAACTTTTACTTCACTTTGCATTACATATGTACTTGCGAACACGACATCTGTGTAAGATGAAATCCTTATGTAAAACATATAACGCGAAAAAAATCGCCAACTCTCATCTTTTTACGCGTTACAGCACAGACGATGTAATTGACTTGCATCTGCCTAGACAGCTAACTTTGACGATGTAATAGATTCACGGGTTGAACTAGTTCACGGTGGCAACTCTTTTTTTATATGTTTGCAGCTTTATTCAATGATGTTTTTAAAGCTTTCCATAAAGTGTGACACGACAGTTTGATGCAAAAAGAAAGTTACTTGCCTGAAAATACTCACAAGCTTGTGGAAAGTTGCGTACTTATGCGGCCAGAAAATTGTTATCAGAGTAGCACACCTTTTTCAGTTAATTTTTTTATATTTAGGCCCAGTTTTTGACTGCGTATTTAAATACAAAATTAGTTAATTTTCATTTAAATTTAAGTTGCATTTAAATGCTAGTTCAGTTTATCACTAATAAATTATTGTTCTTATTTAAATGCGATGAAAGTGTGGCAGCTCTACTTTAATTCCAAATATAATGGAAAGTGTTCCATAGAACAGCTGTTTGTAAGTGGAAGAATAGAAAAATTCTTAAAGAAAAATATTAAATTTATTGACGGCATAGAAAAACTTAACAATTTTATTTTACGCTAAGTTATTTTTAATAAATTATTATACTGTGCTGTTGTTTAGTGCAAAATTAGCAACTAATTTTCGAATATCTTCGGCAGGCAATAGCTCGTATGTGGGTTTTGTTTACCTTTTTTGCACTAATACAAATGCAAGCACACAAAAACCATATGGACTATGAGAAAAACTTAAATGAAGAAGTTTGGGCATATAAGTTTAGTCCAAATTTGTAGTGAAAAACTGATTTTCGTATTTAAATAGAACTTAAAGCTAAATAACATTTAAATACGAACTCAAAAACTGGGCCTTAGTATTTAGATTTGAATGCGTAATATCAGATCATATTGAAGATCAATAAATATCAAGAAATAAATATCAATAAAAAATATGCTTAAAAAATGTGTATGTATATGTTTGCAGCCATATGTGGAAACGTCCTGTTGAAGAGCTCGTGTCTTTTAATCCCTCATACATGCAATTCCCTAGACAGTAAGACGGATATTAGGCTTCTCGAGTTGGTGGACCAAACTACAAAGAGTCACAGAAGCTGCGTTTCTTCCACTTTTGGTTGCTTATTCCGAAAATCGACATGCACCAAAACTATCAAGTAGTACTAATAACGCCACTCAGCGATTTTATTCCAAACCGTAACCGGAACGTTTTAGCCGAGATGCAGGCACCTTAATCACGGCTTTCAGCAGAATGGTTTGCAAAACAGAACCGGCTGCAGACGTACTGATCCCCGTTCTGTGAATAAGTTGTTGGTGAGAGCTTTCGGTAGTCCCAACATAACCTAAAATAATACGTGAAAGTCAAACCTACTACTTGAGACGAGCATTAATAGTACGATTAGAATCAATTCAAATAAATCATCCCATAATAGCCTTATTTTTTTTTTTTTTTTATTTAACCAATAAATAGTTAATAGCCAGTTCGTCGATGTCGAAAGAATAAGTTCATTCGCAGTCTTGGGGAAAGTAAATTGTTTTGGGTTTTTCTAACTTTATTCTGTGCGAACGATGTGTCAAAATTATATTAAAATAAATACATAAGTACATGCGAACGAATAATAGTGACATAGACAAACCCAAATTGATTCGAATGTGAACTTTTTTTCGCCTACATTTTCATTCAACTTCGGCGAACAGGCTGTAAATGTTAAAACTACCAAGCGGTTTTTTAGGTTAACAAATAATGCATAAGTGTTGCCAGAGTATCATACATTTTTTCAAAACTGAAATTATAAAACCAGAAATGCAAAAATCGGCCAGGCATTAAACCGGTTTAAAATCACATGACTTTTAAAAACACAGTGCTTTCTATTATAATAAAAAATTATAATACGGGCGGTTATTAAGAATCCATTTTAGGCTTTTTAATTGTAAAGACTCTTTTTAGAACTGATGGATCACAGAAGACCATTAAACAAATTCGGAGTAACTTGAGGTACTTACCATTTTCAGCTGCTGTAATGCACTGCATGGCTATATCTTCTGAAACTTCTTCAGCCGGTGAAATGATGCCAAAACCAGTTCCACTATTCCACTCTGATTTAGCATTATCTGCTGATAAGTTAGATATTTCCAAGGTATTGTTGGGGAAAGTGCGTGAGAGGCCAACACTATTTGCCCCTAAAGTCGTAGCACTCATGTATTTCAAGTCCAAAGAAGAAGTCATTGAACCATCGTACAGTGAACTTGATTGGGAGGGGCAGGAGGAATCAAAACTTCTATTACAATCACGACGTTTGTCAGGTGTAGCATAAATAGGTTCTGGTTTGTTTGGCGTACTCTGCTTAGTAGGTGTAATTTGTTCCGCGTAAGCAGGTGGACCAGATGATTCACTGCCAAACGAAGTATTCAGAGCGCCATAGCAGGATGTAGTCATTATATCTGGTATATTAGAACGGCCAGTACTGAAACGCGAACGATGAGCGGGTTCAGAAACGGTGCTGTGCCACATTACTTCACTTTCATGCACATTAAAGCGCTCCTCTTCTTCGTTTACTTTGGCTGCAACTTGACTAACACTCAGCTCGTCCAAATAATCCAGGTCATACAGTCTTGACTCATCTATCATGGGCATGTGCTCAACTTCATCTTCACCAGCATCCGGCCAACAGCTAACACTGCTGTTCATTTCTGTGGCCACCAGTTTCTTGAATTTTTCATCAACATCTTGAATCATTTCAAAAGCCGGCTTCGGCACCGAAGACGAATGCAGCGAATCCGAATCATTTTCTTCTATGCAGGACAAATGTCTGGTGCGAAAGCCGTAAATTATGCCGGTAGTGGGCTTGGCGTTATTGTTGTTTGGAATGATAATGGCGGCTGCTGCACTGTTCAATGGTTGCGGTTGAGATGGCAAAGGATATTGTAGTTCATTGTAAATGTGAAATATTGAATCCGAATCGCAGGATATATCCGTACCTTCTGAGGTTAGAGAAGTATTGAGATCATTGTAAATATGCTGCGGTTGTTGCATGATTGATGACTAGCCTGCAAAGGTTAATGAATAAAGTTAGATGTTAGAAATTGGATATAAGTACGAGTAAACTTATAAAACTCCCATCATAGCTGTGATGTACTTTAAGATTAATATAATGATAAGTGTCTTGTCAACACTTTGAACTATTACATCAGTGGCTCCAACTGCCGCCATTAGGGGCAATTGTGACTAAATGCGATGAAATTTTTAATTTTACCTTAAACGGCCATTGAACTCACTTAAACAATTAGATTAAAAGACTAATAAAATAAAAAAGTTTACTGGATATAATAAAATGAAAAATTACAGATTTTACTGTGGCAAAACATTACATGTCATTGTGAGCGACACCTCATTTAATTGCGTCTCTGGAACAACAAGGAGAATTATACAATTATAAAAAGCAGAAGAATTTGATCTAAAGAGGACTGAAGCCACAACTACACATATGTAATCCTAATACAAATCAAAGCAACAACAAAAACAATTATTCACATGCAACTAGTAGACACGATGAGATGCAGTTGGTGTGTATGTGTGTGTGTGCATGTACTTGCTTGCTACTTGCCACAGTCATGAAGACAATGTTTAATTTTCAAAGTACAATGACATTTGTGACTGAGAATAGTAAAAGACAAAAATAAATAAATAATTCAAGATGTAGAAAAATTATATTTTAAAGGCTGCTTCAAGTCGGAAATAAAGGCACGTACTAAAAGCAATGCCAGCGTTGCCAGACAAATGCAAATTTTCTTAAACAACATTAAGCTAAGATCTTACTAGTGCACTGGAAGTAAGACAGCTGCTCTCTAAAAGGATTTTTGTTTGCATATTTTATAAATTTACAAAAACTGATATCTTGAAAAATAATTTATATTAAAGTAATACGTGTGGCCACACTGTGCATGCGTAGTGTCTGTTTAGGCAAAATAAAAGTTCATTTACATTTCAAATAGCATGCGCCAAGCACTCACTCCCTCCCTCATCCAACCTAAATCCATCCAGTAACTCAAAACGAAAAGTAAACGAATGAAAGCAGACAAAATCATTTAACAGAACTATGCACAAGCACACACACATACATACTCGTCCATATACATTAAGAGGTCTATGATTTTCTGGCATTAGTCAGTAGTTGTTGTTGTGTGTTGTTTTAACAGGAAGATGAGTTTGGGGCAAATATGACACACATGCTCATTTCAGACAATTTGAAAAGGATGGCTCTGATGCAACAAACGATTTTTTTTTTGTATCAACAGTTGTAACACTGTCGTCGTTGTTGTTGTCTAACGTTGCAGGGGGTTATAAAATACACACACACACTCACACACACGCAGATCTTTGAGAAAACTTAAAATAGTCTTCTTGCAAATGAAGTTCTAGCTGTTGTTTGGGGAAATGCTTTTTTCTTAACAATAAGAGTATACGTAACGTTCTCGTATGTAAGTGTGTCTTTTCACAAGAACAGTAATGAATACTCGAAAACATTTTCGCAAACATTCGCATATTCACAAGTATTCGAAAATGATTTCGAGTATTTCTAATATTATATGATGATGGGTTGGTATCATTCGTATAGCTCAAGTTCAATCCTGGCTAAAGCCAAGAAATATTTTTATTTATAATTATATCAATAATTGCCGCTATCAATAACTCTTGATCAAAGAAGATAGGAACAAATAATTGAATACACTAAAGCTGGGGAACAACTAGCTGTTTAGTAGTTGCTACACTACTCATCAGCACCCACTAGGATTCGAACTCAGTACCATGTAAACATGATGTATTTTTTTAATACGGCCGCTTAACCAACTCAGCCACTGAACTCGAGTATTTTATTTCATTTAATGCCATTGCGATTCATATGAGTGATATTGAAACAAAAGCTGATCGACTTAATGGTCATATGAGTTAGGTACCACCGCCCAATAAAGACCCGCATATGTGCGGTAGAAATTAACTAATTCAAACCACGGAATTCCCAAGTCGGGTTAATTTACACATTTATCATCTCTGGAAGAATCCATGTCCTCTAATAAGTGATTTCCCAAGAGTTTGAGTTTGCGCTCTAGAGATTCACAGAACTGATGAGTATCTAGAAGTTCGTCTTCTCCGCCAGTGTAGCATTAACCTAGGGTTTTCTAAAAAAAAAAAAAAAAATAGAAAGCATCCGCCGATGTACTCACACATGACAAGTGACTGCCAATTCGAGCAAATGAGCAAATGTTGCTTGGACATGATTTCGCCCTTGGTTTGGACTAGAGCCTTTCCAGAACTTCTGCCGATATAAGTATAAGCCATGACACAAGAACGCAATGTAACCCCATACTGAGCTGAAATTAACTGCCTCCGTAGGCTTCTTGCAGAAAAATAGTATAGTAAGAATCTGCCATGGTAACATCGCGTGAAAACCATTCGTCGACTGATGCCCCCATACATCACATAATTCCATGCATAAGTACGAATCCCATCACATGGTATGTTGAACATGATCTAAGCGAAGTCTTTCTAAAACTCCTGCAGATCTTTGGGTCATGGCTTCCGGTTGCAAAGCAACTCCACACCGAGTTGAAATGAACTAGCGATTCGTGTTTAAATCATAACCACCCCGATACTTCCCCGGAGAGAAGCATCAAAGCCGGGCAGGAACAAATTCTTGGGGATCCGGTTTCCGTGGTACTCGATTTAAGTCTCTCCGGTCTGACTTTGTAGCTTCAAAAAGGTTACTGCCAGCTTTGATCACCAAATACTCCAGGAAGTGGTGCCTCACACGAATCCTGTTGTGTTTATATTGTTGAATTCCTATGTACACATGTCTTTCGATTGCTCTACTCGCACCAATTTATTGCGCCACTATGAATTACTTAGTAATCTAAAAGTAGAAGATGTGTAAATACTTTGGGCCGTTTTTCTATGAACGGTCTATTTGTTTTAGTAATGTGAACAAAGTAGAGGTACACAAATACAACTAAAGGGAAAGAACTTTTCCCGCACTGCAATGTATAGTTCAATGACCAAACGTTTGACCATCGATATATGTTACATGTGGATCAGCTAGTCTTGAAAATGATGTAGAATTCTCAGCTGCTGAGGTTACGAAAGCAACACTTCTAATTTCATTAGAACAGATTAAATTGTAGACCTTATACGAACTGCCGACCCTTTTCACCAAATGAATAGCGATGATATCTTACTGATAGCAATAGGAGAGGTAAATCAAGTAGCGTGAAATACGAGTATATGCTTCATCGTTTCAAAAAACTAGACAGGATAAAAAGTTTTATATAAAATTTAACCCTTAAGAGTAAGAAATATAAACAGCGGAATTCGTCTGCTTTCGTCATACCATCGATTACAAATTAAAATAAATTTCAATCATAAAAATCGCAAAATAAATTGTATTGAAAGTGATCATTTGTTCGATATTGCCGCTGTAAGAGCGCAGCTGTCACCGTTACTTCATTCGTAGCTGATGCTGTTGATCTTGGTATTTGTTGTTGCCGTTGCTCTGCCCCAACAGCACAAAGAAAATGTGCTGTTGTTGATGGTTGGAAATATTTTGTTTTAAAAGTGTGTAAACTTTGTAATTTACGAGTTTTTTATTAAATAATATTCCCGTTGTGAATTTTTTTTTAAAGGGGGATATTTCCACAACATGAGGAATACAAAGAGAGAGAGAAAAAAAAACATTTAAATGGAAAAGTTTGTTGGGGGGATTTGCAGTCTTTGCCTTTTAATTTACAACAATGTTAGCTTCGACATATGTATATACATATTTATAATGATTTTATTTGGAAACTTAATAGAAAATTCACAGGAAACAGCTCTGAAAATAGTTTGAAAGTCTTTTTAAATGATGAATCGTGTACAGTTTTAAGAAGAAACAAAAAGTCTCCAAAAATAACGCGTTCGCCTTTGCCTTGATTTAATCATTAGCCAATAGCAAAATTTTTGCAACTTTCCAGTTTATTTAACGATTTAGTATGTTAGCACATCTACAGTAATCAAATATTATAAGAAAAACATTTGGGGGATTCAAACGGTGTCATATCACGCATAATGTTATAATATTTTATATTGTGCTTTGAACAAAAAAGTCAGAAAGTACTCGTAATAAGACTTTTTAAACGGAGTTTGCCCTAACTAAACCGTAAACATCTCAGCTGACACAAATTTATAATAATTTATGTCAGAATGCTCACAGTATTTATATTATTTCATACTAATATTTTAAGACTTATGACTTTATGACAACCCTTTGAATACCGTAATTAATTCAAACATTTTATTTATTCGAATACATATTTGGTGCTTGACACTTAAATTACATAAAAATATTATGACAGCAAAAGGTTTGTCCCAGTAAGGTACATATCGCCCATTTATTGTAACATAGTCATATCTCAAAAAATTAGCTTTTCGAGTTAACAAAGCAGAAGTATTAACAGTAAACTTATTCAAATTACTTTTAAACTGTTTCCTTTAGCAGATATAGCTTGTGCTGAAAAATTATAGCAAAGGCTAGAAAATTTAACAGCTGTCAAAATTTCTTTATGTGCTGTCACTTTTTTACTTTTATCGCTGCGTATACTTAATTTGGAATTTGCATGTATAACTGTGCAACCTGAATTAGCGCGTAAAGCGTTATTTAATCTGTCAAAAATCCTCATGTACATACAAAATGTATGAGACCACCCCAAATAGCGCGGCATGAACGCTTTACAATTGGAAAATTCAATTTTGACAGAGTTTAAAAGAGAAAGCTTTACTGTCTCTCAGTAAAGTTCACTTCAAAACAAATATTACTCAATATGTGCGGCCATTAGTAATCACACTTTAGGTGCTTTCAGACTAATTTAACGACTTTATCACTTTTTATTATTTCTGTTCAGTGACTTATCAAACAAGGTTAGAGAACAATACTGTTCATGGCCCAACTTTAATGCTTTTATTTAAGTTACTTACTACAGCGTAAAATCAAAGCGCTAAATTTCGTTGCGCTTTGTGCCTTAATATAGGTTGCACCGTAAAACGTGTATTTACTTCAACATAAAATTATTAATTTTATTTTAAATATAAATAGGTGTATTTGTCACAGTAACCAAATTCGTGCCAAAGTGAGAATGAAAAACGTAAAGCGCAAAAAATTTTCCTATCAATTCGTTCCAAAATTGTGATATGCCAGTGATAATTTGAGAGAAAATTTGTCCAATTTTTTATACCTTCCAGAAAATAATAGCAGAGTATACTCACTTTGTCATCCCTTTGGCGAATGTTCATAAGATCAGGCATTATTAAAAAATGTAAAACATTTCCTTGTTTTAAGCACCTCGACCACATGCTTAAAAATTTGCAAGATTAAGTCCCAATTTTCACGAGGCAACTTTAGTTGCGCAATTCTTGAGTTTGTGGACAAATCAGTGAGGAAAGAGTGGGGAGTGTAAAAATGAGTATAGACTTGCTTATACTCGGAAAGTCGTTTTGTACTATAATTCGTAATATCAGAAATTTTACATTTTCTTTCATTTGTGTTTCTTTTATGTATCGATATGTTGTCCGTGATGAAAGTAATATGACGCAAAATTGTGATATTTTAATTCATTTGAAAAACATTTTTTTTAAAATATTGTGCACAACTTCAAAAAATACACAGCAGTATTAATTTAAAAGAAGTGAAAATTAAATGGAAAAATTTGAGAATGCAGTACATGCAAGATTAAGAAAGTGTAAGCAATAGAAAACGAAAGTTGAAGTCAAGTAAAATTGCTGTGTCTGAACATGAAAGCAAGTTTAAAAAATAATTTGATAAGAATTGCTTAACTAAAATTGCCTCGTGAAAATTGGGACTAGCATTCACTACTTTTTAATCACACCTTTTTTAAGTCACCACAGGAAAAACTAGATTATGCTAGTAAGTATGAAGTACCAGCTTTAGCTTAATTTTTTTTATTCACCTCAAAGCTAGTGAAAACTTCAAAAAAGCTTTAGCTACCTTTTTATTCACACCACCCAATATTGCAGTTTCTACTCCTATTATATTTAGCCCTTGTCCTGTAAAGTTGCTATTATGCTAGTTAGGGCCTTTTAACATCAAGCCAACGATATGTAAGTATGTAATAGGTATAAGAAAAATGTTGATTTTTTGCTGGCAATGTAAATTTGTTTGCTGTCTGCATAGTTAGCATGTCTGCTTTTTTTAAATTTTATTTCGTATTAGAATATGGCGTCTAATACTAATCCAATTCAAAGTTTCCCCAAACACCATAATACTCGTAATGTGTTACCAACCACAAAAATAACGCAAAATTCTTTTTTTTTTCTGTCCATTTCAATAAGATAGTGCCAAAAGCGGACAGCAGCAATCTCAACAAAACAACAACAAAAAACGGGAAAAAGAACAGCAAACACACTTTAAGGAAAAGTTAATAGAAACACCATTGGAAATAAATATAAATAGAAATGTTAGACTGCACAAACAACTCAAAGGCTTTCTACGTTAACAGCAATAACGGCATGTGCCATAAATACTCGCATACGATTTGTATGCGAGAGGGAAACTGAACACAAGTGATGATGATGTTTATAACAACTGCACAAAGCTTTGTGCTGCGAACAGCGCTGCTTTTATTTAACAACTTCTGCGCTGTTGTAGCAGCAGCGCCAGGATCCCCAGCAAACTGCATTGAACTACATTTTTTGTTCTTCTAGGCTGTTATTGTTGTTGTTGATATTAACACATTCAATTTGTTGTGTTTATTTTTGTACCTATTGCATAGAAATGAGTCAGATTTGTGTGTGTGTGTGTGTGTGTTTTTTTCTTTTTTCTTATCGTGCTAATGATAAATATGCCTTGAGAAATGAAGTGTGTGTGAATTTAGAGATTCTTGAACTTGTGCGTTCGTTCATTCGCCTGTTGACGAAATAAAAAGTGAAAATGCAAAATAGTTTTTGTCTTCTGTGTATACATACATATGTATGGAAGTATTTGCTTATGTACATAATATACACAAACATATGTATGTTTTATATATACATACATATGTATCTGTGAAGATATTTTGTATTTGCCTCTGTTATTTTCGAATTTTTATTGTTGTTTTGATTGGGTTTTTAACAAACATTCACACTATGTAAAGAGTGGTCCAACCGAAACGCATGATGTTAATTATAAATAAAACAAAAAGTTTTCAAAGAAAAATCTTATAGTCTATTTACACCAAAGCGTAATCTGCTCATGCGAGATTTCAAGCTAAAAAAAATCTAGTAGATTTTGAGAAGATTTCCCATACAAAATGAAATCTACTTTATGAGTAGATTTCGACGAAATCTCCTGAAATCTACTCAATGCCAAGTGATGCAACCCTGAGTTTGTTCAAAAAGTACTTAAAAGTACTACGCTGCAACAAAAATTACACTTTAGTGTGGTGTATGCAGTCTCTGGGCAACAAAAATATCGCTCCTTTATTGCAACATAGTCATATCTCAAAAAATGAGCTTTTCGAGTTAATAATGCAGAATTGTTAACAGTACTACCTTTTATATTGTGCCAAAAATTTATTCAAATTACTTTTAAAATGTTTTCTTTATTAGATATTTTCTAAAAAACTTTTCGAAGACTAGTGTGAAACTAAAAATTTGAAATGCGTTTTTCTCGAAACAAGCGTTTTTGAGTTATTGAGTTATGACTATGTTGCAATAAAGGAGCGATATACACTTTAATATTGGTGTATTCAGTCTCTGATAAAAGTGTTTTGTCAAACCCGCAAGCATAAATTATTTTTGTGAAAATGAAATCATGCTAGATGTCAAAAAAGGGTGTTGTAAATGATATGGATTTCGTTGTAGATCTTAATTCAAATCTACTAGATTTTGAGTTAGTGTAAATGTAGTATTAGTGCCAATTTCTGGGTAACCTAGCTGTTCTTTCATTCGCACAAACACATTTAAAACAAAAATAATATTCAAAATTTTGTTATTGCTTTAAATGCAATTGAATGAACGACAAAATAGCTTCATTAGCCGGGAATTGGCACCTAATATTTTTTATTATGATACCTAGAAGGGTCTACGCAAATATCGGCCAAACGTTACCCACGTTAACATTGAGAGATAATTGAGGTACAATGTCGTAAATATGCCGAATTATTCCAACTTTTAGCTCTTGAATTGCGTTTGGCTTATTGATGTACACTTCTTCTTTTAAATATCAGCAAAGAAAAGAGTCCAATGGTGTCAAATCACATGATTACGTCAATGTGTATTAATTATTACGTTTTTTATTTAACTGGCATGTTCCCACACTCGCAAGATTTTAAAGTCGCTAGGTGACTTGAAAACGTCAAATTTATTTTTAAGTGTTCTGTGATTCACGCGTTTTGTTTGCGAGTTGACATAATGTGAATGCTAAAACTCATGTTGTACGAAAGCAAATTACCTAAAAATATGAATTTAAAATGCCAGCAACATTCATATTATGCAAACTGAATGTATATAAGTTTATTTTCAGAAATACATGAGTTTGGCTCGCGTTTTAAGAACAGTTTTGATATTACAAAAATTAAAAAAAATTGTCTAGTTTTTATTCTAGTACAAAGAAAATAAATTTAACTTAATATACATATGTACCTATATGTCATTTTATCTTTTGTTTAAGACAGGGGTGCCCAAAAGTTCTATATGGAAGAGCAAACACCCATACATTTAAGAGAAAACAAATTTTATTTTGTTGTTGCCTTGCACTTGCACGCACAGCCTATAGCTAAGTGCACGGCCTAAGCGCATAGGGCTTGGGCACTTCTGGTTTAAGATTTAGTTTAGTGTTAGTTCATCAGTTCACTTTGGTATACTCTTGTGATTTGAACTCAATAAGAGTCTGGCGATTGCGGTTTAAAGAACGCCTTTCTTGCGAGTTCACGTCACAATCGCAAATGTCATGCGAGATGCGAGTGTCAGAACATGCCCGCAAGTCTGAAAATATGAATCTGCTACCAGACACCCTGTATGTAAAAGCAAGAAAAAAACGTATTTATGTACATATGTACGTACATACCTTCTTCTTTATCTTTAAATAAATATTAGCAATCAAGTCTAAAAACAGCTTGTAGACAAATTTGGCGATTTTTTACATTTGTCTTTGCGAAAACAGGCCGCAAAGGTCTGCTGGTCCTGCTCGCTTCTCACAAAACTTTTTACATTTTAAAACATTTTTTTTTAATTCGAAAAACGCCACCAAAATTTCTTATAATTTTATTTTTTTTTTATTTTTTGTGCTAAAATTGTTTCAATCAACAAACATTTTGGCTGCAAATTTCTTTCTTATTTCACTCAAATTCATTTCTTTTGGTTCTTTCTTTATCTTTGATTGAATAATGTGTCTCATTGCGGGACAGTTTTATATTGTCGTTTGTTTTTCTTGTTAATTTCCAAATTAAATTTAAGCAGAACAAAAAGAAAGACTGGCAATTGTCTCTAGGGAAAATATTTTGCTACTTTAAAATTAAAGCAAAATCTAGAAATAAAATTTAAATGGAAATGAACCATGTAAACTTCATTTTAAAATGAATGTATTTTTGTTTAAAATATTTATCGATTTAGTCATCAAGTTAAATTTAAAAAGTCATTGCAAATGATTGAGAATGGTTTATTTGGTTATTGAGAAAAAAAAAAACGGACTATTAATAAACTAATCACTTTCATTGGAGGCGCAGAGCAACGGTGGCAAATTTTCAGACACCAAAGTGCCGCACAGGATACATCTTTGCGGAATAAACTAGCGAGTTATATTTATAATAAAAAAGCTTTTTAATACTACCTTTTACCAAGCTTACTAATAAATAAGTAAAAATTTAAAATAATTAATATATACATGAGGTTACTGCTGCCATATACTGTTTCGTAGAGTTAAGAATGCATTGCGGTGTAAAGAGCCTGAGTGCTGCTTTACACCGCAATTCACTTGAATTGAGTCTCTTTGTTGCACGCTGATTCACTGCAAAACTCACCCTTTACATCGCAGTTCACTTGAATCAAATTCACTTGAATTGAGTCTCTTTGTCTCATTGATTCACTGCAAAACTCACCCATTACACAAACATCACTTTGTAATAAAATCAAGCGATATCGATCGGCCTTAGAGCCTCCTCATAATTTTGCTGTAACTCCTGGATGCCATAAAAGTTCCTAATACGAGTATGATACTGTAATAGAGCGTACCACACCGGTATGCCACTCAATTGTTAAGTCGTCGAGCCGAAGCTATCAAAATATATCAAAATATTAAAATAAATGAGATAAGATCGTTTATTAGGATACATTTCAGAGATTTTCTAGATCTGCGTACTCTCCAGGTTTCTATCTCTTGAGATATAGTAGAGGTGTTTTATTGTATATCCATTTTTGAGAAAAATTTAATGCGTTACATTGCCGAAAGATTCAATTTTCGAAAAGAAAATCAAAATTAAGGAGATATGTGAAGATAACTACGGAACGATGAAATTTCAGAAGTTTCAGCTGTTATGCTAGGAACACAACTGCGATGAACGACGACTTTTGGGTGTACTCGTATACGAAAATGCACACAATCGTGGGATTGGTCGAAATTCGGTATACTCAGCGAAAGTTAAAATGGACTTAAGGCCGTGTCAGATAAAACTTTTTCTTCGCTTTGCGTTGCAAATTCAGTTTAACATCTAAGATAAAATATATATACTTATATGAAACATGTCACATAAAGTACTTTTAACGCAACGTGATGCGAAAAGTTCGGCAACTCTCTTCTTTCTACGTGTTGAAGTTTTTTCTAATAGCTCCAAAGCTTTCTGCACTAAGAAAACAATTAGAAGCAATTTCAGTAGTTCGTCCAATAATATTTCTAACTTCTATTATCATAAGAAATAGTTAAATATAAAAATTAACAACAATTTTTTTTAGATAAATAAACAAATCGTGAGCGTTGCCAAAATTTTTATTGTTACCTTTTGCTTTGCGCTTTTCTGTTAAAATTTTTAAACTTTAGGCAAAGCGACAAAGTTTTAACTGACATGGCCTTTATTTCTAATTGTTTCGTCAGTGAACGAAGAAAACAGTACCAGGTGACCAGATTTTTTATACCAAAAAAATTTTTTTTCTCATGAAAGAATAAGCCACGTAGTAAAAAATTTATGAAAATATTCCCAATATAAAAATTACCTCAGATAGTTCGTTCAAAAATCCTCCTTTGGGATGGGATTTACCTAGGTTTACTTTTAGTATGGCCCCCTTGGTATATATATGGTCGCCTCATTAATATCTTTGCATATGAACACCCTATCGTTTGTTTAATTAAAAGCAAAATTTATCATGCTATAAAATGGTCTCTATCTAGACCAGCGTCGGCTAAAATTCTAATTTTTTGTACTCACGAGTATAGCACAAAAAACCTAGCTGCTACGTTGTGCTTATTACCAAAATTGTGTAGACTATTAAAATCTTCGTGACACCTCGAAGGCACTTATTCGGTTAATGCTTTGTTTACATTTCAACAAAGATTATCAAAATAGTTGCTGTTTAGGCTATGCTGAAGTGGGACCTCACTACGCAGCTCTACGTTTTTTGCCGATTTTAATACCGCTGCTACCTACTACAGCTGGATTTACTCCAGACAAGATTGGCAAAATGAGAACATCGAAATTATGCCAGAAACTTATAAAATTGTACTTTTTCGACTACAATTGTGCCAAAAAAATTGTTTAAAACTTTTTTTTTGTTTATTTCAAATCTTTCGTTTCGAGTCCAAAGTCTTCCTGCTATTGGAAGCCAAATTTCTTTACCAGAATGTTTCTATGAAAGGCTTTTAATATGGCTGTGGGGTTGAAATATTTTTCCCAAAGAAATAAAAATAAAAAATACGGGTGGTTTAAAAATTCAAATATTACAATATAAAAATTTATAAATAGCTTGTCTTTCATGTTTCCCAGCTATCTATTGGTATCAATGTTAGAAGCTAAATAAAATAGCGAATAAAATCTCAATTGATATTACAATATATTTATTGTGACACGTGTGAACTTCGGTTTTACAATGTAATAAAACTTATACTTATATAAAATGCAAAATGGCAAAGGCACCAAAAAAAAAAAGAAAGTAAGACTAAGAAAAACGTCAAATAACTAAGACGTTCACTGAACACCCACGTAGGATGTCCCGTACATAAACGGTGATAAAATTTTCATTTCAATGTTAACTATTATAAAGTCTTCTCCAAAGGGTTAAGTAAAAGCAGCAAAAAAAAAAAAAAAATAATAATAATAAAAAACAAGATAAAACTAAAAACTAATTTTTGTAACAATAAAAAATTTCACTAACGAAGTGAAGTTAGTTGTAGCACGTTTGAAAATGAATTTCTCAACAAGAAAACGAAATCACAAATAAATGATAGCATAGATCAGTTGCCACTGTATGCCAAACAAAAGTATCAACTAGGAAAAGAGATAAAGAAAGTTTGTAAATGCTATCAAATAAGTAATTGGTGTACCATTGTACTTTTGAACCTGGAATAGTACAAAAAAAAGTACAATTGTATCAACTTTTGCAAAACCTGCTCTAGACTAGAAAAACTGGCACCTGATTGGCCAATTTGAAATTCTAATTGAGGTTTTACGTGAACTGCTGTTTCAATTATAATTTTTTGTGAAACAAAAGCATAAATTTATTGAATTTGTAAAAACTTACTTTTTGTTGGATAATAGATTATAATCCTTTAGGCTTAAATTTTTATTTAAAAAAATAAATTAAAACGATTAAATGTATCACTTCTCTGTTGGAGTTGTTTTGGAATTAACGTATATTATTAATAATTTTTCCCCCGCGTTTGTCTTTCTTTGGTTATAAAATTTGGCTGTAGGAACTTGATTGCAAAAGAATGAAAATAATCGCACTTTCACTTGCAGACTAGGAACATTTCGTTTAATATTTATTTTTAATAATAATTAAACCAATTAAAAAATAACTTGCTTAATTAAAATTTAATCCATTAATATAAAGTTAAAAAAACTTGTATTTTTATTGCTTGTAATAACACTTAATAACACAGTTTTATAAGCCACTGTTTTTCAATTACAGAGATGCTTTGTTGTTATTGATTGTAACTGTTATTCATATTTAACACTTTCAACTGCCGGTTTTAGCTGTCTCATCACTTAAAACTACTCTCAGTAGTTAAAACATACTCCAGAATATTTAGTTTGCTGCTCAGTTTAAAACCGTTATTTTTACTCTGAGAACTTTTTAGTTTTCGTGTCGTTTTTTTTTTTTTTTTTTTTGTTTGTATTATGCGAACTTCAAGTAATTCAACACAATATGGTGCGCGCTAGTTGTTCAGCAGGCACCACAGTCTTTAAAATCAAAAACCATATTGAGCAAACAAATTATTCAATAAAATGTTTCAGCCTCAACATCCATCCATTCACCAATCTATCCCTACGCAACAGCAACACACGCAGCGACGATTTACTGGAAGTGTCTGCTTTATCTGAAGCTGCTACGCCTGGCAGCAAACAGCTTTAGCCAAGCAGCAGCACTTTACAACGCACGCCTAGATAAATACATTTCATTTAAACGCCTTATGCTCTTATTCGCTTAAATTCAAATTTTGTCGTTTGGCACTGAACGTTGTTCTAAAAAGTGCAGACATTCCTGCGACTGATAGACAGACATGCAGCCAATTAAGCATACCCGAAATTAAGAATCAAGAGCAGCAAAAGCAGACCAGCAACAATTTAACTTGAAGAAATTTCGAAGAATAGCAGCGTGACATTAGAAAACAAATTGATTTTTTGCATTTTGTCTTCCTCTTGGTCGCGGTGTCAGCACAACTTTTAAAAATAGCTCCAACAGCAGCAAAAAAAAAAAAAAGCAAAAACATTTGAACAGCAAATTTCCCCCAGCAGCAAATAGATGAACACAATTTCTGTGTTTTCTTTTTTTTTAAATATTGTTTTGCTCTATTATATTGGAGTAAATAAAAAGTCAACAATTTGTTTGGAATTCTTTAAGAGATCACCCCCCATGCTTCTTAGTACAATACGAGCATACGAGCGCTGATCAAAAAATAAACGTTATTTTTTATTTTATTTTTTTAATGTGGACCAGTTCTCAGGGGATGACCCCTACATATGCAGTGCATTGTACCGGAACTAGGAAAATAGGTTGTGAGGAGGAGGAAAGAGGGAGTAGTGTTTGTGAACATTTGACTTGAACTTTCCAACGTTATAACAGACAGGAAACACGTCTGCAGGCAACTTGTTCCACAGACGAAAATGAATTCTCTCTGTAATGCGTAGTACGATTCCCCGGGCAATCGACCACAAATGGATGAGCTCTGGACGATGAACGCGTGCTACGTAAAAATGTGCGAGAACAAGATCCCTAATTCCAGTGAGGCAATAGAGTTGGATACCCTACTGTCACCGATGAGCTTCTTCGCCCTCTCCTGCACACGGTCGAGTAACTCCAAAATAGACTTTGAGGCACCGGCCCAAACATGAGAGTTGTATTCCATTTTCGGTGGAAATATAGGCGGTATAAATAGTAATGAAGTCGGATGGAGTGAAGTACATCTTGCACCGAGGCACTTAAATGCTTCTTTAGAGACATCAAAAATGTGTTCAGTCCAGCGAACATCACACTGTATCTTTATTCCAAGAACATCAAAAGCATCCGATTCCTCAATATTTATACCATCCATGAGTACAGATAAAGCGGCACTTGCGATCGTTTGTTTGTGTGTTAATAAACTACATTGGTTCTTACGAGCGTTAAAAGCGACCCTGTTTTTACGACCCCATTCGGAGATTAATAGAAGATCACTATTCAGCGAATCATTCATATTTCGCCTCTTTGCAGCGATCTCTAATAGGCTGGGGCTATAACTAAAAGAGTACGAGTGACAAATGCTGCTGTCATCCGCGAAAGAGTGGAGTTTTAAATTTTTTTAAAAAACTATTTATTTATTCATCAATAACTAACTATCTTGTCCTCTTCAAAATAATCCTCCTCAGTTGTAATACACTTATGTCAGCGTTTTTTCCAGTCCTCGAAACACTTCCGACACGCGCTTTTTGGTATCGCCAACAGCTCCTGTTTCGAGTTTTCTTTTATCTCCTTAAACGCAGCAAAACGTTTTCCTTTCATCGGTGTGTTCAGTTTTGGGAAGAAGAAAAACTTAGCGGGCGCCAAGTCCAGTGAATACGGTAGTTGAGGCATGATAATGGTTTGTCACGCATATCGTGCGTGAGCTAGTGCGTTATCATGGTGCAAAATCTCCACAATTCTGTACGTTTCTCACGAATTGCTTCGCGCAAACGGCGCATAACTACAAGTCAGTATTCCTTAGCGAACGATGTCGAGTGGCATCGTGGGCCAGACAGATCAAGTTTAAACTATACGAGTACACACGTTTGAAATATGTATATACATCCGAAAAGCTTGATCTAAATGAATGAATGAATGCACAAATACACTTTCTAAATACGCATTCAAAGATTAATGATTTTAAAATTACAAATAAATTAAATTGTTTCATAGAAAATTTGATCTTCTTCCTCAAAACATCAGGTTAATAAGAAAGAATGAAATTGATGTTTATTCACAGGAGTTCAATAAACTTTAGGGGTGGACTTAAACTTGTACATACACACAGACATATTTTCAAATAGAAGATTAATATTTTTCAACATGTTAGAAAAAATAATGTTCTTGTTTTGCATCATTGTAATGGGAAATAGATATGTCTTAAAAAACACTGTGCTTAGATACCTACATACACACATACTCGTACGTAAATTATAAGTCCTTTAGCACCATCTTTCAGAGTTTATTCAACTTTAGCTGAAACCTGAACTAAAATTTAAACACGTGTTGTTTTGGCTTTAAACGCCAGATTTGAAAATTGGTTTTCTTTCAAAATGTGTTACATAAACTTCTCGTACTTCTACATACACAATCCATATTTAAATATTTTATATACATGTAAGTACAAGGTGGCGCAAAAGTAATCCTCCTATCAGAAAATGCTATAAATTTTGCGATTGGTCCCTAATATCAGTTCTGTTTTGACATTTGTGTAGTAAACACATGAGAAATACACGTTAATAAACAATGTTACGCTACACTGCTCCAGAACGCGGATTACTGGTGACTATTTATTTGACCCCAAGAGGAAGATGATTTTTCAACAAAAATAATCTTGAGTGATGAGGCCCATTTCCATCTAAGCGGGTACATAAATAAGCAAAATTTCTGCTGCTGGAGCACTGAAAATCCGCGTGTAACCCACGAAGAGCTGTTACACCCGCTCAAAGTCACTGTATGGTGTGCTGTTTTCGCCGGAGGAGTCATCGTACTATTTTTCTTCGAACACGTCGCAGGCCAAACTGATACTGTGAATGGTGAGCGCTACACAGCAATGATCAACGAGTTCTTTTTGTCGCAACTTGATCAATTGGGATTGGAAAACATGTGGTTCCAACAGGACGGCGCTAGGGCACATACTGCACGTGCCACAACCGATATGCAGAAGGATGCATTTCTCGGGCGTCTAATCTCTCGTTTTGGCGATTTGCACTGGCCAGCAAGATAGCCTGATTTGACTGCTGCAGACTTCTTTTTGTGGGGCTTTTTGAAGTCGCGGGTTTATGTCAACAAGCCTCAGACTCTTGCAGCTCTTAAAGACAATATCCATCAAGAATGTGAGGACCTATCGCCGGAAGTTTTGGCCAATGTGATGGAAAATGCTATAAAAAGCTCAAATGACAGTCAACTGTGGTGGCGGCCATTTACATCACATCGTATTCTCGACTTGATGTAAAAAAATTAAAAGACCAAATAAAAATAATCCTCAAGAGGAATCAAAGTTCTTCATATATTTTTTTTTAATTACAGCCAAAAAACTTCAGAAGGTTATTTTTGCACCACCCTGTATATGCTGCCTTTCTGTACTAATATTACATATGTGTGTATGTAATCTATGTATGTATATAACATACATACGTGTACATATTTCATGTTGTAAAACTTAAGGAAGCGCGACAACAGATTTAATGCCTGAATTAAATCGACTACAGAAGTAAAAAATTGAGCCATTTACAGCTATGGACATATAAATGGCACAAATTCCAATTGAGTGTAAATTCACGCGCTTTACAACAAAAAAGTTTCAAAAATACAAGTTTTTTGTTTTCTTATTATTCGTTGTAAATTAGTTATCTCAACAACACTCAAATGTTCCGTTATATTTCGTTAATAATTCACCGTTATATTTTTTTTATAAAAAGTGCTAATTTTAAGTGGACATATAAATGGCACAATTTACTTAAAGAAGGCAGTTCTCGCGAAAATTTATTTCAAACCACTTCTTATTTTTCCTAGTTAAAAAATAATTGTAAAGTGTGAAAATTTTTTAAAAATGGGTTCCAGCAAACATACAACAACTGAGGAAAGGCGAATAATATGGAAACTGCATGAAAACGGAAAAAAAGTGTCAGAAATTGCTGAAGTAATGAAAGTTTCTAGAAAAAAAGTGTATAACGCAATCAAATCATGTGTTGAGATTATGATTAAGGGTAAAACTCGAAAGCCAATGCCTCGAAAAACAAATGTGCGTACGGATGGAGCTATTGTCAGAATGGCGAAAATTGATCCATTTAAGTCCTCACGACAGATAGCATCTGAAATTAACGAATATTTGGGCGCGGAAATATCTAGCAGACTTGTTAGAAGAAGATTAAATGAGGCAAATCTCTTTGGGCGAATTTCCAGAAAAAAGCCACTCCTCTCAAAAAAGAATATTTCCAAACGATTAGTCTTCGCCAGAACGCACAAAGAAAAACCTATTAGTTTTTGGAAAAACGTATTATGGAGTGATGAAACTAAAATAAATAGAATAGGACCAGATGGCAGAACCTTTGTACATCGTCCTAAAGGACAAGAATACAATCATCGGTTCACTCAGAGGACGGTAAAATACGGCGGAGGTAGCATTATGGTATGGGGTGTATTTTCTTGGCATGGCGTAGGTCCTCTTGTAAAAATTAATGGGAAAATGGACAAGTTTCAGTACCTAGACATTTTAAAAAACCATATGGAACCATACGCTTTCGATTCGATGCCAATTAAATGGAAAATCATGCAAGACAATGACCCCAAACACTCCTCCAAACTAATAAAAAATTGGTTTAGTGCAGAGCAGAGCAGATTTCAAACCACTTCTTATTTTTCCTAGTTAAAAAATAATTGTAAAGTGTGAAAATTTTTTAAAAATGGGTTCCAGCAAACATACAACAACTGAGGAAAGGCGAATAATATGGAAACTGCATGAAAACGGAAAAAAAGTGTCAGAAATTGCTGAAGTAATGAAAGTTTCTAGAAAAAAAGTGTATAACGCAATCAAATCATGTGTTGAGATTATGATTAAGGGTAAAACTCGAAAGCCAATGCCTCGAAAAACAAATGTGCGTACGGATGGAGCTATTGTCAGAATGGCGAAAATTGATCCATTTAAGTCCTCACGACAGATA
This sequence comes from Thecocarcelia acutangulata, assembly GCA_914767995.1. Lineage (NCBI taxonomy): Eukaryota > Metazoa > Arthropoda > Insecta > Diptera > Tachinidae > Thecocarcelia > Thecocarcelia acutangulata. Next base: position 118,204,258 of record OU612096.1, on the reverse strand, counting down.
GCATCTGAAATTAACGAATATTTGGGCGCGGAAATATCTAGCAGACTTGTTAGAAGAAGATTAAATGAGGCAAATCTCTTTGGGCGAATTTCCAGAAAAAAGCCACTCCTCTCAAAAAAGAATATTTCCAAACGATTAGTCTTCGCCAGAACGCACAAAGAAAAACCTATTAGTTTTTGGAAAAACGTATTATGGAGTGATGAAACTAAAATAAATAGAATAGGACCAGATGGCAGAACCTTTGTACATCGTCCTAAAGGACAAGAATACAATCATCGGTTCACTCAGAGGACGGTAAAATACGGCGGAGGTAGCATTATGGTATGGGGTGTATTTTCTTGGCATGGCGTAGGTCCTCTTGTAAAAATTAATGGGAAAATGGACAAGTTTCAGTACCTAGACATTTTAAAAAACCATATGGAACCATACGCTTTCGATTCGATGCCAATTAAATGGAAAATCATGCAAGACAATGACCCCAAACACTCCTCCAAACTAATAAAAAATTGGTTTAGTGCAGAGCAGAGCAGATTTCAAACCACTTCTTATTTTTCCTAGTTAAAAAATAATTGTAAAGTGTGAAAATTTTTTAAAAATGGGTTCCAGCAAACATACAACAACTGAGGAAAGGCGAATAATATGGAAACTGCATGAAAACGGAAAAAAAGTGTCAGAAATTGCTGAAGTAATGAAAGTTTCTAGAAAAAAAGTGTATAACGCAATCAAATCATGTGTTGAGATTATGATTAAGGGTAAAACTCGAAAGCCAATGCCTCGAAAAACAAATGTGCGTACGGATGGAGCTATTGTCAGAATGGCGAAAATTGATCCATTTAAGTCCTCACGACAGATAGCATCTGAAATTAACGAATATTTGGGCGCGGAAATATCTAGCAGACTTGTTAGAAGAAGATTAAATGAGGCAAATCTCTTTGGGCGAATTTCCAGAAAAAAGCCACTCCTCTCAAAAAAGAATATTTCCAAACGATTAGTCTTCGCCAGAACGCACAAAGAAAAACCTATTAGTTTTTGGAAAAACGTATTATGGAGTGATGAAACTAAAATAAATAGAATAAGACCAGATGGCAGAACCTTTGTACATCGTCCTAAAGGACAAGAATACAATCATCGGTTCACTCAGAGGACGGTAAAATACGGCGGAGGTAGCATTATGGTATGGGGTGTATTTTCTTGGCATGGCGTAGGTCCTCTTGTAAAAATTAATGGGAAAATGGACAAGTTTCAGTACCTAGACATTTTAAAAAACCATATGGAACCATACGCTTTCGATTCGATGCCAATTAAATGGAAAATCATGCAAGACAATGACCCCAAACACTCCTCCAAACTAATAAAAAATTGGTTTAGTGCAGAGCAGATCGACGTTTTGGATTGGGCAGCCCAGAGTCCTGACTTAAATCCAATAGAAAACCTTTGGAACGAAGTCAAGGTTGAAATCGCGAAAAAAAAATTATAAAAATATGGATGATTTGTGGCCAGCCGCGCAAGAAGCTTGGTATGCCACACCTAAAGCAAAGTGCCAAAAACTTGTGGAAAGTATGGGTCGTAGGTGCGAAGCGGTCATCGGAAATAAAGGTTACAGTACCAAATATTAATGGTAAAATACTTTTACATACCAAAAACCCAAATAATTCAATACTAAAATCATTTTTTACTTATATTTAGATATTGTGCCATTTATGTGTCCAGTTTTTTTCACTGGTGTTTTTTTCTTTTAATAATAAAATTTTTTTTAACTAATGAATTTTTATTTTAGTTCTTCTCAATAATAAATATACTTAATAACTCTTAGAAAAAAAACTAAAAACTTGTTGCTTGTTAATTGTTTTTACCCAATAGTAGCATACGAATGAACTCTCTGTAAGATGTGCCATTTATATGTCCATAGCTGTATATACAAATTGTCTTCACACCACTTTTGTGATTTATCGTCACTTGTCAGTGACGTCATTAATCCCCACAATTTTCTATTCTCTTATTGGAGGAATTCATGCCCAATTGTAACAACTGAAGTGCTTAAGTGATGATTCAGCTACAGTTTTTGAGTCGTTAAATTTTTCGACAAATTCAACAGACAAGTTATTGGAATTTTGGTAAAGTTTTGTTTTACATTTCCGTGACTTTTAATTAAGTTAAACTAATTGATAATACGTATTAATATGTAAAATTTGTAAAATAATAATATCTTGTAGAATAATAGCTCAATAAATAATTAGTTTACGTTTTTAATTTGCAATCGTAGAGGACCCTTCTGGGTATCTCATGAAGTGTGTTTTTGATCGTCGACAAGATCATTTTTAAATCGTAAATGATCGATCCACCACACGGGAATAACTGTTACAAAAGCAGATTCTTCTATGTGACATAATTTAGCAAAGGAACCTTACGTTAATCGTAAATGGGAATTGTCTGAGACTCGTGTAGATACTATCTTACAACTCGTTAAAGAACTAGTTGTATAATCCTTTATATGATTCAAACAGGAAACAGAACAAATCTCATGGTGTGTTTTTGATCGCCGACTAGCTCATTTTTTAATCGCAGACGATCGATCCACCACACGAGAGTAACTGTTACAAAAGCTGATTATTCTATGTGACTCTTACACAACTTAGCAAATGACTCTTACGTTAATCGCAAAAGGGAATCATCTGAGACTGGTGTAGATACTATCTTACAACTCGTTAAAGAACTAGTCGTGTAATCATTTATATGATTCAAACAGGAAACAGAACATACGTTCGATATTTGCATACTATATATACGATTAATTCGCACTGACTTTCCATTATAACCATGACCCGCTCTTTTAATATTCAAAAGTTACTAGAGTACTTGTAGGCTGCTAAGACAGAATCACTTTTTGTAGACTTCATGGAATGCATTCAAACACATAAATAATATGTATTAGATAAGCTATTCTTGTTGCCCTCTAACACTAACAATGGCTAATGATCTGTTCTTACGACTGAAATCTCTTACCCTCCAGCCGCTTCGTCCGTTAAAAAAAATATATTCTCAGGGTGCTAAATCTGGGGAATATGCTGGATGGGGTAGCTGAGGTAGATATTTGTAACATGCGCACTCGTGAATTGCTGGAACAACACTTTTTTCCCCAAATATAGTTGTAAATATTGAATTTGCCAAAAGCTCTGAATAATATTCGCCGGCAATCGTTTTACCCATAAACTTGTTGGCTAAAAGATCTAGCCTGGCATTCTCTTGGCATATCCATCCGGAAGAATCCACTCCGAATGGACATGCCTTCGTCTCTGGAATATTGTGACAAACTCATGTTTCGTCTACAGATTTATAACGACGTAACACCTTATCCAGCTTTCGATTGAACATTACCAAACACTTTTCTGAAGTGATCACATGTTTGGGCTTACGGTCAAGTGAGCAATAGCAACACTCATCTCGTGGATAGCTTTTTTATGTCTAGATATTCATTCTACATTCGTTCAATAATATTTCATAAATTTGGTCGATGATTTCTGGAGTGATGACCCTTTCTAACACGCTTATATTTCATATCGCTCCTTTGTTGCAACATAGTCATATCTCAAAAAATGAGCTTTTCGAGTTAACAATACAGTATTTTTAACAGCACTGCCTTTTATATCGTGCCAAAAATTTATTCAAATTACTTTTAAACTTTTCTCTTTAGGAGATATTTTCTAAAAAAATTTTCCAAGATTTGTATGGAAACTAAAAAGTTGAAATGCGTTTTTCTCGAAACAAGATTTTTTAGATATGACTATATTACAATAAAGACTTGTATGGAAACTAAAAAGTTAAAATGCGTTTTTCTCGAAACTAGATTTTTTTAGATATGACTATATTGCCATAAAGGAGCGATATGTTGTTTGTTTGTATGTTTGCAACAGTCGAAATTCATGCCATATTCGTAACGATTACATATATGTACATATATAAAACTGTATATACTGTGTGGCTGATTTAGTACAAAAGTTGGAGTCGCTGTGTTGCTTTCGGGGAAGTGGGGGGGGGGATTTTGGGGATTCACGAAACCGATTTTGGGAATTATCAAAATGTTCGGCATCACTTCGCTAACCGGTTTGGAAACGGTTTTTTAATATTCGGTGCGAGTTTAAGCCGTGCAACATGCATCTGAACTACAAGAGTCATTCACTTTAGTGCGAAAATATGAAGTTGCCGTATTGCTTCTAAAGAAGTGGGGGATTTTGACATTACCGGAAGCCATCTTTGTGAATTTCTAAAAACTCAGAACCGCTTCGTTAACCTCACTCGAGCAGGCGAAAAGTATGTGAAAATGGTAGCGAATTGCGCCATGTAAGAGTAGCCGTCCGCATGACCCAATTCATATATTACCCCATATTCTATTAGGCGTCATCGTCGTCACATGAAGTCGACACAAACATTGTCACATTTATTTACTCATTGCCAAAAACAATTGAGTGTTGTCGACACCCTCTATCTATCGCTTAGGTCTAGAATATATCCTAGGTCTATCAAAGAATACATAATTGCTGTCGAAGACGACTGTATAACCGGGTGTTTTTTGATGCCGTCTTGATGTGACAACGATGACGCCTCTTGGTATATGTGGGATTATCATTAATGAAGCCAAAATACTTACCCACTAAATCGAGGTTAAATGATATTAAAAATATTTTTCTTTGTTTTAAATTTATTTCTAGTTCTGTAATTTTAATAACAACATCCTGTATATACACTGAAACAAATTTGGAAATAAATATTTCACGTGGAGACATAAATATATAAAAAATTCGAATAAATGTGCAATATTTGTTATTGATTTAGAAAAATTTATGACTCTAGAATTTTTATGATGTTATTTATTTAAAAAAAAAATAAAAATTTGTCGTTTTATGTTAGAAGGGATTTGCTTTAATATCAGCTGTTGACAGGAATTAGAAGATATCCCTGTTAATGGTGTTGAAATCTGGTCACATGCTTTGGCAATATTATTTGTTGTCTTCAAAGTGTTATGATTTCTTTCAAATGATTTTTACGACTTTACTTTTATGATCTATTAATGTTTAACACATTCGTATTAAAAGTGAGTTAATGAATTTCAAAAGGTTTCAAATTACACAATAATATTACTGTCTCTGCTACGTGTACTTTGTTGTTGTTGTTTTTGTTGTTGTAGGAAAAACATACAAAACAATTTAGATTTTAGCCATTTTAAGAGTCACTCTCCACTTTTAAGTAATTGTTGATCAAAGTTTTCAATTAAGTATCCCTGACTGTTGCAACTGCAACTAACTAAGTTTCTCTTCCAATAAGCAGTTTGCTTTGCAACATGTAGAGTAGTAGTACCACGTACTGAGTTTGCGATAGCACGCATCATGTGCCATTGAGGTGTTTTTTTTAAGTTTTCGATTTTGATTAAATACGGTCCCAGTGGGATTCAATTGCAACTTGTTGAATTGCTGTTAATTAGATGGAATTTTCATAATGTTGTTGCTGTTCGTTAGCAAACGTTTGTGTTAAATTAATTTATTATGTGTCTATTAACACATTACGAGTACATTGTTAATATTTTCCATAATCAAAATCGACTTAAACTCGGACGTTGCGAAACTTTTAAAACAAAACAACTACCATACAATCGTACATACATACAATCGTACAACATAGTCATAACTAAAAAAAGCTCGTTTTGAGAAAAACGCATTTAAAGTATTTAGTTTCCATACAAGTCTTAGAAATTCTTAGAAAATATCTCCTAAAGGAAACACAGAAAAAATTATAGTAAAAATAAAATCAACAAAATATTTGTCTGAAAAAATAATTTGTATGCATATATAGGGTGTTTTTTTAAGCTAGATAGAACTTTAAATTGTAAAAAGTAACACAAAAAATTAAATTTTGATGAAACATTTTTTTTATTTGTTTCAGTATACTCTGACAAATCATCATGAATAGACTCATGCTTGAACAACGCTACGAAATTATCCAAATTTACTTTGAAAATCAGTCGTCGATTCGCGCAACTTATAGACGAAAAATTGTGTTCAGCGATGAGGCGCATTTTTGGCTTAACGGGTTTGTTAATAAGCAAAATTGCCGCATATGGAGTGAGACCAATCCACAAGAGACCCTACAGACTCCATTACATCCAGAAAAATGCACTATTTGGTGCGGTTTTCATGCTGGTGGCATCATCGGACCTTATTTCTTCAAAAATGAGGCCGGAGCTCGCGTTACGGTCAATGGAGATCGTTACCGCACCATGATCAATGATTTTTTGTTTGAAAATATGGATGACATTGATCCGGAGGAGATGTGGTTTCAACAGGATGGCGCTACGTGCCATACGGCGAACGCAACCATCGACTTACTGAAATCAAAATTTGGCGATAAGTTGATTTCGAGAAATGGACCTGTCAATTGGCCTCCAAGGTCGTGCGATTTGACACCTCTCGATTATTTCCTGTGGGGCTACGTGAAGTCACTGGTTTATGCTGATAAACCAGCAACAATTGACGCCTTGGAGGCCAGCATTGTTCGTGTTGTTCGTGACATGCGGCCAGCAGTGCTCGAAAAAGTGGCCCAAAATTGGACGTCCAGAATGCGCTTCGTCAAGAACAGCCGCGGTGCCCATATGCCCGAAATCATTTTCAAATGTTAATGTCACGTATTGATCTTTCGAATAAAAAACAAATTTTGATTACAATTTAATTTTTTGTGTTATTTTTTACAATTTCAAGTTCTATCGGGCTTAAAAAAACACCCTATACATAAATATCAAAAAAAAAACCTTTGATATCGTATTTTGTTGTTGTTTAAAAAAATCGTTGTTTTCGATCAATAATTATTATTACTAAACTTTTGTTTGAATCCACAAATTCCTTTACCTTTACGCATTCAACCAATTTATTAATTGATTCAACGAATTTGGTTATTGAACACGAAAAAATTTTTTTTCTGTGAAACAGTTTAAAAGTAATTTGAACAAATTTTTGGCACAATATAAAAGGTAGTACTGTTAACAATTCTGCATTGTTAACTCGAAAAGCTAATTTTTTGAGATATGACTATGTTGCAATAAAGGAGCGATATGTACGTCGTATATGTTTGAATTGAGTTGTTGGTTATTGTATTTGGTCATGGCAGCAATTGTTTAAAATCATATTTTAACAACAAACATGATCAATAAATTTTGTTCATTAATTTTTTTTTTGCTGATGTAGAGAGCGCTGCATTTAAGGAAATCAAAGAGAAATCTAACAATTTGTCGTCTATAAGTTGCGCGAATCGACGACTGATTTTCAAAGTAAATTTGGATAATTTCGTAGCGTTGGTCAAGCGTGAGTCTATTCATGATGATTTGTCAGAGTATACTGAAACAAATAAAAAAAATGTTTCATCAAAATTTAATTTTTTGTGTTACTTTTTACAATTTAAAGTTCTATCTAGCTTAAAAAAACACCCTATACATACATATATACTGCAAACTTACAATTTCTACTCTCTCAAATTTTCCACAATTTTTTCGCAAATGAACTTATAAATTATTTGCAAAAAAAACCCCAGTTTTTACTATATTCTTAAACATATTCACAAATAAAAACTATTTGCATATAACTAACTCACTGTTTATGCGCTAACTTGCATAAGGAAAAGCTTCATTCTTTAAGTATGGCATAATTTGTTCAAAATATAAATAATTGGTAGCATTGTTAGTGTAAAAAGCCTTTTGATTACTGAAATAATAACAGAAAATTAAAAAAAAAACTAAATGTTTTTTTGTAATTCAATTGAAGTAAAAAATAATAAAAATAAAATATTTCGAATTATTGTTTTTGTATGTAATTTTTATCATATTTCATGTGTTCGACGAAATCTTTGAAATTGTGAAATTAGGTGGCAACGTTTTATATCTTATTTGCAAATAAGTTTTTAATCACTAACTGCCGTATTCATAAAAAAACACTAATCAGCATTTTAACAACATTTTAGTTAAAACAAAATTTTCACCAAAGAATCACATTTTATAAAAACGTATTCATAAACAGCATTTTAGCTAAAAATCATTTTATTGAAATATTCTATATGTGATTGGCAACGCCATCATATGCAATTCTCATCTGAATCAGAGTGCTGCGATAAAAACGGTTTTTTGTTCAGATAGTAGTCATGTAAAGAAAAATCTTGTATTGTTTTTTTTTTTTGAAAATCGGCTTTAAAATAAATAAAAAAATGTCAACTCCATTTTGTCTTTCAATTAAATAGCAAAAAATACTGAGTCAGAAAAATTTTACTTTGATTCCTTTTGCTTACGCGTAGGAAAAAATATAAACAACGAGCTTTTTTATTATTTCGTTTTTTTACACATCATTGATATACATGGCATTTTATTAACGTATATTACTTTCAATAAATAAAATGTTAGTCATAACTAAAATAAGACGACTGGAAAAATTGTAAAGCGTAATTACTTATCTGGAATCCAGAATAAAATAGATTACTTCTTTCCCTGAAAGTTTTCTGTTGCCGGCTATTCAAAGCTTGGGTCATATTTTCTATTAAAATCACACATGTATTGTTATTAATATCATGGGATTTCTGATAAATATGCAATAAAAATTTTCGCAACATATAAATAAACAATAACCAAAAAACACAAATATCATCTTAAAATTGGGTGCAATCAGTTTTAAAAATGGTTGACTTAAAAAACTGCTACAAAGAAAATTTTAACGTAAAATTCGTTTATGAATACAGTTTTATCGAATTTTCCCTAAAAATAATTTGAACAGCTGTTTAACTTTTTTATGAATACGGCCGTAATTGTTTTCGTAAGTCAGCTATTTGCAAATTAAAATTTTATTTACTGTTTGTGCGGCAATTTTTGTTATTTGCAATATTTTTATTCGCAAATAACCTGCACGTATAAACATAGTAAAATAAATGTAAACAAAAAAAAAAACAACTGTTCAAGGATGCCACTTTCTAATATTTGATTAGGAGTTGTGAGTAAACATTCAGCAAATAGAAGTTGACACCCATTTAAAGCCAGTTCAACTTAAAATATGTATACTTTTTTCAACTATGAATACAAAAAACATATCAACAGCTTTTTTCTTAAAGATTTACTTTAGCAAAAGTCGAATTTAATTATTGATTATGAATACAGCCCAATTAAAACAATTATTTTTTTTTTTTGAGTAATAATGATGTTCTCCATTGTTCTGGTAATATTTAAAGTAATATGATTGTTGTTGTTTTTGTTGTTGAAATTTCTGCATAAAACGATGACGAGTGACGATGACTCTCGTGATGTTTATCTCTGCTTTAACGGTGTTTTACTCGTATATGAGTACTGTCCGGCTTTATGTTGCTGATTAAAACGATGGTGAGTTGCCAAATTGTATGTCATTGTTGCCATTTGTTATAGCCGTTGATAAAGCTGTAGGTAATTTGCCAACATTGTTTTGAGGTGATTCAAACTTCTTTCTGCAGGTTGTACTGAAAAATTTAAAATTTATGAAAAATGAGAAAAAGAAAAGCAAAATGTGTGTTTGTATATTGTTTGAATGAAAAAATAAAATATTTCTAATGTACACATGTACACACATATGTATAAATGTATGTTTATATGGCCATGCTAAGGAGCGACCATTTATTTGGCATATGATGGGCCAGAAAAATGAAAAAGCAGCCACAACAGCTATTATCAACGATGAAAGTCGTTGAGGCGAAAACATTTTGTTTTGCTGCACTTGAAACATTCATTAAATAGCCGCTTTAAACGCTTGAAGACACAAAATGAATAGAAGAAAATATTTTTGGGAAATCAACTGCTGCAAATCATCTATAAATATTGGTCATGGTCTAAAGTTCAAGTTTCATACATTTTACAACAATCGCAATGAACGATTATGATGTTGCTTTAGCAAAACTAACGGCCAACAAAAGAAATCCAAAATAAAAATATAAAAAGAGATGAAGAAAACCGCCAAAAACTACTCGTAATTTAAAAGGAAAAGGTCGAACGGTTTAAAATTGTATACACAATATACTCGTATTGATTGGTTATGACAAGTTTAGTTGGTGTTGCTGTAAAGGCAGTAAATAAAGTGATGTACGTACGATATGTATGTATCTAAATCGTAATCTCTGGCAATGACTGATTTTCTGATGACTGATTGACTGATGACTTGTGCCCCCCGGGGAACAGGTTTTGCCTTGGCGTATTCCTAACTTAGGCGCTCTGTGTTTCGTGGAAAAGAGGGGAAGGGGTCCCACGTTTAGTGCGTCAAACAAAACTCTAGGAAGCCACATGACTTATGTTGTGTTGGCTTCCGAAACCCTTACCAAGGGTATAAATTGGCAGAACGGGGATCAGCATGGCCCTCGGGAAGTTCTGCTTGCGGTTCGACCCGGGCTGATCATGGTTGAGGTGCCTACCTTGGCTGAAACGTTCTGGCTGTGGTTTAAACCTAAATCGCAGGAAGGGAGTAATAGTATCCTTGATAATTGTTTGGTGATGGCTTTTTTCGAGGACTAACAATCTCCCGAGGAGCTGCTGCCTATACAACAGATACGTGTACTGTAAGGAATCAGTAGTGACGGTTTGACGGGTGAGTTGGTTTAAGGGCTGATGCTCTTAGTGGGCTTCGGCTTACCAACTCATTAAGCATTGTCTTCCGTTGATTGCTGGTAAATTGCATACATGTGGGATTAGAAAGCCCGAACTCCTCAACAAGAAGTTGTTCATATGACCGCAATCATATGACAAGAATTGCTACCTGTGTGAGCATAGTCAGCCACACGGGGGCGGTGGTGAATCGTGAAAAATTCACTCCGTGGTATTGGTCCACCATCAGCTAGGCCGACAAGGCAGGTACTGATATAAATCATTTTCACAGTTTCTTATCTTGTGATAGGAATACATCACATTTCTTTTTTTTTTTAATTAATAATTATTTTATTTATTTTTTTTTTAATTAATAATTATTTTTACTTTTCATTAAATATAAAACATATTGCAATTAAAAGCAATTTTGTCTATTCTCTTTGAGAAACTGTATGAGAAATGATTTGTTAATTAAATTATTAACAACTCTTTCAAATGTGGCAATTAAAAAAAAAAGCGGCCCGGGGGTCCACAGCACGAAGATATGGAGTATAACAAAATTTTTATTAACAGTTTAATAAAAACACTTTCTGACACTTTCAAATACACATTTTAGTTTTGTTTTTTTCTTTAACGCAATTAAGAATTCGAAAATGGAAATTTTCGCCGTTTATTTGAAATGAAAAACTACATGGAGATGAATGCACATACTGACACCTCTTAACCGGCAATGTTAAATACTAAGTTTATCATGTGGCTTTAAAAATAATCGTAATTACATGTTGCAACGTGCACGCTTTGGCATGCACAGACAAGCAGCATCATGTAATTGTTTGGAAGCAAATGATTGAAGACTTGCATAAATAGAAAATATCCTCTGGGGCCTTTTTACAAAATTATAAACTTTCTTCTTTAGCAGTACATAATAAGTGAATATGTTTGTTCTTAGACCAAAAACAGGGTTGTAGTAACAGGGTTGAAATTAACATTTCGATATACATATGTATGCTTTATTGCTTGTACAATGTTATTGTTATTAATGGGCTCTGCAGAAGTTCGGAGCTGAGCCAAAGTTTCACCAAAATTTCATGTTCAGCATTGAGGCCTCACTTAAGATCCAGAATATCCCAACAAGTCATTGCTTGGTTTAGATTTTGAGTTTTTCTTCATCACATTTTACGGCAAATGATTACCAACTTCTTTTGACTTGAATTGAAAGATATCAATACCAGCGCCATACATATGGTGGCTGTTCCATTAATCTTTTTTTGTTGTCTTGGACCAGTACTCATATGTAGGATCCCTACATATGCAGTGTATTGTACTGAAACTAGGAAAATAGGTTATGAAAGGAAAAGAGGGAGTAGTGTTTGTGGTCGTATGGCTTGAACAATAACAATGCGGAAAACCCCAAAACAAATGTTAAAACAGTATTTAAAATGTAGGAATTAAATTAGTTAAAACTGATCAGGACCGTACCTTCAACACTGCTAAGACAATCAAATTTTAGTCCCGCATCTTCCATACACACTACAAACAAAGCTCTACTCTTCAAGCATCAGAGAGACATTCAGATTGTGTACGACTTGTAAAATGTCGGCGAACTTTTGCAGTCTTAATAGCATTTATAGGGCTTCTAAAGACATAACAACTTGCAATGATATCTGGTACAACTTGTCTTTAAAAGTCTCTCGTGGAAGCAGGTTTTACATTGGCGTGTTCTAAACTCGGCCACTCTGCTTATTGGGGCATAGGCCGGTAGAAGTCCCTCAAATAAAATTATAGGAAATTCCAGCATAAATTATAGAAAATCCCAGCATGATTTCCAAAAGCCTCACCGAGGGTAAATTAGCAGATCGGAGATCAGCGTGCCTCCAGGTCGTTCTGTAAACTATCCTGATCGTGGTTGACTGAAACGTTCTAGTTGTGCTTTTTATTAGTTCTGCCGGATAACTATGGCACATGGCTGATGTTGTAGAAACAGTTTGAATCATCGAGGTGCTGTCGTCTTGAAACAGATGCACACAGGGTGTTCCAGAACTGAATGTCAAGCCGAAACAGGCTGGCGAGATTGATTGTAACCATCATGTAGAACGTAAGAAACCAGAAGTAGAGGAAGAAAAGGGTTACAGACCGGTGCTTTTTATGGACTTCGGGCTACCAACCGGCAAAGCCTAGATTTCCTCTTGAGTGTCTAGACAAAAAGTTCTTCAGATATGCGATCATATGATAAAAAGCTGTCACCTATATGAAACTTGCAAGCCACATGAGGGCTCTAGTGAGCTGTGAACTAGTGCACTTTGTAGAATATGTCCACTAGTTAGATAAGGCTGTCAAGGCAGCTGCTAATGCCAATCAGTTATATCTGTCTTTAATAACAGAAAACACTTTATGATATACCCTATATAAGACAAAAATAACTACTTTTTTATACTTTATGCCAAAGATGTTGCTTGTAATAACATTGTTATTTCAAAAAGAAGGAAAAGTTATAGTGTTGTTGACCCAAACAACGCTACGCTTATCAATCATTCAAACGACATTTATTACCGGAGCTCTCACAATGATTCATCCAAAGTCCAGGCAGCAAACTGAGCATAAAGTAGTAAATTTATTTAAAACAAATATTTGCAGAACTTTGTTTATTATATAAAGAAGCGGTGACACTTTAATTGCTGACTATAAAAACTGGTCATAAACAAAAACTAGAGAAGCGGCATATGTTTGTTTTCGGAAGATACGGCGGCAGGTTGATAAGTCTATTTTAAAGTTTTGACTTTTAATGTTACCCATCACTAGAATATTGCTAGGATTAGAAGTAACAAGTCTCTTAAAGGATTTGTTTTGCCAGCATTATATCCGCGAGACAAAAGCACATTATTGGTGAATTAATGGTCTGAGGAATTGCAATACCAGAAAAACGTACAAAATTGTAGAAAAACAATTAATGCCTTGTGATGTAACACCCACTAAAGTGAGAATGTGTGACAGTAGGATTAAAGATAATGTAAAAACAATTCGAAAACTAGATTTTTCACGCCTACAAATACCACCCTTTCATTGTTTGGTTCACTGCTTCACCATTTTTAGTCCCATCCTAACTTTAGGTATCGGGATACACGACTCCGTAAGGAGTCTTTACTAGGTTTTCACTCCACTATGGTGACGCAGTGAAAACTAATTTTCGAATTGTTGTTACATTATCTTTAATTCTAGGGGGTGACTGACACAATTTTTTTACCGAACAACCCTAATGCGCACTCACCATTGCATGTTCGTACCGTCTTCATGCCCCAGCTACCGTTTTCATCAGATTTGGCTTCCTGTGACTTTTTACTGTTCCCAAAATTGCAGAGACCAATGAAAGAACGAGTTTTATCTCATCAGCCCTAAAGGATAGGGATATAGACCATTTTTGCGGACAACCATTAACAGCGTGTTGGATAAGAATAAAACTCCACACACTGGAACGTGCACAAGAAAAGTGGCTCACAGAGTCCACATGCCTTATATCAAGGAACCTGTGGCCACATATTAACTCTAAGAGAACGTGGGAGCTATTAAAACTGCCCAGATCTCAACTAAGAGTGACTGTAGCAGTCATCACTGAACATTGCCCGTTTGGCAACCATGCCAGGAGACTAGGCCCACCCCATAACGGCTTCTGTAGAAGTTGCCAAGACGAGGAGGAGGAGGAGACGATCCTTCAGCTCCTCGGCACATGCCCGGAGCTTCAACAGCCTATCTTGTCTGGCCTCAGTCAAACCGACCGCGCTAGCCTCTTTCATAAGAAGCAGCGGCTGGCTAGTATAGCAGCAAGTAGCGCTACACTAAGAGGTTCCCACCTTTTCTTTCCATCCCCGCCCATCCTGTCCACCCCTATAACTTCTTTTCTTCACTCCACTATGTTATGTTTCAAGCAATCAGAATGGGAATGACCACAGGACCCAAGTGAGCTGGACAACCTAGACTATTTCGGGGTATCCAGCGGCCTGCCTACCTAACCTAACTTATCACTTCAGCCGTCGCTGAATATCGTTGAGAGAACTCAGGGCCATACCTTTGAGGTTTTACAATCCAAACGCTGGCACAAATGTATCTAAAACTTTGTAGGGCATACTGATAAATAAATACTTTTTAAAAAAATTTTAATTCACGTTTCCAATTGAGCAGTGTGCGAGCATGTAGATAAAAGTTTTATTTAGTATCTTTCACCGATAATGAAGCTGTTCGTTCGTTCACACAATTACAGATAAAACAAAAGCAACATTTAAAGTTTTGCTATTATTTATAAATATCGTTTACACTTCTGCATTTTATCACCAATTTCGGAAGGCTGCAAAAATAGGTCCGCCTTCAGCTAGTGAAGCCGAACTTTTGTATCTCAGCTATAGTATTATGGACTTTCTCTGCCATGTTCCAAAGTATTCACTAGAAACTGAATTATGTCGCAAAAAAAGCCCCCTCTTCAAAACACTGTGCATACGCTTAAATGTTTTTCTCTTAAAACATCTCATTCTATAAAAGATTTAATAGTCTTTTTGTAGTTTTAATTTTAATACGTCTAATTTATATCTGATATCAATCAAAAACGCTGATTTTACAACTCTATTAAGATATTTCATTACTGTATTTGTTGTTGTTGTTGTTGTTTATGTTGTTAAAAATTTATTACAGCTTTTTAAAATGCAACTCTGCTAAATTAGCCAACATGTTCAACATCAGTTTAAGTGCATATTGCCGGCTAGCAAGCTGCTTCATTCGGCTTCGTTATCTTTGGCAATTTTGTCCATTGATGTTTTATTTTGATTTAAAACGTGTTTGAAACACCTTTTTCTTATTTCTAATTTCCTTCCAATCAAATAGAAATGTCTGACATGCAACGAAAGAATGCCATTCATGTGCTTCGGCCGTCAGAAAAGACTCATGCGGCAAATCTACTCGTACATGGTCAAGTTAAATGATTTGTAATAACAAGAGCTACTTCTTCGTGGCAACATGCAAACCAAACGCTGCTTCATTAAACAAGTTTAAAAATTAACTGCAGTTACGAATACGAGTACGTTTTGTCGAAGAACATTATCACGATTAGATACGTGGTATATCGTGCTGCTTTAAAGTGCGGCAAATTTGCTCTTAATTGATAACCATTTTGAAGAAAATCTAGCAATAAAGATTCACACGATACACAAAATACGAGGGACTCAGGTGATTTATAGAAAAGAAAGTCAAGACTTAAAACCTCAAAAATGAAATATTTTTTGATCATAAAAGAAAACAATAGAGACACAAAGACTTGGGCTGTTTTCGTTATTCCAAAATCAAAAACTGTGTATTTTATTTTTAAATATTCTTATAAAAACAGCTGTTTTCGAACAGACCCATCTAAGTTAGCGCGTAAAACGCAATGCAATCTAGGTCGCAGCTTTTTCATTGCAATGAGTAACTTAACTGAGCGCTAACGTTGTGCAATAAGCATTTAAACAGTTAATAAAAACCAGTAAATAGAAATAATGTTTATAAATTGATCTAAAAGGAGCTAAAGTATAATTACTGCTGGCACTCGGGAGACATGTAGTTTTTTTTTGCAATACCTTGAATGCATTTTGTCATAGTTGCGTTAATAGAGGTAAGGAGGAAACGGGTTTCCATCTCCTGTGTGAATGTCCAGCTTTGGCTGTCAACCACCCTTTAATCGGCAATTATATAATTTTCAGCCTCGGTGAACTGTGTGATCTACCGAAATATCTCAAGGTTGCAGGCTCTATCTGTATCTATAATATAACAGTAATAGATAGCCACACCCACCTCAACCCTAACTAGCTGGAAATTAGATAGTGAAACAATATCTCTCCTGAAGGATTGCCGTTAACCGTTCTGTCAGTTAGCCATTGGTGAGGCTTTGCGGAAGCCACACAATAACCTTGTTCATGCTGGGACTTTCTTGAGTTTTATTTACATCAGCAATCAGAATGCCCTGATTAGGCGTACGCCAAGACAAAACCTGCTCCTGAGGTAGAGAGTACATCGTGCCACCAAAAAATGTCATCATGATAAAAAAAAAAAAAATATCAACTGCATAGATGTTCGTCACGGGGAGGTTTCTAATAAAATGTAAATGTCCACAGCACAGAACAAGCGACTGGATGCTTTATGTTATACGCAAGAACGGTTGCCAATGCTAAAACTTTGACCGCGACAGTAACTCGATGAATGCACAGCGATGCAAATGATCCTGCACGAATATGCAGTGCAACAAAAGACGTTGCCATCAATGGCAGGTATATAAATGTTGCCCTTCCTGCCTTAATCTACTGTTAAACAATTTGCGGGCATAAGCATCCTATTCGCTAAATGTGGCGCCGCCCACCAATACCCAAACCCAACTATCTTCCACTCTTACATCGTCCATATGCTCTTAGTCCCTAATGCCATTATAAAGATGGCATTCTGGAATTGGCCTTCAGTTCTCAGACACCCACCCACAAGTGCACAAACGCGGTCTCAGACTTCGACGCAAAAATGCAACAGTACAGCCATGCCATGCTTTAGACACCGTACTCATTACAGCTGGTCCCTTACGACTTCTTCCTGATCTCAGCTGAAGAGACCCATGAAAGTAAGAGATAAAAACTCACTGAGATCACTGAGCGAGCCATTGTTGCCATTTCAAAAAGAACTGATTCGAGAATTAGAAAAAAGGTGGGTACAACTGTATACCAGGGGGAATATTTTGAAGGGGATAAAATACAAATTGAAATGTAAATAAATATTTTTTGCAAAAAGTTTTAATTCACCTCTTCTATTGAACAGTCTCTGTATCGTATATAGTGTATAACCAAATATTCTTCAAATTCAGAACTACAAATGTGTTAAAATTTAACGATGACAGGGATGAAGTAGAAAGCGTTGAGCACTTCCTCTGTCAGTGCCCAGCTTTTTCCTATATAAGGGCATTATATCTAGGCAGACCGATGCTGCATGATTTGGCGGATATCGGAATGCGATGTTAGTGGATTAGACTCTTTTATGCTATCCTCGGGTTGGTTCTAAACCAGTGATATGTAGACCTATTGAGATACATATCCAGACAACACAACGGGACCAGGCTGGACCTAAGTGGGCTGGTTTTACAATAGCTGGCAGCCTGTTAAACCCAACCTAATCTAACATAACGATGGCAAGCAAGACGGTAACAAGTTGTTTAAAAGTTCGACGCCTAAAAACTACTAATATGGTGTTGAGGTGTTGTTTTATTATTGTAATTTTTTTTATATAGTGTATTTTATAATAAATTGAAATTGTTTATTTACATGCGTGTATATATGTGTACGTGCAGCAGTTACAAGTGGCTCTCCACTTTCGCTACCCACTGTGTCAGCGAACAATTTTAGCAAACACACAAATTAAATATTTTATTTTTTTCTCTACAGAAACTTGACTTCGTAAAACAATCAAATCTGTATGTCTAAACAATTTGCTTTATCATTTCTCTGTACTCGTATTCATATGATTATTTTAATAACTATTGGCTCAATCTAATAAAGCTGGATGGTTATTTCCACGAAATTATATATAGTCGCATGTAGACTTTGTTCGTATCACAGCGCAGTAGAAAGTAAAAATAATATTTGAAAACTCAAGACCATTTCAATTGACAATGGCTTTAAGTTGTTGGCTGTTTTATTTTAATTATCATTTCCATAAACTGGAGGATTTCAGTCATAATTTCACAGTCACAGAGTTTAAAAACCGACAACTGATAATTTACAAAATATTAATCAATAGTTAAGCGAGGAAAAATAATGAATTTTTGTTAGTTAAAAAACACTTAATTCAAACATAAAAATATATTTCTTATGAATTTTTTTTTTTTCTTCTTCTTAAGACGAAGAAAAAAGCGGAATGGCTTTCACTTTTAAAGCCGACAAATATCTGAAATTAAAATAGTAAATAAATTTTTAATTTTGTTAAAACATTTTTTTAAAAAATATCAAACTTTAACAAGGAGGGAAAATGTGGTAGTAGGGAAGTACTTTTATACATAAACAAAGTCTCTGAACAAAAATTGATATAAACAAATTTTAATAATTTATAAAATGTTTCTTTTTCATTTCAATTGAAAGCTCACTTGCACAAAAATAATTAATAAATTATGGAACTCTTTGCGTCATTTATTATTTGAAAAAAAAAAAAAAAAAAAAAAAAAAAAAAAAACGCATGATAATCGCTTTTATTCCAACGATTTTATTTAGTCGTTATCAACGACGACCCAATGCTTTCCGTGAAATATCGAAGGCCTATCAAAGAATAGAGAATAGCTATCGAAGACGAAGGCAAAGACGATATGATATTTAATTAAAAGTAAAATCGCATGGAACAGAATTACTGAGTTCTTCTATGCAGTTGATACATATAATAGTGCCAGCTCAGACACAGCGATTTTAGTTGGGCAATTCTTAACTTTATAGAAGCTTTCAGCGGGAGGAATAAGAAGGGAAAAAGAATTGCCGGAAGAATTGTACTCGACTATTCTCACCAATTCTTTACTTTTCTCTCATGCATGTACTTATGTGTATGTGCATATGCAATGTAAATTATAGGAAATAAATGCTAGAGAAAGCTCAAGAATTGCCGAAAATAGTTTTTGTGTGTGAACATAAAAGCAAGTTCAAAACAAAATTGTAAAAAGTTGGGCAATTAAAATCCCCTGTCCGATCTTACTCTTAAGCATTTTTCTATTCTTCCAATAACAAGCAGCTGTTCTATGGAAAACTTTCCATAATATTTGGAATTTAAGTTTACGTTGCCTTTACACAGGAAAGTACTTTCATGAAATTTCTGTATACGTATTATAAATAAAAAATTCAATGAAATAGACGACTTTCATGAAAATTTGACTACACAGGAAAATGAAAGTTATTTTTAGAAATGTCGCAAAATTTGCCTCTACTTCTCTCCATTCTTATTTTATTTGCTTTCTTTATATGTATTAAAAGGAAAAAATATTATAATTCTTTTCACAACATGCGAAAGAAGTTAATTTCATAATTATTATTTTACTACAATACTGCAACTTTGTATAATTCTTTGTACATGGCAACAATGTTTAGCAATTTGTCACTTTACTTTCAGAAAACTGCAAAAAATTTGTTTCATGCAATTTTTTGATGAAAGCTGAGTGGAAAGTAAACAAAATATGAATGTGTTAGTAAAAAAGTGTGAGTTTATTGCAACTTTCATGAAACTACTTTCTTGTCTAAACGCTAGGTAATGAAAGTGTGGCAGCTAACACTTTCATTACTTAAGACTGAAAACTTGCATTTAAATACAACTTAGGGTCATTATTACAACTGACGAATAGTTAACATTAGGATTTTATCTTACAAATCATTTTTTTTTTTTTTTGTTATTACAATTTAACATTAACCTGTAAAGTTACTGATAACTTAACAGCAGCTTTATCCACATGGTAAATTTCAAAGATAACTTTAAGCATTTGAAGCTGCCATATTTTCTGCTGAAAATATTGTAACTTCAGTTGTAGAAATGGAAAAAAATTAATGGTGATTTTATCGTTCCCCTTAACTAATGTTAAGGTTAACTATCATGAACATTATAGTTAGGTTGTAAGTTTAAATGAAAATTAACTGATTTTGTATTTAAATAGCAACTCAAAAACTGGGCCTAATTTGAAGTGAAAAATTTATATTCGTATTTAAATGGAACTGTTACACTATCCTACACGATCGTGCGATCTACTAAATAAAACATGCGTGCTGAAAAAGTACTAAAAATGCGATGACAAATCATGCGATTTGAAAAATTTTATGAAAATTTGCCAAACATTATTGTTTCTGGGCGTTCCGTGTCGTATATATTGCGAAAAATAGGAGAATATTGTTGGCGCCTCGGAAAAACAATTTAAATAATGCCAAATTATTATGGTAATAAAAATTTTTAATTATTTTATTGTGTATATAAAGTATTGCAACCGTACTTGTATAATAGTGCGGCCTAAAACGCCATTTTGAAGCGATTATGTAAAGTCGGCCAGTTTTTTAAAACAATTTGCTGTGAATGAATCGTACGATCGTGTATGATAGTGAATCAGAGCCTTAAATGGCATTTAAATACGACTCAAAAACTGAGCCTTAAAATATGGGAGAATAAAAAAAAAATAATAACGATCTGGCCACCTTGGGATGAAAACACTCCAGGCAACGCTTTGGAAACTGCCCGTGATTAATAAAAGATATAAGATATAGCCTTAATAGTAGTCTTAGGTCGGGATTCTCTATTTTGTAAAGTCCTACGACACATTTACAGGAGATTTTGAAAGAATTTCTTTCCACTTTGAAACATCGCATCAAACTGGCATCGTTGTTGCCACAATGACACACATTCTCGCTATGTTTGTTCCAAAAAAATTTACAAATTTATAATAATTAATATATTATTTCAGCGTTGTGTGTTGTTTTAAGATGTTTGACGTAGTATATGTATATGCAAAGAAATCCCTCTGAGCTTTCAAGTTTAACCTAAATTCGAACTCGTTAACGCCCTTTTTCGGTTAATTTCTTTCTTGCACAAATAGCCCTTGACTTTTTGATTAATTGAATGTGGTTCTGCTCTTTTTCTCTTCCTTATTTTTTTCCTTCTGACTGCTAACATGAATTCTTTCACGCCCCTGAGTTCATCTTAAACTTGGTTTAACAAATATTTAATCTTTTTTTCACGGTTAACTTAATTCAAGTTTAAAGCAGTTAAGAAACAAGAAAGAAAAGAAAGAAGGAAACTGTCAAAATTGATTTCACAAAACATAAGTTATGAAATATTTATGCTGCATGGTTTGCTTACTGAGCTTACTTACTGGTTGGTTGTATAGCGGTTACCCCCAATATGGTGCCAAAATGTATGTAACGGTTTATTTATTTGTGACGTTTTCTTTTCGCAAAAAGTTTAATGGTAGCTGCTGTTGAACTTTGATACCGAGACATTTGTAAATCTTGTTACAGTACTTGTTTGTAACTGTGATTGATGGTTATACAATTAAATTTTTATTAAGACATGTCTGATAAAGATAAAAAATTGTCACTCTTTTTTTTAAGATTTAATCGGTTTGGTGATGTCAATTGGAAAAAATTAAATTATTCAGAATCCTGCGCAGAATTTTGTGAAAAATATATACACGACAGATACGTATATGTGGAAATCAGAGAATGCAACCGATCAGCTGAGAGTATCAATGAGAGGTAATGACGTTTTCTCCGCTTTCCTAAGTCCACTTTTACATTTAGACAAACGAAGGGCAGACATTTTTTAATTTCTCTTTTGGTCTTGCCTAAACGTTTTACATTTAAAACACTTTTCATTTCTCTTTTCTTTCTTTTTCGTTGTTGTTGTTTTGAAGCAAAAAACTTTTTTTTTTTAATTTTTATTTTCTAAAAAAAAAACTTTTTTTTAAGAAGAAAACTTTGTTGTGTGTATTTTTGGTTCAATTTTATTTAAAAAAAAACAAAAAAAAGTTAGCAGCATACATTTCCCAAAAATTTTTTTTTGTTTAAAATTCTTAAATATTTTTTTTTAGCTTTTATTTATTTATTGAATCTTCACAATGTGAACTAACAATAAGTATTCAAATCTTAATACTATTCTTAAATATTTTTTTTTATTATCTTGATCCTAATTTTTTTACCTTTTTTATTAAATTAAGTGTTGTTTTAAAAAATTTTTCCAAGGGAAGACGAAATATCGAACAATAAATTCATTAAAAGTTTTTTTTAAGTAAAAAACAAAACCGACCTCAAGTTTTAAACAACATTGTAATTTTATTTTATTTTACTTTTTTTCAAAAAAAAGAAATTAAAAAAAAACCAAGAAAAACAGATAAATCTTACGATCTGACAGCACTGTACTGGTGCCAACAGTAATGAGGCTGAAGTACAATGCCAGTTATTGTTGAACTTTTAACGCCGTTTTTTATTGTCATTGGTGTGTTAACCACTTAAAAAAAAGAGAGCTGCAGGAAACCGCAAGAATGATAGAATACATGATTACTACAACTCTTAGTGCCAGTCACACACAGCAACTTTAGTTGGGCAATTCTTGACTTCATAGAAGCCTAGGTGAGGGGAATATGAAAGGAAAAAGAATTGCCGATATTCGGCAATTCTTTTGCATATACAATGTAAATTACATGAAATAATAAGTAGAGAAAGCTCAAGAATTACCGAAAAAAGTTTTAGTGTGTGGACAAGAAAGCAATTCCAAAAGAAAATTGCTAAAAAGTTCGGCAATTGAAATCGCTTTGTCTGACCTTAGACACAAAATTGAAATCCTCTACGCATATTGGTCAACTGACATCTCGAAACAGTACAAAAACATCCCTAGATGATTTGGAAATACATACTCTTGCATGAGTTAAACTACGTTTTCTAACGGGAAATTATGCGCATGGCGTAATCTCTAGTTTTATCAATCTTGAGAAAACTGATGGACTTATTTCGCTCTTAAAGTCATACTGCTCACAATTAACCGAAGTGTATTCAACGGGATTTTGTTACATAATTATGTACATATATTGTTTAATGTTTTAAACGAAAATAAAAAAACCTAGAGTAACATATGCATGCATGCTGATACTTTCGTATATTATTTAATACTCTCAAAATTTTCAGAAGATTTATTTATTAAAGTTGGTTGTCTTATGAAAGTATTTTGACAACCAGCAATTAATTACTTTATTGTGAACCCGTTTGGAGCAACGTGTAACGGTTTTTGTTTATTTAGTTTATTTTTATTCGTTTTCT
This sequence comes from Thecocarcelia acutangulata, assembly GCA_914767995.1. NCBI lineage: Eukaryota > Metazoa > Arthropoda > Insecta > Diptera > Tachinidae > Thecocarcelia > Thecocarcelia acutangulata. The sequence continues at coordinate 118,180,828 of OU612096.1, read as the reverse complement.
TCAGTTCTTTTTTGTTAAAGTCAAACCTTTTGCATGTTTCAGTTCTAGTTTTGAACTTTAAAGCAATCATTTTTTGTTTCATGTTTTTTTGCAATTCCAGTGCTTGTTTGTTGGCTTGAACATATTTTATTTGTGGAAAGATAAAAATAAAATAAACAAAAAAAAATAAATAAAATGATTCGTGTTTAAATGAAGAGATGGGCAAAATTTATGTTGACAAATATGTATCTGTGCCACATAACATAAACAGTGGGCCATAAGGGAATATTTTGAAGCAATAAAACGGCATTACTTTGATTCATATATTTATACATATTTAAATTAATCTGTACAACATTTTATTTTCTCTTCATTTTCTCATACATCTTCAATATACACGAGAAACTTTTCGACTGAAACGTGTGAAATGAACAAAGTTAAAACAACAGCTGCTTTTCTCACTAAACTGTAGCTATAACTTTTTTTGGTGAGTAATAGCTGTCACGTACGGAAATTACTCGCCATTTTACAGAAAAACTCTGACTGTAAAACTTTTGCGAAAAAATTTCCCGCATTCAACTGTCATTATTTCTCGCAAATAAAAAGGCTGTGAGATAGTATTTCAAATAACAATAATCATCATTAAATGAATAATAATGCTGAAAAAATAAGTATTTTGTTGTTATATTAAGTTTGATATATACTTATATTTACACAGTTTAGAATGAATTTTTTTTATTTTAACTTTTTAGTTAATTTTTATACCCTTCACACAACAAATTTTAAGGGAATACTTATATAAGTTTGAAATTTCTACAATTTTAACAACAAAGTATATTGTAATACTTTTATAATATCTTTTTTTTAGAATTAACAAATTGCAATTATTCTTCAGTTTTACAAAATTTTGTGCATAAGTATGTATTTGTAAATAAAATTTAAATATTAGAGCCATACCATACATTTTCTAGAATAGCCGGCGGTTATAATATGACTCCGTCGAACAAAATTTCTTAACTTTAGTAATTTTTTGTCGGCGGCGGTACTAATTGTGGCTGGCGCTTTCATTTTTAAAATTGCATGTCGGCTTCGTTTTATATTTTCAGACATTTCTAACGTAATGACGTAATCACTTTGGATAGTTTTCGACATGAGTTACAGACGCAGTTTTTTCTCACTTTTCGAGAAACAATGGAATAATTTGTTTCACAAGTTTTCGATGCGAGAACTTCTCGCCAAAGTTACAGAACACAGCCACTGCGCTCTGAAAATGTAAAATTTCTGGCGTTTTCAAATCGATAACGCTAATTTAAAGCTATGTGCGTTTTTCGCAACATGAACGTACTATGTTTTTGAACTATATAAAGAAAAATTTTCTGTCAAAAACTGAGTCCCAAAATTCAACTTTGTTTGTTGAAGTGAATTTCTGGTTGCATCGGTATTGGTTAGAAAAAAATCATCAATCCTCTTTAAAATAAGGCAGACAGTCTGTTAGTTCGTTGCTTCGCATAAAACAGTTAAAGCTTTCGCACAACTTTGCATGAACAAATTTTGCTTAAGCTTAAAATAACATGAGAAAAATTGGGTCAAATATCGGTTTAACTTTTTATGCCAGTAAAATTAAAAGAACAGTAAGAAAACCACACAGTTGGTGTCTTCCAACTGTTTGTTTAATAAACTTGAAGAATTTACAAATGAACTAAATAGAAAATGAATTGCAAACACTTGTGTGTAAATGATTTGACACGTGACATGAAATTTCACTTTAAATGCCGCTCGATCTCATCGAAAGCCAAACAGATACACTGCCAGAATTTTCCATTTGTGTGTGTGTGTGTGTGTGAGTATTTTAAAAGTTTACTTGTGCTGCAACGAGAAATTGCCCATAATTGTTGGTTAATTAAGTGTTTTCTTGCAAGCAGTGGCACACTTTTTTGAATGTCTGATCAATTTGTTGCTTTGTTGGAAAAAAGATTTATTAAAACGATCAAACGAACAAATCTGAACAAAATTATCTCTCCCGATACCACTTTATACCATACTACTGGGCTTATGCACTCAGCCAATATGTAATATTGTGCACCATAATAAGATTGTGAACACCAGAGATCTGCACCGGTGCACCGCAGACGGATGTTTACCCAATCGTTTTCATATCAAGTATTTTAAACACTATTAAAAATTAATGCGGTGGTATTTATACCTGTCATTCATTTGTGAAATCTTGTATGTATCAAAAATGTATCCAATGACTTTCGTATCTTGTGTATTTTTTAAGAGTAAAAGAATCGACCACAAAAAAGAGTGTTGTTGTTACTAGCACTTAGTAAAAAAAACATTTTAAGTATATTCTATTTTCGTTTCCAGTCGTTTTCTTAATAATACATACATGACGTCGTCACAAAATCAACTTGTAGAAACAACACTCTGGACAAATTATTTTGTTGTGTGTTCACGTTTGGCAGCCCAGTTGATTGAAACCAAGTGTGGCAGCCCTTCGCAGTGCGTACTCAATGAAAAAGAGATGAAAAAGTTCGTTGAGTTCGAACTTCTTCTTGCTTGGCGGCTTCGTCATTCTTTTTTGACCTGTAAAACGAACATCATCAAAAGGTGGTGACAGAATTAAGGTGAACTTCAATTTTTAAAGTTAAATTTTTCATAAAGAAGAATCATTGTGCATATGCATCACTTTTTATTTAACATTAACTGAAATTTCGGCTGCCAAATTTAATAGTTCACAACCATCTTGACGATTTTGAAAGTAGCACACTGTTTGTTTTTGCAGAAAAATCTGAAACGAAAACTCAATTCAAACAAAATTTTTTCCTCAATTGGTTATACATATGTGTAACTGTGCGTTTATTGTAATTATGGACTAAAACCAAGAAATAAAAAGTTTTATAAATGAATAACATAACATAAAATAAAAGAAATTTGATGAAAATGTGCTTCATGGAAAAAATCTATTTCTGTTAAGTAAAAGTTATTATTTTTACTGGTTTTGTACTAAATATGTTCAAATTAAACATGTGTATATATTTTCTTCAGTTTTAAAAACCTTCTGGCAACACTGCAAACCGAGTGTGGGAGAGTAAAAACATAAAACACACACACTCTCATGGATAAGGTAAATGTGTGACTGCAAATTCTTACACACAAATATTATTTTCGTTGTTAAAAAGAAGCACGAGTACGATTGCCGAATGTGGAAAAAATAATTGAGAAACCAAATCAAGCAGCCACCGCATACAAGCTTGATTGGTTATATTATATACTCTGGTTTACAAACGCAACCTCTAACGAGTAGAAAACATACTTGTGTAAACAATATGCGGTGGCCAGTCACACCGCAACCCGATTTAAGACGGGTGTACATAGATAATTAAAAAAGCTACCGGTTGCAGATCTCTGGTGGACAGTATAAAAATTATTTATGATGCGAGCAAATCACGTTCTATTCTTTTGTGTATGATACATATTAAAACAATCTTAAGAGACTACTTTTGTTATCTGTGAACAAATCTTTTATTTTAACAATGAGAATTTGATTTTACTTACCGACGGCGTACGAGCACCAATATGGCACGCAAATGCTGCTGCAATTGTTTACTGCACTTGTGACCTCATCTCAGTGCCAGAGGGCCTAAAACTGTCGATGATACACCAACCGTGAACATATGACAGCCTTCAGCACTACTGCAATTGATATCTATAGCAATTTAAAAAAAATATAAATAAAAAAAGATTGTATAATAAAATTCCACTTATAAAAAAAAGCAAACAAATATGTAAAAATATTTGTTGAATTCACAGGCTCAGTCGTATCGTGTATCGATGTATTTGGAGAGACAACTTCAAACACAAACATTAAACTCACAAAAATATACTTGAAAATTGTTTTTGCTTTAAAGTTTACGATACGACTGAGTTTGTGAATTCAGCAATTATAAATTTTACGAGCATCGTTGTTAATTCAAAAAAAAAAAAGCCCAAATATGAAATGTAAATTTAAAAAAAGCTATATAATCTAGAAAAGAACCGGATAGTTTAAATCAGCAAACGGCATCAATTATACTAAAAAAGTTTTTTATGCTCTTAGGGCCTGTTTCATGATTTCGAACGTAAACGTTCGCACACATTTGAAACGGCCAAGAAACATATTCATAGCACACAAATAATTTTTTTTCTTATACAATGCTGGATTTCAGTTCAAAACAGGATCCAAAATGGGAGCTTTCGCCACTCCAAATGCTTGCGAACATTAAGGTAAGAAAAAATAAACGATTTTTTTTAAATATATGACAACACTGGCTGAAACACATATTTATAGGTGTGTTCCACGAGATCTCGGACTAGTTCGGGCTAATGGGAACAAAAAGCAAACTACAATTGCACATTTTATCCAAAACTCCTGGAACGCAAAAAACCACAATTGTACAATCCTGGAGTGCTAGTGCTGCTTACTTTTTAGTTTAAAGTATATTTTAGTGAGTTTAGACGCTTTAAACGCATATCATCATATAATCAAAACATTTGTATTATTGGCAACAGCTGTAAAATTAAAAGCTATGTAAAATTTTTAACAGATTTTTGTAGTAAATATTTATAAAATGAATAGCCAAACAACAATTGCGTGTTCTGTTTACAACTTCACAGCGTTATTTTTAGTTTGGGCAACCTTTCATTTTGTTTTTAACTAATTTTTAAGCAAAAGCTTTTTTCCAATTTGCAAATTTTCTGTTTACATTTTCAGTTTCATATATATGTAAACATAAAACAGCTGATTATTCAAATTACTCTCTCATTTTCTCTCAAAATAGCACAAAAATTGTTACGTGGAACGCTTTTGGACTAGTTCGGACTGTTTCGTTATTCACGTGGAACACACCTTATATTGAATATCATTTCAAAATTTTTATCATTCTTGGTTCAATGGTCCAGATTTATTAAGTGGAATTTCAGAATAATTAAGCGACTTTATCACGTTTTATTATTTCTATTTAGTGATTTTTATTAAACAAGGTTAGTGAGCAATACTGTTCATGGCACAACGAAAAAACAAAAACCTCTACTTAAATTGAACGTAGAGAATATTAAGAACGTTGAGTTTTGAAAAACTATTTTGAAAGATGTAATGAATAAAACATAATTTTTAGATTAATTTGCTATTAAATACGTAATAGGTATACATATGTACCATATTTTTCACCTGTATTCCTACTACGTTTTACGACTTTATATCCAAACACAACTACGTACAAGGCGAATTCACAACAGGTGACAAGCAAATTTTTTGAGATATGACTATGTTGTAATAAAGGAGCGATATATGCAACTGTGTTAGTAAGAAACTAAAAGGTAAAAACTATATGTCTCAAACAAGTGACCTTATAGATCCTTCTAACTCCTTTGCCAGGAAGTTTAAGACCATCTTCCCAACAAGGGAGGAATGGAGCATGAACCCAAGATGGTTGCGGGATGGTTCACAAAAGTGGTACACGGATGGATCCAAAACGCTCCAAGGTGTTGGAGCGGGAATAGTGGGGCCTAGAGCACGCAAATATATAACCCTTAGCAAAGACACCACAATCTTCCAAGCGGAACTATACGCAATAAGGGAAGCGGTTGAAATACTTTCCCACAGGGGACACAAGGGAGTGCTGATAAAAATACTCTCCGATAGCCAATCAGTGCTGAAGGCCCTGAGCAGTTCTGTCTTCACATCCAAGTTAGTACTGGAATGTCACAACAGGCTAAATGAACTGGTAAGCCAGAACCAGGTCACCCTGATCTGGGTGCCAGGACATGAAGGGCATCATGGCAATGAAATGGCTGACATTTATGCCAAGAAAGGAGCAGAGGGGACTTTTATTGGACCCACTCCAACTTTTGGCTTCAATAAGGGTCTCCTGAATGAACAGATAAATAAATGGACGGTGTCCATCGTTGAACAACATTGGAACGAGACAGCTGGTCTTGAACACTCGAAGAAATTTCTAAACTTTGATAAAAAGAGAGCCGAACGTGCTCTAAAACTGGACAGGAAAAGTCTCAGAACATTGACAGGTGCACTTACAGGTCATTATAACTGCTACAAGCACCTGCACAAGATGGGAATTTCCAACACAGACATTTGCAGATTCTGCGGTGATGAAGAGGAGTCAATGGAGCACTTAATCACCCAATGTGGAGCACTGGGACACAGAAGATATAGGCTACTACAAGCTTATATGTTAAGCGAATGTGACTTAAAATCACTCCCTATGATGGAGCTTGTCCGTTTTCTTGACATACTCAACCCATAATGGGGCAAGGGACGCACAATAGATCACCATTGGTCGCAGTGCAAATGGCCGATGAGGGCCATATTCCATCCAATAATAATAATAATAAAAAGTAAAAACTAGCAGACGAGTATGGTTAAAGTCTGACGGTCTATACAGCTTTCGGGCTACCAGCAGTTCTTGTGCCTTGTTTTTTTTTCTCTGTATAAGGAATTGCTTATACGATGGCTTAGAAAGCCCTACATGTTTCGCAAAGGCTTTGCGAATACATATTTAAATAAAATTTTCATGCTGATGTAAGAGATATTTACATATTTATGATATCATTATAGCATTACTTTGGCTATGGTCCATACAAAACTGCGACCAAACAACATAAACGCGATCAAAAAAAACTTGTGGCAATCGATCACATGCAGATTTTGTTGTTTTTTTTTATATTTAATTTATTGTTCTTGCACTTAAGTGCACAAGTGTGTGTATGTGATTATGTGGGCAGTTACAGAAGACAGAAGATATCAAATTGCCTAGAGTCTGTTTGTACTTGTAACCACCATTTAACACATTTTTAACCTGTTTCGTTAACAAGTTTTTTTGCTTTTTCTTTTTTTTTTTTGTTTTAAGTGTAAACTTCTTGTTTTTGCCAAGAGATAAACTCAAAGTTATAATGTTACCAAAAGCAAACAAATGCCAACACAAAGTTACAGTTTGACGAATGTACTCGTAATTGTAATTTGTGTGGGCAGTGGATGTTGTGTTCATTGTTAATTGGGTAATGTTTGTTAATTCTTATTCTAATTTGTGTTGATAGAAATTATTTGGCCATAAAAACCACTGGAGGGAGGGTGGCATAGTTAAGGATTGAAAATAATGCTTAATAATTATGTTTAAGATTATTGAAAGATAATTTGAAATCAATATAAAACGTGAAGAATTGTTTTTCCAGGCATGAATTTTCATAAAACCTTTTTTTCTACTATAGCACGTAAACTTCACAAACTATTAATTGTTTAGTTTACAAAACTGATCTAGTTTCACTTCAGAAAATTTTTTTCAGTGTTATGAAATTTGTTGCATGATTTTGAGATATTTTTTTTTAGATTTTCTAACAATGCATATTCAAAAGAACGAAAAAGAAGTATAAAATTAAAACAAAATATAAAAAACTTCACAACCACGACCGACATAAAGTCTGGCACTGAATTTTACATCAATTGAATTGGCTGTTGTTGGGTTATAAACCAACCCGGCATTTAAAAGTCACTTTTAGTTTTGCAATTTTATTAACTCCGTAATCAAAATGCAAGGATGCGGGTCCGTTTCAACAATAACTGGTTTAGACTTTAAAAATAAATGAATACATACGAGTTTAAATGCTTAAATGCATTTTACTTGCCAGTCTTTTAATGCAATTATTTTTAAAAGGGAGTGTAAAAAATAAATTTATATCAGTTGAAGGGGCTTAAAAATGGATTATCTAAATTTGATTTGTTTGTGTGGACTTTATCAAGCGATAAAATCAAAAAGTTGCTGAAAAAGAAAGACACATGATTAGTCAAATTGTGTATTTATCGTTTTCTTAACATACATATGTATTGGTTTCCTATCATAAGATTTGCCAGCATAATTTGCATTTTAGAAAGGGTTAAATGCACAGTTCTATAGTGGTTCTTAATGCCGTTTCAGACTATTTATTGCAAAAGTCTCAAGATTTTGATTGGATTTTATGAGACAGAACTCGAATGATATTTGCTTCACTGTCAAAAAATCTTATACATTTTGTTCTCACACCATCCCACATGCAGTAAAATGAAATATATGTGTATAGCAAGTGTGCCCAGCCCTATGCGCTTGATACTCAATTGTTTTTGTAACTGCGCTTAGTTATAGGGCTGTGCTCTTTAATACACAAATACTGCGCTCAGCACTAGCACTCCCCCTGCTAATGGTATTCAATTATTTTTTCTGTTTTTGTTTGGTCTTATTGTTTCACAGCAATTACTTTTATAATTAAGAATAATCCTTCTTCTTGACTGAAGTTGGACTCGAACTCACAACTAGTTAGTTAATATCGTACATACATATGTATATAACTAAAAAAGTTCACTGATTAATTTGTAAGACGAGAATGTTGTCAGGCATCTGACAATCGTGAGAACACTCTTCGTCGGCATTGCCAGTATTGTAAGCTCAGTTTTAATTGTCAGATGTATAAAATTAATGCACCTGACAACGGCATCATTGTCAGAAAAAAGTTGTAATGGGCAGCACTGCCAAACAGATCGTTGTTGATATACATAAGTGGCAATGCCTTAGAACATGTCTGGCCATTATTTTCATCTAACAATCTGACAACCGTGTGAACTGACAATTTTTGTTGTCAGATGAATTATTTGTCAGACCATAGTCTGACAATGAAATTGTAAGATTTTCTTACGATCGTCTGAACACACAATTTACTTCTGCGGGACAATTTTTCATTATCACTACATTGTCAGCATGTTTTCAGATCTTACAATATTGTAACATCTGACAACCGTGTGTACATAGCTTTAGGAACAAATTAATTTTTGATTTCTCAGCATGCCAAAATAAAGCGCAGTTTGTAGAATTTTCCCGCTAACTATATATTTTTCAGTTCACAGAATTCTGTTTTTAAAATTATATTTACTTACAACAAAAAAGCTTCATATGCTTGTTAAATAATAAAACATGTGGTGTAATGAAAAAGAGAACAACAATTAATATTGTAATAAAAATCTCTGGCTTTTCCTTACAACAGACAGACATCTGTTGTTGACTTCAAGTACGTGTTGCATGAGTTTTCTACCAGAGTTGTATGTAAAATACAACAAAATGAAAAGGTCTTTAACTGTATTTTTAAAACAACAATTGCGCCAACAATTGTTTCCTTTGTGCTTGTAGGCCGCCTGGTTGTTTCACTCTCCAACGTCCGTTGACAAGTTATTGACAATTAACATGTTTTTTTATTATACGAGTAATACTCGTACTCGTACACATTAGAAAGAAAAGTGAATTTTGTGTTGTTGGCTTTTTTTGGGTTTTAATTTCAAACTTTGAAAGTAAAATTTTTTATTTGTTATGAAAGTAAGTTGTTTGAAGTTACATATTTGCAATAAAGTACCTTCACTTTGTCTTTTATCTATTCATAACACAGCTTTCACACACGGAAAGTTTACTTTGCAAAGTCTTGAGTTTAGTGGTGGCAAGGGAAAATAAAAAGTGTATGAGAGCCACGCTCCCTCCCTTGGTACCACCAAACTCAAGGCTAGTATAGTTGTATTTTTGATATATTTTAAAGTGTTTTTAAAGAAATAGGCATAAAAATTAAATCTTGAGTTATAAAGAAAGGTTTAATAAATTTTAACCACATAACATATCACTGCCAAGTAAAAATAAAATTTAACCATGTTAAAGGGCCTAACTATAACATGTTTGTCCCAAAAGCTAAAGATTTGATCATTATTTTTATTGCCTTCTTCAATCAAAAATTAGAGATCACGGTAAAAACTTAAGAAAGGAAAAACTTGAACTCAAACCCGATATACATACATATGTAACGAGTGATTTTTTTGCTATTATCTTTTTGGCAACACTAGTTTTGACAGCTCACGCACGTTTTGTATCTTGTGTCACTGTCAAACATCTTCAGTTTGGTCTATAATTTAATCATGAATCGTCTTACAAACGAACAACGCTTGCAAACTATTGAATTTTATTACCAAAATGCGTGCTCTGTTAAGAAAGTTCATCGCGCGCTTCTTCCATTTTATGGTCAGTTTAATCGACCTACTGAGGCTTCTATTCGGGCTATTGTAAAAAAATTTCGCACCAAATTTACATTGTTGGACATTAAACCACCAACACGCTTACGTAGAGTGCGAACTGAAGAAAATATCGCAGCCGTATCGGCCAGTGTTGGTGATGACCGTGAATTATCGATTCGGCGCCGTTCGCAGCAATCGGGCCTCTGTTACTCCACTACGTGGAAAATTTTGCGGAAGGATTTGGGTGTGAAGCCTTATAAGATACAGGTGGTGCCAGAAATGAAGCCAAACGACCTACCACAACGCCAAATTTTTGGTGAATGGGCTCTTGAAAAGTTAGATGAAGATCCACTTTTTTTATCGAAGAATTGTGTTCAGCGACGAGGCTCATTTCTGGTTGAATGGATACGTGAACAAGCAAAACTGCCGTATTTGGAGTGAAGAGCAGCCAGAAGCATTGCAAGAGCTACCAATGCATCCACAAAAAACAACCGTTTGGTGCGGATTCGCATCATCTTCAAAGATGATGCGATCACAACGTTACTGTGAATGGTGAGCGCTACCGTGCGATGATAACAAACTTTTTTTTGCCCAAAATGGAAGAGCTTGATTTGCATGACATGTGGTTTCAACCAGACGGTGCCACATGCCACACAGCACGCAAAACAATGGACCAATTGAGAGGCGAGTTCGGTGAATAGTTTATTTCACGCTTGGTACCAGTCAATTGGCCGCCCAGGTCGTGCGATGTAACGCCTCTAGACTATTTTTTGTGGGACTAGGTTAAGGCTAATGTCTATAGCGACAAGCCCGCTTCGATTGACGCACTGGAAGCCAACATTGCCAACATTATTCGTGAGATACCGGCCGAAATGTTGGAAAGAGTATGCCAAAATTGGACTAAGCGGATGGACCATTTGAGGCGCAGCCGCAGCCAACATTTGCATGAAATAATCTTCAAACATTAAATTATATCGACCCAACTATCGATCCAAATAAATATTTCATGCATTATTCTGAATTTTATGTGTGTTTTTTTTAAATTTCTGATAGTTCTTATAAAATCACCCATTACAAACCAAATATATAACATGTTTTTATTTATTTAAGCAACTGTGTGGATGAATATCCACCATCAAGCTTGTTCAACTATAGTACAATACATATATGTGAAAAAGTTTTTGTCCAAGTTCTTCAAATGTCATTTGCTTAATCAAGCAGTGAAGTTAGCCGTACTTTCTTTAAGAAATCAGCTGTTTGTTCACTAGGTCAGGGCAATATGTTATCCGTCGCCTTCTTAACTGGCAGCTATATTAATGTACATGTTAACTTATGAGCTTTGTTACATGTTAAATTGCAAATGGTTTTACCCGAACCGTTTTATCTACCCAACGAACTGCATATCCCAATATTTTTATATTTGGATTGCCTAGAAGCTTCATGCGAGCCCAGAATTTGCTAGCTTACAGCTCTATTTGTGTCACTATTTATTTCAGCAACCACAAAAGCTTTTAAAACTTGCCTCATTTTTATTATTTGTCTTTAGTTCTTCTTAATGGCTGTCATTCACTACCTCATGACACCTTAAGTCATCAGCTGTTCAATGGTGTCGGTAATAAGCGAACTGTGTTAACACAACAGGGTTCATACGATATTTACTTTCTCTATTAACTGCTTTAAATTTTCCAGGTAAATAAATTTCCGAAAATTTTTTAATATTTTCTCATTTAATTCGTTTCATATTCATGAATTTATTTATTTATTTATTTATTTATTTCATTTGTACAGTAATATAAAGCCTCCATGGCCAAAATAACAATATTACAAAGCATCATAACCTGAGAATGTACCTTAAAGATATACAAGATATATACATATATCAGCAAAACTTAAATATTATTCTAAATATGCTTCTCCCTGCACATACATATATATATGTACATAGATATATACACACATATACACATACATATACATACATACATATATATATACATATATATATATATACATATATATACACATATACATATACATATATATATATATATATATATATATATATATATATATATATATATATATATATATATATATATATATATATATATATATATATATATATATATATATATATATATATATATATATATATATATATATATATATATATATATATATATATATATATACATACATATATACATATATATATATATATATATATATATATATATATATATATATATATATATATATACATTCCTACTTTCATAATCCATAATTCGTAATTGGGCTCCCCAGCCAAAGAAACGTAACATATAAATGTAACAAATTAAAAACAAGAAGCATTTAATAATGGTCCCCCCACGCGGCAGACGTATAAACAACCTCCTTCCAGTCCAACCCTGTAGCCCCAAAATTACCAGTAAATGCACACATATATATAAAAACAAAAAAAAATATAACCCTAAGGTTCTGAAGATAAATACTGCAGGAGTTTAACCTTGAATACATTATTAGAGTGCGAGAAAAGACGCAGCAAAACAGGAAGTACATTCCACCATCGGGCCACTCTAACCATAAATGATCTTTCAAAAAATGAAGTATAAATCCTCGGTATAAATATTCGGGGATTCCTCGTTGACCGTGAAAAAGCGAACCATCGAACAAGCGCTCTAGGTGCATTGTTCTTAACAACTCTATAGAACAGAAAAATATTACGAAATTTAAGGAAGTCTTGAAAAGAACAACCCAGAAAGTCACTAACAAATTGCGAAATATGGTCCCGGCGCCTAACATTATACACAAACCTCACAATTGTATTCACTAAGCGTTTAACCCTCCCCAAATACATAGACGTAGTTCCAGAAACAACCTCCAAACCGTACAATATCTGCGACATAAGCAACGAATGTGCCAACCTGCATCTGATATAAGCCGGAATGAACACATTAAGTGAGTAAATCTTCCGTAAAATAGAACAAATTCTACCTCCAAGAACATCAATATGATTAGAGAACGAAAGTTTAGAGTCTACAATAACGCCCAGGCATTTCAAGCGATCAACCAAGTGTATACGCACCCCATTCAACGTAATATTCAAGTCAGAAAAGTAACGACTAGTGTGACCAAACATGATAGCATTTGTTTTTGCTGTATTTAACATCAGGGCATTAGAAGCTGTCCAGTCCAGAACCCGGTCGAGACAGAAATTAATATTGCTCTCCAATACATCCTGAAAATCCAAGCTGCAATGGAACAGCAAGAAAATATCATCTGCAAAAATGAAAGGCGTACACAGAGACGAATCAATTTTTCAATTTTTTCTGCAAAATTTATGACTTAATTATTTTTTCTCAATTGTCATTAACGACGTATCGGCGAATGCAAGCAAAGAAAAACATTTAACTTTAAAACACCACATACCACACTTTTTAGCGGTCAAAACAATTTAAGTGCATAAATTTTAGGCTAAACTCTAACCCCCCATTGCAAAGGAGAATTGATATTTCTATGACGCAGACGTATGAAAGAAAAACCAAGGAACCATATTCGTAAGCAGGCATATTTTTTGAAACCCAATTGGCAATTTGATGCATTTTTTCCACTATTTCAGTTGCAGCAATACAAAACTTAAGTGCACTCAAAACAAAAACTTGAATTCTGCCAAAAGTCCGAAAAGCACTGGCTACAAATTCAATTTATCCAGAGGAGGAAGGGGTTGATGCGAAAACAATTTTTAAACAAGTTTATTAAATAATTGCGCGTAGAGATTACAAACTAAAAAGCATTTTTCCAAATGCCTTCTTCACTAAGGAAGCAGCGTTGGTTGTGCAGTTTTATTATCATTTCTTCTTTTTTTTTTGCGGCACATCGCCAATAGTCGTAATGCTGTGGTATATTAACGCCCACATCCAGCAATTTATTTGTTGTGTAGGCGGGCGTTTAACTATTTTAAGCGCTTGAGTTGCGTTGTTCTTGCGGTGACGGTGTTGCACGATGTCTCTGTCTATTTGCAATCTCAACAAGGCAATAAATTTGCTTTGGAACTGCTTGAAAGCAGAAAAATTCATTCATTCATTCAGTTCAAATCTTAAAACGGGCAAAATTCAATTATTCAACACGCAATTCTGTTTTTAATTTAATGCTCACATGAGTCTTGTTTGAACGTGCGACCACAATTACAAATGAAATTGATATTTGAATTTATGGAAAAGATATTTGACTGTTCAGCTTAAAAAGTCATTTGGCTAGAAATGTTTTTTAAATTAATAGTTTTATTAACAAATTATGCCACTAGACGCACAGAAGCGTTGGAATGTGTAAAACAAATTAATTTATCATTTTGTGCATAATTACATAAATCTTAAAAATAAACTTCAGAGCAGTAAAGGGCGTTGGCTTGCCCGAATTACGAAGCTGTTTGAGAAAGGAACGATAACGTCAAACCCTATTAAGTTTGTATTTGAAACGGAATTAAACCTAAATTTGACTTCTGGTCTAACGCATTCCTCCCCCCCTAAAGACCACTTTATTACAAATTGAAAAATGAAGTAACTTGATATTTTATAAAAATGTTTAACAGTTTTAATTAAAACCTTTGTTTGTAGCCTTATTTATTTGAAATTATTCTTATGGAAAAATGCACAAATTAATTTGGCATAAACCATATTTTTAAAAATAAATGACTTCATATTTAGCTGATAGTCATTATTCCGGCAAAAGTAACATGACCTCAAATTATATTTTGCTGTTCTTTTAAATCTTATTTAAATGTGTATAAAAAAAGCAAATTAATCAACAAAATAGTCTGTTAAAACAAAACGATCAAACGAGTTCTCAGCAGACAGTGACGTGCTGAGAGATAGGGGAAAGGCTCGAAGCATATTTTTTCATCCCATACAAAACAAGAAAAAATTGTGACAGTTTTATTTAATGACAAAATTCCCAAAGAAATGAAATAATTTTCAACTCAAAACAAAAAAAAAGAGGTTGGAAAATCTTGCCGTATATGCAGTACTATTATTATTTCAATAGGATGTGGCCCGCTACGTCCACTTACACTGCTACCACTGTTGATCTATTGTGCTTCTCGTTGCCCCTTGATGGGTTGAGTACGTCAAGAAACCGAACTAGCTCCTTCATCGGTAGTGATGGCCAGCCCCGGTCACCTAACGAATGCGCTTGTAATAGCCTGTATCTTCTGTGTCCCAATGCCCCCCGTAAGTGAGCAAGTGCTCCATTGACCTCTTCTTCCCCGCATTATCTGCAAATGTCTGAATTAGAACTGCAAATCCTGTACAGAGCTTAAGGCAGATATAATCACCAGTAAGTGCACCTCTCTGTGTTCTGAGGCTTTTCCTATCCAGATTTAGAGCCTATTCGGCCCTCTGTGCATCAAAGCTTTGGAATTTATTGGAATGTTTAAGACCGCTTGACTCGCTCCAATGTTTTTCCAAGGCTGCCTTCTCTTGAATAGCCATACTAAATGGGGTTAGGTTCAAAAGAGCTTTCTTACCTGTCGTTGTCGGCTAGTTCTCATTGCCCCTGCCTCTATACTTGGCACAGTCTTGATATGACTGTTACCTGTTCTGCTTTTCCCCAACATCCAAGAGCCCTGTATATGTAGTATAGTGGGTGTTCCCATTTGGGTATATAACCAGTATGTCATCATAGGCCCCAGGACCTACCCAGTAGTTTTTTGGCAGTCCAGATGCTAATTGTTGCCTTTCCTATAACCCATTCAAGGTGTGCTTCTCATGTGAGATTCCTATTCAAGATTATGTCCAGATATTTTACCTCAATTTAGGGAGCGACTTTTATATGGTTTATTCTTAAAGTAGCGATCTCTATTTCCCTTTTCCTGGTAAATGGTACAATTGTAGTCTTTCCAGGGTTCATTGAAAGCCCTTATCTTCTGTGCCATTCTCATGTTGTGTCCAATGCACTTGGCATCAACACACTTATCGTGTTGGGATGCATATGAAGTAAGTATTCATTAGTTAATTGTTGAAATGAAAATTTTGTCCAAATTGCTAGAGAATTAATATATATAGAGATCGTTCCATAAAAAGCTTAGACTCCTTCTAAGAAAAAGCTTTTCATTACATTTTCGGCAGGAAAATAAGAAAACTCTTAATTAAATAAGAAAAATATCAACGAAGTGAAAAAATAATTTTCTTTAAACTGTTACAAAGCGAAAGATAAACATAAAGTTAGAAAAACTATTACATACAATTTTTGTTTAATAATTTATGTCTTAGCCAACATTCAAAGTTAAGGCCATGAAAAAATATCATACGCGAGTAAAACGATTTTCTTGTTAGAAATTTGCTGATTGGCTCGTAAATTAACATTTCGCTTGAGTGGTTTTAGCTAGTTTTCGGTTCAAATTTGTTTTGAAAAAACAAATTTTCCTGAAGAAGACACACAACAGAGTGTCGAAATATTAAAGAAAATAAACAGCGATATTTATTCAAAGTAAGCAACTTTCTTGTTATAAATAATTTGCAATTTTCGAGGTCGTTTTTTATAAAAATATTTAAATAAATTTATTCGATATTTCGTTTTCCGATGGAAAACTTCATCAGGAATAATAGTTATAATTTGCTTTTGAATATTAAAGGAAAGGTTAATAAATTAGGATCAACAGAAATTAAAAGTGAGCAATAATTCGAACGTTAATTTGTTTACAAAAAAAAAAATCCCTTAACAAAAATCTTATTTCAGCGAAAATAAAATTCACTTTTTTCTCTTCAAAGGTGCAAGAAAATTTCTCTACAAAAAATTCGCAATAATCAAAGTTAAATGTTTTCTTTCATAAAGTTTTCAAAGTATTTAAACGGAATTGTAACGCATTGAAGTACATTCGAATGATATTGAAACAAGTGCAATTGCACTGAGTTTGTCATGCCTGACTTGAATCACAATTGTCTCAAATGTTCTGTGCTGCCATACTTGCTGCTCTCAAGAAATGTTGCCGCCTTTTACAGTAATGAAAATGCAACAAAAAGCTGTAACAAATCAGTAGAGTTAAAAACATGTGTCAAATCAAATATACATCATTTTCAAAAAGGAAAAAAGCGATAAACCACAAATCGATCACAGTCATGAACCACAATTAAATGTGTGTCAACACACACCGGAAACTTTGACTTGAAATATGCCAACAACAACAGCAACAACACAGAAGTGTCATACGATTTCTTAAGCGTGTGCGTGAGGTAGGTCGAAAGTGTTTCCTCCATTTTAAATCTAATTTTTATTGTTGTTTTTTAACTCTGCCCTTGGTACGAATAAAAAGAGTGTTAAATTTGTCAAATAAATCGATCATAAATAAAAAACACAACAAAGCACATTTCCGTTTGAATAAATATTTTTGCATGGGGGCCGTTTAATTTCTGCTAGAGTATTTATTACTTTTTTAATATTTCAAATTTCTTTGTATAAATATATGAAATCATTAAGCATTTCATTTTCTTCCACTTGAAATGTTGAAAAATCGTTTCAAATTGAAAAGTTAAATAATTTTTCTTTTAATTTATTGGGCGTTTTTAACGCCTAAACATATTCGTTTGCCAAATAAAGTAACTTGTGATATTCAAATAGCAACAAGTTTCAGCGATTCATAAAAAAGTTAAAGCAAAGAAATAACAAACTAGATAATACAAGATCTGCAATACTATTGCGTTTGTTTGAATTTTTTTAACAGTTTGCTTTAATGCAGTTTTTAACGCATTTTCCAATGTTGCCAGCTTTTTTTGTTTCACAGTTACTACAAAAAGGAGAGAAGAGACATAAATTACTAAACGATTTGGAGCAATCGAAGACAAAATTTCTAGGAATTTGAAAAAGAAGCAAACGGTTTAAAAGAAGCAAAAAAAACTTGCCTTGAATAAAAATTGTGGAGAAACTTTTGATTTTCGATTGTGGTTGAATTCAATTATTTATGAAACTATCAGTTGGTATTATGACACACATTCGGTGAAAGTAGCACTATTGTGAATTTATCCAAATTGAATAATTCACAATAATACCAATCGAGCAGTTAATTCGCTTTAAAAAGTATATTTTATTTGCAATTTTATAAAAAAGCTAACGAAAAATTGGAACTGGTTCCAGTTCCGAAAATTTTATAATGGATTTCACAGCGTAAATATACAAAGTTTTGAATAAGAACATTATTTAAGGAAGTTTATTTGCAAATTTAAAGCTAATTCTTGATCCTATTTGCTTTGACCTTAATTTAACTTAATATTTGCAATAAATTTCTTCAGTTTAAGGTTCTTTTTTCTTAAATATGTTTTTCATGTATTTTTCAATATTTCGTCTTTCTTTGGAAGACTTCTTCAGGGAAATTCAATAAAATATTTAAGTAAATTATTAAAAAATACAAAAAACAAAAAGGACCTTAAACTGAAGAAATTTATTGCAAATATTTAAAGCTTACTTTAGATAGTGCAAGGAGGTAGTGTGGGAAGCAAGATTATGTTCGATTGAAAAGTCATGGGATAGCAACATTTTCATCAGTGCTAACAATTCATAGTATAAACTTAATATACGTTGTTTGAATTTCGATAACCAGTAAAATTTAAAGTAGTTCATACCAATTCCTATGTATTTCCCATATAGAGCACACAGCTTGCAACATTTTGAAAAATTAATTCAACTGGACTTAAAGTTGAGCCATTTTTTGCTTGGCTCACACGATTTTAATGTTTCTGCCCCTACGTTATTCCTATCCCGGGCACGCTGCATTCTGGTGCATTTGTTATAGCAAATAAAACTCTAAGAAGTTCCTTAATGACTTAGGTTGCGTTGGGACTTTCAAAAACCTCACCAAGGCTTAATTGCCAGGGATTAGCAGGCCCCAGAAAGTGTGTTTTATAAATCATCCTGGTTGAGATGCTTGCATCTTGGCTGTAACGTTTTTAATGCGGTTTAGACGTAAAATCACAGGATGGGACTAGTAGTATTCACTAATAATCGGTGAATTACCGGTTTTTGGAGAGAGCCTTCAATGTAAGGTATCAGTAGTGTAGAAAATACGTCTGAATTGGTAAAAGGCTGATGCTCTTAGTGGACTTTAGCCATACAAGCTAAATTTTTAATAAAAAAAAACAGTTAGTGTAGAATTATACAAAATAATTTCGCTAGGAATTAAAAACCATACAAAGAAAAATCAAAAATATGTTTAATCTGCCAGAAAAGAAGGATTTTTCTACTAAAAAAAAAAAATTAATTTTCAGCAAAGTCAAACGCAGTTGGCAACGCTGTTTACAAATTACGTGTAACCCACTTATTATTTTTCGAGTGTGTTTTGGTTTTGCATCTGGCTTTTGATGTTACACTTATCATTCATTCATTTTTTCTGTTTGATTTCGTGGTTGTTGTTTTTGCAAACAATAGTTAAATTATTAAGTGTTACAAGTTTTTAGTTGCAAAAAAAAAAATTAATTGGGTGTTAAGTGACTGTTAAAGTTTGTCCATTTGTCTGATTGAACTGACAGAAAACTGCCACAAAAAAAGCATAATGGCAATCAAAAGCTAAAACTGCAAACGGGAACTATATTCTACTCGGTTTGGTGAAAAGTATCTGATATTCCCGGTCGCGTAAGCATAAAAGCATAGTGACAGGCTTGCCAACTAAATAAATTTAAAATTTTTTATTTGCTACAGTTATAGGGCAGTACGGAGTTCTTACGGAACTTTTGGTTGCCATAAATGAAATTTTTGATATTTGTTTATTATTACAGTTATGTTAAAAGTAAAAGTGGAGACTTTTCCGTTAACTGAAACAAAAATTGTTCATAAATTTATTTGCCTACGGAATTGTTGACAGTTATTATTAATAAAATAGATTTTTAAAAATATATTACAAATTGACACGTTAGTACTTTTTTATTTACAAATAACCTTTTCTACACCAATCTACACAATTAGTTTTCAGTGTAGAAATAAATGTACATTTTCAAACGTGAATTTCCGTAAGAACTCCGTACCGGCCTTATAAATGAAAATTTTTTGTGTTATGGTTTACCAAGCACATCCATTTTTGTCTTGTTATCAGAAAAATCTAAAATAAAAATGAGAGGAAACAAATTAAAAAAAAAAAAAAAAAAATTATATAAAAATTTCTGACAAAAAATGTAGACTTTGTTGCCTTTGCAAGCAAAAAAAGAGCGCATATTTTGACATTACTCTGTTTTTTGTACCAACAAAACGTGTGAAGTTTTCGATGTTGGATTTATTGTTGTATAGCAGCTACTTACTTCGAAAGTTGCCATCCTGACCGAGAGAAACTTTTCTAATCGAGAATAACTAATTTTTAATGAAACTTTTGCCGTGACTTATTATCATGTGATTGTATAAGACTTGTTATTATATGATTGTTATAAGAGTTATTTTCATTTGATTGTGTAAAAGTAATTAAAAATTAAGGGCCAGTTTCACGATAGCGAAGCTGTTCGTTCTTTCGCACAATTACATTTGAAACAAAAACAACATTCAACATTTTGTTATTGTTTTAAATGTAATTGTGCGAACGAACGAACAGCTTCGCTATCGTGAAACTGGCCCTAAATGTGAATTTTAGGCATATATCTAATGCATGCTCTAAACTCTTTCCTCTTATTTGTTATCAGCTGTTTTTAAAAAAGATCTCAATTATATCCAGATTTACACCTTGTCGCCAACATAAAACTGTGATTTATTTTCCTTCCCATATATAAATAAACTTTTTTTTAATAATCACTGCTTTTAGCGATTGATTATTGAAATTGATTTTGAGAACAATGTCGCAACAAGAGCAATCATTTACACATTCATTTCAGCTGCTCTTCAAACAAGAAATGACAAGTGCTTATGAAATGTATGACACGCCATATTTACAACAATCAAAAAGCCTTTAATACTCGTATCATTCTACATTTTATAGGTTTTCAATGAGTCTAATACGGTTTTTAATGCTGTCACCACATTAAGTATCAATTTTCAAGGTGGCCCTAAAAACATTAAATGTTGTATCATTTAACACTCTGAGGGTGAATAGGGAAAAAAGCATAAAATTCAGTTCAGCAAAATTCAAGCACAACCAAAAAGAAATTGTTAACGGATACTTTTTTTTATCATGGACTAGACTCAGGGGATGACCTCTACTTATGGACTGCATTGTTCAGGAACTATGAAAAGGAGAAAGAGAGAGAGAGAGAGAGAGGGAGTAGTGTTTGTGGACGTTTAACTTAATCATTATAAGTAACAAGAAATACGTCTGCAAAATACGTGTTTCCCGGCTGAAAAATGAATTCTTTTTGTAATGTGTTGTGGGATTCACTGGGCAATCAGACACAAATCGATGAGACCTGGATGATAACCGCGTTTTGCGAAATAATAGGTTTCGTGAACAAGATCCCTAATTTTGTCAGAGCAAAATCCATTGTAGTAGCTATGAAACAGAGTTAAGCAGTTCATACTGTGACGATGCTCCCATGAGTTAATCGACTTGAATACTCTACCATCACCGATAAGCTACTTCGCTCGCTCTTGCACACGGTCGAGTATATTGTATTCCATTTAACATTTTTATGGCACACAATTGTAACTGAAATGACGAAAATTTTAGCGGATTTGGAGATAAATGAAGAACGAAGAGTTCATTACCGGTATAATAGCGGCTGTGATTTTTCACGGTACTTTGTTTGCACTTGCACAAGTGAACTGATGAATAGATAAATTATGTCGTACGGGCGGTTATATACTTGGCAAGGTGAAATATTAAATAACAGGCTCAATAGATGAAATGCTAGAGAAGGAAGAAAAAACGCGCTACCTAACACAACCATGGATATTTCAAAGCAGCGAAGGGCAATAGATTGCCTAAACTACGAAGCTGTTCAATTTTTTTATATTACTCATAACAAGTGCTGGGCATTATTTGAAATACTTGTATTTGAAATACAAATAGATATTTTACATTTGTATTTCAAATACACGGACTGAAAGTATTTAGTATTTTGTATTTTCAATACATAACTTAAAAGTTTTTTTAAGTCAAATGCATGTGGCTCAAAAATACATGTTTACAAATGAAAAATACATGTCTTACATGAAAAATAAGTTGTTTCACACAAAAGCAAAAATCGCTAGAAACTACTCGTACATCCATTAGAATGTTTATCATTTAGCAACACTGCATTGCAGCTTTCAATTGTTTTGCCCACAGCGAATTTATTTTACACTTATCAAGTGCTATCAAGAAGAATTTCCATATATTCGCCACCAGCTTTTTCTGCCAAAATTTGTAAACTTTTATAATAAAATAATAGGCTTTTTGCTTGTGCTGTTTACTCTGTTTTATTCGACACGCTCTAACTACTCTTCACTGTTTTAGCCATGTGGGAAACTGTGATGTATGATAATATTTATATACTCGTTATTTTTATTTCACTGTGTGCAAATGAAAGCTTATAATTTTAACTCTTCATTTTCTGTACTTTCTTTAGGCTTAGGCACAACTTGCGCCCCCTTAGAGTGTTAAAATGTATCTCATTCAACATATTAAATTCCATAAACATAATAAAAGAAACTGCAAATCAAAACGATGATAAAATGTCTGGTGTCTGCGGATGATAGACTCTCGCAGACAGTCATTCGAAAAAAAAAAAACATCAAAAACATGTAATCGGTAATTTAACGCTTCTAAAATTGAAAACCCGCACCAATCAATAGTCGTAAACCGTGAAAAGTTAAAGACACAATAAAAGTATTGAAATAATGATACGGTTTTATAACCGACCGAAAAAAGGCATAAACAATCAGTAAAATAGAGCAGAAATAAAATTTCAACCACAAATTGAAATTAATTTGGAAAATATTTACGACTATAGAAATAAAATTGTAAAGATTACAGGAAATCATTGTAATTGACTTAAAGTATTTTTTATTATATCTTTCTTTTTTTGGGACGTAATAACGATCATATTATTATCGATACTTTTTCTTATTATTTATTACACATTTTTACAATTCGACAAATCATATTTTTCGGAAAGATTAAGTGTACAACACTGAAAGGAGATGTTGAAGAGTAACTTTTTATATAGAAACCTGTAATTCAATTGAAAAGTCTTGGTTTTATTGAAATTTCGGAATACTTGGCTAATTTTAACTAACGGTGCAAACTAAATTCGGGCGTAAAGCGCAACGTAATTTAATGCTTTGAATTTACGCCGTAAGCGTATATAAAAAATAAAAACGTTAACGTTGTGCTATGATCAGTATTGCTCAATAAACTTGTTTAATAAAAATCACTACATTGAAATAATAAAAAGTGATAATGTTGCTAAATTAAAGTGTGTAACTAATGGCCGCAAAAAATGAGTAGCATTTATTTTGAAGCGAACTTTACCGTGAAGCAGTAAAGGCCGTGTCAGATAAAACTTTTGCTTCGCTTTGTGTTGCAAATTCGCTTTGACATCTGAGATAAAATATAGGTTTTTACTTTCAAATTAACGATTTTTGTACTCAAATTCAATTTTTTACAAGTCAAACGCAATGTTTTGCAACACAAATTCAATTTCTTGCACTTCAAATTAAATTCTTTGCATTTCATATTAAATTTTTTCTATTTCAAATTAAAATATTTTTATTTCAAATTCAATTTTTTGTGTTTCAAATTAAATTTATTTAACTTCGAATTAACAGCCTGTTCGACGATATCGAATGAAAATGTATGGAAATGAAAATTTGGGTTTGTCTATGTCACGATTGTTCTTTCGCATGAACTTATGTATTTTAATTGAATTTTGACACATCGTTCGCATAGAATAAAGTTAGAAAAACCCCAAATCAATTTTCTTTCGCCCTGAATGCGATTGAACTTATTCTTTCGACCTGGGCGAACTGACTGTAAATTTTTTGTTTATTTGGCTAAAAACTTAAGGCTTTATTAAAAAAAAACTCAATATACGTTACATTATAAGTAAAAAATTTTGAGAAAAGTTTATGAAATAAACTTTATTTTAAATTTGAAAATATATTGAAAAAATATGTTCGTCCGATATTTCAACTGTAATAAATTTCTGTTTTGAAAGACAAGACGATCATTGCTAATTCATCTGTAAATTCCAACATTTTCATAATTTTCCTGGAAGAGTTAGCTATTTAGTAAATTAGCTGAAACCGGCACCGAATGTGCTTGGCTGGTCCTTGATAATGCTAAGATACATAAAACTCAAGATACAAAAGATAAGATTGCAGAATCCGGGCACACTATAAATTTTATTCCTCCTTACATAGCTATATATGTACGTGAGCTTAATCCAATAAAAAAGTTTTTTTCTAAAACAAAACTACCTGCCCGAAATTTATTAGCTGATGCGGATAATTTGGACTTGATAACAATAATTAAACAGTCAGTCGAAACAGTAGCACCTTCAGATTGTAACAATTATTATCTTGATATGACCATGAGTTTGTCATTAGTTGCATCTGGAGAACGGTTGCAATAGGAACCGTCCAAATTTCGTTTAGAAAATTATATTAAGGAAAAATTACGAGTAATGACTTGAACAACAAGTTTATTTTTATTTCATTTCGTAAATTTTTAGCTAAATAAATAACAACTTGAATTCGAAGTTAAACAAATTTAAATTGAAACAAAAAAGATTTAATTTGAAATAAAAATAGTTTAATTTGAAATAGAAAAAATTTAATATGAAATGAAAAGAATTTAATTTGAAGTGCAAGAAATTGAATTTGTGTTGCAAAACATTGTGTTTGACTTGTAAAAAATTTAATTTGATTACAAAAATCGTTAATTTGAAAGTAAAAACATTTCACATAAAGTACTTTTAACGCAACGTGAAGCGAAAAGTTCAGCAACTCTCATCTTTTTACGCGTTGAAGCTTTTTCTAATAGCTCCAAAACTTTATGCATAAAAAAAACAACTAGAACCAATTTCACTAGTTCGTCCAGTAATATTTCTAACTTCTATTATCACTAGAAATAATTAAATATAAAAATTAACAACTATTATTTTAGATAAATAAACAAATCGTGAGCGTTGCCAATGTTTTTATTGTGAAATGCACTTTTTGTTTTGCGCTTTTCTGTTAAAGTTTTAAACTTCAAGCAAAGCGACAAAGTTTTATCTGTCATGGCCTTAAAGCTTTCTCTCTTATGCTCTGCCAAAATTGGATTTTCCAATTGCAAAGCGTTGACGCCGCGCTATTTGGGTTGGTCTCATACATTTTGTTTGAGTATGAGCATTTTTGACAGATAAACTTCGCTTGACGCGCCAATTTAGGTTGCACAGTAAGTCTGCATTTAGACACGAAGACATTTGGAAGGGAAACATTTAGTTTGGAAGCAAATTACCGGTGGGGAAGGGAGAATCGGTTTTGTGTTTACTTTATTGACATAAAATTTACTTTTTGACATATTAATTTAATTTACATTTTCTGGAGTTTTGTGTGGTTTTAAATATTTCGTTAATTCTGTTAAAGAAAAAGAAATTTTAATAAATATAAAATATAAATGGGAAAGAAATATAAATATAAATGGGAAAGAAAAATTGTGGAAAAATTAATCTTATTTGTGCAGGAAACAGATTATCTGTGACCGAATAAAAAAAGCACCTGGGGTTCAATCACCGCATACGACATCGAATTAACTATCGTATCGAATAACATTACGATACATCTAGATTACGGCAAACGATGCATATCGGATCGTAATTTAAGTAAAATATAATAGATTCAAGACTATATGTTTTCTAAAAGTACGAATACAAAAAAGAAATTGCTTAACTTTTTTATATTATTGCAAAACAATTCATTCGATATCGTATGCCATGATACCAAAATGAAAAATGTCGATAATATTGCTCGATATCGTATGCGGTGATTTGGCCCCTGGTCTTTAATGAAATAAAAAATATTTTGGAGAAAGAAATGTTTGGTGTGACTGTAGCAGACATGAAAAATAAATGGAAATGGCTTTGGTGCTTTCAACAATTATCAATTCTGGAACCACATGCCTGCATCAGTGAATATAATATTGACGTAATTTTTACACATCGAAATATTTGCTGAAACAGACAACATAACGAAAAATGTAAAAAACAAATAATAATGGAATGTGGCCGGCAACATGTTCGACTGTGTGAATACAAAAAAAAATCAAAAGAGAATATCAAATGTTTTTCTTCTCGTCTAAATTCAGACTAAGATGACTTGGACGGACTGGACTACATCACTAGTCTTGATTTGAAAAGAATTGTTAGTTGGTCTAACAAATAACATTAATTTAATTTAATAAAAACATTAAAATCAAGAAAATTTTTACTTTTAAAGTAAACGATCTTCATGACACAATATTTGTATTCAATCGATTCAAAGAAATAAAGTTTGAAGGCCACCACTTTTTTGCTTCTCTTCGGCTTAATCATTGTTTGCTTTCTTCTTTTGAGCGATTGTTAATTAATATTCCAGCGGCAGAGTTTATTGAATACTCATCGTTATTTGAATAATACTCAAGGTGTTTCATCAAAATGCAGGGCGCGCATGAGCAGTACAAGGTTTGAAAGGAATCAGTTGTGCTAAACATGCACGTGCATGCATGTTATAATTATATACCATTCAATTTAAAATAAAATTTATCAAAGAAGTTTAAAAAAGCCCGAAAATGATTTCATAATATACTTATGTATAAAAAAATATTAAATAAGTTCGCACTTCTTCAGTTGGCAAAAACCGAACACATTAAAAAATACTGTTGAAATTCAGAAAATCAGTCGAATGGCACATCATTTAAAAACAATTAAATTTTAAAAAAATTTTGTTTATGCGTTATTTAGTTAGAAATGGAAATTAAATTTGCCATTTAATTAAATTATTTAAAAAATTCATTTGAAATTAAATATGTATGAAGAAGACATAGCGAGACATTTATATGAACCCAGATCTTTTTTTATATCTTGGCCCAGTGCTCAGGGGATGACTCCGACATATGCAGTGCATTGTACCAGAAATAGAAAAATAGGTTGTGAGGAGGGGGAAAGAGAGAGTAGTGTTTGTCAATATTGGACTTGAAACTTATTCCACAGATGAACCGTACGGCTGAAAAACGAATTCTCTCTGTAATGCGTAGTAGGATTCCCCAGGCAATCGACCACAAATGAACTCTCGATGATGAGCGCGTGCTACATAGAAATGTGCGAATTTTAGGAACCAGAGCGCTAATCTCGTCAGAGCAAAATCCATTGTAGTAACGATAGAACAGAGTAACGCACCCCACACTGCGTCGATGCTCCAATGAGTCATTATAGTTGTAGGTGATATTATAGTTGTAGGATATATTATGTTTATATCACTGATATAAACAGTAAGGAGGTTGTATAAATAGTAAGGTGGAGTGTTTATAGACCTGGCCTAAAAGCAATATTTTTCCAAACATATATGTCCTTATTCGTAAAAAATACTTTATGCCACAAACATTTTCTGGTTTCTTTTACATACGAATAGGTCTAACATACATATGTGAGCGTAGTTCAGCAAGCAGTTTTCCTGACTTTTTGATCAGAATCTTGTAACAGTGCTTACATCTTCTGCAGACTTTCGTAGATAGCAGCAATGAGTTTGATAAATATCTGCTCAATAGAAAACAGTGATTTAAAAAGACACAGTGTTGGCAGCTATTCACTGGTAAAGTGCGGAAGTTCATAGTGGCAGACACTGCATTACCTGCTGTGAAACATGATTGGTAATTTCTTCTTTCAAATCACCGAAATTGCTTAAAATACTTTTAATATTTTGATTTTAAGATTGAACATTACTACTCGTATGTTTACCTTCAAGAAAAGAAAAAGCTTTTAAATTGTTATCGTTTCACATGCGTAAATATGTATATACATATCGCTCCTTTATTGCAACATAGTCATATCTCAAAAAAATACGTTTTTCCAGTTAACAATGCAGAATTGTTAACAGTACTACCTTTTATATTGTGCCAAAAATTTATTAAAATTACTTTTAAACTGTTTTCTTTAGGAGATATTTTCTAAACAAACAAATTCTTAGACTTGTATTGAAACTCAAAATATGAATTGTGTTTTTCTCGAAACAAGTTTTTTTTTAGTTATGACTATGTTGCAATAAAGGAGTGATATGTAAGAATCACTTCAATATATTGTAAAAAAAAATCAACCTATAACAAATTTTTCCTGTCATCTTTTTAAAGGTGCAACTTTATAACATCTACAAAACTTCAAATGTGTCTGTTTGTTTGTTCCTGTTGCTTGCAACGACATGCTTTCTTCATGCACGAGCAAGCCAAGTTGCATAAATTAATCTTGCCAAACTGAAATATTTTTTAAATAAAGTTTTCTTAATTTTGTTGTTCTTGTTTTGATGATGAACAACAAATTTTTCGCCCTTTTTGTGGTATGCCCATTTCTTTGGGGCATTTTTTGTTTTACTTAAAGAAGTCCGCCTGTCAGAGTTTAATGTCTTTTAGGTTTAATGATCCTGTGTCAAGGAATTTTGATTTATATCTTAAAATTAGTCTTATGGGAAAATAAGAAAAAGAGTTTAAAATATTGTTTGGACATTTTGGAAAGATGTTTGTTCCAAGAAAAAAGAAATTATTAATGAAGTGGACAGACACGTTACAAAAATAAACGAAATTTTACAACATGTTGTGCCAGTTTGCGAGGTTTGTGTTTTTCGTTTGTGTTGTTTAATGAAGCAAAAATTAAGTTTTATTATATAGATTTGACTGACAACTCTTGTTTCAAATACAAATTCAAATAATTTTTTGTTGATCAATTTCATTTATTTATTTTTTTTTTTGTCAAGAATTTATATGCCATTACATAATAACGTTGGACTAGTAGCCAGAGGAAGGACCCTTATATATGCAGTGCATTGTACTGGTAGTAACAAGTTAGATTATATGGAGTAGGAAAGAGGGAAAGTGTATGGGGACGTATGAATAGAACCTATTAATAACAACACGGAAAGATAAAAACAAACTTTATCACTGATCAGTGCCCAGTATAAATACCCTCGACTTTGCTCAGGCTAACAAAAATTAGTCGTCCAATATGAATTACATTGAAAAGAAAATAATAATGAACATGTGAAGAACAGAACAGGATAGGAGATAAATTGACATGTGTAAACACCAAGCCGGTAAGGCAGTGTTGGGTTTGGATCATGCCAAGGTGCATTAACGTATACACGGTGGCAGCACTAGTGCAAAATTACAACAATACAACAAAAACAAGCATCTGGTAAGCCATGTTGATCAAAAATATTTGTAACTATTTTCACAATTATAAACTATGAAAGTACCATTTCACAATTGTAATTTATTTTTATTTGAATTATTTTTATGTTCACAAAATAATTTGTATACGTTTAATTCAGAATAAAACACTAAATTCACTTTCAAAAATGTAAACAATACATTTGACGTAAATAGCTTCCTATATTGCCAGTAGCAAAAAATTGTCACATGCCGTAGTGCTGCCACCGTGTATACGTTAATGCACCTTGGATCATGCAGAAAAAAATAATAAAACAAAACAAATAAATAAAATATGACAAGATGACCTTTTCTATAGGTCTAAGGTCAGACAGAGCGATTTTAATTGCCGAATTTTTTGGCAATTTTCTTTTGGAATTGCTTTCTTGTCCACACACAAAAACTTTTTTCGGCAATTCTTGAGCTTTCTCTACTTATTATTTCATACAATTTACATTGTATATGCATGCACACACACATACACATGAGAGAGAAGTAAGGAATTGCTGAGAATTGCCGAGTACCGGCAATTCTTATTCCCCTCACCGAAAGCTTCTATAAAGTCAAGAGCTGCCCAACTAAAGTTGCTGTGTGTGACCTGGCACTAGCGAAAAATTGCTGAAAAACTTGGAAGAAGGAAAAAAATGGAGTTGAAAGCTTGTGACCCGCGCGAAAAAGGTTCTGGAAGTTTTGAGAAGAAGAAAAAGGGAGAAGCTATTCAAAGGGAGAATTGCTAGAGATTCTGATGAAGGTGGACGAACGGTAGTAGATTGTGGTTTTAAAAAAAGAAGAAATTGAAAAAGTTTTGCAACAAAGAAAATAAAAAAATAAAAAGAGTCACGAAATTAAATAAAAATAATAGGCAAATCAAAAGTTTAATGATTTATTGAAAAATATATATCTATCTATATAAAGACGTAAAAGAACAAATAAAATATAATAAAAGCTGTTCTATGTGCTTGAAAAGTAATAAGCAAATACTTTGAAAGAAAAGACGACATCAATCAATCAAACCAAAAATTAACAGCTACGGGGTGTTTTGTACATCGGAGGACTTTCAAGAAGGAAGGAACTCCCGAATTAAAAGCCACCAGAGCAGTAGTCGCCAAACACTACTTTTACGCGGTTTAAAGTTTTCGATGTTATCCCTCACAAGCACTTCATTTACTCGCAAATGTTAACATATGTAGCACTTAATGAAACACCCTTTATTTCTTTAAAAACACATAATTCCAATTCCTTTTAGTGTCCACTTGCTGTGGTTTAGCATCAGTTAAGTTACACATTAACATGAATTTACATATCTTTATTTTCCTTAATAGCATTTCATAATTTTTCCTTTTATCACAACTCACCAAACAGACAACAATTTGATAGTTGTTGGCTGGTTGGTTGGTTGGTTGGTTGTTTATTTAACATTTTCATAAAATGGCCATTTATGATTCTTTTTTTTCATTTTTAACGACAGACATGAAGCAGTTAAAGTCAATAAATTAGCGGACGAGAAGTTAACAAACTGAGATAACAAACTATTTTTTTCCGCTCAAAGAGAGGGAGAAAAAATGGCGCACGTTTGCAGAAAAATGAGTAATTTTTCATTATTGTGCAGAAGTGTGCAGAATAATGCTGCCGGACTAAACGTGCTACCAGACGAAAATTGAGTATTTTTGCCAAATTTCTAGTGCTGCCAAATCTAAAATGGTAAATTTTAGAACATTTACTACTATTAATACGGCAACTTCTGCAAATAATAATTCTTCTTCTTGTTTCATTACATGGGAGAGGATTTGCAAGATAACAAACTATTTTAACAAACTATATCAAATCGACATGGCTGAAAAATTATGTGTGAAAAAATATGTTATTATTAATGAAAAATTAATAATTAAAGAATAAATTTCATGCAATTATATAAGTTATGTTGTACTTGAAAGTATAGTTTCATTTATATGGTCCAAAAAGTCCCTTATATTTCAGCAAACCTAAAATCGTCAAACAACACAAATAGGTCTCTAAAGCCCAAACCAGAAATTCTTCCTGGACCAAACCTTTTGTAGATTAAAGAGGACCTTTCTACCTTTAATTTGACATATATTTTATATAGCCCAAAAGTTTTTGCTAGAACAAAGTTTCAATTTTAA
Source organism: Thecocarcelia acutangulata (assembly GCA_914767995.1). Classification (NCBI taxonomy): domain Eukaryota; kingdom Metazoa; phylum Arthropoda; class Insecta; order Diptera; family Tachinidae; genus Thecocarcelia; species Thecocarcelia acutangulata. The sequence continues at coordinate 118,149,327 of OU612096.1, read as the reverse complement.
AAAAATTTTAGTAATTGTACTTAAACACTAATGGGCCTCCCGAGTCCAAACAAGAAATTCTTCCTGGACCAAACCTTTTGTAGATTAAAGAGGACCTTTCTACCTTTAATTTGGCATATAATTTATATAGCCCAAAAGTTTTTGCTAGAACAAAGTTTCAATTTTAAAAAAATTTTAGTAATTGTACTTAAACACTAATGGGCCTCCCGAGTCCAAACAAGAAATTCTTCCTTTCGAAGGAAGACGAAAAATCGAATATAATTAAAGCATTTTTATATAAAAAAAAACTGACCTCAATTTAATAATTTAATAATCGATATCAAAATTATAGTCTATTCTTTTTATACCCTTCACAAAAATGTAAAGGGTATATATAAGTTTGTGATTCCGTTTGTAATTTCTACAGTTTTTTTTGCGACCCTATAAAGTATACATATATATTCTGAATCAGAATTAATTGAAAAGTCGATTAAGCGATGTCCGTCTGTCCGCTGTTGAAATACCGTTTCTGAGAAAACCATTAGACTTAGAAACTTTTTTCTTTGACCATTCTTTTACCCCATCGATTCATGGGTTTGCTATTGAAATTCAGTAATATCGGTCCACGTATAGCTGAGATATATTCAAAATTCCAAAAAAGCCATTTTTTTTGTAATTTTGTATGAAAATTTTTGAAAACAAAAGTTGTTTTGCTTCAAACTTCACACCTTATTAAGCATGGTGACTTAAAGGCAAAAAATTTTTTTTTCAGATATCGGTCCATATATACCCGAGATATAGCCCAAATCGGATTTTTAATGAAAATGTCGCATAGGCGAAGCTAAACAATTTTTTTTGCTTAAAAGTAGTTCTGGTAATAAACTTAGGTTATATAAATCTGGAAAATGGAAATTTTCGATATCGGTCCATATATACCCGAGATATAGCCTAGAACGGGTTTTTCATGAAAATGTCACATAAGCGAACTTAAAAAACTTTTTTTTGCTCAAAAAATTTCTAATGATTTAAACTAGAGTAATATTTTTAAACGACATCGCAAGCTGAAAAAATTAATTAAAATTTTCATTATATCAATATCACTGATGACAGTTTAGTGAAAATATAGTCGGAAAAAACGTCAACGATTATGTCGCCTATACAATCGTTGACAAGGTAGTGTGGATATTGTCACTTATATATTCGTCGACGACGTGGTAGAAGAACATGTAGTGTATATAATCGCTGACGATGAGGTGAGGAAAATGTCGCTTGTGTGGTCTTGCGTGATTTCGTAGCCATTTGTTCGAAAATTCTGTCAACGATTTGTTTGAGGTGTCGTCAACATGATTTTATATTGTCTTGTACCCATCGTTTAAGTGTCTTTAAGACTTGGCCAACTGCGATGTACATGCATACACACACTTACACACTTTACTTGCTGATATGTTTGTATGTGAGCAAACCACCCTGTCGGAAAATCAGTTAACTTTAAACAAACATCAAGTTAACTATTTCTCAACTAGTGCTGACTGACACGGATTACTTTTCAATGGAAGCAACTAACTATTTAAACATTGTGATGTCCTAGGAGGTAATCAATTGTCCGACTTTACACTATTCAACTAACTTACAGTTAACTTTACATGTAAATTTACATGTACATATAAAAAAAGACTTCAATATCACGCAGTAGTATTAATAATAAAAACTGAAATCTACGACGCCTACTAGGTGGCTACATTGGAAAAACATTTTGGCATTGTATACGTGATAGCTTAAAATTGGTTCATAAAAATTAATTAAAAGTTTGCTATTTTTGTAGGCAGTTACTGATTATCCGACAGGGCAGAAACATTTGCCATTCGATGTTTTACAAATAGAAAAAAGTAGTACATCTGTTTTTTCAGTTTCACCTGGTAAAATGAATTCGCCTTGCTAAAAGCGGAGTTCGTGTCTTTTTGTCTACCCCTCTTTCATTTCTACAAAATTTGCCCACAAATATGAAAGACATGACTTAAAGACGTTTGAAAAAATCAACGTGAAAATTAGGTGTTAGTATATAAATATTAAAATTTTTTGTAAAAGCGAAAGTTTGATTAAAATTTTAGCAAAACTAGTCAAATAAAATAAAATGTGTAAAATTTTATTATTTTATTTTTTATGTAAAGTATTAGAAATCAATAGATACACATGTGACATAGAAGCCAATACACATTTCTTTTAAAAATTAATTTTAATGACAAAATTTTCTTAAAATTGAAACTTTGTTCTAGCAAAAACTTTTGGGCTATATAAAATATATGTCAAATTAAAGCTAAAAAGGTCCTCTTTAACTTGCAAAAGGTTTGGTCCAGGAAGAATTTCTTGTTTGGACTCGGGAGGCCCATTAGTGTTCGAGTGCAATGACAAAATTTTTTTCAAATTGAAACTTTGTTCTAGCAAAAACTTTTGGGCTATATAAAATATATGTCAAATTAAAGCTAAAAAGGTCCTCTTTAACTTGCAAAAGGTTTGGTCCAGGAAGAATTTCTGGTTTGGACTCGGGAGGCCCATTAGTGTTCGAGTGCAATGACAAAATTTTTTTAAAATTGATACTTTGTTCTAGCAAAAACTTTTGGGCTATATAAAATATATGTCAAATTAAAGCTAAAAAGGTCCTCTTTAACTTGCAAAAGGTTTGGTCCAGGAAGAATTTCTTGTTTGGACTCGGGAGGCCCATTAGTGTTTGAGTGCAATGACAAAATTTTTTTAAAATTGATACCTTGTTCTAGCAAAAACTTTTGGGCTATATAAAATATATGTCAAATTAAAGCTAAAAAGGTCCTCTTTAACTTGCAAAAGGCTTGGTCCAGGAAGAATTTCTTGTTTGGACTCGGGAGGCCCATTAGTGTTCGAGTGCAATGACAAAATTTTTTTCAAATTGAAACTTTGTTCTAGCAAAAACTTTTGGGCTATATAAAATATATGTCAAATTAAAGCTAAAAAGGTCCTCTTTAACTTGCAAAAGGTTTGGTCCAGGAAGAATTTCTGGTTTGGACTCGGGAGGCCCATTAGTGTTTGAGTGCAATGACAAAATTTTTTTAAAATTGAAACTTTGTTCTAGCAAAAACTTTTGGGCTATATAAAATATATGTCAAATTAAAGCTAAAAAGGTCCTCTTTAACTTGCAAAAGGTTTGGTCCAGGAAGAATTTCTGGTTTGGACTCGGGAGGCCCATTAGTGTTTGAGTGCAATGACAAAATTTTTTTCAAATTGAAACTTTGTTCTAGCAAAAACTTTTGGGCTATATAAAATATATGTCAAATTAAAGCTAAAAAGGTCCTCTTTAACTTGCAAAAGGTTTGGTCCAGGAAGAATTTCTTGTTTGGACTCGGGAGGCCCATTAGTGTTTAAGTACAATTACTAAAATTTTTTTCAAATTGAAACTTTGTTCTAGCAAAAACTTTTGGGCTATATAAAATATATGTCAAATTAAAGCTAAAAAGGTCCTCTTTAACTTGCAAAAGGTTTGGTCCAGGAAGAATTTCTGGTTTGGACTCGGGAGGCCCATTAGTGTTTGAGTGCAATGACAAAATTTTTTTCAAATTGATACTTTGTTTTAGCAAAAACTTTTGGGCTATATAAAATATATGTCAAATTAAAGCTAAAAAGGTCTTCTTTAACTTGCAAAAGGTTTGGTCCAAGAAGAATTTCTGGTTTGGACTCGGGAGGCCCATTAGTATTTGAGTGCAATGACAAAATTTTTTTCAAATTGAAACTTTGTTCTAGCAAAAACTTTTGGGCTATATAAAATATATGTCAAATTAAAGCTAAAAAGGTCCTCTTTAACTTGCAAAAGGTTTGGTCCAGGAAGAATTTCTTGTTTGGACTCGGGAGGCCCATTAGTGTTTAAGTACAATTACTAAAATTTTTTTAAAATTGAAACTTTGTTCTAGCAAAAACTTTTGGGCTATATAAAATATATGTCAAATTAAAGCTAAAAAGGTCCTCTTTAACTTGCAAAAGGTTTGGTCCAGGAAGAATTTCTGGTTTGGACTCGGGAGGCCCATTAGTGTTTGAGTGCAATGACAAAATTTTTTTCAAATTGATACTTTGTTTTAGCAAAAACTTTTGGGCTATATAAAATATATGTCAAATTAAAGCTAAAAAGGTCTTCTTTAACTTGCAAAAGGTTTGGTCCAGGAAGAATTTCTGGTTTGGACTCGGGAGGCCCATTAGTATTTGAGTGCAATGACAAAATTTTTTTCAAATTGATACTTTGTTTTAGCAAAAACTTTTGGGCTATATAAAATATATGTCAAATTAAAGCTAAAAAGGTCTTCTTTAACTTGCAAAAGGTTTGGTCCAGGAAGAATTTCTGGTTTGGACTCGGGAGGCCCATTAGTATTTGAGTGCAATGACAAAATTTTTTTCAAATTGAAACTTTGTTCTAGCAAAAACTTTTGGGCTATATAAAATATATGTCAAATTAAAGCTAAAAAGGTCCTCTTTAACTTGCAAAAGGTTTGGTCCAGGAAGAATTTCTTGTTTGGACTCGGGAGGCCCATTAGTGTTTAAGTACAATTACTAAAATTTTTTTAAAATTGAAACTTTGTTCTAGCAAAAACTTTTGGGCTGTATAAAATATATGTCAAATTAAAGCTAAAAAGGTCCTCTTTAACTTGCAAAAGGTTTGGTCCAGGAAGAATTTCTGGTTTGGACTCGGGAGGCCCATTAGTGTTTGAGTGCAATGACAAAATTTTTTTCAAATTGATACTTTGTTTTAGCAAAAACTTTTGGGCTATATAAAATATATGTCAAATTAAAGCTAAAAAGGTCTTCTTTAACTTGCAAAAGGTTTGGTCCAGGAAGAATTTCTGGTTTGGACTCGGGAGGCCCATTAGTGTTTGAGTGCAATGACAAAATTTTTTTCAAATTGATACTTTGTTTTAGCAAAAACTTTTGGGCTATATAAAATATATGTCAAATTAAAGCTAAAAAGGTCTTCTTTAACTTGCAAAAGGTTTGGTCCAGGAAGAATTTCTGGTTTGGACTCGGGAGGCCCATTAGTATTTGAGTGCAATGACAAAATTTTTTTCAAATTGAAACTTTGTTTTAGCAAAAACTTTTGGGCTATATAAAATATATGTCAAATTAAAGCTAAAAAGGTCCTCTTTAACTTGCAAAAGGTTTGGTCCAGGAAGAATTTCTTGTTTGGACTCGGGAGGCCCATTAGTGTTTAAGTACAATTACTAAAATTTTTTTAAAATTGAAACTTTGTTCTAGCAAAAACTTTTGGGCTATATAAAATATATGTCAAATTAAAGGTAGAAGGGTCCTCTTTAATCTACAAAAGGTTTGGTCCAGGAAGAATTTTTGGTTTGGACTCTAGAGACCTATTTGTGTTGTTTGAAGATTTTAGGTTTGCTGAAATATAAAGAACATTTTGAACCATATAAATATAACTATACTTTCAAGTACAACATAACTTATATAATTGCACGTAATTTATTCTTTAATTATTAATTTTTCATTAATAATAAGGCATTTTTTTACACATCATTTTTCAGTTATGTCGATTTTATATAGTTTGTTAAAATAGTTTGTTATCTCTCCCATGTAAGAAAACAAGAAGAAGAGTGAGAATTTTCAGAAGATGCCGTATTTTTTGTAGAAAATGTTCTAAAATTCTACATTTTAGACTTGGTAGCACTAGAAATTTGGTCTGCAAAGGCAAAAATACTCAATTTTTGTCTGCACACAGTCTGCAAAGAGAGAATTATGGCGTTACTCTCTTGAAATTGAGCGAAACAGAAAAAGTTTGTTATCTTAGTTTGTTAACTTCACGGAGATAATAAATTAAACGATTTGTTGGACAGAGTTTTTGAATTATTTGACAGTGGCGATACGTGTAGATAAGAGTGGTTGGTTAGTTTGGTGAATGGCCAAATGGTTGGCAATGTCGTTGACTAACAGACTCACCAACTGCCAGAAACTTTAAAAGAGTTTTTATAATTTAAACTCTTGCGGAAATTTGGAATGATTATTTGTTTGCTTGAGCAGAGTTTTTATGTTTAGGAATTGTTTTGACGGTTTATTATCGACTGGCTTTTAACTATAATTAAGTTTTTATAATAATCGTGTTTGATGAAAATCGAAATGTGAAGTGTGACATGCGGATATGTTGGTTCTTTTTAAGGGCTGAAAAAAATGGGTTTTTATTTAATTTTTTCTTAAAACAATTAATGAGTTTTAAAAACCATTTAGTACGTTAGTATACTCTTTAAAGTAATCGTTTTTAAATGATTTCGTTTCGTTGCTATTTTAAGGCATAAGAAACCAAGCGGTGTGTGAAAGAAGACATGCTCCAACTATGGCAAGGATAGTGGACCTTGTTGCGGGAAAATAAAAATACCAAAAGTAGGATTATTATTGTTGTTTTCTGGCTATTGGAGGATTGTCCAGGCTTCAGCGACTGTAGAGGGATAAGTGTTCAATGATGAATGGTGATTAGAGTTGTACTGCATTTATATATAATAAAAATGTGTGCTGGGTAAATGCGCTGGAATGTACAAACCTATGGACTTAACTGATAAAGCTAGACCAGCACAAATGGAAGTAGGCCTGTCCTTACGAAACAACAGGGGGATTAGTTGGTTCTCGCGTGCTATGATTTTCTTTTGTTGTGGCAAATTGTGTTGATTTAGAGATGAAAATAATGTATGTCTGAGGGCTTGAGTATTCCGTGTTCAATTGTCTTCTTCTTTTACGCATAGTATTGGTGTCAGTGAAGTTAGAATGGACGTAAAAGAGAGAGGGTGAACAATCCGAAGAAGGTGATTGTGGTGTGCGAGAGGTGTGGTGTGTAGGTATGGTGGTAACAATTGTACCATTTGAGTAAATTTTTTTTGTGGTGGAAAATGAGGTCATTTCGCTGGCGACAGGGTGGCAACCCTCCTGAGAGCAACAGCAGGCCAGTAAACTCGCCGAAAAGGGTTTGAAAACTAGAAAACGTTAAATTTTCCATAACAACCTTCCGGTGAATACTTTACAAAGCTGAGTTTTGTGACACTTGGTAAGTCCTTGTATGACTCTATAGGTTCGTTAAAATCATCCACAGTTCGGTAATCAAAACATGAAAATTAGAAATACCAGTGATAATGCTGCAAAACATTTTGTGAAAATTGGTGTTAATGATTGTATTTTATAAGCGCCAGTCACAGCTGACGGATTAATGTATTTGTTATCCAATAACATCAGTTTTACTGATATTAAAAATCTATTTCTTTGTTTTAATAAGTATGGTGAATTACCATCTTATGCGGTATCTAGACGCGCATAAATTACTTTGTGATCGCCAATATGGTTCTGGTAAGGGTCGTTCTACCGGCGATCTTATGGCATATCTCTCGGTGAATTGGTGCCATTCATCATTTCGCTGAAAGTAGGGTGGTAGCTCTGGATATTTCCAAAGCGTTTGACAGAGTGTTGTATACTGCACTACTGGCAAAACTTACTGCTTTTGGTGTCGGGGATGACTTTTCTCGGTTTATATTGAGTTTTCTCAGAGACCGCACTATACGATTTGTTATAGATGAGATCTCATCAAACGAGTTCAAGATTAATTTAGGTGTACCGCAAGGCTCCGTTCTTTCTCCTACCCTATTTCTTATTTTCCTCAACGACCTTCTCTATCAAACTTCCAACTCTATCAAGTCTTTCGCGGATGACAGCAGCATTTGCCACTCGTACTCTTTTCGTTATAGGCCCAGCCTATCCGAGATCGCTGCCAAAAGGCAAAATATGAATGATTCACTGAACAGTGATCTTCTATTAATCTAGAGCTGCTCTGCTTCATCTGTACTCATGGTTGGTATAAGTATTGAGGAATCGGATGCTCTTGATGTTTTTGGAATGAAGATACAGTGTGATGTTCGCTGGACTGAACATATTTTTCATGTCTCTAAAGAAGCATTTAAGCGCCTCGGGTTTTTGAAACGGTGTTAGATGTACTTCATTCCAACCGACCTCCTTACTATTTATACCACCTACATCCGACCGAAAATCGAATACAACTCTCATGTTTGGCCGATGCCTCAAAGTCAATTTTGTGGTTACTTGACTGTGTGCGGGAGAGGGCGAAGAAGCTTATCGCTGACAATAGGGTATCCAACTCTATTGACTCACTGGAGCATCGACGCAGTGTGGGGTGCGTTACTCTGTTCTATCGATACTATAATGGATTTTGCTCTGACGACATTAGGGATCTTGTTCCCGAAATCGCACTTTTTTACGTAGCACGCGTTTATCGTTCACAGCTTATCCATTCGTGGTTGATTGCCCAGGGAATCGTACTACGCATTACAGAGAGAATTCGTTTTTCAAACGTACGCTTCGCCTGTGGAATAAGTTACCTGCAGACGTGTTTCCTATTTGTTATCACATTGGAAAGTTCCAGCCAAATGTTTACAAACACTACTCCCTCTTTCCTCCTCCTCACAACCTATTTTCCTAGTTTCGGTACAATGCACAGCATATGTAGGGGTCAACCCCTGAGTACTGGTCCAAGCTAAAAAAAAAATTCAAGCTTGTATAACTCTAAAAAACACCCTTTACTTTAAAATCTATTTTAACACAAAATATAAAAATTACGTTTTGTTTTGCAACGTAACGTTTCACAAGCAATCCTAAACGAAAATCACACCGGTAACCTACAAAAACATATTTGTTTTAATTTAAGATGCAGCAACCAGCAACCAGGAGAATTCAGCACTGACCTCAAGAAGCCAACAAAGAAAAAATATCAACAAACAGCAACACAATACCAAAAAAAAAAAAAAGAAAAAAGAAGATCTATTCATTAAATAAATGTTGGTTAAATATGGGGATAACTTAAAAAAAAGGTGTAAATTTGAAACTTTTCAGTTTTGCGATCGATATCTGGTTTTATTTTACAAATCCTGGACGTTTGCGGTTTTATCAGCCACCGTTTAAATTTAATAAAACTGTGAGCAGGTTTTTTTTCATAAATGTATTTTTCATTTTGTTCAATTTAATACTGCAAGCAACTTTTATACACAATGCTGCACTTGAGCGAATGCTCGTTTGGGCAAATTTGCCGTGACCGGTTTTGGCACAGAAATGTGAAATTTTTCATTCAACTTAATCATTGTAATTTACAACAATGTTTTATGTTTGTTCGGTACAAACTGAAAGCTTTATGAGCAAAATTTAACTTTTATAAAAAGCAGTTAAGTTTATGGCAGGAAAAATGATTCATCGTGTTTGTGGAAAACAAACATTTGAAAACATCTTCAGTTTTATACCGAGACCATCACCAGTCATGTGAAAGGAAAGCCAAAGGAAATGAGCAGTTAATGACTGAAATATCACCCAGTTGTATTGTGTTTGAAATTTTAGTGAAAACGATTTAATTTAGACTGAATTGCCAACCAGTGACCCACATTCTGTCGCTTTGGCTCCAACGAATGCTCGTTTGAAGCATAGAAAAACCATTAGATCTTATAATAAGATTTTTTGAGCTGTTTTTTTTTTTGTAATAATAACCCAGAATACAACCACTACGGAAAAAATTTTAAAAGAATTGTTAAACATTTATTTAGTTCTGCTCTTTTTCTTCATCATGTTTAATCAACGATAAAGAAAAGGTGTTAAGTATCTTAATGAAATTGTCTGCTTGTGTTTGTCAAGTGCTTACAAAAGGTTTATTAATGGTTTAAGACCCCAAAAGAAAAAAAAAAAGGTTATTGTTTCGTGAAGTGCGTGTTTAAATTTATTGTTCACTTTTCAATAGCGTTATGGATGTTACACAACTTTTATATGTAAATCCTATTGTTGCACTAATTTCGTGCGCAGTGCTGCTGGTGGTTTTCAGTCGGCTTTAATTTTATTTGACAAGTGTGTTTGTTTGTGTATGTAAAGTAAAGTTGAAATGATTTATTAGATAATTAAAAGATAACGAGCTGTCAACGCTGAACGAATTTACCATAATTTTTATCAAAGGACCATTTTTGAATGAATTGTTACGTCAATAGGTGAAATGTTGGCTTTGGGGATGATATCAATCCACATAATGCTAGGAACACAACTGTAACGCACAACGAACTTCGCCCATCGCGAGCAACTCGCTTGCAAATATTCGTTGTATAAACTGGTCGTGTGAAGCACAATATCAACGGACATTGTTTACATTCCTTGCAAAGAAAAAGAAAATTAATATAAATACTAAGGTGACCATATTAAAAGTAAACCTATATCAATCCCATCCGAAAGAGGGATTTTTTAACAAATTATCTGAGGTACTTTATATTTTGAGAACACCTTCATACATTTTTTATTACATGGGTAAAAATAAATTATAAAAAGTATTCTGTCGTGAAAAATACTTTTTTTATGTAAGAAACCTAGTCACCTGACACTGCTTTGTTCGTCGTTCGCTGACGACATAATTAGAAACCATTTCAACTTTGGCTGAGTAAAGCTCTAAGCACTTAGACGACAGCAGACTTCACAACTTCTCAAGCACAAATAAAGTTACCTTCAAATGCTGCCGTATCATCAGCGACATAATTATTTTAAAGACAGCAGCAGCACTATGAGTATTTAAACACTGTAAATTTCAGAGGTGCCAGATATATATTTTACATAAATAAAATTAAAATTACTGACTAAAAACGTAATAATAATACGTAAAACTGTAAAAACTAATCAATTTATTTGTTTATTTTATTTGTGTGACGTTTATTTCTATTAAATATTTCAAACAAATTTTAGTTCTTATTGCGGCCAATATAATTTTTTATAGTGGCAGCACTGCATTTACTTTTTGCTGCTTACAAAAATAGAAATTAGTCTAAGTTGGCAGCAGCAGCAAATGCTGTTGTGAAGTCGTGCTGCTGTGATGTCGTTAAAATATTTCTATTTTTGACAGATTGCTGTTTGCTGTCGTCTATGTGTTTAAAGCTTAAGACGAATCTGAATCAGTACCACGATTGTCTGTATTTTCATAAACACCAATGTGTTTTATTTTTGGCGACGAATATTTGCAACCAAAAATTCGTCGTTCGTTGCAGTTGTGTTCCTAATATAAGATCTTAGAATGCCCCTAAAAAAGTCAGTACCATATGCGCCAAGTATTTTAAGTAGATAATTGACAGGCCAGTAAACTGGAACTTCATCCAAACCCTCTTGCGCGCAATATACTTAATTTTGGCGGCCACGCTCGGCTTAAAAGAAGGGATACCGCTGCCACCATCAGATTGCTCAATAGGTGATTTTACCGAAATAGCTCCCGCATAATAAAACTTTTTGTCTAGCATTGGCCGGACATAAGAATCATATTTTTTAATTTTAAATTTAGTATTAAGATTTGAATACTTATTGTTAGTTCATTTTGAAGATTCAATAAATAAAAATGCTCAAAAAAAAAAAAAAAAAAAAAAAAAAAAATTGGCAGGCGTGGTTTTGTGAGAGGGGAAGATACGATTCCCCCCGCTCCTTTCTCAAATGATATTAATATATTTTGTGAATTTCTACGAAGCGATTTGCCAATAATAAATCCCAAATCCCTCGTTCCCCCTCTAAAAGCTTAAATAGATTCATTATGAATAACAAAATTTATTTTTACATCCTCATCTTCTCGACAAGGGACGGATGTTGCAGGAACCCATGGTGGTTGCAGAATAGTTCAGAAACGTAGTACACAGATATGTATATCTAAAACGCTCCTAAGAATGGCAGCAGAAATAATAGGTCCTAGAGCATGCAGGGAAATACCGTTGAGTAAAAACAACACAATCTTCCAGAAATAGCAGGCACAAGAGTGTAGTGATAAAAATACTCTCTGATAGACAATCCGTCTTTAAGGTCTTAGGTGCTTGTTATTTTACGTCAAAACTACTACTGAAATGTCACAACAGGCTAAATAGGCTGGCAAGTCACAATCAACTAACTTTAGTTTGGGTGCCAAGACTTGAAGGGCCTAGTGGTAATGAAATGGCAAGCACCTACAGCAAACTGGAAGCTGAGGGGACTTACATCGGACCTACCCCATTATTTGGCTTCGATAAGAGTCTCCCTAAAAAGGAGATAAAGAAATGAGCTGCATCCATCATGCGAAAAATCTTCCAGGCAGAGCTGCATATAATAAGGGAAAGGAGACATCATTTCATTTTTTTTATAGAGATACTCTTTCATAGTCAATCGGTCTTAACATTTTAAGTAATTGTACTCGTATATAACGTCCAAGCTATAACTTAAATGTCGTCACAACAGGTTAAATGGACTGGGGACTCAAAATCAGATTACTCTGGTCTGGACATCAGAAGACGAGAGGCATTGCAGTAATGAAAAGGCAGATATCTTGGCCAAAAACCTGAGGGGACTTACATTGGATACACTACATCATTTATCTTCAACAAGAGTCTCCTTAAAAAGGAGGTATACTCGTAATTGGAATATATTGGAATGAGACAAACGATATTCAATATCATTTCAAAAAGTTTCTAAGTTTTGATGCTAAGGGAGTGGAGCTATCGCTAAGACTCGATAGAAAAATCCTAAGAGCATTGACGGGTAAACTTAAAATTCATTAGAGTTGCCACCACTCAAACATTTACAAGCGAAAGCCAAACTAAAAATGTTGCAAGGTGGGTAATGCGTGATGATGGTGCTGGTGTGTATGAAGAAGTAGTCAGCCTAAAGGGCAGCTATGAAAGAAAATATGCCAAGAAGAGCCCTTCATTATTGGTTCATTTATAGAGCTTAAGGCCATAAAAGCTGCAGCAACAGAAACTTAAGTAGTTATTCATGCCGCCAAGCTCAAGTTAAGCTTAAAAAATACCATTAAATATTAAATTTGTATGATGGCCAACTGGAACAACTTTGTTAAAGAGGGCAACTTCATCTAGTTCTAGGAACTATTAAAATGCTTAAAAAGAAACATTTGCTACGTTATAAATTACACGTAAAATTAAGAATATTTAATAAATTCTGCACAATAATTTAAGCTTTTAATGTGTTTGAAACTCGAAAAGATACTAAATTGGTTTTGTCTTTTTTTAATTGCAAACAAGAAGTTTACATGATCTATTTAAAGCTCGTAAATAAATTCGTCAGAATTAATGTAAACTTAAACAAGAATTTTATATGAAAAAATCAACTCTAATTCAATTTACCAAAAGAACTTACTCCTATAATGGCGAAGAGTTGCTTTGAAACCAGTATTCTGAAAATTTATTTCACCTCATATCCTTTGCTGTGGACACACACAATAAAGCACGTTCAAATATTTCGCAGTTTCTCAGCGGAGGATACTTTTCAAATACAAAATGCACACAACAAAAAAAGAAAATGACAGTAATTTTATAATGAACGTGTTGTTGGCCGCCGAAGCTGATGAAGACGGTGTTAAATTGAAATCGCTTTAAACGCACAACATCCATGTAGAATAGAATCTAAAGGATACAAAAACCAGACAAGACACAAAAACTAAAAACATGAGCGAACACAAGACGCAGGCAGTGAAGAAGTTCGATTGTTGTTTAATGGCTGTTGCTTTGTTTTAGTTGTTTACGATGATAATGATGAAGATAAAAAAAGGCGATTGTTAAGATATTTAATTTGTTGTTATTTTCATTTTAAATCGACAGACAGTTTTATATAAAAAGTGTGAAAAAAATATTATACTAACTTTAAGTAAAAATACGTTGTACGCACGGAATTTAATTTCGTACTTTGAACCTGAATATTTCTCTTCTTCAAATGTTTATGTTTTAAAATTGTTTTTCTGAAGTTTTAGTCTTTGTTTTTTTTTATTTATATAAAGGGAATTTTTTTGTTTTCTTTTGGCTTTATGTTATACAATTTAACACTAAGTGCTTAAGGTATTATTATTAGTTGGGCTTTTCTTTCATAGGTTTCTGGTTTCATTCGTAGCTCTTGTAGATGTTTTGTATAATATTACTGTCTGGTATTTTAATAAAAGGCTCCAAATGAGTTTAACAACATTTTTGTACACCAAAAATGGCTTTCATTTGATGTATGTTGTTAAGAATTTGTGTTATTTCTAACCCACTGTGCGAGCTGTTGATATGCTTGTTATAAATGTGCACACACATCCGCATACACAACATAAACTGAAAACATAACAAACAAACATACATGATCTAAAGAACACAAAATTTCAAATATATGATCCAAATGATTTTATTGTTGTTGTTGTATTCCTATTGTTTGTTGTTATTGCGATCTTGGTGTTTCGCCAGCGTAAGTATTTGTGGTATGTGCGTTACGATTATATTTGTACATTTAAGTGTAGAATTCTCGTTAACTGTAAGCATCGCGAACAAAATAAAAGTAATAAAGAGGCATAGCAGGCAGATGTTTGGTAGAGGCAGAGTTTCATTCTAAACGCTGTGCAAGACAGTCATAAGCCCGAACAAGTGTTAGTGTCATTAAGTGTGTTTCTCTACCCTACTTTGGGATCCCGCCGGATCCCAATTTGCACGAAAAGCGTTTCCGTACTTTAAAATTGGGCAAATGAGAGCGATTTTCAGAGAATAGTATGCTTCATCTTCTTGTACGAAACAGCACGTACATTTTCTTCGACCTAGTTTGGGCACTTAGCTAAGCAATCAGCTGTTCGAAAAATAAACAATAACAAAGAAACTCGTATACAAATCATTTCAGTGGTTTTATATAAATATTAAATAAAAAGGAATGTGCAAGACTTTAAAAGCCCAAAAGTGTAAAGCATCATAGTATATTTTCGTAGAACTAAACGCCAATTTTTGTAACTAAATGCCAGTTTTTGTAAATTTTAGCTGTATTTGAGAGCAACTTATGCATGCTCTCTATGGCACAAACTTGCCCGGAACGTAAAGAAACACACCTATTATTCATTTGCAATTAAAGAATCCGCGAAAACATTTTCAAAGGAAAAACGATAGCAAACGTTAATAATTTTTAAGTTTACCTTTAAGGAACTTTATCGTTAGGCTGCAATAATGGTCATAATTGAATGCATGGAATAGTTCCTTCTTTTATAAATACTTACATATATAAAAAAATATAAGTTCGACTATTAATCATTAACACATACATATTATACTTATATTATACGTTATAGGCTTTTTCCACTAATCAACATCTTCATGAAACGCATGAAAGATGTTGAAAATGTGAAACACTGTTTACATTGCTCACATCTAACATCTACTATCAATCAAAAATATTATTTTTTAATGTTCAAATAATTTAACAAAAACATGTAAAATTTTTTGGAAATAAATTAGTTTTAAAAACAAAAAGATGATTGTAAAATTTATATACATATGTCTATAAACAAAACGTAGGCTTTATAAACAAAATTTGACAAAAACACAGCAAAAATTATTACAGAAAAAAATTAATAAAGAAAACACATATGCAAACAATTGACACATGATAAATAAATTATGATTTTTTTTTTAATTTTTTTCAAAATAAATGACGTTTTTTCAGTGATGCCACAAGAATAATCGACATTATTGCCACTTTTTTAGTGATGACACTGAAATAATCGAAAGATGTTGAATGAAATAAAATGAGATAGGAACATTTTGTAAAGATGTTGAAAAATGTTGACTTTTAGTACAATGTATTTCTTATGGGAAGATGTTATCATCTTCAAAAACTGATGGTAGATGTTAAATCTTGTTCAGTGGAAAAAGCCTATTATTATATACATACATATGTACGTTTTGTAATTAAAATGTCGTGGAACTCCCCATAAAAAATTCATCTTTTTAACATTTTTATTAAATTATTTGAATTTAAATTAAAGAAATACATATTAATTTAAAAGTGTTGTATATCCACGCGAGGCAGAGGGTATAATCAATTCGTTACAGCCGAGTAAAACTCTTTAACTTGCCTTAGTTTTATAAATTTCTCTTATTTGTCTGTACATATTTGCCAGCCTGTGTGTGTGTGTGCCCATGTAATCTGTATTTTATAAGAATTTTTTGGCTTATTATTTCTTGCTGCATATTTTTTTATAAACTTAATTTTTTTTTCGAATTAACACTTATTTCCGTTGATATTTTATTTAACATTAAAGCGGCCTTTTTGAAAAAGATTTTTTTTTTCAATTTATTTCTTTCATTTGTACAAATACTTGAATCATTCATTCATTCATTTTAAGTTGTAGTTGTTTTAACGAAACTGTTACATTTTATTGTTTTAACTGCTTGTGTAGAGATCATTGCCGTTTTGTTTGTTGGTCTCATTACATATTGTTTGTCGTTGTTGTTGTCAATTGTCTTGAATTTTGTCTTGTTGCTGTGTTTGTTCGTTCACTGGTTGGCTGCCGAAGATGTTTCCTTAAGCGCTGCACTCGTCGTTAACTGTGACCGACATGACCATTTTCTTTATAAGAGGAATAAAAAAGAGTACAACTCTTCTTTTCTGTTGTTTTTGTTGTTGTTTAAACAGGCACTTCGAAAATCATTTAATTCTTTTTGCTCTCTAAAAGAAATTAAATTTATTTGTATTGATCTCTAGTTTTTGTTTATCTTTCTGGATCGATTTTGGTTTTTCTTTAAAGCTGTTCAACTTGATTTTCTTTGTGCTGTATTTGGTAATTGTGTAGCATCATTTTTACCGGCTTCTTTTTATTGTTCATACCTATTTTTTCCTTATTCTGTTTTTTCTTTCTATAAATTGTTTCAGTGTCTTATTTAAACTGTTTTCTTGGAATAACAACAAGATACTCGAATGGATTTTCTGTCTGTATCTATTTTTAACTGAATATGTGAGTAATAAATTGCACAGTGGTTATAAGGAACTAATATTGATTCAACAATTTGGTTTAAGTTTGATACACGACTCTGGCACTTCTAAATTAGCACAGAATGATTACATTTATGCTACTACCGGGTGACTCAAAATTACCAAAAGAGCTTATATTCCTTGTAATTTACAAAGTCTATATTTATTGTATAGAGGACTTGGGGAATTTAAAAGGAACAGTATACAATTGAATAACGTAGCCAAATCATTGAACTTTATATATCCAATCCCAATTGTTATGACTCATATCGTATTTATTTTAATGTGCGCGTTGGACCATCAAAATCAAGCATAACCGGGTTGGTTGTAACACGAGGTGGTAAGGCATACTCCTGGTGCCGACAGCTGACGAAAGCTGCACAGAGATGATAATATTGAACGTATACAGGAGGGTATTCGGAAAGATGGAGAATTATCAACCAGAGAAATAATAAAAAATACAGTAATGTTTCTTTCATGCGAAATTCAGCTTGTCCAAGAATTAAAATCGACAGATTACCGGTAACGACTTGGTTTTGTTGTTGATTTCCGGCAACAAGCAGTTTTAAAATAGATTTACAGCAGCACCTCAATTCACGATTCACCAGCGTCTCCATGTAGCCCTTGCTTAAGATTTCGAATCTTCTAACCCCTACTGTATGCAATTTTTTAACAGTCAATGGAAGACAAGGCTTAGTGAGTTGATATACCGAAGCCCATTAAGAACTGCACGTTTCCCCACCGGGACTAGCTAGTGTGGTAAGTTTCTAAAAATATTATAATATTACAAAGCACTCTTATGAAAGGAAGATAAAAGTGTGTATGATCCCAAAAAAGAGCAAAAATTTATGGGTTCGGTCCTATACTTGACTTTTTCAGAGCGAGTGAGCAAAATGTGGGAAACAATTATAAAATTGAAACGAGGAGAGGTAATGGATAGGTATGTTCCGGAAATTTCGAAAAAGAAAAACTAATGGAAGTCGGCTGTTCTAGAGGCACTAGAAGACTAGTTAGGACAATGGAGAAATAGTTTTTGTAAAATATTATATTTGTATGGAAGCCTCCAAAGAGGGGAAATATAAGGTTGACATACATATTTAGAAAATTTGTTTTACTCTAGTAAGAACGAGCCAAGGGCAGTTACCACCCTTATTTTCCCTTATCACCCTTATTTTTCGTTCATAATACATTTTTTCACAAAATAAGGAGGTCTAGCCTTTAAAAATCGAAAAGTAATGCATTAGGTATGCCGACGTAATATACCTAATGAATATTTGCTTTTCAAAATCAGCCGATTAGAGGTGATCATGATGAGCCATGGCACTTATTTCTGGATCTGTTAAATTATTTCCGAATAGATTCGAGCAGGCTTGTTTTGAATGACGAAAATCTATTGAAAAAGATTTATTGTAACCAGCAAAAGCCACTGTTTGCCGATGATTTTCAAATTTCAATACTACCATAGATTCTCACATACATATCTTTAAAAACGATGCAGGTTGAGCCACTGTCAGACGAAGCTATCTAGCCTTTTCTTTTGCCCTAAATTGGGTTATATGTACAATCAACGATGGAAGGGCGGTGCTACGTTCCACACAGCTAATGTCACAAAGGAATTTCTGTTGAGGTATAACCATTCCATGTGTGCAGTTTGTATCCCTGTATCATGCGGACAAAGTGTTGGTCCAAATTATTGACTTTAATGCTACGAGTGTTCGCCAGCCGGTTTCCAAATTTCATATGCAATTTCGACGCGCTAGCGGTACATTATTTTCATTTATCAGTTTCACACTTTGGTAACAAGAAACTATCCTTGAAAATTATGAATTAAACAATCTAAAAATTGATTTCCAAAACTTAAAAAAAAATTATTTATTGCCCATTTAATTAAGTTGTTTTAATTGTTAAGGCGGTTCTCTTCAGCAATTCATTAAGGGAGATACCTATCTATAAATCGTTTAAATGCATTTGCTATGCTTTAAGCTTATGATTTAAATAACTGGTTTCAAATTGATTTTGTTATGAAAATACATAATCTTTTAAGTAGTTTTTTTAAGTTTTATGGACATGCACACTGATTGTGAGGAAGATACCTATCAAAGAAACTATTTAACTAATTACAGATAAAAAGCATGTTTTTTTAATTTTGCACGAACGAAGTGGTTTTAAAACAAACGTTTTTTTTTTATATCTTTAAAGATAATTCATTAAAGTTTTTCACAGACACTTGATTTTGGGGGTCTTTTTAACTTGAAGTTACAATAACTGATGTTAGATAATTACGTGTGCTATACATAAATTTAATATTTTTACGCTTCATTAATCTACTTTCAGTTTTAATTTAGTGTGTTTGTTTTCATTGAAAATTTCATTCATAAACAAATAAAATTTTGATTTCACAAATGAATTTTAATTTTGTTGCCACTCTAGTTTTAAGATGCATTCATTGATGAAATTCACACGCTTTTCATAAAAAAACAATATTTACATTTTTAAAATATAAAAAGCGTTCCATTGAAATACACATTTACACACATGCATACATAATAGATATATGCACATGTCTACATGCATACATACACATGTAAGCTAATGAATTATGTCCTAACGCTTACTTTAAGTTTATCCCCTGGATGCCCTTTAGATCCAGCAATTCATACCCATGACTTATTTTTGCTACGATATTGCATTGATTTTCTAAATTATCACTTCACTTTTTGCGTCATGCTACTTTTTCGCGAAATTTGCAAATGTAAACACAAGATCGCAGAAATCTGTTCACGTGTATCCACAAAACAATCCGTCAGTACACCACTCAAGCTCTAACTATTTTATTGGTACTGAAACTATTGTATTTTTTTCAACTTCAAAAGAAATTCAAAACAAGAATTTTAAATCCAACAAGTGATTGTACTCATTTTCTACTGCAGATAATTCAAGAAAAGAGCGCACATAAAATGACTCTCTTAAATGTTGAGTTTTAAACAAAAGAGTAGTTCATATAGAGTCCACAACGTGTATCTTGTTTTAGAAAAAGAAATATTATGTATCTGTTTCTTAGCGAAAAGGAAAATTAAAAACATATGTAGCTACTTGGAAGGTTTCTTAAACAACTGAAATTTTTTCATTCAACAATCAATCTGTGAAAAATCATAGTGTTTTTCATTGTTATCT
The DNA here is from genome assembly GCA_914767995.1 of Thecocarcelia acutangulata. Lineage (NCBI taxonomy): Eukaryota > Metazoa > Arthropoda > Insecta > Diptera > Tachinidae > Thecocarcelia > Thecocarcelia acutangulata. The sequence goes on along the minus strand of OU612096.1, from coordinate 118,129,365 downwards.
TTTCGCACCATTTGACAGAAAACACAAGTGTTAGTTGTTGTTATTGGAATTTTTTCTGTAATTCTCGGAATTACAAGCACCATTGACCTTCACAGTATTTAGCAGAAGATGGATATTAACAGGAGAATTTTTACAAACAGTTTACCAATCTCGAAAGAAAATTCTTGCGAAAGAAAGCTAGTCACTCACATTCGAATAATATTCGTTTGTATGTACTTATGCTTGTACATATACGAGTATATCCCAAACCCAAATCAATTTTCTTTCGCTTAGATGGCGAACGCACTTTGTCGGGATTGATAAACTGGCTTTTAATTTATTATATATTATATACATACCTATATATTTTTGTAATGAATATTGGGTTTTGTTTGTAACAACAGAAAAGAACGTGAGTACACAATATCATAACCAAATTGTTTGCCTGGTTATCTTTTATTGGTTAGTTTTTCCTAATGCTGGACAAATTCCATGGGGTGAACTAATTCACGGTTTATCAGTGCCCTCATGTGGCTTGCAAGGCCGATACAGGTTGCAACTTCTTGTCTTGATGAAGAGCTCGGAACTTTTAATCTGGTCATTCTGGTTCCTTATATTACAGGTATCTGTTGCAAGACAGCAGCAAGTCGAGTACTACAATAAATTCCTGGAAATTATCAATTATCAGAAAATATTTATAGCCTCTCCCAACGATGTCAGATTTAAACCGTAATCAGAACGTTTCAAGCAAGATACAAGCACCTCAATCCCATTCAGACGTAAAACTGCACCTCTTGGAAACATGGTGATGCTTGTTCTGCCAATTACACAAAGTAAGCAGAGATGAAAGAAGACAAAAAAAATGTGAAAGTATGTGTACGCATCTCCTTCTTTGTGATTTCATTCGTAAGCAAACAACTTTGTAAACTCAAAACAGAAATATTTGCTATGACTGTCCTGAGATATCTCTGAAAGTTCAAACGTCACTCTTTCATTTCTGTATACTTTGCACTTTTGCTGAGGATTTTCGAAAGTCCCAAAACAACTAAAGTCATGCTGGAACTGCCTATAGTTTTATTTGCCACAACAACTGGGAGTAGAGATCTCCCCGTCTATGCCCTAGGAAGCACCGTGCCTGATTTAGAAGTACGCCGCGGGAAAACCTGTTCCGTGGAGGAAGGCAATTGAACAGCCACAAATCATCAGCATTCAGGCAGTTAGAGCCGAAATAAGGCCGTAAATGCTGCAAAAATTTTGTGAAAATCGGAGTCCCAGATTGGCTCTTGTATGCTACAGGAGTGGCGGGCGCCAGTCGAGATAGGATGAATTACTGTCTTACAGCTGTTTATCGGATCATTGCTGGGATTATGTTACTTGCTAAAAAAAGTACATGTGGCGACTTTTGGTGTGAGTCGTTTTGTAGTTTTGTGAGCCTACTAGATTTATTGATAGTGATTTTTTATTACATCGCCGAATACTCACCTATTGCTTCTATGTGATCTATGTCTTGATATTGTACTGGCCAATTCAATATTTATACTACATCTGCCGGTAACAAATCTTATCTTATCATATTTAATCAAAAGTTCAGGAACAATTCTATTCCGAAGGAAGCATTGGCGAGGCGTGTCCTACTCGGTTTAAAGAAACATTAGGTGGTATGAAATGGTACTTCACATAAAATAGCCATTTTTTATTTTTTTATTATTTTTTTATATTTAGTATTAAGATTTGAATACTTATTGTTAGTTCATTTTGAAGATTCAATAAATAAAAAAATAAATAAATTACATTACAGTTGCCTTAAGTTGGCAATACTGATTGTGGTAAGTCATATTTAAACAGCTGTTTATATTTTGTTCTCAATTAAATTTGTTGCACTTTCTGTCTAATATATCATGGCAGCTGGAATTTTTCAGCTAGGTTGAGTTCCCATTGCCCTTATAAAAATTAAAAAAACTGGCTAAAAATTAGCAGCATGCAAAAGAATTAGAATATTCACATGGCCTGTATGTTAGAAAAAAAAACAGCGGATATGAAATTCAATAAACTCTTGAGACTCTTATTTATATTTCTGGATACACAAAAGTAACAGCGAACATGAAAATCACGTGCAAACTATTAACAGACAAACAAACACACGAAGCCGCAGACCAACAATTCTACGGAAAGCAAGAAGAAAAATAAGTGTTAAAGTTAAAGTCATGAATCACTGCTTTTAAATAAAAAAAAATAGTAATAACGACATCACAGCGTAGAAAAAACGTCACGAGAAAAACATACAACACACAAAAGTGATAATAATGACAACATTCACATGAACAGAAAACCGGAAGCAAGAAGAACAATATTGAGGCTGGCTGGGCGCAAGTGAATAAAATGTATTTTAAAGTTGGCAAAGCAGGCATCGTCATCCACAATTGGTAACACATTCATATTTTGCACTTATATTTTAAGCAATATTTCAACTTCAATGTGATAAAATGGTAAAAAAAAACCTGTTGCTTGTTGGATATTCAGCTGAAGTATAACGAATTTGGTATTTTTGATGCACTTGGAGAAATTTTATTTAATAAATAATTTAGGTTTTAAAAATCCAAGTTAAGGAAGATCAATTATTGATTTAATTCGATTTTGGCAATTAAAAAGGCGACATTCATAAAAATTTTCGTTTTCGAATAAAGAATCTTTTTCTCCTCTACACGTATAAAAATAAAATTAAATTTTTTTTAAGTCCAAGTTTATATTGTACAATTTTTGTTGGCGCAGTTTTTGCCTTTTCTTATTTAAGACTTGTATCGATTTTTTTATTGATGTATACATGTGTAATCAAAAATTCATTCATATAGTAATTTGATATGAAAATGCCAAAATAGATCTGCAGTTAACTTCACTTTCATACAAAACACACATTGTACAATTTTTGTCGCGGCGATTCTTGTTTCACGATTTCGAACTTTAACGTTTGCAATAGAGTTGAGTTCATGTGCTCTTCTAAGAGAATGCTCTTTTTAGTTCAGAGGGCTAATTCTATCATTCGTGATCGCAATTACTATCAAGTAGAAAATAATTTCGATATCGTGAAAATTTCTAATGATGAGACTCGTTAAGTAACGAGTCGAGTTATCACTTCAGTGTTGCAAAACACTGCCAAAATATGTTTTATAACACTGCCGAAAATTGTCAACAAAAATCATATGTTTTGACAAAACAAGTTAAAATTTACGAGCAACAACTTCAATAAAAATAGAAATGCAAAAGAAATGGACCCAATATTATTATATTGTGCATCATCGTCTGACTGCGGCGAAACGGTTACCCTTAATACAAAAAGGAAAAAAATTACGGGAAGTGCAAATCCTTTAAATTTGCCCAACAACGAATAAGTGCAGTCAATATTTTGTTCAAATGCATCCATAAAATAAAGAACGTTTATTTCACAGTTTCAAGACACGATTTAGACTCACAAAGGAAGCATTTAACTATTTGTTGGGCCAATTAAATTTTGAGACACAACTTTCCACCGCAGTTCCACCAAAAGTTCAATTGGCAGCCACACTTGCGCTTTTGGCCTCAGGAGGATTCCAACACTCCGTTGGAAATGATTTTTTAATGGGAACTAGCCAAAGTACTGAGTGCAAAATCACATCTTTAATTGGTGGACCAGAAGCGTTCAACTTCAGAACAAGCTCTTGCCACAATTGCTTGGCTTTATATTTCCCTTGCGCAGTATAGGGTAACACACCTTTGGCCAAGTCGGTATGTACTGTCATAAAATTGGCCAAAATTTCTTTTTGTGTAAAATTAATTTCCGTTACTGCTGACCTGAAACAAAAAAATTTAATTTCATATTAAAAACAAATTTTGATCTTACATTTCTTTGACAGTTGGTCATGTATGGGGGCGCTGGTAGACGCATTGTATTCACCCGGTAATTAGATCACCGTGGGGTAAGGCCATAATGGCAGGTACCCACGATAATCGTTTTCACAACTTACATTTCTTTTGTGTTTTTCAATTTGCCGGTTTTCGACAGTATTTTTGCTTACAAGTAAAAAGTTGCACGGTTGCATTCGAATGGTAACTCGCTATCGAATGCCATCATTAGAAATTTCGATACCTTTTACTCGATATCGAATGAGATAATCCCAAAAGCACATTCGAGTAACAACTCGCTCGTAAGCGAATGACAGAATTAGCCCCCAGCTCTTTTCAATGAAATATGGCTTTCTTTTAGTTCAGTGCTCTGTATATAAAAAATATCACTGAACGATTCTGTTTCAGATTACATGATAATAAGCAAATGATAAAATATTAAAAATAAAAAAAAACTTATTATACTCCTAAATGGATGAAAACAGAAATTATAAACGCAAAGAAGATAAAATAATATTAGATTTTATTTTTTCGCCAATTTTTATATAGGTATTAATATTTGATCCAAAACTGTTTTTAATACCTGTAAATAGGCGTTGGACATTTTACTGAGGTGTTATATATATTACTAGCCAAAAAGAAACATCAACGAAAAAAGAAAGCTTGTTGCAAGATAAAATAAAGAAGCATGAACTACGGAGCAAAAAGAACTTAAGGAATTGATCGGCTCACTTAGCTCACTGATGTAAATAGTTCAATTATACTAGTTCGTTCGCGATCTACCCTACTATAGTTTTCAAGTATTTTGGGAGACAAATGATCTTACTTTTATGTATTTATTGCCACTAAGCCCAATTAAATACGGAATTATGCAAGGCAACTATGATGTACAAAATTCAGTTTTCTTCAATATTAATTGTATAAAGTAAAAATACGTTTAAAATACGGGTAGTTACCCGCCCATTTTCACACAAATAATAAGACACATTTATTTACTAATTGTTTGTATATTTATATGGTTAACCGCACCTCATTTATATATTTAAGCGCAACATAATTTAGTTATTGGACACTCCTGTATACCTTTTTGATTGGTATTATTGCCAAATCTATCATTTTGTCTGCAGTATTCTTTTAAGATATTCCCCCCAATTCTGCGTTTCGATTAAGTCTCCGCATTCAGTTCCGTTGCGATCGAAAATTGGTATTCTGATAAAAAACGGAATCGAAAGAAAAAGAAGAAGATAACAATGTTTATAAAATTAATGGAACACTGCTACTTCTTTCTTTGATCGCTGGTGATATCCACATCCAATGTCTGCATTAGATGACATTAAATTTGCCAATTTTTCATACTGCTCTGGTGTTGTTGTTTTTGACCCAAAATACATAAAAAACATATCAGATTCGGGTACAAAAATTAATAATTAAAAACAAAAATAAATAAATAAATTTAATTAAATAAAATAATTTTAAATCTTTTTTTAATCGTTACTGAACTTTTTATATCATTTTCTACTTACATTTTATTTAATTTTTTAACTAAAAAACAGATAACGAAAACTTCTCCGTCAACAAAAAAACAACTGAAAAAAACGGAGTTCCGATCGTAATGCAGAATACATACAATCGAAAGAAACTGAGCGGAATCGAAACGCAGAATACTCAAGTTGCCAGACGGAGAAAATTTCGATCCGAATCGAAACGCAGAATAGCCCCCATTATTTTCAGTGTGTACCTGATAAGTCCTTAAAGCCAGCCAACGTTAAGTTTTGTTTCTTCTTATCCAATTCATGCACACGATCTTTGGCTTGTATCTCTTTACCACCAACTTGATTATGAATATAATTGTATATACATACCTACATACTTATGTAGGTCTAAATTAAAACCAAAGGTTTGCCTGCGACATAATTTTTTGTTGTTTCCGTAAAACCTTTAAAAACACTTGCAAAGCGCTTCCAAAGAGAATTTGTGCGCCACTAACAGCACACCTTGTATTAAGCCACAAGCAACGACTCCAGCAATATCAACGTGCATGCAGCAAAAAACATTATTAATAGCAAAGTTTAGCACAGACCCAATGTTACAATTCATGTCTAATAAATAGCAGAAAACGTGTGGGAAAACATACGCGCATACGTCAGCTCTGCTGCACGGCTGGCATAAGCGATAGAGCAGAGGTACTAGTATACTTCAAGTAATTCAATGAAAAGATAATGGAAAATTTTAATGGGTGATTTTATAAGAACTATCGGAAATTAAAAAAAAAAACACATAAAATTCAGAAAATTGCATGAAATATTTATTTGGATCGATAGTTGGGTCGATATAATTTAATGTTTGAAGATTATTTCATGCAAATGTTGGCCGCGGCTGCGCCTCAAATGGTCCATCCGCTTAGTCCAATTTTGGCATACTCTTTCCAACATTTCGGCCGGTATCTCACGAATAATGTTGGCAATGTTGGCTTCTAGTGCGTCAATCGAAGCGGGCTTGTCGCTATAGATATTAGCCTTAACATAGTCCCACAAAAAATAGTCTAGAGGCGTTAAATCGCACGATCTGGGCGGCCAATTGACTGGTCCCAAGCGTGAAATAAACTGCTCACGGAACTCGTCTCTCAATTGGTCCATTGTTTCGCGTGCTGTGTGGCATGTGGCACCGTCTTGTTGAAACCACATGTCATGCAAGTCAAGCTCTTCCATTTTGGGCAAAAAAAAAGTTTGTTATCATCGCACGGTAGCGCTCACTATTCACAGTAACGTTGTGATTCGCATCATCTTTGAAGAAATACGGCCCAATGATGCCGCCAGCCCATAATCAGCACCAAACGGTTGTTTTTTGTGGATGCATTGGTAGCTCTTGCAATGCTTCTGGCTGCTCTTCACTCCAAATACGGCAGTTTTGCTTGTTCACGTATCCATTCAACCAGAAATGAACCTCGTCGCTGAACACAATTCTTCGATAAAAAAGTGGATCTTCATCTAACTTTTCAAGAGCCCATTCACCAAAAATTTGGCGTTGTGGTAGGTCGTTTGGCTTCAATTCTTGCACCAGCTGTATCTTATAAGGCTTCACACCCATATCCTTCCGCAAAATTTTCCACGTAGTAGAGTAACAGAGGCCCAATTGCTGCGAACGGCGCCGAATCGATAATTCACGGTCATCACCAACACTGGCCGATACGGCTGCGATATTTTCTTCAGTTCGCACAATGTAAATTTGGTGCGAAATTTTTTTACAATAGCCCGAATAGAAGCCTCAGTAGATCGATTAAACTGACCATAAAATGGAAGAAGCTCGCGATGAACTTTCTTAACAGAGCACGCATTTTGGTAATAAAATTCAATAATTTGCAAGCGCTGTTCGTTTGTAAGACGATTCATGATTAAATTATAGACCAAACTGAAGATGTTAGACAGTAACACAAGATACAAATCGTGCGTGAGCTGTCAAAACTAGTGTTGCCAAAAAGATAATAGCAAAAAAATCACTCGTTATAAGGAAAATAGTTTCTCTTCTTGAAAAAGAACTTTATATTATTTTTTACACTTTACAAGATGGAAAGACAAAAAATGCAGGCACAAGTAAAACTAATATTTACCAACAACTAAAAAAACATCAGACCTACAAACAGTTTCTCTAAAGGTTTCCCTAAACACAAACTGTAGAGGCAAATGTTATGAAAAACAAAAGGAATTTCGACAAGGCAGCATTTTCAACTCTTGGGTTTTGCTGCGCAGGCCAAGAAATGTAAGCAGAAGCACAACAAATTGGCATTTCAAAAAATTAAAAAAAAATATTATAATAAAACCAACAAAAACAAATACTATAATAAGAACAATAAGACAAAATTTTATGATGAAACAGGACTAGGTCTTGATAAATTTTTCTATAAAATTTGATACAAAATTGTGCCAGTCATCAATCAATATTTTTTCTTTTTTTATCTTGGACCGGTACTCAGGGGATAGCAGCAGAGATGCCTTGAACAGTATTACCATGGTTTTAGTAAATTGCATACAATTTGTAAACAAAACCATATGTTTTTGAAGCTTTGTCGCGAAGAAATATAAGAACAAGAAAGAAAAACAAAAGAAATACTGAAAAGTGCAATTGAAGTAAAAATTATGTGAATTTCAAAAAAATCCGATATTATAGAAAAATTTATCAAAGAGGCACAAAAGGATGAAGTTCAATTTTTAATAATAACTAGGAGAACAGCAGCTAATTATTTTTTTCCGAGCTTATATTTGTTGTTAAGTGACAGTTTTGGAAACTGTAGCCGTCGTTTCAATTATGTGCCTGCTTTCTCTGAGAGATGTTGTTGCTTAAAGCTACGCTTGTGCTCCGTTTCATTATTTTGACAGCGACCTTTTTATCAAGGCGAATTCATTACTAGGTGAACTTAACAGCACAGGTGATTATTTTTTGCTTCTTGCGTTTTTTCCAATGAGACTGTCAAATTTTTGTTCTTTTGTTTACAAACTTCTTCGCGCCATTTTAACCTGATGATTTTTTTGTATGATTTAGTGCAATTTCAAGAAATGTCTGTGAATTTAAAAGTGAAAAACTAATATAATCTGTGATTTTAATTACAAACAATTATAAAAGTTTATATTTAACGTTTATATAAACTTTTTTCCCAGCTGAACAATCTTAGGCGAATTTAGATTTTGACATTCACGATATGTTTTACAATAACAAAATACATAGTACTGAATTCGCCTGCCCGCTTGCATTCACCTGTATAAATTCGCCTTGCTTTTTATGCTCTCACTTCGAAACACAAATGTTCACAACAATATTACCATACTTTTACTAAATTTCTTACATTTTGTAAACAAAACCGTATATTTTTGTAGCCTTGGCGCGAAGAAATAAAGAACCAAAGAAAATCAAAAAAGACGTTTAAAAGTGCAATTAAAGAATAAAAAAGGGCAATTAAAGAATAATAAATGAAATGTTTAATATAATAGAAAAATTTGATTGCAGCAAAAGCAGGAAGCTTTTTTTACTGAAGAAATATTATATAAAAAAATCAAATGACAGTTTGGGAAGCTGCAGTCGTCGTTTCAATTATATGTTTGTTTTCTCTGAAAGTTGTTTTTGCTCAAAGTTACCGGTTGTGTTCTGTTTCATTATTTTGACAGCGAAGTTTTACTGCTCTCACTTCGATACACAAATGCTCTCAACAATAGTACCATACTTAGTAAATTTCTTACATTTTGTAAACAAAACCATATGTTTTAAAAGCCTTGCCGCGAAGAAATATAAGAACCAAAGACAAGCAAAATAGTTGTAAGGTAATAAAAAAAAGTGTCTAACATTATAGAAAAATTGGTCGAAGCATGCCAAAAACATGAAGCTTTTCTAAAACTATATAAAAACACCAAATGACAGTTTGGGAAGCTGCCGCCGTCATTCTGTTTTCTCTGAGAGTCGGTTTTGCTTGAAGTTGCGGTTGTGTCTTGTTTCATTATTTAATCATGCAAATCCTATTTCTAACAAATCGATTTTTTTCGTTTTATTTTAACAACTTTGTAGTCATCAGGTCTCAGAGAATAAAAAAAAACTAACTGATCTAAAGTAAATATGTAAAAAACATATAATGCAGACATATCTTTCTGTATTTATATACGAGTATGTACATATGTACAAAAAACTATATCTCGTTTGAAAAACAGTATTTTTTGCGACTACTGTTTTTCAACAACTCGTTTTTCAAAGCAACCTGAAGGAAGAGCCCTTGAAAGAGATAGATGTTTTCACACACAAACATTTAACGCAGCAATCATCATTAAAAGCCCACAACGGAGAGCGGGCAGCAAAGGAAATTAAGAATAAAAGTAAAATAAAAAAAGGGTATAAAAAGTACAAAAACCAGAAATAATAACAATAAGTTGTCATTGATTTGATTGAGTATACGCTTAACAGAGACATAACTGATTAGGATTATACATATGTGTGTATATATAAAGGGTCTTTCATTAAGGGATATCTTTTAATAGGCAATGTGTTCATGATATTACTGACATTTTTTATCATAAATAAAAAACCTAGCAAATGTCTGCCGTGGCTTTACTGCACAGCTGTCTTACGAAACGTCAGAATGTCTATGAATCTGGGGCTCAAATTATCCTTTAAACGGCTGTTATGTGATGTCTACTGTAGTTTGTGGTTTATTCTCGAATAGATCTTCAACTTAAACGTATCCCACATTAAAAAGGTTAATGGAGTCAAATCCCGGTGCTCAGTTCATATCTGTGATGCACCTATTCATCCAGAAATGAGTGAATTTGCTGAAGAAGTTTTTGTTTTTATATCAGGCGGAGAAATATAGAATTAATTTCTGAATAATGCATTAAACACATTCAAGACAGCAAGACTACAACCTGTCAAGAATAGAATACATGCTATTTTAACGGCTACGCGACTCCACTTGTAGCTGTCACCTCATTTGTAATTTGGCTGGCAACAAAAAGCATGTTAGTGCTGTCAATATAATAAAGTACAACTTAATATAATATGCAAATCACAAAACAAATATCAGGTGGCACCACTGAAAATTCTCTTTTATCAGCTGTTCAATTAATTTTTCATAAAATTAATTTTTGTTTTTGGTACTATTTATATCATGTACTGCTCTACGTATTGTAAATACTTCAGAAAAGTATAATATGGTCGTCAACGTGCTAAAAGTCCAAAATTACATTATTCTCCTTTACTTTATTTTAGACAATAGCCCAAAAATAGTGGTTACGCTTACATTGAGAAATATTTACTCAATGTGACCGTATCTTAAATTTCGCTCCATATTCGTTCGATATTTTTGTTTGCGCTAAGAACTTGTTAAAGACAATTTAGTTTAACATGCATATATTAGTTCCATTTGAATGTTTGTTTGTTTTTGGAATTCCAAAAAAGTTCGGAGCCACTTCGCTAACCGGTTTGTCATATTCGGTACGCGTTTTTGACGTGGAACATTCATCTGAACTATTGAAGTTGCCGTATCGTTTCTGAATAGGTGGAAAGATTTGGCATTTCCTGAAGCCCCAAAAAACTCGGAACCGCTTCTTCAGCCGAATCAAGCCTGTTTTTCATATTCCGTGCGCGTTTTAGCCATGGAAAGTGTATCTGTATTAACGGTCATTCGATTTAGGGCGAAAATTGAAGTTGCCATATTATTTCTGGGGAAGTAGGGGATTTTGGGGGTTTCTCAAGCGAATGTGGGAAGTTCCAACAAAACTCGAAGCGAGTTATAAGCATAATTATCTGGTTATATGGATGGATTAATTTGATATCGAAGCTTGTTTTTTATTTTTTTTATTTTGAAATATATTTATTGAAATATTTGCTTAGTCTGACCGCACATTAACTGTTCTTCTGTATCGCATTCGGGCGGTCTTTGCAAAACTTATTATAATTAATCAAAACTTTTTAATTTGGCTAGAGATTTATTAAAAACATTGTTGGCAATTTTAAATTGAAATATTGATGAACACTTGGGCTGCTACTTCATCCATCAATTGTTGTTGGCTTTTGCCGCTTCTTTACAAATCATTAAATTTGTCTTCAGACACAAGCAATTGCGCCGAACTTAATTTCATGAGAACAATCCACAACTCGATTTTCTTCACAAATTTTTCTTTATCATACAATTATCAAGATTCTAACAACTCTACAGGCACTCAAACACTAACACCAGGGGCAGGAAGTTTCCCCATTAAAAAAAAAAAAAAAACCTAAACTTCCTTAAGTTCAGATGTACGTACAAGCACACGCACGTAATCATAGAACAAGAAAGAAAATTTCCCTTAACAGCTAGAATTGCATTTAGAAGTTTATTTTAAAATGTCTTAAAGATACGTGTGCGTTTTCATAGCCCCCAGCAACGTTAGAGACTTTACACCGCCAACAACAACAGAAATAGCGACGGTGCTGCTACAACTGGTGTTATAAACAAATTAAGTTTGTGGCATCAGAGTATTTGCTTCCCTTTTGCCGCATGTGCGTCATGTTATCACCCAAACTGTTCTCCCATTCTAAAACGACAACTAATGCAGGAAATTCATAGACATTAATACATGCATGCATGTATGTTTATATGTATGTGTGCATACGCACTGTTCTTTAACCTTATTCGTTTTATTTTGCTTAATAATTCAGGATGGATGGCGCATGCTATTTGAAATGTAAATGAACTTTAATTTCGTTTCAACTGACACAAGCACGCATGCACCGTGTGACCACAGAAATTTGTTTTGAATTGAAAAAGTTCTTTAAGGATAAAGTCAACAACTACTGATCTAGACTCTTTCAGAGGAGTTCTATGATACGTAGGTTTGTTTTGAAAACAAAGTTTCAAAGTTCACACAAATTATCATTTTTAGGGGACAAGTCCTATGCTGCATATTTCTTCCAGATTCATGCTGCTTGTGTTAAGAATAACCATAAAATACACTCTCAACAGACATGAACAGACAGAAGGGGTGGTGGTTACTATGTAACAGCTCTAAGCGGCTTTAACCTGAAGAAGCCCAGTACCTATCCCTCATCCTCACCTTAAGTATACACAAATCTGCTTGAAATATCACCTGCATAGCTCTCTTCAACATCCATTAGTAGAGTTTTTTTTAAGTATGTGCCCCAAGTTCTTCCATAAATTTTAACAATGGACCGCTTGGAAGGTTAAAGTAATTGACAGCATTGCCGAGGACCTTAACGGCTAATTACAGGCGAAAAAATACTTGTCACTATTAGCTTCCTTTTCGACGCCAGTCCAAACATCATTGAGTGTAGTGAACTAGCACCAAAATTAACCAACATACGTGTTAGTGTTTTCATTCAAGGTTTTTCATGGTTGGCAGCAATCAGGTGATGGAATTTTGTTTGTCTTCTGGCTCTGAAAATTACTCTTGACAGATCAGCTAATAAACCTTCACCGTTTTCTTTGCCTCTTGGTCTAATTAATCTAGACAATATACTTATATTGCTAGTACGAGTATAGTATTACAACGGCTTGCTAATCCAAATGTTTGTGCAGAAACTCTTAAATCGCTCGCAAGGAAATAGGCAGAGTCTTATTACATTATTTATACTACATCCTAGCCTGATAACGTTTGGGCTTGGCTGCAAAGTTCTGCTTCTAGTTTAAGTTGAGAATCACGGAGAGAAAACGTGCTAACTCCTAATGATTACCAAAAGTCGCTTGAGATAGCTTTTTCCTTGCAACAGATAACTGTCTTAATAAAAAAGAGATACCGAAGTATTTTAAGGACATTGGTGTCCCCAAAAAATGTTTATTTTTTTTTAAGGACAAGCACAAAAACTGCGACACTTTTTGAGCAAACTCTTCAGCAAGAATCGAATATACAACCCCGAGAGTATGGGCCAAGATCGCTACCAACTTGTTCATCAAAGACTGAACTTCGGTTCGCTGATATCACATGCCTTGGTTTCGAAATTAAAGCGAATTGCTAGCAAGAAGAATTAGACAGCCCGAGTTTTAGGAAATTAAAATTTGGTGAACCTTGCAAAATATACAAGTGCGGTTGTAGTTCTGGCTACCATCGGACAATATTTCACTGACAAATACTGCTTTAAAGGCAGCTCTCTCTGGAAATGTAATACACAGATGCAGGATGTAACTACCCAGCAAACATTAAGGTTTGATTTTAAATTGAGAATGATTTGAAATCAAATGTTTTTTCAAACGACAAACGTTTGATATTGATTGGAATTCAAATTACAAAACATAGCATTTTCAACAAAAAGGATAAATTATTATCAAATTGAGAAATACATTTATTCTCAACTTGGTTTCAAATGTAATTCTCAAATGTTTCCACACAAATGTGTGGCGTACAAATAAAAACTTTTTTTTTCTTTGCAAGTTCACATTTCTTCTGATTTATTTACGATTTTTAACTTCAATTTTCTAATATTGCTATTCATTCTATTATTATTTTTTTAGTCTTGAAAATCTCGATATAGCTGGTTCCTCTTGGCTCTAAATTGCTTGAAAATGAGACATTCTCATTGTTTCTTATTATTTCACTTTTTCATGTTTTTCTTCATGCGGTTTTACTTATTAAAACTAATTTTTGCTCATATTTAATTGCATATTGCTCACAAACAAATAAAATTTATTTAAGCAATAGATCATGATACGTCATGACCCGAGTTCAAATCCCAGTGGGTGCTGATGAGTAGTGTAGCGACTACGAAACAGCTAGTTGTCCCCCAGCTAAAGATTTGATTATTATTTTTCTTGTCTTCTTCAATCAAAATTATTGATCACAGCAGATTTGTATTGTAAAAAATCCTTCTTAAGAAAAAAAAAAAAACTGAACTATAACCCGTTGTACAAATGTACAAACCAAAAATGTAATTTACAAAATTATAAAAGTTCATCAAAAATTCAACAAATTTATTAATATTTTCCCGAATTCTTAAAATTTCTTTCGTAAATGAATTTAAAATGTGGATATGTTTTCAATAAGTGCTGACACATTTGTTTTAAAATTAGTATTTACAATCAAAATCAAATTCACAAAACATTGAGTATCAAATGTTTATATTCAAATGACTCTTAATTTAAATTCAAATGTTAAAATCAAACCAGTGAAAGAAGTTTGAAAATTATGTTCGATATCAAATGATAAAGACATTTTATATCAAATGTTTGATTTCGTGTTTGTTGGGTAAAAAAGCTGAAATGACGGAGAACGCAACTGAAAACAACAGGTGTCCATGTTTTAAATATGAATTCAGTGACTAAGCGACTGATTACAAGGAACTCGTTGATGAAAATTTGGGAATAAGACAGGAGAGAGGCGTATATTATACTTTCATTACATAGCTCTAAATTTTCGAATAATTTCTACATGGTACGTTACGAAGCAAGGGCAGTTAGAATTTTTATTTAATTTTGATAATACAAGATGTGAAAAGAGAAAAAAAAAATTATTGTTGCAAAAGTTCAAATAAATTCCTTTGCTCTCGTTAGCTGAGTGTGTTAATTACAGCAAACTCAATCAACTGCATATAACATAATATTCTCATTAATGGGGAAAAAATAACAGTAACATGCATGATATAAAAAATACAAGGTAGTTTCATTCTCTTTTTATTATTTGTAATAAGGATTTTTGAAGTTTATTTTTAGAGAGAAATATAAAAAGGCGTTGCCACACAGTTGAATAAGGGAATTTACTCCTAGAATGGATTTTTTCTGAAATGTGTAGAGAAAAATCTAGAAATAATAAACTGATGTAAGTAGGTATCTGTGGTAGTTTTGACACCCATGTTACGTTAGGTTTAACAGGCTGCCAGCTATTGTAAAACCAGCCCACTTGGGCCCAATTTGGTCCCAAAAACTAAAAGCACGGACTTCTACTTATCAGCAAATTTTGTGATAGCATTCAAACGAATACCTATTTTAACGAAAATATTATTATATTTAAAAGAAAATACTCTTTAGGTGTTAAAAACAAGAAAACAAAAAAAGTTTGATGCTTATGGTTAAAAAATATATAAATAATTATTTCTACTATAATGACCCAGGATGCAGCGACAAAACTAATGCACGTAACCTTGAAGATTCTTCATTGCTTTTAATAAGAAACCCCTCCTTCCAAAAGATGTCATTATTTGTTTAAATATTAAAGTAAGCCTGTATAGCGAAAAATTGCAGATAGTTTTCCGTCGTTTCCGTGCCTTCAAAATTGTTCTGGACGTGACTTGTAACTTCTCTAACAAGTTGCGCGATATAATTATTCAGTGCATTTAAAAGAAAATATAACAGCTGATTTTAATAACGGCCAATCAGTGACCACAATTGAAAAAAAAAAATTTGACATTCACCACAGGGTTATATTAAGAATTATAAGCTTTTTCGTTGTTCGGGTACTTTGGTTACAGAGCATAGAGGTGGACGTTCCTGAAAAACCAGTAAACGAGCTGGCCAGTCAATAATACAGTTCATAACGTCAATAACCATCGCCACACAATTGTCATTAAATTTTAACCCCAGAAGGATTCAAAGGCAGGCTGCAGAAGGCGGACTAAAATCATACCATACAAAAGTGTAAAAAAGATCTTTATATCACGGACAAATAGACTGGCCAGGTTGGAATTTGCAAGGAAACACACAAAGGAATTTCATACTATTAGCCGATGAGTCCAAATTTAATTTAAAAGGTTCCGATAGATTAAGACTGGTTAGATGACTGAAAAGCGAACGTTTTAATCCACGTTATACCGAAGGCACATTGAAACATGGTGTCGGTAGTATTTTAATCTGGGGATGTTTTTTAGACCATTTTTATATACTTTAGATATGTACTTATATATTTTATTTTAACATTTTTATTTATTTTTGTTAGAAGTCACAATTTTTTTTATTATTTTCAAACACAACTTCAAACAAAACTGAAAACTGAAGGGAATGTATAAACTAATACGGTAGCACAATTTTATGGAAAATGTCACAATCCTTATACTTGTCAGATGGTGATTGTTAAGGAAAATTGAGAGAATGAAACTACCTTGTATTTTTTATATCATGGTAACATGTTACAACAATTTTCGCTATTCTCTTTTTTTTTGTGCCATTGCTTGTATTTATTCTCCACATTCCCACTGTAAATGAACAGCTGTCAATGTTATTTTATACGTTAATGCTGTTTAGATGATGTTGCTGATACTCACTCGTATTTGTTACTTTACAAGTCAATGTTGTTTAGATGATGTTGCTGATATTTACTCGTATTTGTTGGTATTGCTCAAATTTTGTATTATTTGTTGTCGTTAATTTTCTGCAACAACGGAAAAAAGATGTGTGCTGTAGTTGATAAATATTTTACTTTAGAAACGTGTAAAGTTTTTATCACGTAGCCATCCCCTTTGCAATAGTTTTTGTTTTTTTGGAATTAATTTTAGTTTAGACTTTTTTAAAAAGGGGTCTTTTCACGGGGAGAAAACTAAATAATGGAAAAAGTTTACTGGGGGATTTGTAGTCTCTGCCTATTTGATTTTATTGGAAAAGTTACTGGAAAATTTAGAAGAAATACCTACATACATATTGATGTACGTATACTGAAAATAATTTGAAATCTTTTTTATTATTATTAAAATCGTTTGCAGTGTTAACATTAACATGATGCGACAAAATGTTGACTTCTCTGCTACAATAGCTACCTATTATCTATGGAATAGTGGTAGATGGTGCTTCTTAGTAGCAGGATTGGAATGATTGAAAAGTCGTGCACTATCCCATACCGAATACCCATACACACATTTATTTGCTGTTGTTTTGTTGTTGTGATACTTTGTCTATATATTTAGCATGTCTGCTTTTTTCATTCCAGTTTATATTAGAAAACTGAAAATAGTTCTAAGTTGCGTTATATAGAGGATGGCGTCTAATACTAAAGAAATGCAATTAAAAGTTGGCCCAACAACATGACAAAATGTTTTGCAAAAACTGTTTTTCTATTTCTTCCAATAAGAAAACGCCACATTGAAACAAGCAGCAACAACGAAATATAATCAAAGTGCAGCAACTAAAGAGAATATACTATCAGCGTCAAAAGTGAGTCAACATCAATAATAATTTTATATTTCGTTTTATTACGTTGCTAGTATTAGCACTAGAATAATCTTAGTAACTATAATTAAGACACTATCTAATGCTTACTTAACCAGTTTAAAAAATATTCAAAAAATAAGACCAACAATTTTTTGTAATACCTTTCAACTAAAACTGTCAAAAATTACGCTTCAAAAGTGAGTAAACAGTTTCCTCCTTATTTAATTTTTTCGTTAAGACCGGTAGACTTACAGAAATTTTTATGATGATTTTTTATTGAAAAAGACAAAAAATAATTGTTTTAGTTAATTGATAATCGATATACATACGTTGTGGAAGTGACTATAAATTTTTATAAAAGCCGTGAATGAAGATGAAAACGGAAATTTCAATAGAAACAAGAAAAACTATAATAAAAAATAAGAGAAAAATTTACCTTTTTACCGAAAAATTAGTAAAATTTTATGAAGACACTACACCTCTTAAAAAGCATTGTGGAAAAATTAAAAAGCTTTAAGAAAATAGACGATTTTAAGCGAAGGGAACGAAGAGAAGAAAGAAAGCTGCCATAGTTACAAAAAAAAACCACATTATAATGTGGTATAAATTGCCAAGGATATCACTACAGAGTCTGATAAAGCAGTTAGTGATAGCACAATACGACGCACTTTGCATAAATATGAATTTAATGTCAGGTGTTCGAGAAATAAGACTGCACATACATTTTGTTTATACATTGACGTACACTCACTTTTGATCATATATTATTGACCCTTTGTTGTAAAGTATAAAAAAAGACATTATATTTGACTTCAGCTATTGTTCCTATTATAACGCTATAAATAATGATTTATTCAATTTTGTTGTTGTAAGTAAAAACGATATGTATAATATAATTTCATTGTATTAAAAACAAAACACACCACTGGTGTTGACTCTCTTTTGCTTTTGATGGTATAAACAAACTGTACATATATAGAATTATTTTGCAATCCCAGCAACATACAGGCAAGCTTCAAAAACAAATGTTATGTGTATGAAATGTACCCAGCTAGCATACGTTGTGTTTTAGACGATTGTGTTTAATATACAATCCCCAAAATTATCTTCTGGCGATTATCTGACGAGTAGCAATAACAAAAACATCTACTTTTTGATTTCTTTTTTACAAATTTTCAGAAACACACGGCATTCGATCTTGGAATGTTTCTTATACGTTTAAAATGCGTATTTTTTATTTGTATTTAATTGATTTTTATATTATAAAAACAAATAGCGTATCTTGGTATGTTCTTTATTGTTCAACAACCTTTCATGTTTGAAATTTAACACGTGCTTCGCAAATTATATAGTATGAAAATTATGAAAAATACAAGATTACACGGCTGATTCCTTAATGAGTTGTAAAGTAATATCTAAACAAGTATCAAACGATTTTCTCTATGATTAACATAAGAGCCTTTTGCACATTTGTGTAAGAGTCAGCTTTTGCAACAGTTACTCCTGTGTGAGGGATCGTCTGCGATTCAAGAATGAGCTCGTCTGCACTTAAAAACACTCTTGAGATTGCCAGGAGTGCCTTCTATGATAGAAAATACTTGCTGGGTATTGTTAGTCTTGGTTCAGACGCTTCAACTTTTGTTTTGTTTGTAGGAAAATTACGCAAATAAAGTACTATTTTTACAGAGTTGCTTGTACTGGAAAACTTATACTTGTTAGAATTAGGTATGCACATGAAGTTAACTGCAAGTTTATACTATTAGAATCAAGGCGAATTTATACAGGTGAATGCAAGCGGGCAGGCGAATTCAGTACAATGTATTTTGTTATTGTAAAACATCCGCCTAAGATTGTTCAGCTGGAAAAAAACTGTATATAAACGTTAAATATAAACTTTTATAATTGTTTGTAATTAAAATCACAGATTATATTAGTTTTTCACTTTTAAATTCACAAAAATTTCTTGAAATTGCACTAAATCATACAAAAACATTTTCAGATTAAAATGGCGCTAAAATGTTTGTAAAGAAAAGAAAAAAAAATTGACAATCTCATTGAAAAAAGAAAAAAAAAATAGATTTATTTATTACTTTGTGTGAACGTTACGGTAACCTTTGAAAAGAAGTAGAAAGAAATTGATCAATAAAGTTGAATCATCTAACCCAGTGCTTATTTACAAACATTTTTGAATGATATATTGACTATTAGTGAAACCCCATATGATTCGCTTAAGGCCCTGACTTACTATCCTACACGATCGTTTTTTTTTTTTTTTTTTTTTTTTTTTATTGGACCAGTACTCAGGGGATGACCCCTACATATGCAGTGCATTGTACCAGAACTAGGAAAATAGGTTGTGAGGAGGTGGAAAGAGGGAGTAGTGCTTGTGGACATTTGACTTGAACTTTCCAACGTTATAACAGACAGGAAACACGTCTGCAGGCAACTTGTTCCACAGACGAAGCGTACGGCTGAAAAACGAATTCTCTCTGTAATGCGTAGATTCACCGGGCAATCAACCACAAATGGATGAGCTCTGGACGATGAGCGCGTATTACGTAAAAAGGTGCGAGTTTCGGGAACAAGATCCCTAATCTCGTCAGAGCAAAATCCATTGTAGTAACGATAGAACAGAGTAACGCACCCCACACTGCGTCGATGCTCCAGTGAATCAATAGTGTTCGATACCCTACTGTCACTGATGAGCTTCTTCGCCCTCTCCTGCACACGGTCGAGTAACCCCAAAATAGACTTTGAGGCACCGGCCCAAACATGAGAGTTGTATTCCATTTTCGGTCGGATGTAGGTGGTATAAATAGTAAGGAGGTCGGATGGAGTGAAGTACATCTTACACCGTTTCAAAAAACCGAGGCACTTGAATGCTTCTTTAGAGACATGAAAAATGTGTTCAGTCCAGCGAACATCACACTGTATCTTCATTCCTAGAACATCAAGAGCATCCGATTCCTCAATATTTATACCATCCATAAGTACAGATGAAGCAGCATTTGCGGTTGTTTGTTTGTGCGTTAATAAGCAACATTGGGTCTTACGAGCGTTAAAGGCGACCCATTCGTACGATTCATTCACAGAAAACTGTTTCAAAAGTCTGGCTGACTTGCAAAAATCGTTTCAAAATGGCGTTGTAGGCCACACTATTATATAAGTATGATTGAAATAATTTATATACACAATAAAACAATTGAAAACTTTTATTAACATAATAATTTTACATTACTATTTATTTCATATTTTTCACAATATATACAACACTGAACTATAATGTTTTGAAAAGTTTCATAAAATATTTCAAATCGCACGATTTGTCAAAAACTCTGTCGCACAGTTGCTTTTTTAGTACTTTTTCAGCACACATGCTTTATTTAGTAGATCGCACGATCGTATATGATAGTGTAGCAAGGCCTTTAACTCCTAATCAACATAGGACTATACTCGTATATTGCCACTGTATGTCATTTGATTCGTTTTATGTTAAAAATGCTGCTGGAAGGCCGTTTCACTCAGACATAATGGCAACAGGGTTTTCATAGTTCGAATTTTTGTGGAACTTTATAATTTTAAAATTAGATTTTTGTACATTTGTACATCGGGTTTTAGTTCAGAATTTTCTTTTCTTAAATTTTGTCTTAAGAAGCATTTTTTACAATACAAATTTGCTGTGATCAATAATTTTTGATTGAAGAAGACAAGATTTTTGGTTTGTACTTGCATAGTTTTAAGTATAGTTATGTAGTTTATCGCTTAATATTTATGTAATTATCATTTAGCTCATCGGAGACAGCATCGTTTACATAGTAAGTTCGTCTATCATGTCAATTGGGTACTTCAGATTTTTACTTCTGGGATGAAAATAAATCAGCTTAAGTTTATTTTATTATGTGTATTATAAATTTACTTTTATTTGAGGCATCCTTTATGTTGTAATGCATTTTACCAACAACGGCATGTGCCATAAATAAGGCTGAGAAAGAGAGAGCAAACTATTTATGATGTTTACAGCAACAGCCAACAAGCAGAATGCGCTGCTGTTAAATGCTGTTAACAGCGGTGCTTTTATTTCATGACTGCAATAAAATCTGCTGCTGTTGCTGCTGTTTCAAGATCCCCAGCAAACTGCATTGAACTACATTTTTATTTTTTGGGGTGGTGTTTTCATTTAAATAAAATACATGTTGTTGTTGTATCACATAGGTATATCTATTGCATGGAAATGCTTTAAATATGAGTGTGTGTGTGTGCATGTATGTGTGATAATGATAAATGCCTTTAGGCTGACTTATGTGTGTGTATACAAAATCAGAGATTCTTGAACTTGTGCGTTCATTCCCCTGTTGACAAAATGAAAAGTGAAAATGCTAAAATATTTCCTCTGTAAATATGTATGCACTATAGATATGTATGTATGTAAGTACGAGTATGCACATACACATATACTTTTATTTTGATTGCTGGATCTGCTGTCTATCAATTGTTACTTTTGGTTTGATTTGATGAGAATGTCGATTTTTATGTATTTCTAGTTTAAGATATAAAACGAAAATTCGTGCCTTTCGGTCAAATTTTATACGAAAAGTAGACACAGCATTGAATAAATTTCTTAATTTTTTTAAGTTTTTAAATTAATTATAAAGGGTGTTTTTGCAGGTTGGTAGCACTGCTTTAATAGTGTAGGCTACACAGACAATATCTGATAGTTAAGCTAAGCAATTAAAGCTTACAGTAGAGATCCGTTCGAAATGTTTGCATATCTGAAGCAGCAACTTTACTAATGCCATTAGACTAGTGACAAAGAAATGTATTGCCTGCAAAAATTCTTTTAAGCATATTTTGCTTGTTTGCTGGAAATAACCCTGCAGGAAATGTCAATAGTAAAACTATAGTGATTACCTATTGACGATGTCACCAGTACTACTGATAAATTGTACTATTACTAACTACTATTGACATTTAACACAGGCTGGTCCTAAGAAATTTACCATTAGACTGCGTCAATACTGACTTGTGGGGTCATATGGAGAAAATGTCAATAATAAGATTGTACTGACTTACTATTGACGATATTACCGTACTGTGGGAAATGTCCATATTAAAACTGTATCGATTCCACGTGTAAAAAATGTCAGTAGTAAAACAAATAGTGATTGCCTATAATTATAAAATATTTAACTAGTTTAGCACTTTTTACTTACTTTTACCTTTTTATATCACTTTGTTTATTATTATTTTTTTATTAGAATTAGCTATTTTCTTGCGGCCACAGATAAATTTTAAAAACAAATGAAATTATTAACAAAAAATATTCTCTGTCTATCAAAAATAAAAGACAAGAAAAAAAATTTATTGACAATGTCACCAGAAAGACACCATAAATGTTGACAAAAATGTTCACTTAACCCCATATTTTCTTCAGGGAAGTTTTTTCTTCAAGCAGATAGAAAACATTTGAGGTTCATATACTTTCTCCGATACGATTAGCACTAAACATTTAGAAGTTCGCTGTTTTTTTGTTTAAATAATTCTTCTTATGGTAGGTCTGTTTCACATGTATAAAGGCCCTGATTCACTATCCTACACGATCGCACGATTCATTCACAGGAAACTGCTTCAAAAGTCTGGCCGACTTGAAAAAATCGCTTCAAAATGGCGTTGTAGGCCACACTATTATACAAGTATGATTGAAATAGTTTATTTACACAATAAAACAACTAAAAAATTTTATTAACATAATAATTTTACATTACTTAAATTTTTTTCTTGAGGAACAAACAATATTCTTATATTTTTCACAATATATATCACACTGATCGCACAGAAGCCATAACGTTTTGAAAAGTTTCATAAAATTTTTCAAATCGCACGATTTGTAAAAAACTCTGTTGCACGGTTGCATTTTTAGTACTTTTTCAGCACACATGCTTTATTTAAGCCCAGTTCAGACTATTATACTTTGTATTAATACTTGTCAAAAATTCAAATAATACGTGCAAGTCTGATAGTCTGAATGTAATCCGTCATACATACGAAAAATAATACGATAAAAATTTTACATCCCATACGACTTTGTTGTTTTTTGAAACTTTTCAAAACGATAATACTTTACATTGGATCAGGGTTGTGTTTTTTTAGCAAACCAGCTAATTAAAAATTGAGTAGTCGGCTATTTCGTAGCCGATGGGGTGCCGTCACTGATAGTATTTTTTGTCGTTATAAAAAAGCTCGAAATTTGGAATTTAGCTGTCATTTATAAATGTATTTTGCTCATGCTATATTTCGAACATAAAATATGTTTGTGCTATTGAATTTGGATGTGTTATACATAATTATTATTTTAACTGTTGAAGAATTTCACGCGCCGGCATGTCTATCGCCTACGACGAATAGCGCACCTGCCGCCGTAAAAAGTTTTATAATGGCACATCTATGTTGGTTTATATCAAGTGTGATGGTGTGAATGCAAAATCTAATTTACGTTAGACTTTTTGACAGTCGCAAGAAATGTGTTTAGACTTTTATCTCACAAAATCTAATGAAAGTATTTATACTTGTATCATAGTCTGATTGGGCCTTTAGAAGATCGTACGATCGTGTATGACAGTGTAACAAGGCCTTAACGAAACAGTCCCAATTTACACAAAGTTAGCCAAAATTAGCGTTCTACGTAACAATTTTTGTGCAATTTTGCGAGAAAATTTAAAAGAGTGATTTTTTTTTTCATATCCGTTTGTCAATAATGCAAATATTGTGTTTTTATAATGTTAAGTGTTTTAAGCGTTCAAAATCACAAAACTAAATTTTAATTTAAGAAATAGAAATAGTATATTTGTATTACTCTCATTAACTCTTTTGTTTATTGACATTCAATGTGCAATATATAAAAAAGTAGCAATAATAATCCAAATGAACACTAAACACTCACAAATAACCAGGGGCCAAATCACCGCATACGATATCGAGCAAAATTATCGAAATTTTTCACTTTGGTATCACGGCATACGATATCGAATAAACTGTATTGCAATAATATAAAAAAGTTAAAGGATTTATTTTATGTATTCCTACTTTTAGGGAAAGGTATGGTCTTCAATCTATTGCATTTTGTTTAAATTACGATCCAATATGCATCAGTTGCCATAATTTAGATGTATCGTAATGTTATTCGATACGATAGTTAATTCGATATCGTATGCGGTGATTAGACCCCAGAAGTTTATGAAATTTAACTGAGTATGTCTTTAGCCTGGTCCGACCTCAGTCCACATTCATACATTCATATCTTAGAATGTTTAAGTCTATATTTATGTATGCATGTGAATACAAAGTAAAAGAAGCTGCCAGAAGCAAAAAGGCATGGCCAAGCCAACAGCAATTTTCAACACAGACCTGCAGTCACCAGTTAAAATCAAAACCCCATCTGTCTGTGGAGCAGAATTTTAACTCCCAAAATACACCATAGAAACACATTTAACAAGTGTGTGGTGATCTTAAATTTAACATTTAATAAAAATAAGTATCAAAATATTATTACACACCTCAAAAGTTTTAAATCATAATTCTTGGCAGGCGAGTAATGTTTAAGAAAAAAAAAATTTATAATCAATTATAAATTACAATACAAATAATCGCTCAAATTATCGAATAAATCAACAGTGACTTCGTTTAAATCGTGTCTAATTTTAAGGTGTGCGTGTGTGTGTGTGTGTGTGTTTAAGTGTGGCAGAGTGTTTGCTTAAAAAGCACAAGCTGAAGTGATTAGAGGTTTGTAAAGGTTTTACTTAAAACAAAGTTGTTTACCAACAAAACTAAAACAAATGGCGTAAAAAACTTAGAACCTTTTCATGTCATAAAATGAAAAAGATTTAAAAAGTATTTAAGGTGTGTTTGCTTATTAAACACTCGTATGTCTGTATGTATAAAATACAAGGTAGTTTCATTCTCTTTTTATTATTTGTAATAAGGATTTTTGAAGTTTATTTCTAAAGAGAAATATAAAAAGGCGTTGCCACACAGTTGAATAAGGGAATTTACTCCTAGAATGGATTTTTTCTGAAATGTGTAGTGCATTGCTTTTTTTATCAGAAAAAGCTAGAAATAATAAGCGGATGTAAGTAGGTATCTGTGGTCGTTTTGAAACCCATGTTAGGTTAGGTTTAACAGGCTGCCAGCTATTGTAAAGCCAGCCCAATTGGGTACAATTTGGTTCCAAAAACTAGAAGCACAGACTTCTGCTTATCAGTAAAAAAGAAAATATTATTACATTTAAACGAAAATACTCTTTAGATATTAAAAACAAAGGGAAAAGTTTGATACTTGTGGTTTAAAAATATATAAATAACTATTTCTACTAGAATGACCCAGGATGCAGACACAAAACTAATGCAGGTAATCTTGAATATTCTTCATTACTTTCAATAAGAAAAACCTACTTCCAAAAGATGTCAGTATTTGTTTAAATATCAAAGTAAGTATGTATAGCGAAAATTTGCCTATAGTTTTCCGCGGCTTCAAACTTGTTCTGGGCGTGACTTGTAACTTCTCTAACAAATGGCGTGATATAATTATTCAGTGTACAATAGCTAAGCTTAATAACGGCCAATTAGTGACCACAACTGCAACAAAATTTGACACCACAGCGTTATATTAAGAATTATAAGCCGTTTTCGTTGTTCGGGTACTTTGGTTACAGAACATAAAGGTGAACGTTCCCGAAAAATCAGTAAACGAGTTGGCGAGGCAATAATACGTTTGATAAAAAAAATACCAATTCGTGTCGTTAAGAACCATCGCCACACAATTGTCATTAAATGTTACCCCAGAAGGATTCAAAGGCAGGCTGCAGACGGCGGACTAAAAGCATACCATACAAAAGTGTAAAAAAGATCTTTATATCACGGAAAAATAGACTGGCTAGGTTGGAATTTGCAAGGGAACGCATTAATTTGACCACCACACAGAGGAATTCCATACTATTCTCCGATCAGTCCAAATTTAATTTAAAAGGTTCCGATAGATTTAGACTGATTACATGACCGAAAAGCCAACGTCTTCATCCACGTTATACTAAAAGCACACTGAAACATGGTGTCGGTAGCATTTTAGTCTTTAGATTTTAGATTTATGTATGTATTTTATTTTAAAATTTCTATTTATTTTTGTTAGAAGTCACAATTTTATTATTATTTTCAAACACAACTTCAAACAGAACTGAAAACAAGGGAATGCATAAACTAATACGGTAGCACAATTTTATGGAAAATGTCACAATCCTTATACTTGTCAGATGGTGATTGTTAAGGAAAATTGAGAGAATGAAACTACCTTGTATTTTTTATATCATGGGTATATCAGTGTTATGAATTTTTTTATATTTTGGATAAACAAATTTCGTGCAAACAATTAGTTGGATGGAATTAACTTTATTTGTTTTGAGAGTTTATATTAAAACAAAAAGATGCCAAAAAACTTTTATGCTTTCATTTATAAAAATCTACACTGAAAAAAACTAACAGCCTGTTAGATGATATCGAATGAAAATGTATGCAAAAGAAAACTGGTCACTCACATTCGATTCAATTTGGGTTTGGCTATGTCACTATTATTCGTTCGTATGTACTTATGTATAGGTGTGTTCCACGAGATCTCGGACTAGTTCGGACTAATTAGAGTAAAAAGCAAATTACTCCCTAAATTTAGAAATTTTACCCAAAAGTGCTGGAACCAAGGTGCATTAACGTCTATACGGTGGCAACACTAGAGCAAAATTACAACAATACAACAAAAACAGGTATGTTGTAAGCTATGTTTGTCAAAAATAGTTGTAATGGGTGATTTTATAAGAACTATCGGAAATTAAAAAAAAAAAAAAAACACAAAAGTCAGAAAAATGCATAATATATTTATTTGGATCGATAGTTGGGTCGATATAATTTAATGTTTGAAGATTATTTCATGCAAATGTTGGCCGCGGCTGCGCCTCAAATGGTCCATCCGCTTAGTCCAATTTTGGCATACTCTTTCCAACATTTCAGCCGGTATCTCACGAATAATGTTGGCAGTGCGTCAATCGAAGCGGGCTTGTCGCTATAGACATTAGCCTTAACTTGGCCGCCCGCACGATCTGGGCGGCCAATTGACTGGTCCCAAGCGTGAAATAAACTGTTCACCGAACTCGCCTCTCAATTGGTCCATTGTTTCGCTTGCTGTGTGGCATGTGGCACCGTCTTGTTGAAACCACATGTCATGCAAGTCAAGCTCTTCCATTTTGGGCAAAAAAAAGTTTGTTATCATCGCACGGTAGCGCTCACCATTCACAGTAACGTTGTGATTCGCATCATCTTTGAAGAAATACGGCCCAATGATGCCGCCAGCCCATAATCCTCATCAAACGGTTGTTTTTTGTGGATGCATTGGTAGCTCTTGCAATGTTTCTGGCTGCTCTTCACTCCAAATACGGCAGTTTTGCTTGTTCACGTATCCATTCAACCAGAAATGAGCCTCGTCGCTGAACACAATTCTTCGATAAAAACGTGGATCTTCATCTAACTTTTCAAGAGCCCATTCACCAAAAATTTGGCGTTGTGGTAGGTCGTTTGGCTTCAATTCTTGCATCAGCTGTATCTTATAAGGCTTCACACCCAAATCCTTCCGCAAAATTTTCCATGTAGTGGAGTAACAGAGGCCCAATTGCTGCGAACGGCGCCGAATCGATAATTCACGAGCATCACCAACACTGGCCGATACGGCTGCGATATTTTCTTCAGTTCGCACTCTACGTAAGCGTGTTGGTGGTTTAATGTCCAACAATGTAAATTTGGTGCGAAATTTTTTTACAATATAGATTAAACTGACCATAAAATGGAAGAAGCGCGCGATAAACTTTCTTAGCAGAGCACGCATTTTGGTAATAAAATTCAATAATTTGCAAGCGTTGTTCGTTTGTAAGACGATTCATGATTAAATTATAGACCAAACTGAAGATGTTTGACAGTAACACAAGATACAAAACGTGCGTGAGCTGTCAAAACTAGTGTTGCCAAAAAGATAATAGCAAAAAAATCACTCGTTATGTACATATGTATGTATATATATATGTATGTATTTAATTTAAGATTTTCCTATTTCGTGTTACCAATTTGTTGGATAACATGTGGCGAAGTCATAAATATTGCACGTCGGTTTCACTTTCGGTTTTTAATGTTTTTCTTTTCGTTTCTTCTTAATTTGACCCCTCTGGGAATTAATTGCAACTTGTTGTTGAATTGCTGCTAATTAGATGGAATTTTCAAACGCTGTTGTTCATTAGCAGTTTCTTTTCAAAATACATAAGTATGTACATACGTAAATGTATTATGCTTTATTTTTAATTTTAGTTTTCTTGCAAGAGTTTAGTGTTTGCGTTTATTAACACTTTTCGTTGTTAATTTTTTTTTCCCACAAACAAAAGCATCTGAAGCTTTTGCGTTTTGTAATTTTGTAACAAAATCAGAAAAAACAGCCAATTAGATTGAGCTGTTTTTGTTGTTGGTAGTGGTGGTTTTTGTTATAAAACATTTTGCTAGAAACGATTTTTAACAACAATGTTATAAATTAGGTTTTTTCATAAAATATTTGTAATTGAACCATAAATTTTATGTTAATGGCAGGAGGTGTTGTTTTTGGCTGAAGGTGGTCAAGTTCTTTATTGCGTCTTGTGTAACGTGAGTACACTTTTGTTCATTAACTTTAATTTTCCAAAGTTTTAACCACATCTCTAATATTGAAATATACTCCTGCAAATTTCGCGAAGCTACTTGATGGCTTTCATGTACGCTGCAGAATGCTGTATCGTCTGCAAAAGTTGAAGTGTGGATTCCGGGTGTCATTGGCATGTCAGAGGCGTAAATCAAATATAAAGTAGGCCCCAGTATGCTGCCTTGGGGAACTCCTGCCTCGATTGGCTGAGTTGGGCTTATAAAGTCGCCTTCTCTGATAACAAACTTCCGCCCACATAAGTAGCTTTCCAGAAGCTTGTGTGTATTTGCAGGCAAGTTCAACTTTATTTTGTGTATCAAGCCCTCGTGCCACTTTATCAAAAGCTTGAGAAATGTCAATGAATAAAGCTGAGCAATACTTCTTCTCCTCAAAGGTCTGTCTTATGACATTGACTAGTCTGTGCGTTTGTTCTATTGTGCTGTGTTTAGCCCGAAAGCCAAATTGATGATCAGGGATGCATCTCACAGTGTTCAACATTGGACTCAACTTTGCCATTAACAATTTTTCGAACAGTTTTGAAATTGTTGGCAGTAGACTTATTGGTCTGTATGATTCTACTTTAGTGGGATCCTTCCCTGGTTTGGGTATCATAGTAATCATGGACACCTTCCACTCTGCAGGATAATACTCGAGACGTAAAATAGCGTTAAAAATAAAAAGAAGAATTCTACGAGCTACACGAGGTAGCTGCTCAAGCATTTTACCAGTAATTTGATCAATACCTGGAGCTTTCCTGGGGTTTGTGTTACAAATAACATTTTCAACATCTTGAAAACTAACTGCCTGGCCCACTATGTCACTCGACATCGATCGCTCGCATAAATACATGCATACCAAAAACAAAATTTTAAAATTTGTTTTTGTTTCAAATGTATTTATGTGAGCGAGCGATGTCGAGTGACATAGTGGGCCAGGCAGTAAGTCTCAAAGGCACAGGCGGTCTAACAGCATATGGCGGAAATTCAGCAACATCATCCACTGTATCATTTGCAGTAAAAACGTTTTTCAAATGATTAACATACACCATACCTTTTTCAGAATCGCTTCTTGCCCAATCTCCAGTTGAAGTTCGCAGAGGTGGCTTACCTACTACGGGTCTTTTCAGACCTTTTATCGCTTTCCATAGAGAATAGTCGGTTTGAGGGGTACCATCAAGACCTTCCAGATAATTTTTAAGGGAAGCAATTCTTTGGATTTCGAGCAGATTTCTTAACTGAGCTATGCACTCTCGTAGCCTGCTTTTAAGCTGTAAATGTGTGCATGCTTTTTTTCGGCACTATACTTCTTCTGCTGTTTACGTTTAAACAAAATATTCATGTCAAATATAAATTACGCTGCAGACTTGATTATTTAATGTAAATTATCTTTAAAAAAAATCGCATTAACTTAAAACTGAAATTATTTATCAATCTCATTATATTTACATGAATTTTTTTTTTTTTAATTACTCGTAAAGTCACCTGCATCAACCAGTTCGTGTCCAGCATCAATTAAACTGCATATTAACATGAATAAATCAAGTTTTTAATGCCTCTTTTTTCTTTATATTTCATTCTGAGTTTTTTCCTTAAAATAAAATAAAAACAATCTAAAATCAGACTCAACATGAAACACCAGCTGGAATATGGTTTGTTTAGTATTTTTATCTGATAACAGATTTTTTTTTTTTTTTTTAATAAATGAAATATTTAAAGTAAATAAATTAAATGATTTGTTAAGCAGACATTTATAATTCTTTGACATCAGTGCTGCTTGATTTCTGTTATTCGTCTTTTGCCATTTTATAAAATTAGCAAAATTTTCAAGTGACTTTTATTAACGCAAGTCTAAGTTTCATTCATAAATAAATGTTGGACTTTTTTTTTATTAAACAGCATTTTGTGAAAGGAATAAGCTGGTTTGGCTTTTTAAGAAAACTACAAACGCTGCTTTTGCCAAATAGTCATTAAACTGTGATTAAGATGTAATAGAGTGTCGTTAAACGCTGCTTTAAATGCGAAATGTTGCACAAAGTTTTCCCAACTTAAGGCCCAATCAGACTATTACACAAGTATAAATACTTTCATTCGATTTTGTGAGATAAAAGTCTAAATACATTTCTTGCGACTGTCAAAAAGTCTAACGTAAATTAGATTTTGCATTCACACCATCACACTTGATATAAACCAACATAGATGTGCCATCATAAAACTTTTCACGGCGGCAGGTGCGCTATTCGTCGTAGGCGATAGACATGCCGGCGCGTGAAATTCTTCAACAGTTAAAATAATAATTATGTATAACACATCCAAATTCAATAGCACAAATATATTTTATGTTCGAAATATAGCATGAGCAAAATACATTTATAAATGACAGCTAAATTCCAAATTTCGAGCTTTTTTACAACGACAAAAAATACTGTCAGTGACGGCACCCCATCGGCTACGAAATAGCCGACTACTCAATTTTCAATTAGCTGGTTTGCTAAAAAACACAACCCTGATCTAATGTAAAGTATTATCATTTTGAAAAGTTTCAAAAAACTACAAAGTCGTATGGGATGTCAAATTTTTATCGTATTATTTTTCGTATGTATGACGGATTACATTCAGACTATCAGACTTGCACGTATTATTTGAATTTTTGACAAGTATTAATACAAAGTATAATAGTCTGAACTGGGCTTTAATGATGACAATAAACTCAAAATAGAGATGAAACTTTGTGAGTGACATTCGACAAGCAATTTCATTTTCTTGCTATTTTATGTTTCAATACCGGCGTAATATATAATTTAACATTTTCTATATAAAGTATCTGATAATACTAAAGTGAATGAACAAACGAGTGAAAAAAGAAGAAACGTTGGCACACTTTTGTATTAAACTGTCACCTAAAAATAAACATTGTTTTTGCCAAAGCAGCTTTAACAGGTAGTAGCAGAATTACAATAAATACAACACTAAAAAATATCACATGTGTTTTGTTGGTAGAAATTATAAAAAGTTGTCAAAATTTTGTTTTTCTCTTGTTCGAAAAAGCAAGAAAGTCTATGTGTTTTTGACAAATTTACGCAAAGAAAACGAAAGACAGGTGTGCTTATACCACTACCCTGATAAATCTGCCTTGATAGATATCTCTCCTTTACTATAACATAGTCATAACTAAAGAAAAGCTTGTTTCGAGAAAAACACATTTAAATTTTTTAGTTTCAATAAAAGTCTTGAAAAATTTTTTTTAGAAAATATCTTCTAAAGGAAACAGTCTAGAAGTAGTTCAAATAGATTTTTGGCACAATATAAAGGGTAGTACTCAGCCATGTTCCGAGAAACGCGCGTTTTGAAACCGGAAAGAGGTCCGGAAATAGTTTAATTGATTTTTAGGTATTCTAAAGAACGCGCGTTTTACTGGTGTTTCAGAGTTTTTTCCGAAAAAGTTTTATGCGGCAGTTATATAAAACGAAAAAAAAAAATTTGGTTTTTTTTATTGAAATTGTGTAAAACTCTTTTATCTTTTTATTGAAATAAAAAGAAAACATATTAAATTTCAATTGTGCATAAGTTTATTGTCTTTTGCAAGTTCAGTTTTAGCAAATTCTATCAGTTCACGTCAATATATACATGCGAGTCGCTAACTTTAAGCGAATTGCGTTTTCAAGAACACTTATTTGGCGATTTAAAATTTCAAAACTGTAGTTCTTGCGTTTTACGTTTGTCAGAATACCTATTTGTCGTTTTTCGAAAACGCTAAATTTAAGCGTTTTGCGTTTCTCAGAACGTGCCTGACTGTTAAAAATTCTGCATTGTTATCTCGAAAAGCAAATTTTTTTAGATATGACTATATTGCAATAAAGGAGCGATATGTTCAGCGAGCATAATCATTCACAATAGCAACTCAAATGACAAAAAAGTAAACAGCATAAAAATGGCGAGTCGAGTTGATAGTAATATGCTTTTCATACATACACTTTTTAATTAATTCTATTATCAGTTAAAAATTAAAAATTTTTTAAGTGTTCATACATACTAAATATTGCTAAAGCAATTAACATTTGACAACAGCTGACAGAAAAGTTGTTTACATTTTGATTTTTTCGTACGTATTTATAAACATAAAATAAAAAAATTTCAACAACCGAATTAAGTGCGTCTGTTTTTTTTTTTACTCAAATACTAATTGAGTAAGATCAATTTTGTACCTGTGAACAGGCAAAACAATATTTCAAATTAACCGAAAATTGACTCAATTAAAATTACATGTCTGAACGCTATAAAGAAAACGAACGATAGTAAAAAAAAAACACAGGACGAAAGTTCCTATATTAAGGAATAGGTTAGGGTAGTTAGTTTACAAACATGCTCTGAATATCATCTTCGTTACCTGTCTACGCCGTGCAGAAAACATGCAAGAGATTCTCCGTTAAAAAAAAAACTCAAGTTCTTAAGTCTTGTCTTTGGTCAATAACGAGTATATAAATACATATATTTAAAATGTTTTGTTTTATCATTTCATCTAGAATTAATTTTAATTAAAAACTAACAAAAAATATTTATACAAAAACAAACAAACAAAATCTTTCTTACAAAATTTACAAAGTTGTTACAAAAACATTACGAGTATAACTATTTGAACTTCATAACACATTGTCTGTAATCTCATTAAGTTGATGAGTGATGTCCATGTTTCCCATTGCTTCTTCGTAACGTTGGCGCTCGTCCGGTTCCACAGGATACCAGTCGTTCGGTCTACAACAGCGTTGAAAGCGCGTCTTAAACGAACCCAAACTTTGACGCATCGAATATGCCGCATAGCCCGGTATAAAAATCCATGGTACAAGTATGAAGATAACTGCAAAAATTGCAATAACTCCGGTGGATATCATGTGCTCGTAGTAGGCCACAAACAGGCCAACTATCTAAAAGTATAGATGCGAAAAAATTTTTAAAAATTGTTGCTTAAATTCTATTAAAATTGATTCTATTCCAGAAGAATATGCTGCGAAGGGGAGATTCACTTTAGATCTAAGCTGGCTGGCGGCTGGTGTGTAAAATGTTTTCTTTTATTATGGCAACACAGCCGAGCAAAAATGTTTGCAATTCGACTGATTTTGCAAACTAGCAGTCAGTGTAAACTAAGCTAAGATTTAACATTTTTATAATGAACTTTATTTTATATCCAGCCCAATTATGAATATTCTCATGGATTTTATTTCTCACATAAAGTACTTTTCAATTCCAATTAAAGACAAAAGCACAATTTTTGTCCCTAAGAATTGATCTCCCTTTAGTGCTTTCAACGAATGGAGAGAAGAAAAAATTAAAAAACCTCACACTTAATTCTATTCATAATTAGAAAAAATGGAAAAGTCATATAATTCCTACGGAATTTTTATCTTTAATTGGACTGATCAAAACCATAATACTAATCCATCATATAATATTCAAAATTATATCAAAAAGTATTTTTATGATTTCAAATTCATTTCTTTTGAAAGGCATTTTCTTTCCCTGAATCTGCAAGTACATTCCCTTATATTGTGAAAGTTGTTGCAGCCAAAGAAGACCGACGTCTTAAAGTAAATAGAGATGAAACAAATCAAAACAAATATGGAATTATATTTATATCTCTCATTCTTTTCTCTGCGCATTTTGTTATTTTATTCAGTAATACTTTCTTTTAGGAGGGAGTGGCACCCCTGACTTCCGCAAAGTGTAGACGAACAACTGTTTTGGTTCTGCAGTCCGTTGTGACGCCCTTTTTCAGGCGGAAATATTTGCAGTGAAAAATCGTGGAGCATTTAATTTTTTGTCGTTAGCCAGGCGGCGCTTCTCCCAATAAATTCACAAACGACAAAACCTCTACTTATCAGACAATATAAGTACGAGCTATCAAAGCCAGGCCTTCTATCTAACACCACTTCAGTTTGCATCACTGTGCAAAGAAACTTCCATGGCAATAAGGGGCAGACTTTAGATACCTCCAATGCGGAATCAAACAGGGGGGTTACTCTCTATTGCGATGCGAAAGACAAATCAAAAAATTGGTACTCTGTATTGCGTTTTCGTATTTTCCTTCCGCATTTAATTTTTCCCTTTCGCACATTTTATTTTATCATTATTCGCTATTGTTTACTTTACTTTGTGGTGCCAGCGTTGGTTCATTTTCAAACTATTTCGCGAAAAAGTTTGCGCAAAGGGAACAGATTAGCAAATTATACTCTTATCGCATTTACCTTTCGCATCGAACTCACTTTCGCATCGCAATAGAGAATAAAAAAATTGTTACGTGGAACGCTTTTGGACAACTTTGGACTAGTTCGGACTGCTTTGTGGAACACACCTAATATTTTAAAACGATTGGATTCCATCAGCTATTTGGTTTTCATTTCTTTTATTTTATAAATGGAAAGAAAAATTAGTTTAAAAAGAGTAACGGCTATATAATTAATTGAGATCATCAATGATACTGTCCCTATTTTGAATGCCCAGGAATTTCTTAAATATTATACATACATATATACATTTGTGTATTTGAACATAAATATCTTTATGCCTCCCATATAAAGAAGTAAAATAATTGAAGTTTTGGCTCATATCACTTCCTCATCTTTTACTTCGCTAAGTGTATGTGTAATATCTGTGTTTCCCACAGACTTTTCATATTGTTGACGATCTTCGGCCTCGGTCGGATACCAATCCGTCGGATGACAGCATCTAAAGAAGCGGGTCTTAATTGTACCCATTGTATAATACATGCAATAAATAGCATAAGCAGGTATCAATAACCAGGGCAGGATAATTGTTAGTATGGCATAAATGTCAATGAAAAAACTGGAAAAGTAATGTTCCCAATAGGCATATTGAATGGCTAAAGCCTGCAAGGAGAATAAAATATAAGCAAAATGAAGAAAATATACCAATAATATCAATGAAAGTGAGCATAAAACGTGAACACTGTGACAAAGCAGTGGGAAAGCGAGAGAGAAAGAGAGATAGTGTAGAAAAAGAGAACACATAACAGCAAGAAGATATACACATATATAAAGATAACGGTACCATAACCACACAAACACAATTCTTTGAGATTTAAAATCCTCTAGAAACTGTCACTCAAAACGTGTTTAAGGCTTTAATAATTACCAAGCCTTCGTTTAAAAGAGCACTTTTCTTTGGATTACATTAAGAAAAAAAAGGCACTAATTAAAGCTCCTTTGGCAATAAACCAAATGTTTCTCAACAAAAGAATCTTGCTAACAGAAATTTACTTACCAAAGTCAACAGCATTCCCAAAGGAGCAACAAAACGTAGTACATTTATTTTCCAGGTAGAAAAACGTTCGTTGATCATAAATTCTATATCACGTTGAAAGCGCACGCGGCCATATATCCATAAAACAATTAAAAGTAGCAGCAAGTTTATGGCGGTTTGAGTGATATAAGTATCGGTCGATAAGGCGGTAAAATAGGTAACACCGTGCTGAAAGCGAAATATAAGCGTGAAATGGTTGCTCTTTATAAATATAAGTATAAACATAATAAAAAGTTTCTAGAATTGGAGACCAGTTTGATTTCTTTTGACATATTAAATATCTATTAAATTTTGCTGCACAGGGCAAAGATATTTGTAGGATATGGTTTGAAAAGATACTAATATGAAGACCAAGCGTATTATAATGCCTTCATCTCTTTCAATATAACATTTAACTTACGTTTGATGTAAAATACAATGAAATTGCTGCTGTTATTGCAATCAGACCCATGCAAACTTCCATCTTACGTTCTCTTAACGCCACAAATTCATCGAAAATAGTTGTCAATATGGTGTACAACTGTATTAACTAGAAAAATACATAAAAATTAAAAGTTTAACAAAAAAATGGACTACTACAGGTTGCTAGAAATCGAAACAAAGCATTCATCTCCAAGCATAGCAAAACCTAATCGTCTGTCCCGCGAAAAAACCTGTATTAGAGGATTGGTTTATGTGGTGGTTCCCTATGCTCAAACATTTAAATAAAGTTGTAAGTCCCGTGCTTTTGATAAATCCACACCACGTTGAATGTGCAATCATCAAAATATTAGATGTAATCTGTAACCGCAAGATATGGCGATAGGTCACCGACGCTGGAAATTATATAGCTTCCTAGAAAGGTATTCCTCTTGCTAGCCTTAGCTGTAGCTTCACAAGGGAGGGACAAACTGTTTCTGTCTTCTCTTTCTTCTTATAACTACTACAAAATTCATTAAAGGGTATACCTAGTCGACTTGCGTGTCTTCCTAGCACCAGTTGTTATTTCCTGCCACCCTGATATATATCGCCCCTGCTATGGATTTTAAGTAGCCTCATATGTTTATCGCCAAAAGGTGGCCACATTATTAAGCCACCCTGCAATTACTTGCTAGTTAGTTAAAGCCTTCTGCACAAAAAGTCAAAGGATACAACTTTCAATAAATCCCTTCGGAATTCTGAATGGTTCCTCAATGGATGTGTCTAAACTAGATTGTGTTTTGGATAGGCCATCCATCTGTCCGTTCTTTACTATAGAAGTCCTTCGGCGCAGGGACCCAAATTAATGTGTTGTTAGACAGACGGCTTCGCCTTAGCAGCTCGTACTTGCATTGTCTAACAATTAAATATTAGGAACTCATTAGGAGAACCATCTCTTGACTATCGACAAAAATTCCAATGTTTCCGCAATTTGTCTTACAAGCTGCCATCACCGCAAATATGTTTATAGAGAAGGTCAAAACTTAGATATCATTTGGGAGCTTTGTTGTACCCAGTTCGTATACCACGCAGCAGTTCACAATTTGTTTGACTTTAGACAGTTTGGTATTCAAAATATTTGCAAAGAATAACGTTTGACATCGTGGGAAAGTCTTGTAAGTTTATTTAGTTTTAAAGTGAAGGGCACCTTTTAAATAAATGATGAAACAGAACTAGGGCATGACGATTTTCTCCATACAATTTGGCATAAAATAACGCCAGAGAATGCGGTCGTAAAATAGAATCTATTTTATTTTGGCAGCGATTTTTCTTATGCTCTCACTTTGAAGCAGAAAAGCTTTAAAAAATATTACCACACTTTTAGTAAATTTCATACATTTTGTAAACAAAACCAAAGCTTCAAAAGCTTTACTGCGAAGAAAAGTAAAAATAAAAGAAAGTTAGGTAAAAAAACTAACAAAAAAGAACTTAAATGACATTGTTTGAAGTTGCAGCCGTCGTTTCAATTATGTGCCTGTTTTCTCTGAGAGTCGTTTTTGCTTGAAGTTGCGGACGTATTCTGTTTCATCATTAAGATTCTCAACATCAAATAAAAATTGTACTCACAATTAAAAGCATGGCTGCTAAAAATAGCATAAAGTAAAATAACATTGACCAGAAATTCGCCAAACTCATATGAGCCATTACACTGCCACATGATAAATATAAGACCCACACATGTTCCACTTCTGTATAATAAGTACCATCGGTTACTTCTGCAATTTTTTATAAAATATATTAAAAGTGATTTTCTTCTTAACTGATTATACTTACCGACAAAATATCGTTCTGTTAGATTGGCCAACAAATCTAAGCCGATTATAATAGCAATCTGTCCCAGACCAATAACCCAGCTCTGTTTCACAATATTTGTTTTAAACTTATTGAAACTGGACAAAGCTAGAAAAAGACCCCAACCAGGCCCAAAAGCTGACAGTCCATACACAGGTATGGAAGCCATACCGAGCATAATTTCTCCCAAACTGATGACGAAAAAGCGATTGTACACATGACTAGAACCCGGTAAAAAGCTGAAACGTAACAAAAATAACACTAAAAGTCCGCATAAAGTCCAAACTGTATAGCGAACAATTTGACTGAACTGTAATTAAAAAAAAGAGAAAGAATTTTACTTGAAGCAAAAACTCAAAGAGAAATGCTGTCAATGTATTACAAAGAGTATTTGCGAGACATGTTTGAGAGGTAAAGATGTTTGCCCAGCAGTCCACAAGTTATTACAATTTGCAAAGCATCCGATTGCAAGCGATTGTGTCAACAGAAAAAATCAAAATAAACATGTTAAGCACAACAAACAACTAGCATCAGATTCAGATTAGTCCCTTTTTTTACTCATATTGTTAAATTAAATGTACATAAGAAGCAAAGAAGAAAACAAATGCTAATAACGTGGTTTTGAACTTATCCAATCTTCGCTTACAATGTATACACTGTTGGATGCATCTTACGGCCTAGGCCATCGCTGTGTAAATGTAAGTAGGAATTGTATACAGACTTCGGATGGGTCGCGCTTACATTGTCAATGGTCTGAGATCGAAGATGTATGTGACAAAAAGTTCACTGGGTGGTAAAATGTGCTGTTTAGATAACGTTTTTAGTGGTTAGTCTATAACACGAACTTCATATTCGGCTTAACGAACTACTCCTAGATCTGCAAAATTTGAAACAAATATCGCCACCGTCTATTGGGATGTACAGGGGAATGCAACATAGTGGCTTCGTAGTCCCCCGCAAGAGCTTGGCCGTTCACAGATCACAAGCTACCTAATTTTGCTTCATGCCTTAATCTTGCAACCACAGACAATAACAGTGCATTAGCTAACTTGACTATACGAGTAAAGCAGTTGGTAACCGAACCTAAGTATAGGCTGTACAAACTGTTAGTTTCATATTAGTCATATATTGGTCGCGTTGTGTTGTCTGAGGGAGATATTTAGTCTATAAGACCTACACATCCTCTACCGTTCAGATTCATACTAACGCGAGAGCCGGATAAAAGAGTCCATCCACCCAGAATTTTGATGTCTGTCAACTCATGCAGCATCGCTTTCTTCTAGATATAACAATCTTAGAAGAAAGAGCCTTACAACCATAAATGAAGTGCTCAACACTCTTTTCCTCCTCCTCCTGTCAACCATACAACTTCTACAGAAATCATTGAATGAACGATCTAATATTCTCTCATGCATTCATATGTGACAATATTCCTTCAGAACTGTCATATAGTATATAGTCTTCGCCAGGGAGGAGAGGTAGTTGCTCTCATTATAGCCATGGTTTCAGTCTGTGTCACGCTATACACATTCTATAACCTAAAACTAATCCTACTTTGACACTAGAGGATAAAGATTTCACCAGCAATTCCCAATTTCGACTTGTATGCTTCTGCAAGGATTTTAAGTACATGCTATTTAGACCGATTCAAGACCATGCTGGTCAAATCTCTCGTAAGACAGTAGAGTATAGTTGGCGAAGAGTAATCAATATTCTGACTCTAATTATCATCAAAATCATTTTTGGATTAATGAATATATCATGTTCAACCTAAAGTTGAACAAATATATGTCGTGAACATGGTATCCCTAATCCTAGTTAAAAATAAAATAAAAAAAAAAATTTAGTTTAAAACACTCAGCGAATTGGTGCCGCTGCATCGTAGCTAAGGTTGTCGTAACTTTTAAAGAAATTTTCATTTTTTATTACTTCTATGCACATCGGTACATTACCTTAATTTTCTTACTTTAACATAATTCTTTCTTCAGTACAATTAAAATTTTTATTTTTGTATAAATTAAAATCATTGGAAATAAAGTGGGTGGAAGAAAACCCAAATAATCCGCTTTTCTCTTCATCTCGCGTATGGTCAGTTGGGTGTCCTACATCGAAAGCAAAAAGTAAATACTCCCAAAGTATTCAGTTCAAAAAATAAAATTGTGAATTTCAATGATACCAATTCATATGAGATTATGAACAAGTCTCTGCTTGATGTGGATTTAAGGATGGCGGGTGTAATCGCTACATATTTGGTCAGGTGCACGATGTTAATGATTACAGACTTTTTTAGCCTGAATTGGATAGCATGTAGGCAGTTTTTAGGATCCCAAAACGTATCACATTGGGCATTCTGCATAAGCGATTCTTGGGTATGATCATCTAATATGGAAGTGAAGAGAACTGGTAGCGGAAAGAGTGCGATTTGAGTCCGTGAGAGTTTTTTTTTTTTACTTCTAGATAGAACTGCTGCATAAACCACAGTGTCTAGAATAATGGAAAATTTGTCATTTCGGAAGCGCGGCAGTTAGCAAAGCCGCGACAGACATTTGTACGATATTATATTTCTTTCAAATGACAGATAAGGAGTTTTAGACTTTGTACTATTTGAATTTAATGAAACTATTTTCATTTTAGAACTTCACAGCGAAATCTTTGTTTCGCAATAATTTGTGTACCCAACTTTTCAAACATGTCTTATTTTACTTTCATAACTACAATTTGATTAAACTGAACAAAACTCACCATTTCCGTATTGAAACACTTGTAGATTATCAAAATCACTAAAACCCACACTAAAATAGCGCACAATACCAGTTGCCATGACATGTGAAATTCCACATCATCGTAGCTGAACAAATTGATGTCATTGAACAGAGTTCTAATAATTTTGGATATAAAAATGAAAATATTACATATTAAATGAAATTACTAAAATTAAAACAAATTAAACGAATATAAAAAAGAAAACACTTACTTAAAATACAATACCGAAGGTATATGATGATTAATAAACCTGGAATTGTTTGAATTTGAGAGATCTGTTTCGTTTTGAACATACAAATTACACAGCTGAAAATAAAATTTTTATGTGAATTCATTAACTTTTTCGTGTGATTTACGCAATTTTTGGCTCACATTCGTTTCTTCCTCTTCAGTTAAGTTGGTGGCCCATTTTTTGAATCCCTCACAGCTCCAGGGCAATGTTGGCTGCATAGACGCAAACATATAGACAAGTGGCACCATGGCAAAAATACTATAATAAGAAAGTACACATATATTTAAAGCCAGCGTGACATAGCCAATACCTGAAGAGAAAATTTTGCAAAATTTTATTCGAAATATATAAAAATTA
This sequence comes from Thecocarcelia acutangulata, assembly GCA_914767995.1. Taxonomy (NCBI): domain Eukaryota; kingdom Metazoa; phylum Arthropoda; class Insecta; order Diptera; family Tachinidae; genus Thecocarcelia; species Thecocarcelia acutangulata. The sequence continues at coordinate 118,087,253 of OU612096.1, read as the reverse complement.
TTCGCCAACTAACCTTTAAAAAGCGGTGTCAGCCGAAATGCTGATATGTAGCTGCTGCTGGAGAACTGGCCCATAAATGACTGGATCACAATGAATGGTATTATGTAGAGAAATAAACTGAGCAGATAAACCGGTAGGAAAGTAAAAACTGGAAGAAAAAAAAAACCAAATCAGGCGGTCTGAAACTGAAAAATTGAAATGATGTTGATCTTGAACTAGCAAAATTTCAATGTCACAAGATATAGAAAGAATACCACAAGAAATCTGCGACTATATACTTATACATGCAGGAGCTATATTTACGGTGATTATTAAGGCGAAATAGTTTTCGCAGCGTAGGACAAACTTTTAAGCACATTGCATTGGGGCAGAAGTACCCAAGCCCTATGAACTTGGTGCTCATTCATTTTTGTAAAATTACTTGGCTATAAACTGTGCATTTTGATATACACATGCGTGTATACACACACAAGTGCAAAGCAACAACACTTTATTATGTTTTACTTTTTAAATAAAATTAGTTTTAAATGTATTGATGTTTGCTCTTGCATATATAACTTTTGGGCACCCCTGTAATGGGTTTTAATGCATGACAACAATTTTTTAGCAATCAATTTCGTTCTAAGCCATCGAGCCACACAAGACTAATTTATTCCGCATAATATATATGTATCAAAAGCTTTGTATGTATTAGTCATGTTTATATTCATTTGATAGCTTGACATGTGATTTTGTATTGGTTTTGCCCCGTGTGACAACACTCTTGACAATGGTAAATAATTGTAATCAGAGCCTTACGTTTAACTTTATAATATAGTTCTGTCGTCTTTAACTTCTACTCCGCTAAAAATCGTGCTGCCTGAAAAATTATTGAGCATGTTTTCATTAAACTGCAATTTTGAAAAAAATATGCTTCTCCTGCCGATAAATTTTGTTGCACAGTGTCGTTAATGAGACCAAAACAATGTTTATGTGTATTTGAGAATTTGATAAAAATGCTTGCAAATGAATGAATATTTAAATGAATATTTATTTCATCTAAAAAGTTCGGGTCAGTTTTGTTTTTTTTTTTCAAATTCAAATGTTTTGCGATAATCTTTGATTGGTTCATAAAATATGAAATAAAATTGATAGTACAATTTATTGAAGTTCTTCAAGCATTGCAAGCAAAGCCAGTAGAATTATTAGCAATTGATTTCATTTCAGGCGAGAAATAGCATATACATATATGTATACATATGTATGTACATACATAAATAAAAAATTATGGGGCTGTAGATGTACTAATTTTGAAAAGCCTGATATGGCAGCATCATGTTTTCCCAATAGCATTCTTTTCTCGCTGAAAAATAACATGAGCACTATATTTGAATTAAAGAGAAAGAGAATAGTGTAACAGAGTAGTATTTCTTGTATAAATAAAAAACTTCCCAGTTGGCAAAATCGTCCTAGACGTCATTGTCTTAGGGTTTGTAGTGAAAAGAGGAGCGACAATGTCTACAAAAAAGCAACGGTACTCTAAAAAGAAAGCTGAACAAGAATTTATATCGGTATATAAATGAGCGACACGATGGTCAGCAATGTATTCAATCTAGTCTTCAAATCGTTCAAGTAAAATATTTCTGGAAACAAATTAACGGGACTCTAAAAAAAACAACAACAAAAATGTATAAAATTTTAGTATACATTTTTACTCTGTTGAATATTAATAGCAGTACGAGATATATCGTCTGTTTTTTCTGTACATTTTCTGTGTGAGTTAAAAAATGCATATGTATTATAGCTACATATGTATATTAAGTTGAAATGTTTTTTAAGCTTGAGGTCAGTTTTGTTTTTTATATAAAAAATGTTTTAATTACATTCGATTTTTCGTCTTCTTCAGGAATTTTTTTTAAGATAATAGCTATGTATATTAGAAAAATATATGTATTGAAGCAAAAATTAATTTCTCAATAAATTTAACATAAATTATAGGTACATACATATAAATAAATTTTAAAAATATGAACGATATCAAAAAGATTGATTATTCTTTTCTAATTAATATTTTCACTTTTTTATATTATTTAAAAATGTACAAGATTTGTATGTTAGCATTCTCTGCAAATTGTATTATGACATTAATAATAATTTTATAAAAATTTTCTGATGATTTAAAATAGAGAAAACTTTTTCAAAAACAACGAAAGTTTAAAAAATTAATTAATAGTTTGCATTAAATCACTTACTATCGTTGGCGGCAATTTAGTGAAGATACCGTCGGAACAAACGTTATCGATTATGTCGATATTGTCGATTATGTGGATATTATCACTTATGTATTCGTCGACGACATGTCAGTGGAAAATGCAGTGTATATAAAACTTGACGATGCTGTGAGAGAAACTGTCGCCTGTTTGGTCTTGCGTGATTACGTGGCCATTTGTTCGAAAATTTCGTCAGCGATTTGTTTGAGGTGTCGTTAACATGTCATCCACAATTTTCTATTGTCTTGTACCCATCGTTTAAGATGTCTTTAAGACATGGCCAACTATTACATTTTTACACATAAGCCGCTAAACCGATTTAGATAAAAATCTCGAAGTCCGAAAATCAATATAAGATAATTTTTATTTTAAAAATTGCTCCATAGAGGACAAAAGGGTGCGAAATATTCGTCCGAAAAATAAATCTTTAAATAACTCCGCCATTTACGAAACGATTTTAAAAACTCTTTCTTTTGAAAGAATTTAAAAATGAGGAAAGTTTTTGGATTCGGACAGACAAAATTTCCATTCGAAAAATTAATTTTGGAATAAGTTCGTTGGATCCCACTGATTTATTTTTGAACAAAATGCCTATACGAAGAATAATTTTTTTTTACAATTCCGCCATCAAATTATTATTAAATTATTTTTGAACAAAATGCTCATACGGAGAGTAATTTTTTTATAATTCCGCCATGAAAATTCATTATATTTTGCAAGGGTTTGACAACGAGCAAACAATGTGTTGCGAACGTTAATGTTCGAAATCGTAAAACAGGCTCTTAATATTTTTCTAAATAATTCTAATAAACTATTCGTAAAATTGTGGTAAATATTTTCTTTTTGAGCGTACGGTTTCAATAAAATAATACTAACTACTGCAAAATAACTTTGAGCCACCACTGTATGTTCGCACACGCACATCCACACATGTATATAGATCCATACTTATGTGTGTATCCATGCACCACGACAATGCATCTGATTAATATGCAACTGTTGTCTGGGTTGTCAATACTTAAATAAATTTTATTTGATAACAATCAGCCACAATGATCTTATTTTGTTTTTATTAATAATTTCAACTTACGACTTGATTCCATCATGAAAAACCATGACATTGAGAATACATCCATGCGAAATGCCAAACCCAAACCAGCGTAAATGAAATCATTTGGTTGGGCCCAATAGCCTCGTTTCGTGTCCGGTAAAAAAGGCCTACGGCCACTTTCATACGATGACTCATACACCATTTTTGTTACAACAATTTATTTTGGAAATCATAAACCACCAATAAATAAATATCAAAGATTTCCTTGACACAGTTAATGATTTTTGTGTTCTTTCGCTTTTATTTTCAAAATATTTTATATTTATGAACTTGACATTGAAACTAAAATGTATAAACGAAAAATATAAAAAAATTCTAATTAAAACAAATATTTTGTATGCATATAGAGAAAGTATGCAACGAATATAAGAACGTTTTTTTTTTGCAGTAATATTTTCGAGGAAACAGCGCACTTGTTTTTGTTCGATTTAATAATTAAGATAAAAATCTGCTCTTTATTGCTCTTATTGCTTAGTAAGATTTGTTTTCTAGTACTTTTCACTGAATGTTTTATTTCTTTTGAAAATATTTTTCCCCAATTTGAGTTAATTTAATCGTTTAAGTTTTAATTAAATGCATTAACGTGTTCTAATTAGTAGAAGCTTTGGCAAACGACTAATAAGTAACGATAATTTGAAATTAAAAAACACACTTGCGATTCAATTTGAATACTAACGGACTTAAAATGCAAACATCCAAACGGATACTCTTTTATAATGCGGTTTTGTTTAATCTCTTGTTCTCTTTAAGAAAATAAAAACAACAGGCATGGGAAACGCAATACCGACGCGTATTTCCTAACAGGTAAATGTAGCAGAACAATAAATGCAACAGTACCAAAAAAAAACTTTTTCAAATTTTAGGGGAAAAATATAAAAAGTAATTGAGAAAAAAATATAATAAAAATATATTTACAGGAAAAGAAAAACTTTTAATTATTTCGTAAAACTAATTACATCGTGAAAATTAAAGCCTGTATAATCTGCGTGTGGAAATATGAAAATGGCCAGCCGAATTGGGGAGGGTTCTGAATCATACCTGGATACATAATAAAAAAATGTAATAAATTAAATTGAAATGTTGATTTAAGCTTGAGGTCTATTTTGTTTCGTATATAAAAAATGTTTTAATTAATTTATTCTGAAATCAGCATTCCAATTTAATTTATAAAAAAAGGTAAAAAAATTAGGATCAAGAAAATTTAATTTTTTTCAAGTTTCTTTTTATTATCCCATTGACATCTCAGAAAGATAAAAACATAAAAAAGTTATCAACTGCTTTCCCAATTTCACCTGTTACGAATTCGATACGTATTGCAATGAACAAAAAAGGGATCCGTAAAATACAGAGGAAGAAAGTAAACCTTCAGAGTCTTTTATCAGATGCTGTAGCTAGTTTTTACAGGCATGATTTTTATATATTGTAAAGGCTTAAGATCTGTCACCCGATATCGAACCGTTAAGGTTTGCAAAAATTTTGAACAACAGAAATAAAATTTCGAAACAACAAAAAAACTCAAAATTACGATATTGAAAGAAGATAATTTATCAAGGGTTTTGATGTTTAGTTTAGTACTATGGAATAAACTATTAACCAATTCACACTTCAAAAATGATATTTAATTTGTTCAAATTGAAAGTAATATTAAGTTTTACAGGTATTTTACAAATGTTCCCATTTCGCTTTTTTTAAACTTAAAACTGCGAATAATAATATTTTTACTCTTCAAACTCATTCGCGACTTTTAAATCATTTTCACAAATACCTTAAGTCAGCCAAAAGACCTGCTGCACTCTATTGATATAGAACCTTACATTACCATTACCCAACCCTGATTTCGATTGCTCTGTTTACAAATATACATCTGATAAGTTTGTTATAACAACCGAAATACAATAACAATTATATATAACATGCACAACTCATCAACATATATATTTTTTCACAGTTCGACAGTGTAGAATTCAAAACACCATGACCATTCGCTCAGCGTTATCGGCTTATGTTCGCTATCATCATTATTATCAACATCATCGTTTTTCTCTTCTTTAATTATAAGCAGAGGTGACAAATTGAAATTGTCGAATTGGACGAAGCAAAAAAAATTATTCCTATCAAAAATCTTTTACAAATTTTATTTTTGAACGTAAAACTAAATCCAAATTAATTGATAGTTGTCAATAAAAGTTAATAAACTTTAATATCTTGCGTCGACGAAGAAGCACGAAATTTACTTGATTTTTAAGAAGTGTTTGTTACATATTTATGCTTACAGAAAAACTCAAAATATATAAAATAGTAAATTACCATTAGCATTTCAATTTTAAAGTGTTTTTATAGCAAAATTTGCTAAGTAGAAAAAAAAAACTTTACCATTACTAATTTCAAACACCTTCATAATAATAATTTTATAGTTTTATAGACAATCGGGCCGTTGGAAAACCATCCAGATGAGTTCACATGATGGAATAATGAGATATACGGGTATGTTCTAGATTCTACTTTGAAGTGAAAATAGTTTGAAATCACTTCAATTTGAAGCTTTGGTGTTCTACATTCTACTCTATACTTTTCATTTGTGTTTTGTTTTCGAACATTAATTTGTAGTGAATTGTCTGGTTCTTGAAACTACTTTTACACAAAAAGTAGTAGTTTGAAACCACTTTTTAATTTTATTGTGAAAATGAAATATTTTACAGAAAACTTAGTATAATTACAATCCCATTGAAATAAGAGGGTTGGATGACGGAATATTTATTTGAGATACAATTGTGCATATATTTTAGGGGAAAAAAGGAGAATATTATATAAAAACTAATATTTGTTATTTTATTAACTACAGTCGATTGGCGATATCATCTCTTATTACAGCGTTTACGGAGTCACTAACTCGTCCAAATCATCGTCACCACTTATATGTCTTTCGTTTACCGCCACCCACTATATCAATCTTTTCCATAAAATGGCACTTAAAAAATTACGATCATCGTTGCAAACGGAGAATTTGATAAAGCTAACTAAAGGCCGTATCATATAAAGCTTTTGCTTCGCTTTGCGTTGCAAATTCGCTTTGACATCTAAGATAAAACTTACATACTTATATGAAACATGTCACATAAAGTACTTTTAACGCAACGTGAAACGAAAAGTTCAGCAACTCTCATGTTTTTACTCGTTTTCTCTAATAGCTCCAAAACTTTATGCACTAAGAAATAGAACCAATTTCAGAAGTTCGTCCAATAATATTTCTTACTTCTATTATCATAAGAAGTAGTTAAATATAAAAATTAACAAACTGAATATGAAACTGAAAATATGGTTCATATGGTTATACTGTGCCTTGTTTCTGTATTACACGCATCGAGAAATTTCTCACAAGAAACAAAAGAATTGACAGAGAAACTATGCGAATTGAAACAAAAAATGGAGTTTCTCACACAAATGTTTCTGTATCTTTGAGAAGCGAGAAATATCTGTCAAAATAGCTTTTTTGACATAATTAATTGGAAGCTTGTGAGTAAACCTGTTTCTGTATTAAAATTTTGCGAGAAGTTTCTCGCTAGAGCTGTCAAAACTTTTCACAAATAAAAGAGTTACGGAAGTTATAAATTTAAAAGTATATAATTGACATAATGAATGCAAAAAGTGTAGAAAAGGTAAAGTTTTAAAATATTTATACACATATTGTGGTATTCACAAAAATTATTTGCAATTAGTAAAACTTTACTTGACATACATATATTTACACAAAATTTGTCAATTAAACCTTTGTTATGTGTAAATTATTTATTATGAATACGCAGATATTGAATGTAGTTCATTATTAATTTCTTCTTTTTATTTTAGAAAATTGAAAGATATAATATAATAAATATATAAAAATTATGAATTAAATTTTTTTTTTGGTTTTTTCTTTACTGTATGATAAATTAAAAATTTAATGGCAAAATCTTAATTTTAGCCTGTCTCGAATGCGGGAAGCTCCCCTCATCGGTTCAGGAACTAAAAAAAGGTCGGTTGCAGCCCTTAATCTCTGGCTGTAAATGCGCAACATGTTTCGCTGGTCATATTGGTCAGCACGCATCACCACAAAACTATAACTTATTGAAAGTTTTTATTTATGATTTGAATGGGTTTTTATTTATGTGCACGTGCTATTGATTGACACATTTTTATTTTATTTATAACACTAAATTCAATTGTTTTATTCACTGCTAAACATTTGTTTCTTAAATTTTCTTTTTGTTTGATAAATTTTTCCTATATTCTTCTTCTTATTTGTTTACTTTTTGTATTTTGACAGCTGCTTAATGGAAGTATTCCAATAAAGACGTAACTAGTATTGCCTCTTTTCGATTTAATATACAGAAACGCTGTTTTTCTCGATAGTCGAGAAACGATGGAATTTTATGTTTCATAGTTTTCGATGCGAGAAACTTTTCACTAATCTTACAGAAACGAGGCACTGGTTTGTATAAAAAAACAAAATTGAAAACATGGTTCGTGTCAGTACTAGTTACTGCACAATTTATCCAAGTTTTATTTTCGAAGTTCAGTTCGAACGAAAGAATGAAACATACAAACTACTACTTTTTCAGAACAACAAAAATGAAAAGTAAACTTTTCAAATCATTTTTTTTTTTATTTTCATTCCACTACTTTTCTGGAACATGCCGGATATTCTGAATTAAACTGCCCTAAGCGAAATTATGTGATACATTATTTTTACCTGAATTTCATTTTACGGGAACTTTACATAAACAAATTTTAATATCCGATTACAAGTTACTAATTTACGCTGGAATAAACAAAAGAATACAAGCAGCTTGATCATCTCCTCCCAAGTCATTTAAAACTTACGAATGTATTGAACTACTCAGACCTGGTTCGAGAGCTCTGAAGATAAAACACAAAACAAAGTGCTAGTTTGTTTGTAATTCTTTTAAACAATGTCACTTTGTGGTTGTTGTCTGTCTTCCTGCTGTGACTGAGAATACTTGGAACTTGCACCAGTTGTCTTCACGACTCAGAAATGTGATTGTTTGGTATTATTTTCTTAATTTAAATTATATCCCAAACAGTGACTGGAAAGTACGCAATTCTGCGAAAACACAAAAACAAAATATATTAATGAATAACTGACAACATCTTGTGACATTTGCCAGGGAGTTCTGTGAGGAATTTTGTGAAAATGATAAGCAAAGTAGCAGTAGTAGTTCCATTACTGCGTTTTTCACTTTCCAAATGATTGTTTGTAAGGCCGTGTTGTTCAAACACGTGTAATTCATTAAAACTTAAATAGCACAATAAATTTTTTACTTGTTAAACAAAATGATGCCGGCCATTTTGGGTTTTGAAACAAGATCACTGTTGGAATATTAAATATTTTTCGCCATTAATGATTGCACACAAACTTGGAATAGAAGGCAATTTTATCTCTTAATTGTTGTTGTATTAAACAATGTACTGGTGTTGAGCTTAAGGGAAGTTCCAAAACTGCGGCAGCTATTCAATAGAGATATTTAATATAAGTATGTATATAATTATTATTTAATATATATTAATTGTTTATACATATATTTTCATATACATATGTATGTAATTTTATATTTGCGGAAGTAGACGGAAATATATTTATTTTTCTGTAAACAACACACATTGGAAAAGTTTTTACATTGGATTTGCCTTCATTTCTATTAAACAACAACTGAAATGTTTGTCTCTGTTAACAAATTTACATACATACGAATGTACGTATGTATGTGTATACCTACTTACTTATACATACAACAATGTTGGAAGACTACTTTATTTTTTTAAATTGTAAAATATTACATTTCTACATTTAAAGCGCAAATATTGCAGTTGGTGATATAGAAAATAATTAATAAAATTATCTGTTTCCACAGCTTGCATACATGTATGTACATATATGTATATACCCTGTCGTATAATGAGTAGCTAACTACAAAAATAGCCAACTTTCAATTAATTTTTAGGAACCAATTTTAAGCTATCTAGTATACAATGCAAAAGTGTCCTTAACAAAAATGTATTACAATGTAGCTACCTAGTAGGCGCCGTAGATTTCAATTTTTATTATTAATACTACTGCGTGTTTTTGAAGTTTTTTTATATGTACATATATAAATTTTTAAATTCTGTGGAAGTTTTCTAAAATAAAATTTTTTATGTAAGACAAATAATAAAGATTTTAATATTATTGTATGTGATTGTTTAATTTTAATTTAAAGTGCTATAATTGTGATTTTTTGAGAAGACAGTTTGTCTTATAAAGTTAACAGTATTCAGCATATAAGTGAACGTGTGAATACATTTTTTGGAGCATTTCAAAATTTTTCCTGCTACCCATTTGAGAATTATCTAAAGCAATTAAAAAGTATGTGAAGAAGCCTTCAAAGATTCTACAATAATTTCATATTCGTGTGCAAAATGAAGAAATGGTTACAGGGCAGAAAAAGCTAACAATATCTAGATGTCGCGTTCACAAATTAGCCGTTGCGGATTTGCATTACAACCAATTCCAGCATGTAAGTAATATTAATAAAATTAATAATTATTATAGGTATTTAGTTTCTAATTTTTATTAATAAATTATGTTACAGATCAAAAGGAAACGGTGTCGTACCCAAATTGCTCAAACCAATTTCAAGAAAATTTCAATGAAATAAACATTCAATTATTAAAAAGGGACAAACTTAAAATTAACCAATATTTTGCACTTACAGATACAATCTCCAAGGTAATTATTTTTCAATCAAAATTTCTCTCATTATATCAGACCTCCAAATAAATATTGCCACAATTTATCCAGAGTTCAGGGATATTTGTTTTAATTATGTATTTACAGAAATTATTGTGAAAAAACAACATAATAATGCAAGCCTTGGCAGATCAAAAGGTGTTATCAGAAAAGATTTTGTACCAAGAAACAACACAAAAAAATGTATCTTCTACATTCCTGACATTTTTAAGTTTTTTTTTTTCCAACATGCAATGTATTTTTTTTTTTTGTTTGTTTGTAATACATATGTAATATAAAAATTAAGTTTTTAATAAATTATTTCTGAAAAATTACAAATAAATACGTTTTAAAAATTTTGACTACTTTATTTTATTTCGAAAAAATATTGCAATTGGATAATAGTTTTTCAGCTATAGTGTCAACAATTAGCTTTTCGTTGACTTAAAATTAATTAACTTATGGTTGATTTAAAAAAATCGTACTTTTAGCAAACAGTAGAGTAGTTAAAATATTGCTAGCTTAAAAAAATTAACTGTAAGTTGACTTTTAGAAAGTCAACTGTAAGTTAGCTGAAAAGTAGTGTAAAATCCGACAATTGACTACCTCCTAGGACATCACAATGTTAAAATAGTTAGCTGCCTTTATTGAAAAGTAATCCAAGTGTCAGTCAGCCCTAGTTGAGGAATAGTTAACTTAAAGTCAGTTTAAAATTAACTCAGTTTCCGACAGGGTATGTACATATATGCATACAGGAGCACATACATACATATGGTATAAATATAAAACGAAGAGCATATGAATGCCTTGTCATAAACCTTGCGATAAGAAATTAAATATTTTAATATAAATTCATTCAAAAAGAGAGAAGCCCAAGTCATTATCAGATTCCTCTGGATCTTATTGCTATTCACCACATCTTTTTATACTTTATAAGTTGCGAACAGGTCCATCTTCCAAAACGTTATTGGAAGATAAGTCCAGCATACGCACATTGTGATCTGTGTTACAACTTTCCGCAAAAGTACTTAAAGTAAAATGCATTACTGGACAACAGATTGCAACGTGTGTGGGTGCTGCATAATCTTAACCCATTGGCCGCCAAAATATAAGCAGAAGTGGTAATTAATAAAACAGTTACAAAGAGTGCTGATGAGTAGTGTAGCGACTACGAAACAGCTAATGGTATTCCATTATTTTTTCTGTTCTTGTTTGGTCTTATTGTTTCACAGCAATTACTTTTATAATTAAGAATAATCCTTCTTCTTGACTGAAGTTGGACTCGAACTCACAACTAGTTAGTTAATATCGTACATATGTATATAACTAAAAAAGTTCACTGATTAATGACTTAAACCAGGTGTGCCCAGCCTTGATACTCAATTGTTTTTGTAAATGCGCTTAGCTATGGGCTGTGCTCTTTATTACACAAATACTGCTCAGCATTAGCAATGAAAAATACACAAACAACTTCGTCTCTTATATTTCTTTTCGTTCTTCACCGCACACACACACACACAAAAACAAAGAAACAACACTTTCGCAGGCTTTGTAGGTAAAAATTGACGTAAATTTTTACCTACAAAGTTTGCTTTTGTAAATTGTTTTGCTTTTTACAAAAAAATATATTAAATAAAAGTAGTTTTTCCTTAAATGTATTGGTGTTTACTCTTCCACATAGAACTTGTGGGCACCATTGATTTAAACAGTTAATTATTTTGTTTACTCTATACCTAATGAGCATAAAATGTTTACCTGTTTACAGCTGCGGGTTACAGGTGAAAGTTTCCGAAACATATTTGTTCCCTGCATGCTGTTTTAATTCTTTTTTTTTTTTTGCGGACTCTTATACGAGGGCTGGTAAATTTTGGAATTGATTAGTGATTATTTTTTATTACGACTCATATAGAACATATACCCTGTTCAACCCTTTTTTGCTCTCTGCGTCACTAATGTGAAACTTGGTCTTCAGATAGATAGATGTTGTTCTTAATTCACATTGAAGTTTATATTTTTTGTGCAAACGTTTAAGGCGGGTTTTTATTTTTCCCTCCTTTTTGCCTTTTTAAATTTTTATTTTAATCTATATTTAAAAGTCCACTTTTAATGAGTTCAATGTATTTCTTTTACTTTTACACACATTATTTATTTGTGTTTTCTCTGCTTACATATTTTTGGTAGGTACTCGCAGTTCAGATAAACTAGCGATAATTTGTTAACAGAACTAGAGAAGATAGTAAATCCTTCGCGTTTGTGGCTAGTAGTTTCAAACTGAAACAAGATGTTTCGCTCTCAAAATTTTGTATGGAGAAACAGGTTGATTCAATCATGTTTTAATTGCGAGTCACGCATGAGAGAGTGAAACGCGACTTTAAGTGCCCTTTTGTGAACATTAGTTTGTTTGGTTTGTTTGTGAGAGGCGAAACAGTTAGACTGTGTTTTGTTTATTCGGCGATTTTTAGGTGTCGAAAAATGGGTTTAGAGCATAAAATTTCTGTAAAAAATGGAGTTAAGAGCACAAAAGCTCTTGATGGATTGAGAGTGGCATATGATGATTATACTTTGGTTCAAAAAAATCTTTACAAGTGGTACAAGCTTTACAAGGAGGATCGAGAAGATGTGTGCAGTTCGGCCTGGAGTACCCATCGTATCAAAAACCGACGAAGGTGTTGAAAAAGTGAAGAAAAGTCTAATTAATAATTGCCAAATCACAAATGGTACAAGATTTTCAATAAAGTTCGAGAAGATATGAATGACGACGCTTGTCCTGCAGGGTTGACGAAAATGTTGAAAAAGTGAAGAAAAGTGTTATGATGAAGATGTTGAAGAAGTGAAGAAAAGTATGTGATAACTGCCGAATCACAAGTGATACAAGCTTATCATATAGAATTTAGAAGTTGTGAAAGCTAATGGTCTTGATGAAGGACATAACAAACCCAACGAAAATATTGAATATGTGAAGAAATTGGTAATGGAAAATTGCTGAAGCACTACTAGAGAAGTTGCAGAGTAATAGCAAAAAGCAATACGAAAGAAAGTTATGAAGAAATGGCTCAAACTTTGATATCATAATAATACACCTGCTTACTCGTTTTTGCTTGTTCGTAATTTTTTGAGAGAAAAGAATATCGTGATTATGTCTCAGCTACCGTATTCATCACCTTTGACACCTCGCAAATTTTTGTTGTTCTCAGAATTCAAAGAGACCCATAAAGGACGGCCTTTTACGACAATTGATCAGATAAAAACTGAACGTGTATATGTGATCTGGCGTAAGTTTATTAAGCCCAAAGGGGGAATACCTTGAAGGGGACAAGATAAAATTTGATTCAATAAATAAATGTATATTTTTTGAGAAAAACTAAAATTTTCCTTTTCAAAATGAACAGTTTATGTATATTGCACTATATAATATAAAAGAATCGGGAGGGGCTGTTAATATTTCCTGATGATTGTGGTATATGACCGATTTTCGGGAAATTAACTGTAGTCCCCGATACCTTTAATGTAACGAACCAGAAGTGATGGAGAGATTGGTGAATTAGTTAAGGTCTGATGACCGTGTCACGAACCCGTGAAGTCTGGACCTTTATCCAACTGTACTTTTACCCAACTAAATTTAGACATATGACAAGAAGTTGCCACCTGTGTGATCGTTGCAAGCTACATGGGAGTACTGCGAATTGATTTCAATTAATTTTTGCAAAATTTTTTAACGCATCGCTTAGCATTTCATTTCTTGAATTCTCTGAAGCTGTTCTCGAGTTACGAGTATGGCGAAATACATCAGAGCAGCCGACTAATTTCTGGACCTGTAAAAGATCCCTATGTAATATAGAAAATTTGAAGCCGAATTTGAATTAAGCGCAACAAGATTTGTATATTCATCATACTTTTATGAAAAGGAAACCAAAGAAAGCGTCATTATTGAACAGTGAGTGTTATATATGTAGACACGGTGCCGTGCAAGGTGTATTCATTCGCCTTGATTGCGTGTGTTTAATTAAAATTTTCATTGAACTTATGGGTATAATTATTTGTTGTTTTTAATTACAAAAAAGTTGTAAATCTGATATAAAGTAATTAAATTATTTAAAATTATATTTAAAAAAAGTTGAATGCTTTTGGTTGAGGTATTTTTTATATAAAAACTTACACATTTATTTATGTATGCATGTAAATATCTGTATGTATGTATGTGTGTTATAATATTGTAATAGCATTGTAAACAAAATGTTCTGGCACCAAATTTAGGACAGAGGGCAGAAATTGTATAAAGATAATTTTTGGTGTAAAAAATTTAATTAGTAAAAAGATTAACAGCAAAATTAGGAGGCGTACATATTGCATGGATGTTTAAAATTAAAAGTTCATTAGGGAGTAAACAATGTCAAAGCCTTGAAAAGACTATGTGCAGATAAGCCAGCAATGGAAATATTAATACGATAAGTGTTTCTTTTTATGCTGCTATTTGATGCCGTAAAATATTTGACTATTCCTTGGGCTTAATTGAGGCTTTCATACTACAGTAATCCCGGCAATTTGTAGAAATTAAATAAATATTATTTGGCCTGAAGAAGCTATCCAAAGGAAAGCGAAATATTGCCAGATAATTAAAAACCGAAAAAACTAAAAATTCCAAGAAAGGCCTTAAGCTCGAAGAATTACACATATTAGGAAAGAAAAAAACGGTCGAAATAAAGAAATAATAAAACTGTTACTTTTTTTTAAATAAAACAATATAAGAATTTAAAGCAGTAAAAATTTACATTACTTAACAAAAGAATATTAGGATTTTTTATTGGCTTTGTATCATTTCTTAAAAAAACAATAACTAAAATGTTTGCCTCTTAGCTTTGTATTTTTTTTTTTACTTTTTTTATTAGCTTTTTAAAAGAACATAAAAGAAAAATATGTAAATTATTAAGCAGTGAACTTTTTGAGTTATATACATATGTGCGATATTAACTAACTAGTAAAAAAAATAATTTTTCTTATTACATTTTTTTTTTCTGAGAAAAAAAATTCTGCACAAAAATTTCATAGGTATGTTTTTTTTTTCGACTGGCAACTTTAAGTTATTTTAATATGATCGCCTAAAAGTATGCTTCATAAAGAAGAAAATATAAGAGGAGCAAACAACGGCCAAACGCTAAAAATAAAAAAAGCTAAATAAAACAATTACTTGTTAATTTAAGCTAATATTATACAACTGACTCAAATTCACCAAGTGGTTCCATAGTGTAGCGGTTATCACGTCTGCTTTACACGCAGAAGGTCTCCAGTTCGATCCTGGATGGAACCAACATAGAATTTTTTTTTTTTTTTTTTGTAAAAACGATATTTTTAAAATCGTTTTCAATATAATAAAACAAATGCATTCTTTACAGGGGGTCCCAGGACTCAACGTCAAGCCAAAACAGGGTGACAAGATTGCTTTGTAACCATCATGAGCAAAAACATAAAGTAGTTTACTCTGTTAAAATATTTTTTATTCGCACATGCCTGGTACGAGTATGTACATATCTATTGTTTTAGATTTATTTCTGATTTTTCTTACAATGGTTACAATCAATCTTGTCATCCTATTTCGGCTTGACATTGAATTCTGGGCCACTCTGTATTTGTATTAAATATAATAGCGTTTTCTCTGCTAGAAAGCGTTGCTTGTGTAATGAATGTGTAGTCGAATAAGAAGGACTTCTGCCTGCCACTTACCTAAGCTACGTACACACGGTTGTCAGATTTTACAATATTGCCAGTAAAATTTTCTGAAAATGTATTAAAATCGTGAAAATGTATGACAATCGTGAGAACACTCTTCGTCGTCATTGCCAGATAATTGGCTGGTATTGTAAGCTCAGTGGCTGTGTTCTGTAACTCTCGCCACGAGAAACTTTTCGACTGAAACGTGCGAAATGCTTTTCTCACTAAACTGTAGCTATAACTTTTTTGGTGAGTAATAGCCGTCACGTAAGGAATTTACTCGCCATTTTACAGAAAAACTCTGACTGTAAAACTTTTGCGAAAAAATTTCCCGCATTCAACTGTCATTATTTCTCGCAAATAAAAAGGCTGTGAGATAGTTTTTCAAATAACAATAATTATCACTAAATGAATAATAATGCTGAAAAATAAGTATTTTGCTGTTAATTTAAGTATCAATAGATATTTTCACAGTTTAGAATGATTGTTATTTTTTATTTTAACTTTTTAATTAACTTTTATACCCTTCACACAACAAGTTTTAAGGGAATACTTAAGTTTTTAATTTCAACAATTTTAATATCCGACCCAACATAGTATATTATAACAATTTTATAATGTTTTTTTCAGAATTCACAAATTGCAATTATTTTTTAATTTTACAAAATTTTGCGCATAAATATGTATGTATTTGTAAATAAAATGTAAACATTAGAGCCAAACCATACATTTTCTAGAACAGCCGACGGTTATATGACGCCGTCGAACAAAATTTCTTAAGTTTAGCAATTTTTGGTCGGCGGCGGTACTAATTGTAGCTGGCGCTTTCATTTTTAAAATTGCATGTCGGCATCGTTTTATATTTTCAGACATTTCTAACGTAACGCCGTAATCACTTTGGATAGTTTTCGACATGAGTTACAGACGCAGTTTTTTCTCACTTTTCGAGAAATGATGGAATAATTTGTTTCACAAGTTTTCGACGCGAGAACTTCTCGCCAAAGTTACAGAACACAGCCACAGTTTTAATTGTCAGATGTATAAAATTAATGCACCTGATAATGGCATCATTGTCAGAAAAAAGTTTGACGGGCAACACTGCCAAACAGATGGTCGTTGATATTTTTTTGAATTTTTTTCATCTAACAATCTGACAACCGTGTGAACTGACAATTTTTGTTGTCAGATGAATTATTTGTCAGACCATAGTCTGACAATGAAATTGTAAGATTTTCTTACGATCGTCTGTACACACAATTTACTTCTGCAAGACAATTTTTCATTGTCAGCACGTTGCCAGATCTTACAATATTGTAACATCTGACAACCGTGTGTACATAGCTTTACAATCAATCTTGTCACTCAATTTCGGCTTGACATTGAGTTCTGGGTCACTCTGTATTTGTACTAAATATAACAGCGTTTTCTTTTCTAAAAAGTGTTGCTTGTGTAATGAATGTGTAACCGAATAAGAAGAACTTCTGTCTGCCACCTACGCCTTTTTACCGTTTGGACAATTATGCACATATGTACATATGTATATACATACTTACATACATGCATATGTATACATATAGAAGATAATATGTGTTTGTATTATTAAATTGATTTCTACTTTATAATTTGCTCATGCAAGTTCAATCTCAAAAGTGTTTGTTTTTTGTTTTGTTTTAATTTTTTTTCTCTGTGTTATTAAAGTTTATTTAATTCATTAGAACTTGTCTTTTGAGGTTTTCTAAATTTCATTTGAAACACAATTTGGCTTTAGGGAACGAAGCCACAAGCCAAATTATAAAAAATAAAGAAAACCATAAAAAAGAAATACCAACAATAAACAACAACTTCACCGTGACACCGTCAACAACCATCAATTAACAATTTTTAAGTTTCCTTGACAAGGTCACAAGAAACACACATACATACACATATATGAAAACCAAAAAAATATACGGGAAGAAATCTTGAAATTCTCAGCGGCAGAAATGCCCAGCATGTGTTGTGTACACACGCGCACACACTCTTACTGAGCAAACATTTGCTATCGCAGACGTCACTTAAACGTAACACTAAAAAGATGAAAGTTTGTGTGTTTTGGTGTTTGGATATTTGCTCCCCTACAAAGCAAAATTCGCTTAATTGACTTGGCTGAAATTTTGTAACCGGATAGAGTAGGACCTATGTAAAGATATCGGGTGGTTAAATTTCAAGGGCCGATGTTGAATGTGAACCACACCTAAACGCCAAGTTTTTTTCCGAATGTTATTTGACATTTCTCTATTTCAGACTTACTCAATTTGAACCATGGAGAGATACACAATCCAACAACGTGTTAAAGTTATCCAGACTTATTATGAAAATGATGATCAATTTTCGAGGAAAATCATCTTCAGTGATGAGGCACATTTTCACCTCAGTGGATTCGTCAATAAACAGAATTGCCGCATTTGGGCGAATGAGAATCCAAGAGTGACTGTCGAAAAACTAATGCACCCACAAACAGTGGCTGTTTGGTGCGGTTTATGTGCTGACGGCATCATCGGGCCGTATTTTTTCCAAAATGAGACCGGTCAGGCAGTTACAGATATGGATGTAGACGATATGTGGTTTCAGCAGGAAGGTGCCACTTGCCACACACCTAACGAAACAATTGCTCTTTTGCGCAACAAATTCAATGGCCGTGTTATCTCACGTAATGGCGATGTCAATTGGCCGCCAAGATCATGTGATTTGACACCGTTGGACTTTTTTCTTTGGGTTATTTGAAAGAAAAGGTGTACGTCGATAAGCCGGCAACAATTCAACAGCTAAAGGATGAGATAATTCGGCACATTAACGGCATAGAACCTCCATTATGCCTCAGGGTCATCGAAAATTTGGACCATCGGATGGAGGTGTGCCGCCGTGGTCGCGGCGCTTATTTGGCCGATATTTTGTTCCATACATAATTGAGTAATACCAATATATCATAATAAAATAAAGCTACAATAATTTCCTAAATAGTTTGTGTTTATAATAATGTATTCAATTAATTAATCAATCAATCAGTCAATTAATTAATCAATCAATCAAATAATCAAGCAATCAATCAATCAAATATGTTGTCTGTGATTGTTATCTGTTTGATCATGTTGGTTTTACGTTCTTGAACTGTTGTCGAATTATTACTATAAACTTTCGATTGCAAAAAATCTTACAAAAAGAAATCTGAAAGTGTCAAATATCACGATCTTGTCGTACAACTTACATCCCCTCTGCAAGAAATAAGGCTGTTTTCGAATTTTTCTTTCAAAGTTCTTTTTTTCTCCGTCTCTTACTGTGCGAAAACACACCACACATGATACCACATATTCTCTACGTTTAAATCATTAATTTTCCTCCAAAAACTAAGCTTCAGATCATCTTCTTGTGCCGATTAGCACTGACCGTAATCACATACGTAATAAAAATATGGTCTGATGATTCCACCGGTCTACAAAACACATCAAAGCGTAACTTTTTGTGGACGATTGCTTTAAGACAAGTTTTGAATTCTCTCTTCTTGAATTTCGGGCATTTGAGATTGCATATTTCTGCAATGGCAAATATAATATACAAATATATATTTCGTTTTTTTATCTTGGACCAGTACTCAGGGGATAACCCCTACTACATACATATATGCAGTGCATTGTACCAGAACTAGGAAAATTGGTTATGAGGAGGGAAAAAGAAGGAGTAGTGCTGGTGAACCTTTGACTTGAACTTTCCAAAGTTATAACAGACGGGAAACACGTCTGTAGGTAACTTATTCCATAAGCGAGGCATACGGCTGAAACACGAATTCTCTCTGTAATGCGTTGTACGATTCCCCGAGTAATTGACCACAGATTGATGAGCCCTGCACGATCACACGTGCATCGTTTCGGGGACAAGATCCCTAATCTTGTCAGAGCAAAATCCTTTGTAGTAACGTTAGAACAGAGTAATGCACCCTACACTGCGTTCATGCTCCAGTGAGTCAATAGAGTTGGATGGACACCCTACTGTCACCGTTAGTGTAAAGAAAAAATACCCACGTTTATTGTGCAAATGCAAGGACATTTGCACTATATTGTGAATTGGGCTAGAGTGTTTTGCCTTTAATACACACCAGCTTCATAAAATCCTTGCTTCTTTTTTCTTGATTGAGTTTCAGGAATGCACACACACACACACACACATACAATAAAACACTCCTTATATTTTCTCATGTTAGTAGTTTCAGATTTATTTCAAATTTATTTTTTTTATCTTTCGTTGCTAATTCTGCTTCATTTAACATTTTCTCAGAAATACTTTTTGCTTATGATTGTTAAACGTTCAAAGTAAATTTTTAGCTTATTGGATTTTTTTTTTTTTTAGTTTTTGCTTAAATTTTAGTGAAGTAAAAATATATTTATTAAGACAGAAACATTATTTACAACTTATAGCTAAAATTCCTTATTCAAAGAGTTTATATGCAAATAGTTAAACGAGAATTTTTTTTTATAATATTTTATTGATTTTTTTTACAATATTCAGCCTTGTCACAGAGCTTAATTCCGTTCGGAAACGGAATTGAATTCGTTTTTTACTTCTTCAAAAAACGAAAAACCAAAAAACTTTTCGGCATGAAATTATTTCTTATTGCAAGAACGAAACTAGTATTATCTTATAGAATTGATTTCATTCCGAAAAACTTTTAAATTTTCGTTTTTTGAAGAATTGAAAAACGGATTCAATTCGAATTTTCGAATGGAAGTGAATTCTGTGACATGGCCGATTATTTTTCACTTGTGATTGTTTAGCGATTTTTCTGTATTTGTACATATGTACATTTTTCCGACTCAAGTTATTGTTTTTTTTAAGTTTAGAAGGATTTTATTACACTTTAACTTATGAGTATGTGCTGTTCATAGAACACAGACGACCAAACTCGTCTAAAAAATTTCTATGGAAATCACTCAAAAATATTGGGTAACTTCTATATAAATTTCTTAGACGAATTGCTCGTCTGTGTTCTATGAACAGCAAACTAGACTTTTTATAGCGTGTTTTAGTAAGAGTTCACTTTTTTAAATTTAGTGTAGTTTTTCTTTTTTTTTTTTTTTTGTTCAAGTGGCAACTCTGAAATTTGCCAGCTGCCACATATATGTAGGTGTTCCACAAGATCTCGGAGAAATTCCCACTAATGAGAGTAACAAAGAAATTGCTCTCTAAGTTTGCCAATTTTGCCCAAAACTAATGTTGCTTACTTTTCAAATTAAAATATATTTTAGTGATTTACGACGCTTAAAAACCATAATTGACAACATCTGTGAAATTATATGAAATTATATTAAATCTGTGAAATTATATTATTTAAATCGTTGGTCTCATGTAGAAAGGCCCTAACAAAAATAATTGCAATTTTACGGGAGAAGGAACAATCGTAATGGAAACTGTATAAATAGGTACATCTAAAAGTAACTTTTTTTGCTCAATTGCTTGTAAGAGCGATATGTTTGAAATTATATAATTAAATGTTTGTGACACTGTGTAATTGTGTGGAACCTAGTGGAATCCCTAAAACAGTTTAATTCAGGGAACATACAAGTTAGGGCCTTACTACGTGAGACTAACGATATGCATCTTATTCATATTCACACATGTTCAATTTTTGTTTGTGAAATACATTCTGTTAATGCCAAAATACGTATGTACTTTGGTATTAACAACTGTGATGGGCTAGAGTCTCAATTTCTGCTCATTACATACAATAACTGTATGTGGACTGTAGATCCATAGGTCACTGGTTCAAATCCGGTTCGAAGGACCAAATATAAATGTGATTATGTTTGTAGAGGGGAACAGTCCACCAAAGCAATCTGCTGAAAATCCAATTGATGATACTCCGATCCGGTTCGAAGGACCAAATGTAAATGTAGAGAATGTCTTCCAAAAACTGGGGGAATAAAAGCAATTAAACTCCAGGAGCCAAATTGAACAATTAAAGTCTTTGAGGACCACTTTAATCACTCAGAAAAAGTAATAAACCCCAACCAAGAAATGAAAATAGTACTGGAAATTAGTGTTAAAATACAAAGTTTATTATTAACAAAATAATCGTGACCTTGTAACGTGGCTGGTTGAACAATAGTAATAATTACCAAACTTATAGAAAAAACCGGAAACCATCTTTTAGACATTTTTGTAGTTTGCGTGAAAGAGAAAGGAATATTTTCACAATATTCAGTTATTGTATGTTATGAGCAGAAAATGAGACTCTAGCCCATCACAGTTGTTAATACCAAAGTACATACATATTTTGGCATTAACACATTCTTTGCAGAATGTGTTAATGTGTGGCCTCAAGTGGAATATAGAGCGGTTTCAGCAAGACGCTATAAAAAATGTCTTTAGAAATTCTAGTGCCTAGATCGTGCACTTTATTGTCGTGCTTTTCTTTGGGATTTGTGTTATTAAATCAGGAACGATTGCTGCGCTAAAGCTGCACTTAAGCGAAAGTCACTGAAAAGGGTAACGGTCTGTTCAACGAGCCGTGGGGACATTTGTCACATATTTTATTGCATTCTTAATTTCCCCCCGCAGTCTTTGCCTTGGCATAGACCCAATCAAGACATTCTGCTTTTTG
This sequence comes from Thecocarcelia acutangulata, assembly GCA_914767995.1. NCBI lineage: Eukaryota > Metazoa > Arthropoda > Insecta > Diptera > Tachinidae > Thecocarcelia > Thecocarcelia acutangulata. The sequence goes on along the minus strand of OU612096.1, from coordinate 118,064,793 downwards.
GGGTGGAGTCCCTTTTTTGTTGTAGCAAACAAAACTCTACTCACAGATTACAGATACCAGTAATGTAAGAAACCAGGGGTGGTGTGGCCTGCCAACTCATTACACGTTGTCCTCCATATAGGAGAGATTTTTGGAGGAATGAGCTCTGCTGTAACGAGTTTGTCCGTAGAGCTACAAACTGATGGCAATAAGTTAAGACCTGTGTGGGCTTTACAAGCCGCATGGGGAATTAGTGAATCGTGAATAATTCACCCCGTGGATTCGGTCCATCATCAGATTAGGCAGGTGCTGATGCTAACAGCTTATCTACTTAATCGGAACTGCTTCTCTTTACATTGCAATAAAAAAAAAATACAACTCTCTCAAAAACTATGTATGTATTTTAATTTTAAGATGAAAAAGTGCTCTCTTACTGAGACACGCTTTATTTGTATTAAATTGACATCAAGTAGTTTAGTTTTACTTCAGTCTTAATGCTTATAATTAAATAATTTTTACAATTTCTTTTAATTACTTGTTAAATACTAAATACTCGTACATATGGGCATTTCCAATTGTATTGTCGTTCAGCAAAATAGCGCACAGAAAAAAATTTTTTTCCCGAGTTCAATAACGAAATTCGTTGAATCAATTAATAAATTGTTTGAATGCGGAGCTGTAAAGAAATTCCTGGATTCAAACAAAAGTTTAGTAAAAATAATTATTAATCGAAAACAAATATTTTTTTAAACAACAACAAAATACGATATCCAAGGTTATTTTTGTGATATTTATATATATTATTTTTTTAGACAAAAATTTTGTTGATTTTATTTTTACGAAAATTTTTTCTGTGCGACAAATCGTCCAATTGTGCGATCAAGACTTATGGTAATTTTTGCTATCGCATAGTTTTTATGATTTTTTTTTTGGTCCAATGTAAAAGCCAGTGAAAACGTGTTAAAACACGATGTTTTCTGGATGTTTTCATTATTTGCTTACGTTGAAATTTTCAAGGGAAACGTACAGGGACTTGGATGGGTTTGAATTTAAAATTTACAGTTTAATTAACTTAACTTATCATAAATTACAATATTATTTATTTTTCTAACTATAAAAACTCAATATGAGTTAAGACTTCTTTCAAATATAGTTTGTATATGTTTAAATTGTACTTAAATTTAAATTCTCATTCGATTTGATATTTTCTCACTTTTAAGGTGAAAACGGTTTTCTTATTGCAATAAAGCGATTTTCAAATCATATCTTAATGATTAAGCTGGCTTAATTAATGGCACAGTATGGGTACATTCTTTTAAATAATTGCTAGAAAATTGTATGGAACAAGCCTTTGGGCCTTAAAATTATATGATGTCTAGAGAGAAATCGATGGAAGTGGATTAGTGTGATGTTTCCACAACACCAGCAAGAAATCACTAAAACCAATGTAGTGCTTTTCATATAAAATTTGTCTACAAGTTGTTTCCTTATTCTGTAGGAACATCACATAAGATTTGATAATACATAAATGTGTGGATTTTGATTACATTTTTGACACAAAAAAATTTCCAAATCGTTTGCCCAAAGTTTCAAAAAAGTACATACATATTTTGGATTTTAATATTCTTCTCTTAAAACACATTATTAGGCGCTTTTTTCCAGAAACATTCTTTTTGGAAAGTCATTTCGTTTTTGAATAGTAAACTTTTTTAAAATAATACTTTTTAATAAAGTACTCTTTTTAAAGACTTAGTTTTAACAACAACATTTTTTTCCTAAACCAAAATGTTTCTAAATTTTCCGTTCCATTCCAAGGTAGTGGTATAAGCACAGCTGTTTTTCGTTTCCTTTGCGTAAATTTGTAAAAACTATATGCAACCGGTTTACCAATTTCGATAGAAAATTAATGCGAAAGAAAACCAGTCCCTCACATTCGAATCAATTTGGGTTTGTCTATCTCACTATTATTCGTTCGCATTTTCTTATGTATTTTGATTGAGTTTTGACACATCGTTCGCATAGAAAAATTCAATTTTCTTTCGCTTAGATTGCGAACGCAAGCACGCTGTCGAGATTGGTAAACTGGCTGATAGACTTCTTTGCTTTTTCAAACAAAATTTTGACAACTGTTCGTAAATTCTACCAACCAAATACACGTTGATGTTTTTTGGTGTTGTATATATTGTAATTCTATCACTACCTATTAAAGCAGCCTTGTTTCATTCCATCGATCGCTCTGACAAACATGTTCTCACTTCTCATTTTTAGTTTAAGTGACTTTTCTTTTTCAGAGGGGGGAAAAAATTACGATTTTAAAACTTTTCATCATCAATATTAGATCTATAATTATTTAAAGCATTCGAATTGCGTTTCAGTGTACCGGTCTCGCAGTCGTTATACGTTTTGGCCAGCACTTTGGGTGTATGATTATGGGCAATGTTATTGCGGTTCAAGGTACCGGTTTTAAAGTTTTTCGAAGTGGGCGAAGAGCACATGTTAAAGCTCGATTGTCTTTTAACTTTCGGCCGCACATCATAAATCTAAAAGAAAGGGAAAGCAAAAACTAAATAAATATATCGTGTTTTAATATTTTCAAAGAAAGCTTTTACATCTTTGGTGGGTAAACTGGAATACTGATTGGGATATGAGTCGTAACTGGCGGCGGAGGGGGTATTGTTTTTCATTAGAGCTACTGGTTGTGAGTAACGTCTTCGTGTCATCCAAAAGGTCATGAATATTGTCAAAACATACAGCAATATTACCGACGATATAATAGAAATCAAAGTGGAAGTAGAAGCCATTTGTGTGCCTGGTAGGGAGTATTAAAAGAAATCGTTTCGTTAGCAACACTATTGTTTATAAAAAACAGATCTACATACCTTCACACTCGCCTGGCACACAAGCGGTTTTCTCGAATTCTTCACCCCGACATTCCGTTACACTGGGCTCTTCCACCAAACATTTGCGATGTCTAAAACGTATACCATCTTTGGTGCAATCCGACCACTCGGACCAACTACTCCAACCGATGAAATCTGCCAGCAAGCAATGATTTTGTTAAATAAGTCTTCAAAAATTTAATGATTGAATTTTACCTTCACAGGGTTTCATTTCGCACTTTTCCTCATCTATCGCTCTGCCATGACACATTTTCTCATGACCACCCAAACATTTACGGGTTCTTCTCTTCAAGCCCACGCCACAAGTCACCGAACAGGGAGACCAGTCCGTCCAGCAACTCCACTCATGCACCGTCACTTCATTTAAACTGATGGCCGGTTCTGGACAGGCATGCATATTGCAGGCTCTACTTTGCACATGTCTGCCGCGATGTTTAGCATTGGCCTCATAGCCGCCTCTATGTTGTACGCCACCACCACAGGTTACATTACAGGGTCCCCATTCACCGTGCTCCATTTCATCCAAGACATTTGCCTCGTTGTGGCGATGACATACGCCATCCCGGCAAATACGATTTTCTGTCTTGGCCAGGGATATATGCATGGAACCGGCATCCGGTGTGCTGGCTCGGCACACGAAACGAAAACGTTTCTCCATCAGCACAGTGGAGCCTTCGGTTTCGTCCGATTTGTTTTGTTGTATTAGCCAGGGAGTCCAACCACTCAGCTTTCTTACTTCCGGACAGGGTTCCATGTTACAATCTTCGTAGTCTATATTACAGCCAGGGCACTCCAAACCACCGTTTTTGGGTCTAGGATCATTGCATTCCCGGCGGCGTATACGAAAGCCGCCGCCACAGAAAGCACTACATTCGCTCCACTCACCCCAAGGACCCCAACCGCCATCGATTTCCACTGGCTTAGGATCCGGACAGGGTGGCAGTTGACTGCAGTATAGTTCAGCCCTGTCGGAACCAATACAAGTACGACCGCCAAAAGCCGGTTTTGGATTGCCGCAATACCGTCGCCTAGTCTTCACAGCAAGACCACACGTCTGGGAACAAGCTGACCAAGCCGACCATTCCGTCCAGCCTCCATGCACCGTGCAATTACTTACTTCCGTATTGATGCCATTGCAGTCATTACCACCGTTTTGTGGTTTAGGGTTGTTACACTCCCGTGTTCTGCACATGCAATCACCATCACTTTCGCCCTGCTTAGAACACTTAAACCACTCGGACCATGCCGACCAGGCGCCATCCACAGCCGCCGTCAAGACAGGACATTTTAGTTCAGCCGACTGCAGCCAAAACTTGGTCATTTCTTCCCCCAAATACTGCGCTGTACACTTATCCACCAATTCGTTCCAGCCACAATACGGATCCATGGCATTCAGGCAGGAAGCTTTGCTCACATGACGACTGCAATGTTGAGCCGGTATGCGAGTCAGAGACTCCTCCGATCCTACATACAAAGAATCTGTAACTTTTAAATATTCCATTTTTAAAATATCACTATTTTCGGTCTTCCAGGCTTCCACCAGGCAAGTTTGGGCCGACTCCGTTTCCGTTTCATGTTTCAACGATAATTTCTTAATCATATGCTTGTCTGTATTAAGGAATAGCACATTAACTTTTTCCGTTTTTGTATGCACAATATCCAAAGCGATTTGGTAAAACCTTTCCAGTTTGCTATAATACAAAGGTTTCTGGGTTATCGGCTGTACAGCCAGATCCATTAAGTGGTATTTGGAGGACTCTAAAAAGTGTTTTGAACGTGTATTGGCCGGAGGTATTTCACACTGAAATTGACTTTTGTGTTTGGTATAGACCGGTCTCCAAACATTGTCAATGTGCTCTTGATGCTTGAAAGGACCATCGAACGCTTCATTGATCGAGCTTAAATTATAGGCGCAAACGGCGGAACCATGAATGCTATTGCTAAAAAAAAAAGACAAGTTCCAGGACCAAACACATAAAAATTTAGTTCATATTCGCAAAATTATCTGTGATGGAAACTTACTCCGGTGTGCTGAAGGTGGCATACAAGACATTCTCTTCGTCCGAATAGGTCATACCTTGAATTTCATCAAAATAAAACGGATACTCTCCCGGCAAGGAGCAATTCAAGCGGGCCTTCAAAAACGACGTCCAGTTATCTCTTAGAATTTGATCACCTCCCGCATCATTTTTACAAACACGAGCAATCCGCGAATATATGACCTAAAATGTAATAAGAAAATAAATTTTAATTTAACAAAGCAGTCTTTGAAGCTATAAAACGTATTCGTAGAATCTTAAATACAAATTGTAATTTTAATTAAAGTACAAATTCTTAATTACTTTGCAAGATTTTCAATTGGTTTATGGGCAAATACATACAAGTCGAGATGTGACTTTGCTGTACGGCTTAGACGCAATCATATAAAATTATTAGTATACCGTGTTTAGATTCAACTGTTAAGCCGAATGCAGTAGTTCGATTCACAATCTTGTGAATTTGCACTTCCGCCATTGCAAAAGTGACATTTATGCGTGTATTTTGTTAGTGTAGAGTAAAAATTTACTCCACAATTTTGCAAATGCAAGGCCGTTTACACAAGATTGTGAATAGGGCTAGTGTGCTTATCAAGTGTTTGCAGGAACCTATTGTATCGACTCGTTCTCGTGTAGCGTAGCGTGTCTAGACTCAATAATAAATAGATTAAATAACACATTACCTAAACGAACATATTGTGCATGTGTTTGCAATAAAGTTCGAAGTTATAATACAATGGCTGCAAGCACATGACAAACACACTACGCGATAACGCATAATCGCATTTGGTCAAGGGGCGTGCGATAGCGCAACCTCATTAATTGGGTTTGGGTTTGGTTTTTTTTTTTTAACTTTGATAGCAAACATTCTAATATTCTGAGTATGATGGAGCTTTTCATCTCTTGGCCCGATAGTAAGCATTCTAATATTCTGAGTACGATGGAGCTTTTCACCGAATCAAAAAAAAGCTGTTGTTTCTTTGTTAGGCCCGGGACATTTCAGCCCATGTGTTATATAACAAAAATTAAATAGCTCTAAAAGGGCCGGCCGTAAACTAAAAACGCGAAAATTTTGTCAGTTCATCCGATCAAACTGAAAAAGTGCTGCATTTTAAGGAAGATTGGTGAAAGTTCTTAAATTGTTTTTATACTCTTCACAAAAATGTTAAGGATAAATATGAATTTGTGATTCCGTTTATAATTTCTAGAGTTTTTATTTGCGACGCTATAAAATATATATGTATATTCTGAAGCAGAATTAATGGAAAAGTCGATTAAGCGCTGTCCGTCTATCCATCTGAGCGTCTGTCGGTCGTTGAAATACCGTTTCGGAGAACACCATTAGACTTAGAAACTTTTTTCTTTCCTCATTCTATTACCCCATCGTGTCATGGGTTTGCTATTGAAATTCAATAAAATCGGTTCATATTTAGCTGAGTTATTTTTATTTTATCTTGGACCCGCCCCTACATATGCAGTGCATTGTACTGGAACTAGAAAAATAGATTATGAGATATATTCAAAATTCCGAAAAATTCCATTTTTTTTCTGCAATTTTGTATGAACATTTTTGAAAAAAAAGTTATTTGTTTTGCTTCAAACTACACACAATTATTAAGCATGGTGACTAAAAGGCAAACAAAAAATTTCAGCTATCGGTCCATATATAGCCTAAACCGGGGTTTTCATGAAAATGCAGCGCAAGCGAACTTAAACAACTTTTTTTTTGCTTAAAAGTAGTTCCGGTAATTTAAGGTTACTAATATATAGAACATTAAAATTTCCGATATCGGTCCATATATTCCCGAGATATAGCCTAAGCTGAGTTTTTAAGGAAAACAATTTTTTTTTTTTTTTGCTTAAAAGTAGTTCTTGTTATAAAAGGAAGTTACTAAAATACATCAAATGAAAATTTCTGATATCGGTCCATATATACCCGAGATATAGCCTAAACCGATTTTTTTTTATGAAAATGTCGCTTAAGCCAACTTAAACAACGTTTTTCTTGCTTAAAAGCAGTTCTCGTTATAAAAGAAGGTTACTAAAATACAGAAAATGAGAATTTCTGATATCGGCCCATAAATACCCGAAATATAGCCTGAACATATTTTTCCATGGAAAAAAAAAATTTTTTTTTTTTAAAGGCAGTTCTGGTTATAAAAAAAGGTTACTAAAATACACAAAATAAAAATTTCCGATATCGGTCCATATATACCCAAGATATAGTCTAAACCGGGGTTTCAACGAAAACATTTTTTTTTGCTTTAAAAGCAGTTCTGATTATAAAAGGTAGTAAAAAATTTTAATAAAATACAGAAAATGAAAATATCTGATATCGGTCCATATACTCACGAGATAAAACTTGAACCGATTTTTAAATTGATTATAAAACGAGGTTATTAAAATACAGATAAAGAAAATTTCCGATATCGGTCCATATATTCCCGAGACATGGCCTAAACCGATTTTTTAATGAAAACAATTTTTTTTGCTTAAAAGTAGTTTTTGTTATAAAAGGAGGTTACTAAAATACAGAAAAGAGAATTTCTGATATCGGTCCATAAATATCCGAGATATAGCCTAAACATACATATTTTTCCATGAAAAAAAAAAATGTTTTTTTGTTTAAAGGCTGTTCTGGTTATAAAAAAGGTTAGTAAAGTACACATGAACCGATATCGGTTCATATATATCCGAGATATAGTCTAAGCCGGGTTTTCAACGAAAACTTTTTTTTTTTGCTTTAAAAGCAGTTCTGATTATAAAAGGAAGTTAGTAAAATACATAAAATGAAAATATCTGATATCGGTCCATATACTCGTATACACGAGATATAGCCTGAACCGATTTTTCCATGAAAAATTTATTTTTGCTTCTTCTGATTATAAAACGAGGTTATTAAAATACAGATAATGGAAATTTTCGATATCGGTCCATATACTCGAATACCCGAGATATAGCCTAAACCGATTTTTCCATCAACATTTTTTTTTTTTTTTTTTTTTTTTGCTGAAAATCATTTCTTGTTATAAAATAAGATTACTTAAATACAGATAATAGAAAATTCCAATATCGGTTCATATACATATAACCGAGATATAGCTTAAACAAACTTTTCCATGAAAATGTTCATGAAAGATTTCTTTTATGGATTGATGATTACAAGGCAAACATATTTTTTCTCCTATAATCGGTTCATATATATCCGAGCCTATTTGGTGCAAATATGTAATACATACTATATACTCGTATATACGTGACTATCGAGAAGGGTAGTTTAGATTCGGCACAGCCGAATATACTACACTCTTACCTGTTATAAAATATTTTTTTATTAGTGCCAGGTCACACACAGCAACTTTAGTTGGGCAATTCTTGACTTTATAGAAGCTTTTGGTGAGGGGAATAAGAAGGGAAAAAGAATTGCCGGTACTCCGCAATTCTCAGCAATTCCTTACTTTTCTCTCACGTGTGTGTGCGTGTGTGTGTGTGCATATACAATGTAAATTGTATGAAATAATAGGTGTGTTTCTTTACTCTACTTTGGGATCCCGCGGGATCCCAATTTGCACGAAAAGCGTTCCCGTACTTTAAAATTGGGCAAATGAGAGCGCTTTTGAGAGAATAGTATGCTTCCTCTTCTTGCACTAAACAGCCCGTACTTTTTCTTCGGGCTAGTTTGGGCAAGTAATTAAGCAATCAGCTGTTCGAAAAATAAACAATAGCAAAGAAACAAAGTTCATTTGAATCAACTCGTATACAAATCATTTCAGTGTTTTTATATAAAAATTAAATACACAGGAATGTACAAAAGACCTTAAAAGCTAAAAAGTGAAAAATATCACAGTATTTTTTCGTAAAACTAAGTGACAATTTTTTTTGCCATATCAAAACACAGCATATGTTTCTTTTTGGGCTAGAAATTTGGCTTTTTGCGTTCCCGTACTTTAGGTAAATTTTATCTGTATTTGAGAGTAACTCATGCATGCTCTCTTTTGCCCGAAACTTGCCCGGAAAGTAAAGAAACACACCTAATAAGTAGAGAAAGCTTAAGAATTGCCGAAAGAAGTTTTTGTGTATGGACAAGAAAGCAATTCCAAAAGAAAATTGCTAAAAAGTTAGGCAATTAAAACCGCTGTGTCTGACCTCAGACTTAAGGTTTGAAGAGAAACTGAAACAAGATACAAACACGAACATTTTGCGGCTCATCCCAAGAAGATTAAAAGTGTCACAGTTTTGAGAATTTAGAGCAAACTTTTTGCTTAACAGTTTTATTTAATAAACAACATCTTTATTTGCATAACAACGAAAATTCTCAATGTTAAACAAAAACTTTTAAACACTTGGAATATGCATTAAAAATAGACTATTTGAATACGGATATTATGTTTTCTTTTTTGTTACTAAAAAGAAACGAATTTAAGCAAGTTCTGGCAAATAAGCAAACAAATGTGTTTTAAATAATATACAAAATAAAATGGTATATCTGTACAAAAATGAGTGTATGAATTTCTTTTGAAATTTCTTCCTCTTATAAAAGCCAAGGAAAACTCAAAATTGCCACCAGTTACAGCCACGGTAACAATTGGAATGCTACACTGGAGTTAAAAGCTAAGAAGGGAAGAAGTTCGAATTCAAATCAAATTTTGCTATATCGTGAACCTTAAAATCATTTTGAACATCGAACATCTTTATTTGTAATCCCCTTTTAAGCTGATAATGTATCTTGCATGTAGGAAAACAGGGAAAATTATATACCAAATCATCCTTAAAGCTCCAGCATGGGAAACAGGACATTGAAAGAAAAATACTAACAGCCTGGCTCACGATGTCGTTTCGTTAACGTTCGTTAATGTTTTATATTAAAAATAAGTGACTTATAGTCAACTATTATTCAACTAACGGATATATCGAAGGTATACGAGATAAATGATACAATATCAAGTTAAAATACACTGAAAAATATTTGCTTCATATTTCTAATGAACCCAATTCATTAGATAATTTTCAATAACGGACTGAAAAATTACGTTCCATCAATGAAGATTCATAGCATTAATGAAAATATTCATTGAAATTGATTCATTTGGTTTCATAATTTCATTAGAAAATTTCATTGGATTTTTAATAAAAAAATTTTGAAGGCTTAGTGCAAAATTTTAGAGATTTAGTAAAAGTGAGACGATAAATGCATTACAACTAAATACTAACTAAATGATAAAGTAAATTATTTTATACATTAATTACTGTGTAAAAAATTGTTTAATAAAAATTTCAATAATGTATTAAAACAATAAAAAATTAATTTTATGCTTAATATAAAAAAAATGTTTAGTTTATCTTCTGTAGCGCAATTTTAATGAAAAAAAGATCATTAGAATAATGCAACTCTTCCTTAAACTAATGACTTTATTTCGTTAGAATGAAGAAAATTTGTCACCAAATTAGTGAACAGTTTCATTGGTTCAACATATGTATTCATTACACTAGGGAAAATATTTCATAAAAATAATGTAACACATTCATTGGCCTAATGAAAAAATTACGTTTGAATGATGAAGAAGATTCATTAAAGGAATGAAAGTTTTACTGAATGTTAATGTACCAAATTCATAAAACTAATGAAATTGAGTCGTTAACTTAATGAATATTTTCTATGTTTTAATGTAAACTATTCATAAATATTATGATTCATGCTTCATTAACTTAATGAAGCTATCATTAATCTAACGAATATATTCATTACATAATTTTTAGTGAAACAAGATTCATTAGTCCAATGAAGACCATCATTGGCCGAAAAATAATGAAAATTTTCATTAGATTAATGTCAATATTCATTATATTAATGAAGGAATTCTTTTCAGTGTAAAGCTTATAAACGGCCTCGGAATAGGTTTTTTTATGGCGAACGTTTACGAAACGACATCGTGAGCCAGGCAGTAAACTTAAGTTTTTTTTCCTGCTTGCTTTTAATATGAGCTGTATTCAAAAATTTAAAAGCGAATAACAAACACCAGCGTTGTCAACTGGGTGCGTTTCGCAACGTTTTTGGTGCTTTTTAAAATTATTTATGCGAAAAATTCTTTAGTCAGTGCATTGTGCGCTGTTTATATTTCGGTGGCGCCAAAGCAAATTCAACTCAAATTTTTGTTTCGATGTAACAAAAAAACTTTATTCAAGTGTTCAACATTTTTACGTTTCATTTTCATGCAGACCACAATCAGAACACGGGGCTATAATGTGAAAAACGCAACGTATTATATGCCCAAAGATAATCCTACTGTATTATACACATACATATAGTCTCAAAAGTAAAAGAAACATTTTCTTTTATAAAACTTGCTGCCTGTTGGACAGATTTCAGCTTCACTTCTATTAAATGCGCTTTAATCTATAAATTCATTTTTAATTTAATTCATACATATTCATTTCTAATATTTATAAGTTCCTGTAAATAAAACTTACACTTGTGCTTTTCTCAAATATTTTAATAGTGCCCGGTCTCACAACAGAATGTTTATCTTACTAAAAATTTCGCCCCTCTTTTACTTACAAAACGTGATCATTCTTTCAGAAAGAACAGTTGTACATACAAAAAAAAAAAAAAAATAATAAAACTGTTTCTTCTGAAACGGTACATTAAGATTATTAGCAAAAATGTTAAGTCAGTCGGTTGATCTTACAGATGTTAATATAATATATTCAGAGTTGCCAGACGGCGTTTACACTACCTTTAGAGCGTGTTTTGCTCTTAAACGATCAGGCAAAGTTTGTCAAACATTATAATAAATGCAGACAAAGATTGAGAAGTTCGTACGCGTGAATTTAGTAATAAATTACTAAATTATTAAATGTTTCCAAAACGTTTGCTTTAAATATTGATATTATCATCTTTTATTTGTAATAATTCTGGCGAATTTTCGTTTATTTCAATAAATTTAAAAAAAAAAAACCCCTCACTCTAGCCACAGGTAAGCGCACGAAAAAGGTGTCGTTAAGCTGCATATTAAGAGTACTAGCCAAGACGCCTAGCTTTTGTTACCAGCTAAGCACACTTGCTTCTAAAGCTGGTAATAAATAGATTAAAAACCATCAGCTCGGTTCCAATATTTTTTTCCAAAATTCATCGTCTTCTTAAATTAGAACATACTCGTATAAACCGCTTAATGGTTCTAAATAACTCTTGAAAGGATATTGTTATGAACAGTTTAATAATTTCGAGCGTTGCTTAAAATTATGCACAGCGTTGTCAACATTGAAATTTCAAAACGCACCAAAATGGGTGAAAAATGCATTATTTTAATTTTCTTTTCATTTTTAAAAACCCAGTTTATATTATAATTTTTTTTTTTCAGCGGGGAGGAAAAATGCGTTACGCACTGACCATAGGATCCGTGCTCTCAGCTTTGTGTTGGACTGATCTCAACAGTGAACTTACCGACTAAACGCCGCCCCCCCCCCCCCCTTTCTTCTGCGGATAAAAATTTTAAAAATTTCCACCCCAGGACCGCCTTAGCACTGCTTCGGGGTGGATTCCTAATGGCTTAATTAGCCCTTCTCTTTACATAATCCTTCGTCTGGAATGCAGATTATAATCTTGTTCTGCGGCCTCCAGATCTATCTTTTACCTCCGCAGAACTTTTTCACAGCATCTCAATACCGCTAAAAAAGTCCACGACATTCTCTACCGTTATTGAGCCAGCTACTATCTCCAGTTCGCTACGATTTTACGCCCATCGACTACACTTAAAGAAAGTGTGTTCGGCGTCGTCCAGGACTTTTTCTTCTTCGTATAAACAAAAGGTTGTGTTACATTTGCCCATTTTGTATAAGCAGCTCCGGTAACAGCCGTGACCTGACAGCATATGAGTCAGGTAATAGTTAACATTCCCGTGCCGTCTGTGCAAACATTTCTCGATATTGGGAATGAGACGCACCGTTCATCTGCCTCTTGTGTCAATATAATTATAACTATAATGATGTTTTATCAAACTTATTATTCAGCAATATTATTTAATTATATTCGCTGTCGATCGAAATCAGCTGTTACTGTTGCTGCTTATTTCATTTGTGTTTTCGTAAGCAAACAGTGTCAAGGGGTTTTGGCTAGAGTGGGTATCTTTAAAAGAATTTATTGAAATATACCAACATTGCTAGAATTATAACAAATAAAGTATAAAGTCTACCATGATCAATATTTATTGCAAACGTTTTGGAAAAAGTTTATCTTTTAATTACTAATTTGCAAGTGTATTTACCAAATTTACATTTACTAAAACAGTAACGAATTCCCGCCACATCGTAAATATGAACTTCAATATCTGTGTCCGCATTTATTGTAATATTTAACAAACTTGTCTGGATCGTTTGTAAATAAAACACGCTCTTTTATAAAACGAAATGTTTCTTTTTCTTTCGAGAATATGTATTAACACAGCAAGATTGTCTTACTTTGCGCATATAATAAGGTACATTTTCCGCATTATAACTCCGTGTTCTGCTCTGCAAAAATTCGGCACACTTGAATAAACTTTTTTTTATTTTAGGACAAAAAATTGAGTTGAATTTGATTTAGTGCCACCGAGATTTGAAAAGCGCATCGAAAATAAAAAAAAGCGCACCATGCACAAATAATTTTAAAAAGCACCAAGAACGGTGCGAAACGCTCCAACTTGACAACACTGCTTATGCAACCATAAAGCCACACAAAAAATATGTGCTTTTTAAAAACACAAATTTATTTGCATTAAAAAAAAAAGAAAAAAAAATACAAAGAGAGAAAAAACTAAATCAAATTTGTTCTTTCTTAAACAAATATATAGAAAATATTAGAACAGCGAATAAGTAAACAAAAGTGTTTCGAACAAAAACTTATATTCTTATTTCCAAAACTTGAAGCCACTGATATAAAAACTGAGTTGCAAACCTGCAATTTTATCAGTTGTTTAAAAATAACAACATGGACTCCTTGCGTAAGTTTGCAAAACACCACCAACGACATTAATTACAAATTATTTTTTTTAGAATTATTTCTCAGTATTCTGGCTCTTATGGCTTGTGCAGGATGTTGCCAAACTCACCAAGTCCCATCTAATGGAACAACTACTACCCTAACAACGCTTCCTACTACTACGACCAAAACACCAACTACCACCCAAGCAACGGCAAACACTACTACAAGCGAAACACCAACTACTACCAAAGTAACGCCAACATCTACTAAAACCAAACCACCAACTACTACTAAAGTAACGACACCAACTGCTACAACCAAAGCAACAACTACTACCAAAGTAACGACACCAACTACTAAAACCAAAACCCCAACTACTACCAAAGTAACGCCAACATCTACTAAAACCAAACCACCAACCACTACTAAAGTAACGACACCAACTACTACAACCAAAGCAACAACTACTACCAAAGTAACGACACCAACTACTAAAACCAAAACACCAACTACTACCAAAGTAACGCCAACATCTACTAAAACCAAACCACCAACTACTACTAAAGTAACGACACCAACTACTACAACCAAAGAAACAACTACTACCAAAGTACCGACACCAACTACTAAAACCAAAACAACAACTACTACCAAAGTAAAGACACCAACTACTAAATCCAAAACGTCAACTACTACCAAAGTACCGACACCAACTACTAAAACCCAAACACGAACTGCTACCAAAGTAACGACCCCAACTACTACCAAAGTAAAGACCCCAAGTACTAAAACCAAAACACCAACTACTACCAAAGTAACGCCAACATCTACTAAAACCAAACCACCAACTACTACTAAAGTAACGACACCAACTACTACAACCAAAGCAACAACTACTACCAAAGTAACGACACCAACTACTACAACCAAAACAACAACTACTACCAAAGTAACAACACCAACTACTAAAACCAAAACACCAACTACTACCAAAGTAACGCCAACGTCTACTAAAACCAAACCACCAACTACTACTAAAGTAACGACACCAACTACTACAACCAAAGAAACAACTACTACCAAAGTAACGACACCAACTACTAAAACCAAAACACCAACTACTACCAAAGTAACGCCAACATCTACTAAAACCAAACCACCAACTACTACTAAAGTAACGACACCAACTACTACAACCAAAGCAACAACTACTACCAAAGTAACGACACCAACTACTACAACCAAAACAACAACTACTACCAAAGTAACAACACCAACTACTAAAACCAAAACACCAACTACTACCAAAGTAACGCCAACGTCTACTAAAACCAAACCACCAACTACTACTAAAGTAACGACACCAACTACTACAACCAAAGAAACAACTACTACCAAAGTAACGACACCAACTACTAAAACCAAAACACCAACTACTACCAAAGTAACGCCAACATCTACTAAAACCAAACCACCAACTACTACTAAAGTAACGACACCAACTACTACAACCAAAGCAACAACTACTACCAAAGTAACGACACCAACTACTAAAACCAAAACACCAACTACTACCAAAGTACCGACACACACTACTAAAACCAAAACAACAACTACTACCAAAGTAAAGACACCAACTACTAAATCCAAAACACCAACTACTACCAAAGTACCGACACCAACAACTAAAACCAAAACACCAACTACTACCAAAGTAACGCCAACATCTACTAAAACCAAACCACCAACTACTACTAAAGTAACGACACCAACTACTACAACCAAAGAAACAACTACTACCAAAGTAACGACACCAACTACTAAAACCAAAACACCAACTACTACCAAAGTAACGCCAACATCTACTAAAACCAAAACACCAACTACTACCAAAGTAACGCCAACATCTACTAAAACCAAACCACCAACTACTACCAAAGTAACGACACCAACCACTGCAACCAACACACCAACTACTACCAAAGTAACGATACCCACTACTGCAACCAAAGCAACAACTACTACCAAAGAAACGACACACACCACTACAGCCAAAACACCAACTACTACCAAAGTAATGACACCAACTACTACAACCAAAGCAACAACTACTACCAAAGTAACGGAACCAACTACTACAACCCAAACACAAACTACTACCAAAGTAACGACACCACCTACTATAACCAAAACACCAACTACTACCAAAGAAACGACACACACCACTACAGCCAAAACACCAACTACTACCAAAGTAATGACACCAACTACTACAACCAAAGCAACAACTACTACCAAAGTAACGGAACCAACTACTACAACCCAAACACAAACTACTACCAAAGTAACGACACCTTCTACTATAACCAAAACACCAACTACTACCAAAGAAACGACACACACCACTACAGCCAAAACACCAACTACTACCAAAGTAATGACACCAACTACTAAAACCAAAGCAACAACTACTACCAAAGTAACGGCACCAACTAGTACAACCGAAACACCAACTACTACCAAAGTAACGACACCCATTACTACAACCAAAACACAAACTACTACCAAAGTAACAACACCAACTACTACAACCAAAGCAAGAACTACTACCAAAGTAACGACACCAACTACTGCAACTAAACCAACAACTACTACCAAAGTATCGACACCAACTAAGACAATCCAAACACCAACTACTACCAAAGTAACGACACCAACTACTACAACCCAAACACCGACTACCACCAAAGTAACGACACCAACTACCACAACCCAAGCAACAACTACTACCAAAGTAACGACCCCAACTACCACAACCCAAACACCGACTACTACCAAAGTAACGACACCAACTACTACAACCAAAGCAACAACTACTACCAAAGTAACGACACCAACTACCACTACCCAAACACCAACTACTACCAAAGTAACGACACCTACTACCACAACCCAAGCACCAACTACTACCAAAGTAACGACACCTACTACCACAACCTTTACACCGACTACTACCAAAGTAACGACACCAACTACTACAACCAAAGCAACAACTACTACCAAAGTAACGACACCAACTACCACTTTCCAAACACCTACTACTACCAAAGTAACGACACCTACTACCACAACCCAAGCCACAACTACTACCAAAGTAACGACACCAACTACCACAACCCAAACACCGACTACTACCAAAGTAACGACACCAACTACTACAACCAAAGCAACAACTACTACCAAAGTAACGACACCAACTACCACTACCCAAACACCAGCTACTACCAAAGTAACGACACCAACTACCACAACCCAAACACCAACTACTACCAAAGTAACTACACATACTACTACAACCAAAGCAACAACTACTACCAAAGTAACGACACCAACTACCACAACCCAAACACCAACTACTACCAAAGTAACGACACCCACTACTACAACCAAAACACCAACTTCTACTAAAGTAACGACACCAACTACTACAACCAAAGCAACAACTACTACCAAACTAACGACACCAACTACCACATCCCAAATACCGACTACTACCAAAGTAACGACACCTACAACTACAACCCAAACACCAACTACTACGAAAGTAACGACACCAACTACTACAACCAAAGCAACAACTACTACCAAAGTAACGACACCAACTACCACAACCCAAACACAAACTACTACCAAAGTAATGACACCAACTACTACAACCCAAACACCGACTACTACCAAAGTAACTACACATACTACTACAACCAAAGCAACAACTACTACCAAAGTAACGACACCAACTACCACAACCCAAACACCAACTACTACCAAAGTAACGACACCCACTACTACAACCAAAACACCAACTTCTACTAAAGTAACGACACCAACTACTACAACCAAAGCAACAACTACTACCAAACTAACGACACCAACTACCACATCCCAAATACCGACTACTACCAAAGTAACGACACCTACAACTACAACCCAAACACCAACTACTACCAAAGTAACGACACCAACTACTACAACCAAAGCAACAACTACTACCAAAGTAACGACACCAACTACCACTACCCAAACACCAACTACTACCAAAGTAACGACACCTACTACCACAACCCAAACACCAACTACTACCAAAGTAACGACACCAAATACTACAACCAAAGCAACAATTACTACCAAAGTAACGACACCAAATACCACTACCCAAACACCAACTACTACCAAAGTAAAGACACCTACTACCACAACCCAAGCAACAACTACTACCAAAGTAACGACACCTACTACCACAACCCAAGCAACAACTACTACCAAAGTAACGACACCAACTACTACAACCCAAACATCGACTACTACCAAAGTAACGACACCAACTACAACAACCAAACTACCAACTACTACCAAAGTAACGACACCTACTACCACAACCCAAACACCGACTACTACCAAAGTAACGACACCTCCAACTAAAACCAAAGCAACAACTACAACCAAAGTAACGACACCAATTACCACTACCCAAACACCAACTACTACCAAAGTAACGACACCTACTACCACAACCCAAACACCAACTACTACCAAAGTAACTACATCTACTACCACAACCCAAACACCGACTACTACCAAAGTAACGACACCAACTACCACAACCCAAACACTGACTACTACCAAAGTAACGACACCAAATACTACAACCAAAGCAACAACTACTACCAAAGTAACGGCACCAAATACTACAACCAAAGCAACAACTACTACCAAAGTAACGACACCAACTACCACTACCCAAACACCAACTACTACCAAAGTAACAACACCTACTACCACAACCCAAGCAACAACTACTACCAAAGTAACGACACCAACTACCACAACCCAAACACCGACTACTACCAAAGTAACGACACCAACTACTACAACCAAAGCAACAACTACTACCAAAGTAACGACACCAACTACCACAACCCAAACACCAACTACTACCAAAGTAACGACACCAACAACCACAACCCAAACACCAACTACTACCAAAGTAACGACACCAACTACCACAACCCAAACGCAAACTACTACCAAAGTAACGACACCAGCTACTACAACCAAAGCAACAACTACTACCAAAGTAACGACACCAACTACTACAACCAAAACACCGACTACTACCAAAGTAACGACACCAACTACTACAACCAAAGCAACAACTACTACCAAAGTAACGACACCAACTACTACAACCAAAACACCGACTACTACCAAAGTAACGACACCTACAACTACAACCACAGCAACAACTACTACCAAAGTAACGACACCAACTACCACAACCCAAACACCAACTACTACCAAAGTAACGACACCAACAACCACAACCCAAACACCAACTACTACCAAAGTAACGACACCAACTACCACAACCCAAACGCAAACTACTACCAAAGTAACGACACCAGCTACTACAACCAAAGCAACAACTACTACCAAAGTAACGACACCAACTACTACAACCAAAACACCGACTACTACCAAAGTAACGACACCTACAACTACAGCCAAAGCAACAACTACTACCAAAGTAACGACACCAACTACCACTACCCAAACACCAACTACTACCAAAGTAACGACACCAACAACCACAACCCAAACACCAACTACTACCAAAGTAACGACACCAACAACCACAACCCAAACACCAACTACTACCAAAGTAACGACACCAACTACCACAACCCAAACACCCACTACTACCAAAGTAACGACACCAGCTACTACAACCAAAGCAACAACTACTACCAAAGTAACGACACCAACTACCACAACCCAAACACCGACTACTACCAAAGTAACGACACCAACTACCACAACCCAAACACCCACTACTACCAAAGTAACGACACCTACTACTACAACCAAAGCAACAACTACTACCAAAGTAACGACACCAACTACCACTACCCAAACACCGACTACTACCAAAGTAACGACACCAACTACCACAACCCAAACACCCACTACTACCAAAGTAACGACACCAGCTACTACAACCAAAGCAACAACTACTACCAAAGTAACGACACCAACTACCACTACCCAAACACCGACTACTACCAAAGTAACGACACCAACTACCACAACCCAAACACCCACTACTACCAAAGTAACGACACCTACTACTACAACCAAAGCAACAACTACTACCAAAGTAACGACACCAACTACCACAACCCAAACACCGACTACTACCAAAGTAACGACACCTACAACTACAACCAAAGCAACAACCACAACCAAAGTAACGACACCAACTACCACAACCCAAACACCGACTACTACCAAAGTAACGACACCAACTACTACAACCAAAATAACGACACCTACTACACCAACCAAAGCAACAACTACTACCAAAGTAACGACACCAACTACTACAACCAAAGCAACAACTACTACCAAAGTAACGACACCAACTACCACAACCCAAACACCAACTACTACCAAAGTAACGACACCTACTACCACAACCCAAACACTGACTACTACCAAAGTAACGACACCAACTACTACAACCAAAGCAACAACTACTACCAAAGTAACGACACCAACTACCACTACCCAAACACCAACTACTACCAAAGTAACGACACCTACTAATACAACCCAAACACCAACTACTACCAAAGTAACGACACCAACTACTACAACCAAAGCAACAACTACTACCAAAGTAACGACACCAAGTACCACAACCCAAACACCAACTACTACCAAAGTAACGACACCAACTACTACAACCAAAGCAACAACTACTACCAAAGTAACGACACCAAGTACCACAACCAAAACACCAACTACTACCAAAGTAACGACACCTACTACCACAACCCAAACACCAACTACTACTAAAGTAACGACACCAACTACTACAACCAAAGCAACAACTACTACCAAAGTAACGACACCAACTACCACTACCCAAACACCAACTACTACCAAATTAACGGCACCTACTACCACAACCCAAACACCAACTACTACCAAAGTAACGACACCTACTACCACAACCCAAACACCGACTACTACCAAAGTAACGACACCAACTACTACAACCAAAGTAACGACACCTACTACACCAACCAAAGCAACAACTACTACCAAAGTAACGACACCTACTACCACTACCCAAACACCAACTACTACCAAATTAACGACACCAACTACCACAACCCAAACACCAACTACTGCCAAAGTAACGAAACCTACTACCACAACCCAAACACCGACTACTACCAAAGTAACGACACCTACAACTACAACCCAAACACCGACTACTACCAAAGTAACGACACCAACTACCACAACCCAAACACCAACTACTACCAAAGTAACGAAACCTACTACCACAACCCAAACACCGACTACTACCAAAGTAACGACACCTACAACTACAACCCAAACACCGACTACTACCAAAGTAACGACACCAACTACCACAACCCAAACACCAACTACTACCAAAGTAACGACACCAACTACCACTACCCAAACACCAACTACTACCAAAGTAACGACACCTACTACCACAACCCAAACACCAACTACTACCAAAGTAACGACACCAACTACCACTACCCAAACACCAACTACTACCAAAGTAACGACACCAACTACCACAACCCAAACACCAACTACTACCAAAGTAACGACACCTACTACCACAACCCAAACACCGACTACTACCAAAGTAACGACACCTACAACTACAACCAAAGCAACAACTACAACCAAAGTAACGACACCGACTATCACAACCCAAACACCGACTACTACCAAAATAACGACACCAACTACTACAATCAAAGCAACAACTACTACCAAAGTAACGACACCGACTATCACAACCCAAACACCGACTACTACCAAAATAACGACACCAACTACTACAATCAAAGCAACAACTACTACCAAAGTAACGACACCAACTACCACTACCCAAACACCAACTACTACCAAAGTAACGACACCAACTACCACTACCCAAACACCAACTACTACCAAAGTAACGACACAAACTACTACAATCCAAGCAACAACTACTACCAAAGTAACGACACCAACTACCACAACCCAAACACCAACTACTACCAAAGTAACGACACCTACTACCACAACCCAAACACCGACTACTACCAAAGTAACGACACCAACTACTACAACCAAAGCAACAACTACTACCAAAGTAACGACACCAACTACCACTACCCAAACACCAACTACTACCAAAGTAACGACACCAACTACCACAACCCAAACACCAACTACTACCAAAGTAACGACACCTACTACCGCAACCCAAACACCGACTACTACCAAAGTAACGACACCTACAACTACAACCAAAGCAACAACTACAACCAAAGTAACGACACCAACTACCACAACCCAAACACCGACTACTACCAGAGTAACGACACCAACTACTACAATCAAAGCAACAACCACAACTAAAGTAACGACACCGACTATCACAACCCAAACACCGACTACTACCAAAGTAACGACACCAACTACCACAACCCAAACACCAACTACTACCAAAGTAACGACACCAACTACTACAGCCAAGGTAACGACACCTACTACACCAACCAAAGCAACAACTACTACCAAAGTAACGACACCAACTACCACAACCCAAACACCAACTACTACCAAAGTAACGACACCTACTACCGCTACCCAAACACCAACTACTACCAAAGTAACGACACCTACTACCACAACCCAAACACCGACTACTACCAAAGTAACGACACCAACTACTACAACCAAAGCAACAACTACTACCAAAGTAACGACATCAACTACCACAACCCAAACACCGACTACTACTAAAGTAACGCCACCAACTACTACAACCAAAGCAAAAACTACTACCAAGGTAACGACACCAACTACCACAACCCAAACACCAACTACTACCAAAGTAACGACACCTACTACAACAACCAAACAACCAACTACTACCAAAGTAACGACACCAACTACTACAACCCAAGCAACAACTACTACCAAAGTAACGACACCAACTACCACAACCCAAACACCGACTACTACCAAAATAACGACACCAACTACCACAACCCGAACACAAACTACTACCAAAGTAACGACAACTACTACAACAACCAAACACCCAACTACTACCAAAGTAACGACACCAACTACTACAACCAAAGCAACAACTACAACCAAAGTAACGACACCGACTATCACAACCCAAACACCGACTACTACCCAAATAACGACACCAACTTCTACAATCAAAGCAACAACTAATACCAAAGTAACGACACCAACTACCACTACCCAAACACCAACTACTACCAAAGTAACGACACCAACTACCACAACCCAAACATCGACTACTACCAAAGTAACGACACCAACTACTACAACCAAAGCAACAACTACTACCAAAGTAACGACACCAACTACTACAGCCAAAGTAACGACACCTACTACACCAACCAAAGCAACAACTACTACCAAAGTAACGACACCAACTAGCACAACCCAAACACCGACTACTACCAAAGTAACGACACCAACTACTACAACCAAAGCAACAACTACTACCAAAGTAACGACACCTACAACTACAACCAAAGCAACAACTACTACCAAAGTAACGACACCAACTACCACAACCCAAACACCGACTACTACCAAAGTAACGACACCAACTACTACAACCAAAGCAACAACTACTACCAAAGTAACGACACCAACTACCACTACCCAAACACCAACTACTACCAAAGTAACGACACCTACTACCACAACCCAAACACCAACTACTACCAAAGTAACGACACCTACTACCACAAACCAAACACCGACTACTACCAAAGTAACGACACCTACAACTACAACCAAAGCAACAACTACAACCAAAGTAACGACACCAACTACCACAACCCAAACACCTACTACTACCAAAGTAACGACACCTACTACCACAACCCAAGCAACAACTACTACCAAAGTAACGACACCAACTACCACAACCCAAACACCGACTACTACCAAAGTAACGACACCAACAACTACTACCAAAGTAACGACACCTACTACCACAACCCAAACACCGACTACTACCAAAGTAACGACACCTACTACCACAGCCCAAACACCAACTACTACCAAAGTAACGACACCTACTACCACAACCCAAACACCAACTACTACCAAAGTAACGACACCTACTACCACTACCCAAACACCGACTACTACCAAAGTAACGACACCAACTACTACAACCAAAGCAACAACTCCTACCAAAGTAACGACACCAACTACCACTACCCAAACACCAACTACTACCAAAGTAACGACACCAACTACCACTACCCAAACACCAACTACTACCAAAGTAACGACACCTACTACCGCAACCCAAACACCGACTACTACCAAAGTAACGACACCAACTACCACAACCCGAACACAAACTACTACCAAAGTAACGACAACTACTACAACAACCAAACACCCAACTACTACCAAAGTAACGACACCAACTACTACAACCAAAGCAACAACTACAACCAAAGTAACGACACCGACTATCACAACCCAAACACCGACTACTACCCAAATAACGACACCAACTACTACAATCAAAGCAACAACTACTACCAAAGTAACGACACCAACTACCACTACCCAAACACCAACTACTACCAAAGTAACGACACCAACTACCACTACCCAAACACCAACTACTACCAAAGTAACGACACCAACTACCACAACCCAAACACTAACTACTACCAAAGTAACGACACCTACTACCACAACCCAAACACCGACTACTACCAAAGTAACGACACCTACAACTACAACCCAAACACCGACTACTACCAAAGTAACGACACCAACTACTACAACGACACCAACTACTACAACCAAAGTAACGACACCTACTACACCAACCAAAGCAACAACTACTACCAAAGAAACGACACCAACTACCACAACCCAAACACCAACTACTACCAAAGTAACGACACCTACAACTACAACCAAAGCACCAACTACTACCAAAGTAACGACACCAACTACCACAACCCACACACCAACTACTACCAAAGTAACGACACCAACTACCACAACCCAAACACCAACTACTACCAAAGTAACGACACCTACTACAACAACCAAACAACCAACTACTACCAAAGTAACGACACCAACTACTACAACCAAAGCAACAACTACTACCAAAGTAACGACACCAACTACCACTACCCAAACACCAACTACTACCAAAGTAACGACACCTACTACCACTACCCAAACACCAACTACTACAACCAAAGTAACGACACCAACTACTACAACCAAAGTAACGACATCTACTACACCAACCAAAGCAACAACTACTACCAAAGTAACGACACCAACTACCACAAACCAAACACCAACTACTACCAAAGTAACGACACCTACTACCACAACCCAAACACCGACTACTACCAAAGTAACGACACCAACTACTACAACCAAAGCAACAACTACTACCAAAGTAACGACACCTACTACCACAACCCAAACACCAACTACTACCAAAGTAACGACACCTACTACCACAACCCAAACACCGACTACTACCAAAGTAACGACACCAACTACCACAACCCAAACACCAACTACTACCAAAGTAACGACACCAACTACTACAACCAAAGCAACAACTACTACCAAAGTAACGACACCAACTACCACTACCCAAACACCAACTACTACCAAAGTAACGACACCGACTATCACAACCCAAACACCGACTACTACCAAAATAACGACACCAACTACTACAATCAAAGCAACAACTACTACCAAAGTAACGACACCAACTACCACTACCCAAACACCAACTACTACCAAAGTAACGACACCAACTACCACAACCCAAACACCAACTACTACCAAAGTAACGACACCAACTACTACAACCAAAGTAACGACACCTACTACACCAACCAAAGCAACAACTACTACTAAAGTAACGACACCAACTACCACAACCCAAACACCAACTACTACCAAAGTAACGACACCAACTACTACAACCAAAGTAACGACATCTACTACACCAACCAAAGCAACAACTACTACCAAAGTAACGACACCAACTACCACAACCCAAACACCGACTACTACCAAAGTAACGACACCAACTACTACAACCAAAGCAACAACTACTACCAAAGTAACGACACCAACTACCACTACCCAAACACCAACTACTACCAAAGTAACGACACCTACTACCACAACCCAAACACCAACTACTACCAAAGTAACGACACCTACTACCACAAACCAAACACCGACTACTACCAAAGTAACGACACCTACAACTACAACCAAAGCAACAACTACAACCAAAGTAACGACACCAACTACCACAACCCAAACACCGACTACTACCAAAGTAACGACACCAACTACTACAACCAAAGCAACAACTACTACCAAAGTAACGACACCAACTACTACAACCAAAGTAACGACATCTACTACACCAACCAAAGCAACAACTACTACCAAAGTAACGACACCAACTACCACAACCCAAACACCGACTACTACCAAAGTAACGACACCAACTACTACAACCAAAGTAACGACACCTACTACACCAACCAAAGCAACAACTACTACTAAAGTAACGACACCAACTACCACAACCCAAACACCAACTACTACCAAAGTAACGACACCAACTACTACAACCAAAGTAACGACATCTACTACACCAACCAAAGCAACAACTACTACCAAAGTAACGACACCAACTACCACAACCCAAACACCGACTACTACCAAAGTAACGACACCAACTACTACAACCAAAGCAACAACTACTACCAAAGTAACGACACCAACTACCACTACCCAAACACCAACTACTACCAAAGTAACGACACCTACTACCACAACCCAAACACCAACTACTACCAAAGTAACGACACCTACTACCACAAACCAAACACCGACTACTACCAAAGTAACGACACCTACAACTACAACCAAAGCAACAACTACAACCAAAGTAACGACACCAACTACCACAACCCAAACACCTACTACTACCAAAGTAACGACACCTACTACCACAACCCAAGCAACAACTACTACCAAAGTAACGACACCAACTACCACAACCCAAACACCGACTACTACCAAAGTAACGACACCAACAACTACTACCAAAGTAACGACACCTACTACCACAACCCAAACACCGACTACTACCAAAGTAACGACACCTACTACCACAACCCAAACACCAACTACTACCAAAGTAACGACACCTACTACCACAACCCAAACACCAACTACTACCAAAGTAACGACACCTACTACCACAACCCAAACACCAACTACTACCAAAGTAACGACACCTACTACCACAACCCAAACACCGACTACTACCAAAGTAACGACACCAACTACTACAACCAAAGCAACAACTCCTACCAAAGTAACGACACCAACTACCACTACCCAAACACCAACTACTACCAAAGTAACGACACCAACTACCACTACCCAAACACCAACTACTACCAAAGTAACGACACCTACTACCACAACCCAAACACCAACTACTACCAAAGTAACGACACCTACTACCACAAACCAAACACCGACTACTACCAAAGTAACGACACCTACAACTACAACCAAAGCAACAACTACAACCAAAGTAACGACACCAACTACCACAACCCAAACACCTACTACTACCAAAGTAACGACACCTACTACCACAACCCAAGCAACAACTACTACCAAAGTAACGACACCAACTACCACAACCCAAACACCGACTACTACCAAAGTAACGACACCAACAACTACTACCAAAGTAACGACACCTACTACCACAACCCAAACACCGACTACTACCAAAGTAACGACACCTACTACCACAACCCAAACACCAACTACTACCAAAGTAACGACACCTACTACCACAACCCAAACACCAACTACTACCAAAGTAACGACACCTACTACCACAACCCAAACACCAACTACTACCAAAGTAACGACACCTACTACCACAACCCAAACACCGACTACTACCAAAGTAACGACACCAAATACTACAACCAAAGCAACAACTCCTACCAAAGTAACGACACCAACTACCACTACCCAAACACCAACTACTACCAAAGTAACGACACCAACTACCACAACCCGAACACAAACTACTACCAAAGTAACGACAACTACTACAACAACCAAACACCCAACTACTACCAAAGTAACGACACCAACTACTACAACCAAAGCAACAACTACAACCAAAGTAACGACACCGACTATCACAACCCAAACACCGACTACTACCCAAATAACGACACCAACTACTACAATCAAAGCAACAACTACTACCAAAGTAACGACACCAACTACCACTACCCAAACACCAACTACTACCAAAGTAACGACACCAACTACCACTACCCAAACACCAACTACTACCAAAGTAACGACACCAACTACCACAACCCAAACACTAACTACTACCAAAGTAACGACACCTACTACCACAACCCAAACACCGACTACTACCAAAGTAACGACACCTACAACTACAACCCAAACACCGACTACTACCAAAGTAACGACACCAACTACTACAACGACACCAACTACTACAACCAAAGTAACGACACCTACTACACCAACCAAAGCAACAACTACTACCAAAGAAACGACACCAACTACCACAACCCAAACACCAACTACTACCAAAGTAACGACACCTACAACTACAACCAAAGCACCAACTACTACCAAAGTAACGACACCAACTACCACAACCCACACACCAACTACTACCAAAGTAACGACACCAACTACCACAACCCAAACACCAACTACTACCAAAGTAACGACACCTACTACAACAACCAAACAACCAACTACTACCAAAGTAACGACACCAACTACTACAACCAAAGCAACACATACTACCAAAGTAACGACACCAACTACCACTACCCAAACACCAACTACTACCAAAGTAACGACACCAACTACCACAACCCAAACACCAACTACTACCAAAGTAACGACACCTACTACCACAACCCAAACACCGACTTCTACCAAAGTAACGACACCTACAATTACAACCAAAGCAACAACTACAACCAAAGTAACGACACCAACTACCACAACCCAAACACCTACTACTACCAAAGTAACGACACCTACTACCACAACCCAAGCAACAACTACTACCAAAGTAACGACACCAACTACCACAACCCAAACACCGACTACTACCAAAGTAACGACACCAACAACTACTACCAAAGTAACGACACCAACTACCACTACCCAAATACCAACTACTACCAAAGTAACGACACCAACTACCACAACCCAAACACCAACTACTACCAAAGTAACGACACCAACTACTACAACCAAAGTAACGACATCTACTACACAGCCCAAAGCAACAACTACTACCAAAGTAACGACACCAACTACCACAACCCAAACACCGACTACTACCAAAGTAACGACACCAACTACTACAACCAAAGCAACAACTACTACCAAAGTAACGACACCAACTACCACTACCCAAGCACCAACTACTACCAAAGTAACGACACCTACTACCACAACCCAAACACCAACTACTACCAAAGTAACGACACCTACTACCACAAACCAAACACCGACTACTACCAAAGTAACGACACCTACAACTACAACCAAAGCAACAACTACAACCAAAGTAACGACACCAACTACCACAACCCAAACACCGACTACTACCAAAGTAACGACACCAACTACTACAACCAAAGCAACAACTACTACCAAAGTAACGACACCAACTACCACTACCCAAACACCAACTACTACCAAAGTAACGACACCTACTACCACAACCCAAACACCGACTACTACCAAAGTAACGACACCAACTACTACAACCAAAGCAACAACTACCACCAAAGTTACGACACCAACTACCACTACCCAAACACCAACTACTACCAAAGTAACGACACCTACTACCACAAACCAAACACCGACTACTACCAAAGTAACGACACCTACAACTACAACCAAAGCAACAACTACAACCAAAGTAACGACACCAACTACCACAACCCAAACACCTACTACTACCAAAGTAACGACACCTACTACCACAACCCAAGCAACAACTACTACCAAAGTAACGACACCAACTACCACAACCCAAACACCGACTACTACCAAAGTAACGACACCAACAACTACTACCAAAGTAACGACACCTACTACCACAACCCAAACACCTACTACTACCAAAGTAACGACACCTACTACCACAACCCAAACACCAACTACTACCAAAGTAACGACACCTACTACCACAACCCAAACACCTACTACTACCAAAGTAACGACACCTACTACCACAACCCAAACACCAACTACTACCAAAGTAACGACACCTACTACCACAACCCAAACACCTACTACTACCAAAGTAACGACACCTACAACTACAACCAAAGCAACAACTACAACCAAAGTAACGACACCAACTACCACAACCCAAACACCTACTACTACCAAAGTAACGACACCTACTACCACAACCCAAACACCGACTACTACCAAAGTAACGACACCTACTACCACAACCCAAACACCAACTACTACCAAAGTAACGACACCTACTACCACAACCAAAACACCGACTACTACCAAAGTAACGACACCAACTACCACTACGCAAACACCAACTACTACCAAAGTAACGACACCAACTACCACAACCCAAACACCAACTACTACCAAAGTAACGACACCTACAACTACAACCAAAGCAACAACTACAACCAAAGTAACGACACCAACTACCACAACCCAAACACCTACTACTACCAAAGTAACGACACCTACTACCACAAGCCAAACACCAACTACTACCAAAGTAACGACACCTACTACCACAACCCAAACACCTACTACTACCAAAGTAACGACACCTACAACTACAACCAAAGCAACAACTACAACCAAAGTAACGACACCAACTACCACAACCCAAACACCTACTACTACCAAAGTAACGACACCTACAACTACAACCAAAGCAACAACTACAACCAAAGTAACGACACCAACTACCACAACCCAAACACCTACTACTACCAAAGTAACGACACCAACTACCACAACCCAAACACCGACTACTACCAAAGTAACGACACCAACTACTACAACCAAAGCAACAACTACTACCAAAGTAACGACACCAACTACCACTACCCAAACACCAACTACTACCAAAGTAACGACACCAACTACCACAACCCAAACACCAACTACTACCAAAGTAACGACACCAACTACCACAACCCAAACACCTACTACTACCAAAGTAACGACACCTACTACCACAACCCAAACACCAACTACTACCAAAGTAACGACACCTACTACCACAACCCAAACACCTACTACTACCAAAGTAACGACACCTACAACTACAACCAAAGCAACACCTACAACCAAAGTAACGACACCAACTACCACAACCCAAACACCTACTACTACCAAAGTAACGACACCTACTACCACAACCCAAACACCAACTACTACCAAAGTAACGTTACCTACTACCACAACCCAAACACCAACTACTACCAAAGTAACGACACCAACTACCACAACCCAAACACCGACTACTACCAAAGTAACGACACCAACTACTACAAATAAAGCAACAACTACTACCAAAGTAACGACACCAACTACCACAACCCAAACACCAACTACTACCAAAGCAACGACACCTACTACCACAACCCAAACACCGACTACTACCAAAGTAACGACACCAACTACTACAAATAAAACAACAACTACTACCAAAGTAACGACACCAACTACCACAACCCAAACGCAAACTACTACCAAAGTAACGACACCTACTACCACAACCCAAACACCGACTACTACCAAAGTAACGACACCAACTACCACAACCCAAACACCAACTACTACCAAAGTAACGACACCAACTACCACAACCCAAACGCAAACTACTACCAAAGTAACGACACCTACTACAACAACCAAACAACCAACTACTACCAAAGTAACGACACCTACATCTACAACCAAAGTAACGACACCAACTACCACAACCCAAACACCTACTACTACCAAAGTAACGACACCTACAACTACAACCAAAGCAACAACTACAACCAAAGTAACGACACCAACTACCACTACCCAAACTACTACCAAAGTAACGACACCTACTACCACAACCCAAACACCAACTACTACCAAAGTAAAGACACCTACTACCACAACCCAAACACCGACTACTACCAAAGTAACGACACCAACTACTACAACCAAAGCAACAACTACTACCAAAGTAACGACACCAACTACCACAACCCAAACACCAACTACTACCAAAGTAACGACACCTACTACCACAACCCAAACACCAACTACTACCAAAGTAACGACACCTACTACCACAACTCAAACACCGACTACTACCAAAGTAACGACACCTACAACTACAACCAAAGCAACAACTACAACCAAAGTAACGACACCAACTACCACAACCCAAACACCAACTACTACCAAAGTAACGACACCAACTACTACAACTACAGCAACAACTACTACCAAAGTAACGACACCAACTACCACTACCCAAACACCGACTACTACCAAAGTAACGACACCAACTACTACAACCAAAGCAACAACTACTACCAAAGTAACGACACCAACTACCACTACCCAAACACCAACTACTACCAAAGTAACGACACCTACAACTACAACCAAAGCAACAACTACTACCAAAGTAACGACACCAACTACTACCAAAGTAACGACACCAACTACTACAACCAAAGCAACAACTACTACCAAAGTAACGTTACCAACTACCACAACCCAAACACCAACTACCACCAAAGTAACGACACCTACTACCACAACCCAAACACCGACTACTACCAAAGTAACGACACCAACTACTACAACCAAAGTAACGACACCTACTACACCAACTAAAGCAACAACTACTACCAAAGTAACGACACCAACTACCACAACCCAAACACCAACTACTACCAAAGTAACGACACCTACTACAACAACCAAACAACCAACTACTACCAAAGTAACGACACCAACTACTACAACCCAAGCAACAACTACTACCAAAGTAACGACACCAACTACCGCAACCAAAACACCGACTACTACCAAAGTAACGACACCTACTACTACAACCAAAGCAACAACTACTACCAAAGTAACGACACCAACTACCACAGCCCAAACACCGACTACTACCAAAGTAACGACACCTACTACTACAACCAAAGCAACAACTACTACCAAAGTAACGACACCAACTACCACTACCCATACACCGACTAGTACCAAAGTAACGACACCAACTACTACAACCAAAGCAACAACTACTACCAAAGTAACGACACCAACTACCACTACCCAAACACCGACTACTACCAAAGTAACGACACCTACTACCACAACCCAAACACCGACTACTACCAAAGTAACGACACCAACTACCACAACCCAAACACCAACTACTACCAAAGTAACGACACCTACTACCACAACCCAAACACCGACTACTACCAAAGTAACGACACCTACAACTACAACGAAAGCACCAACTACTACCAAAGTAACGACACCAACTACCACTACCCAAACACCGACTACTACCAAAGTAACGACACCTACTACCACAACCCAAACACCAACTACTACCAAAGTAACGACACCAACTACCACTACCCAAACACCAACTACTACCAAAGTAACGATACCAACTACTACAACCAAAGCAACAACTACTACCAAAGTAACGACACCAACTACCACTACCCAAACATCAACTACTACCAAAGAAACGACACCAACTACCACAACCCAAACACCAACTACTACCAAAGTAACGACACCAACTACCACAACCCAAACACCAACTACTACCAAAGTAACGACACCTACTACCACAACCCAAACACCGACTACTACCAAAGTAACGACACCTACTACTACAACGAAAGCAACAACTACTACCAAAGTAACGACACCAACTACCACCACCCAAACACCGACTAGTACCAAAGTAACGACACCAACTACTACAACCAAAGCAACAACTACTACCAAAGTAACGACACCAACTACCACAACCCAAACGCAAACTACTACCAAAGTAACGACACCTACTACAACAACCAAACAACCAACTACTACCAAAGTAACGACACCAACTACTACAACCAAAGCAACAACTACTACCAAAGTAACGACACCAGCTACTACAACCAAAGCAACAACTACTACCAAAGTAACAACACCAACTACTACTACCCAAACACCAACTACTACCAAAGTAACGACACCTACTACCACAACCCAAACACCAACTACTACCAAAGCAACGACACCAACTACCACAACCCAAACACCGACTACTACCAAAATAACAGCACCAACTACTACAACCAAAGCAACAACTACTACCAAAGTAACGACACCAACTACCACTACCCAAACACCAACTACTACCAAAGTAACGACACCTACTACCACAACCCAAGCACCGACTACTACCAAAGTAACGACACCTACAACTACAACCAAAGCACCAACTACTACCAAAGTAACGACACCAACTACTACAACCAACGCAACAACTACTACCAAAGTAACGACACCAACTACTACAACCCAAACACCGACTACTACCAAAATAACAGCACCTACAACTACAACCAAAGCAACAACTACAACCAAAGTAATGACACCAACTACCACAACCCAAACACCAACTACTACCAAAGTAACGACACCTACTACCACAACCCAAACACCGACTACTACCAAAGTAACGACACCTACAACTACAACCAAAGCACCAACTACTACCAAAGTAACGACACCAACTACCACAACCCAAACACCAACTACTACCAAAGTAACGACACCAACTACCACAACCCAAACAACTACTACTACCAAAGTAACGACACCTACAACTACAACCAAAGCAACAACTACTACCAAAGTAACGACACCAACTACCACTACCCAAACACCGACTACTACCAAAGTAACGACATCTACAACTACAACCAAAGCAACAACTACAACCAAAGTAACGACACCTACTACCACAACCCAAACACCAACTACTACCAAAGTAACGACACCTACTACAACAACGAAACAACCAACTACTACCAAAGTAACGACACCAACTACTACAACCCAAACACCTACTACTACCAAAGTAACGACACCTACAACTACAACCAAAGCAACAACTACAACCAAAGTAACGACACCAACTACCACAACCCAAACACCAACTACTACCAAAGTAACGACACCTACTACCACAACCCAAACACCAACTACTACCAAAGTAACGACACCTACTACCACAACCCAAACACCGACTACTACCAAAGTAACGACACCAACTACCACAACCCAAACACCGACTACTACCAAAGTAACGACACCAACTACTACAAATAAAGCAACAACTACTACCAAAGTAACGACACCAACTACCACAACCCAAACACCAACTACTACCAAAGCAACGACACCTACTACCACAACCCAAACACCGACTACTACCAAAGTAACGACACCAACTACAACAAATAAAACAACAACTACTACCAAAGTAACGACACCAACTACCACAACCCAAACGCAAACTACTACCAAAGTAACGACACCTACTACCACAACCCAAACACCGACTACTACCAAAGTAACGACACCAACTACCACAACCCAAACACCAACTGCTACCAAAGTAACGACACCTACTACCACAACCAAAACACCGACTGCTACCAAAGTAACGACACCAACTACCACTACCCAAACACCAACTACTACCAAAGTAACGACACCAACTACCACAACCCAAACGCAAACTACTACCAAAGTAACGACACCTACTACAACAACCAAACAACCAACTACTACCAAAGTAACGACACCTACATCTACAACCAAAGTAACGACACCAACTACCACAACCCAAACACCTACTACTACCAAAGTAACGACACCTACAACTACAACCAAAGCAACAACTACAACCAAAGTAACGACACCAACTACCACAACCCAAACACCAACTACTACCAAAGTAACGACACCTACTACCACAACCCAAACACCAACTACTACCAAAGTAACGACACCTACTACCACAACCCAAACACCGACTACTACCAAAGTAACGACACCAACTACTACAAATAAAACAACAACTACTACCAAAGTAACGACACCAACTACTACCAAAGTAACGACACCAACTACTACAACTACAGCAACAACTACTACCAAAGTAACGACACCAACTACCACTACCCAAACACCGACTACTACCAAAGTAACGACACCAACTACTACAACCAAAGCAACAACTACTACCAAAGTAACGACACCAACTACCACTACCCAAACACCAACTACTACCAAAGTAACGACACCTACAACTACAACCAAAGCAACAACTACTACCAAAGTAACGACACCAACTACTACCAAAGTAACGACACCAACTACTACAACTACAGCAACAACTACTACCAAAGTAACGACACCTACTACCACAACCAAAACACCGACTACTACCAAAGTAACGACACCAACTACCACTACCCAAACACCAACTACTACCAAAGTAACGACACCTACTACAACAACCAAACAACCAACTACTACCAAAGTAACGACACCAACTACCACAACCCAAACACCAACTACTACCAAAGTAACGACACCAACTACCACAACCCAAACACCAACTTCTACCAAAGTAACGACACCAACTACTACAACCAAAGCAACAACTACTACCAAAGTAACGACACCAACTACCACAACCCAAACACCAACTACCACCAAAGTAACGACACCTACTACCACAACCCAAACACCGACTACTACCAAAGTAACGACACCAACTACTACAACCAAAGTAACGACACCTACTACACCAACTAAAGCAACAACTACTACCAAAGTAACGACACCAACTACCACAACCCAAACACCAACTACTACCAAAGTAACGACACCTACTACAACAACCAAACAACCAACTACTACCAAAGTAACGACACCAACTACTACAACCCAAGCAACAACTACTACCAAAGTAACGACACCAACTACTACAACCAAAGCAACAACTACTACCAAAGTAACGACACCAACTACCACTA
This sequence comes from Thecocarcelia acutangulata, assembly GCA_914767995.1. NCBI lineage: Eukaryota > Metazoa > Arthropoda > Insecta > Diptera > Tachinidae > Thecocarcelia > Thecocarcelia acutangulata. The sequence goes on along the minus strand of OU612096.1, from coordinate 118,027,517 downwards.
CCCATACACCGACTAGTACCAAAGTAACGACACCAACTACTACAACCAAAGCAACAACTACTACCAAAGTAACGACACCAACTACCACTACCCAAACACCGACTACTACCAAAGTAACGACACCTACTACCACAACCCAAACACCGACTACTACCAAAGTAACGACACCAACTACCACAACCCAAACACCAACTACTACCAAAGTAACGACACCTACTACCACAACCCAAACACCGACTACTACCAAAGTAACGACACCTACAACTACAACGAAAGCACCAACTACTACCAAAGTAACGACACCAACTACCACTACCCAAACACCGACTACTACCAAAGTAACGACACCTACTACCACAACCCAAACACCAACTACTACCAAAGTAACGACACCAACTACCACTACCCAAACACCAACTACTACCAAAGTAACGACACCAACTACTACAACCAAAGCAACAACTACTACCAAAGTAACGACACCAACTACCACTACCCAAACATCAACTACTACCAAAGTAACGACACCAACTACCACAACCCAAACACCAACTACTACCAAAGTAACGACACCAACTACCACAACCCAAACACCAACTACTACCAAAGTAACGACACCTACTACCACAACCCAAACACCGACTACTACCAAAGTAACGACACCTACTACTACAACGAAAGCAACAACTACTACCAAAGTAACGACACCAACTACCACCACCCAAACACCGACTAGTACCAAAGTAACGACACCAACTACTACAACCAAAGCAACAACTACTACCAAAGTAACGACACCAACTACCACAACCCAAACGCAAACTACTACCAAAGTAACGACACCTACTACAACAACCAAACAACCAACTACTACCAAAGTAACGACACCAACTACTACAACCAAAGCAACAACTACTACCAAAGTAACGACACCAGCTACCACAACCCAAACACCGACTACTACCAAAGTAACGACACCAACTACTACAACCAAAGCAACAACTACTACCAAAGTAACGACACCAGCTACTACAACGAAAGCAACAACTACTACCAAAGTAACGACACCAACTACCACCACCCAAACACCGACTAGTACCAAAGTAACGACACCAACTACTACAACCAAAGCAACAACTACTACCAAAGTAACGTTACCAACTACCACTACCCAAACACCAACTACTACCAAAGTAACGACACCAACTACTACAACCGAAGCAACAACTACTACCAAAGTAACGACACCAACTACCACTACCCAAACACCAACTACTACCAAAGTAACGACACCAACTACCACAACCCAAACACCAACTACTACCAAAGTAACGACACCAACTACCACAACCCAAACACCAACTACTACCAAAGTAACGACACCTACTACCACAACCCAAACACCGACTACTACCAAAGTAACGACACCTACTACCACAACCCAAACAACGACTACTACCAAAGTAACGACACCAACTACTACAACCAAAGCAACAACTACTACCAAAGTAACAACACCAACTACCACTACCCAAACACCAACTACTACCAAAGTAACGACACCTACTACCACAACCCAAACACCAACTACTACCAAAGCAACGACACCAACTACCACAACCCAAACACCGACTACTACCAAAATAACAGCACCAACTACTACAACCAAAGCAACAACTACTACCAAAGTAACGACACCAACTACCACTACCCAAACACCAACTACTACCAAAGTAACGACACCTACTACCACAACCCAAACACCGACTACTACCAAAGTAACGACACCTACAACTACAACCAAAGCACCAACTACTACCAAAGTAACGACACCAACTACTACAACCAACGCAACAACTACTACCAAAGTAACGACACCAACTACCACAACCCAAACACCAACTACTACCAAAGTAACGACACCTACTACCACAACCCAAACACCGACTACTACCAAAGTAACGACACCATCTACTACAACCAAAGCAACAACTACTACCAAAGTAACGACACCAACTACAACTACCCAAACACCAACTACTACCAAAGTAACGACACCAACTACCACTACCCAAACACCGACTACTACCAAAGTAACGACACCAACTACCACAACCCAAACACCGACTACTACCAAAGTAACGACACCAACTACTACAACCAAAGCAACAACTACTACCAAAGTAACGACACCGACTACCACTACCCAAACACCAACTACTACCAAAGTAACGACACCAACTACCACAACCCAAACACCAACTACTACCAAAGTAACGACATCAACTACCACAACCCAAACACCGACTACTACCAAAGTAACGACACCAACTACCACTACCCAAACACCGACTACTACCAAAGTAACGACACCTACTACCACAACCCAAACACCGACTACTACCAAAGTAACGACACCAACTACTACAACCAAAGCAACAACTACTACCAAAGTAACGACACCGACTACCACTACCCAAACACCAACTACTACCAAAGTAACGACACCAACTACCACAACCCAAACACCAACTACTACCAAAGTAACGACACCAACTACCACAACCCAAACACCGACTACTACCAAAGTAACGACACCAACTACCACTACCCAAACACCGACTACTACCAAAGTAACGACACCTACTACCACAACCCAAACACCAACTACTACCAAAGTAACGACACCTACTACCACAACCCAAAAACCGACTACTACCAAAGTAACGACACCAACTACTACAACCAAAGCAACAACTACTACCAAAGTAACGACACCTACTACCACAACCCAAACACCGACTACTACCAAAGTAACGACACCATCTACTACAACCAAAGCAACAACTACTACCAAAGTAACGACACCAACTACAACTACCCAAACACCAACTACTACCAAAGTAACGACACCAACTACCACTACCCAAACACCGACTACTACCAAAGTAACGACACCAACTACCACAACCCAAACACCGACTACTAGCAAAGTAACGACACCTACAACTACAACCAAAGCAACAACTACAACCAAAGTAACGACACCAACTACCACAACCCAAACACCTACTACTACCAAAGTAACGACACCTACTACCACAACCCAAACACCGACTACTACCAAAGTAACGACACCAACTACTACAACCAAAGCAACAACTACTACCAAAGTAACGACACCAACTACCACAACCCAAACACCGACTACTACCAAAGTAACGACACCAACTACCACTACCCAAACACCGACTACTACCAAAGTAACGACACCTACTACCACAACCCAAACACCAACTACTACCAAAGTAACGACACCAACTACCACTACCCAAACACCGACTACTACCAAAGTAACGACACCTACTACCACAACCCAAACACCAACTACTACCAAAGTAACGACACCTACTACCACAACCCAAACACCGACTACTACCAAAGTAACGACACCAACTACTACAACCAAAGCAACAACTACTACCAAAGTAACGACACCAACTACCACTACCCAAACACCACCTACTACCAAAGTAACGACACCAACTACCACAACCCAAACACCAACTACTACCAAAGTAACGACACCTACTACCACAACCCAAACACCGACTACTACCAAAGTAACGACACCATCTACTACAACCAAAGCAACAACTACTACCAAAGTAACGACACCAACTACAACTACCCAAACACCAACTACTACCAAAGTAACGACACCAACTACCACTACCCAAACACCGACTACTACCAAAGTAACGACACCAACTACCACAACCCAAACACCAACTACTACCAAAGTAACGACACCAACTACCACAACCCAAACACCAACTACTACCAAAGTAACGACACCTACTACCACAACCCAAACAACTACTACTACCAAAGTAACGACACCTACAACTACAACCAAAGCAACAACTACAACCAAAGTAACGACACCAACTACCACAACCCAAACACCTACTACTACCAAAGTAACGACACCTACTACCACAACCCAAACACCAACTACTACCAAAGTAACGTTACCTACTACCACAACCCAAACACCAACTACTACCAAAGTAACGACACCAACTACCACAACCCAAACACCGACTACTACCAAAGTAACGACACCAACTACTACAACCAAAGCAACAACTACTACCAAAGTAACGACACCAACTACCACTACCCAAACACCGACTACTACCAAAGTAACGACATCTACAACTACAACCAAAGCAACAACTACAACCAAAGTAACGACACCTACTACCACAACCCAAACACCAACTACTACCAAAGTAACGACACCTACTACAACAACGAAACAACCAACTACTACCAAAGTAACGACACCAACTACTACAACCCAAACACCTACTACTACCAAAGTAACGACACCTACAACTACAACCGAAGCAACAACTACAACCAAAGTAACGACACCAACTACCACAACCCAAACACCAACTACTACCAAAGTAACGACACCTACTACCACAACCCAAACACCAACTACTACCAAAGTAACGACACCTACTACCACAACCCAAACACCGACTACTACCAAAGTAACGACACCAACTACCACAACCCAAACACCGACTACTACCAAAGTAACGACACCAACTACTACAAATAAAGCAACAACTACTACCAAAGTAACGACACCAACTACCACAACCCAAACACCAACTACTACCAAAGCAACGACACCTACTACCACAACCCAAACACCGACTACTACCAAAGTAACGACACCAACTACTACAAATAAAACAACAACTACTACCAAAGTAACGACACCAACTACCACAACCCAAACGCAAACTACTACCAAAGTAACGACACCTACTACCACAACCCAAACACCGACTACTACCAAAGTAACGACACCAACTACCACAGCCCAAACACCGACTACTACCAAAGTAACGACACCAACTACTACAACCAAAGCAACAACTACTACCAAAGTAACGACACCAACTACCACTACCCAAACAACAACTACTACCAAAGTAACGACACCTACTACCACAACCCAAACACCGACTACTACCAAAGTAACGACACCTACAACTACAACCAAAGCAACAACTACAACCAAAGTAACGACACCAACTACCACAACCCAAACACCTACTACTACCAAAGTAACGACACCTACTACCACAACCCAAACACCGACTACTACCAAAGTAACGACACCAACTACTACAACCAAAGCAACAACTACTACCAAAGTAACGACACCGACTACCACTACCCAAACACCAACTACTACCAAAGTAACGACACCAACTACCACAACCCAAACACCAACTACTACCAAAGTAACGACACTAACTACCACAACCCAAACACCGACTACTACCAAAGTAACGACACCAACTACCACTACCCAAACACCGACTACTACCAAAGTAACGACACCTACTACCACTACCCAAACACCAACTACTACCAAAGTAACGACACCTACTACCACAACCCAAACACCAACTACTACCAAAGTAACGACACCTACTACCACAACCCAAACACCGACTACTACCAAAGTAACGACACCAACTACTACAACCAAAGCAACAACTACTACCAAAGTAACGACACCAACTACCACTACCCAAACACCACCTACAACCAAAGTAACGACACCAACTACCACAACCCAAACACCTACTACTACCAAAGTAACGACACCTACTACCACAACCCAAGCAACAACTACTACCAAAGTAACGACACCAACTACCACTACCCAAACACCAACTACTACCAAAGTAACGACACCTACTACCACAACCCAAACACCTACTACTACCAAAGTAACGACACCTACTACCACAACCCAAGCAACAACTACTACCAAAGTAACGACACCAACTACCACTACCCAAACACCAACTACTACCAAAGTAACGACACCTACTACCACAACCCAAGCAACAACTACTACCAAAGTAACGACACCAACTACCACAACCCAAACACCAACTACTACCAAAGTAACGACACCAACTACCACAACCCAAACACCGACTACTACCAAAGTAACGACACCAACTACCACTACCCAAACACCGACTACTACCAAAGTAACGACACCTACTACCACTACCCAAACACCAACTACTACCAAAGTAACGACACCTACTACCACAACCCAAACACCAACTACTACCAAAGTAACGACACCTACTACCACAACCCAAACACCGACTACTACCAAAGTAACGACACCAACTACTACAAAAAAAGCAACAACTACTACCAAAGTAACGACACCAACTACCACTACCCAAACACCACCTACAACCAAAGTAACGACACCAAATACCACAACCCAAACACCTACTACTACCAAAGTAACGACACCTACTACCACAACACAAGCAACAACTACTACCAAAGTAACGACACCAACTACCACTACCCAAACACCAACTACTACCAAAGTAACGACACCTACTACCACAACCCAAACACCTACTACTACCAAAGTAACGACACCTACTACCACAACCCAAACACCTACTACTACCAAAGTAACGACACCTACTACCACAACCCAAGCAACAACTACTACCAAAGTAACGACACCTACTACCACAACCCAAACACCGACTACTACCAAAGTAACGACACCAACTACTACAACCAAAGCAACAACTACTACCAAAGTAACGACACCAACTACCACTACCCAAACACCACCTACAACCAAAGTAACGACACCAACTACCACAACCCAAACACCTACTACTACCAAAGTAACGACACCTACTACCACAACCCAAGCAACAACTACTACCAAAGTAACGACACCAACTACCACTACCCAAACACCACCTACAACCAAAGTAACGACACCAACTACCACAACCCAAACACCTACTACTACCAAAGTAACGACACCTACTACCACAACCCAAGCAACAACTACTACCAAAGTAACGACACCAACTACCACTACCCAAACACCAACTACTACCAAAGTAACGACACCTACTACCACAACCCAAACACCGACTACTACCAAAGTAACGACACCAACTACTACAACCAAAGCAACAACTACTACCAAAGTAACGACACCAACTACTACAACCAAAGCAACAACTACTACCAAAGTAACGACACCTACTACCACAACCCAAACACCTACTACTACCAAAGTAACGACACCTACTACCACTACCCAAACACCGACTACTACCAAAGTAACGACACCAACTACCACTACCCAAACACCAACTACTACCAAAGTAACGACACCTACTACCACAACCCAAACACCTACTACTACCAAAGTAACGACACCTACTACCACTACCCAAACACCGACTACTACCAAAGTAACGACACCAACTACCACTACCCAAACACCAACTACTACCAAAGTAACGACACCAACTACCACAACCCAAACACCTACTACTACCAAAGTAACGACACCTACTACCACAACCCAAACACCGACTACTACCAAAATAACAGCACCAACTACTACAACCAAAGCAACAACTACTACCAAAGTAACGACACCAACTACCACTACCCAAACACCAACTACTACCAAAGTAACGACACCTACTACCACAACCCAAACACCGACTACTACCAAAGTAACGACACCTACAACTACAACCAAAGCACCAACTACTACCAAAGTAACGACACCAACTACTACAACCAACGCAACAACTACTACCAAAGTAACGACACCTACAACTACAAACAAAGCAACAACTACAACCAAAGTAACGACACCAACTACCACAACTCAAACACCTACTACTACCAAAGTAACGACACCTACAACTACAACCAAAGCAACAACTACAACCAAAGTAACGACACCAACTACCACAACCCAAACACCTACTACTACCAAAGTAACGACACCTACTACCACAACCCAAACACCAACTACTACCAAAGTAACGACACCTACTACCACAACCCAAACACCGACTACTACCAAAGTAACGACACCAACTACTACAACCAAAGCAACAACTACTACCAAAGTAACGACACCAACTACCACTACCCAAACACCAACTACTACCAAAGTAACGACACCTACTACCACAACCCAAACACCGACTACTACCAAAGTAACGACATCTACACCTACAACCAAAGCAACAACTACAACCAAAGTAACGACACCAACTACCACAACCCAAACACCAACTACTACCAAAGTAACGACACCTACTACCACAACCCAAACACCGACTACTACCAAAGTAACGACATCTACAACTACAACCAAAGCAACACCAACTACCACAACCCAAACACCTACTACTACCAAAGTAACGACACCTACAACTACAACCAAAGCAACAACTACAACCAAAGTAACGACACCAACTACCACAACCCAAACACCTACTACTACCAAAGTAACGACACCTACTACCACAACCCAAACACCAACTACTACCAAAGTAACGACACCTACTACCACAACCCAAACACCGACTACTACCAAAGTAACGACACCAACTACTACAACCAAAGCAACAACTACTACCAAAGTAACGACACCAACTACCACTACCCAAACACCAACTACTACCAAAGTAACGACACCTACTACCACAACCCAAACACCGACTACTACCAAAGTAACGACATCTACACCTACAACCAAAGCAACAACTACAACCAAAGTAACGACACCAACTACCACAACCCAAACACCAACTACTACCAAAGTAACGACACCTACTACCACAACCCAAACACCGACTACTACCAAAGTAACGACATCTACAACTACAACCAAAGCAACAACTACAACCAAAGTAACGACACCAACTACTACAACCAACGCAACAACTACTACCAAAGTAACGACACCAACTACCACTACCCAAACACCAACTACTACCAAAGTAACGACACCTACTACCACAACCCAAACAACAACTACTACCAAAGTAACGACACCTACTACCACAACCCAAACAACGACTACTACCAAAGTAACGACACCTACTACCACAACCCAAACACCAACTACTACCAAAGTAACGACACCAACTACCACAACCCAAACACCAACTACTACCAAAGTAACGACACCTACTACCACAACCCAAACAACGACTACTACCAAAGTAACAACACCAACTACCACTACCCAAACACCAACTACTACCAAAGTAACGACACCTACTACCACAACCCAAACACCAACTACTACCAAAGTAACGACACCTACTACCACAACCCAAACAACGACTACTACCAAAGTAACGACACCAACTACCACAACCCAAACACCAACTACTACCAAAGTAACGACACCTACTACCACAACCCAAACACCAACTACTACCAAAGTAACGACACCTACTACCACAACCCAAACAACGACTACTACCAAAGTAACAACACCAACTACCACTACCCAAACACCAACTACTACCAAAGTAACGACACCTACTACCACAACCCAAACACCAACTACTACCAAAGCAACGACACCAACTACCACAACCCAAACACCGACTACTACCAAAATAACAGCACCAACTACTACAACCAAAGCAACAACTACTACCAAAGTAACGACACCAACTACCACTACCCAAACACCAACTACTACCAAAGTAACGACACCTACTACCACAACCCAAACACCGACTACTACCAAAGTAACGACACCTACAACTACAACCAAAGCACCAACTACTACCAAAGTAACGACACCAACTACTACAACCAACGCAACAACTACTACCAAAGTAACGACACCAACTACCACTACCCAAACACCAACTACTACCAAAGTAACGACACCTACTACCACAACCCAAACAACAACTACTACCAAAGTAACGACACCTACTACCACAACCCAAACAACGACTACTACCAAAGTAACGACACCAACTACCACAACCCAAACACCAACTACTACCAAAGTAACGACACCTACTACCACAACCCAAACACCAACTACTACCAAAGTAACGACACCAACTACCACAACCCAAACACCAACTACTACCAAAGTAACGACACCTACTACCACAACCCAAACACCAACTACTACCAAAGTAACGTCACCTACTACCACAAGCCAAACACCAACTACTACCAAAGTAACGTCACCTACTACCACAAGCCAAACACCAACTACTACCAAAGTAACGACACCAACTACCACAACCCAAACACCAACTACTACCAAAGTAACGACACCAACTACCACAACCCAAACACCAACTACTACCAAAGTAACGACACCATCTACTACAACCAAAGCAACAACTACTACCAAAGTAACGACACCAACTACCACAACCAAAGCAACAACTACTACCAAAGTAACGACACCAACTACAACTACCCAAACACCAACTACTACCAAAGTAACGACACCAACTACCACTACCCAAACACCGACTACTACCAAAGTAACGACACCAACTACCACAACCCAAACACCAACTACTACCAAAGTAACGACACCAACTACCACAACCCAAACACCAACTACTACCAAAGTAACGACACCTACTACCACAACCCAAACACCGACTACTACCAAAGTAACGACACCATCTACTACAACCAAAGCAACAACTACTACCAAAGTAACGACACCAACTACCACAACCAAAGCAACAACTACTACCAAAGTAACGACACCAACTACCACAACCCAAACACCAACTACTACCAAAGTAACGACACCTACTACCACAACCCAAACACCGACTACTACCAAAGTAACGACACCTACAACTACAACCAAAGCAACAACTACAACCAAAGTAACGACACCAACTACCACAACCCAAACACCTACTACTACCAAAGTAACGACACCTACTACCACAACCCAAACACCGACTACTACCAAAGTAACGACACCAACTACTACAACCAAAGCAACAACTACTACCAAAGTAACGACACCTACTACCACAACCCAAACACCAACTACTACCAAAGTAACGACACCAACTACTACAACCAAAGCAACAACTACTACCAAAGTAACGACACCGACTACCACTACCCAAACACCAACTACTACCAAAGTAACGACACCAACTACCACAACCCAAACACCAACTACTACCAAAGTAACGACACCAACTACCACAACCCAAACACCGACTACTACCAAAGTAACGACACCAACTACCACTACCCAAACACCGACTACTACCAAAGTAACGACACCTACTACCACTACCCAAACACCAACTACTACCAAAGTAACGACACCTACTACCACAACCCAAACACCAACTACTACCAAAGTAACGACACCTACTACCACAACCCAAACACCGACTACTACCAAAGTAACGACACCAACTACTACAACCAAAGCAACAACTACTACCAAAGTAACGACACCAACTACCACTACCCAAACACCACCTACAACCAAAGTAACGACACCAACTACCACAACCCAAACACCTACTACTACCAAAGTAACGACACCTACTACCACAACCCAAGCAACAACTACTACCAAAGTAACGACACCAACTACCACTACCCAAACACCAACTACTACCAAAGTAACGACACCTACTACCACAACCCAAACACCTACTACTACCAAAGTAACGACACCTACTACCACAACCCAAGCAACAACTACTACCAAAGTAACGACACCAACTACCACTACCCAAACACCAACTACTACCAAAGTAACGACACCTACTACCACAACCCAAGCAACAACTACTACCAAAGTAACGACACCAACTACCACAACCCAAACACCAACTACTACCAAAGTAACGACACCAACTACCACAACCCAAACACCGACTACTACCAAAGTAACGACACCAACTACCACTACCCAAACACCGACTACTACCAAAGTAACGACACCTACTACCACTACCCAAACACCAACTACTACCAAAGTAACGACACCTACTACCACAACCCAAACACCAACTACTACCAAAGTAACGACACCTACTACCACAACCCAAACACCGACTACTACCAAAGTAACGACACCAACTACTACAACCAAAGCAACAACTACTACCAAAGTAACGACACCAACTACCACTACCCAAACACCACCTACAATCAAAGTAACGACACCAACTACCACAACCCAAACACCTACTACTACCAAAGTAACGACACCTACTACCACAACACAAGCAACAACTACTACCAAAGTAACGACACCAACTACCACTACCCAAACACCAACTACTACCAAAGTAACGACACCTACTACCACAACCCAAACACCTACTACTACCAAAGTAACGACACCTACTACCACAACCCAAACACCTACTACTACCAAAGTAACGACACCTACTACCACAACCCAAGCAACAACTACTACCAAAGTAACGACACCTACAACCACAACCCAAACACCGACTACTACCAAAGTAACGACACCAACTACTACAACCAAAGCAACAACTACTACCAAAGTAACGACACCAACTACCACTACCCAAACACCACCTACAACCAAAGTAACGACACCAACTGCCACAACCCAAACACCTACTACTACCAAAGTAACGACACCTACTACCACAACCCAAGCAACAACTACTACCAAAGTAACGACACCAACTACCACTACCCAAACACCACCTACAACCAAAGTAACGACACCAACTACCACAACCCAAACACCTACTACTACCAAAGTAACGACACCTACTACCACAACCCAAGCAACAACTACTACCAAAGTAACGACACCAACTACCACTACCCAAACACCAACTACTACCAAAGTAACGACACCTACTACCACAACCCAAACACCGACTACTACCAAAGTAACGACACCAACTACTACAACCAAAGCAACAACTACTACCAAAGTAACGACACCAACTACCACTACCCAAACACCTACTACTACCAAAGTAACGACACCTACTACCACTACCCAAACACCGACTACTACCAAAGTAACGACACCTACTACCACAACCCAAACACCTACTACTACCAAAGTAACGACACCTACTACCACTACCCAAACACCGACTACTACCAAAGTAACGACACCAACTACCACTACCCAAACACCAACTACTACCAAAGTAACGACACCTACTACCACAACCCAAACACCTACTACTACCAAAGTAACGACACCTACTACCACTACCCAAACACCGACTACTACCAAAGTAACGACACCAACTACCACTACCCAAACACCGACTACTACCAAAGTAACGACACCAACTACTACAACCAAAGCAACAACTACTACCAAAGTAACGACACCAACTACCACTACCCAAACACCGACTACTACCAAAGTAACGACACCAACTACCACTACCCAAACACCTACTACTACCAAAGTAACGACACCTACTACCACTACCCAAACACCGACTACTACCAAAGTAACGACACCAACTACCACTACCCAAACACCAACTACTACCAAAGTAACGACACCTACTACCACAACCCAAACACCTACTACTACCAAAGTAACGACACCTACTACCACTACCCAAACACCGACTACTACCAAAGTAACGACACCAACTACCACTACCCAAACACCAACTACTACCAAAGTAACGACACCAACTACCACAACCCAAACACCTACTACTACCAAAGTAACGACACCTACTACCACAACCCAAACACCGACTACTACCAAAATAACAGCACCAACTACTACAACCAAAGCAACAACTACTACCAAAGTAACGACACCAACTACCACTACCCAAACACCAACTACTACCAAAGTAACGATACCTACAACTACAACCAAAGCACCAACTACTACCAAAGTAACGACACCAACTACTACAACCAACGCAACAACTACTACCAAAGTAACGACACCTACAACTACAAACAAAGCAACAACTACAACCAAAGTAACGACACCAACTACCACAACCCAAACACCTACTACTACCAAAGTAACGACACCTACAACTACAACCAAAGCAACAACTACAACCAAAGTAACGACACCAACTACCACAACCCAAACACCTACTACTACCAAAGTAACGACACCTACTACCACAACCCAAACACCGACTACTACCAAAGTAACGCTACCTACAACTACAACCAAAGCACCAACTACTACCAAAGTAACGACACCAACTACTACAACCAACGCAACAACTACTACCAAAGTAACGACACCAACTACCACTACCCAAACACCAGCTACTACCAAAGTAACGACACCTACTACCACAACCCAAACAACAACTACTACCAAAGTAACGACACCTACTACCACAACCCAAACAACGACTACTACCAAAGTAACGACACCAACTACCACAACCCAAACACCTACTACTACCAAAGTAACGACACCTACTACCACAACCCAAACACCAACTACTACCAAAGTAACGACACCAACTACCACAACCCAAACACCAACTACTACCAAAGTAACGACACCTACTACCACAACCCAAACACCAACTACTACCAAAGTAACGACACCTACTACCACAAGCCAAACACCAACTACTACCAAAGTAACGACACCAACTACCACAACCCAAACACCAACTACTACCAAAGTAACGACACCTACTACCACAACCCAAACACCGACTACTACCAAAGTAACGACACCAACTACCACAACCCAAACACCAACTACTACCAAAGTAACGACACCAACTACCACAACCCAAACACCAACTACTACCAAAGTAACGACACCTACTACCACAACCCAAACACTGACTACTACCAAAGTAACGACACCATCTACTACAACCAAAGCAACAACTACTACCAAAGTAACGACACCAACTACCACAACCCAAACACCTACTACTACCAAAGTAACGACACCTACTACCACAACCCAAGCAACAACTACTACCAAAGTAACGACACCAACTACCACTACCCAAACACCACCTACAACCAAAGTAACGACACCAACTACCACAACCCAAACACCTACTACTACCAAAGTAACGACACCTACTACTACAACCCAAGCAACAACTACTACC
This sequence comes from Thecocarcelia acutangulata, assembly GCA_914767995.1. Taxonomy (NCBI): domain Eukaryota; kingdom Metazoa; phylum Arthropoda; class Insecta; order Diptera; family Tachinidae; genus Thecocarcelia; species Thecocarcelia acutangulata. The sequence continues at coordinate 118,012,488 of OU612096.1, read as the reverse complement.
AAAGTAACGACACCAACTACCACTACCCAAACACCAACTACTACCAAAGTAACGACACCTACTACCACAACCCAAACACCGACTACTACCAAAGTAACGACACCAACTACTACAACCAAAGCAACAACTATTACCAAAGTAACGACACCAACTACCACTACCCAAACACCACCTACAACCAAAGTATCGACACACACTACCACAACCCAAACACCTACTACTACCAAAGTAACGACACCTACTACCACTACCCAAACACCGACTACTACCAAAGTAACGACACCTACTACCACAACCCAAACACCTACTACTACCAAAGTAACGACACCTACTACCACTACCCAAACACCGACTACTACCAAAGTAACGACATCAACTACCACTACCCAAACACCAACTACTACCAAAGTAACGACACCTACTACCACAACCCAAACACCTACTACTACCAAAGTAACGACACCTACTACCACTACCCAAACACCGACTACTACCAAAGTAACGACACCAACTACCACTACCCAAACACCAACTACTACCAAAGTAACGACACCAACTACCACAACCCAAACACCTACTACTACCAAAGTAACGACACCTACTACCACAACCCAAGCAACAACTACTACCAAAGTAACGACACCTACTACCACTACCCAAACACCAACTACTACCAAAGTAACGACACCTACTACCACAACCCAAACACCGACTACTACCAAAGTAACGACACCAACTACCACTACCCAAACACCGACTACTACCAAAGTAACGACACCAACTACTACTACCCAAACACCAACTACTACCAAAGTAACGACACCAACTACCACAACCCAAACACCAACTACTACCAAAGTAACGACACCTACTACCACAACCCAAACACCAACTACTACCAAAGTAACGACACCTACTACCACAACCCAAACACCTACTACTACCAAAGTAACGACACCAACTACCACAACCCAAACACCAACTACTACCAAAGTAACGACTCCTACTACCACAACCCAAACACCGACTACTACCAAAGTAACGACACCAACTACTACAACCAAAGCAACAACTACTACCAAAGTAACGACACCAACTACCACTACCCAAACACCAACTACTACCAAAGTAACGACACCTACTACCACAACCCAAACACCGACTACTACCAAAGTAACGACACCAACTACTACAACCAAAGCAACAACTACTACCAAAGTAAAAACACCAACTACCACAACCCAAACACCAATTACTACCAAAGTAACGACACCAACTACTACAACCAAAGCAACAACTACTACCAAAGTAACGACACCAACTACCACTACCCAAACACCAACTACTACTAAAGTAACGAAACCAACTACCACAGCCCAAACACCAACTACTACCAAAGTAACGACACCTACAACTACAACCAAAGCAACAACTACAACCAAAGTAACGACACCAACTACCACAGCCCAAACACCAACTACTACCAAAGTAACGACACCTACAACTACAACCAAAGCAACAACTACAACCAAAGTAACGACACCAACTACCACAACCCAAACACCAACTACTACCAAAGTAACGACACCTACAACTACAACCAAAGCAACAACTACAACCAAAGTAACGACACCAACTACCACAACCCAAACACCAACTACTACCAAAGTAACGACACCTACTACCACAACCCAAACACCAACTACTACCAAAGTAACGACACCTACTACCACAACCCAAACACCGACTACTACCAAAGTAACGACACCAACTACTACAACCAAAGCAACAACTACTACCAAAGTAGCGACACCAACTACCACTACCCAAACACCAACTACTACCAAAGTAACGACACCTACTACCACAACCCAAACACCAACTACTACCAAAGTAACGACACCTACTACCACAACCCAAACACCAACTACTACCAAAGTAACGACACCAACTACCACAACCCAAACACCGACTACTACCAAAGTAACGACACCAACTACTACAACCAAAGCAACAACTACTACCAAAGTAACGACACCTACTACCACAACCCAAACACCAACTACTACCAAAGTAACGACTCCTACTACCACAACCCAAACACCTACTACTACCAAAGTAACGACACCTACAACTACAACCAAAGCAACAACTACAACCAAAGTAACGACACCAACTACTACAACCAAAGCAACAACTACTACCAAAGTAGCGACACCAACTACCACTACCCAAACACCAACTACTACCAAAGTAACGACACCTACTACCACAACCCAAACACCAACTACTACCAAAGTAACGACACCTACTACCACAACCCAAACACCAACTACTACCAAAGTAACGACACCAACTACCACTACCCAAACACCCACTACTACCAAAGTAACGACACCTACAACTACCACAACCCAAACACCAACTACTACCAAAGTAACGACACCTACAACTACAACCAAAGCAACAACTACAACCAAAGTAACGACACCAACTACCACAACCCAAACACCTACTACTACCAAAGTAACGACACCTACTACCACAACCCAAACACCAACTACTACCAAAGTAACGACACCTACAACTACAACCAAAGCAACAACTACAACCAAAGTAACGACACCAACTACCACAACCCAAACACCTACTACTACCAAAGTAACGACACCTACTACCACAACCCAAACACCAACTACTACCAAAGTAACGTTACCTACTACCACAACCCAAACACCAACTACTACCAAAGTAACGACACCTACTACCACAACCCAAACACCGACTACTACCAAAGTAACGACACCAACTACTACAACCAAAGCAACAACTACTACCAAAGTAACGACACCAACTACCACTACCCAAACACCAACTACTACCAAAGTAACGACACCTACTACCACAACCCAAACACCAACTACTACCAAAGTAACGACACCTACTACCACAACCCAAACACCTACTACTACCAAAGTAACGACACCTACAACTACAACCAAAGCAACAACTACAACCAAAGTAACGACACCTACTACCACAACCCAAACACCTACTACTACCAAAGTAACGACACCTACTACCACAACCCAAACACCAACTACTACCAAAGTAACGACACCTACTACCACAACCCAAACACCTACTACTACCAAAGTAACGACACCTACAACTACAACCAAAGCAACAACTACAACCAAAGTAACGACACCTACTACCACAACCCAAACACCGACTACTACCAAAGTAACGACATCTACAACTACAACCAAAGCAACAACTACAACCAAAGTAACGACACCAACTACCACTACCCAAACACCAACTACTACCAAAGTAACGACACCAACTACCACAACCCAAACGCAAACTACTACCAAAGTAACGACACCTACTACAACAACCAAACAACCAACTACTACCAAAGTAACGACACCAACTACTACAACCCAAACACCTACTACTACCAAAGTAACGACACCTACAACTACAACCAAAGCAACAACTACAACCAAAGCAACAACTACAACCAAAGTAACGACACCAACTACCACAACCCAAACACCAACTACTACCAAAGTAACGACACCTACTACCACAACCCAAACACCGACTACTACCAAAGTAACGACACCAACTACCACTACCCAAACACCGACTACTACCAAAGTAACGACACCAACTACTACTACCCTAACACCAACTACTACCAAAGTAACGACACCAACTACCACAACCCAAACACCAACTACTACCAAAGTAACGACACCTACTACCACAACCCAAACACCTACTACTACCAAAGTAACGACACCAACTACCACAACCCAAACACCAACTACTACCAAAGTAACGACTCCTACTACCACAATCCAAACACCGACTACTACCAAAGTAACGACACCAACTACTACAACCAAAGCAACAACTACTACCAAAGTAACGACACCAACTACCACTACCCAAACACCAACTACTACCAAAGTAACGACACCTACTACCACAACCCAAACACCGACTACTACCAAAGTAACGACACCTACAACTTCAACCAAAGCAACAATTACAACCAAAGTAACGACACCAACTACCACAACCCAAACACCAACTACTACCAAAGTAACGACACCAACTACCACAACCCAAACACCGACTACTACCAAAGTAACGACACCAACTACTACAACCAAAGCAACAACTACTACCAAAGTAACGACACCAACTACCACAACCCAAACACCAACTACTACCAAAGTAACGACACCTACTACCACAACCCAAACACCAACTACTACCAAAGTAACGACACCTACTACCACAACCCAAACACCAACTACTACCAAAGTAACGACACCAACTACCACAACCCAAACACCGACTACTACCAAAGTAACGACACCAACTACTACAACCAAAGCAACAACTACTACCAAAGTAACGACACCAACTACCACAACCCAAACACCAACTACTACCAAAGTAACGACACCTACAACTACAACCAAAGCAACAACTACAACCAAAGTAACGACTCCTACTACCACAACCCAAACACCTACTACTACCAAAGTAACGACACCAACTACCACAACCCAAACACCAACTACTACCAAAGTAACGACTCCTACTACCACAACCCAAACACCGACTACTACCAAAGTAACGACACCAACTACTACAACCAAAGCAACAACTACTACCAAAGTAACGACACCAACTACCACTACCCAAACACCAACTACTACCAAAGTAACGACACCTACTACCACAACCCAAACACCGACTACTACCAAAGTAACGACACCAACTACTACAACCAAAGCAACAACTACTACCAAAGTAAAAACACCAACTACCACAACCCAAACACCAACTACTACCAAAGTAACCACACCAACTACTACAACCAAAGCAACAACTACTACCAAAGTAACGACACCAACTACCACTACCCAAACACCAACTACTACCAAAGTAACGACACCTACTACCACAACCCAAACACCAACTACTACCAAAGTAACGACACCAACTACCACTACCCAAACACCAACTACTACCAAAGTAACGACACCTACTACCACAACCCAAACACCAACTACTACCAAAGTAACGACACCTACTACCACAACCCAAACACCGACTACTACCAAAGTAACGACACCAACTACTACAACCAAAGCAACAACTACTACCAAAGTAGCGACACCAACTACCACTACCCAAACACCAACTACTACCAAAGTAACGACACCTACTACCACAACCCAAACACCAACTACTACCAAAGTAACGACACCTACTACCACAACCCAAACACCAACTACTACCAAAGTAACGACACCAACTACCACAACCCAAACACCGACTACTACCAAAGTAACGACACCAACTACTACAACCAAAGCAACAACTACTACCAAAGTAACGACACCTACTACCACAACCCAAACACCAACTACTACCAAAGTAACGACTCCTACTACCACAACCCAAACACCTACTACTACCAAAGTAACGACACCTACAACTACAACCAAAGCAACAACTACAACCAAAGTAACGACACCAACTACTACAACCAAAGCAACAACTACTACCAAAGTAGCGACACCAACTACCACTACCCAAACACCAACTACTACCAAAGTAACGACACCTACTACCACAACCCAAACACCAACTACTACCAAAGTAACGACACCTACTACCACAACCCAAACACCAACTACTACCAAAGTCACGACACCAACTACCACTACCCAAACACCAACTACTACCAAAGTAACGACACCTACAACTACCACAACCCAAACACCAACTACTACCAAAGTAACGACACCTACAACTACAACCAAAGCAACAACTACAACCAAAGTAACGGCACCAACTACCACAACCCAAACACCTACTACTACCAAAGTAACGACACCTACTACCACAACCCAAACACCAACTACTACCAAAGTAACGACACCTACTACCACAACCCAAACACCTACTACTACCAAAGTAACGACACCTACAACTACAACCAAAGCAACAACTACAACCAAAGTAACGACACCAACTACCACAACCCAAACACCTACTACTACCAAAGTAACGACACCTACAACTACAACCAAAGCAACAACTACAACCAAAGTAACGACACCAACTACCACAACCCAAACACCTACTACTACCAAAGTAACGACACCTACTACCACAACCCAAACACCAACTACTACCAAAGTAACGACACCTACTACCACAACCCAAACACCTACTACTACCAAAGTAACGACACCTACTACCACAACCCAAACACCAACTACTACCAAAGTAACGTTACCTACTACCACAACCCAAACACCAACTACTACCAAAGTAACGACACCTACTACCACAACCCAAACACCGACTACTACCAAAGTAACGACACCAACTACTACAACCAAAGCAACAACTACTACCAAAGTAACGACACCAACTACCACTACCCAAACACCAACTACTACCAAAGTAACGACACCTACTACCACAACCCAAACACCAACTACTACCAAAGTAACGACACCTACTACCACAACCCAAACACCTACTACTACCAAAGTAACGACACCTACAACTACAACCAAAGCAACAACTACAACCAAAGTAACGACACCTACTACCACAACCCAAACACCTACTACTACCAAAGTAACGACACCTACTACCACAACCCAAACACCAACTACTACCAAAGTAACGACACCTACTACCACAACCCAAACACCTACTACTACCAAAGTAACGACACCTACAACTACAACCAAAGCAACAACTACAACCAAAGTAACGACACCTACTACCACAACCCAAACACCGACTACTACCAAAGTAACGACATCTACAACTACAACCAAAGCAACAACTACAACCAAAGTAACGACACCAACTACCACTACCCAAACACCAACTACTACCAAAGTAACGACACCAACTACCACAACCCAAACGCAAACTACTACCAAAGTAACGACACCTACTACAACAACCAAACAACCAACTACTACCAAAGTAACGACACCTACTACCACAACCCAAACACCAACTACTACCAAAGTCACGACACCTACTACCACAACCCAAACACCAACTACTACCAAAGTAACGACAACTACTACCACAACCCAAACACCGACTACTACCAAAGTAACGACACCAACTACTACAACCAAAGCAACAACTACTACCAAAGTAACGACACCAACTACCACTACCCAAACACCAACTACTACCAAAGTAACGACACCTACTACCACAACCCAAACACCGACTACTACCAAAGTAACGACACCAACTACTACAACCGAAGCAACAACTACAACCAAAGTAACGACACCAACTACCACAACCCAAACACCAACTACTACCAAAGTAACGACACCAACTACCACTACCCAAACACCAACTACTAACAAAGTAACGACACTTACTACCACAACCCAAACACCGACTACTACCAAAGTAACGACACCTACAACTACAACCAAAGCAACAACTACAACCAAAGTAACGACACCTACTACCACAACCCAAACACCGACTACTACCAAAGTAACGACATCTACAACTACAACCAAAGCAACAACTACAACCAAAGTAACGACACCAACTACCACTACCCAAACACCAACTACTACCAAAGTAACGACACCAACTACCACAACCCAAACGCAAACTACTACCAAAGTAACGACACCTACTACAACAACCAAACAACCAACTACTACCAAAGTAACGACACCTACTACCACAACCCAAACACCAACTACTACCAAAGTCACGACACCTACTACCACAACCCAAACACCAACTACTACCAAAGTAACGACACCAACTACTACAACCAAAGCAACAACTACTACCAAAGTAACGACACCAACTACCACTACCCAAACACCAACTACTACCAAAGTAACGACACCTACTACCACAACCCAAACACCGACTACTACCAAAGTAACGACACCAACTACTACAACCAAAGCAACAACTACTACCAAAGTAACGACACCAACTACCACTACCCAAACACCAACTACTACCAAAGTAACGACACCTACTACCACAACCCAAACACCGACTACTACCAAAGTAACGACACCAACTACTACAACCGAAGCAACAACTACAACCAAAGTAACGACACCAACTACCACAACCCAAACACCAACTACTACCAAAGTAACGACACCAACTACCACTACCCAAACACCAACTACTAACAAAGTAACGACACTTACTACCACAACCCAAACACCGACTACTACCAAAGTAACGACACCAACTACTACAACCAAAGCAACAACTACTACCAAAGTAACGACACCAACTACCACTACCCAAACACCAACTACTACCAAAGTAACGACACCAACTACCACAACCCAAACACCAACTACTACCAAAGTAACGACACCTACTACCACAACCCAAACACCGACTACTACCAAAGTAACGACACCAACTACCACTACCCAAACACCGACTACTACCAAAGTAACGACACCAACTACTACTACCCTAACACCAACTACTACCAAAGTAACGACACCAACTACCACAACCCAAACACCAACTACTACCAAAGTAACGACACCTACTACCACAACCCAAACACCTACTACTACCAAAGTAACGACACCAACTACCACAACCCAAACACCAACTACTACCAAAGTAACGACTCCTACTACCACAACCCAAAAACCGACTACTACCAAAGTAACGACACCAACTACTACAACCAAAGCAACAACTACTACCAAAGTAACGACACCAACTACCACTACCCAAACACCAACTACTACCAAAGTAACGACACCTACTACCACAACCCAAACACCGACTACTACCAAAGTAACGACACCTACAACTTCAACCAAAGCAACAATTACAACCAAAGTAACGACACCAACTACCACAACCCAAACACCAACTACTACCAAAGTAACGACACCAACTACCACAACCCAAACACCGACTACTACCAAAGTAACGACACCAACTACCACAACCCAAACACCGACTACTACCAAAGTAACGACACCAACTACTACAACCAAAGCAACAACTACTACCAAAGTAACGACACCAACTACCACAACCCAAACACCAACTACTACCAAAGTAACGACACCAACTACTACAACCAAAGCAACAACTACTACCAAAGTAACGACACCAACTACCACTACCCAAACACCAACTACTACCAAAGTAACGACACCAACTACCACAACCCAAACACCAACTACTACCAAAGTAACGACACCTACTACCACAACCCAAACACCAACTACTACCAAAGTAACGACACCTACTACCACAACCCAAACACCGACTACTACCAAAGTAACGACACCAACTACTACAACCAAAGCAACAACTACTACCAAAGTAACGACACCAACTACCACTACCCAAACACCAACTACTACCAAAGTAACGACACCAACTACCACAACCCAAACACCAACTACTACCAAAGTAACGACACCAACTACCACTACCCAAACACCAACTACTACCAAAGTAACGACACCAACTACCACAACCCAAACACCAACTACTACCAAAGTAACGACACCTACAACTACAACCAAAGCAACAACTACAACCAAAGTAACGACACCAACTACCACAACCCAAACATCTACTACTACCAAAGTAACGACACCTACTACCACAACCCAAACACCAACTACTACCAAAGTAACGACACCTACTACCACAACCCAAACACCAACTACTACCAAAGTAACGACACCAACTACCACTACCCAAACACCAACTACTACCAAAGTAACGACACCAACTACCACAACCCAAACACCAACTACTACCAAAGTAACGACACCTACAACTACAACCAAAGCAACAACTACAACCAAAGTAACGACACCAACTACCACAACCCAAACACCTACTACTACCAAAGTAACGACACCTACTACCACAACCCAAACACCAACTACTACCAAAGTAACGACACCAACTACCACTACCCAAACACCAACTACTACAAAAGTAACGACACCTACTACCACAACCCAAACACCGACTACTACCAAAGTAACGACACCAACTACTACAACCAAAGCAACAACTACAACCAAAGTAACGACACCAACTACCACAACCCAAACACCTACTACTACCAAAGTAACGACACCAACTACCACAACCCAAACACCAACTACTACCAAAGTAACGACACCTACTACCACAACCCAAACACCAACTACTACCAAAGTAACGACACCTACTACCACAAGCAAAACACCGACTACTACCAAAGTAACGACACCTACTACCACAACCCAAACACCGACTACTACCAAAGTAACGACATCTACAACTACAACCAAAGCAACAACTACAACCAAAGTAACGACACCAACTACCACAACCCAAACACCAACTACTACCAAAGTAACGACACCAACTACCACTACCCAAACACCAACTACTACCAAAGTAACGACACCTACTACCACAACCCAAACACCGACTACTACCAAAGTAACGACACCAACTACCACAACCCAAACACCAACTACTACCAAAGTAACGACACCTACTACCACAACCAAAACACCGACTACTACCAAAGTAACGACACCTACTACCACAACCCAAACACCGACTACTACCAAAGTAACGACATCTACAACTACAACCAAAGCAACAACTACAACCAAAGTAACGAAACCAACTACCACAACCCAAACACCAACTACTACCAAAGTAACGACACCTACTACCACAACCCAAACACCGACTACTACCAAAGTAACGACATCTACAACTACAACCAAAGCAACAACTACAACCAAAGTAACGAAACCAACTACCACAACCCAAACACCAACTACTACCAAAGTAACGACACCAACTACCACTACCCAAACACCAACTACTACCAAAGTAACGACACCTACTACCACAACCCAAACACCGACTACTACCAAAGTAACGACACCAACTACCACAACCCAAACACCAACTACTACCAAAGTAACGACACCTACTACCACAACCAAAACACCGACTACTACCAAAGTAACGACACCAACTACCACTACCCAAACACCAACTACTACCAAAGGAACGACACCAACTACCACAACCCAAACGCAAACTACTACCAAAGTAACGACACCTACTACAACAACCAAACAACCATCTACTACCAAAGTAACGACACCAACTACCACAACCCAAACACCAACTACTACCAAAGTAACGACACCTACAACTACAACCAAAGCAACAACTACAACCAAAGTAACGACACCAACTACCACAACCCAAACACCTACTACTACCAAAGTAACGACACCTACAACTACAACCAAAGCAACAACTACAACCAAAGTAACGACACCAACTACCACAACCCAAACACCTACTACTACCAAAGTAACGACACCTACTACCACAACCCAAACACCAACTACTACCAAAGTAACGACACCTACTACCACAACCCAAACACCAACTACTACCAAAGTAACGACACCTACTACCACAACCCAAACACCGACTACTACCAAAGTAACGACACCAACTACTACAACCAAAGCAACAACTACTACCAAAGTAACGACACCAACTACCACTACCCAAACACCAACTACTACCAAAGTAACGACACCTACTACCACAACCCAAACACCGACTACTACCAAAGTAACGACATCTACAACTACAACCAAAGCAACAACTACAACCAAAGTAACGACACCAACTACCACAACCCAAACACCAACTACTACCAAAGTAACGACACCAACTACCACTACCCAAACACCAACTACTACCAAAGTAACGACACCTACTACCACAACCCAAACACCGACTACTACCAAAGTAACGACACCAACTACCACAACCCAAACACCAACTACTACCAAAGTAACGACACCAACTACCACAACCCAAACACCAACTACTACCAAAGTAACGACACCTACAACTACAACCAAAGCAACAACTACAACCAAAGTAACGACACCAACTACCACAACCCAAACACCAACTACTACCAAAGTAACGACACCTACTACCACAACCCAAACACCAACTACTACCAAGGTAACGACACCAACTACTACAACCAAAGCAACAACTACTACCAAAGTAACGACACCAACTACCACTACCCAAGCACCAACTACTACCAAAGTAACGACACCAACTACCACAGCCCAAACACCAACTACTACCAAAGTAACGACACCTACTACCACAACCCAAACACCAACTACTACCAAAGTAACGACACCTACTACCACAACCCAAACACCGACTACTACCAAAGTAACGACACCAACCACTACAACCAAAGCAACAACTACTACCAAAGTAACGACACCAACTACCACAACCCAAACACCAACTACTACCAAAGTAACGACACCTACTACCACAACCCAAACACCTACTACTACCAAAGTAACGACACCTACTACCACAACCCAAACACCAACTACTACCAAAGTAACGTTACCTACTACCACAACCCAAACACCAACTACTACCAAAGTAACGACACCTACTACCACAACCCAAACACCGACTACTACCAAAGTAACGACACCAACTACTACAACCAAAGCAACAACTACTACCAAAGTAACGACACCAACTACCACTACCCAAACACCAACTACTACCAAAGTAACGACACCTACTACCACAACCCAAACACCGACTACTACCAAAGTAACGACATCTACAACTACAACCAAAGCAACAACTACAACCAAAGTAACGACACCAACTACCACAACCCAAACACCAACTACTACCAAAGTAACGACACCAACTACCACTACCCAAACACCAACTACTACCAAAGTAACGACACCTACTACCACAACCCAAACACCGACTACTACCAAAGTAACGACACCAACTACCACAACCCAAACACCAACTACTACCAAAGTAACGACACCTACTACCACAACCAAAACACCGACTACTACCAAAGTAACGACACCAACTACCACTACCCAAACACCAACTACTACCAAAGTAACGACACCTACTACCACAACCCAAACACCAACTACTACCAAAGTAACGACACCTACAACTACAACCAAAGCAACAACTACTACCAAAGTAACGACACCAACTACCACAACCCAAACGCAAACTACTACCAAAGTAACGACACCTACTACACCAACCAAAGCAACAACTACTACCAAAGTAACGACACCTACTACCACAACCCAAACAACAACTACTACCAAAGTAACGACACCTACTACCACAACCCAAACACCGACTACTACCAAAATAACAACACCAACTACTACAACCAAAGCAACAACTACTACCACAATAACAACACCAACTACTACAACCAAAGCAACAACTACTACCAAAGTAACGACACCAACTACCACTACCCAAACACCAACTACTACCAAAGTAACGACACCAACTACCACAACCCAAACACCGACTACTTCCAAAGTAACGACACCAACTACCACAACCCAAACACCAACTACTACCAAAGTAACAACACCAACTACTACAACCAAAGCAACAACTACTACCAAAGTAACGACACCAACTACCACTACCCAAACACCTACTACTACCAAAATAACGACACCTACAACTACAACCAAAGTAACGACACCAACTACCACAACCCAAACACCGACTACTACCAAAGTAACGACACCAACTACTACAAACAAAACACCAACTACTACCCAAGCAACAACAACCACTACTACAACCAAAACACCAACTACTACCCAAGCAACGAAACCTACTACTACAACAAAAACACCAACTACTACCCAAGCAACAACAACCACTACTACAACCAAAACACCAACTACTACCCAAGCAACAACAACCACTACTACAACTAAAACACCAACTACTACCCAAGCAACAACAACCACTACTACAACCAAAAAACCAACTACTACCCAAGCAACGACACCCACTACTACAACAAAAACACCAACTACTACCCAAGCAACAACAACCACTACTACATCCAAAACACCAACTACTACCCAAGCAACAACAACCACTACTACAACCAAAACACCAACTACTACCCAAGCAACGACACCTACTACTACAACAAAAACACCGACTGCTACCCAAGCAACAACAACCACTACTACAACAAAAACACCAACTACTACCCAAGCAACGACACCTACTACTACAACCAAAACACCAACTACTACAACCAAAACACCAACTACTACCCAAGCAACAACAACCACTACTACAACAAAAACACCAACTACTACCCAAGCAACGACACCCACTACTACAGCCAAAACACCAACTACTACCCAAGCAACAACAACCACTACTACAACAAAGACACCAACTACTACCCAAGCAACAACAACCACTACTACATCAAAAACACCAACTACTACCCAAGCAACAACAACCACTACTACAACAAAAACACCAACTACTACCCAAGCAACAACAACCACTACTACAACCAAAACACCAACTACTACAACCAAAACACCAACTACTACCCAAGCAACAACAACCACTACTACAACAAAAACACCAACTACTACCCAAGCAACGACACCCACTACTACAGCCAAAACACCAACTACTACCCAAGCAACAACAACCACTACTACAACAAAGACACCAACTACTACCCAAGCAACTACACCTACTGCTGCAACAAAAACACCAACTACTACCCAAGCAACAACAACCACTACTACAACCAAAACACCAACTACTACCCAAGCAACAACAACCACTACTACAACCAAAACACCAACTACTACCCAAGCAACGACACCCACTACTACAACCAAAACACCAACTACTACCCAAGCAACAACAACCACTACTACAACCAAAACACCAACTACTACCCAAGCAACTACACCTACTACTGCAACAAAAACACCAACTACTACCCAAGCAACAACAACCACTACTACAACCAAAACACCAACTACTACCCAAGCAACAACAACCACTACTACAACCAAAACACCAACTACTACCCAAGCAACGACACCCACTACTACAACCAAAACACCAACTACTACCCAAGCAACGACACCTACTACTACAACAAAAACACCAACTACTACCCAAGCAACAACAACCACTACTACAACCAAAACACCAACTACTACCCAAGCAACAACAACCACTACCACAACTAAAACACCAACTACTACCCAAGCAACAACAACCACTACTACAACCAAAACACCAACTACTACCCAAGCAACGACACCTACTACTACAACCAAAACACCAACTACTGCAACCAAAACACCAACTACTACCCAAGCAACAACAACCACTACTACAACTAAAACACCAACTACTACCCAAGCAACAACAACCACTACTACAACCAAAACACCAACTACTACCCAAGCAACAACAACCACTACTACAACCAAAACACCAACTACTACCCAAGCAACAACACCCACTACTACAACAAAAACAACAACTACTACCCAAGCAACGACACCTACTACTACAACAAAAACACCAACTACTACCCAAGCAACAACAACCACTACTACAACAAAAACACCAACTACTACCCAAGCAACGACACCTACTACTACAACCAAAACACTAACTACTACAACCAAAACACCAACTACTACCCAAGCAACAACAACCACTACTACAACAAAAACACCAACTACTACCCAAGCAACGACACCTACTACTACAACCAAAACACCAACTACTACAACCAAAACACCAACTACTACCCAAGCAACAACAACCACTACTACAACAAAAACACCAACTACTACCCAAGCAACGACACCCACTACTACAACCAAAACACCAACTACTACCCAAGCAACAACAACCACTACTACAACCATAACATCAACAACTACCCAAGCAACAACAACCACTACTACAACCAAAACACCTACTACTACTACAAAAACACTAAATACTACCCAAGCAACAACAACCACTACTACAACCAAAACACCTACTACTACCCAAGCAACAACGCCCACTACTACAACAAAAACACCAACTACTACCCAAGCAACGACACCTACTACTACAACCAAAACACTAACTACTACCCAAGCAACGACACCTACTACTACAACAAAAACACCAACTACTACCCAAGCAACGACACCTACTACTACAACAAAAACACCAACTACTACCCAAGCAACGACACCTACTACTACAACAAAAACACCAACTACTACCCAAGCAACAACAACCACTACTACAACAAAAACACCAACTACTACCCAAGCAACGACACCTACTACTACAACCAAAACACCAACTACTACCCAAGCAACAACAACCACTACTACAACCAAAACACCTACTACTACCCAAGCAACAACGCCCACTACTACAACAAAAACACCAACAACTACCCAAGCAACGACACCTACTACTACAACCAAAACACTAACTACTACCCAAGCAACGACACCTACTACTACAACAAAAACACCAACTACTACCCAAGCAACAACAACCACTACTACAACCAAAACACCAACTACTACCCAAGCAACAACAACCACTACTACAACTAAAACACCAACTACTACCCAAGCAACTACACCTACTACTACAACAAAAACACCAACTACTACCCAAGCAACAACAACCACTACTACAACCAAAACACCAACTACTACCCAAGCAACAACAACCACTACTACAACTAAAACACCAACTACTACCCAAGCAACAACAACCACTACTACAACCAAAACACCAACTACTACCCAAGCAACGACACCTACTACTACAATCAAAACACCAACTATTACCCAAGCAACGACACCTACTACTACAACAAAAACACCAACTACTACCCAAGCAACGGCACCCACTAC
This sequence comes from Thecocarcelia acutangulata, assembly GCA_914767995.1. NCBI lineage: Eukaryota > Metazoa > Arthropoda > Insecta > Diptera > Tachinidae > Thecocarcelia > Thecocarcelia acutangulata. Next base: position 117,995,551 of record OU612096.1, on the reverse strand, counting down.
TACAACCAAAACACCAACTACTACCCAAGCAACGACACCCACTACTACAACCAAAACACCAACTACTACCCAAGCAACGACACCTACTACTACAATCAAAACACCAACTACTACCCAAGCAACAACAACCACTACTACAACCAAAACACCAACTACTACCCAAGCAACGACACCTACTACTACAACAAAAACACCAACTACTACCCAAGCAACGACACCCACTACTACAACCAAAACACCAACTACTACCCAAGCAACGACACCTACTACTACAACAAAAACACCAACTACTACCCAAGCAACGGCACCCACTACTACAACCAAAACACCAACTACTACCCAAGCAACGACACCCACTACTACAACCAAAACACCAACTACTACCCAAGCAACGACACCTACTACTACAACAAAAACACCAACTACTACCCAAGCAACAACAACCACTACTACAACCAAAACACCAACTACTACCCAAGCAACTACACCTACTACTACAACAAAAACACCAACTACTACCCAAGCAACGACACCCACTACTACAACCAAAACACCAACTACTACCCAAGCAACGACACCTACTACTACAACCAAAACACCAACTACTACCCAAGCAACAACAACCACTACTACAACCAAAACACCAACTACTACCCAAGCAACGACACCTACTACTACAACAAAAACACCAGCTACTACCCAAGCAACAACAACCACTACTACAACCAAAACACCAACTACTACCCAAGCAACAACAACCACTACTACAACTAAAACACCAACTACTACCCAAGCAACAACAACCACTACTACAACCAAAACACCAACTACTACCCAAGCAACGACACCCACTACTACAACCAAAACACCAACTACTACCCAAGCAACGACACCTACTACTACAACAAAAACACCAACTACTACCCAAGCAACGGCACCCACTACTACAACCAAAACACCAACTACTACCCAAGCAACAACAACCACTACTACAACCAAAACACCAACTACTACCCAAGCAACGACACCTACTACTACAACCAAAACACCAACTACTACCCAAGCAACAACAACCACTACTACAACCAAAACACCAACTACTACCCAAGCAACGACACCTACTACTACAATCAAAACACCAACTACTACCCAAGCAACAACAACCACTACTACAACCAAAACACCAACTACTACCCAAGCAACGACACCTACTACTACAACCAAAACACCAACTACTACCCAAGCAACAACAACCACTACTACAACCAAAACACCAACTACTACCCAAGCAACGACACCTACTACTACAATCAAAACACCAACTACTACCCAAGCAACAACAACCACTACTACAACCAAAACACCAACTACTACCCAAGCAACGACACCTACTACTACAACAAAAACACCAACTACTACCCAAGCAACGGCACCCACTACTACAACCAAAACACCAACTACTACCCAAGCAACGACACCCACTACTACAACCAAAACACCAACTACTACCCAAGCAACGACACCTACTACTACAACAAAAACACCAACTACTACCCAAGCAACAACAACCACTACTACAACCAAAACACCAACTACTACCCAAGCAACTACACCTACTACTACAACAAAAACACCAACTACTACCCAAGCAACGACACCCACTACTACAACCAAAACACCAACTACTACCCAAGCAACGACACCTACTACTACAACCAAAACACCAACTACTACCCAAGCAACAACAACCACTACTACAACCAAAACACCAACTACTACCCAAGCAACAACAACCACTACTACAACTAAAACACCAACTACTACCCAAGCAACAACAACCACTACTACAACCAAAACACCAACTACTACCCAAGCAACGACACCCACTACTACAACCAAAACACCAACTACTACCCAAGCAACGACACCTACTACTACAACAAAAACACCAACTACTACCCAAGCAACGGCACCCACTACTACAACCAAAACACCAACTACTACCCAAGCAACAACAACCACTACTACAACAAAAACACCAACTACTACCCAAGCAACGACACCTACTACTACAACCAAAACACCAACTACTACCCAAGCAACGACACCTACTACTACAACAAAAACACCAACTACTACCCAAGCAACAACAACCACTACTACAACCAAAACACCAACTACTACCCAAGCAACAACAACCACTACTACAACCAAAACACCAACTACTACCCAAGCAACAACAACCACTACTACAACCAAAACACCAACTACTACCCAAGCAACGACACCCACTACTACAACCAAAACACCAACTACTACCCAAGCAACGACACCCACTACTACAACCAAAACACCAACTACTACCCAAGCAACAACAACCACTACTACAACCAAAACACCAACTACTACCCAAGCAACGACACCTACTACTACAACCAAAACACCAACTACTACCCAAGCAACAACAACCACTACTACAACCAAAACACCAACTACTACCCAAGCAACAACAACCACTACTACAACCAAAACACCAACTACTACCCAAGCAACGACACCCACTACTACAACCAAAACACCAACTACTACCCAAGCAACGACACCCACTACTACAACCAAAACACCAACTACTACCCAAGCAACAACAACCACTACTACAACCAAAACACCAACTACTACCCAAGCAACGACACCTACTACTACAACCAAAACACCAACTACTACCCAAGCAACAACAACCACTACTACAACCAAAACACCAACTACTACCCAAGCAACGACACCCACTACTACAACCAAAACACCAACTACTACCCAAGCAACGACACCCACTACTACAACCAAAACACCAACTACTACCCAAGGAACAACAACCACTACTACAACAAAAACACCAACTACTACCCAAGCAACGACACCCGCTACTACAACCAAAACACCAACTACTACCCAAGCAACAACAACCACTACTACAACAAAAACACCAACTACTACCCAAGCAACGACACGTACTACTACAACCAAAACACCAACTACTACCCAAGCAACAACAATCACTACTACAACAAAAACACCAACTACTACCCAAGCAACGACACCCACTACTACAACCAAAACACCAACTACTACCCAAGCAACAACAACCACTACTACAACCAAAACACCAACTACTACCCAAACAACAACAACCACTACTACAACCAAAACACCAACTACTACACAAGCAACGACTTCCACTACTACAACCAAAACACCACCTACTACCCAGGCAACGACACCTTTCATACCCACCACTAAACCACAGTGCAATCAATCTGATGAATGTCACAAAAATGGACAAAATAATTGCCAGCTTCTGACAGCATGTGAGGCGGACTACCGGAATACATGTACTGCGAAAAACAAGGCGATGAGTAAGTTTGTTTCATTTGGTCTTTTGTTTATAACCCGATTTGATAACATTTGATTTCATTTTTCTTTAGTGTGGTCTAAGACGAATATTGAAAATTGTAAGTTTCGTAAAGTAGGCCAGATCAAAGTTTGTTTCGAAGAGTGCGAGTATTATATAAATGCCAAGAGCGACGAGGATAATGAGGATGATGATAATGTGGAAGTTTGCGGTTATAGCCCATCAACGGGAACATGTATAAAGCGTAAAAATAAAAATAAATTGCAGCGAGAAAACTGCTTGATACCGGGCCTTGGAGGTAAGTACAAGGGCGAATTGGTATTGAAGCTAAGTAGGAAAAAAAAAAACTTTTTTTCACCATTTATTTCTCGACATAGGCCCCTTTTAGCTCAATACAGTTGGTAAGATGATATACCAACTTTTTTGTACCGTCTGAATGACACGATTTTGAGAACCCCTCAAAATACGCGTTAGTTTTGGTAATCTCTTCTTCGTTTGAGATTAACATTTTTCCTGCGAGCCATTTGTTTAAGTTTGGAAGCAGAAAAAAGTCACTAGGGGTTAAATCTGAACTATAAGGTAGATGATCAACCAATTCGAAGTGTAGTTCACGTGATTTTAGCATCGTCCCTAATGCTGTGTGAACCGGTGCGTTGTCATGAAGGACGAGCACTTGTTTTCTTCTTTAAATGTGATCGCTATTTGTTGATTGCACCAATCAATTGATCCAATGATACACGATAATACTTTCCTGTGATAGTCGATGAGCAGTATTCCGTGTGCATCCCAAAATACAGTCGCCATAACCTTGCCAGCCGATTTCACTGTTTTCGCCTTCTTCGGAAAGCACTTCGACCAGCTTCCAGCCATTGTTTCGATTCATTTTTGGTTTCAGGTGTGTAGTGGTGGACCCACGTTTCATCAACAGTTATTAATCGATGCCATGATCAACAGAATTACGCTTTGTCATGTCCAAACACCAACACTGTGAAGTGGTGTTTGGGCATGATAAAGCGTAAAACGCGGCACCTATCTTGCCGATAGCTTTTTCATATGGGAACTCAAATAATATACCCAGAGCCTCCAAGACATTAGAGTCATCATATGGTAATCATATATCATCTAGAACTATTCAACGCAGGCTTAATGAAAGTGCCTTACGTGGTTGCATCGCACAAAAAAAACTTTCGTCTCAAAAAAAACAATAAAAATTTAAGCGCGGATTGGATTTTGTCAGAAAAAACATTAAGAAACTAATGAGTTTTTGGAAAAATACAGGGTGGCTGATCAATTTTGCTGCATTAAGCAACTCAAAAAACTTTTTGTAATTAATTTTTTAGAAATTCACTTGAAAAACAATACGTTTTTATTAAAGTAATTCATTAGGTTTTGAAAATAATTGAATTCAAATGGCCTCAACCCTCGTTGACACATATACGACATCTTATCAAAAAGTTATTCATTGCTGCCTGGAGTCTCGCAGCGGGAACTGTCTCAATTACTGTTCAAATAGATTGATTTAAATTATAAAAATTTGTTGGGGGGTTTTTTTGTAAACATTTTGTTTGCAATAAACCCACAAAAAAAAAAACCAGGTACAGTGAGGTCAGGAGACCTGGGAGGCCAACGGAATTTGGAGTTTCTTGAAATCAGTTTATTGGGAAATTTTTGCCTCAATTCTGTCATAACAGGCGTGGCTAAGTAACAAGTTATCCCACCTTGTTGAAACCAAACAGTGTTGAAAGGGATTCTCTTTCGGCGTAATTCTGGAATGAAAAACTCTTTCAACATCTTTAAGTAACGGTCTCTATTGACGGTAACAGTAAGACCGTTTTCTTCAAAAAAGTATGGCCCGACAATGAACCTTGAACCTTGCACACCATACTGTGATGCGAAGTGGATGTAATTGCATCTGATAGAGTATCTGTGGTTTAGAATTACTCCATATTCGACAATTTTGTTTGTTAACATTGCCGTTTAAATCAGACATAAAAATGTAATTCCAGACGTTTTCATCCTCTCACAATATTCCAAGCGAATCGGGAAGTCTCTAGGGTTCAGTTGTTTTGTTAAATAAATTTTATATGGAAATAAGTTTAAATCTTGGTGCAAAATTGTCTTTAATGACTGTCTGCTGACACCCATTTGAGCAGATAAGCTCCTTGACGAAACTCTAGGATTGGATTGTATGGCTGCAGCTACAGCAGCAATAGTTTCCTGCGCCCAAATTGAGGTATCGCGATGAAAACGCCTTCTTGCGATTGTGCCACGCTCGGCAGAATTCTTTACGAACCCCATTATACTCCATCTGCTAGGAGGAGTGCCAGCAAACGTGCTCGTATATTCTCTTTGGACGAAAACAACGGCTTCTAAAGCGTGAAAGCGTTGCACTATCCATTTTACTTAAATTTAAAGATCAATCTATAAAACACAACAAAAATGGACCTGTTACATAGAAAATAAGTTATTACGTTTTTTGTTTTTGGTATAAGCTTTCATTAGCCACCTTGTATTTTATGCAGTGACGAATCCAAGTTTTTCCAGTGGGGATCAGATGGAAAACGCTATTAATGGCATCTAGTTAATCAACAACAAAATCTCAGATATAACATCAAAATAATAAACTTACTAATAATTATGTGGCCTCCTTTATTGCAACATTGTCCTAACTAAAAAAAAAAAAAAAAAAAAAAAAAAAAAAAAAAAAAAAAAAAAAAAAAAAACTTGTTTCGAGAAAAACACATTTCAAATTTTTAGCTTCCATACAAGTCTTCGAACAGTTTAAAAGTAATTCGAATAAATTTTTGGCACAATATAAAAGGTTGTGTTGCTAACAATTCTGCGTTGTTAACTCGAAAATCTATTATTTTGGGTTATGACTATGTTGCAATAAAGGAGCGATATGTACATGTGTATTTTATTGGCTATTCTTTTTATGTTATTTGTTGTTTTTTGCAGATTATCGTTTCTACAAAATGATATATTGCCGAGGACATGGAGTTGGTGGCCCACCGGCGCCATGTAAAGTTGACGATTAATTTATTTACTTAGTGTTTGCAAATGTTTGATTCTTCGAAAAGTTCAATAAAAATATAAAAATCTACAGATCATAAAAATAAAAAACGAAGTTTTTTTTTCAAATCCAGAAGAGGCAATACAAAAAAGAAGAAGATATTAGAATAATTGATTTAGCGGTTACGGAAAAGCATTTGAGTAATAAAAATATATGTTTGTTCTGACAGAAATAGGTTAAGCCAATGATGCGTCCAGTGAAAAATGCACTCTAGGACTTGCAGCATTCCCGACTCGACAAATTTTGACATGTTCTCTTTACCCCTTAAGCATCATCTACTAAAGTAAGCTGGCACTCAAAATTGCGAATGTTAAATAACAAATGGAACAGTATTTGGAAAATGAAATACCAGTCGGGATTTAGAAAAAAATTTCTCATGTGTAGTTAGCAAGAAGTAAAAAATAGAAAACCAACAAAAAATAATTGCATTGTTGTTTAATTCCAAACGAGCTTTTGAAACCATAGATACAAATATTCTTTTTCAAAAACTTTACAGTTACGGCATTCGAGATACAAGTAAAAATTTAAAATGGTTTAGAGCATATCTCATCGGAAGAAAGCAGATAACAAAAGTAAACAACGTGCCATCTAACAGTCTAATTCATAAACGGTTGTTAACAGCAGAGATCTGCATCGGTACACCGCAACCATAAGTACACTGGCTGTTTACCTAATCATTATCACATCCAAGTATTTTAAACAGTCTTAAAAATTGATGAGGTGCTATTTATTGCTGTCGATCGTTTGCGTAATTTTGTTACATCAAAAATGTATCCAATCACTGTCATATCTTGTGTATTTTTTCAAGAGTAAACAGTAACAAAACAGAGTGTTGTTGTTACTAGCACTTAGTAAGAGAAACATTTTGAATATTTTCTATTTTCATTTTTTTTAATAATACATACATGACGTCGTCACAAAATCAACTTGTAAAAATAACACTTTCGACAAATTATTTTGCTGTGTATGTGCGTCACCTTTTATTTAAAATTAACTGAAATCGCGGCTGCCAGCTTTAATAATTTACAACCATGTTGACGATTTTGCAAGTAGCACACTGAATGATGATTTGAAGATTGTTTTTGCTAAAAAAAATTTAAACGAATATGCAAATCAAACAAAATTTTTTCCACAATTGGTTATATGTACATAGGTGTAGGTAGGCAGGCCGCTGGATACGCCGGAGTAGTCTAGGTTGTTCAGCTTATTCGGGTCCTGCAGTCGTTCCTTTTGTGATATATAGATGTGACTATGCATTTATTGTGGTTATAGTTTAAAACCAAGAATTTTAAATTATTATAAATGAAGGAACAGAAAATAAAATAAATTTGATGAAAATGTGTTTCATGGAAAAAATAAACTTTTGTTAAGTAAAAGTTATTATTTTTACCGGTTTTGTACTGAATATGTTCAAATAAATATAGTTTCTTCAAAATACGATCGCCAAAAAACATGATGTTTTTAAAACCTTCTGGCAACGCCGCGCTTAGTACGAATACGTTTACCGAGTGTGAGTAAGTAAATACAGAAAACTGAACACACACACTATCATGGGTAAGATAAATGTGTGACTGCAAATTCTTACATACAAATATTATTTTCGTTGTTAAAAAGAAGTACGAGTTCGATTGCCGAAAGTAGAAAAAATAATTGAGAAACCAAATCAAGCAGCCACCGCATACAAACTTGATTGGTTTACAAACGCAACCTCTAACAAGTAGAAAACAAACTTGTGCAAACAATATGCGGTGGCCAGTCACACCGCAACTAGACTTAAGACGGGTGCACTTGGATCATTAAAAAAGGCACCGGTTGCAGTTCTCTGGTTAACAACACATTAATAAGCAAAAATCGCTAAATGAGTATTCATAAAGCAGATGTGCCCAGGCGTATGCGCTTAATGCTCATTTGTTTTTGAAAAAGCGCTTAGCTTTAGGGCTGTGCTATTTAATATACACACATACTGCGCTAAGCACTAGCAATGAAAAATACACAAACAACTTCGTCTTACATATATTTTTGCCGTTCTTCACTGCACACATACAAAACACTGCTCCCTCTTTCCTCCTCCTCATAACCTATTTTCCTAGTTCCAGTAGATTGCAATGCATATGTAGGGGTTATCCCCTGAGTATTGCTCCAAGATAAAAAAAAAAGAGCAAAGCAACAACACTTACGAATGTTTTGCTGGTAAACATTGACGACAGCGTCAATTTTTACCAGGGGTCCAATCACCGCATACGATATCGAATTAGCTATCGTATCGAATAACATTACGATACATCTAAATTATGGCAAACGATGCATATTGGATCGTAAATTAAACAAAATGTAATAGATTGAAGATCATACGTTTCCTAAAAGTAGGAATACAAATAATAAATCCTTTAACTTTTTTATATTATTGCAATACAATTTATTCGATATCGTATGCTATGATACCAAAATGAAAAATTTCGATAATTTTGCTCGATATCGTATGCGGTGATTTGGCCCCAGCATTTTGTTTTTGTAAATTGTTTTGCTTTTTACAACAAAAAATTTTAAATATAAGTAATTTTTCCTTAAATGTATTGGATTTTATTCTTCCATATAGAACTTTTGGTTAACACTGTCATAAAGGTTTAATAGCTCCTTAAGACAAGGCGAATTCATCATTACAAGGTGAACTTGACAGCGTAGGTGAAACTTTTTTGCTTCCATCCTTTTTCTTTCTGGGACTGTTATTTTTTTTTTTTTTTTTTTTTTTTGTTTACAAACATTTTCGCGCCATTTTAATCTGAAGATTTAGTGTAATTACGAGAAATTTGTGTGATTTTAAAAGTGAAAAACTAATATACAGGCCTGTTCTAAAAATCACGTGATTTCAAAGCACATGCCGTTTCAAAAGCACAAATGTGATTTATGCCTGTTCTGCAAATCACAATTTTTTGTGATTTTCGATGTGATTTATACTCTTCTAAAGCACAAAAAACTGTTGTTTTTTGGTTCAATTTACTGATATTTTTATTTTCAGGTTGAATTTTTTCATTCGCGGTATTGTTTGCAAAATAAGGTTAGTTCCTTCTATAAAGGTAAAATAAAATGAACCAATAAAGCAAATCACAAAATAATACAACAAATTTTGCAACAAAACGAGTGTATCTAGTTTTTTCTTAATTTAATGAATTATTTCGTATAAAATAAATGATTTTACTTAAATAATCAATGGAAAACACATTAAGTTATTTATTAATGTAATAAATTATGAAATTCATAATAAAGTGCGTGCAAAAATTGGGATGTGATTTCAAATTGATTTCAAGTTAGCTAACCGATTTAAAATCACAAAATTCAAAAATATTTTGTGTGCAGAAAACCTTTTTTGTGATTTCAAATCACTTTCACAAAAAGTGATTTGCAGAACAGCCCTGATAATCTGTGATTTTAATTACAAAGAATTATAAAAATTTGTTTTAATGTTTATCAGGGTTGTTCTGCAAATCACTTTTTGTGAAAGTGATTTGAAATCACAAAAAAGGTGTTCTGCACACAAAATGCTTTTGATTTTTGTGATTTTAAATCGGTTAGCTAACTTGCAATCAATTTGAAATCACATCCCAATTTTTGGTACGTGACCTTATTAGGAATTTCATAATTTATTACATTAATATATAACTTAATGTGTTTTCTATTGATTATTTAAATAAAATTATTTGTTTTATGCGAAATAATTCACTAAATTAAGAAAAAACTAGATACGGTTATTTTGTTGCAAGATTTGTTGTATTATTTTGTGATTTGGTTTATTTTATCTGTTATATTCATTATAAGAAATTAATCTTATTTTTCAAATAATACCGCGAATAAAAAAATGTAACCTGAAAATAAGAATATCAATGAATTGAAGCAAAAAACAGCTGATTTTTGTGCTTCAGAAGAGTAGAAATCACATGGAAAATCACAAAAAAATGTGATTTGCAGAACAGGCACAAACGGCATGTACTTTGAAATCATGTGATTTTTAGAACAGGCCTGTATATAACATTTTTCCCAGCTGATCAATCTTAGGCGAGTTTGGATTTTGACATTCTCAGGAAGTTTTACAATAACAAAAGACATAGCACTGAATTCGCCCTCCCGCTTGCATTCACCTATATAAATTCGCCTTGCTCTCAGATATACACAAATTTTATTATAGCTAGCACCCTAGTTTAAGCTGTAAATAAAGTGACATATTCTTCTTTTCTGTTTTACTTTTCATACTAATTGTTAGCCTGCAAAGCTATTGTATTCCATAGGCGAAAACTTATAAATAAATAAATATTATACTCGTATTTAGTACCCACCTTGCCATAATTCATGTACTCCACAGCTGGTTCTCTGAACAGAAAATAAACAAACTCGCCTGCCTCGAAACTGCCGACAAACTGAGCATTATTCAGCCAGTCATTATTGTATTGTTTAGTGCGTATAACTTTATGATAATTGGGCTGGAAGAGGAATTTTTATGTTTCTTTAAGTGTTAAATTATCACATGTGAACATTTAAAAACCTACCACATTTTGTTGCACATCGGATTTTAGAATGGCTGCATCACTGCCCGAAAAATCCGTTGTTGTACCCACAAACATTTTGTCGTCTTTTGTCATGAGACTGGTTATATTTGATTTGGGATTGAAGGGACATTTGCCTACGCCATTGTCGTAACCGGTTACGGTTAGATTTTCCATCTGAAAAGTGAAGGCAAAACGATAATTTTAATGAAACGCAAAAGCTTGTAGCTTGCTATGTATTATTTGTGTGATTTGAGTAATATCATCTAATAGCAATTAATTCTTGAAGTTTAAAGGCACCAGCAGCCACATAAATTAAAATTTTATATTACAGCAAAAAAAAAAAAAAAAAACAGAGAAACAAGTTGTTACTTGCAAAATCTTTGTCTTTTAATAGTTTTTTTTTTTTTTTTCTTTTCAAATTTTATTCGATTGTAATTTTTATATTCTGTGTTGGTTTCTTTTTATTTCTTAGAAATAATTGTTGACTGGCTGCTTTAAGCCTGATTTACCTGGCGCCATGTACAATTTGGATGAAAAGCATACGTCCCACACGCGTACAATAGATTCTCACCATAAGTTTGCAAAACGCGCACATAATTACGACACATTTGCTCTGGTTGGCCTTTTATCAGACACATTTGTATTTGCACTGATGTTGCCTCCCAATTGGCACGTTCAAGCAATTCCAAATCGAAGGACATCCGATATAAAACATCCCTGCAAATAGCAAATAATTCAAATCACTAATTTTAAGCGGCAAATAAAATAAATTATATTTAGATATAAACATGTTAAAAAAATTTACATTAAAAAGTTGGTTACTCATTGTTTTGCAATTAAAGCTTCAATACTTTAACTAAACGTAACATAACCACAGCAAACTATTTTTACTATGGTAATGTTACGTCTAATTAAAGCATTGAGTAATCCAACTTATGGAGAACACTGTACTGGTATTGCTGTGTAAATGGCATATCATAACTTCACAGCCCTGACCACAAGAACCAATCACATTTTGTGTTTTTGTTATAAACAGCTCATTAGTTTTTACTTTACATTAGTTTTTACTTTCTGTTGCCGTTCTGTGACGTTCATTTCCGTAGCAAATATTTTACAATTACTTTTTCCGTGAAAATATTCAGCTGTTTTTACAGTGGAGCATAAATAAAAGAAAAATATTGGAATGAAGAATAGCATATGTATAGGGTTTTTTTTTAAGCTAGATAGAACTTTAAATTGTAAAAAGTAACACAAAAAATTAAATTTTGATGAAACATTTTTTTTATTTGTTTCAGTATACTCTGACAAATCATCATGAATAGACTCACGCTTGAACAACGCTACGAAATTATCCATGAATTATTATAAATTATGACCCGTTGTTTTATCGCAAAATTGTGTTCAGCGATGAGGCGCATTTTTGGCTTAACGGGTTTGTTAATAAGCAAAATTGCCGCACATGGAGTGAGATCAATCCACAAGAGACCCTACAGACTCCATTACATCCAGAAAAATGCACTGTTTGGTGCGGTTTTCATGCTGGTGGCATCATCGGACCTTATTTCTTCAAAAATGAGGCCGGAGCTCGCGTTACGGTCAATGGAGATCGTTACCGCACCATGATCAATGATTTTTTGTTTGAAAATATGGATGACATTGATCCGGAGGAGATGTGGTTTCAACAGGATGGCGCTACGTGCCATACGGCGAACGCAACCATCGACTTACTGAAATCAAAATTTGGCGATAAGTTGATTTCGAGAAATGGACCTGTCAATTGGCCTCCAAGGTCGTGCGATTTGACACCTCTCGATTATTTCCTGTGGGGCTACGTGAAGTCACTGGTTTATGCTGATAAACCAGCAACAATTGACGCCTTGGAGGCCAGCATTGTTCGTGTTGTTCGTGACATACGGCCAGCAGTGCTCGAAAAAGTGGCCCAAAATTGGACGTCCAGAATGCGCTTCGTCAAGAACAGCCGCGGTGCCCATATGCCCGAAATCATTTTCAAATGTTAATGTCACGTATTGATCTTTCGAATAAAAAAAAATTTTGATTACAATTTAATTTTTTGTGTTATTTTTTACAATTTCAAGTTCTATCGGGCTTAAAAAAACACCCTCTACATAAATATTATCTTGTGTGAAAAAACAAAAAAAGAAACAAATTAATAATTTAAAACAATTACTTTTTCCGTGAAAATATTCAGCTGTTTTTACAGTAGAGCATAAATAAAAGCAAAATATTGGAATGAAGTATATAATTATGTACATAAATATTATCTTGTGTGAAAAAACAAAAAAAGAAACAAATTAATAATTTAAAAAAATGGTAATCAAACAGTCCACTTCTTTCTCACAATTTGCAGAGTTTATGACACTTCTTATACAAAATATAATTTTTTCCTCGCTAAAATAATATTCTTCTGATCATCCATAGTTGCTTAATTATTAAAAATGTATTAACTTTTCAAAATCTTTAACTGAAACTAATTTTTTTAGCTTTCGACGAAAAAATTATATACATTTGAATAAAAAATTAATGTTTCCATATCTGAAAAAAGTAACACATAAACATATCTGGCCGTCACTTAACGTTGAATTCTATTTTCAACAGATTAGTCCGTAACAGAACAGAACGTAAAAGTAAAAACAAACCATGTACATATAGTTTATATTGAACAGAAACAAAACAGCTGATTCAGAACGGAAAAGAACGTACAAACTAATTCTGCCTTTATTGTTGAACTGAGCAATTTGTTATTGTAAGTAAATGAAAACATAAACAGCTGTTTATGGCTATGGCACCACTAAACAGTACAGTTAATATGGTTATGACCAAGGCGAATTAATTATTAGGTGGATACATCGGCGAATTCTGTTAATATGGCGGCACTTTCTCTGTCACGTTTTGTTTACCTTTATCGGCGCCATTTAAATTTTTGTACAGGCTTTTTATCAGCTATTTTTGACAGCTTAAGTGTGAATTCGCCTTCTTACAAAAACAAAATACCTGTTGTTTTTTTTATTGTTGTAGCGAAGCGGCTACCTTATTTTTTGTATCATGGTTATGACCATGGTTACCACTGTGGCTTGTAATAAAGCTTAATGTTGACTCTACAGATTGAACATAAAACATAAATTACAGCCAGTTTACCTATCTCGACAGCGTGCTTGCGTTCGTAATCTAAGCGAAAAAAAATTTGATTTGAGTTCGTCTAACTTCTTTTATGCGAACGATATGCCAAAACTCAATGAAAATACATAAAAATATGTGAACGAATAATAGTGAGATAGACAAATTCAAATTGATTCGAATGTGAGTGACTAGCTTTCTCTCGCATTCATTTTCATTCGAAATTGGTAAATTGCCTGTTAATCTTTAAATGACAGTGCTGCCACCACAAAGAATATATAACCAAAATTTTTGAAAAAATTACCTAATATGTAAAAAATAACAAAATTTTAATTAATTTTTTACTTGGAAGAATATTTTACTTAATTTTCATTTCCATTGTATTTCAAAAGATATTTGCACTATTTTTTATTATTATTTTTTTTTTGTTTGTTTTTGTCTTGGGCCAGTACTCAGGGTATAAACCCTGGCTATGCTGTGCATTGTACCAGAACTAAGAAAATAGGTTGGGAGGAAGGTGAAAGAGTTGGAGCAGATTGTCGCCAATGATATCACGTACGCGAATATTACAACAGACATGATGTATTTTATAACTTAAATGTGATCATTGGTACTACGGAGAGGGAGAGGCAATGACAGCGTTGTGCAAAAGAAGCTCGTAGATTACAATATTAAAAGTTAAAATAAACATAATTTCAAAGTTTAACAAATCATTTATAAAAAATATAATGTGTATTATGATTTTGGGAAAAATTAACCAAAATGAAAAAAATTATGGCATCTCAACATTGAAGAAAATATTCCCAATTTTGTTTAAATTGATAAAAAAAAAAAACGGCAGCACTGACTATATACCCACAATTTTCAATTTAAGGGCCATTTTATTACAACTTACCGGTAAGGTTGGCGCTAATTAAAAGTATCTTTAGCAGAAGTAAGCGATAATCGGACCGTTAACTTTTTTTCACGCCTGTAAAATTAAATTTATCTTGTTGAAAGTTTGGCAAAAAAACGCAAATAAAGTCTACTTTTAGGAGGTAAAAATTGTAGTGGGGGAAAAAAATTTACTTTCGAATAAAAATTTTCATTCGCATAAAAACATTTGAAACAAAAACAACATTTGAAAATTTGTTTTTGTTTTAAATGTATTTATGCGAATGAAAATATTTATTCGAAATAGAGAAAGTGGCAGTAATTGTTACTCTTTGAGTAAAAAATATGGTAGCATGTGCAAATATGGCAACCTTAAACACAAAACTTTCCTTTAAAATTTACAGGCAACAGTGTCTTCCCAGTAACTAATCGCTTACTTTTAGGTTGTAATAATGAAATGTAATTTATCCGATAAAATCCTATCTTTAACTAACGCCTAGTTGTAGTAACGGGCCTAAATCTTACAGCTTAATCTAAATTAGCGCGTCAATGAGCAAAGTTTGCGAAATGTAAGCGCTGATCGTACTAATATAAATACCACCCTGCCATTTCTGCAGAGGAGTCGCAATTCGTAAATACTTTATCAACTTCGGCTGCAAATAAAACTCTAGGAAGCCGCCTGACTTCTGTTGTGTTGGACTTCTGAAATCCTCACCAAACTTTAAGTGGCAGAACGGAGATTAATAAAGTCCCCTGGAGGTTTTGCTTGCATAAAATATCGCCTATGATCATGGTAGGCGTGCTACTTTGGCTGCAACGTTCTGGCTATGGTTTAAATCGAAAATCGCAAGAGAGAAAACTAGTTTCCCTGATAGTTATGGTGCATGCTGGTTTTCGGGGGCTAACAACCCCCCTAGATGATGTTGTCTTGCAACAGATACCTGTACTGTAAGGAACCAGGAGTGATGGTTGGACGGGTGAGCTGATTAGGGCTGATGCTATTAATGGGCTTCGGCCTACCAGCTCATTAAGCTTTGTCTTCCTTTGGCTGTTGGGAAATTGCATACAGGAGGGATTAGAAGGTCCGAATTCTTGAGCAAGGAGTTCGTCTATAACGTGTAAACTTATGGCAAAAAAGTTGCGAGGTATGTGAGCCTTGTAAGCCACATGGGGGTGAATCGTGAGTTCGCCCCGTGGAGTTGCGCCATCATCACATAAGGCCGACAAAGCAGGTACTGGTGTAAACCAACCTTCACAGTCTGTGAACCTTACAACCACATGCGGGCGCTGGTGAATCGTTGATAGTTCACCCCGTGGAGTTTGTCCATTATCACATAACGCCGACAAAGCAGGAAGGTTGGTGTAAACCAACTTTCACAGTGTCAAATTCCGCTGAAAGCCAGGTATACTGGTGAATCGTTGATAGTTCACCCCGTGGAGTTGCTCCATCATCACATAAGGCCGACAAAGCAGGTACTGGTGTAAACCTTCACAGTCTGTCAAATTTCGCTGAAAGCCAGGTATGCGCCAATAAAGCGCGCCTTAATCAACGAATACACTGATTCTGATCAGAGAAAGTTGCGAAAGTAAATATTCGTAAAAGTTGATGATTATCTTCCGAACTACTAAAAGCTGTGAGGGATTTACCAGGCGAAAAGTATTACTTGACGACACCAAGCTGTCATAGCTGTCGCCAAATTAAACTAAATTCTAATTTTGCTGGTCACAAAAATCTAGGCAGTGTTGCCAATATAGCAAAATACTTAAAATACGACCCGATTCAATATAAAAAAAGAAAAAAATCGAGTGGTACGGCTGGAAAAGAACAAGCAGCAGTTCATTTGTTTCTACATTTTTCATTATATTAATTTTTGGGGTTTTTTTTTATAAAATTTTTTATTTTTATTAAAGTTGATAAGGATTTTAGTATATTTATTGCGACTATTTGTACGAGTAGTTACGTATTTAGTATTGTTCTATGTAAATATTTCTAACGAAAACGTAATATGGGCTTCAACGAGTGCCAGGTCAAAGCTACAAATCAGCTGCTTACTATAGCGCTACCGCTTCTAAAGTAGCTAATTGTATGGGCAATTGTAGCTAGCAGCTGTGCAGTCGGTAGCCTGCTGTCTTTTATGTGGTTAGTGCATGGCTCATAAATCTATTGCAATCACTTTTGTTGTACTGTGTAACACAAATGATAATGTGCAGCAAGATTTTGCTGGGAAATTTTGGTAAAAAAAAAACCGTTATCGTTTTAATTTTTCGTCGTTTCTTTGCGCCAACGTCTGGTTGTGGTTTTTTTTTCACTCATATTTGTTTTTTAATTACAGGCAACGAATGATAAAAGAAAATAACGACGAAAAAAACGTTCATTGAACTGCAAGGCAAACAGGTACATTAAACGCCCATCAACAATCAACAACGACAAGCCAACTGGACGAGCGCATAACAACACAACACAGCGCAAGCTAACATTTATTCATTCATCTATTCATTCCACTGCGCATAACCCGAGAGCAGCAATTGCAATTTCTGCCCATTATTACCAAAGCAACATTCTGATATTATTTGCACGTACTCGTACATATGTATGTATGTAGATTTGCCAGTCAAAAATAAGAAAACATTTTTCATTTCAAACCCACTACAAAAGATTGGATTGCTAGAAAACGAAAATCTCAAGCCATTGACGGTATCACGTGTAACGGACAACGTGTATATTCAACAAACAAGTGATTGTGTCAAGATAAATAAACACACTGGCGCGCACTCACTTCAAACACATACATACATATTTACATATCTATTTTCTTTTAATATTTGGTGGCTTTTTTTTTAAAGATTTGTTTACTTATTTTTTTTAAGAAGGCTGTGTGGTTTGTCTAAGCAATTGTGGCCCGGAGCTAAGTCGCCAGTCCAAACAACAAAATAGCAGAAGAAGAAAAAGAAAAAAAAAATTTAAATTGTTGGAAACAAATGTAGAAATAAAACGCCCAAATTGTTTGGTATCTTAACGCCCATATACGCTGCTGTTTAACAGCTGAAAGAATTTTTTGATTATTTAATATAAATTATTATTATTTTTTTATTTAACAAAGTTGAACACAAAAATAAAGTATTCGTTAAGCGCTTGAAATCTAAAAAAAGCTAAAAATAGTCTTAAGTAATAAATTTGTTGGCCTGGGGCACGCGTCTATCAAAAATTACTGAAATGATTTTTTATTTCAAAATTGTGTCTATGTGTGTGTACTCGTATGTAAGTACATATGTATGTGTATATTTTACATTTTTTTCACAAATATCTGCCAAACTCAGACAATTATGCCGCCAAAGTAAAGGCTTGTAATCTCATGTATTTGTCAATACTTTTTTAATTACACTTTTTCATCAATTTCATGTATTTCTGAAATAAAATTTTAGTTGAAAATGCTCAACAGCTGTTTGAAGTTGGTTTTTTTTGAATAACGCCACAGTAGCCACAGTGTCATGAAGTAACCCTGCAAACATTTTCTATTAAAAACACATTTTTCATGTCTCTAAAGATGCATTACATCCGACCTCCTTACTATTTATACCACCTATATTCTACCGCAAATGGAATACAACTTTCATGCTTGGGGCGGTGCCCCAAAGTATATTTTGTGGTTACTCTATTGTAAGCAGGAGAGGGTGAAGAAGCTTATCGGTGACAGTAGGGTATCCAACTCTATTGACTCATTGCAGCTATGTAGGGTGCGTTACTCTGTTCTCTCGTTACTACGATGGATTTTATTCTGACGAGATAGGGATTTTGTTCCCGAAACCCTGCCATTTTTACGTAACACGTGGCCATCATCCTGGACACACATCCCTGAAGAGATGTAATATGGTAGGCAGTGTCCGCTGCTGGGTTGCTTTAATATATTGATATTAAATAAATAAAATATATAAAAAACTGGCAATAACAATCCGTATGAGAAATATCTCACAAAAAACCACAAGTAGCTAAAATTTCAAAAATTTCCTTGATTTGAGCTATCATCAAAGCTATCATTGAACATGCAATAACATGGCAAGAAGGATATAACTAGAGATTACGCCATAAGCACGATTTCCCGTTTGATGGCGCAGTTTAACCTATGCAGGATTAAGTGTTTAAAAATCATCTAGGGTTGTGTTTGCATTATTTCGTGACATCATGCGCAGAAGATTTCAGTTTTGTGTGAGAGTTGCCGTAATAATGTATTCCAGGAGTGCCCAAGCCCTATGCGCTTGGTGCTTATGTGTATGCTTAGCTAAAGACATTTGCTTTTTACAACAAAACATATGAGTTTTAAAAAATTTATTGATTTTTGCTCTTCCATATGGAACTTTTGAGCACCCCTGATGTATTCTACCATTGTTGATAATATGATTCTGCTTTTGTTTTTCCCCTAGATGTACTATGGCAATGGCAATTCAAAGCAAGCAGTTGAGCAAAAAATCAATTATTTTAATTTCGTTTGATATGTCTTCTGAGTTTGCTCATTGTGCAAAAAATAACAATTTTTAAGTTTTTTTTTTTTTGAAAGTGCGTTTAATTTTCTTTCACTGATTTGCCAGACCATTTCAATGTTTTCACTAATACCTAAATATTCAAAATGAATATTATAGCATTTGTGTTCTTATAAAATTATCGAGAGCCCAAGAAGGTGTGAAAGAAGTTACTCTTTGCATGTCTATCCAACTCTTAACTTCAATTTGCTTGCTGGGCAAGGGTACATGTGTGAGTGTAGAAACATTTGTTGCTGAGAATTAAGAAAAAAGAAACAAAAAATGTACACCTTCTGTGTAAATACTCGTACTTTGTTGCACCATGACCCATTTTTCTATGTTTTACAAGTTTATTTATGCCGCAACAGCCCAAACACAATACCGAGAAGGAAAAATTAAAAGAAATATGCACTTACACACATTACAAGTGATCGTTTTTTCTGCTTCGAACACAAATGTGGCATGTTGCATACAAAATAATATGCAAGTTTTTATGTTGCCGCTTTGTGCATTATGCTTAAAAAAATACTGTCTATGCAGTTCATGCTCTATTGAACGCATACCTGCATATGTAAACAGATCAAAGTGTCGCATTAAAATACACAAAACAAAATTTTCTAGTGAAATGGTAAACAAGATATTAACTTATATCTGTTGAATAATTAAGTGTACTTAAGTGTTGAAACCAATCAAAAACAGCAAAAAAAAATACAAGCTCTTTGTTTTTTATATTTGCCAGCTGTCCATATGTCGGCATAGGAGCTACCCCAATCATCAATAGACTTGGAAACTTTTAAAAGAAATTTTCGAACATTAAACTATATTTAAATATTTTGAATAAATTATTGAGAATTTAAAAAGAAAAATACGCTCATTTGTTGTCTCGGCTGGTTAAATTTTAAGGGCCAATGTTGAATATGAACTGTACCTAAGCGCCAAGTTTCTCAATTTCAGATTAACTCAATTTGAACCGTGGGAAAGATACACAATCGGGCAACGCATTAAAGTTATTCAGGCTTATTATGAAAATGGGCGTTCAAATCATAGAGAAGCTGTTGCCTTACAAGGTATACTTATAATATGTGGAACTACAGTACGGGCAGTTAGTTAAAGGCTGGTGGTCTACATGAACTCTAAGTTATGAAGCCTAGAATTCCTCTGCTTGCCTGGGGAATTGCTTACAGGAGCGATTAGAAGCTCTGTGCTCTTCAACTAGGGGCCTTTCAGATGGCTACATATATATGACAAAAAGTTGCCACCTGTAAACCTGAAGAGACGTGATCCTGTTCACCCCATGCTTCATTATTAGATTAGAACATCAGTACTTGCCCGCTGATGCAAATCATTTACATATCTGTCGTAATTCCTCCTTCTTCCTGCTAAATAGACGTTTCCAGAACAACATTACAAAGAATTTCAGAGCTGGATCCTTAGATGCAAACACAAAATATTAAAATTGCCATTGCAAGATCACCAATAAAAATATTAGGTAGGCCTTATTTTGGCCACCCAGTACTAAAAATTTTATAACAAAAATTAGCAAAATAAATACAATAATTTTCGTTTAAATAATTGAGTTTAAGTTTCTAGCGGAGAACAAAGAATTCATTAATAAACACAAATTAACCGCCAATATGGTTATTAAATTAAATTATTGTCATAAATATTTATTTATATGTATTTGCAATTTTTATAGCAAAATGTAAAATAACTTTTTATGTTAATGTTTCCAATTGAGAAACCACAATTCAACATATGTAAATGTGAATTTTTACCATGTACTTAAAATACTTTTTTTTTCAAAGTTTCATGGGTTTGTGGTCAGAGGAGAAGTGAAGTGTTGGGGTTGAACTCCGTTCTGTCGTGATCACTTCACTGAGTGTTGCAAGTTTGTGAGATACGGCATTTAAGTATGTAGTCTAGTGTAGAGCAAAATAGCCAGTGTGGGCGTAACGTAAGCGCCTTCATGGCGTCGTCATTTGAAATAGTAACTGTTGTAATCCTAAAAAAAAAACAACGAATACAACAACACAAACAACAGTTTATGATTTTGAATGTAGTTTACCCAGTCTTGCTGACATCGTAACAAGTGGTAGCAGTTAGAGTCATTGTAGTGCTTGTAACCGAGATTGATGGACAGTTTCGTGGCGTTATTTGCTTTAAATTCTGCACACAATAATTATTTGTTTTACAGTATTTTCTACTCAGAGATGGATAAGAGAGAGCTATACGCATATACATACGTTATATGATAAAGCTTTGTGTATGGAACTAGAACGGATAAAAGGATAAAGTTGCCAAATTTTCTAAGAGTTGACATCGTAATCAGCCCAACTGGATAACAAATGTATAGATTTAATAAATTGGTGTTTTTTATGTATTGTCAATTGTTTATGTTAACCCCCATTTCTGGTTCAGCTAAACCCTAATATCTTTTATAATTAAAACAATGTTTTAATTATTGTTGTATCGGACATTTCCCGGATTTTTTGTCGACTTCTTCCAGGGTTTTTCTATATTTATTGAAACAATATATAAATTATTTATTTAAATTTTCTTATAACATATTATATTTAATGTCAAAGTAAATTATTTAAAACATTGAAAACACTAAAATATTACAAATATAATAATTTTTTTTAAATATTTTATTGTTTTCAATGTTTTAAATAATTTAATTCGACATAAAATGTAATATGTTATAAGCAAATTTAAATAAATAATTTATATTCAGCCCTATCATGAATAACAAGTGGAATTTTTGTTCATGCGAAACTTTAATTCCCCTCGAAGTGAAAATTGCTATCGTGAATCTCACGTGAAATTCCTTAAACGATTATTGGAAATAAAATAAGCTATCAGTTTTCATTGAATGAACTTTGTGGGATTTTTAAAAACCAATAAACAAGATATTTAAAATCGGAACAATAATGTTATTGCAAGAGGAATTTGAAGTTACACTGTAAGTGTGTTTAATAATAATTAATAATGTTACGTTTATAATCATTTTGATTTTCTTAAATTCTTCCAACATTACAGCGTAAATAAAGTAGATATACTTAAAAATTTTTGCCGTCCACATTAAAATCATTTGGTATTCTGCTAATAGATGTTTTTTAGAGTTCTTTGCTGAAGACGGATATCGGAGTGTGATAGCAAGAGACTCCGAAGTAGAAATGGAACAGTCCACTTTCTATGGGACTCTCTCACAAATACTAGATTATTTAGGGTAATATTTGTGGTCAAAAGTTCTACCACAAACTACATGTTTTTAAAAAAAGCTTACACTCTTCCTATTGGTGATATTTTTAATTGGAAGATCAGCACTATTTAGCTTATCTGTAAGGCATTACTAAAAATCTGTCTCTACATCTTTTGTTAACTTAATAAAACTGCTGTCAGTTGACCTGTTGTTGTGTGCTTAATAATATATCGCTTTGGGCTTTGTTAACAGATCTCCTCCTAAAACAATTTATTATTGAATATTATATTTTAATTAGTTGCATGTAAATCGCCAGCAAAAATGAAATGAACAAATAGAAGGGAAATGTGAACATATTTTAAAGGCAAAGTATCATTTAAAGTATTTCATGTGAATTATTCACGATTGCCATTTAGTAAAAAGTGAAACAACTTAGAGTAAAAATTTATTTACGATAAGAGTGATTATAGCAGTTTTACCTCGGAGTATTCCTAACTAAAGATTTCCGCTTCCTGGGGTATAGAGGAAAATAAGCCTTTCAGTTTCAGAAAATAAACCTTTGGTTGTGGTTTAGATCTAAAATCGAAGATAGGGCATTTACTGTTGCTTGAAGTGTATGTCTGAGCTTCGCAGTCCTTGAAATGATGTTTTCTTGTAACAGGTACCTTCTTTATAAATAAGTGAAAGTGGTGCAAAGACAGGTGAGTTGATCTTTATGGATTTCGGACCACCAACTAGCGACACTTGGACTTACTGTGTCTGGGATGTTGCCTGCAGGAGGTATTATAAGGCCCAAGCTCTTCAACACGGGATTTATTCATATTGCTGCCAAACATATAGCAAAAAATTGCTACCTGAGAGAGCCTTGCACATGGGGCACCAAGTGTACCCGAGAAAAATATGTTAGTAAAATTTTCGTTTTGGTTTATAAATCACTAGTACACTAATTCACTACTTAACGGCAGTACGCAGTTTTTACGGAAATTCAAGTTCTCATAAGAACTGTGTGTAAAAAAAGTTACGGAATTTCAGGTTGGTAAATTCTTTATATAAATTATTAAAGAAAAGTAAACGGAATTTTTGCTATTTCTAATTATTACAGGTATGTTAAAAGTAAAAGTGGAGGCTTTTTTCCGTTAACTGAAACAAAAATTAATGTTCATACATTTATTTGCCTACGGAATTGCTAACAGTTGGCTATAATTATTAATAAAATAGATTAAAAAAAAAATGTTGTTAATAAAATGGAGGAAGAATTGTTTGCCGTTTGTTTGGACGATGAACATAGCCTGAGGTAAGTTTTTACATACATATATACATATACCTTTTCTAAGCAATTCTACAAATTATTTTTCCGTGTGGAAATAAATGTATATTTCCAAACGTGAACTTCCGTAAGAACTCCATACCGGCCTTTAGAAAATATACAAACTCCAAACACATTTATTAGCACAAAAAATTCAATTTTCCATTCCTGACTTCTATGGCATGATGCAAACACACACAGGCATTTCGACAGAGTTTTAAGCAAATTTCATATAGGTACGAATACTTGTACGGTTTATGTCTCTACACTTGAAATGTTTGTTGCAGATTGTATAATTAAATCCAAGCCGAATTAAAGCAACTTGTTGTTCCTTCTTTTTCTTACCATAACCGTGTTGCATTTGGCCAAGAAACTGTAACACCACCATTCTTGTAAAAGTGTGTGATATTTTTGAGCGAGAGGAAAGAATTCAGAAACTGCTGAAGAAAAACTAGTGCACCTAAACATTATAGACAATATTTGGAATTTTTAACAATGAATAGACGAATATATTAATAAACAAAATAAGACTGCATTTACTAGCAAGTATCTTTGGATTGACAAAAGTTGGGCTTTTTAGCAATTTTTGGTTTTCTTTTAAGGCCTTAATTTGAGAATAATGTGAAAGTAAGTGATTTTGAAAATTTTTGGTAATAAATAATTGCTAAGGTAAGTTATTCGACATAATTTACAAGAGCACAGTGAAACAAAAGCATGAAATATTGTTCCTTTTTTAAAAAAATAGGTTTTACATAAAATGAATAAAAGTTGCCGAATTCCTTCAAAGTTCACGCCACAATAAGCCGGCGATTTCTTGAAGCCAGAACACATATGCATTTCAAGATAGTTACATCAGTGCCCTTTAACTGGCAGTACATATAAGCCAGGGATGGAACGTACATATCGAATTTGCCAAGGAAGAATTAGAAAGAATAAGAGTTGTCGCTTAAAGTGAACGATTGAACGAACATATCAGTCTTTGCTAACTGAACGAAAATCATAGGCTACTAAAATGAATGACCCGGCACAGGTCCCACATTCTGTGCAGTTATGCTGAGTCCTTGAGTAAAAGATTAACTTTAAAAGTGCAAATCAGTTTTTCACTGACTGTAGGACATGCTAAAATTTTCATTACGTTAGGTCTGAAACTACATGAGCTTTTGTCAACTTTCCTCAGCCGTGCGGCCAGTGTTACGAGTTACGTTTGACCCCCACCTCTAGCGAGGCCATTTTAGCATTTTTGCGGTTCTGATTTAGCTGCAAATTTTCCATTTAGCAATTAACATTATTTTCCGCATTTTTTAGTAATATATTTAGCATTTTTCAGCAGTATTTAATTTAAGACTTATACATATGTTATAAAATTAAATAAATTTTTTTTGGAAAAATGCAGGCAAGACAAAATTATTTATCAATTTTGTTGACAAGTGCTGAGGAATTATTTCAAGCTAAACCTTCAAAAATTCTTGATTTTCTAAAGAAACTTATTAAAAAGGAAACAAGAAGAGACAACTTTTATTAAGGACAATAAAAATCCCGGGAAGAAAAGTGATCAAAAATAAAAATGTTTGCATAAAAAATAAAAATGATGCGTGATTCGTACAGCTGATACTCATTAAAATGAGTTGCCAAACGATTAGGCATATTGAGCGTTGCCAGAATGTTTACATATGTGTTTACGAAGTGTATGCATTGCAACTTCCATTTAGGAAGTCGGCCATCTTTCATTATAAGGTATTAACGAGTTCCATGATCGTATGACTCTAGCTTGGTATGACCTCTGCATTACTAAAGTGTTAAAATGTATTGTATTTAGATCCAAAGCCAATTTAGCTGTAAAATATTTTTTGATCACCTCCACTTTTGGTGATGGTTGGGAAATTATTTGAATTTTCCAGCTCTTAGAAATCTAAATAAATAACATTTTGCCAAACCGATTATTTTTGAAAATTCATGTATTTGTCATAATAATTATCTTATATTTTCTAAGCTTTCCTTGCCTTTCAACTGAATGCTTTGTTTTAAAACTAAAGTGACTAACAACAACTTTTTAAACCAAATAATCACACCTTTTACCCACTTCATTGTTCTTTTGTTGTTTTCTTTTTGTATAGTTTTCACTTTAAATTCTATTTTTTTTTTTTCTTTTTGTTAAATTTGTATGTTATTATTAAACTATAAAAATGAAAAAACTTTTTTGTTTCTTAACAATGAACTGTTTTTTTTTTTTTCTTTTCAACTAGAAACAAAGTAATTCAACAGAATTATTGTAGCCATCATGTCTGTGAGGCCAAAGTCACGTCAGCGAAAAGCATTCGCTATAAAAAAAAGTGTATTTACTTTAACATTCACTAGTATTGGAGGAAAAAAGTGTATTTTTAGCAAATTCATGATTAATTTATTTCCACACTTTTCAACAACTCGAACACGTGATACATTTTCAAATTGTTGAACTTATGTGAAAGCCAATATGTGAAAACACATGTTAGTAATAGTGAAAAATAATTAAGTGAAATATATTTCCGTTTATGCTTAACATTGTTACGAGAACCACTTTCCAGCAATCGGTGGAGAAAGGAAATTCGTGACAAATTAATATCAAGATTCTTAATCTTCAACTGATTTGGCAACATAGAAATGAAACTCCATGCGACTGATATAATCATGCCTGGGGGACAGCAATTTACAAGGGCATGATATACTGTTTCGCTATTGGCTGGCGATAACCAGTTCCACACGAAGCTTCAGTTTGTTATTAGAGAATACACACATGGATCTCGCAGAAGGCAGAGTCGACAGTGAAAACATTACTTACAATAAGAAAAACCTACTTCCAAAACAAGTCATTATTTGTTTAAATATCGAAGTAAGCATGTATAGCAAAAATTTGTATATAGTTTCCGTCGTTCTTCATTCGAATATTCAAGGTTACGCGCATTAGTTTTGTCGCTGCGTCCTGGGTCATTCTAGTAGAAATAATTATTTGTATATTTTAAAACCACAAGCATCAAATTTTTTCCCTTTAGTTTTAATATCTAAAGAGTATTTTTTTTTAAATGTAATTTATTCTTTAAAATAGCAATCGTTTGAATGCTATCGTAAAGTTTACTGATAAGCAGAAGTCCGTGTTTTTAGTTTTTGGGACCAAATTGGACCCAAGTGGGCTGGCTTTACAATGGCTAGCAGCCTGTTAAACCTAACCTAACATGGGTTTCAAAACGACGACAGATACCTACTTACATCAGCTTATTATTTCTAGCTTTTTCTAATATGAACAATGCACTACACATTGAAAAAATGCATTCTAGGAGTAAGTTCCCTGATTCAACTGTGTGGCAACGCCATTTTATATTTCTCTCTAAAAATAAACTTCAAAAATCCTTATTACAAATAATAAAAAGAGAATGAAACTACCTTGTATTTTTTATATCATGGCAAGAGCAATAAATACAACCAAAACGAATTCATAACAGGTGAAATTGACAGCGCAGCTGATAACTTTTTTTTAATTAAAAAAAAAAAAAAATCTGTATTAAATTAAATTCTTAAATTATTATTGTACTCGTATATTGAGCGCCAGGTATCATCCAAAATTCTCCCCAATCTGGCTGGCCATATTCACATTTTCTAGCTCTATCATCTGAGATTTTAAGTTTTTCTTTTATTGGAATTCTTTTTTTTAAGAAATTTGAAAAAAAATTTTTTGAAACAATTTTTTGAGTTATCTATTGCAACTTGAGCGCCCGCTATCATTCAGAATCCTCCGCAATCTGGCTGACCTTCAGCTTTACGAGCTCTATGATCTGAGACTTTAAGTTTCACGAAATAATTAAGTTTTTTTTATTACAAATTTTTTTTAATCGAAATTTTTTAAATTATAAAGTAAAGAAATAATTATCAGCTGCGCTGTCAATTGCACCTGTTATGAATTCGCCTTGATCAGCTATAAATAATTTGTGTTTAGTTCGGTTTGGCATTTCAGCCAAGGTTGCTTTATAGGTTGGTTATTCCAAAAGTAAACATGATCCTCTCGCCTTTTTATGCAGGTCAGTTGATATTCTATTCAATTTGTGACTAATTCAATTATTTATATTTCTTTTATCTTTGTGCAAATAATACTCAATTGTTTTCCATCCAAAGATAAATATTTGTTATTTAATTATTTGTGTGAAGGTTGTTGTTTGGGAAGTGGAGAAACATTTGCAATTCTTTAAATATTTTTGTTTGCAATTTCTTGAACTTGAAAATGAAATCATTTGTTTTGTTTAGGGTATATTTATTTAGTATATTAAATAATCTGTATAATAAGAATATAATGATTCATTAATTGTTTTAATATTATATTTGTTTTTATTTATTATGAAAAACATATTATTACTTCCTTATTTAAATAAGCAATTGTTTAGTAAACAACATAAAAGATATATGTACTCGTATATGTGTATTAAGGTGGCTCGATTCGGTAGGAACAAAGTTTGTGAATATTGTATCATTTTCTTTTGTTATGAAATAATTTTTTAACAAATATTTTATGTAACATATTTTTCATATCATAGCCAAAATGCTGATAAAATTCTCCTTTTTTTCACTAAAGTCTTTTTGTATATACATAGCGCTCCTTTATTGCAACATAGTCATATCACAAAAAATGAGATTTTCGAATTGCAGAATTGTTTACAGTACTATCTTTTAAATTGTACCAAAAATTTATTCCAATTACTTTTTAGGTTTTCCTTTAGAAGATATTTTCTAAAAAAATTTTTTAAGTCTTGTATGGAAACTAAAAATTTTAAATGTGTTTTTCTCGAAAAAAGTTTTTTTTAGTTATGACTATGTGGCAATAAAGAAGTACGAGCATGTTGAATCTTCATTTTCGTTTGTTACAAAAAAAATTTGTTTCACAAACTTTATATGTGACACATTTTTAGAAATTAGAGCTGAAATTTTAATATTATTCCCTCTCTCTCTCTCTTTTCTGCTTAAGCCCTTTATGTATACACATGCTGAACCCTAATTTTCTTTGTTACACATAACATTTTTTTTACAAATATGTTATCAAACTCATTTTAAATAAAAAATCACTGCTAAAATTCTGATAATATTCTCCCTATTTTACATAAGCCCTTTTGTATACATAAATGTAGAATTTTCATTTCCTTCAAATATAAAAATATATTTTTTTTACCAAATGTTTTATGTAACACATTTTTAAAAATCGCTGCCTAAATTGTGATAACAGTCTCTCTTTTTTAATTTAAGCCCTTTTGTTACAAAATAATGTTTTTTGAAAATGTTCAATGTAAAATTTTTGAAAATTAGATATAATTCTCACTGTTTTCTACTGTTTTCTGCCTTAATCTTTTATTTTTATATATATTTTTATAAGTAATGTTATATAACATATTCTTAAAAATACCTGCCAAAATTATTTTCCACTTGAGCCCTTTGTATATACCATGTTGAACCTTCATTTTATTTTGTTATAAATAATATTTTTTTTTATATGTAAATATGCTATGTAACACTTTTTTTTTTTTAACAACAGTCAATGTTCTGATAATATTCTCCTTTCCACTTAAGACCTTTTGTATATACAAAGGTTAAACATTAAGGGCCTTATTCATAAAAAATATTTTATTTGACAAATTTCTATAGGATATTTTTCAAATAAGTCTTTAATAAACATGAAATATTTTTTATGAATACGGCCGTAATTTTCTAAAGTTATAAAAGATATTTTTTTCAATATACTCTCCAACACATTTTTTAAAAATTTTGTTCTAATTTTCTGTCTCACTCTCTCTTCTACTTACGCCCTTTATGCGTACACTTGTTGAACCTTTATTTGCTTTTGTCATAAATAATGTCTTTTTGAAAAATTTTGTTCTAATTTTCTGTCTCTCTCTCTCTCTCTTCTACTTACGCCCTTTATGCGTACACCTGTTGAAACTTCATTTTCTTTTGTCATAAATAATCTCCTTTTACAAATTTGTTATGTAACACGGTTTACAAAATTACAGCTGAAATTCTCATTATGTTCTCTCTCTCTCTTTGCCACTTAAGCCCTTTTGTACATTAATTTTAATATTAATTTTCCTGACTATGATAACAAATTGTTATCGAAATATTGAAAATAAATACTGTTGAATTTTTTATATAAAATAAGATGATCTTTAGCTGCAAAAATAAGAAACATTTACTTAAACAAGATCAAATAATTAAATATCAAATATATCTACTTATGCTAAACGTCCATTATTTAACCAAAATTTGAACTGAAATTCTGATAATTTTCCTCCTTTTCTTTTCTACTTAAGCCTTTTGTATATATACAAGTTAAACTTTCAGTTTCTTTTGTCATAAATAACCTGTTTTTACCGATCTGTTATGCAACACATTTTTCGAAATCACAACCAAATTTCTGATAATATATTTTTTACCCAACAGTTCTTAAAGAAAAAAAAAAGAAGCAAACTGCTTAAATTACTACAACTTATAAACAAAACTCATTTTTCTTTTCTTGCAAAAAAAAAGAAGGCGACCAAAATAAAAATCTTATAAACAAAATATTATTTAAACATAAATTTATGGCTATTATATATTAATTTTTTTTTTTTTTTGTTTCTCTTCTTTTGTTTTAATGACTTTAAGGTTAATTACTCTAAAACCTTTGATGTGTTTTTCTCTCATTTCACAAAAATATTTTAAGTACTTGAACTGGCGGCTTTCAGGAAATCTTTCCTCAAGAGGCCACAAACAAACTGCAACAAAAGTGACATACGAGTACAGGAAATTTGATCCTTCAGGGGTTTTTATTTGTTTTTTTTTTCCACTCTGTTCTCAACGAAAATAAAGTCAATTGTTGAAGTTGAGAAGTGGGGATTGTTAAGAATTGTTGTTTTTTTAAAGACCTTTTAATTGAGGTTGAAAAAAGGGCGTTTAAAGGAATTTGTAACCGTAGAAAGGTGTGATTAAATGTGAGTGACTTATGACCAAACGGTTTACAATTTCACTTAATGAAAAAGAAATTAAACATTTTTATGTCTTATCATAAAAATGTAAATGTTTTTGCGGTTTTTTAATTAAAGTAAATGAAAAACTGAAATAAAAACCAAAGTATTTAAACCACAATTATAAATAAAAAAGTCTGAAAGAATATACATTTTTTTTTATTTTACTCTCGAAGAGATAATAAAATGCTTAGTCACTTACTTGACAAATAGCTCATTTGTCAAACTTTATAAAACATGGTGTTTTTTTTATGCAGCTA
This sequence comes from Thecocarcelia acutangulata, assembly GCA_914767995.1. Taxonomy (NCBI): domain Eukaryota; kingdom Metazoa; phylum Arthropoda; class Insecta; order Diptera; family Tachinidae; genus Thecocarcelia; species Thecocarcelia acutangulata. Next base: position 117,964,230 of record OU612096.1, on the reverse strand, counting down.
GAAGGATTAGACTCTTTTTAATATCGTGAGACAGCGCTACCACTGCATCTACGAGTACTTCAGCTGATAGACGTTGGGCTAACTAAACTGCAGTATGTATAATGCAAAGCAAGGAATTAATCCTGGCACGGCCTTATATAGAAAATCTGATCGGGTTTAATATAATACAGAACTGATAGTAAAACATGGTACTGACTCACCAGTAGATCAGACTGACAAAAGTCTAAAATTAATAGTTTTCAAGCTGTCTAGTTTGGACAACAAACTTTTACACTCATAGAAAACCTGTCATAACTATGATGTATTTTAACATCAATGCAATGCCAAATGTCATCATTTTTGACCCCATGACACTTGTCATCGCTGTGATGTCAACCATTACATCAGTTGCTCTAATTATCAACAAATACAACAATTATGGCAAATATTTCATCAATGAAATGTCACGCTGACATCATCAATGCAAATCAACTCAATAATCAATGCAAAGAAACTCCAATACCCAGGAAATTACTAAATGATGTCAATGTAATGACAAAACATCATCAGTAGAATGGCGCACTAACATCAGACCAACTATAAATTCGATTGATTTGGAAGTTAATTTCGTGACGACATCATCGATATTAACCTCCGGTTATATTTTCTGATTTCAAAAATATGTTCAAACACATAACTTTATATTCTACCATCTTAAAGAAATCAATGAGAATTAAATAACACTTTTGATGACTTCCTGCCATCAACACAATGTCTGTGTGACGTATTATCATATTTTAATTGCGTGTATGAGGCAATATTCGCTTTCTTTGCTTCGTAGCTCTTCTTTTTATTTTACTCTCTACGCTGTCATTATATTTATATAACTAACGTCGCATATGATGACTAAATGTCATTAATATGATGCATTTTTTTCTACTTCTTAAAAATTAATTTAAATTTAAAGATAATAATTTTAACAACCTAATTCCTTTTCAACAATAAATATAATATATTATAACGCTATGTAGGCTTTTTTTTATAATCATTTTTGACAAATTAGATGTATTATACCTATTAATAAAATGTATCATTGAATTAGTATCACCACAGTTGTAGCATTGATGATACTCAATATATGACAAAATTGTCTGATAACTTTTGTTGTTGAGATTGATGTCAGTTTTCATATTACTGATGACTATTTACATACTATTGATGTCACAATTCTGATGACCCGCCGTCATCAATATGAAGATGCTTTTTTCTGTGAGTGTATAACGTTATTTTATTATTTGTATTTTTATTGACGTGCGCATCATCAACTGCAATTGTAAGAGAAACTGAATTCTATATACCTTAATTGAAATTTATATGTACTTATTCGTTTTATAACCATTTATTTATTTAATTATATATTTAAGTATGTATTAATGTTAAATAGTCGAACTTTATTTTAATATTTCTAATATTATTGTGATGTTCATAGAACACAGACGAGCGAGCTGTCTAAAAAAATTGTATGAAAATCACTCAAAAAAATTCATTCAAATTTTCTAGACGAGTTGCTCGCTTGTGTTCTATGAACAACACATGATGACGATGGTTGGTATCATTCGTCTAGCTCAAGTTCAAACCTGGCCAAAGCCAAGAAATATTTTTTTATTTATAATTATAACAATAATTGCCGCGATCACTAACTCTTGATCAAAGAAGACAGGAAAAAATAATTGAATACACTGAAGCTGGGGGACAACTAGCTGTTTCGCGGTCGCCATCATCATATAATATTCAAAAAAATTATATATTTAACGCATAATTAATAGCTATAATATATATAAAATAATTATTGGAGCACCCTGTCGTTCGCACTCACAAGTTGTAAATCAATTTGCGGTCGACATTTTTTTTTTTTTTTGATTTGTACTTTTCTTGGTTTTACCGTTGGGACCTGTGCAATTTATTTCTAATATCCAAATACGATTTAACTTCTTGCGATCATCAGTGCGAACGGTTGAATACTCCTTGGACACAAACCCATTTACTCTTTTTTACTCATTTTCACTCTTTTATTGAAAATAAAATGTCTCTTTTATTGTTTATTTTCCCCAAACCCGCGTATAATTTTCTCACCTGGAGTTAATTATACCCACAATTCTGCTTTGGATAAAGCAGAACTGTTTAACGCAAAATGGCTGTTCCATCCCAAGGAAAGATAAGCAGTTTTGCTCACAAGCATATAAACGCAATGTGTGTCATCCCCGAGTATAATCGAATCATGGTACTGACCCTTTTGTACCAGGTACTACCAGGTACTACCATTAAAGAAACATTTTTTATTTCTGTTCTTGTAAATAAAAGAGAAAAAAATGCTATCAAAATATTTATAAAATTTTAACGTAGGTACCGTGAATAAGCGAAACATAATTTCTATCTTTTACAAAAACAACTTTAAGAATGTTTGAATTAATAATTTCTATTTTTGTTAAAAACCACTTTAAGAATATTTGAAATATTATAACAGTTCCATGTATTATTCTAACTCGATGGTACGATACGGTACTGACACGTGTGAAAATATTGTAACTTCTGTGTTAATACAATTGTATAAAATTTTACTACAAATATTATAATTCTTCTCAGTTACAGAAGTATACAACACAACGGGACCAAAAAGACCCAAGTGGGCTGATTTCATGAAACTGGCGGCCTGTACAACCTAACCTATAGAAGTATATATAGTAATATTTTCTGCATTTCATTAGAAACAAAACTACAAGTAGTTGTGTAATTTAACTTTGATTGACAAAAAAATAAGCCGCCTCAAGCATATCATTTCCCTCAAAGAAACTTGGCGATCGAGTTGTGAAATTATGTACTAACTAATAATCGCACAATTTTCTTATCTGTTGAGTCGCATAAGACAGAATAAATAAATCATATTTGTTTAAAATAAAAAATAAATAACTTTTCAACAGAATGGAATCGAGCAGAATGGAACACATTGAAACAATTATTCGTCAACTTTAGTTTTACGAAATTAATACATGAAAAATAAAACATAATTACTGAAAATTTCGAAATCATAAATATTCAATGGTGATACGAGTAGTGCGTTAATAAATTTTGTTTAACAAAATTAATCAGAGATTATAAAAATATTTATATACAAGTATACTCATACATATATATACAAATTTTGAAATTAAAAACACTTCTGCTTTTATGTAGTTTCAGGTCCCTCTTTAGCATTCGAAGCCTTTTCACATGTAACCCAATTTCCGAATTGTTTTCTGTTTATCAAATTATGTTTTTATGTTCAAAAGATAAGATTAAAGTTATTTGTTTAAAAGAGTAACGAGTTTCGTAATTTATCTTGACTACAGTTTGTGACGGGCAGCGGCACAGCACAGAAAACAGTGAAAAGCGTTTAACGCTCTTAGTGGCCGAACTAATTCGGTCAAATAAATCTTTATCGATTGAATTATAATTTAATTTGATATCAATTAAGTTTTTTATTCGCTATTTTTAGCTTCTACCATTTATACCAATAAAAATTATAAATAGCTTGTTTTCTATGTTTCCCAGCTATCTATATGTCGACATTTCATAGGAACTACCTATGAAATGTCGACATATAGATAGCTGGGAAACATAGAAAACAAGCTATTTATAATTTTTAATTTGATATCATAAATAAAATTTTGTTAAACTGTACTAAAATTTTTACAGCAGGGGTGCCCAAAAGTTCTATAACGAAGAGCAAACACCAATCCATTTAAGGAAAACCTACTTTTATTAACAGGCAGTTTACCAATTTCGAATGAAAATGAATGTTACTCACATTCGAATCAATATGGGTTTGTCTATCTCACTATTATCGTTCGCATATTCTTATGTATTTTCATTGAGTTTTGACACATCGTTCGTATAAAAAAACAAATTAGACGACCCCAAATCAATTTTCTTTCGCTTAGATTGCCAACGCAAGCACGCATTCGAGATTGGTAAACTGGCTGTTAATATTTTTTGTTGTAAAAAGCAAAACAATTTGCAAAAACAAAATTTACACTGATAATCGCTGTCGTCAAGGTTTACCAACAAAGTAGGCGAAAGTGTTGTTGCTTTGCTCTTGTGTGTGCAGAACGACAAAGAAATATTTAATTATTAAATTTTTAAGTTTAAGTTTAAATTTAAATTTTAAGTATTAAATTTTAATACGAAGTTGGTTGTGTATTTTGCATGGCTAGTGCTGAGAGTAGCATGTGTGTATTAAAGAGCACAGCCCTATAGCTAAGCGCTTTTACAAAACAATTAAGCATCAAGCGCATAGGCTTGGGCACATCTGTTTTAGAGAATAAACTTTTTGCCTTTTAAACAGGGACTTTTATTTAAAAAAAAACGACAAATTGACTGAAATCACGGTGTCTTGAAACCACATACCGATCTTTACAACCCAAATGAGCTGGAGAATATAAACTACTTGAGTAGTATGGTTTGGTTTTCTGTAAATCGCGAGATTTTAAGTTTTTAAAAGCGCTTTTCTTTTATTGAAATGACGGGCAGATTTCGTGAATCTGGTAACCACAAATATATTTTCGTATAAAACAAAACAGCTGACTGCTAAAAAGCCAAACAAAACAGTATTTTCTGTAGAAAAACCAATTTGTGACTTGAATAATTTATTTATTTTTTTAGTTTTTATTTATTTATTGAATCTTCACAATGTGAACAAACTATTCAAATCTTAATAATAAACAAACAAAAATTAAACTAAGTCCAGCCAATGGTAGAAAAAGTTTTATTTTGCGCGAATTATAAGTACGTTGCGTGCAAGTGTAGGTCCCACTATACGAAATCGCCTTATCTAATAACAGAATTTCGGTCACATAATTAGCTTTGCACAAGCTTGTGAGTATTTGCAAGTAAGTTCAACTTAGTTTATTATTTATTTATTTATTTATTTGTTTATTTATTTATTTATTTATTTATTTATTTATTTATTTATTTATTTATTTATTTATTTATTTATTTATTTATTTATTTATTTATTTATTTATTTATATATTTATCCATTAAACCGGCGTGCCACACTTTATCATAAACTTGGTAAACATCAATAAAATAGAGCTGAACAACACTTTTTGTCCTCAAAAGATTTTCTTATGACATTTACTAGTGTATGTCTTTGTTCTGTAGTGCTGTGTTTAGCCTGAAAGCCGAATTGATGATTAGATATACATCCTACATCATTCAGTATTGGAGTCAACTTCACCATTAACAATTTTTCGAACAGTTTTGAAATTGTTGGCAGTAGACTTGTTGGTCTATATGGCTCTGTCTTAGTGGTATCCTTCTCCGGTTTGGCTAGCAGAGTAATTATTAGAATAAATAATACAATAAAACAGGATATAAGAAAACACTTTTTTAAATTATTATAATCGTACGTATAATAAATAAACATACCACTATGATTCCTTAAGTAAAGTGCGGTTAGCTTTGTAGTTTGTTAAAGGAAACTGGGCGAAACTTTCATATACGAGTACATATTATAGTTTTGATTACTTGCTTAAGTTAACTTACACACTACCTCAACGTAGTAATATTTTTTACTGCAGCTCGCAAATGTTATTACGTCTAAAAAATTTTACATAAGTAAACCGTAAATCCTTATAAAAGGTGTTTTTTTAAGCCCGATAGAACTTGAAATTGTAAAAAATAACACAAAAAATTAAATTGTAATCAAAATTTTTTTTTATTCGAAAGATCAATACGTGACATTAACATTTGAAAATGATTTCGGGCATATGGGCACCGGGGCTGTTCTTGACGAAGCGCATTCTGGACGTCCAATTTTAGGCCACTTTTTCGAGCACTGCTGGCCGTATGTCACGAACAACACGAACAATGCTGGCCTCCAAGGCGTCAATTGTTGCTGGTTTATCAGCATAAACCAGTGACTTCACGTAGCCCCACAGGAAATAATCGAGAGGTGTCAAATCGCACGACCTTGGAGGCCAATTGACAGGTCCATTTCTCGAAATCAACTTATCGCCAAATTTTGATTTCAGTAAGTCGATGGTTGCGTTCGCCGTATGGCACGTAGCGCCATCCTGTTGAAACCACATCTCCTCCGGATCAATGTCATCCATATTTTCAAACAAAAAATCATTGATCATGGCGCGGTAACGATCTCCATTGACCATAACGCGAGCTCCGGCCTCATTTTTGAAGAAATAAGGTCCGATGATGCCACCAGCATGAAAACCGCACCAAACAGTGCATTTTTCTGGATGTAATGGAGTCTGTAGGGTCTCTTGTGGATTGGTCTCACTCCATATGCGGCAATTTTGCTTATTAACAAACCCGTTAAGCCAAAAATGCGCCTCATCGCTGAACACAATTTTGCGATAAAACAACGGGTCAGTTGCCAACTGCTCTAGAGCCCAATCGGCGAAAGAACGACGCATACAATGGTCTCGTGGCTTCAATTCCTGCACCAGCTGGATCTTATACGGGTGTAGGCCGAGATCTTTGCGCAAAATTTTCCACGTAGTGGACGGACAGAGCCCCAATTCATGCGACCGACGACGAATCGATAAATTTGGATCTTCTTTCACACTTTCGTTTACAGCGGCGATATTCTCTTCAGTACGCACATTCCTTCGACGTGCTGGTGTTATTGCATCCTCTAGAGAGTATGTGGTACGAAATCTATCCACAGTTCGACGAATGGCTTGTTCAGATGGACGATTATGTACGCCATACAAATGACGAAGTCGTCTATAAGTTGCGCGAATCGACGACTGATTTTCAAAGTAAATTTGGATAATTTCGTAGCGTTGTTCATGCGTGAGTCTATTCATGATGATTTGTCAGAGTATACTGAAACAAATAAAAAAAATGTTTCATCAAAATTTAATTTTTTGTGTTACTTTTTACAATTTAAAGTTCTATCTAGCTTAAAAAAACACCCTTTACAAGTTATAATTCTGCTGTGTGCTTGAGCAATTATTACTAAGCAATGTTCTTCATAACAAATTTTCAACGTGAAAATTTGTGTAAAAAACGGGGTGAATTTGCAGTTTTTTCTTTGTTCGATTCTATATTTAAAAATTGCTCTTTTTGCCCATTACTGATTTCAACATTTCTCACATCATACAAAGCTCATATTCTGCCAGTTTGTTTTATATTTGCAATAGAGCAATAGTTTTATGAAGAAAACTGAATATTTACTTTTAGCTTACTTTTATTTCTTTTTTGCAAAGTAAATTGAAAAAAAAGAACTAAAATCAACAAATCAACTGGCACTTGTCGTGCTGATAAGATTTTGTCGAAGCGACTTCTTTTACTTCTATGTACGAGTATTATAATATTTTTTTCTTTTCTATTTACTTAGACTGAATTGTCTATGTACGCACTACTATCAAGTGTCATGCACTCGGCCATTTAAACATTTTTTCATTCAATCATAAGTGTTAAGAGAAGTTTTTTTTTTTTTTGGTTTTTATATTATCAGTTCCGACAGCCATAGAGGATTTCAACTCATTGATTATATTATTTTTTTTTTATTTAATTTAATATTGTTTTTTGTTTTTTCGAAAGACATTGCACCATTGTTCTTACCTTGCACCGACAATCATTTGATTTCTGGCCACATCGAATAATAATTCTGAAAATGTTGAAATATCGGAGTCCACGAAACGTTTGGCAGTTGTCATGAGATCTGCAATAGAGAGATTAGAAATAAAAAGATTATTTGGGAGTGAGTTATAAAATAATAAGTTCAGTTTTCAAAATTAGCTTTTGAGAATATAATAGTGGCAGAGCTTTACCAGGGAGTGCCACTACCGCAATAACTATAACACCAAAAAACAACATGGCACTGAAAATAAGTAAAAATTCTGAGAAAACACATAAACACTATTCACTATCTAGTACAAATGGTCTTGCATTAATGCATTTGCAAAATGGAACTGTATATGTTTCCAGTAGCAAAATATATACAAAATGTGTTGTTTGTAATGGTGCAAAGTTGCAATCTTAAATGCACAAGATTGTGAGTAGGTCACTATTCTTTATTGGTTATTGTAAGCAAACCAGCAGAGTAAGAATAATGCTCAAACTAAATGCATTCGCTAAAGAATTTAATACGAACGAATTTAACTTTCTGTATTTCAAAAATCCCCCCGGGGAACAGTTTTGCCTTGGCGTATTCCTAACTTGGGCGCTTTGTTTTTCGTGCAAAAGGGGGGGAGGAGTTCCTCGTTTGGAGCGGCAAACAAAACTCTAGGAAGCCACATGACTTATGTTGTGTTGGCTTCCGAAACCCTTACCAAGGGTATAAATTGGCAGAAAGGGGATCAGCATGGCCCCCGGGTAGTTCTGCTTGCGGTTCGACCCGGGCTGATCATGGTTGAGGTGCCTACCTTAGCTGAAATGTTTTGGCTGTGGTTGAAACCTAAAATGCAGGAAGGGAGTGTTAGTATCCTTGATAATTGTTTGGTGTGTGGCTTTTTTCGAGGACTAACAATCTCCCGAGGATCTGTTGCCTATACAACAGATACCTGTATTGTAAAGAACCAGTGGTGATGGTTGATGGGTGAGTTGGTTTAAGAGCTGATGTTGCTAGTGGGCTTCGGCCTACCAACTCATTAAGCCTTGTCCTCCATTGATTGCTGGGAAATTGCATACAGGAGGGATTAGAAGGCCCGAACTCCTCAACAAAAAGTTGCTCATATGACCGCAATCATTTGGCAAGAATTGCTACCTGTGTGAGCTTGGAACTGGTCCATCATCAGATAAGGCCGCAAGGCAAATGCTGATATAAATCTTTTTCACAACTGTATTTCAAAAATTATTCTTTTTCGTTCGCGAATTTTATCCACAAAATTCGTGAGCGAGTTTAAAGCGGCCCATACACATTTCAATTCAATTGTGAATTGAGTCTCTCAACTGAATTGATTATTGCCCACAAATTTCATAAACTGAATTGAAAGATTTTCATTCAACTATTGAATTCAATGAAATTAACGACAATTTTAAGAATATATAACGTTCTCTTGGAAAAAACACTACAAATATAAATTTTGAGACCTGAACAAGAGACTCGAACACACACAGTACAATCGAATTGAAAGACCTGCTAGTCAACTTGAAAAAATCAAAACATTTTAATTTTTCTTCAACCAACTCGACAACTGCCAAACTAATCAACTGACAAAGCCATACACGCTTTGATTTGGACAACAACCGACTCAGTTGCCAACTGAGTTGAAACGTGTATGGGCCGCTTAAAAGAACGAAATTCATGATGCATCATTTGATATATATATATATATATATATATATATATATATATATATATATATATATATATATATATATATATATATATATATATATATATATATATATATATATATATATATATATATATATATATATATATATATATATATATATATATATATATATATATATATATATATATATATATATATATAAGTATTTAATTTTTATGCAAAGTTTAGTCTGCGTTAAATTTTTTATTTAAACATTCAACTGCTGACTAAACAGAAATTTCAAAGTTTATGTAAAACGATCGCAAACCAAAAGTAGTCTATAAACATAAACGAAATTGTTTAAGCAGGAAATTTAAGAAACCTCCTTGAATAAATAAATGTTCGTAATCGAAACAAAAAAAAAACATCAAAATCAGCATAAAATTGTTTAACGAAATTATTTTCAGCTCAAAAGTAACCAAGTGCAAAATAAATATTTAATTCAGATTAAATAAATAAAACGAATTTATAAATTAAACAGTGATAAAAACTTAATAAAATAAAAGTAAAACAAATTTAAAAAAGAGATAACCAACAAAATAACCACAGGCCTCAAAAATTGGGGAAATGATAAAATATCAGAGAAAAAAAGGCAAATAAAAATATAAACGAAGTTTTATTTACTTGTTAACGTGAAAAACAAATAAAAACTTATATAATATAAAATATTATTTCTTTAAACTAAAGTGAAGCAATAAAAAAAGTGTTACTTTTTATTTGGCGATGAGTGAGTGAGTGCTTGTGTTATTGTACAGTGAACGCTAAAATTAAAATTTTTTTGGCCGAAGACTTGCGGCAAACCGTTTCTGTTAAAAGCGTAAATATTAATAAAATACATTAATTATGCTTTCTTTAAAACTGAAAGCTATAGACGCATTCCTTTTAATTTGAAAATGATTTAATTAGGAAGAGCTCTTAGAACCAGCGATGCCAGATGTAGGGGTTTTGAACTTTTACAAGTTTGATATTTGTTAAGTTAGTATTGTAGCTAAGCGCTTAAAATCATTTATGAAATATGTTGTATAACACAAAGTTTAAAGTTCTAACAGAAGCACCTAAATTGGCACGCAAAGCGCAATATAATTTGCCGCTTAGATCTTACGTTGACAAGGTATAAATAAGCGCGCTAACGTTAAGACATGAACAGTTATGACAAATAATGTATAGAAATTTTGATAAAAATTACTATACAGAAATAACACAGACGATAAAGTCGCTAAGCTGATTTAAAAGCAGCTAAAGTGTGATTACTAATTATCCCAAAAATAAATTAGTTATTTTGAAAACATGTTCTGCCAAAATTAAAGCTATTAATTGCAGGGTTTTATTGTATGTGCACTATGTACTAATTTATGCTGTTCTGTAATTTTTGACACTGGGCCAAAATTACTTTTGATATAAGATTTGATATTTGTATCTACAGCAGCTATGGGCAGATGAAGCGTGTGCAATAAGAGAGTAAATAAGTTGATCTACACTTAGACAAATTAAAAATAAGACATAAGCCAGCTAGAATTTAACACAATCTTTATTTTTTCCTGTACAACAGCAAAAATACGCAATTAAGGATTATGACAGAAAAATATTTAGTGTCGTAAAACAGCTTTGGGCTGAAGAACAGGTCTCACGTCATCGTAGTTTTTGTTTGTATGTTTGCAACAGTCGAAATCTATGCCCTATGAGCGATTATTACATACTTATGTAGGTATATAAAACTGTATATACAGCCTTGCTGCTTTAGCGTGAAAATTGGAGCTGCCGTATTGCTTCAGGGGAAGTAGGGGAATTTTGGAGATTCACGAAGCCGATTGTGAGAATTCCCAAAAAAGTTCGTAGCCACTTCGCTAACCGGTTTTTCACATTCGATGTGCGTTTTTGCCGTGGAACGTGTATGTGAGCTATTACATATCATTCGATTTAATGCGAAAATTGAAGTTACCGCATTGCTTCTGAAAAAGTGGGGGGCTTTGACGTTTCATAATGCCGAATTCCCAAAAACTGGGAACCGCTTCGCTATCTGAACCGGAACCGGTTTTTCATATTCATGTAACTGAACTATCAAGGGCCATTCGATTTAGTGCGAAAATCGCAGTTGTCATATTGTTTCCGGGGAAGTGGGTGATTTTGGCCATTCCTGAATGCTCTATCGGAGTGCCCTATACGTGTTAAGCGTGTTTTCTAGTTTTTTAACCTACTCGTATAATTATTCTTAAGAGTCGTCAGGGTTGTTGTTTGACCTTCAATAGTTTTTCGTCTTGCTAGCCCTAGTTAAATATTTGCCTCAAATAATTGTAGTGGTGTACAGCTATTTTTGGTTTTTTAAGTTATTTCGTATAAGTCGTTATAGTTAGTCACAGCGACGCTACAAGTATACTGTTAATACCATCTTGAGAATATAGTCCTCGTTACTCCGCCCACGCTTTGCATCCTATATTTGCCAAATTTACTTTGCAATTGCATACTTTAATAAATAAATAAAAAACTTTTTACTCACAGCCCATTTGCTACAAAAACGTCATAATTAAAAACATTTTTCCAAAAAAACGCACATGTTTCTGAAGTAAACAAACCACCGCTAAGCATGTTTTGCTTTGGTGTAATCCTAACGTAGACACTCTGATTTCTTGGGCGTAGAGAAGAAGGAGTTCTTCGGTGAATTACATATTACGAGTAGTGGGATTTAAATGATCGTAAGGAACTCTTCCACAAGAGGTTTATATTGATAGTAAATATATGATAAATAAATAAACATATGACAATAAGTTGCAACCTACATCAGCCATGAACTAGTTCGTTTGTCGTAGCAAATAGAACTGTAGTAAATTAGATTGTGTTGGGAATTTCAAAACCTTTGCGAAAGGGTAATCGGCAGAATAAGGATCGGCAAAGCCGATCAAAGTTTTGCCTGATAGGGCATCCCGACATTAACTATTGATTAATGGCGTTTTCTTTTTTAGAAAAAGTGTAACATTTTCAGTATTGTGCCAAAAAATACAGAAGTATAGAGTTTTCTCAACTTTTTTTCAGATATTTATAGTTCCTGCGACATCTTCTTTTCATCTCAATAAAACTTAAAATTTAAACTTGAATTTTAAGAAAAAAAAAGTGCAGCATAAATGCAAAACTTTTTCAGAAAAGAAAACGGCGATATCTACGTCTTGGTCGGAATGTTCTGATTGTAGATTAACGCTAAAATTGACTTATCAGTATTTCCTAATAAATATGGAGCATACTCGTATTGGTTTTCGCGGAACTAATTATAGCTCCCGAAGTGCTGTTGTCTTACCACAGATACCTGTAATCAAACGGCTGTGGTGGATAGACTGTTGAGTTGGTTAATAGCTAAAGTTTTTTATCGAATTCAGGAAATCAAATCTCAAAGAATAGACTGTCTGAGGAATTTCATATGGGGAGGGACTTAAAGACATGAGCTCTTCAGCAAAAGGTTTCGCCATATATATCAGCCCTGAACTATCCTCACCTCCTGGAATTAGTCCACCTTCAGATTGGGCCGTCTAGGCTGGTGCTGTCACAAATCAATTACACATCCATGTACTTATTCGGATTTTGGAATCTCATATTTAAGTCAACGAATTGTGTTTGCATAAAGACTTAAAATACAATATCTTTATTACATTTTTACAATAAATTGTTCAACAAATAAAGAATAAGAGCAAAGTCTAAACGGCTAAGCCTGCATCAACTGCTCAACTCCAACAAAAAACTTTCGCTGATTTATATAAATTTATTACAAATGTTTTTATTTTATTCTTCTTCTTTTTATAATATTAAAAGAAATTTTCCGCAAATTTTTGTTTGTATGACTGACTATCACTAAGAGTTTCTTAAGCAAAAGCAAACAACTTGAATTCAATTAAATTTATGCACAGACCTTCTGTCTGTACGTTTGCCTTCGTCAGTCAGAGCTTTAAGCAGAGATTAAAGTATTTATTTGTTATCTGCTTTCAAAGTGCGAACATGTAAAAGAAACGCATATGCCGTACGCATCTTAAATTAAATTATACAAATCGCACACATTCATTCACTAATACTTTTCTATGCACAAAGAACTTTACTGAATAAGAATAAAAAAATGTGCGTAAAACTGAAAGAATACGCGAATTAAGACGAGTTTTAATTTAAACCTTGTTATACGCGATACATTATAAAGAAGCACAAGAAACTATCAAAATGTTGAAAATATTTTCCGCATTGAGACGATTTCTTGAAAATGATTTGATGCATCAATTAAATTGTTGCGTTAAAAAAGCCCAAACAGTGTTGTAATCAGTAACTACGTGTGCTATGCGGCATTTGCATTTTCAATTGAATAACGTTTGTGAGCAACTTACCTTGATAAGAAATGCAGCGGGAATCGTTTTCAATCAATTCATAATTAGCCTCTAAATTGATCAGTTGCTGCTGCTGATGATGCTGCTGCTGGTGGTGATGGAACCCCTCGGTGGGGCTTAAGACACACATCATAATGTTTAGAAATATTAAGATTTTTAATAACATTTTGTTATATTCATAAGTTTTATCTTGCAGGTGTAAATTGATCATACTGTAAATAAAACAAAAACAATTCAATAATAAATTAATTATAATTACAACACAAATGATTAAATTTATCGAAATATGAATAAAAACTACAAAAGGTCATAAAATAATAAAAAAAAAAAATTAAAGCTTACTGAAATTTATTGTTAATGACATGTATTTAGCTAATACTCGTATACATACATATGTGTATTTGTTATTAAATATCCAGTGGTAAAAGTGACTACACATAACTCTTACAATTTCATTGTCAGACTATGGTGTGACAAATAATTCATCTGACAACAAAAATTGTCAGTTTACACAGTTGTCAGATTGTTAGATGTAAAAAATTGCCAGACATGTTGTAAGGCATTGCCACTTATGTATATCAACAACCATCTTTTTTCTGACAATGATGACAGTGGCAGGTGCATTAATTTTATACATCTGACAATTAAAACTGAGCGAAGAGTGTTTTCACGATTGTCGGATGACTGACAACATTGTCGTCTTACAATTGATTTACAATGGTTTTTCTGACAACGTTGTAAGTTAAAAATTGGAGGTTCACATGATTGTAATACATTTTTAGACAATATTACTGGCAATATTGTAAGATCTGACAACCATGTGTACGTAGCTTTAGACATGTGAGTTGATTAAGGGCTGATAATATCCATGGACTTCGGCCTACCAACTCATTAAGCCTTGTCTTCCACTGACTGTTGGGAAATCACATACAGGAGGGATTAGAAGGCCCAAATTCTTAAGCAAGTGGTTTTGCCTGTATAGCTACAAAACTGTGACAACAGTTTGCGTCCCATGTGAGCCTAGAAAGCCAAACGGGCTGGCTGGTGAATCGTGAATAATTCACTCTTTGCATTTGATCCATCATCAGATTAGGCTGACACGGAAGGTGCTGATGTAAATCAATTTTACGATCTGTAGAACATCATATTCAACCAACGCGACTTTTTCAGCTATTTATAATCTAAAATTTAAAAATAAATTGTAGTTTGCTTAGTTTTTAAATATTTCTTATTTGAGTGACACGCGAAAAAGTACCACAGAAATAGATTTTAGTATAACAATATATTTATATTTTTTATTTCTTCAGGAAACTTAAGCCAACACTTTGAAATTTGGTTCTTGAAAAAACTATTTTGTTTTCCGAGCTTTAGTTTAGGAGATTCCTTATTCAAGTGGCAGGCAGTGTAGTCTTCTAAGTTTGTTAATTATTTTTCTTCTTTTAATACACATATTCCTGCAATTTTACTTATAAAAAGCCAGTCAAGCCAATTATTATTTTTCCTACATTTTTGCACACCCCATGAAGCCAATTTAAGCTGCCCACAATTATAAGACGCCCTCAAAATCAAGTAAAATAAATTAATGTGCTATCAAAAATTTCAATCCCATTTTTTTACGTTTTTAACAGCCCACATTCATAAGAAGTTTCAAGTCAGCAAAAATTGTTGGCTAAACTGCCACGCTTCAGACACACTGTCGTTAATTAAGATCATAACTATTATCAATTCATGTGAATCTATCCAATTTATTTGCATAAATTTTTTCTCAAATAAAACGTACGCTACTAATAATAATGCAAAAAGAAACTATACAACATGACTTTTAAAGGAAAAAAAAAACAAATTATACATAATTCATTTGCAATTTATAGGTACTTAAACAACAACAACAAAAAAAGCAAACCAAATAATAAAACAACTTAAGATCCGGAATAAACGGATTGATGTTAGTTAGTAAGTGTGTGCAGTCAAGTATGTATCTTTCAACTCGGAGAGTATCTAATGTCAGAAACTTTGTTGTCTCCGTGTTTTGGCGTTTTAGCAGTTTGTTTACCTTTAAAAATTAATATAATCCGCTTAAAATTGTAGAAAGATCATTAAATATATCCCAGATTTGAGGAAGTTGTAAACAATTTTCAATTAACATTTTCACACACCACAAACAAATATGTTAATTAATTTTTTTTTAACTTCAAACATTGTCACAGACACACAACATACGAGTACATACACAAATATGTAATTTCCAACTCACTTTTGACTAAAAATTTCTTGTTTAATTCAATTTGTGTATTTTTTCACTCAGAACTTAAATTCGAATGCAACACTTTTCTTCTTTTTTCTGATAAGAATTTTTTTGTTTTCCTTTTTTAAATGAAATTTGGTTTGAACTTTTTGTTTTATGTAAAACCACACAAAGAAGTTACGAATACCGTTTATGGTTTCATTTTACATAAATTCATAAATATGTATGTGGACACTCTTTTTAATTATTTTAGAAAGCGAACGCATGCGTTTAGTTAAGCCAGCACGAAACGACAACAACGAAGCATAAACACGAACTGAATTTCAAAATTTAAATCTATAGGATACTCAAAACTCAAAACCTTACATTAGAGAGAGCGAGCGTCAAAAACCAGAGTCGTAACAAAACAAAACACTGTAAAAGAAAAACAACAACAAATAATGCAAACAACATGTTTAAGAAGATCGTGAACAAAATAAATTGAAAAAGAGTATTTGTTAAATGAAAACGTAGAGAGAAGCAATATAAAACGTATTGTTCAGATACAAACAACATAAACATACGATAGAACGAGTTGTAGTTGTTGCAACAAAGTTTGAAGTGACAAAAAAAACCTCAATTTATTGTAGTTAAAAAAAAAAGATAGTAAAAAACCAACTACTACTGTACGGCTTGCGTGTTCATCGTAGTTGCCATATGAAAACAAGCGAAAATCGTCTAACTAAAAACCGTCTGATAGGTATTACTCGGAGAGTTTGATATGTACTAAACAAAGGCATCCGCAGTCAATACAAAATATCAGAGTAACCGAAAATTGACGTAAGCAAAGCTATAATTCCACTTTGCATAAAGTTTAAAAAATTGAATTAAGTCACAAGCATAGTTTTGTTTGTGAAGATTTTACCTTGATTTTGAAAATAAGATTTGAAGATTTTTTTCTCAAAATTAAGATTTGTGAGATTCCGTATTTTACAATAATATTGTAAAAGTTATTTTCAAGCAATTGGGATACGGTTTACTCCTAAGCGTTGCCAAAGGGAAGATTTTATCTTAATTCTGAAGATTTTACAGGGAAAACAAGATTTGAAGATTTTTTTCTTAAAATTAAGATTTTGGATTTTACAAGGAAAATAAGATTTTTTTTTTTTTAAATTAAGATTTGTGAGATTCAGTATTTCACAGTAATATTGTAAAATTTATTTTCAAGCGATTGAAATACCCTTTACTCCTAAGCGTTGCCAAAGTGAGGATTTTATCTTAATTCTGAAGATTTTACAGGGAAAATAAGATTTGAAGATTTTTTTCTTAAAATTAAGATTTTGGAGATTCAGTATTTCGCAATATTATTGAAAAAGTTATTTTTAGGCAATTGGAATAGCTTTTACTGGTAAGCTCAACATATACATATGTAGGTAGGCAGGCCGCTGGATTCTCCAAAAAGCATCTGTTCTCTCCAGTTCACTTGGGTCCTGAAGATCATTCCCTTTGTGATTCATTACATATACATATATGTACATATATACATATGTATGTATGTACATATGTGAAAAGTTACATATACTCATATTACTAATTTTGGAAAGAAATTTAATTAAATTTCGCTTAAGCAAAATTTTTTTTTTTTTTTTTTTTATCTCGTATTATTATAAGAACCATTTCTTTCTAAAATTTAACTATTTGATGTCAAAAAAGTCAGACGCAAAATATTTCAAGACTTTTTCCCCCAAAAATTAAGATTTATTTGTTGACAAAAGTTTGTGGCATCACTAGTTCAGAAACACACCAGTATTAATATTATTGCAATTATTACGCTTTAATTGAGCTCAATATTCCATACAAAAATTCAATAAAGTTATTGAACAATTAGTAGAAAATTTTTATTAAATTAAGTACTGCTGATACAGGTGTGTTTAATAAGCACAACTATTCACAATAACAGAGTAATGAATATAAAAATATCAAATTAGCCACTGAGTGTTGATATGTGTACAAAGTTAGAATTAAATCAAAATCGAGTTCAATGAACTGTAACCGGCATACAGGCCGGTTACAGTTACAGTGAACCTTCTAAAAGCTTAAATAAAAATAGTACAAAAAATGTTGCTATAGAAGTATATGTAGATATATATAGATAATATGAGCGTATCAGTATTTTATAATAAAAATATTAAAAAAGTCGATATTAAGCTCTAACGAGACCCAATGCCCTGACGACAAAACTGTTCTTTTGTTGGCAGAGTTGCATTTTAAACAATAACAAAATTTTGAATGTTGTTTTTGTTTAAAATGTAAGAGTGTGCGCATAAACGAACTGCTTCGTTATCCGGCAATCGGCACTTGTAATATGCTATAGAAATATGACATAATATGTAATGTCAAAAGAATACAAAGTATAAAATGCACACTTATAAAATCTATAATATTTTAACAAACTCGTTTATCGACTAAATCGCTAAAGTTTTTATTAATTTTCAAATCTGGCAACCTGTAACGTACTTGCAGAGACGTAACAAACGAATGGTTGAGTGAGTAGATATATTAACACACAGAACTACACGTATGTACATACTTGTATATACATATGTATATTCCGATCTTCATATGTATGGATGTATGTATGGTAAGGTCGTTTCAAATAAATATTTATTTACCATTCGTATGTGAGAGCACTCCACGAGTTTAATGATGATTTCACTGATAATGAAGTTTTGTTTCTACAATAATGATGTTCAACTGTTAGTAAAGCAGTTTATAAAAAAAGGTAACCAGATGTTACAAATAAAATAACTTCATTTACACCGCTTTCACACACGAAAAGTTTACTTTGCAAAGTCTTGAGTTTTGGGGTGGTAAGGGAGAGGAGAGCGGCTCTTACACTCTTTACTTTTCCTTGTCACCATCAAACTCAAGACTTTGCAAAGTAAACTTTCCGTGTGTGAAAGCTGTGTTAGTAATTTCTTGAATATTAGAGCACCATTTCATTGACCGCAAGCTTGCATGAAATGTATTTTGGTAAAGCGTCGCTATCAAGTCAGT
This sequence comes from Thecocarcelia acutangulata, assembly GCA_914767995.1. NCBI lineage: Eukaryota > Metazoa > Arthropoda > Insecta > Diptera > Tachinidae > Thecocarcelia > Thecocarcelia acutangulata. The sequence continues at coordinate 117,945,274 of OU612096.1, read as the reverse complement.
GTAATGTGCCATTGATATAAAAGTTTTCGTTAATACTACATTTACACCAACTCAGAATCTATTAGATTTGAATTAAAATCTACAACTAAATCTATATCGTTTAAGCCACTGATTTTCGACATCTAGCAAGATTTCATTTTCACAAAAAATATTTATGCATTTGAGAAAACAATTTTAGTTTGAAAAAAATAATTTTAGTTTGAGAAAACAATTTTATCAGAGACTGAATGCACCACATTAAAGTGTATATTTTTGCTGCAGCGTAGTATTTTTAAGTACTTTTTGAACAGCATCATAGCTGCATGGCTTGGTACTGAATATATTTCAGGAGATTTCGCCGAAATCAACTCATAAAGTAGATTTCATTTTGTATGGGAAATCTTCTCAAAATCTACTAGATTTGGCTTGAAATCTCGAATGAAGAGATTTCGCTTTGGTGTAAATAGACTATAATGGCAATTCACTTAACTGATCTAATAATTGAAATCATAGCGATGCAAAGTGTCACTTGGGCAAATCTGAAGACACTTGGCATTGTATTGGTGCTAACATACATCACAGGTATGCTAGGTTTTCTGAGTGTATATAAGAAAACATAACCCATGCACTTAAAATTTAGTGCACTGCAATCTGGAAAAATTAGACCAAATCACTATATTACATTTCAGACCTAATAAATAGCAGGAAAATTTTTGTTTCAAACAAATAAAGCATATTGATGATACCTCTTAAGGCCCTGATTCACTATCCTACACGATCGCACGATTCATTCACAGGACTCTGTTTCAAAAGTCTGGCCGATTTGAAAAAATCTTTTCAAAATGGCGTTGTAGGTCACACTATTATACAAGTATGATTGAAATAATTTATATACACAATAAAACAATTAAAAACTTTTATTAACATAATAATTTTACATTACTTAAATTTTTTCCTCGGGGCTCCAACAATTTTTTCATATTTTTCACAATATATACAACACTGATCGCACAGAAACCATAATGTTTCATAAAATTTTTAAAATCGCACGATTTGTCAAAAACTCTGTCGTACGGTTGAAGTTTTAGTACTTTTTCAGCACACATGCTTTATTTAGTAGATCGTACGATCGTGTATGATAGTGTAGCAAGGCCTTTAATTATATGTAGAAAACCCTTTTATCTACAATGGTTTCTATTTCCATATAAGTAGTCTGGCAACTTTAAAGAAAGATGTTTGACCGGCCGGCTGATGACGTTGTTAAGTTTTTGCCGTTTGTTTGTTTTTTTTTTTTTGCCTTCATTTAGAAGATCTTTATTATATTTTTTATTTTTGAGACAAACATAGAGACATAAATATAACACATGATGGATGACAAACAAATAAATAACGAAACAAAACAAAATATTTAAACGAACTGACTGGCAGTCAGACAAACAATTCAACCATGCCAAACATCACACTACTGCTCTCATATAAAACTACAGACTTGCAGACATACATACATACTTATATATGTATGTACATACTTACAACTTTAGTTTTGAAACCAATACGAGTATGTTTATGTGCTTGTGTTTTGGGGTTTTCGGATTTGATGGACTGATTAAAAGATCCAAGTACATTTACACACACGCACACACATATTGTGTTCTGTTGAAAATAAAACCAAACCTTAAAAACCCCATCTTCTTATGTATGGATACATACATATGTATGTATATACATATGTATATATGTTCATACAAATCTTGAACTAAAATTTTATTTCTACCAACATTCGATCATTATCCGTTCATCCATCTACTGGGAGAGATAAACACAAGAAACTCAACACACATTTTCTGTGCTGCAACTGTGTTGGAAGAAGAATACTCGTCTATAGAAAAAATAATAAAAGTATTGTGCTGGCGGGAAAGGCAACACTTTGTAGAAATAAGAAAAAAATGTCATACTACTCGTTGTCCATATAAACACAATCTTGTTTTGTATATGTAGCAAGATCATGCCAAAATAGAATTGTGACTTTTTTTTTTAACGAAAAGAACCTTTTTTGCTTTTATCAAAGTTGTTTTGCTGCTGCTCCTGCTGCTGCTGTAATTTCTGCAACACATGGCCAATTATTTGATGTGCTTAGTCTACCAATGCAGCACTGATTGAAACATACATACATACGTAAGAACAAGCAACCCAATTGGTAAAATTGTCCAAGACGATATAGTATTTTTTTAAAGATATATAAATATGTTTTAAAGCTAGGTAGGCGACAAAGTGTTCAATCTGTCGCTCAAATGTAAGTGATAGATAAGCAACAAATTATTCACATAAGACATTTGTGTAAAAAAACCACGGCACTCTAAAAAGACTTGAATAATGTACTCTCAATGTACGTACTATTCAAACACAAGAAATGAAAAAAAAAAAATAGCAGTACTGAGAAAACAAACAAAAGTACAATAGGAGTTTCTCTCTATACAGTTAACTATTTACAATCCTCGACGACCTGGTAAAGAAAAATGTCGTTTACAGTATCGTCGACACTACAGCGAGTAAAATTGATTTCAGTCGTAAAGCAGCTCTGAGCTGGGGAACAGCTCTCTCGTCATCGTAATTATTCTTAAGTGCAGTCAGGCTTGTCGTTGTTGTTTGGTCTTCGAAAGTTTTGCGTCTCACTCTCACTGTGTTAACTAACTGTGTTTGTTTAAAGTTATTTTGAGGCATTTCGTTGTTAACCGAGCGGCAATTTCCTATGCGAAGGCATAGGTCGGTACAGTTAGTCTCAGCGCCCCAAAAGATTACTGTTAATACCTGCTTGGGCATAAGGTCCTCATGCAGTTTGCAACTGTATAGTTACAAATACCTATTCTAAAATTTCATCAACGATTTGTTTGAGTTGTGGTCAATATGTCTTCCACGATTTTCTATTGTATTGTAACCGTTGCTTAAGACGTCTTATGCTGCCATTACACAGGAAAGTACTTTCATGAAATTTATGTATACGTATTATAAATAAAAAATTCAGTGAAATGGACGACTTTCATGAAAATTTCTTGTTCGTCTACACAGCAAAGTGAAGGTTCATTTTAAAAATGCCGCCGTAGCAAAGAGTCACAAAATTTGCCTCTACTTCTCCATTCTTATTTTATTTGATTATTAATTAGAGTTGCCACACTTATTACATATACAGATTTATGGGGCAATAGTTGAAAAAACGTATCATTATAAAGTGTTTTATGAGATTATCTTTATAAAAACACTTTAATTGTTTTCATTATATGCATTAAAAGGAAAACGTAGTATAATTTTTTTCATAACATGCAAAAGAAGTTAATTTTATAATTATTAATTTACTACATTACTGCAACTTTGTATAATTCTTTGTATGTGGCAACAGTGTTTAGCAATTTGTCATTTTACTTTCAGAAAACTTTAAAAAAAACCTGTTTAATGAAATTTTTGATGAAAGCTGAGTGAAAAGTAAACAAAATGTGAATGTGTTAGTGAAAAAGTGTGAGTGTATTGCAACTTCCATGAAATTACTTTCTTGTCTAAACGCTACGTTAAGTACATGGCCAACTGGGTAGTTATGCTTAAAAGCGGTATATTTTCAACTGTTCGTAAAGTGAGTGCAGTTGTGCTCTACACACATACACGTACATAGATGTGTGAGTATGCACATGCATATCTGGTTTTCATTTATGTGGGCTGATGAAATGTGATAGTGGCAAATAAAATAAAATATTTTTAAGTGAAATTTACAATAGAAAATTAAAAACATAAATGTTTAACAAACACACATTTCATTTACATTCTGCATATACTCGTATTAGAGGGAGTTGCTGAATATAACACATAACGATGTTGGTATATGTCAGAAATTTTGAGTTTGAAGTAGGAAAAAAGATCTGTTTGCAAACGTCAAAGCAAAATGACACAAAATTCATAATTAACACATTTTTGTTTAAACTCTTCATTGAATTTAGATGATTTTGGATCGAATTCAGCTATTAGAGGGAGTGTTTACAAAATGAAGAACCAACTTTTCGGTTTATTTTGTATAAATCTTAACAAACTTTCGATTTATCAATTTCTTAACGAAAATGTGAAAAAAAATGCAGAAAGGTTTCTTATAAAGGTCTTCCAAAATTAACGAAAGATTTGAATTTGTTGCATTTTCTACAATAAAGTGTTGACAACCCTGAAAAAACAATTCCACCGCTGACAGTTTAGGTCTAGTAAAAATGAAGTGTTATGATCGAACTACTTGTCTTCAGTATTGAACAATGTTTAAAAATAAAAAATAATGAATAAATGGATGCTGATTTTTTAAACAGGGTCATTCTAAGCGATGAAGCACACTTTCCCCTTTACGGCTTTAATAATCACCAAAACTGCTGTTTTTGGGGTTCTGACAGCACACATGCGATTGTAGAAACACAAATGCATACACAACATGATTTTTGTATTGCTGCATTTCCCCTTGCAAGTAGTGGCATGCAAATTTTGTATACGTATTATCAACTAGAAACAATTCGAATTACTCGAATCTCTTGCCACTCGCTTTTCTGTTTACACATGCCATTGCAATTTCTTTTTTATACCCTTCACAAAAATGTAAAGGATATATATAAGTTTGTGATTCCGTTTGTAATTTCTACAGTTTATTTTTGCGACCCTATAAAGTATTTATATATATTCTGAATCAGAATTAATGAAAAAGTCGATTAAGCGATGTCCGTCTGTCCGCTGTTGAAATACCGTTTCTGAGAAAACCATTAGACTTAGAAACTTTTTTTTTAAAATGTTGTCGAAACGTATACCTCAAACATTTTGTTTACATCTCAAATTTTGTCTCTATTTTGAATTTGTCTTCTCTTCACAAAATGGAGTTACAGAGTTCATTACAAGAACACATATTTGGTGAAAGATTACAATTTATTTTTATAAACATTATTTTAATAACCTAATGCTTTATAATTAACGAAACTGTTCTTTTTATGCGTATTTCAAGAAATAGATCTTAATAAAACATATGAGAAGCTAAAATTTTTAATTACATTTTGCTATAATCCAGCTAATTTGAATTAAGTTCTTGGCAGGGTAACATTGTTTATCATCTTGACATTCAGTGGCATGCAAGGTGCATTAACGTATACACGGTGGCAGCGCTACGGCATGAGACAATTTTTTGCTACTGGCAATATGGTAAGCTATTTACGTCAAATGTATTGTTTACATTTTTGAAAGTGAATTTAGTGTTTTATTCTGAATTAAACATATACAATTTATTTTGTGAACATAAAAATAATTCAAATAAATATAATTTATAATTATGAAAAGGTACATTCATAGTTTATAACTGTGAAAATAATTACAAATATTTTTGATAAACATAGCTTACTACATGCCTGTTTTGTTGTATTGTTGTAATTTTTCTCTAGTGCTGCCACCGCGTATACGTTAATGCACCTTGGTGGCATGCAAATGCCGAATTTTCACTAGCATGCAAAATTTGCTGCCACTGAAGCTGCTACTGCAAAATGTGGGTGTATTAGTGAAAAATTGTGAATGCATTGAGTTTTTCGAACTGGCAGTGGCATGTGTAAGCTCTAAGTAAATGCAGCGCAAGGAGCAATAGAACTATTTCAGCTTCAATTGGTTTAATTTTATTTTTTGGTCCGAACCAAGAGAACTGTGCTGCCAGCTACTTTAATTTTTCAAGCAAAATTGAACTTGGTTGCCACATCATATTATATGTCACACATACATATGTATGTATAAAAAAATAAATATTTTATATTGATTATTATAAATGCTTTATACTGATTATTATAAAAATTAAAGTAAACAAATTTAAAAAGTTTTGTCGTGAGCTTCAACGCATCGATTATACTAAAGCCTATTTTAGAAATGAAAAAGCTGCCACCCCGCAACAGTAAGACGCCTCGTTACATAGTTATTTCATATGGTAGCTTTGTTTGTCCAAAACAAATGTTCGAAGTAGGTGAATCGTTTCAAAACAAACTCTCAAAAAGCTAAAATTGGTTCGGAGCGAAAAATGTGGCTGTTTCCAGCTTTAAGTTGTTTTATAATGTCATAATTTCTTTGATCATTTAACACCTCAATAACTTTCTCAGGCCTGCCCTCCCGTTACCACAAATTTTTAGACAGGTGAAAAGAGTTTTTATAAAAAAGCAAACTAAAAAAGAAAAGATTTCAGACGAAAAGATTACATTAAATTTACATAAAATAATTTACTGCAACATAAATACAAACAATTGAGAAAGAAAGTCAAGTTTATATTTAAATGAGCACAAATGGTTTTAAGGATTTTGTAATAAATATTTACAAAAAACAATTTTTTAAATGACTAGACGACAAAATGGGAGTAGTTTAAAGACAAACAAATTTAAATTGTTTTTGTTTAGCTCATAAAAATCCGAGTTTACGATATGTACGTACGTATATTTGTACTAAATAGAAAAATGTTTAATGAATGTCCGATGATGTAATAAAAATCTACCTGAGCAGCAAGTTCAGCGATTGATCACCACAAAACAACTGAGCAGCAGCAGTTGATGACGTCTGTAAACGACGTAAAAATTGAAGAGGCCCTACTTCCTAAAGATGAAGTTTGAAAACTCCTGTTCGTTCTTTTAGAAATCGTTATCGTTTATTTGTGTGCAGTTTATTTAAGTGTACAAGTATACGTCTCTGCCTGTCGTGCGTTTGTTGGGCAGACATTTGAATTTAATATCCGTAGTCTTGGCTGGTGTCACTAAATTGTCAATATCTTTTGTTGCGTCGTTTAGTTGTAGCTTGTCAATTGTTTATTGTTTACCTTTCTTTCCCTTAAGCTGATAATTAACATTACTGAGAATCTTATTCCCATTCTTTGTATTGTCTTTTAAATATTTTCCATTATATGTATGTAGGTATTTGTTTGAAATTTCAAGAGTTTAAAGATTGAAGACAGGCTGGCAGACAGACAGATTACCAGCTGGGTTTTCAAGTGACCCGTATCCCACAGAATACGAGTACAACGATAGTTTAATTACAATATTTTTATAGTTGTCGTGTTGAACACGTGCCTTTTACTCTGATTTTAGTTTCTTTTCCTCCGAATTCTTATGCAATCAATATGATTGCATTTAGTTATAAGTAAATTCCTTAAGCAAACATTTTGCATTTCAATTAAAATGTAATTAATTTTGCATAACAAAAAATAAAAATTGCCTGCTTTTATTTTTAATAATAATTACATTAAAACGGAAATGTGATAAAAACTTTGTTTTTTGTCTTTATTAATTAGTTAAAGAAACGCTCAGAGAATATAATATTTGAATGCGATCAGTACGACTATTTTTAGAAAAAATCACAATATTGCTCACGGAAACCAGGGTAGGAATAATGCTCGAATTAAAGTCGTTTGCGAACGAATTTAATTTTTCATATTTCAAAAAATTATGGGCATATTCAAAAAAATTTATATATGTTTTAGTTTAAAAATTCCATACAAAATTTTTCTAAAATTTATTTCAAATATATTTTACTTTTTTATGAATATGCACATTATTCTTTTTAGTTCGCGAATTTTATCCATAAAATTCGTGAGCGAATTTAGAAAGCAAAGAAGCGAATTTAAAAATAAAATTTGGGAGAGAATTCTTTAATTCGTGAGACAATTAAATTCGCGAATTATTCTTTTATTTAAGAAATTTAATCGCAATAAGTCTGTTTGCTTTTCACCAAAATATCAATTTTTTATGAAATAAAAATCATAGTTCATATAAATTAAAAATCGTCCTTTTGAGAAAAAATCATATTTTGGCTCAAAAATCATCAAAAATATGCTAAAATTATCATTGTGGCAAAATTTTATTTTAAATTCGGGCAGTTTTTCATTCTGCTCGTAAACGAATTTAATCAGTTTTTATTTATTTTTTTCGTTCGCGAAAACAATGAAAAAATTCGCGAATTTAAAAGTAAATTCTTTTCGCGAGTTTTATTTTTAAGTTCGGGAATACAAATTTAAATTCGCGAGCACAAATTTTTCCTACACAAACGATTTTTTGGTTGGGAATAAGACGAATTTAACTAGGTGGCACTGCAAGTGCATTGACAAATTTTTATGACAGACTGTAGAAGCTCTAATAATATTTTAAGAATTTCAAGCATTTTCTTTTGGTTGCTTTCATTATTGTCGCACGTTTTCTATTCTTTTTCTAAGTTTCTCTCAACATTCTTACAGCCTGAAATTTAAAGAAAAATTATTAATTATTGTGCTGCTCATGTCTAAAAAATTTTATATGAAAATCACTCAAAAAATAGAGTAACTTTCATTCAAATTTTCTAGACGAGTTGCTCGTCTGTGTTCTATGAACAGCACATATTTCTTTTTTCAAAAAAATTTCAATATTTGACATTAATTTTTTTTTTGTACTCCTATTAATAATAGAATTAATTGTTACTGCATTTATGAATATATTCATGAATTTCTTTTGGTTGAACTATGCAGCCAAATAATTATGTATTTAAATTATAAAATTAAATTTATTTCTGATTATTCAACTTGTGCCTTCGGGTCTTGTTAGTGAAATAAAGTTCTAGTTTATTTATTTATGCTTGACTTTTCTCGATTTAATTTGATTATGGGAGAGATCTTGTTTAGCGACGCATTAAATTTGGGTTCTATATTTTAATCTTAAGAAAACAAAAGTTAAATCTTTAAAGATTTATCTTTGATTCCTTTTTATAAATCAATATTTTATTGCTTTTTTGTTGGTTTGTTTACTATAGAGTTCAAACAATTTATTTCGTTGATAACAAATATTTGACAGTATTATAAAAATATGGAGGAATAAAACATTGAAAAGTTTTTCAATCTCACAAGATTGTAATAAAATTTTCATTAAATTAAAATTTAAAAAAAGTTCATTTTTTTTAATACTTTAGGTATTTTTTTCGTAGTTTTTCGTAGCTTACAACTTTATGTTGGCAATACTACTTAATTTGGCAAGTCATTTAACAGCTGATTTTAGCTACATACCTGTTTAGTTTGGTTTGCCTTTTAATTACCCAGCAAAAACTACTCCTGCCCCGTAGCAAGTTTTGAAATAAGAATTGAGGTTTTTTTACTTCGCAATTCAACAAGGCTTGATCTGCATTAGCGATATCTAGTTGCAGCAAGGGAATATACACAGAATGTTAGGAATTCCGCCAAAACGCTGTAAAACAAAGTCATCTTCTAGAGACTTCACAGGACAGATAGTCTAGTGAGATTTCTACTTCTCGAATATTTTTTTATTTTTTATTTTTATCTTGGACCAGTACTCTGGGGATAGCCACTACATATGCAGTGCATTGTACTGGAACTAGGAAAATAGATTATGAGAAGAAGGAAAGGGGGAGTAATGATTGTGAACTTAACATACGGAAGGACCAAAACAAAATTTATCACAGCATTTGAAATGTTGAAATTAAATTAGTTAAAACTGATAAGTGCCTAGTGTATATACCTTCGACACTGCTCACAATAACAAAAATTAATTCAATACCGCGCACACCGTAAGGTAATAAAATACATAGAAGGATGATAAAAAGAAATTAATGATAACAAATAGAGAAAACACAAACGGCAGTAAAAAATAAATCGAGTCTGTCTTAGCCCAGGTACGGTAATAGAAGGACTACTATCTTAAGGGGTATATATCAACTTACGAGTGTCTTGCGTATTCCCCCCGGGGAACAGATTTTGCCTTGGCGTATTTCTAACTTAGGCGCTCTGTTTTTCGGGAAAAGAGGGGAAGGGGTCCCTCGTTTGGTGCGGCAAACAAAACTGTAGGAAGCCACATGACTTATGTTGTGTTGGCTTCCGAAACCCTTACCAAGGGTATAAATTAGCAGAACGGGGGTCAGCATGGCCGGGAAGTTCTGCTTGCGGGTTGACCCGGGCTGATCATGGTTGAGTTGCCTACCTTGGCTGAAACGTTCTGGCTGTGGTTGAAACCTAAAACCAAACGCTCAGCTGCACTAGTTATGAGTTTTACTCGCCGACGCTAGCAGCCCGTCTCCTCGCAATTAGGCTATGCACTCGGATAATCCTTCAGAACTTTTTGGATTCTACTAAATGTCATAATATCACGCTTCACTATAGTTAAATCCGCATTGCCCCTGTCAATCACGGCCATCACAAGCTGGTCTTTTGCCACCACTGTGTCATTTGACATATGAGGTCTTAAACACTTCTTTGTGGATTGTTGACCCAGCCACACAGTCTCCTTATCAGAATGTTGCTCTTTAAACGCATCCCTGAATGTGGGGAAAGGCAGTTAAGCCAAAACTGCTTTTCTCGCGATAGCCGTGACTTTTTTTTATCGCCGTTAAGGCATCGGCTGGCTTATTCACCAGCCCAACTAAAATATTCCTCATGGTTCGCCACTTCATATATATGCGTCTCCATGGATTTGTGTGCCTTTGAGACTTGTTCGCTCTTTTTGGAGGTGCAGCTTGAGAGCCCGAAACCAGGTTCGCGGCTTCCTTATTTTTCTTGCGTATAAATGGGCATACAGCAAACTTGATAAATTTTCCTTCTAATGACTTCTGCAGAAGTTAGAGGGATGAAAAGTAAGAAGAGAGCATTGAATTCTTCTTCTATCATTATCTAGCTCTTTCTTTCATAAGAGTGCTGTAGGCCGGCTTTGCATAATGTGGCAAAAATGTATTGTATTTGTAACAATACAGTTGCAAATAAATTTGCAAGGTAGCACAGCATGGGCGGAGTAACGAAGACCTTATGCCCATGATGTATTAACAGTAATTTTTTGCGGCGCTGTGACTCACTGTACCAACCTATGCCTTCACATAGGAAGTTGCCGTGTGGTTAACAACGAAATACCCCAAAAAAACTGTAAGCTAGTTAAGTTAATACAGTTAGTTACGGTAGACAGTTAACCAATGAGAGTGAAACGCAAAACACTCGAAGGGCCAACCTATGCCTTCGTATAGGAAGTTGCCGTGTGGTTAACAACGAAATACCTCAAAAAAAGCTGTAAACTAATACATTTAGTTAAGGTAGGCAGTTAACCAATGAGAGTGAGACGCAAAACTCTCGAAGGCCAAACGACAACGACAAGCCTAACCGCACTTAAGAAATAATTACGATGACGTGAAAGCTTTTCCCCAACCCAGAGCTGCTGTACGACTGTGTGGCAGAAATATCACAATACATTAAAAGCGGATTGGCCTCTTTGATTCTATCTATCAGTTTGGTTCACAACTGGACCGACCAATGGGGGTATGCAGGGCGGAAATACACATCATAAATACATAGACTGTTCAATCAGGTACGCACTGGCTCTTGTCTGCGTCCACAAACCAGTAAAAATTAAATAACTAAAAATCAACATTTGAAGCGTTATTGGCGAAAAGTTTGTAAAGAATGGAGTTCGAAATTGTGCCAGCCGTGGCTGTCACATGCTCGAAGTCATAGTTAGATGTCATGTCATGTCCATTGATATTAAAAATATATTTCTTTGTTCTATTATAATTTAAACTTATGTAGCTCTATAAAAGACACCCTACAAACTAATTTGTGGCAACGGAAGACAAATCAAATGACAATTAAATTTCATTACAAACTTATTAATTGAAAATATTTAAGGAAATGAATGGGGGCTGTAACCATTCTGGCCGATATGTCTTGGCCATAACGTTGATAATGTGTTATTAAAAACAATAAATAATCTGAGCAATCTTTTTCTTATTTTTCGTTTCAACATTAATATTGAATTAAGAAGAAAAACATAAAATAACGACTTTTGGTTTAAACTAACAACTTGTTGGCCATGATTTCAAGAAACTTAACTTCTAAATCTTCTAATCTATCAATCAAAATCAACAAAATGAAATATTTTCAACAAGACTGTGGCAAGAACAACCCAAAAACCTACATAACGCCTCCATATTTAATTAATTTACAGACTTGTAATAAAAATAAAACTCTCTATTTCTTAACACCACTTAAAAGTTACTGATACACAAAAAATCGACTAAAGTCTATTAAAATCGTAGAAAACAAAGACGCCTAAAGAAGAATTCCTAAGCAAGAAAAAAACAACAAAAATAAAAACATCTGTCATCTATAATTTGATAGAGCAATTTCACTTAAAACCAGATTTATAATTTCTTAAAGACCACTTTAAGGGCTCACTCACACCTCTTCAGTTTCAGACAATCAAATTGTTATAAGTTTCACTTAAAGCCCTCATAATTATCATATCGTTTCGTTTTAAGCATTTAATTTATTGATTATTAGCTGAGCGGAGGAGGGGAAAATTATTTAATGAAAAGAAAAAAAAAAACAGATTGTATGTTTTACATATCGATGGCTTAATATAAAAATAATGTAACTCGGTTTTCTGTTTCTTTACGGGAGAAAGAATAAAATAAATAAAAACCAATAAATCTTCCCGGACTTTTATAATTTCCCGGGCAGTAACCTCAAATGCAACGCTGCTACCATCAACCGTTATTTTATAAAGCACCCTAGAGATTATTAAATAAGCCTGTCAATCACATGTATGCGTGTGCGTGCAGTCGTGCGCAGTACGTGTAGTACGATTATTTTGACGGTCTATTATTTGAGCGTCTCCTGTTGTGACTGACAAAATAATTTCGTTTGCCGTCATGACGAAATGTATCAACATTAAATTAGTGATGTATATTTTTATTTATACTTTTCCTTCAAAACTACAAGTACTCGTATATGACGTTTTCTTATCGCCACTTTATAGTCTGCTGTCAAATCTTGCGCAAGCTCTGTCATTTAGTTTGTGTCGGACAGCCATTAAAAGCAGACAACCTCGTGAGCTTTAACGAAAATGGAAAATAATCAGCCGTGTCTTAATTAGCTTAATTCCGTTCGGAATTCTTTTTTTACTTCTTCAAAAAACGAAAAACTAAAAAACTTTTCGGAATGAAATCATTTCTAATTGCAAGAATGAAACTAGTATTATCCTTTAGAATTGATTTCATTCCGAAAAAGATTTAAATTTTCGTTTTTTGAAGAATTAAAAAAACGATTCAATTCCATTTCCGAACGGAAGTGAATTCTGTGACATGGCCGAATAATTAAGCTTAACTTTTTGTGTATATAGGTCTTCGCCTGGCTTATAGGTACCATGTTCAGGCGTTCTTGGTTCGCTCTCTGAACTACGATTGCCAAACTATGTGCTCACACGGTCGTTTTTGCTTCACTTTGATGGTTACATATTTTGTGCAGAGGTTTCCCTACTACTTTTTTCGATTTTTATTTGAATCTACATACATGTAAATATCCAATTTTTACATGTTCAATGCGTTTCTTTTGGTTCTACATAAAATAATTATCTGTTTTTCTTTGTTTATATTTTTTGAGAGCTAGTTCAGATAAACTATCGATAATATATTATCAAATTTAGAGATGGTATTGGTTCTTGCATGGTTCGCAACAAGATTCAAAATGAACGAAGTCGGTTGGCTCTTACAGGCAGTTTACCAATTTCGAATGAAAATGATTGCGAAAGAAAGCTAGTCACTCACATTCGAGTCAATTTGGGTTTGTCTATCTCACTATTATTCGTTCGCATATTCTTATGTATTTTGATTGAGTTTTTTTTTATGCGATCGATTTGTCCAGATCGCATAAAAAAAAGTTAGACGAACCCAAATCAATTTTCTTTCGCTTAGATTGCGAACGCAAGCATGCTGTCGAGATTGGTAAACTGGCTGTTAAAATTTTGTATGGCGAATCATGTTGGTTAAATCAAGACTGGGCCGCGAATGACGAACGAGAGAGCGAACCGCGAATATTACTATAATACAGACGAGCAACTCGCCAAGAAAATTTGTATGAAAGTTACTCAATTTATTGAGTAATTTCCATACACATTTTTTATACAGGACACTCGTCTGTGTTCTATGAATATCACATTAATGTCCTTATAATGTGCTGTTCATAGAGCACAGACGCACGACTTGTCTAAAAAATTTGTAAGAAAACCTATAAAAAAATTGAGTAACATTCATACAAATTTTCTAGACGAGTTGCTCGTCTGTGTTCTATGAACAGCACATAAGTCAGGAATTTTTTCTTTCAGTAAATGTCTTATGTACTGTTCATAGAACACAGACTAGCGACTTGTGTAAAAAATGTTTATGAAACTCACTAAAAAAATTTAGTAACTTCCACACAAATTTTTTGGAAGCGTTGTTTGTCTGTGTTCTATGAACAGCACGTTAAAATAATTTTATAAAGACAAGGCCGCTTTCGCAGCACTCATCGCTTCTACACAGGGAAAATTTTGCTTAGGAAAGTCTTGAGTTTGATGGTGGCTAAGGAAAAAAGAATAACTCTCTCCAATCACTTTCCCTTTGCCACCACCAAACTCAAAACTTTGCTAAGTAAACTTTCCCTGTGTGAAATCAGTGACTATTTGAGTGGAAAGTTTTAGTTTTTTGCGCTTTTTTAAAACTCTAATGTCTTTATATTGTTGGTGAATGGGGGAAAAAGAATGACTCTCTCCAATCACTTTCCCTTTACCACCACCAAACTCAACACTTTGCTAAGTAAACTTTCCCTGTATGAAAGCAGTGACTATTTGAGTGGAAAGTTTTAGGTTTTTTTTGCCGCTTTTTTAAAACTCTAATGTCTTTATATTGATGGTGGCTAGAGAGAAAAAATTACTCTCTCCAATCACTTTCCCTTTACCACCACCAAACTCAACACTTTGCTAAGTAAACTTTCCCTGTGTGAAAGCAGTGACTATTTGAGTGGAAAGTTTAGTCTATTAAGATAGAATATATATGAGGACAACCTCATGAACTTTGAAGCCAAGTTTCTTAAGTTTTTGCGGCAGTAAATTAATGAACAGGGTTTAGTATGAAGGATGGTCCGCTAATTTGCAGGGAATACCGTTAGGTCTAGATTGTTCTCAAATTCTAGCAGCAATTTGGTACAGAACCAATTACCCTGTTTTATGTTTTGCATATGTGAAATTTGATATACAACCCTCATTTAAGCTTATAAAGCAACAAAAACTAAGCACTGCTCAAATGTTTGCTGGGTGTTGCCCAAAAAACTTCAAACACATTACGTACATATATGTAAATTTACGATTATTTATTTAATAGTTACTAGTAATAATAAAGATTACCGCGTTTGAAATGATGATGATGGTTGTAATGGTAATTGGGATCATGATGATTGAAGCTGCTGATAACTCATGCGTAGCGTAAGACACGCTTAATACTCGTAGCATGAGCTTTAGCTGGGATTTGTTTATTTATTTTGTGCGTTAAGTATCTGCTAACGCTATTAGCTTGTTTTTAAATTTTGGTTAGAGATATTAACAGGCATGTAAGATACACACACTCATACATACATATGTACTCACCTACGAGCATATTAAAATCATAATTGAGAGTTGGTGGATTTGTTTGTGAGGTTGTTTTGTTGTTTTTTCTTTAGATTGTTTGCTTTTGGTTGTTGTTGACTTTGTAATTAAAAAAAATGGAGTTTATAATTCTGTGTGGGGTTAAGTTTTACATCATGCTGCATCTTTTTCATCTTCAAAATTAAAAAAAAAAAATTGTTTTGGAATAAAGTAAAACTAATTCAAACACAGATGTGGTATCTTACTCGTATTTTGTTTTTTGTAATTTAAGTTACAATAACAGATCGGCCAAGTCATGATATAGATATGTAATAAAAGTCACTATGAGCGAATAAGAAGTTTTCAGTTTACAAAAAAAAAAAACTTAAAATGTTGATGAAAGTCAATTGTTTGTTAAATAAATAATTAAAAGTGCAATGACACATTTTTCTATGTTTGGTAAAACTTATTAGCCGGTGTTTAAGGAGACCCAAATAAGTTAAGATTTTCTAGCAATTTGTAAGAGATATCAAATCAGCGCCATCTTTCCTTAAAAAAATATATTCTCCAAAAATTTTTAAAAATTCTTTGTGAAAAGTTATACTCTAATAAAATGTTCGCCTTCAATTACTTAAATATCAGGGTTAACAGTTGTATTCACAGGAACATTGATGAAGATCTGCTTAGTGTCCTATGAAAATAGTAAATGAATTATGAAAAGTCTGGTGCGAATTTCGAAGAGCGAAATCCTATATTTCCCCTTCATGCCCTCAGAATAAAAATTTACGAGTATTTCGTTATTTTTTATTATGGACCTACAGATACAGTGCATTGTACTGGAACTAGAAAAATAGATTATGACGAGGAGGAAGCGAGAGTAGTATTTGTGGACGTTTGCTTTGAACCTATCGATAACAACACAGGAAGACCAAAACAAACGTTATCACAACATTTGATATGCTGGAATTAAATTAGTTAAAACAGATCAGTGCCCAGTAAAGTGGTTCGAAAAAAAATTGTGCCAGTCACAATTATTTTATTTGTTTCCCACGCCTCCAAATTCCGCCCTTTTAGTATGTTGTTCACTCTGTTACTATTTTTAAGCCGATCAAAACATTTTATCACAACATTTTATAAACTTTCAAGCAAACTGATGTTTGGTAGACAGTGACTGCTTCAGCTAAAAAGCCTACAGAATTAAAAAGAGGCCCAAGAAGTTGATCACAAGAACTGCGAGTCATGCTAGTTTCGCCACCTAGGTAGCAAGCAAGGCACTACTGTCTCATTTTACTTGGACAAATTAATCAACCTCAATTTTTTATTTTAAACTTCATTAAACAAAATTTACAATATTATCAAATTAATATGATGTCATGTTAATTTTATACAATATCTTTTATACAATTACAAATCTGTTTCCACTCTTTTCTATTAAAGTCAGCATATTATAGCTAGCACTAATCTAAACCTTTTTTCTCAGCTTTGTTTATCGCTAAATTAAGTAATTAAACGTAATTATTATTTTTTTTTTTTATTTCCTAAAGAAACCTCAAGTAAATTGTTGGTCGTATTCCAACTGGTTGTCATGGTTTTTGGATAAGAAAATATTATGAAAAAATTAATGCTTGCGGCAAGTAAACATGTTGGTTTGTGTGTTGAAAAACGAAGAAACAACACAAAAGTGACACATGTCAAAATGACAAATGTGTCAAAAATATACTTTTTTTTCTCTTTGATAAAAATTCGTTAAAATATAGTTTAAATAAAAAACGGAATACAAAAACTTGAAATGAAGAAGAAAAATAATGAAAAAAGAATTAATAATGAAACCATCAAATACACACAGAGAAAAAAGCCCTCAATTGAAAATATATACATATTTAAACTACATAAAATACTTTTTAAACTTCATAAAATACTTTTAATGCTTTTTCATACTATGAATATCTCATTTGGCAGTTTGTTAGCAGCTTTCAGGAAGCTTGTGCCATGTGCCAATACACATTGTCTTGCAGCTCCTTCTTAAGCGCAGCACTTATTTATTGATGTAAACATATATAAGAATGCATATAAAAAAAATCAAATGTCAAAATAGGACTACAGCTAACTTCACATTTAAATCAAAGAATCAATTGCACGAATACATTCTTATATATACCGTTTTCAATTTCATTCTCTCTCTCTCTCTCTCTCTCTCTATTCTTACCAACAACCTCACCTATTTTGCTAGCTCTAGTACAATACACTGTATATGTAGAGGTAATCCCCTGACTACTCGTCCAAGAAAAAAAAAACCAAAATAAAAATCGCGCCGACAAAAGCTGCATAATACAAGCTGGAACCAGCATTGTCACCTCAGCGCGTTTCGCAACGTTTTTGGAGCTTTTTAAAGTCGGTGCATGACGCACTTTTTTTTAATTTTCGGTGTACTTTTTAAATTTTGGCGGCAGCAAATCGTATTCAACACAACTTTTTATTTTAATACAAGAAAAAAGTTTATTCAAGTTTCCAAAATTTTTTACATTTCACCATATCTTATGTATAAAGTAAGACAATCTTGCTGTTTATTATACATATTCTCTAGAGCAGAGGTGTCCAAGCCCTATGCGCTTGATGATCAATTGTTTTTGTAAAAGCGCTTAGCTATAGAAGTGTGCTCTTTAATTCACACATACTGCAGTCAACACTAACGACGAAAAATACACAAAATACATGTACTTTGCCTTATAAATTTAAATATAAAACTAAAAATATAATAGACAAACAAACAAACATATATGATTTGAAGTAGGTAAAATTCCAAGTAAATCAACTACAAATGATGTTGTTGTTCTTGCATTGTTGGTATATCGTTTTATTATTGTTTGTTGTTGTCACTTGCTTGTGCAAGCATGAGTTTGAACGTGTATATGCGTAAAAAATACATTTGAGTCTAGAATTATGAATGACTAGAAAATTCATGTCGTGATAAGGTCGGCGCCAACGAGCCAGTTTACTTTTAAGCTTTGCGCAGGACAGTCATAAGTCAAAGTAAGCAAGTCTAGTGTTTTGGTACACAGTGGTATCAATTGAATTATTTAAGTACTAGTGTATGTCATTATTTCATTTGCAGTTGAAGAATCCGCTAAATCGTTTTTAGAGGCAAAAATATACTTTCTATAACACGAAATTGCTTTTAAAAAATGAACACAAAAATTCTTAGCTTGGTACATTTTAATTGAAATAATGCGCACTTTTCTCCTTTTTGGTGCGTTTTGACATTTTAAAGCTGACAACGCTGGCTGGAACCGTGAAGCAAGTAACTAAGATGATACCGAAAAGTTGACCAAATAATTTTCTACTGAGCATCACGTCACATGGGACTACAGTTTTGTTGTTTCTTCTTTCTCGTTTGCTATTGCAATAATATAAAAAAAATCCCTGTCTACGTCACATTCTACAGTTCACTGATCTAAGCTACATAATGGACCAGAGCAAAGCGTAATCTATTAATTTTGATTCGTGAGCTGGAAACAGGTATATGCTATATATGCCTTATTTGCTCAACTTATTAACTAAATTCTGCTTTATTCTTAGTGTACATTTAAAATTGTTAAAGACAGGAGTAAAGTTACCGTTGTCATTCATTAAAAAAATATTACTCACATGTACTTATATAAAATTATTAAAGCAACTAAACGACTAAACTGGTGGTTAAATTGTAAATTTTGAAGTTGACATGTGGCGAAATTTCAATACATTTTAACTTTAAATATGATCTGCGCTTTTAAAAATTTATTAAACTTATGGCTTTTCTTCTTAAGGCTAGAGTGCTTTTTTTTATTTCGTCTGCACAGAGAAGCTATAGAAATGTCTTGAAAATAAATTTTTATAACTTTAAATATTGATTTTCAATTGTCAATTTAAATGTATTTCTGTTTCACGTATTTTGCTGAAGCGTCCGTCCGTCCGTCCTCCCCTTCGTTTTTGTTCATGTGCAAGCGTACATGAGAATTTAATAAATTGTCTTTAATTTATGGCGAATTGAGGCCTTAAAACCTTGAAATATTATTTTTTTATGCAGGTCGTTTTTTTTTCTTACTTATATTTGTCAATTTAACTTAAATGGCATTTTAAATGACTTGCGTTTGCTGGTGCCTGAGCAAATATAAAATTATTACAGAATTAAGCAAAATTTATATTGATTGAAGATTATTAATAATTTATGGATAAGTTTAAAAAAATTGATGAAATTTTGCTGCATGATTTTTGAATATAAATAAAAAGATATAGAGACATAAATAGAAATAAAAATGTACAAAATTTTGCACTTGCATTTTTTAAAGCTCTTGATTTCTACTCTCCCATAACGGTAAAATTTATACTCACACTGGGGAAAAAAGTATGTACGATATGTATATTACGCGGGGTATAGAAGTTACTACAAATCGTATAAGTATGATAAAGGGTGTTTTTTTAAGCTAGATAGAACTTTAAATTGTAAAAAGTAACACAAAAAATTAAATTTTGATGAAACATTTTTTTTATTTGTTTCAGTATACTCTGACAAATCATCATGAATAGACTCACGCTTGAACAACGCTACGAAATTATCCAAATTTACTTTGAAAATCAGACCCGTTGTTTTATCGCAAAATTGTGTTTAGCGCTGAGGCGCATTTTTGGCTTAACGGGTTTGTTAATAAGCAAAATTGCCGCATATGGAGTGAGACCAATCCACAAGAGACCCTACAGACTCCATTACATCCAGAAAAATGCACTGTTTGGTGCGGTTTTCATGCTGGTGGCATCATCGGACCTTATTTCTTCAAAAATGAGGCCGGAGCTCGCGTTACGGTCAATGGAGATCGTTACCGCACCATGATCAATGATTTTTTGTTTGAAAATATGGATGACATTGATCCGGAGGAGATGTGGTTTCAACAGGATGGCGCTACGTGCCATACGGCGAACGCAACCATCGACTTACTGAAATCAAAATTTGGCGATAAGTTGATTTCGAGAAATGGACCTGTCAATTGGCCTCCAAGGTCGTGCGATTTGACACCTCTCGATTATTTCCTGTGGGGCTACGTGAAGTCACTGGTTTATGCTGATAAACCAGCAACAATTGACGCCTTGGAGGCCAGCATTGTTCGTGTTGTTCGTGACATACGGCCAGCAGTGCTCGAAAAAGTGGCCCAAAATTGGACGTCCAGAATGCGCTTCGTCAAGAACAGCTGCGGTGCCCATATGCCCGAAATCATTTTCAAATGTTAATGTCACGTATTGATCTTTCGAATAAAAAAAAATTTTGATTACAATTTCATTTTTTGTGTTATTTTTTACAATTTCAAGTTCTATCGGGCTTAAAAAAACACCCTATACTTGTGAAGTATACTTTGTAGTAGGAAAATCAAAAAGTGTTGATTTTCGTGACCGGAGTTTTCATAAATAAGTATTCTGTATCATGCTGTAGTACAGCGAAATTTGTTTTAAGAACAGCAGATTTCACGTGTTGAACAGTTTGTTTGAAATATAAAAACTATTTAAGTTTTTTTTTTTAAATCTTCCAGCTAAAGATCGTTGTTTTTTATAAAAAAAGTTTAAAGAATTTTATTTTTGCTAACAGTTTGTTAAATAACATTTAATTTAATAATATTTTAATTTTGCCTAAAGATGGTGGTAACAAACTATTAGCGAAATATCGAAAATAGCTAAACCTGTTTAATAAAATAACAACAAAACAACGATCTTTCAAATGAAATAGTATGAATTGTAGTGACGTGTATCTAAAAACCGTACTACAACTCATACTTCGTTAAGTTAAAATTAATGTAAACGTATTAATTTAGCTACATAATATTAATACTATTCAGTTAAAAAAAAAAAACATTTTTTTACATTAATTTTTTAGGAGACCACCCCAACTATTGAGGATCGATGCTAGGTCTGTTCTACAAAAATCATCGGTCATACACTTGACACCTCTAGGAGGCTCAAAGGTTCAAAACTAACATTTTGTATGAAAGACCCCGTAAGGAGAGCAGTTGGAGCGTATGCATGTTCATAGAAAATGTAGAGAGAGAAATATTAGTGGCGATCGGTCGTTCATTTTACCCTCC
Organism: Thecocarcelia acutangulata; assembly: GCA_914767995.1. Taxonomy (NCBI): domain Eukaryota; kingdom Metazoa; phylum Arthropoda; class Insecta; order Diptera; family Tachinidae; genus Thecocarcelia; species Thecocarcelia acutangulata. The sequence goes on along the minus strand of OU612096.1, from coordinate 117,923,778 downwards.
TAAGAGAGTCTAAGAGACAGTTATGAAGTCTTATTGTTTGCCCTACTTTTGACCCCGAAGCGAGGCCGTATACTCCCATTTCACCGTCCTAGTTTTTTGGCACATGCCTTTTTCTTACCAAATCCCACAAAATAAGAAATTCTAGCGTGTTCAAATCTCATTCGTAAGATTTTCCACATAACAATAATAACCCTAATGTATGCAGGGTGTCGCAGAACTCAACATCAAGCCGAAACAGAGCGACAAAAAATCGAATAACATTATTTTACTCAGTTCAAATATTTTTTATTCGCACAAGCCCTTGTATTTTTTTTTTTTAGATTTTTTTCATGATGATTACAAGTAATCTTGTCACCCAGTTTCGACTTGACGTTTAGTTCTGGGGCACCCTGTATGTAAAATAGTTTTGAAAAAAGGCCCTTGTAGGTGCTGTTGTGAACCATCTCCTTCTTGCTCACCGCAAAACCAAAATTTGAGCAACGAAAGCTGATGTATGTATGTGTAACCAAAAATGATAGAATTACAAATTATGCCATCAGAAACAGAAAAATTTATCTTTCTGCGCATGTTGGTCAAATGATGTCACAAAACAATACAAACACACTCCTAGATGGTTTTCTAATTCTTAGAATAGACAACCATTACATGGGTTAAACTGCATCATCTAATCGGAAATTATGCGCAAGGTATAATCTGTAGTTCTATCATTTTTGATGAGAACCGGCAGTTAGTAAACAACAGAAACAAAATGGCGCTAAAACTGCTCTTTAACTCACTTATTACACAATTGCAAGTAAAAAACAGTTATTACTAATTTTTGTTTTTGCTATTGTATGGATTTTGAGTTTTTGTTGGTATTTCAAAGATATTAAGATATACATAAGCTGAAAAGTGTGAAATGCTACAATAGTTCTTTATGACGAGCATGAAATCGGCGTTTTAAGCACTTTTGGAGTTTTTGCCGATTTGTAAATGCAATACTCTTAAAAACGAATAAAAATCATTTGATTTGAAGTTCAAGGTTATGTTTATTTTGATTTAGAAATGCCAAACAAATAACTTTTTAAGCAGATCATGCAAAATCTAATTGTTCTGTTTATTTCTTTTCTTATTTATGTTTTAACCAGTTTTAATTAGAAAGATACAAATAAAATAGTATTCACTTTAATTTTTTATATTATTCATTTCAATTCTCTTTAAATTATTCAAACCGGTTGTGTGTAAACTTTAAGTGCTCTTTAACCCACTTTCGGGCCTTTTTATGAATTAAATAAAGTGTGAGTAGTTTTATTTTTGAAGCGTGTTCACGCTTATTTCTTTCTACATTTTTTGTTTTATTAGAACAATTTAAATTGTAGTTTTTTTGTGTAAATAAATAAAGCTGACCACTCGTTTTTCAACGTTTAAGAAATATAAAAATATTTAATTATGTTAAAAAAAAGCAGACATATTTTTTGGTTTAAAGCAAATAAAATAGCAACAGTCATACGAATTTGTATCAAAATTGTATCTGCTATCTCAGGCGGGTGAAGCATGGTAAGAATATGTGTAAAAATTCAAAATATATTTTGCTATTCCGCTGATAGCCGCTCACCCTACCCTACAACTCGCCACACAAGATTGAGCTGGATCCGCTACAACACATCTACCACTGAGCTGCACAGCTACCATCCAAAGATTTTTTCGTTTATACACGTCTCAACATTACTTTAAACCAGGGGTGGCCAAGAGTTCTATATGGAAGAGCAAACACCAATACATTTAAGGAAAAACTACTTCTATGTAATAGTTTTTGTTGCAAAAAGCAAAACATTTACAAAAACAAAATTTATACTGATAATCGCTGTGTATGTTGTGAACCTTTTATTGCTAGTGCTGAGTGCAGTATGTGTGTATTAAAGAGCACAGCCCTATAGCTAAGCGGTTTTACAAAAACCATTGAGCGTCAAGCGCATAGGGCTTGAAAAAAGCAGCGGTTCTTCTTACGAATAGTAGCAGGGAAGAACACATGAACACAAAAATCAAAATCTTCGTTATGGGTTTGATCTTCTGATCCTCTGGCTGAAATTGAGATGTCTTAATTAGGATCCCGGAAGCAAAGATTTTTAAAACGCAGAAATTCTATCATAACAATTCTTCTACTACATTCACCCAATAGTTTGTGTTGTAACTGGCTGACACACTCAATGGAGGAAGAAAGGCTTTGTAGCATGGATGTAAGATCATTAGTATAATCTTAAACAAAGTCACATAATCCTGGGCTGAAGATTTTTCAGGGACAATTACGAATACTTTTAGTAATTGGGCTATTTTTCTTAGTATCTCAAGATCGTGACCGCAATCTTACCATAATTTTTATGAAATGCAACCGCAAACCCGATTTTTGGTAATCCCATTTACATGGCTTGCATGGATTAATTTTGTAAAAATTTTGAAAACAAATAAAATTATGGTAAAAATAGTGACCAACTCAGTTCTTTGCCTGTCAATAAGAAAAGAGTATTTCTGGGCGATACAAGTAGTTTTGAGCGAAACTTACTTGGTACTCGATAACAAAGCATCGATACCAAAAGTACTTGGTATCGAAAGAAAAGTATCGATTATTTACTTTTATTTATCGTTTGATCCCTAAAATAAAAAATATACGCCAGCGAGAAATTTGTTAGCGACTTTTTTCACTTATTAGCCACTTTTTTCATTACTGTAAAATCTGCTCGTAGAATGTTTATATGTTCAGAATTTCAGTTTAATTATCTAAATGATATTTAAGTGGAAACACCCATATACCACCAACTTTGACCAAAACCCAGCAAACACCATTTCTTCGTTTCCAGCGTTTTGAATTTATGGTCCGTACTTTGCAAATTTATGTGCTTTTATTTATTTAATGGCTATTAAACAAATTTTATCTTAATTTCGAAATCAGATTTCATTACTATTTTAATAGAGCAATAATTGATTTTTCATTTGTCTGCATTAAGTTGCGAATAGAACTGAATTTATCAATATTCATTTCGATCTAACACAATTGAAAATACTGTGCAAATAAAAAATATAAAAGAAAAAACAAATAAAAACTAAAATGATTTTTAATTGGAAACATTTAAAAGATAAAAAATATATACAAGTATATAATAATTTGCTGTCTATTTGTCCGCTGCCATAAGCCATCTGTTTTCTTGGTTGTTAATAAAAGAATACGAGTACAAATTGAGCAGCGCTGTCCAACCATCGCTTTTGAATAAATTAATGTTTATGTGACAGTTTCATTTAAATCCTATAAACAGTTTAACTGCTTTTTTATAACTTTACAAAATAGTTTTTCAAATTTTCACAGTCGTTTCTTTTTCGTTTGTTTGTTTTTAATTAAGCCGTTTTATTTCGTTGCCGTTTGACTTGCACTCAATTCCAGACAATTTGACAAACAGATAAAAAGATAGAAAAATTAACAAAGAATATGACATCGTGCTGGTCTGTTGATTTGACACACTTTTGACCACAACAATAGAAATATTGTGCGAGTAACATTCAATGTTTTTAAGGTCTTTTCAATTTGCATTTTGATCGCAGGCTGAAATAAATTTAGGAAGAATAGAAAACGATATGAGAGATAAGAAAATAAATTGCATAATAAAGAATATCTGATATGGCCTAAGCAACAGCTAGAGCAATATTTGAGGAATATAATAGAATAAAAGTTGATGAGATCTTTGACGAATTAATAAAGTAGTTAATTGGGCTTGAATTTGCATTATCAAAAGCCTCAACACCTGTTTTCTTAACGAAAACGAAAAGCCAAGTACTATGAAAACAGACTCAAGTAATGCGATATAGTAGAAGGTGTCAGGAGAAGATCACGCACTGAATAATTAACTTATTTTAATCTCTGAATGGGATCGTAAAAGCTGGGTTGGCTTCAATACTCGTAAGACCCAGTACTCCTAGAGGACATAGGGGACATAGATCGCTTGTGTGAATAACTCTTATCAGCGTGTTAGAAAATAATAAAACTCCGCACGCTAAAAAGTGCTCAAATGCCTTATCCGTGTAATCTGTGGCAGCACATTAACTCTAAGAGAACGGGAAGCTATTAAAAACGCCCAGACCTCACCTGAGAGTCACTGTAGCAGTCATCACTGGACATTTCACGTTTGGGAACCAGGCCAGAAGGCTAGGTTTACCCTATAATGCCTTCTGCAGAAGTTGCGAGGACGAAGAAGAAAATAAAACAATCCTTCATCTCCTCGTCACATCATCGCCTAAGATACCTAGGCGAGAAAAGCTACAATACCTTATCATGTCTGACCTCGGTCCATCCGACCGCGCTAACTTCTTTCTTAAGAAGCAGCGGATGGCTAGTGCATCAGCAAGTAATGCCACACTAAGCAGTTTTCCACCTATCCTTTCCCTCTGCCTCACTCTCACTATATCCCTCTAACTTGTATTTTTCAACTCTACTATTCCACTTATCAGGAATGATCTTCAGGACCCAAGCGGGCTGGAGAATCCAGGTACTTTTCTTTGGAGAATCCAGCGGTCTGCCTACCTAACCTAACCTAAGGCCCAGTGCTGCTTATTAACACGCAAACTCATCACTATGAATTATGCTTCATCATAGATAATGAGGAATTGGATGCTCTTGATGTTCTTGGAATGAAAATTCAGCATGATGTTCGCTGAACTGACCACAGTTTTCCTGTCTCTAAAGAAGCACTCAAGTGTCTTGGTGTCTGAAACAGTGTAAGAAGTACTTCACTCCATCCGACCTCCCTATAGAGCATATCAGTGACTGCCATCTCACTGTAACTACGCCGTATCTTTTTACCGAATGAGCGGATGTCGTACGATAGATTCTTCATGAGTCGACCTTTTATCATATCTTACCGTAACTTGCACGCCCAAACCAGTTAACATGATTATTTGTAATAACATTTCTGTTCATAATGGAACCGAAAACAAACATAATTTTATCTGTTAATGAAATAATCCTGCAAATTACAGCTTTTGTAGCTATTTCGATCAAAATCTTAACCATAATGGCTCTTTGATTACAACAACAATACCAGTTTGGGTTTTCAATATAATATTTTGTTAAAAATTTACAAATTTTTTTCATTAACCGATTGCTATATGATTCCTTTAGATACTGAAAACTACACAATGCCGCGCAGTTACCTACAAAATTGTTTTATAAATTCTGTTACAAGCACAATGTTGATGTTTCATTAATTTTTTAATTTGATTTAAATCTTTTTAAAAATATGATCAATAGTGACGTTAATTGTGCACATTTACATATGTATATAAGTATATAAATCCACGAAAATTATTTTATTTACATATAAATATGCATGTGACGAGTGTGTGGCAGAAATATACTCGTACTCCGTACAGCGATTTCAATAAAACTATTCGGTCTGCATGAAAAGATTAAACAAGTTTTTAATGGCGCTGACTGTGCGCCAGGTTTTTTTTTTTTTTTTTGTTTCTTTTTGTTTTGTCATCCAATATTTCTATTATTATTTATTGTTAAACAAACAAAAATTTGAATAAATATTTTGAATACTTTCATTGATTTGTTCAGGTAGATGGAGTGTTTTGTTTTTGTTGATTTTTGTTAACACCTTATTTCTTTGGAATTAATGATTATCACGAGATATGTTTTCATAAATATGATACGCATCTATGTAGACACTCTACACTATATTATTTGTTGCCATTATAAAGTTAAAATATTGAAGAGGATGTGTAATCAGCTGGCGTCAGCAGCTGATAGACGGCCAAATCTGATGGTAGACCAGTTACGTGGAGTGAATCAGATCACAGCTGATGTGGCTTGCAAGTCTCATACAGGTGGCAACTTTTTATCACATATTTGTTGCAATATGAATATGCCCCTTGCTGAAAAGCTCCGACTATCTGATCCCTCCTGTATGCAACTCAACAGACAGCCAATGTTTATAAGTTTTACATCACTTCTTGCTCCTCATATTACAGGTATCTATTGCAAGACAACAATACCTTGGGGACTGTAATTAGATTTACGAAAATTTACACATACCATAATTGTCAGAGAGCACTAATAACCCCTTCCTGCGAGAAACAGCCAATACGTTTGAGCAAAGATGCAGGCACCACGACGAGCATCAGGATGGCGCTTAAAACAGACCCCACCTGATTGATATCCTTTCTATTAATTAGCCCTTGCTGAGGGTTTTCGGTAGTCCCTACGCAATCTAAGTCGTTGAGGGACTCCTACCTCTCTATACCACCCTAGAAAACAGAACGCTCGAATTAGGGATACTCCAAGACAAAACTTGTTCCCCGGAGGGATATTGGATAGAATATTGCTATCGACGTTTTATTTCATTATATAAAAAGCATTAGATTCTTGATAGTGAATGATACAAAGCCTTAAAAACTTAGGCGGTTTACGTCAGCCGCCGAGTTCTTATTTCATAATGTCGCGAAGCCACCGATGAAATCGATCGCTGTGTGTGTTGCCATCACATACACGGGGACTGTTCAATAAAATTTTTATTTTATTTTTGCCGAACTTCATAATCATGAATAAGCTGTTTTGCTTTATTGTACAAATATGCACATCGGTGAATTTTGAAATTTATCGATCTACATGCATTCGATTACCGATTTTTTTTAATTGATGTTGACACACTTGTCTCGAACATATGTTCTTTGTTCAGCATTTCGTTTGCTTGTTTGGCGTCTATCTGATATGAAAAAAGAAGTGATAAAATGCTCATTCGTCATTGCTTCTTCGTAATTTTTTGGCCGAAATATTCACAACATTTCACTGCCTGTGAACGAATCTTGAAAACGCGACGTTTTGCGACGATTGGGAAGATAAAAACCAAATCGCTCATAGAGCCTCAAGGCCATACCAAAAATTGCATATCAAAGTTGCTTGGTGGATAGAAAATAACGCTAACGCAAGAGTATTATATCTAAGGAGGAATACACTAAAGCAGGGGTGCCCAAAAGTTCTATATGGAAGAGCAAACACCAATACATTTAGGGAAAAACTAATTTTATTTAACAAGCAAAGTATTCGAAAGTGTTGTTACTTTGCACTTGTGTGTGTAAACACAAATGTGCATACTCAAGCGCACAGGCTATAGCTAAGTGCTTTTACAAAAACAAATGAGCACAAAGCGCATAGGGCTTGGGCGGTACTGCTCTAAAGGAAACAAAATAAAAATTGATAAATAAATAGTAATTAATAATAAAAATTATAAATAAATATTTTTTGAGAAAAATTAAAATTAATCTTCTCTATTAAAAATTAAATGTGCATGGTTTGCATACACTATGTACATAAAAGCGGAATCAAATTCATAAAATACTTGAATGATTAAACAAGAAAATTATTTTTGACAAAAGAGAACTAATTTTAAACTACAGTCTTCTTACTTAAAATTTCGTCCATATAATGATGTTAGAATATTAATTAGAAAATACCGTTTACAAAGAGCTCCAAATACAAGAATACCTCAATTTTACGCTATCAGAGAGCTGAAGTCGGCTGTCTCCAGTCCAAAAACTATTACTATAAGAAAAAGTAAAAAGCTTTGTAGGATATGATTATATCGACCAAATTGCTTCTATATTTTATTTGCCGTTTTTCATATTTCGTACCAAAAATTGCTTAGCGACAAAAATGTGTATAATTATGTTTTTACGTGTGGTCCGCTGTAGTTTTGAATAATTTATGATTTCTTAATTAAATGAAAAACACAAGGAACACCAAACTTAATTCTTTAGACAAAAAACACACCTTAAAACAATGTGCTGCACACATCTTGTACGAGTAATTTACGAAAATTAAAGTGTTTGAAAGCAAATCTTTTTTTGTATGCAAATTTCAATATGATGCACTGTGGGCCAAAAACGAGTGGAAAGAGGTTAATTTATTTTATATACATGATATGATAAATATCAAATGGAGCTTCTAAGTGTATAAATAATTAATTAAAATTATAGAAAGAAATTATTAGAATTTTTTTTCTGTATATACACAATAAAATTAATAAATATTTATTAATATATAAATAATTAATTAATAGAAATATAAAAATATTTATTAATAAAAAATTATAAATAGCTTGTTTTCTATGCTTCCCAGCTATCTATATGTCGACATTTCATAGAAACTACCCCAATCATCAGTAGACTTTGGAAATTTTTGGAAAGATATTCTCAAACATTCAACTTTATATCCCAACAATCCAAATAAATTGCTGAGTATTTAAAAAGAAAAATGCTCTAATAATATTTTTAAATTCTCAGCAATTTATTTGGATTGTTGGGATATAAAGTTGAATGTTTAAGAATATCTTTCAAAAATTTCCAAAGTCTACTGATGATTAGGGTAGTTCCTATGAAATGTCGACATATAGATAACTGGGAAACATAGAAAACAAGCTATTTATAATTTTCTATTGGTATAAATGTTAGAAGCTAAAATAGCGAATAAAAAAACTTAATTGTTTGAATATTTATTAATATATAAATATATAATTATATAACAAATAAATTTAAATAAAAAAAAATATTTAATTTAATAATGATTATAAAACATATAATTATTAAATATTGATTATAAAATAAAAAACGTCCCACAAAAGAAGGACTGAATCCTTCACATTCAGTTGCTTTTATTTTAAATGAGACATAAAAGCCGGCTCTAGAGTTTTTAGAAAACGGCAGAACCACACCAGGTAGTCTGTACTCATAAATGAAATCATACAATAAGCTTCGATTATATTTCACCCTTGTGAAATTTAGGAATCGCCTCACTTCCCCGAGAATAACCCCGGAAGCAATATGACAACTTCAATTTTCACACTAAAGCGTCAACAATCATTTTCTTAGAGTAAGTCCCAATTTTCACGAGGCAACTTTAGTTGCGCAATTCTTGAGTTTGTGGACAAATAAGTGAGAAAAGAGTGGGGAGTGTAAAAAATGAGTACAGACTTGCTTGTACTCGGAAAGCCATTTTGTGCTATCATTCGTAATGTCAGAAATTTTACATTTTCTTTCATTTGTGTTTCTTTAATGTATTGATATGTTGTCCGTGATGAAAGTAATATTGGCGCGAAATTGTGATATTTTAATTCATTTGAAAAAAATTTTTTTTTTTTAAATATTGTGGACAACTTCAAAAAATACACAGCAGTATTAATTAAGAAGAAGGGAAAATTAAATGGAAAAATTTGAGAATGCAGTATATGTAAGATTAAGAAAGTGTAAGCAATAGAAAACGAAAGTTGCTCAAGTAAAATTTGCTGTGTCTGAACATAAAAGCAAGTTTAAAAGAAAATTTGATAAGAATTGCGCAACTAAAATTGCCTCGTGAAAATTGGGACTAAGATCAGAAGGGCGATTTTAATTGCCCAACTTATTCGCAATTTTCTTGTGGACTTGCTTTTTTGTCCACACAAAAAACTTTTCGGCATTTTTTGAGCTTTCTCTAGTTTTTATTTCTCACAATTTACATTGTATATGCACATACACATACATACATGAGAGAAAAGTAAGAAATTGCTGAGAATTGCCGATTACTGGCAATTCTTTTTCCCTCATATTCCCCTCACCGAAAGCTTCTACAAAGTCAAGAATTGCGCAACTAAAGTTGCTGTGTCTGACCTGGCACTTAGCGGAATGCCAACTCCAAAGCACACGCGTTATAAAACAGGGCACATACAAGTAAAACTAATATAAAAGCGTGTTAAAAATAAATCTCTACTAGCAGAAAGAAAAAAAATTATTCAAATAGTCACAGAATTACCAAAAAGCACTCGTAAAACTTTTTGTAAAATCAATAGTTTTCATTAAAGTAAAATACTTTTTTTTTTAATATTGAATGCTACCACTGTGCAGGGCAGAAGTTTACCTGCAAATGACTTTTAATTTTGAATATGCATGAAAACATAATTTTTTGTAATTCGTGTGTTTATTTCCATACTAATTAATTTTTTTTTTAACAACGAAATAGTTTATTATAACAATTTTGACAAATGTTATAAACATTCAATTCCAATTTGAGCCAATAAATAACATAAATCCACCAAAATAGTTTCATGATAGGAATATTAATTATTGAATTTAGGATGAAAAAAAAAAATATATAAATTGATTTGACACACAAATTTATGCAAATTTTAGCATCTCAACTTTTAAGGTGTACCATTAGGCAAACAAATTTGAATAAACAATTTATATATATTTTTTTTCTTATTTGAAATTCAAAGATAAAATGGCGCTGATAAATTGAAGATAAATCTAGCTGTCAAACTTAAATTACAAACTTTAAGTTTGAGATAATTTTTTAATAAATTATGTAAATTTGCAGCATTGTCTGTTGCATAAGTTTAAACACAATTTAATTAGAGACGATTTAAATGAATATTCAAAATTGTGAAAAATATGTTTTCCTTGACAACAATTATAAACGAAATCATTAAACGTCAACAGTCTCCCTCAATGGCCAACACTTTTCAAGCGTTGCCATATTTGGAGTTCGTTATATTGATTTTTTCGTATAACAACTCTGCCTTAAAGCTTTTTGTTTTTGTTTGTCTAATTTAACAAGATTTAGTTTAAAAAAAAAAAGTGTTGAGTTTTTGTTTCTATGTCACTCCTCAGCACTTACAACAACAATAACAACAAGTTCATTAAGTTGTTTTTACTTGTTGCAATTTTACTTGGTTTGATTTTGTCATGTTTTTCTGATTTGTGGTCTTGTCTAAATTTGGTTTCACAATTTTTTTTTTTATTTTTTTTTTCAAAAGTACAAAAATTATTGTGCAAAAAGATTATAATTAAAATAAAAATACTTATAAATCATATAGAAATCTACACCATATTGACCATAAAATTATTTTAATGTCTAAATAAACGAAACACTTTTTCCTATTTTTTATTTTTTATCATACCACAAATGTCAGGTATTTGAAAATAACACAAATATCAAGGCATAAATATTGTTGATTGGGAAATATGGCTTTTCTAATGGTCAATAATTGACAGTTTAAACTTGTTTTGTGGCCAAAATGCACTTCTGTTTGGAAATCGGTTATTAAAAATTGTTGTGATATAATAAAAATAATATGAATTTGAATCAAAGTTAAAAATTTTAACTTGTAGACTTGCGTAATATTGCGCATGGTATCTAGGAAGATGTTGCCGATAATCCAAAATTGTTTCTTGAAACCCAAGGTGCATTAACTTCTAAAGGTGGCAGCGCTAAGGCATGTGACAATTTTTTGCTACTGGCAACATAGTAAGCCATTTACGTCAAATGTATTATTTACATATTTGAAAGTGAATTTAGTGATTTATTCTGAATTAAACATAAAAATTATTTTGTAAACATAAAAATAGTTCAAATAAAAACAATTTATAATTATGAAAAAGTACATTCATAGTTTATAATTGTGAAATAAGTTGCATATATTTTTGACAAACATAGCTTACCACATGCCTGTTTTTGTTGTATTGTTGTAATTTTTCTCTAGTGCTGCCACCGTATAGACGTTAATGTATCTTGTTGAAACCCTTGTAAACAAAAGTTATTATATCAAAATTTTAAAATTATACTTTTAAAATTATACTTTGTATTAATACTTGTCAAAAATTCAAATAATACGTGCAAGTCTGATAGTCTGAATGTAATCCGTCATACATACGAAAAATAATACGATAAAAATTTTACATCCTATACGACTTTGTTGTTTTTTGAAACTTTTCAAAACGATAATACTTTACATTGGATCAGGGTTGTGTTTTTTAGCAAACCAGCTAATTAAAAATAGAATAGACGGCTATTTCGTAGCCGATGGGGTGCCGTCACTGATAGTAATTTTTGTCGTTATAAGAAGCTCGAAATTTGAAATTTAGCTGTCATTTATAAATGTATTTTGCTCATGCTATATTTAGAACATAAAATATGTTTGTGCTATTGAATTTGGATGTGTTATACATAATTATTATTTTAACTGTTGCAGAATTTCACGCGCCGGCACGTCTATCGCCAACGACGAATAGCGCACCTGCCGCCGTGAAAAGTTTTATGATGGCACTTCTATGTTAGTTTATATCAAGTGTGATGGTGTGAATGCAAAATCTAATTTACGTTAGACTTTCTGACAGTCGCAAGAAATGTGTTTAGACTTTTGTCTCACAAAATCTAATGAAAGTACTTATACTTGTATAATAGTCTGATTGGGCCTTAATTAAAGAAAAATACAAGTTGCTGAAACATTTTCAACGGGAGAGAGTAACGTATTTACGGTTATTAGGGAGATTTTTATCTATAAGAGAAATAGAGGAATTTTTATTAATTTCAAATAATTGAGTTTTACTCACTATACTAGCTTCTACATTCATACCAGCCAAAAATTATAAACAGCTTGTTTTTAAAGTCTACTGATGATTAGGTTTGCTCCTAAGAAATGTCGACATTTAGACAGCTGGGAAACATTGAAAACAAGCTGTTTATAATTTTTTGATTCATACTTTCACATGTTTTATTTTGTTTAATCTCTGTTTGCCTTGCGACTCTTTACGATCCGGGCAGCAGTGCAGTTGTCTTACTATAAGTTCGTAGCTCCGTTAAAACGGTTTATGTTGTAAATAATAAACATAAAGAATGCTACCAGATCTGTAGAACGGGTTTTTAGTGCTAATTGTTTTCTGTTCCAGTTACTGATAAATTAAATTGTGTTGAAGTATCACAAAACAGCTGTAGACAATCATAACATACAAATTTTCACCGCATTATCATTTTTAATAGCTGTTCCTGATCACTAAAACTTCCAATTTGCTTATTAAGACTCAGGAGACGATATGGCTTTAGTTCGCGTTAAACCGTTAACGTTTTGCATATTTGCGATTTTCAACCGCTAATGTGAAATATTATTGCAACTTACGTAATAAATCACATGTTTTTTTTTGGTTTTTGTGTGACGATTTGTGCCGACACAACTGTCAAACATGCACGAATGAAATATACCAGTCGCCGGAGAATAAACAATACAATTTATCAAAGAAATATTTTATACCACAAATTTTTTTCAAATTTATTATAATAATTTATTCACACTTTAATTCATAAAAATTAGAAGGGGTTTAAAAATTTTTCATTTTTATTATACAAAAAAATTTGCTGTTAAAAATGTTGTAAATTATTGTTTTATATATTTTTGTTTTCGTTTCCTTTTTCTGTTTGTTTTTCATATTCCAACGGGGCTACCATTTTTAATGCTTAAAATAAATCACCCATATTCTGTTTGTCGACCGCAATACCGTCGGCAATATTATGGCAACATCAATTTAAGACGACATCAATATTAATCTTGCATTCCCTAACAGTTGATGTTGCCGTTTTATCGATTATTTTAATAAAACTCAAAACACATCTCTAATGTATGTGTCAGTTGCTTCATTTTGTTTACATTTTGGTTTAGAACAAAATTTTGTTCAAAATAAGAAAGTTTGTAGAAAAAAAAAATGAGGAAGTTTTTAAATAAAACATGTTTTTCCAGCCATATTTAGACTCCAGTGACGGAGAAAGCATAACAAACTTAATAGTGGAAAGAAGACGGTTTGGACAGTAGTACTGTATTTTTAATTCTGGCCATTGATGGGCTCTTTTCCAGCTCCTCTACTAATTTTTGAAACTGGGCGGGATACGTAATTTTTACTTTCTCCATTTTATTCCAATCTTTTTAATTTTAATCTTCTTTATTAATTTTTTTGATGTTTTTGTTTCAACTCGACGCTGAACACTGTGACGACAAAATAACCGGCAATTAAAGACAATATTGCCGCCATTTTCTCTTGTAGAATATCAAATATGTGTCGGCAGTTATCGATACATGCCAATATTGACAACAGGAATGCCGTTTCGGCTCAAAAATTTCAAAATCGTCGTCGTCTTGTACTGCCGTCGACAAGCAGAATATGGGTGAATATTTCATAAGAACAAAAGTAAACAATATTAAATTGTAGTAGGTAGGTAACACTACGACTTCATACAACATAAATGCTCTCGTAAGTAAGTCGATAAAACCGAATCGTGTCTAGTAAATCCAAATTGTTACGTATTCGCCAAGCAGCAATCCGATTCTTGTTTGCTTTGAACGTCTCCCAAAAACAGGCAGTTAATAAAACCCTTTACAACCCTTCGTTAAGACCAGTAAACCTGCAATATTTTTGGAACCCTTAACGTTTCAATAGCACGTGCCTGCTTGTTGGCAGATCTTATTTTGCAGTGCAGGTCTTCTTAGCAAGAAAAAAAAAATATCCCATTAAAACTTTTAAAGGTGTTCAAGAGCCCAAATACTATAAAGCAAACTTATGAATAATGTGAATAAAAGTTATGACAGTGATGAAGAAATTAACAAAGAAAAAAAAACCCCCCAAAAAAAGTGGCTTAAAATGATATTAAAGTGCGCTTTGTGTTGTCTTTTATTTTTCATTTAATAATGAATTTTAGGTCTTTTTTGGCTCGTGCTAAACAGCTACTGGCAGCAATTCGTATATTTTTTCTTAACTCTTTTATTTTTCTTTTAGCCGAAAAAAATCGTAACGTTTAGATACAACCGAAAACAGACATCTGCCGTCTTAACAGATGATGCCACAACATTGTTTGTAACATCTTTGTTTTTTAAAACAAAGAGTGGGGAATCATTTCAAATACTCATATAACACAAACTGAAAAAAGTGGTAATACCTGTTGCATTTGCTCAGGTATGTATGTAAGTAAGTTTGGGTGCATATACCTACAAACACACATCTATATGTGTGTAAGTAAGTATCAGCCATGCTTTTAAAGATACTATATCATGTTTAAGGTGGTAGATTTCAGAAGTTGGTTGAGTTGATTAGTGTGTTTTGTGTTAACAACTAACAATTCATAAAAACACAATACAGCCTACATACATATTGGGTGCTATTTTAAGAGGTTTACATCTTTAATTGGCAGCACTGCTCTATTTGATAACTTATTCCTATACACTACTTTGTATGATGAACGGTGACTAAGAACAACTTTATATTTGATCAACTACACAAGGTCTAGAGATCAGCTTATATTGGGATAACAACGGCATTAGGAACTACCCAGCGAAAACGTGTTACCTAAGAACATACTTTTCAATAACATAGTATTTACCGCCAGCATTACTTAGAATTAGTTAAGTAATGACTTGTTTGATATCTGTTGTATATGTAGGTATATAAGTAGTTGTCCTTGGCAAATTTTTATGGACAATATTAGGTATGAAATTTGAATAAAAGAATTTGAGTAATACCTGGATTTGCTAAAACTGAAGATAATGTGATAGAAACTGGTTTAAAAATTTCTACAAAATGAAAAATATAGTAAATGAAAAATGGCTATTACAAATTTAGCTGTTCTGGCAATTGTTTTACTGTCATTACGATTTACAGGTTATGTATGAATACCCGGTGTAACCTAGTGTCTACAACTGCGATTAACTCTCACACAATATCTGAGAAAACGTCGGCAGAATGAGAGAGCGAATTTCTTTATGCCCATCTTAATATCTAACAAGGAGTACACGTATTTTTGTTAGTCTTATAAGAATTCATTTATCATTGACAGCCGATAAGAAAGCACTTCTGTGCGAAGAATAGAATATAATATGAATTTTGTATATATGCTCATGTTGTACAAAATGAATGACTTATAGTATATATTTAATGCATAAAACCATATTATTTCCCATTTAAAATGGGCTTAGCAAAGCTAATAATCGGTAAAATTGTAATGATGTCTTTTTAAAAACAAACACATACGCAGTGGCCTTTTTGACAGCTCTTATAATAAGATCGTTGCCATGAGATTTCTCATAAGAGCGCTCTCATAAAAATTATTATAAGACTGCGATAACATTGATTTTAAAGGCCCATTTAGCCGACCGTAAATGTAAGAATGTAAATGTAGTTGAAACAGCTGATCGTTTTTGGTATACGGACAACTATGACAATGGTTACCTGACTGTAATGTAACCGTAACGTCTCAACGTGTAGTAAATAGAATTTCATTATAGCCTTTTTACACTTACTCACGTCTTCTATCTTTCATCTATACTATATACTATATAAAGTCTATATGAAAAAAACTCAACATCTCTCTTTACAAGATGTTGGTTTCTCATTTTGCTAGACTCAACATCTTTCGATTATTTTAGTGTCATCACTAAAAAAGTTTAAAGAAATTGTCAAAAATTCATACCATCACTAGAAAATTTTTACAATGATCGGGAGCGAACAATGTAAGTAAATTTTAATTTAATTAAAAATAATATATAATTAAAAATAATACATACAATACATATATTTATAGTAAAAAAGAAAAAAATCGTGTTGTATGGTCTGCTGCTGACGGGAGTATGCTAATAGACCTTTGCAAGAAAAATTGCAGAATTGCGGAGTGAGAGGAAAAATTCGCATATTTTCCAGAAAATGACAGTGAAGATTCCAGAAAATGACAGTGAAGTTGCAAGATCCATTCGTAAGCTGTCTTTGAAAAACTCTGGACTGGTAGTCTTGTAATATCCTTTTTAAAAAAATTACCATTTCGATTCTAAGTTGTTATTATTTATATATACATATGAGCTAAAATCTTAATAAATTATTTAAAATTCTAACAAATGCACGTTGGGCATAAAGCAAGATTTTCTAACAATTCTGAAAATTGAAGCAGTAATTGTTTTTGCTCTCTAAGAGCTATAATTAATCCAATAAATGTATAATCTTTTAATTCCATTTTATTTGATGTTTTTTGTTTGCTCAAACACGTAAAGTAATACTTGACAGATGAAAGATGTTGAAAATGTAATGTAAACAGCTTTTTTCAATTTTCTACATCTTCCACACACATCTCCAAGATGTGTGTAGGTGTAAATAGGCTATTACGTTCTTACATGACAACTGTTGTCAGTGATATACCATTATTTTGATTGGGGGAGTGGCATAAAACCCCCATTTTGGAACTTCTTGTTTATTTGACAATTGAACTGTTTAAGTAGTTAAACAAAATATATTTTAATAAATTTAAGACTTTTGCTCTGAGTTGTGCATGCAAAATGAGAAGGTATAACAACTAAACGACAAGTTTTATATCCAATTCAATTAAATTTTTCAATTCAATGTACATACCTAGGTAGCATAATTTATATATAACGACAACATTTATTCGCCCGATTTCTAAAAATATATTCCACAAGCATAATTTTTGAACGATAAAATGACTCATGAAAATCGGTTCATAATGCAGAGTTTTGCTGATATAAATGTAAGAAGAAAGCAATACATGATTAAATTTGGGTCTGTGAAGTAATAAAAATGTAATAACAAAAAACAAATCTTTATAATTTTTAAGTACAACACATTAATAATACATTTTAATCTAGTTTTTTAAGTTTTTATATATTGTAATAATATAAAATAAATTTGAGGTACAAATTAAGCAAGTTTCGTACCTTTTATACATATATGTACTGAATACTATAAACTCTCATCACTGCTATGAACAGCTGTATTTCTTTTATTTAATTTTTGTAAATTATTTGATATAAGGATATGGACGATGAAAAATTAATTATTAATTTCTTTAACACACAATAATATAAAAATTAAAAACAGAACACTTTTGCTTCACATAGACTTTTGTACACATGATACGGTTTTAAGTGTTCTATAAGTGCTACTACATTTATGTTACAGTTACAATTTCTACGGTCGGCTAAATGTACCTTTAGTCTACACGTAAACAATTCTCTCTGTGATTGAATTTGATGTTCTCATCTCAGATATTATCACAGGTGTAGACACTAAGTAACAACTGCGATTAACTCTGAGATGTTATATGACAAAACGTCGGCAGAATGAGAGAACGAATTTCTTTATGTACATTTTAATGTCTAACAAGCAGTACACGTATTTTTGTTAATCTTATAAGAATTTATAAATCAATGAAAGCCGAGAAGAAAACACATTTTTGCGATGAATAAAATCTTATATGAATTTTGTATATGCACACATTTTGTACAAAATTAATCACTTATGGTATATATTTAATGCATAAAAACAAATTATTTTCCATTTAAAAGGGGTTTTTTAAAAGAAAATTTGCAAAACTAATAATCGGTTAAATTGTAGTGGCATCTTATTGTACACAAACACACACACAATCGTTTTTTTGACAACTCTTCTTATAAACTAGTGTCTACAACTGCGATTAACTCTGACATAATATCTGAGAAAACGTCGCCAGAATGAGAGACCGAATTTCTCTATGTCCATCTTCATATCTAACAAGGAGTATACATACGTATTGTTGTTAATCTTATAAGAATCCATAATTCATTGAAAGCCGAGAGGAAAACACATCTTGGCGATCAATAGAATATTGTATAAATTTTGTATATGTGCACATTTTTTACAAAATCAATTGCTTATAGTATATACATATAATAATATTTATTTAATACGTAAAAACAAATTATTTTCAATTTAAAATGGTATTTTTAAAGATATTTTGCAATACTAAAAACCGGCAAAATTCCAGTGGCGTCTTTTTGTAAACAAACGCATACACATCCGCTTTTTTGACAGCTCTTATTATAAGATCGTTGCCATGAGATTTCTCATAAGAACGCTCTCATAAAAATTATTATAAGACTGCGATAACACTGATTTTAAGTCTACACGTAGCAAAATTCTCTCTGCGATTGAATTTGATGTTCTCATCTTAGATATTATCACAGGTGTGGACACTAAGTAAAAGAGATGTTAACATTACATATGCGTTGCCAGACTCGTTCATATGTATTAACTATAAATTCTTAACATAATAAATCACAGTGGTAAAACCAGTGGCGTACTTAATTCTATGACGTTAAAAAATTATTTTTATGGAAAAGGGCTTTAAGAATAATATTGAATGTAAGTTTTTTGAAAAGCCACACATACTTCTTCTGTAAGGGCTTTTTCAAGAGATATTATTTATAAGGATGCATTTGAAATGTGATATTTACATTTTGTGCATTTATACAACACATAACATTTTCAGCCATTTTGACAGTTTTTATCGATATCAAAGATATAACCAATTAGCTTTTTTAGTGACTTTTTTGTAATGACATTTTCAAATACTTATTCGTAAGCGAGAATGGTAAGTACTGGCTTCCAATGATATCGCCATGTTAAAATAATGGCATAAAATAACAAAGTAGAAAAAGTGAAGAGTAGGTTTATTAACATGTTAATACACTACTTTGCAATAGAAGTTTTTGCTGGGTAGTTCTTCAAAGAAATTGAATGCATCTTGTTCCTCTTGATATTTATATTATGGCCATCTCCGCCTGTAGCGCAGGGAGTCTTAAAACGGCTGGACCACATGGACGTCGAAGAGTTTTGAACTTGCTGCCATGGATCGTAAATTCAGAGACAATTGAATTCCTAGAAGAGTTAATATCGTGAAAACTACCATGATAGTAGTTGCGTCTTGCAGCCGATATCAATATAAACATTTATGTCATAAAATTTTCTATCGAAAGTTTCATTTCATTGATATCAAATATATATTGCCTTGTTTTATTATAATTTAAATCTGTGTAACTATAAACAAAACACTCTTTATTATACAGATTTAATAGCAATATGAAAAAATAAAATGTACATTATCGTCGATGTCGACGTCTTCTTCTAGGAATTCACAACAACATTCCAAAATCGTTTAAAGCGAATTTTTCTTATGTAGGTGATAAAAATGAAAAAATAAATATATGAAGAAATCTCTGCTCTGTTACTTAAACTGCATAATAAAGTTTTAAATTAATATTTTTGTATATTTCTTGTTACCCCTACACAGTGTGTGGCAA
Source organism: Thecocarcelia acutangulata (assembly GCA_914767995.1). Classification (NCBI taxonomy): domain Eukaryota; kingdom Metazoa; phylum Arthropoda; class Insecta; order Diptera; family Tachinidae; genus Thecocarcelia; species Thecocarcelia acutangulata. The sequence continues at coordinate 117,903,844 of OU612096.1, read as the reverse complement.
TACGGTTTGGCTTAGATGTCACAAACACGACTTAGGAAATTATCGTACAAGTTTCCCCACCCTTTTTTTATGTCTGGCTGATAAATATTATATTAAATGAGTGTTTAAATATTGTTAATTCTTGTTAATTTAGAATGCTCTATAAGACGAATGGCCCAAGATATAGTGTACATTGTTTCTTGTCATCATATTAATTAAACTTTTTGTTCGATTTGCGTTATTCGTTTGCTTGTTTGTTTCAAATTAATATATAGCAAAGAAAAAATTATAATTATTGAGATGACAAAAACGTAAAATTAGAAAAATAAAATTGTTTACAATATACTCGTACACCATTTGAAACAACAAGACTTTTATTTAACTATTTCGTATGTTTTACAACTTAATTGCGAGTAAGATTGTTAAGCCATAAAAAAACTTATTTATATCAATATTTATGTTTAAGCGGAAAACATTGACGAACGAACAGCTACAGCAAGCAACAACTGTTTGAATGTTCGGCAAACTAAAAACATGTTGTCGTTCGAAATGATACTTTCAGACGTAAATAGTGTTAATTTTAATTTTAAAAAATTATTGCGAGGGGGGCACCAACCAACAATTGTTACAGGTGTTTATGCACCTTTTAATACACAAATTTATGCCCGTGAGTTTCACCACAAGCCATGTTTGGATACGAGTTATTTTGTTTGCTATGCTTTTTGTTTCCCTCTGTATCTCTCCCCCTACTTTTGATTTCTTTTTCTTGTTGTTTGTTACTCGTATTTGGTTTAATGAGCAGCGATTGATGTTCATTGTGTTGCCTACATAATGACCATTTATGTTTAAATTTTGACGGCCTTCTTATCAATTTATGTACATACAAATATGTACATATGTATGTGATTCAATGCAGTGCTACCAATCAGTATCATCAAAATCAATTTTGAAGCGTGCGTTTCTATTGACATTCATTCGTCCATTATAAATATTATTAATATGCGTGTTTTTTTTCAAAGCTGCTATTTTCTTGTTTGGTTTGAGACTATTGATTAGTTGCTGAAAATTTAATCTGTCAAAAATGGAAATTGACATGAGCGTTTGTGCGGCAGCCTTTTGCGATTATTTATTTCTTGAGTCAATAGTATCAGAGCGGGCCGTTCATTGCAGAGTATTTCAGTGGTTTAAAGTTGACATAATGAGTGTTATGAAATATAATCTGTTTTGTTTTTTTTTCTCAAACGCAATTTACTTTGAAGGTGAAAATTAACGATTTTTTTTATTTACAATAAAGTCATAATGATTTTGTTGTAGTTGTTTCAGAAATATTCAGCTGCATGAAAACTTGACACCTTGTATGCCAATGGGACAAAAAAAAACGAAAGCATCCGATAACATATTTACGTGCAATTAACACCGAAAAAAACAGAGCTCTTGCAATGAAACCTGGCGGAGGGGAGATTTTAGATTTACCTGCCGAATGATTAATAAATACTATAACATGTTTACACTATTCAATTTTATGTGAATAGCACTCAATGTTTATATAGAAATATTATAAACAAGTTACTCGCTTGAAACGACATATAAATTTAAAAAAACAAAATCTGCAAGTCCTGTTAAAGGACGGTTCAGACTATCATACGAGTCTTAAGATTTTGATTGGATTTGGTGAGACAAAAATCTAATGACATAACGTTACATTCACCCTATCACACTTGCACGTATTATTTAAATTCTTGACAAGTCTTAATACAAAGTTTGATAGTGTGAAGTGCCCTTAAGGGCTTTTCAGACTATCATACGAGTCTTAAGATTTTAATTGGATTTTATGAGACAAAAATCTAATGATATTTGTTGCGACTGTCAAACAATCTAACGTACCATTACATTTTGTTTTCACACCATCACACCTAAAGTAAAATAAGCCATATGATTTGAAAATAAACAGCCAATTTGCTTAACGTCTGGTTTTAATAGTTTTATCATATGTTTTTGTAAAAAATGCAACCCTGATGAAAAATCTTATTGTTTAAACAAATTTCTAAAACACACTTGCACGTATTATATGAATGGACGACTTCCTAAATGCAAGTTGCAATACATATTTACAACGCATACACTTCGTAACGCGCATACGCAAACATTCTGGCAACGTTCAATGTTCGTAATCGTTTGGCAGCACTTTTTAATGAGTATCAGCTGTCAGAATCGCGCATTATTTTTATTTTTGATCACTTTTCTTCTCGGGATTTTTATTGTCCTTAATAAAAGTTGCCTCTTCTTTTTTCCATCTTAATAAGTTTCAGGCAACACAACGGGACCAAAATGACCCAAGTCGGCTGGTTTCATGAAACTGGCGGCCTGTACAACCTAACCTAACCTAAGTTTCTTTAGCAAATCAATAATTTTTGAAGGTTTAGCCTGAGATAATTCATGACATGTGTATCATTGCACATTTTTTTAAATTATGCATTGCAACTTGTGTTTAGGAAGTCGACCAATTTTTGAAAAGTCTTCATACAAAGTGTGATAGTCTGAAGTGCCCTTTAGTAAAGAATTCATTGACGAATTAGCAATTTCAGTACAAAAGAAGGCCTGCAAAACAAACCAATCTAATCGCGCTTTCTCTAAGACAATAAAATTGGCATTTTGTAAGCGGAATAATTTTCTTTCTTTAAGTTATTACACAAAATGGAATGCAAGCACACTTTATAAGACATGTGTTAAGTGAAGTGTCACGCACTCATCTCGGCTGCACCAACTTGTATACATACATATGTACATACATATGTGCTCGTATATGGTAATTGCGGTGCTCAACTGAATTACAGTTAGTTTTTTTTATTTTTTTATTTCTCGTATAGATCTTTTGTTTACGATATCACGATATTGTTACTAGAAAACATTATAGAAACGAAAATTAATTGATATTGTTGCACACGGAACTTGCAAACAACCAACAGACCTGACAGACAGACAGACAGGCAGCCAAACAACCAACAACCGACATCCAACAATATCAGTTAAACAATATCGAAAATCAATTGCATTTGAAACGAACAACGACGTCACTTTAACTGCCATGTAAAATTTGAAATTATGAAACAAAACTAAAAAAAAATTTTTTTACAAAAAAAAGCTCCAAAATATTCATCCGTAGAGAGAAAAAAGCCAATTGCAACGAAATAAAAACTTTCTACAAATTTGTTTTGGATCTAACAAATGATCATGCGAGTAAAACTTTGGTAAAATATATATTTTGAATATCGTTTTTTTTTTTTCATTATACTTTTATAGCATTTTGTGTGTTTTTTTTTTATTTTTAGGAGGAGGAAGGTTGAATTCCCATTTGTAAAGTTTGCATGTTATGTCTTGAAAAAAAAAACAAACACAAGTACAATTTAATTGAACAACAATAAAAAAAAAACGACAACGCTGATTTACGCAACTTTCTCATTCAATTTTGGAAAATATTCAAAAAGAAATCTTAAAAGTACTCAAAAGAAAAACAATGAAAAGCCTACAGCATTTGTAAACGGTATGAGTAGTTTTTTTCTACTGCCAAAAACAACTTAACGGCAACAGACACCCAAAATCCCAACAAAAACAGCTCACAATACATACACACATATATGTAAGTAACTAACAAACAATGTACACTATTTATCAAAATTCGTTAATGAACTTTTATGAAAAATAAAGTTAAGATCAAAACAACAACAACTAAAACAACATCAGCATATCTCTCGCGTGTAAATTGTTTTATCGTTTTGCTTTTTTGCGTTTTCTTAAACGTTTCATTTCATGCTCGTACACTTTGAAGCGGAGCTCTTAAATCAAAAGATATTCATGCACTCTTTTTTGTGGTCATAAGAAGTGCATTACACACATACATATATACATACATATGTAAAAAGTTTTAGTATACACTTCGTGGGTGGAAAAAGGGAAACACTTATTTTGCGAGAAATAATAAACACTTGCACGATTACACTCAAATCTCAAAAATGTCTAAACTCTCTTATTACGAGTATTGTATTTATTTGTGAGTTCTTTTTGACGTTTGTCATACAAATTGTTGTTGTTAATTTTTTATACATTATTGTGCTGTTCATAGAACACAGACGAGCAACTCGTCTAGGAAATTTGTATGAGATTTATAGTGTTTCCGTTTCTACAAAAAATGTGCTATTTTATTTAAAATTCTTCTTTTTTTCAACCCTTTTTCTTGTTGAATGAGCAATGTCAGCTGCTTAAAAAAGGTAATTTTCTATTTTTGCTTAACCTGCGTTCTGTTGCAAATAACAAATTGCATTTTTGCAATGATTGCAGAATATTTTTTGCTTTTACTTTTATATAAGACAGCATTTTTTGTGTACAAACGAAAACACTATTAGTCAATTTTTTGAGGGATTTCCATAAAAATTTTTTACACTCAATCTCCATTTTTTTTTTTTTTTTTTTTTTTTTAATATTTAATTATTTGATCTTGTTTTGGTAAATATTTCTTATTTTTGCAGCAAAAGATCGTTTTATGTTATATAAAAAATTTAGCAGTATTTATTTTCAATATTTTGATAACAATTTGTTATCGAAATATTGAAAATAAATACTGTTAAAATTTTTTATATAACATAAAACGATCTTTTGCTGCAAAAATAAGAAATATTTACAATTTTTTTTTTTTCATTCAATCTGCATGCATCCACATATGTATGTACATTGAATGAACATATCTTATAGTATACTCGTATTTTCCCCGTCATCGACTGTACAAAAACGTATTATTATATTATATGCTTCACTTGACGATATCATGCGGTTATAAAGTGTAGATCCTCTTTAATAAAATGATACGTTTAATGTGTCCAAACTTTAAAGAACCCACACGTTTTGTACTGGCATCAAACAGTTCCTTTAATGTGCAATTTCTTTGAAGAAATTATAAATGTTTGAGAATCTTTGTACGGCATTTGACATGGAACAGCTTATACCATTCCCATATGTTTTTATGACAGGATCAAAGCCTAGGCGGCTTGATTTTCCAACATCTGAACCCAATAAAACGAAACACAATGCAACTACTGTTGTAGAAAAGTAAAAGCAAAATATGAGTAATATGCTGTTCATACAAACACTTTTTAATTAATTCAATTATCAGATAATTAAAATTTTTTTTAAATTTAATAATAAAATTTGACAACAGCTGACAGAAAAGTTGTTTACATTTTGATTGTGAATATTTCTTCTTGTTATAATTTTAACAAAATTTTAAAAAAATTCAGCATTTGAAAAGATTTTGCTTATGTATAATGCAAAGAAGAAATTGATATTATTTGTTTATTTATAATTATTTTAAAAATTTTATATTCAAAACTTACACTCAACTTGACTCGCCATCTTTTGTTTGCATTTGTTTACATTTGAGTTGGCAAATTTGAACAAAGTGTCTTGATTGGGTATTATTGTGCCTCAGGCTTGTATATTTAGTTTGACTAAATATTTGAACAATTAACTGTTAGTTGGCAATTAAGTTAATTAAAATTTTGTATGGGTTATTAAAATCAATTAAGGCGTTAATTGCAAAATTTTAATTAAAAGTGCATGTATGAACAGCATATAAGGGATTAATAAGAAATTAACGCCACTATTATCGGTTTACAGTACAATTCCTCTTCAGTTGAAAGCTTGCAATTTGGTATTAGCGATAGCAACTTATAACATATATCGTGGTATTACTGTTTTGTAGCATGTGTTAGGGTGGTGGACAAAAAGATGAAATATTTAGAACCATGTGATTTTTCTGGTGGGAGAGATAAGATAGCACTAGCTCTTCAATTATAAAATCCAAAATAAGCATTCTCATAAAATCATAAAAAAGCATTCTAATCATTCTCATCTTTAGTGAAGGACTCAACACTACCTAGATGATGCTGGGAAATAAATCCCTAGAAGTTTATTTGCCACAACAAATGGAGAACCCCTTACTCGTCTACGTCCCCGAAAGTAGGTCACCCGATTTAAGATGAGATCAGAAAAAAATCCGCTCTTCGTGAAGCGATCACTATTGATAGTAACAATATTTTCAAAATAATTTGTGCAGACATATAGACATATAACCCAGCCCTCCAAACCATAATTTCCTATGGATTTAAAGGTATTTCAACAAAAACTTAGGGCTTATTCTCACTCCAAATGCACCAGTTCTGCTTATTTGGATTTCAGCGGGTAGCAAAGTTCGATATCAATTGACGAACAAAACAATTATTTTTACAAACAAATTCCAACAATTTGCTAGAAACAAAATTTAACTTTCTGCTAGGAACACAACTGCGACGAACGACGCCCATCGCGACGAATTCGCTGGCTAATATTCGTTGTATAAATTTGTTATGTGAAGCACAATATCAACGAACGTTGTTTACATTTCGGGCAAAGACAAAAAAATTGAATATAAATACTAGCGTGGCCCTATTAAAAGTAAACCTATATAAATCCCATCCAAAAGAGGGATTTTTGAACAAATTATCTCAGGTACTTTATATTTTGAGAACATCTTCATACATATTTTACTACATGGATTAATATAAATTATAAAAAGTATTACCCCATGAAAAATGCTTTTTTTATGTAAGAAAGCTCATACTGCTTTGTTCGTCCTTCGCTGACGAAACAATTAGAAATGAATCTATTTCAACTTTCACTGAGTATGACAAATTTCGAAGAACACTTGCATTTTCATATACACCAATGTGTTTTATTGTTGGCGACGAGTATTCGCCACCAAATATTCGTCGTGCGTCGCAGTTGTGTTCCTAACGTTCAGCTGTTAAGTGGCTTGTCAAATAAAGCAGTGCTGCCAACTCAAAGTAGTGAACCCCATAAAAATACTCAATACAACACATGCATAAAAATACTCAATACAACACAAGATATCGGTTCGCTAATGTTTTAAATTATATATAAGTGACTTATAGTCAACTTTTATTCATTTAACGGATATATGGGAGATAGACAAGGCAAATGATACCAAATTAGGGAAAACTAAAGCTTATAAACGGCATCAGACTAGGTTTTCTGACCTTAAAAATTATGACGAACTTTTACGAAACGACCTCATGAGCCAGGCACAGAAAGTTTACTTTGCAAAATCCTGAGTTTAGTGGTGGCAAGAGAAAAAAACAGTGGCTCTCTTATACTCTTTCCGTGTGTGAAAGCGGTGCAGTATTAGTCTTATCACTTCCTTTGCATCCAACTTTTATTGCAATTTAACAAATTTTATTGTGGCAACACTAAAACTAAATGCAACAATTTGTTACTTTTAGCGATTATCGATTTGCATGTCGATAGAAAACAAAACTTTGAAAACTTGAAGCAGCAACAAAACGGTTGCCATCTCTTGGCAAGACAGCTACAAAATAAAACAAAATTTAACAACTTCCAAGCTACAACTTCAAATTGTGGGGAGGAAAAAAGAAAAATAAAACATAAAAAAGCAAAATTATAACTTTAACACCCGTAACAAACCTTAAGCCAACCAGTCAACCAACCACCAACGCAATTTATTTGTAGGCGCATTAAAGCTGTTGCTTTAATATTGATGGCTTTAAGCACGTCAAGATCAGTTGTGGTGGCTGTTGTTTTACACTCGACTATAAATTAAAAACATTTTGTTTTTTTTATTCCGTTTTATTTTCTGTAACAACTAGGCAAGTTTAATAGAAAGTTAATGTTATTTTAACAAACATGTGAACGAGCGAGCGCAAGCCAAAGCGCGCCAGTTTGTTTGTTCGATCTTTCGTGCGTTCGTTTGCGTTCCACTGTGTTGGTGGTGCTTAAAATTATGATGTGAGTATGGATAGAATAGTTTGTTTAACCGATTTAGGTTTCATATTGCAGCACATACTCGTACATGTTGTTGTCTCTAGAAAATAGTGTCACTGCAGAAATAAAAATAAACAAAATTAATTCCAGTCAAATTCTCTAAGTAGGTGTTAAAGTTTACAGGTTTTGTTTCTTAGTTGGAATTTTAATAGGTCTGTTGAAATCAACTCAGTTCTATAGTACACAAAATATATTACAATAAAGTTCTTGAAAGAGAATGTTGTTGACTTGAATGCTGCCGTAATAACAACGAATGCATTTCAAATTCATTTAAATGATCATTTAAAATATACATTTAATCGGATTAAAGAAACATTAAATCTTTTTAAACACATGTGATGTCTTAGAATGTCGACTTGCATGCCAGCCATACTTTAAGGGCTTAAGACGAATCAAGCAGGATGTTGTATATCATTTTTGTACAAAACAAAGAAATTTAAATAAGAAATGTATAAAAGATGAGGGATGGATGGATTATAATTAGTTTTCAAACTGGGTGGTCCCTTGACAGGAGCTACTGAGCCAATTAGCAAATAATTTTTATGTTTTTAAGTAAATTATATTTTGATTTTTAGGCACTAAAACATTAAACAGCTAACTTCGCGTTGAGGCTGGTGATAGTTGAGTGCAGCGTTGCCATTTTGAAATGATTTTATAAAAAAAAAATGATATAATTTCTCTTCTTATTTTATATTTTTTTTTTTTATTATTTTATTATCTGGCAATATTTCGCTCTCCTTCGGATGGCTTCTTCAGGCTAAAAATAAAACATCAAATATACCAAATAAATTGTTAGATTAATTAATTAAATTATTAAAGTTTTGCAAATGCATAGTACAAAATTTATGTTTATTAATATTTAAAAAAAAATTAAATAACGAGTATATAACAATATGCACATACATATGTCTTTATGTACACTATCATCATGGTTGTGCAAAATACATGGGCTTGCTGGGAAATGCATCACTGCACTGCAGCTGATGCGCTGTAAAAAGCAAAAGTTTGCAACACTGCAAATATCTTGCGTTCTAAAATGTAACTGTTAAGCAGATGATGCGCAGAAAAACATCAAACTAGCATCATCAAAATGGCTGATGCAGTGGAGGAGTAAGTACTCGTAATGAATATTTTATTATTTTCTTTAATATGTTAGTTGTTGTGTTTTTAATTTTATTTAGAATAGAAAGTGATGTAAAATGTTCAAAGTTATTGATAAGAAATAAATATTTAAATATTTAGTTACTTTTGGGATTCATGTGTGTTTGAAATGAAATGTTTTAAGCAATACGTGTCTTTAATATACTTCAAATGCCTTTTATTTTGCTGATTGTATAATTTCGATTCACTTTTATATTCAGCCAAGTCAACAAATAAATTTATTAATAATTTTTAATATTCCCGCGTTGGTAATTGTAAATAAATTATTCACAATCATTTACTGCGCTGCATCTGAAGCGCATCAGAATCAGCTGTTTTGCATCAGCATTGCAAACTAATCATAGATGCGCATCAGATGCAGCGCTATGATGCATTTTCGAACAAGCCCCATATCTCGCGGTATTTCAAATACAAACTATTTGCAAGTAGTGTATTACAAATACTGCTCAGCCCTGGCAGTATTATAAGTAAGAAATTCAAAAGGAATTGATAGAAATTCCCAAAAAAGTTTTGATATTTTGCAAAAATGGGGAGTTTTGGGTATTTTTGTTATACCAAATGGCCTACAATTTTCAAAAAAGGGTGAGATCTAAAAATTTAATAACTCTTTCGTTTATAAAGGTTGCACAATGTTGTGAGTCAGAGCTATATATATTTGTTTCTATGCTTGAAAAATTCCACCATATACGACATCTGATCTAAAACTAAAGCTACGTACACACTGTTGTCAGATCTTACAATATTGCCAGTAAAATTGTCTGAAAATGCATTACAATCGTCTGGATCGCCAATTTTTAATTTACAAGGTTGTGATAAAAACCATTGTCAATCAATTGCAAGACGACAATGTTGTCAGGCATCTGACAATCGTTAGAACAGTCTTCGTCGGCATTGTTGGTATTGTAAGCTCAGTTTTAATTGTCAGATGTATAAAATTAATGCACCTGACATTGGCATCATTGTCAGAAAAAAGGTTGATGGGCAACACTGCCAAACAGATGGTTGTTGATATACATAAGTGACAATACCTTACAACATGTCTGGCAATTTTTTTCATCTAACAATACGGCAACCGTGTGAACTGACAATTTTTGTTGTCAGATGAATTATTTGTCAGACCATATTCTGACAATGAAATTGTAAGATTTTCTTACGATCATCTGAACACACAATTTACTTCTGCGGGACAATTTTTCATTGTCAGCATGTTGCCAGATCTTACAATATTGTAACATCTGACAACCGTGTGTACATATCTTAACCGTTATTTTCAAATTTCGTGAGTTACGTATGTTCGATTTTCGCATTTTTTTCTGTTATGTTGGTACACATGTCGTGTTTTGGTGTGCTCTGCGATTGATGGCAAGCTGTTCCAAAATACCCTCAAAATGTCTATCTATTGTTTTCTTCCCACAGCTTACCAAACTCGCTGCCAGTATACCAAAGCAGGGTACACATTCAAACAATAACTTTTGGATAGTGCTATGTCGCCCGAAATATCTCTTAATACCTATTTTGATAGAGGCGCTTACCAACCTTAAAAATTTTACACTTTCTTTTCCTTGCTTTGATTTTTATCCTCAGAAGACATTTTTGCAACAGAGTTCAATTACAATTAATTTATGAATTTTATTACGGCACCTTCTTTGCTCCACATTAAACAAATAATTTCGAATCTCTTAATGCCATTCCACAGGCAATTTTACCTGTAATAAGAAAAAACAATTCAATTCAGTCAAGAAAAAGAAGAAATATTTTCATCCAATTTAATAAACAAGTAAAATGCTATAAAAACTGCTGCAAAATCAATACCTGTCAAAAGCATTAACATTTTCATACACGCTGATACTCGTATTTGATATTGAATACTCGTATATTAAATTGAATTCAATTCAATACTGAGAGTATTGAAAACATTTTTATTATTTTAACATTTGAATGGGCCTGCATTTGGTTTAATGTCTAATTACTGTCAATAATCATGCAACAGGCTTTAAGTGTTTCTTTCTCGGCCTGTGTGTATGAGTGTGTATGTATGTGTTTTGAACCGTTATACAACATGTTCAATGGCCGGAATTGGTTGAAAAGAGCAATTGAACATGTTTGTTGTTGCAAACAAACCAACAAACAACGTTCATTGGGCAAACTGTTTTCTGACACCTAAAATGCACAAAAAAATATATAAATAAATACGAAAAAAAAATATAGAAATATATTAAAAATAATAAACTTAAACTTGGCAGCAGTGAAACATGTACGACGTCAAACGATGAAAAACTTGTTTAAAACCACAAATCAATTGAAATTATATCGATTAATAACGATCTGCATACATTTTTATCAGAAAATTTATACATTTTCCCCCTCAAAAGAAAAGAAACAGGAAAGAATTAAATGAAAGAAAATGTTTAGGGTGGGGGAAAAGTAATTTTCTTAATTTATAAAAACAAGTAGGCAATTTTCAAAACCACAGATTATAGACAACTCTCTGGATTCAAGTTTATTACATATATATAAAGGACATCGAGGTCAAAGTTGTACCAAACTAAAATCTGAATAAAGGTTAAAATCTCGGCAATAACACGATAACTGGGGGTACACCTGAAGTAGGGAAAATTATTGTAAACGTAGTAGATACCTACTCGTATATGTTAGAAATGTTACAAATTACTAGTGTACCGTTAGAGTAATGAATAAATTTTAAAATGAATGTAGATGAAAATAGGTTTTTGTCTTAACTTATTTAAGAACGTTTTCATTTCTTAAAAATAAAAACTAAATATTACGTATAATTTTACAATTGTGTTAAAAAAATATTTGTTAGGTTGAAAATGAGGAGACTGACTACTACTTGGGTACTTTTTAGCACGCTCATATTAGTTTCACCTGTATGTTTGTTTGTTTGTATGTTTGCAACACTCGAACCCTCTGCCATACTACATACTTATGTAGGTATATAAAACAGTGTTACTGCTTTAGTGCGAAAATTGGAGTTGTCGTATTGTTTGCGGGGAAGAGGGCGATTTTGGGAATTAGCGAAATCGATTTTGGGAATTCCCCAAAAACTTGTAACTACTTCGCTAAACGGTTTGGAACCGGTTTTCCATGCTCTGTGTGCGTTTTTGTCGTGGAACATACATCCGAACTATAAGCGATAACTCACTTTACTGCGAAAATTGAAATTGCCGTATTGCTTCTAAGGAATTGGGGAGATTTTGACGTTTCCAGAAGCCGACTTTGGGAATTTCCCAAAAACTTGTGACTACTTCGCTAACTGGCTTGGAACCGGTTTTTCATATTCTGAGCGCGTTTTTGCCGTGGAACATACATCCGAACTATAAGCGATAACTCACTTTACTGCGAAAATTGAAATTGCCGTATTGCTTCTAAGGAATTGGGGAGATTTTGACGTTTCCAGAAGCCGACTTTGGGAATTCCTAAAAAATTCGGAATCGCAATTGGATGTTCATATTCGGTGCGTGTTTTGCCCGTGGAATGAATTATTAACAGTCATTTGATTTAATGCGAAAATTGAAATTACCATATTGTTTTCGGGAACGTAGAGGATTTTGGCGGTTCCTGAAGGTAATTTCTAGAATTTAAAAAAAAAAACTCGAAACGCGTTATACGCATAATTGTTGGTTATATGAATAATTTAAGAAGAAGCATAAACAATAGTAAATGAACATTTTGAAATTTGATATCAAAACGTGTATCTTAGTTTTTTAAACTTTATTTACTTTATATAGAACTTTGAACTTATATATAACTACATGATTAACTCAAAGCCTTTGGTGAAAGAGTTATAAACGGCCACACATCTGCTGGATTCACCCAAATATTTAAAAAGCAAGCTTCTTGTTGCAAAGCTACGAAAAATAACTCGTACTTAGAACAAGCTCAGCGTATTTAGAACAAGCTTAAATACACTGCAGAGTATTTGAGCTTAGCAAAAATCAAAGTCTTATCTTATCAAGCAGCAATATTTCCCGATGTAATGACAATTTGCACTTTGCAGGCCTTATGGACTGAGCTGATTAATTTTTGGAGAGCGGTCTGCGCTATTTTGACTCATGAAGTGAAATATCTCACCCCGTTCTCTAAAAGTTAATCAGTCTAGCAACTAAGATTTGCATAGTGAAAATTGCGACTAAGTAATGATATGCTTAGGAAATAACTTAAGCCTTCGACCAATAACGATGAAATAATGAAGACTGTCGAAGTGAATTATAAAATCAAATTCAATTTTCAAGTGGGAACGATGTCCGCTGTAGTTTTGAGAATAAAAGCAGTTAACACTTCGATAAATTTTCTACATTTTATTTATTTTTTACTTTTTTCATTTTTTTTTTTTTGCCACTATTGATTGTCTTCACACTAACAACATCACACAACTTTTTTATACGGCCTTCAAATGGCCATCTCAGGTTGGGAAAAAATGTTATTTAGATTTTTTTTTTAACTAAAGCTGTTTTCAAGTTGTTAAACTTCTTTTTATTATTTTGATTTTCTATCTTTATATTACTTTTTTTTTTTTTTTGCTTCTTTTAACTTATGAAGACAGGCTTCTTAATACGCCATGTGGTTGGGTTTGTTTATGCCTCCTCGTGGCCTGAAGGTTGTGAATTGAGTGGCGTGATGCCCCATAATGCTAAATAGTTGTATGAGTATGAGTGCTGCTCATAAATAAATTTGCTCGAATGTTTGTACGAGAGTATGCACAAGTATGTACTAGCGTGATGGAACAGCAGTGGAAGATGTGATTTTAGTGTTGACGGAAATGTACCTGAGCAAAGATGAGGTGGTTGCGATTGGTCAAGAGGAGGAAGGACGCAAAGTAAATTCGCAAAAATAACAACAACAAAAAATCTGTGGGTCGTTTAAGGTGTTGAGAACATGAAAATTGCTTTAGCATTTAAATTAAAAAATTATTCGTAAAGAAAATATTATCATTAAGCGCATTTCTGCCCACTGTGCTAAAAGATTTTAAAATATGTTTGCGTATATTTGTTATATAAACAACATGGTATCCCAGAACTAAACGTCAAGCCGAAACAGGGTGACAGGATTGATTGCAACCATGAACGTCGTTTAAACTCGTACGAATGAAACAGAGTTGGGTTCATCAGCTCTTTTAACGGAATGCAGTCTTTAGTTCAGCTCTATTCAATGAAACATGTCGTTCTTTTAGTTCAATAGTTCAGTGCTCCGTATATAAAATTATTTTCAATGAACGGCTCTGTTTCAGCTTTCATGAAGCAAAAAGAGAAGCAAAACGAAGTCGGTATAAACAAATGAATTATAAATCCAAGAAGAAAAATTAAAAGTGAAATTAAAGATATTTAGATGTCATAAAAAATAATTGTACTGAACATTGATCGGCTTACTTAACTCTCTCAACAACTCTAAAACAGAGTCGCCATACCGAGCAAATGGCATTAGCGTTGCATCTGCATTCCCCACAAATGAGGTGAAGTGTAGAGCGTAGGCAAGGTAGAAGATATCAACACAAAAGTTGCCGGTATGTAATCAGCATTGTCAGCAATTCACAAAAATCCAAGTCCAAAAAGAGAAGCAAAACTTGTCTTTACTAAATCAACACAAGCGAATACGGTTAGGTGCGCAGTAGGCGAATGAGTGAAAGGTACTAACTAGTGCCAGACTAGTAACATAGACATCTGCTCGGTAAGGCGACTGTATCTGCTTCATTAGGTCGCGTTTAAACAATGCATCTCCCTCTAATTGCCTAGCATCACTATCTGTCTCGCTCGCTCTAATACCACGAATGTGTGACAGTGTGTTTTATTTTTGACGACGAATATTTGCGACCATCAATTCGTCGTTCGTGCAGTTGTGTTCTTAGCATTAGTTCTAGAAAACTTGGGGCAATTGTGTCATTATTTTTGACTGGTGTTCTAGAAACGTTATTTACGGTTACGATTCCAAAGTTTAAATGAACAATGAAAAATTGTTAAAAAATCCTTCTTAAGAAAAAAAAAACTTAAGAAAGAAAAAACCTGAACTATAACCCGTTGTACAAACCAAAAATTTAATTTAAAAAATTGTTACAGTTTGAACAAATTTCTAGGTTTTTCTTAAATGCCCATAATTTTCAAACCTTCATGGGATAGATTTTTTTCTTGATTTTTCTCATGGCGGTTACAATCAACACTGTCAACCCGTTTCAGCTTGACATTGAATTCTGGGACACCCTGTCCACATATTTTAATTCACTGTTGTTCTTCTTACCCCTTGCGGTGAAATATTAACAAACATATTTTATGCAACCTCTTCGATGCGACATAAAGTCAATTTTATATTCCAACCGTAAAATGCTCACTGAGAGTAAGAAGTCTGAGCTTTAGTGCCTGACTGCCTTAAAGGTTTGTTGTTTTTTATTTATGTATGTACATATGTATATTTTAAATTTTAAGGTAATCACACCGAAAGCATCAATATTGAGGCAGATTCGCAAAAGCAACAAAAAAAAAACAACAACAAAACAACGAACATGGCGAAGGTCATTTTAAAATCTCTTGTTTTTAATACAAACTCATCAGGGCAGCAAAATCACAGACATCCCAAATGGGTTGCCATATTATTAAATTGAAAGATTTAATAAAAAAAATGTAGGAATAGTTCTTTCTATAATGGAGACTGTTAATTTGATTCAGGGTTTTTTTTTATCAAATGCTTATAAAAAACCAGAGTTATTGATAGCGGCTATAATTGTTAGAGTTAAAAATATAATAAAATCTTGGCTGAAGCCATATTTGAACTTGAACCTGAAAAATAAATATGGTGAATAAAATACGAACAAGTGCAACACTGTTAAAAAAGACACATTACAATAACAAAAAAAAAAAAAAAAAAATATATATATATATATATATATATATATATATATATATATATATATATATATATATATATATATATATATATATATATATATATATATATATATATATATATATATATATATATATATATATATATATATATATATATATATATATATATATATATATATATATAAAAATATATATATACATATATACTGTGTGGCCCAGAAAGACCGAAGTGGTGTGAATTCCTTATAACTTTTTTATTATAATTTTTTTTTTCTTTTCTTTTCAGTATTTTGTAAAGAAGACTTGGATAATTTATAATGGAGCAATACACAATTGAACAACGTGCCCAAATTGTTGAAATTTACTTTTCAAATCAACGGTCCATTGTGTTGACTCAGCGTGCATACCGTCGTCAATTTAATGTGCGGGTTGCACCCTCTCAGTCAACAATAAACCGTCTGGTTGCAAATTTTCGAGAACAAGGAGCAGTAAGGAACCTTCCTGGTCCCGGCAGACACCGAACTGTCCACACGGCTGACAATATTCAAGTGGTACAGGAGAGTATTCGGGAGGATCCAGAAACATCAACCAGGAGACGTTCGTCACAACTGGGCCTCTCAAGGACGTCGCTGCAGCGAATTTTGCACACCATAGGATTGTTTCCATACAAAATTCAACTTGTCCAAGAATTGAAACCAACAGATTACCAGCAACGACTTGACTATGCAATTTATTTCCAGCAAAAAGCACAAGAGAATCCAAATTTTATTCATAACTTAATAATGAGTGACGAAGCCCATTTTCAATTAAATGGGTTCGTTAACAAGCAAAACTGTAGGATATGGGCTACGGAAAACCCGAGAGTACTTCATCAACGACAATTGCACCCAGTTAAGTGTACCGTTTGGTGCGGTGTTTCTTCAGAAAGGATCATTGGTCCATTTTTTTTTGAAAATGAACAAGGTGTCGCCATTTCCGTCAATGGTGATCGATATTGGGCCATGTTGCAAAATTTTGTAAGGCCAGCCGTGGAAAACCATCCGCAAATATGGTTCCAACAGGATGGAGCCACAGCGCACACTGCGAGGGCCACAATGACTCTTTTACGCGACATCTTTGGTGAAAGAATAATTTCTCGTAACAGCAATTTTAATTGGCCTCCGCGTTCCCCGGATTTAACCGCTCCAGACTGTTTTCTTTGGGGCTATTTAAAAGGAAAAGTTTATGTTAATAAGCCTAGGACTATTGAGGAGTTAAAAACCAATATTCGAGAAGAAATTAACAACATACCACCGGAAGTTTTGCGAAAGGTCATGGAAAATGTGTTGGAAAGAGCACATTTGTGCGAAGCAGAATATGGCCACCACTTGCGGGATATCATTTTTAATAACTAATCCAAAAATATTCCCCATAAATTTAATGTATTTAAAAAAAAAGAAATTAAAAAAATATCTCTTAAATAAAAAGTTATAAGCAATTCACACCACTTCGGTCTTTCTGGGCCACCCTGTATATATATATATATATATATATATATATATATATATATATATATATATATATATATATATATATATATATATATATATATATATATATATATATATATATATATATATATATATAACGGTAACTGTTACAGCGTCTTCAAAATGTCGCTAAACGAGCTAAGCTGACGCAAATTAATTTTTAAATTTTGTCAAGAAATCCCAAACAAAACGGATAATGAAATTTTTAATCATTTTAAAACAATAAACTTATATAAGAATAATATGTCGATTGAAAGAAAGAGTGGATCAGGTAGCAAATGTAGTTTACAGGACTCTAAAGTTCGGTCTAAATTAAAGACTGAAACAGTAGGCTTCAGTGCAAAATCGTATCGCTAATTGAGTAAGAAATATATTTGTGACAAAAATCAAGTTAACAAATATTTAGAATCGATGGGAGTTCAGAAAACGAAAATAAAAGTAACACCTGCAGGTTACGTCAGCTTTCCACAATTTACTTTCCCTGCTTATCAGAGTACAAATGCGTGATGGATGACGAGTCATATTTCACTGTCGAAGGCAAGGAATGGCAGTCAAAATATTATTTTGAAACTTCTAGTCACAAGGCAATGGAAAAAGCTACATTTATTCAAAAGACCAAGTTTCCGGGAAAAGTTTTGTTAGCCATAAGTGGTGTTAACGAACCAGTTTTTTCAAAGGTGCTTAAAAAAATGTGCTTAAAAGCATAGATAGAGAAGGAGTTCAGATTTCCATGCTTTTATTTATTTATGTATTTTATTCTCTATTTATAAAAAATATAGATAAACTAAAAATATTATTGAACATTTAAACCATAAAGGTAGGTAGTTCTGCGTTAGCCTGTATTATTGTGAATTAAGCGTCGGACGTTCAATATACGAAAAATGTGATATCAAACACCCCAGATGATGTTCTACTCGGTAACAAAATCGGTTAGCTAGTTTTATAGATGCACATCTCGGATTTTATTTTTGGAGTATTACGCTGTTTCTATAGTTCATAGAAAGCGAATTCATAGCAGGTGAAGTAGACAGCTCAGCTGGTACATTTTTTTATGTGTAATCACTAAAAAAATTGAATGACTTTCATACAAATTTTCTTGACGAGTTGTCACTTTGATTTTAATCTTTTTCAGATGTCAAAGGCGTAATTAAAACAAATTTGAAAAAAAACGCCAGGTATCATCCACAATTCTCCCCAATCTGGTGGGCAAATTTCACCTTTTCAAGCTCTATCAGACTTTAAGTTTCACGAAATAATTAAGTTCTTCTTTTACTGTAAATTTTTTTAAAAAGATTTTTGAAAAAAAATTGTTTAAACAATTTTTAAAAATATTATTGTATCTTGAGCGCCAGGTATCATCCAGAATTTTTCTCAATCTAGCTGGCCATTTTCACCTTTTCAAGTCTTATCATCTAAGACTTTAATTTTCACGAAATAATTAAAAGTTTGTCTTTTCTTGTAAATTTTTTTTTTATTATATTTCTTTCAATCCCTTTTTGTGTTTATATTTTCCCCTTGACATTTGATAAAGATTTCTATTTGTAGTTTTGTATTTATTGCTCTTGCATATATCTGATATGAATTCGCCTTGGTTCATAGAATTGTTGCAGTCAATTGTTTGACATTTATGTATATTATTGTTGTATATTTTTTATATGTTTAAGCAACGATTGTATCTACTTTTATTTCACTTTATTATTATAAACTTAAAAAGAGAAGAGTATGAAATACAAATAAAATATAAATTCCATTTCTGGCAACATCTACGACTATAGCGAACAAATTATAAAGCTGTTTACTTCTGCTTTTTCTTGTGTTGGCAACATTGTTGCTTATTAAATGCCGCTAATTTTTTGTTTATTAAAATTTCTTCGCGAAGTACAGCCTGTAAATATTTTCGTTTTACAAGAAAAATATCTTTCCTCAAGCTGCTCCAGCTGACCAACAACATGTCAGTGAACGTTAATTGCATTTGTCTTCTCCCCATCATCAGTCATTTATTTGCGAGCGAATTGCTTTAAATATATTTTTTACTTTGCCATTAACAACAAATGACTTTCTGTTTAAAATACATTTTATTTTTTATAATTTTGTTTTTTCAAATTTCTTCATTTCCCACCATAAAGAAACTGTTAATATTCACGAGACTGTGTTGTAATATGCGTGTGCCCTGCTTGAATGAACGCAAATTGATTTTTGTACTTTTATTAGTACGTAAGTATGTACACTACAACTCATAAAAACAAATTTTTGGTTTTTGTATATACATATAATATATTGGAAGTATTTTAAAATATATTAATGTTATCAGGTATGTTCAAAAAATCGAACAATTTGAAATCGCATGTGATTTTGAAACCACTTGTGGAATTTCTAGTAGTACAACAAAAACCACATGATTTGTTATATTTCGATGTGATTTGAGTACGTCCGTAAACATTAGGATGAGGGGAGGGACCAAGATTTGTTGATATTGTGCCATCGACTTTTCGATAGCGTTTGGCCTGAGGGCAAATACATTCCACTGCAAAAAAAACAATTTTGGAGAAGCCCAAATAATTCAAATTTACGTTTATAAATAGGTCAATTTCATCCAAAATAATTCACTAATAATTATAAAAAACTATACGAGTAGTTATAGAAAGGATCTCAGCAAACGAATTCAAGATTAATTTAGGTATACTGCAAGGCTCGGTTCTTTCCCCTTCTCCTTCTCTATTTCTTTTTTTTTTAATGACTACCCAGTTTTTCGCAGATGACAGCAGCATTTGTCATTCGTACTCATTCAGTTAGCCGTCCAGCCTATCCGAGATCGTTGCCAAGAGTAATGAATATGCTCATTGAGCAATCATCTACTTTTAATCTCCGAAAGGGGTCGCAAAAACAAGGTTGACTTTAATGTTGTTTATCAACACACAGGCGCATATCAGTCAAAACTGCTTCATCTGTACTCATGTGTGATATACATAAGTATTGGGGAATTGGATGCTCCTAATGTTCTTGGCATGAAAATACTGAACACCTTTTCCATGTCTCCAAAGACGCATTCAAGTGTTTTGGTTTTTTCAAACTGAGCAAAATGTACTGCACTACGCCCGAACTCCTGTCTATTTATACCACCTATATTTGACCGAAAATGAAATACAACTTTCAGGTTTGGGCCGGTGCCTATTTTGGGGTTACTCAACCGAGTGCAAGAGAGAGAGCGGAGAAACTTATCGGTGACAGTAGGGTATCCAACTCTATTGACACACTGAAGCATCGCCGCAATGCTGGGTGTGTTACTTTGTTTTATCGATTACAAACATTACTCCCTCCTTTCTCCTCCAAATAACCTATTTTTCTAGTTCCAGTACAATGCACTGCATATGTAGGTCATCCCCTGAGTACTGTTCCACGACAAACAAAAATAAACTTAACCTTTGAAAGGCAGAATTACAATAAATAGAACACCAAAAAGCATCACATGTATTTTGTCGGTAGAAATGATAAAAAGTTGTCAAAATTTTGTTTTTCTTTTGCAAACAAAATTTTCAGAAATTTTCGCAATCGAAACAAAAGACAGCTGCGCTTATACCACTACCCTGGTAAAGCTACCTTGTTTATTACCAACTGAGATAAAATCTTAAAAATACAAGTCGAGCAAAAGTTAAAAACTCTAAATCTCGAAAATGATTTACATATTTGATATTTCGTGCTTTTTTTCCTTATGCCAAATGGCATCGAATAATAGATAGCATATATATGCCAAGACATATATAGACATATATATGTCTTGGCACGCAGTTGAAATTTAGTTCTTTTTGTTGCGTACGCTGCTTAATTAATTACGCCAGTGAATCAATTAACAGAGCATCATGCAAATGATTTCTCACTTAATTGCTTCAAAGCCAAAGCATTTTTGACAAATTTGTCTAAATTATATGGTAGATAACACAATTGATTAAAATAAAAAATCTTTCACAGGCAAAAAATACTAGTAACGCGATTAATACCAAGAGGGCAATTAATATTTTTACCAATTCAAAAAAAAATCCATGTGTTTAAATTACGAGTACATGAATAAAACTAAAGTTTCCAAGAGTTGTCTAAATTCTCTGGCACAGACGTGTGCATACGATATGTAGCACTGCTGTTCAGTTCGAAACCACCAGATGAATTCCACGCTGCTGTTCCCCGTCCACAATGATATTAATTTTATCAGCTTTTTGTCTGTTTAACTGTTATTTCTGTTTATTTTTTTGCATAACATTTTTTTTTTCTTAAATATATTAAACCAAAAAAATGTCTGGATTTATGAATGCCTGTTGTTTCATTTTGTTTTGGTATTTGGGTAATTTTGTGGCAGCAGACGTTTTCAAAACCGAATGTCAATAGTTTCTCTCATTCTTTTATTGGTTTTTGTTTAATGTTTCGGGTTACTCGGAGTTTATTGCTTCTTAATTTGTTTGCTTTTTATTTTGGCTTTTATTATATTCATTTATTTTTTTTTTTTTTTAATTAACTTTGTTTTTTCATACTTTCTGCTGATTTATCATTTTAAATTGACTGGCGTGTCTGTGGGTCCGTTTGGCGGTGGTGCTTCTGCAGTGCAGTGCCAACATGCATCAAGTCAATAAAATTGAATTAATTGATGAAAGTAAAACGATTGTTTTTCTTTTTTTTTTTGGCTGCGCGTTTGTCCATTTAAGTTGTAGTTTTACTTTCGCGTTTATCCTTTTATGTAAATATACTTTTTGAATATTTCAAATTTTGCTTTATTTATTATTATTTTTTATTTTAATGAAAAAAAGATTTTTAAGTGCGAAACACTTAAATGCTTGTGCAAACAATAAAATTGGGTTTTATTGTAAAGAAGACTTAACCCGTATAAACAAACGTAAGTTTTAGTTTTATTTAGGTTGAAGATTCAATAAAGGGTGGCGCAAAATTAATCACCCTTTCATAAGATGTAATAGCTTGTGCACATAGTATAGATTTTTTTCTGATTTTTCTCATAATGGTTATAATCAAATCTTTTCATCCTGTTTGACGTTGAGTTCTGGAACTCTGTGTATAAGAAAGAGCTGCACACGGACAGAAGAAGTGTCCAACACTCTCTATTCCCTCCTCTTCTCAACAACTTCTACAGTAAACATGCGTCCCTATGTGACAACGCTCCGTCAGGACTGCTACAGCAATACACAACCTCCTTCAGGACAGGCGCCTAAGAGTAATGATCCTTCTATTATCATATCTGGGCCATGTCAGACTTGATATTCGACAGGTAACCTCACTAGACTATCTGTCTTGAGCGGTCTCTAAAATTTGTCACTGTGTTCTTAAGCGACATTCCAACGATCCCATCTATAGCTCTTTGTTGTGGCTGCATACCGGCCTTCACCAATTCGTCCGCTACAACATTTCCCGCCTCCTTACTATGCCCACGAACGAGTGCCTAGAAAAGCTCCAGGTTCTAAAGTCTCGCCAACTTGTTTAGCGATATCCGGTATTCACAAACCAACCTGGACGGCGTCCAGGTGGGGGTAAAGATGCCTCCACCATGATCATGCATGTTCAGCTACTATATTAATTGGAGAGTGGTTAAGTGTGCTGAGAGAAAAATTATGCGATGGGTTGAGAGAAAAATTATTCTAGGCAACCTTATATGATAAAACACAACTAGGGCAAGACGATTTTTTCCATAAATTTTGGCCAGAGAATGCGGTCGTAAATTAGAATCTATTTTATTTTGGTAGCGATTTTTCTTATGCTCTCACTTTGAAGCAGAAAAGCTTTCAACAATATTACCACACAAATTTCATACATACGAGCATTGTAAACAAAACCAAAGCTTCAAAAGCTGTAGCGCGAAGAAAAGTAAAAATGATAGAAAACGCTTTTTTTACCTAACAACAAATAACATTAAATTACAGTTTGTAAAGTGCGGTATCCACCTGACATGAAAATACTAGCTTTAACGCTAACTTCAAGTTAAAGTCAAATGTGGACCGCTCATGTTGAAGTTTGGTTAAAGTTATAACTTGGTTGTTAAAACATTTCATTTGGAAACTCTATTATAACTTAAATTGACAACAGCCTGCTATTTGTAGTTGTTTTTCACCATTTTTATTTTTTTTTTACTATGAGAAGTTATAACTCTAACATCACTACGTGTACGCCGACTTAAACAGATAGATATTTAAACAGCAAGTTTTAACCGCGTTTGAAGTTAGGTGTAGACTGCATGTAAGGTTGCAGCCGTTGTCGTTTCAATTATGTGCCTGTTTTTTTCTGTGAGTCGTTTCTGCTTTAAGTTGCGGACGTATTGTGTTTCATCATTATATCTTTCTGATACTATGCAGTTAAAGTAGTGTCAGATAAAACTTTTGCTGCGCTTTGCGTTGCAAATTCGCTAAAATATACATTTTATTTATTTATTTATTTATTTAAGTCTATAGACTATAAGTCCTTACAGACTAAAGAAAAAATATAAAGGAGTACAATTACGTATTTAAGTACAAAATTATTTTTCGTTTTAGAACATCATTAGATTCAGAGATATCGATAATATGATAAAATTTGTTGAATATTTCACATATGCGACGAAAGGGATCATTGTTAGCATAGACGGTCCTGTGATAATCTAGACTTATTAGTTGATAGTTACGGGTTGCTCTTGTTGGTACACAGAAATTTATTTTGTTCAGCAGAAACTTTGAATCAACTTCACCGCGAATCAATCCAAGGAGGAAAGAGATACTAAGCATGGTTCGACGACTTTTCAAAGTTGGTAATTTAATCAGTCCAAGCCTACTTTCATATGATGGCAGCACATACGAGTTCCATCCAAGACCCCGTAGACAGAAATTAAGAAATTGTTTTTGGATAGATTCAATACTATTTATGTAAATGGTGAAGTAAGGATCCCATATAATTGATCCATATTCAAGAATAGGGCGAATCAAGGAAATATAAAGTTGCTTTGTAATGTAAGGGTCTGAAAATTCTTTAGACCATCGTTTCATAAATCCAAGAACTCCACAAGCCTTGTTAACAGTTAGCGCAATGTGATCTCGAAAATCCAGCTTATGATCAAGGATGAATCCCAAATCGGTAATCGTGTTAACTTTTTCAAGCATTATTCCATTAATGTGATAAGAATAATTTGAGTAGTTGCTTCGATAAAATGACATTTGTTTACATTTTTTTATGTTAAGGTACATAAAATTCAGTTTGCACCATTCCACAAGTTTATTGATATCGGCTTGAAGTAGAAGTTGGTCTTTGGGGTTATTTAGTTGTTTAAATAGTTTAACATCATCAGCATACATTAAAATTCTTGAGTGCAAGACAACAGAGGGCAGATCATTAATAAAAAGGGTAAATAACAAGATAAAATATACATACTTATATGAAACATGTCACATAAAGTACTTTTAACGCAACGTGAAGCAAAAAGTACGGCAACTCTCATCTTTCTACACTTTGAAGTTTTTTGTAATAGCTCCCAAAGCTTTATGCACTAAGAAAATAATTAAAACCAATTTCAGTAATTCTTATAATAATATTTCTAACTTCTATTATCATAACATGTAATTAAATATAAAAATTAACATCCATTTTTTGGATAAATAAACAAATCGTGAGCGTTGCCAAACTTTTTGTTGTGACATACAGCTTTTGCTTTGCGCTTTTCTGTTAAAGTTTTAAGCGTCACGCAAAGCGACAAAGTTTTATCTGACATGGCATTTAGCTTTGCGCACAGCGTTGACTTTTAGCAGCATTTGGTTTATCACCCTTATCTGATTTGAAATCATTAACTGGCAGAGAAACTTCATATATAATTTCATATGCGAGTATTAATTATATATTATATTTAAATTATTTCCGCTTTAGATGAAAATTTTAACGTTTTTATGATCGCACAATTTCCAAACACAGCAATTTCTATTAATTAGTTTAATAAGTTTAAACAGCAAACAAAATTATATATAATTTATGATAAAAAAAAACTAATTTTTTTATTTGCAAATGTATTTCACTTCCAGTCAATTGCTGGCAAAAACAAAAAAAAAAAACATTTTCGAGTTTCCTACAAACAAAAAATTTGCAGCAATCTTTGCGGCAAACAGAAAAACTTATAAAATCACACACTTTCATTAATTGAACAGACATAAAATTAATTATCAACATGCTGTTGCAAATTTTATGGAGTTGAAGCAACAAATATTTTGCCTCAAAATTATTGCAAACAAAAAAAAAAGACTAGATTTCCAACGCTCACACGGACTCTTAGTTCGCTTCGAACTCATTCATCATCGTGTTGCCCAATAAAATTTTCATTTGAAAATATTTAAAATATTTTTTGTTTCTTTTTGTTTTTGCATTTTATGTTTAAACAACACAAATGTTCACCACATGCAGCATTTGCTACATGCATCTTTTTTTTAAGTGGAAATGTTTTTTGCCGGTTTTCTCAATTTCTTTTGCCGTTTCGACTGTAATCGTTCGCTCGCCCGTTCGTTCGCCCGTTCGCCTGCTGTTTATTTGTAACCAAATATTTAAACAATATTGCTTTCATTTAACGAGCATTTTCATTTCTTTAATAGGTTTAAGCTTTAATTTCATGAAACTGTAATTTTTAAGTGAAATGTGTTAAAATGTGTTTTTAATACTCCAAATCCCAGCAGCAGACCGAACGAACGAAAGTGTCACCAGCAATTTCTGGCTGCTTGTTGCCGCTCATCTGCCGCTCTGTAGTAGAATTCTATTAATTGGGACATTAAAAATCTCAGCTCATCTCATCATTAAACTTTTGGAAATCTGATAATACAGAAATTCTTTGCTTGTTTCATCAAAAAAAATAATTATTTATAAGTTGTTTTTTGTGCAACAGAAAAAGGGTCGTTTATCAATTTATTGTTTAATCTGGTTTGATAGTGAAAATTTAATAACGGCCAAAATTTGATGCCGAGAAACTGTTTACTGTGCAACCTCAATTAGCGCGTCAAGCGTAATTTATGTGTCAAAAATCCTCATGCACATACAGATTATATGAGATCAACACAAATCGCGCGGCGTCAACGCTTTGCAATTGGAAAGTCCAATTTTTCAAAGCGTAAGAGAGAAAGCTTTACTGTCTCTCAGTAAAGTTAGCTTCAAAACAAATTTTACTCATTTTTTGCGGCCATTAGTAGTCACACTTTCAGTGCTTTCAGGCGTTAAATTGCGTTAAGCCTTACGCCCCAATTTAGCTTTCACTGTTATTAAAGTGTATATACGAGGGCAGTTCGAAAATTACATTAGTGTATTGCCACCCTGATAGCAAATCTACATACATAACGATTTTTTGCATTAATGTTAAGGTTTTCTTGTGGTTCGGGTTATAAATATCCTTTCATTAAAGATATAAGAATTCTAAATAGAATCATAATTGTTCATTTATGAAAAAAATGAGTTTGTGGCAGAAATTCAGGGTCTGTTTCACGATTTCGAACGTAAACGTTTGCATAAATTTGAAACGGCCAAGAAATACATTTATAGCTCAAAAGTAAATTTTTTTCTTATGAGGTGATACATATTTTGCTACATTATGGTGCCTTTCAGTCCAAAAGTGGATCAGGATCAAATAGGAATGTTTGCCACTCAAAATGCTAACGAACGTTAAGATTCGGAATCGTCACATAAAATACTATGTGATCGTCAATATGGATTTTGTAAGGGTCGTTCTACTGGCGATCCTATGGCATATCTCTCTGAGAAATGGTGCCACTCAATCCATCATTTCGGCGAAAGTGAAATGGTGTCTCTGGATATCTCCAAAGCATTTGATAGAGTGTGGCTTGCGGCAAAACTTACTGTTTTTGCTGTCAGTGACGATTTTTCTCGGTTTATATCAAGCTTTAAATCAAGCTCGTCACACGAGTTCAAGATTAATTCAGGGATACCGCAAGGCTCCGTTCTTTCTCCTACCCTATTTTTTTATTTTCCTCAACGACCTTCTCTATCAGACATCCAACCCACGGATAACAGCAGCATTGATCACTCGTACTCTTTTAGTTACAGGCCCTGCCTATCAGAGATCGCTGTCTAGAGGCTAAATATAAACGATTCACTAAATAGTGATCTTCCATTAACCTCCAAATGGGGTCGTAAAAACAGGGTTGCCTTTAATGCTTGTAAGACCCAATGTTGCTTATTAACACACAAACAAACGACCGCAAATGCTGCTTCATCTATACTCATGGATGGTATAAATATTGAGGAATTTGATGCTCTTGATGACCTTGGAATGAAAATTTAGTGTGATGTTCGCTGGATTGAACACATTTTTCATGTCTCTAACGAAGCATTCAAGAGCCTCGAATTTTGAAACGGTGTAAGTTGTACTGCACTGCATCCGAACTCCTTTCAACAACTTTGAGGCCGGTGCCTCAATGTCTATTTTGGGGTTACTCGACCGTGTCTTACGTTAATACAATGAAATATTTTCATTATGTTTACTATTTTGTTTAGTAGCTATTACGAAATTCTTACATTTTCAGGCGAAAGTTTTTCAGAACACCAATTAAAAAATTTTGCTAGATTTAGTGAAGTTGTAAAAAATAATTAAGCGGTGCTACACAAAAGTCGCATTCCATTAGTGAAGCTAAATGGACCGAAATAAAACTTTTCCAGATATAGGAGGGTTAAATTTTAACGGCCGATGTTGATTTCGAATAAAACACAAATTATTTAGGAATTATTGCCATTTCCTTTTATGATGGTATTGATATTATGTATGAAACAAATTATGCTGCCGGAGTCACAGCGCCACACTTTCATTGGATCTAAGTTTCCGATCAGATTCTATGCCGTTAATATGCCGAATTATCTCATCCTTTAGCTTTCGAATTAATGCTGGTTAATCAACACTAACCCCAAAGAAAAAAGTCCAGCGGTGTCAAAGCACATGATCTGGCCAGCCAAATGACAACGCCCCCACGTAAGATAACACAGCCACTGAATTTTTCGCGCAAAACAGTCATTGTTTCGTTAGCTGTGTCGCAAGTTTTTTTTTTGCGAAAAAGCTTTCTTTTCGGAAAATAAAAGAATTTTTGAAAAAAATATGACCACACTGATGATATCACCACAGTCCTTTTAAAATATTTGAAATAAACCCACAAAAGTTCTGCAACTCTTTTCTACCTCATTTCGTTTATATTTTAAATGATGTCAGTTTATGTGACTGGTAGTGACTTAAACAATTTTTTAATCTCTAAAATTGTAAACTCTGTGTCATTATTAATGTAACACAATTTAAAATTAAAGAAATTGCTCTAAATTTGTTTGATTGACCCAATCAAAGCCTTTGTTCAAATACACATTTAAGATAAAAAGTTTCCTTTTTGGTTGTTCATAAACAGCACAACACAATAAAAGGAAACCAACAAGATCGCTATCAACTGATTTTATAATATTAAAATGGAAAATCTAAAGAAAAACAATTCAAAACAACTAAAGAGTGTAGTATATTCGGCTGGGCCGAATTTAAAATACCCTTCACGATAGTCACGTAAATATAAAGAGTGGTTAAATTTTAAGGGCCGATGTTGATTTTGAATAAAACACAAACTATTTAGGAAATTATTGTAATTTTATTTTATTATGATATATTGATATTACTCAAATATGTATGGAACAAAATATCGGCCAAATGGGCGCCACGACCACGGCGGTACACCTCCATCCGATGGTCCAAATTTTCGATGACCCTGAGGCATAATGGAGGTTCTATGCCGTTAAGGTGCCGAATTATCTCATCCTTTAGCTGTTGAATTGTTGCTGGCTTATCGACGTACACCTTTTCTTTCAAATAACCCCAAAGAAAAAAGTCCAACGGTGTCAAATCACATAATCTTGGCGGCCAATTGACATCGCCATTACGTGAGATAACACGGCCATTGAATTTGTTGCGCAAAAGAGCAATTGTTTCGTTAGCTGTGTGGCAAGTGGCACCGTACAGCTGAAACCACATATCGTCTACATCCATATCTTCCAATTCGGGCCATAAAAAGTTCGTTATCATCTCACGATAGCGAACACCATTCACAGTAACTGCCTGACCGGCCTCATTTTGGAAAAAATACGGCCCGATGATGCCGCCAGCACATAAACCGCACCAAACAGTCACTCTTTGTGGGTGCATTGGTTTTTCGACAGTCACTCTTGGATTCTCATTCGCCCAAATGCGGCAATTCTGTTTATTGACGAATCCACTGAGGTGAAAATGTGCCTCATCACTGAAGATGATTTTCTTCGAAAATTGATCATCCACTGTTGCCATTTCTTGCATAACTTTAACACGTTGTTGGATTGTGTATCTCTCATGGTTCAAATTGAGTAAGTCTGAAATAGAGAAATGTCAAATAAAATTCGGAAAAAAAAACTTGGCGTTTAGGTGTGGTTCACATTCAACATCGGCCCTTGAAATTTAACCACCCGATATATTATATAATACAAATTTGACTTAATATATGGATATATATGGAACGATATCGGGGAAATATATACTTAATATATGGATATATATGGAGCGATAATATTTTTGTCTTGTAATCGCCAAGCCAAAAAGGTAAACTTTCATGGAAATTGTACCGATATCGGATTTAATTTTTTGTATTTTAGTAACTTTATTTGATAATCGGAAATGCTTTTAAGCAAAAAAAAAAATTTAAGAAAAAATGGGTTTAGACTATAACTTGGGTATATATGGACCAATATCGGAAATTTCAATTAACTGCATTTTAGTAAACTCCTTTTATAATCAGAAATATTTTTAAGCAAAAACAATTTTTTTTTTGCTCAATCTGCTCAATCGAGATTTCAAGCTAAATTTAGTAGAATTTGAGACGACTTCCCATGCAAATTGGAATCTACTTTATGACTAGATTTCAATGAAATCTCCTGAAATCTATTCAGTACCAAGCGATGCAACTGTGATTTTGATCAAAAAGTACTTAAAAATACTACGCTGCATCAAGATGGCTTTTTCGGAATTTTGGTTATACTCAGCTATATGTGAATCGATTTTACTGAATTTCAATAGTAAACCCATGAATCGATGGAGTATTAGAATGGTAAAAGAAAACGTTTTCACGTTTAATGGTTTTCTCAGAAACTCTGAATTTCGACGACCGACAGACGGACATCGCTTAATCAACTTTTCTATTGATTCGGATGCAGAATACGAGTGTACTCGTACCTTACAGGGTCGCAAATGAAAATTGTAGAAATTACAAAAGGAATCACCAACTTATATATCTACCCTTTACCTTTTTGTGAAGGGTATAAAAAAGAAAAAAAAAAGCATCAAATTCATACTTGAAATATTTTCATACTTCCAATGTTAACAGCGGAGAAAAGACACACTGAAACAAAAACTTGTTAAGTGTCAACATTAATAATTTATATTTATTTATAACAAGAAACAAATAACAGAAACAAGAGAGAAAGAAAAAAAAAAGTTTATAGAAACAATAAGTGTAGGCCCAATTTAAAGTCAGTCCATTGGTGGGTAAGAAATAGATTTTCGTGTGTTGCGCACATACAGACATACATACATACATATGTAGATAAAATTTCAAATTCGTATTCAGAATATCTCAAATCCACAACCATTCACTGGCCATGATCGCCCAAGCAGAGATTGATGTAAATGATTATTGAAAATGCAAATGATCATACAGCGATCAATTGGTGGCAGACACTGCAAATGAAGCCATTTCAATACACCCTGTTATTGTTGTTATCGTTGTTGTTAAGCTTTAGGATTTTTGTTACGTTTGTAACTGTTACTCTGTACTCTGTATTTTTTTTTTTTTTTTTTTTTTTTTTTAAGAAAACAACTTTTATTGTAATTCCGCCACAAATATTTATAAAGTAATACGAGATTTATTAATAAATTCATTTGATTTGAAGAGAATTTTTAGCTGGTACATATGACAGATTGACGGGGAAGGGAAGTATTTAGTACACCCAGGCCTTGTTAGACAAACATACATTATTATGCCTCCGGTACTCAGCAATTTCAAACTGTTTATTGTTAATAAATTCAAATGACGAATTTTAATAAAATACGAATTCTGCAAAATTTTAAATTTTTTGTTGCAAAACCACAATTGCAAAAGAAGGATGAAGAAAATTGGTGTAGGCCCACAGAATTTAGGGTTAGATTATGGGAGTGCACAGTATGGGTTGTTAGGAGTAGACCACCACTTTTGTCACTGCTATACCTTAGTATTATAGCATGTTCACACGAAGGCTTATATTCGAGGATCACTCTCTCATTCGTGATTCGCAGCCCAATCTTGATTGAACCAATATGATTCGCCATACAAAATTTTAAGAGCGAACTTTCTTGGTTCATTTTGAGTCGAGCAAAAACCTTTATCATCTCCAACTTTAATAATAAATTATAGCTAGTTTATCTGAACTAGCTCTCAAAAAAATTTAAACAAAGAAAAAACTGATAATTAATGTGTGTAAAATCAAAAGAAACACATTGAACATATATAAATTGGATACTTAGATAAAAATTGAGAAAAGAACTGGTGAAACGTTTGCACAAAAGATATAAACCTGAAAGCGAAACAAAAACAAACGGAGCCAAGTGTCACGTATTACTCTCTGAACATAACATAAAATTCCAAATAATTCTTTTGCTAGTGTTGCTTACTCAAGGCCTCAGTGTACTTCAATGTAGTGCGGTGTCTGTTACATATACATATATATCTTTGGAATAATAATTGTATTGTGATCACAAGTTTTGATTTGTTGCGAAAGTCTGTAAGTGATCTTGTTAAATATCACACGCATATTAAAATACACATAAATACAAACATACATACGAATACACATACTCGCCCAGTCAGATGTTGAAAGTTGAAGTAATTGTAATACAATTCGTGAATTATCAACAGAAAATGCTTTTTGCCAAAGTAAACATATGGAATGTTTCATCATTAAAAATGTGTATGTTGATAACTTCTCGTATACGATCGCATCAGATCATGTCACCCAAATCTTTACCAAACGAATGAAATTTCAGTTTTTATTTAAAGTGAGACTATATGACAAACAGCCAGAGACAATGAATAAATGAATGGTTTAATACAATTTTAAAGATGTTAACAGCGTGTTATTTGTGATCAATAACGATAACTAGGTGAGAAGAAAATACATTTACACCGATTTGCTGGAATTTTGTTTTATGTTTTATTTCTTTGCGGTTATTGTCGTTCGTAGTTGTTGAAATTTCGTTTTGAAAATGTGTGAAAAACATAAAAAGACACATTAAAATGATTTTTATGCTTGAAAGAGGGACATTTATATCTGTCATTTGCAAAAACTACTTTGTGTGTTAAATCATACAAAAATTACATATGTACGAGTATATTGGAACGTTTCTGTTTCTTTTCTTGAAAGTTTAAGCGTAATTAACAGGGCTGTTCTGCAAATCACTTTTTGTGAAAGTGATTTGAAATCACAAAAAAGGTGTTCTGCACACAAAATATTTTTGATTTTTGTGATTTTAAATCGGTTAGCTAGCTTGCAATCAATTTGAAATCACATCCCAATTTTTGCACGCACTTTATGATGAATTTTATAATTTATTACATTAATAAATAACTTAATGTGTTTTCTATGGACTATTTAAGTAAAATCATTTATTTTATACGAAATAATTCATTAAATTAAGAAAAAACTAGATGCGCTCATTTTGTTGCAAAATTTGTTGTATTATTTTGTGATTTGCTTTATTGGTTTATTTTATTTTACCTTTTATATTTATTAGAAGAAATTAACTTTATTTTGCAAATAATTCCGCGAATAAAAAAATTCAACCTGAAAATAAAAATATCAGTAAATTGGACCGAAAAACAGCATTTTTTTGTGCTTTAGAAGAGAGTAAATCACATCAAAAATCACAAAAAGTTGTGATTTGCAGAACAGGCACAAATCACATTTGTGCTTTTGAAACGGCATGCGCTTTGAAATCACGTGATTTTTAGAACAGGCCTGTAAAACACTGCAAATAATAATTATGATACACATGTTTTTACTGTGATGGTATGCTTGTTTAATTATATACTGAACGGCGTTCAACTACGATCCTGATCGAGCTCTGTAGGCTCGTGTGTGTGTGTGTGTGTGGTTTTGTAACAGATAACTGTACCGTAAGAAGCCAGAAGTGATAGTTAGACGGATGACTTAGCTAGGGCCTCATGTTCTTAATGGACTTCGGTCTACCAACTCATTTAGCCTTGTCTTCCATTGACTGTTGGAAAATTACATACAGGAGGGATTAGAAGGTCTGAACTCTTAGTAAGAGATTTGTCTAGAGGGCTACAAATTTATAGCAAAAAGTTGCGACTTGTGTGAGCCTAGCAAGGCACACGGGGACGCGGGTGAATTGTAAATAGTTCACCTCATAGAACTGGTCCGGATAAGGCCGTAAAGGCAGGTGCTGATGTAAATCAATTTCAAAACTACACTCACACTGCGTAGACAAACATGTTCAGCTATCCAAATTAACAATTCACCTATTACGCAGCAAAATGAAGTCAAGTAACTTGGTATTCATCACGACCGTAGGTTAACGTGGAAGCCTCACATGGACGCGAAAGTCACTCAGCTAAAATTAAAAGCAGCGCAATTAAATTGGCTTATGGGCAGAAATTCTACATTGAAATTAGATTGCAAACTTTTGTTATACAACGCACTTCTAAAGCCTATATGGTGCAATGGAATTCAATTATGGGGCACCACCTCAGCGTCAAACATTGAAAAAATTCAAAGGCGACAAAACAAAATTCTTCGAACAATTACTGCAGCTCCATGGTACGTAAAAAACTTCCGAATTCACAAGGATCTGTGTGTTCCACTGGTAAAAGATGAGTTTTCAAAGCATGCAACAAAGTATATCAGCAAATTGGAACTTCACCTAAACCCTCTTGCACGAAACATACTTAATTTTAGTGGTCACACTCGGTTGAGAAGAAGGGATACCGTTGCCACCATCAGAGCGTTAAGTAGGTGATTTTACCGATATAATATGCGCATAATAAAACTTTTTGTCTAGCATTGGCTGGGATTAGTTAATTTATTGTATTTAGTAATAAGATTTGAATACTTATTGTTAGTTCACATTGTGAAGATTCAATAAATAAATAAAAGCTAAAAAAAACAAACAAAATTTCACAACTGTGACTGTAATGTAAAGTGTTGTGACGAAAATTTGTGGATTATCCTTACCCGAAATGGGATGATTCTGTTTACTTAAGTACCCATTTAGACAAAAAAATGAGTTTTTAATAAAAATTCAATATCAATTGACGAACAGAACTATTATTTTGATAAATTCCACTAATTTGCAAATGTTGGTATGGTTCATAAGTTATGATATGTTTAATATAGCGGAACTGTCAGCTGTGAAATAGATTGACAAATAAAGAAGTGTTGCCAACCCAAAGCCGTGAAGCTCTGAAACCGTCTATAACTGCCATTAGCTTACTGTAGCGAACAATTATTCAAAAAAAAAAAAAGTTCCAAAATAGCATAAATTGCATTTAAACATGCAAACGAATAATTTGCATAAACTTGTGTTCATATTGTATAATAAAATAAAAATGAAAAAATCATCACCGTACAAATTAAAACATATGTGATCGCTTCTACAATAATTATGTATACAAGATGTTTAAAATACTAAAAGAAAATAAAGAGTCAAGCTTATATTGCTTCTCTCTCCCTCTCACTCTCACTCAATCATAAATACAGTATAAAAATGTTTTTTTTTTTTGAGATTGTGACACCCTTAAATTATCTGCTCATTTGTTTCACGCACAAACGCTTTAAATGCTCAAGACGTGTTTAATGATGGAAGAAGGCAGGAATCGGCTTTGAGCTTAATTTAATGTGTTTAATTATAAAATGTATGTACATATATATATACAAGAATTTTTGTCTGATTGGCACATGGATGTGCTTTGGGTTCAACTCTTTTTTAAATGACGCGCCATAAACGAAAGTCAGAAGGAATCCAACAGCAAGTGGATTGCCTCAATAAGCTTTTTTTTAATTTAATATGGTTTTAATGCTGAGTGATTTTCAAATTTATGTATTCAATGTGCAATTTTTAGCAAATTTGTTACATTTTATGTATTATTTAAGTAAAGCTTTTTTCGTATTTTTAATAAAATATATTTTACAGGGCTGGACAATGTTCACGATACAATTTGACATAAAGTTATGCCAGATCATGCAGTAGTAAAATAGAATCTACTTTATTTTGGGAGCGATTTTTCTTATACTCTGAATTTTAAATACAAATACTCTGAACAATATTACCATTATTATTTATTATTATTATTGGATGGGATATGGCCCTCATCGGCCATTTACACTGCGACCAATGTAGATTGTGAGGCAAGGCCCCATTATGGGATGAGTATGTCAAGAAAATGGCCAAGCTGCTTCATTGAGAGTGATATTAAGTCACACTCACTTGACATATAAGCTTGTAGTAGCCTATATCTTCTGTGTCCCAGTGCTCCACAATGGGTGATTAAGAGCTCCATTGACTCTCTTCATCACCGCAGAATCTGCAAATGTCTGTGTTGGAAATGCCCATCCTGTGCAACAATATTACCATACTTTTAATAAATTTCATACAAGGTATGACTTCTTCTCAACCGTGTATGGCCGCCAAAAGTAGGTATGTTGCGTGCCAGAGGATTTGCATGAAGTTCCAGTTAACTGATATACCTTGTGGCGTACTTTGAAAATTCGTCTCTTAGCAGTGGAACACACAGATCCTTAAAAATTTGTGAACTTTGTTTTTAAAAACATTAAATGACAGTTTGTGAAGTTGCAGTCGTTGTTTCAATTATGGAAGTGTTTTCTCTAGGAGTCGTTTTTGCTTGCAGTTGCGGTCGTATTCTGTTTTATCATTAAGACCGCTAGTGTCAATTTACAGATGCCGAACCTGTTCATTGTTGAGATTCATATTCAAAAAAGTTGCTTGTTTTAAATGTATGTAAGCATGCGAACGAAAGCAGAGATTCGAGATCCATAAACTGGCACTTAGCTTTTCAATTGCAAAAATTTCACGCATGGCGCTTGATTTGAATGTTTGTTTTTTTTTTTTCTTTTTAAATAGTTTATCAAATTTCGAGTTTATTTTACAGATCGCCAAAATTTTCAAGTGGCGTACTTATAAATACATAAATAACAATATGGCGCTAATTTTGTTATTGTCAATGTTATTGTTTACTTTCGTTTGCAATTGAATATTTTTGCAAACATCGTTTTGCTCAAGATTTTTTTTAGTGCAAATGACAAGAAGTGAAGCAAACTGCAAATACATACATACATTTTGTTGTTGCGTGAAAAAAAAAACGAAGTATATTTGCTAACATGTGCATCGTTTGCACAGTTTGCATTACCCATCGTGAAACCCCTTAGTATTTACATTCTTTTATTTGCAAGAGTCTTTGGTCGAAATAGCAAGACAGCCAATTTGATACAAGTCGCTTCAACAACATGTCCGCTATCCAATGTCAAAGTTCAGAAATCCCTTTTCTAAGACCCTGTAATACCGGCTATACCAACAGCCTATTAAACAGAGTTGTATAAGATTATTATTATTCTTTCAATTTCTTTTTTTTTTTTCTGTTACAAAAATGTAAAGTTTAAGCTTCAAATATATTTAAAATTAAAGCATCTTTAAAGTATGTATTATTTTTGATAAGTCAGTCATAATTTAAAAGCATTGAATCTATAAAAATTATTAACTAAATTCAGTAAATTGCTTATTATAAAGTTTGAAATTCTTCTTTTCATTTAATCACGTCACTTGTTTAATTAAAGTCACTCTTGTCGTCTGTTTAACATTTCAGCTTCAATTAAATAAATTCTATTATGAAAGATCAGAGGATCTTTTCTGCAAAAGACTACTTTTCGTACTCCCACAATAATTTTCTTTGACATTTAAAGATAAAACCAGCTTTTTATTTATTTTATTCTTTAAATATGCAAAATCATCTCCCTGCATTCCATAAATAATTATTTACAGCGGTGATGTCGTTGTTAATGGCGATTATTGATAATTTAATGTATTTATTGTTTTTTAATTGTTAGCAAATTAAAAGTTTTCTATTATAAATATTATATGTTAAACATTGTAAGTTAAAAAATCATGAAGATAAATAAACAAAGTTTAAAAGAGAAAAAAGTTGCACCATAAACAGTCGACTGGTGCACGATTATCGTTAAAATGAAAAATAAAAATTATCTAAAGTATTTATCGCAATAATTTCAATGGCGTTTTATGAAAAGAATTGTTAAATAACGTGGGATTTTCTCTTAGCGAAGCAAATTAATTCTTAACTTAGACTTATGCAGTCAGTAAGACTGAAAAAGGCCCAGGAACTAATTCCATTCATTCAATAATGAGGATGAACTCATCAAATTTACTTCACTTCATGTGGTAATGAAAAATGTTTAAAAGCAGTTTAGGAGTGATTTCTTAAGAGCTTTTGGGTTTGATCTAAAAAACACATAATATTTAGAAAAATATATATAATTAATTAATTTTTAAACAATTAAGTTTTTTTATTCGCTATTTTTAGCTTCTACCATTTATACCAATAAAAATTATAAATAGCTTGTTTTTTATGTTTCCCAGCTATCTATATGTCGACATTTCATAGGAACTACCCTAATAATCAGTAGACTTTGGAAATTTTTGAAAGATATTCTCAAACATTCAACTTTATATCCCAGCAATTTATTTATATTATAGTACTTGCAATGCTTTTGGCCAGTGGTGCCAGACATTTTTGTGAGAAAATCTTCATTCAGATAATAAAATATTAACATGTACTTTTGACTTTTTTGACATCAATTAGTTAGTTATTATAAAGAGATGATTATTTAACAGTACAAGTAAACAACAACAAAAATTTAACCAAAATTCGAAATACTAGTGAGAATCACCGGTCGACGCAATCGAACTCCTGAAATAACGGATCGATCGCAATATAATTAAATTCGTTCACTTTTGTGCAGAAAGAACTTTAAAACGATATATAATTTTTTTTTAAATCAATGCAGTAGTACATCCATAAAAGGGATTTAAAAAAATGTGGTTGCCCATTAATTATACAGATATGTACATATGTGATATACCCAGTGGGATTTTGAGAGACATTGTCATTATTTTATAAACAAAAGAGAGAGAGAGAGAGAGAGAGAGGGAGTTATGCATGACAACGACTTAGTACTCTTCCTTAAGCAAAAAAAAAACTTAGCGCCATAACATATAATCATAAGAGATCTGAGTAGATTAGAAAGTGCAGGACTTTGCCTACTGTAGCTCTCCGTCATTCACTAATGAAACTAGATGATATTGTCTCTTATTACTCACAAAAACATGGACGCCTGTAAGACGAAATCAACTTTGGTCATCTATGACAGTTGATATAAATTGTCATAAATGACAGCTTTGATGCCATATATGACACCAAAGCAAAATCAATATATGTCATGTATGATTTAATATTGTCTGCGTTTGTCACGTTGATTCACTATAACTTCCGCCACAGGGTGTGCAGGGTATTGTGCTTAAAGAGCCAAAAGTTATTTCATGATCAATGTTATTATATAAGTCAATATTCATTGGATGTATGCAAATAACTCTCATTGAGAGAAAACTCTTCATGTCTTATTTTGCTTGGAAAAACTGCAAAAAATTAATCCTCCTTCCTTGCTGCTTTTCCCACCAGATATGATATCTTTTGTAGTTTTTGTTTTCTCGTAGTGCAGTAACAGAGGCCCAATTGCTGGCTACGGTAGCGAACCTATAATACACGGTCATCAACAGCTGCAATATTCTCCTCTGTTCGCACTCTATCTGTATATATAAGTAACTTAGCTAATACCACTTCTTGTCTAATAATTTCGAGATTATTTAAAAACAATTTTTTTAGTCGTTAACGCACCATAATGGAAGTTTATAAATAAATAACACTCGAAAACTCAATAAACTGTCTGGAGAGTACCTGCAAGTAATAAACTTGAAAATTTAACCCGCATAATTATGACCGTATTTATGGAGGCAACATTTGAAGCTGTAAATGTTTTATAAGATTGATGTGGCAGCATTAAAAATTTACGGCACAACGAACGAAAACAATA
The DNA here is from genome assembly GCA_914767995.1 of Thecocarcelia acutangulata. Taxonomy (NCBI): domain Eukaryota; kingdom Metazoa; phylum Arthropoda; class Insecta; order Diptera; family Tachinidae; genus Thecocarcelia; species Thecocarcelia acutangulata. The sequence continues at coordinate 117,864,213 of OU612096.1, read as the reverse complement.
ACAAACCTCAAGTTCATGAACTCAACTTTTAACAATTTTAGTTTAGCTGGTTTTTGTTAAAATTGCTTTTATTTTTGGCTTTTTGATTTTCATATTTCTTTTTTATATTTTTGAAAAACCACAGGAAACTTATTGTACAAAATTTAAGCGAAACAACAATCGCGTGAAATAATGCCAAACCGCAATATTATGCTTATGTATATATACATATATGCAATTACTCGTATATGTACATACATATGAATGTTTGTATGTATGTGCATTGCAAAATATACTAACAACTAAAAAAATAGTTTAATATATGTACTCGTATATGCAGGTATATATCGCTTCAAATGTATGCATATTTTGATTTAAGGTGACCAGAGAGTAATTTCTTGCTCATTCTACTTTACATCAGTAGTTATTTTCTAAGTTCCAGTTTTACCTTGGACAACTTTTATTGTCGTAATTTTTGTAATTTCTTCTTTAAAATTGCATTTGCTTTAGCATTGCGCGGTTTCGTGCTAACGAGCACAAAAGCACGGTCCAATTATGCCTGCAAACCAAAATCCACATCATACAGTGACAGGTTGTGGGTGCATTTGTTTTGTGACAATCCCATGTGGCTTCTCAGAATCACAAAAGGAGTAATTTTGGCAAATATTTTCATTGTTCAAAACCAGCATGCAAGTTTTCATTAATTTTGAAATATTATTCAATAATGAAGATACGTTATTCCATCTAAGCTGTCAGCTGTCGTATTGTTTTTTAGGGCTGCCAAAACTTTGCTACATAAATGACAACAAATTCAAATCGTGCGATTGTTTGGCACACTTTTCTTGATTTCATATACACATGGTCTGATTTCATATACACATGGTATATTTCTGACCGTTATTTTCAAATTTAGTGAGTTACATATGTTCGATTTTTGCATTTTTTTCTGTTATGTTGGCACACATGTCTGTTATATACATATGTTGGCAATATCAGCCATTTCGGATTGTAAGATAAAAAGGTTAGTCGTTCGTGTTTTGGTGTGCTGTCCGATTTTTACGAAATTTAATAAATTTTTAGCAGAAACAACATCGCATAGACATCGCTCAGGAACTGTTGAACATCGTCAACGATGTGTATGGCCATAGCATTGAAACCAAAGCCCAATCATCCCAATGGAAGCGACCAGAAGACCGAAAAAAGCACGTCAAGTTCGGTCAAAGGTTTTGCTCACTGTCTTCTTCAACTCCCCCCGGGGAACAGGTTTTGCCTTGGCGTATTCCTAACTTGGGCGCTCTGTTTTTCGGGGAAAAGAGACGAAAGGGTCCCTCGTTTGGTGCGGCAAACAAAACTCTAGGAAGCCACATGACTTTTGTTGTGTTGGCTTCCGAAACCCTTATCAAAGGTATAAATTGGCGGAACGGGGATCAGCATGGCCCCCGGGTAGTTCTGCTTGCGGTTCGACCCGGGCTGATCATGGTTGAGGTGCCTACCTTGGCTGAAACGTTCTGGCTGTGGTTGAAACCTAAAACGCAGGAAGGGAGTGTTAGTATCCTTGATAATTGTTTGGTGTGTGGCTTTTTTCGAGGGCTAACAATCTCCCGAGGATCTGTTGCCTATACAACAGATACCTGTATTGTAAGGAATCAGTGGTGATGGTTGACGGGTGAGTTGGTTTAAGGGCTGATGCTCTTAGTGGGCTTCGGCCTACCAACTCATTAAGTTTTGTCCTCCATTGATTGCTGAGAAATTGCATACAGGAGGGATTAGAAGGCCCGAACTCCTCAACAAGAAGTTGCTCATATGACCGCAATTATATGACAAGAATTGCTACCTGTGTGAGCCTGGTAAGCCACACGGGGGCGGTGGTGAATCATGAATAATTCACTCCGTGGCATTGGTCCACCATCAGATTAGGCCGCAAGGCAGGTGCTGATGTAAATCATTTTCACAACTGTCTTCTTCAACTGCAATGGCCTGGTGCACAAGGTCGTTCGGTTAATCAGGAGTACTACCTTGAAGTTATGTGCCATTTGCGCGAAGCAATTCGTCAGAAACGCATAGAATTGTGGGAAAAAATCATGGATTTTACACCATGATAACACACCAACTCACACATCGATTATTGGGCGTGAGTTTTTGGCCAAAAACAAAACCGTTATCATGCCTCAACCACCGTATTCACTGGACTTGGCCTGCGCTGACTTTTTCCTCGTCCCAAAACTGAAGACACTGATGAAAGGAAAGCGTTTTCCTGCAAAGGAGGAGATAAAAGAAAAATCGAAAGAGGAGCTGATAGCAATAGCAAAAAGCGCGTTTCAGAAGTGTTTTGAGGATTGGGAAAAAACGCTGGCATAATCGTGTTACATATATCTGAGGGGGGTTTACTTTAAAGGCCTGTTGGTAGACGTGTGGTTAGTAGCAAAATATGAATTTTAGACATTTTTTTAAAGGTTAAGCTAATCAAGTGTTTTAATATATCCTCGTTGTCTAGATATCGATATTTCATAGGAGCTACCCTAATCATCAGTAGGAAGTCTTTGAAGTAGTGTTCGTCTTCCATCCTGTGTAGATGTCTTTTGTTACAGCTGTCCATATTTTCTATATTTTACACTGGAATAGGTAGGAAGCTATGTACACGTGTTTCTTTTCTCTCTCTCTCTCTCTCTCTCTCTCTTTACACCGCTGACGGTATTTTCTACATACAATACGATCGTAATTTCGTATAAAACCCAATTGCACCGGTCATACATTTTTCTCTTTTTTATCTCTTTTTTCACCGTTGGCCGTGTTTTCTTTATATGTTCATCCATACTATCTTTTGAATGTACTTTCTTGCCTTATAGTGTGGAAGACGGTGGACTAAATCTTGTTGGTCTGAACAGCGCAGAAGGTATATACTCGTACACTGGGCACTGATCACTTTTAAATAATTTAATTCCAATATTTAAAATGCAGTAATAGAGTTTGTTTAGGTCTTTTGTCTTGTTATTGTTCAAGTCAAACCTCCACAAACACTACTCCCTCTTTCCTCCTCCTCATGACCTTTTTTCGTAGTTCCAGTACAATGCACTGCATACGTAGGGTCCATTCCCTAAGTACTGGTCCGAGATAAAAAACAATGAGAATTTAAAAAGCTAATGTATTTTAGCTAATTTCTTAACAAACATCAACTGGTCAGCTTTTCAAACTTAATCATTTCGAGAGAAAAAAACTTTGCGAACTGTAAATGATTTCCAGTGCTTTTATGGTCTCTTGCTTCAGGTGATCTCAGTACGGTCATTATAGAGTTGTTTTTCTTTTTTTTATCTTTTTTTTCTTTTTTCTATAATGTTTATTGTTTTTCTTTTAATTTTAAGGTCACAATTTCAATTTCATTGGCGAAGGTCAAATCAAGTATGGACTCACATGCGAATTTAAGCGATTTTAGTTTTGTGTTTAATCTATGCAAAGCAACAACAACTACAAAAAATAGCAAATTAATATTTCTGGCATAAACGAGATAAAAATCAAACACCGAAATGGCAAAACGACTGTGAATTAAATAAAATCTTTATGAATAATAAAAAAAAAAACAACTGCAGTTAATTATCTGATTTGATGTTTAACAAGGGTTGGTGGTTTTGTTTTTGTTTTCATTTTCAACGAATGTTGATTTCGCCTTAAAAAAAATCAAAGCACGATCGATGTTCGTTCGACACCTGCTTTGCATGGCTGATAATGAATCGAACATGTCGTGTGGAAAGATATTTGTGTGAGATAGATGTTTATCTTAATGAAAGGAAAACCAACAAAATTATTAAACATGGGGCCTTGAGTTTTTTTCTTGGCTTGAAAGCAAAGTTTTTACGAAAATTCAAGAGTTTTTTTTTAACTAGTTTTCATTTTTTGTGCGTAATAATTGCAGCGCATTTGAACTTCTACACATCCGGAGAGGAAAGAAATGGAATGTAAAAAATAAAAGAAAATAAACGGAATATAAATAAAGGGCAGTCGTAAAGCAGCTCTGCAGGCTGAAGAACAGCTCTCGTGTCATCGCAATTATTTCTTAAGTGCGGTCAGGCTTGTGTTTGTTGTTCGGTCTTCAAGAGTTTTTCGTCTCTCTCGCACTGGTTAACGGTTTGCCTCAACTAACTGTATTGGTTTACAGTTTTTTTGACGTTATTCATTGTTAACCACATGGCAACTTCCTATGTGAAGGCATAGGTCGTTATAGTTAGTCCCAAACTGGATGTCTAGACGACGTCCAGTTTGCTACAGGAATAGTTAATATCTTTAAATGATATAGCAAGACATACAAACATGGACTTTTCTGGCTACCAGTGGAGAGCGGAATGCCCAGAAATATTGTTGCTGACGAAGTGATAAAAGTCGGGATACGTTTACAGCAAAGGGACCTTGATAGGATGATAGGAGCCCCACTTAAAAGCTGTAAGAACCAAGTGCATTATCAATTAGTAGGCGCTGCACAGTAGCGAGGCTAACATGGCCTGTATATGATCGTAGGAGGACTATGGCGGAGGTTGCGTACTTTGGTGGTGGTTTTGACTGGACACTGTCACCTAAGGACGCATGCTGGGGTATTAATTATTCAATTTAATAACTTCTGTAGAAATTATAGGGATGAGAAAGAGAATGTACGGACCGATACTGCGCGGGTTAGCACATACATATCGCTCCTTTATTGCAACATAGTCATATCTTAACAAATGAGCTGTTCGAGTTAACAATGCAGAATTGTTAACTGTACTACATTTTATATTGTGCAAAAAATTTATTTATTTATTGTTAACAGTACTACATTTTATATTGTGCCAAAAATTTATTCACATGAGTTTTAATTTGTTTCCTTTTGGGAGATATTTTCTAACTTGTATAGAAACTGAAAATTTGAAATGCATTTTTTCGAATATGTTTCTACATCGATACTTTCTATGATAGATTCGTCCAATCCCAATAATTTTGATACCAATGGAATGAGGAAGCGTTATACTAACAAAATACGTAAATTTTTCGAAAAAAAAAATTTTTTCGAATTTTTTGGTACATCGAAATTTTGTTGATAAATTCAACTTCTGGGGCAAAAATTTTTTTTCGAATATGTTTCTACATCGATACTTTCTATGATAGATTCGTCCAATCCCAATAATTTTGATACCAATGGAATGAAGAAGCGTTATACTAACGAAATACGTCAATTTTTGGGAAAAATTTTTTTTTCGAATTTTTTGGTACATCGAAATTTTGTTGATAAATTCAACTTCTGGGGCAAAAATTTGTTTTCGAATATGTTTCTACATCGATACTTTCTATGATAGATTCATACAATCCCAATAATTTTGATACCAATGGAATGAGAAAGCGTTATACTAACGAAATACGTCAATTTTTGGGAAAAATTTTTTTTCGAATTTTTTGGTACATCGAAATTTCGTTGATAAATTCAACTTCTGGGGCAAAAATTTTTTTTCGAATATGTTTCTACATCGATACTTTCTATGATAGATTCGTCCAAGCCCAATAATTTTGATACCAATGGAATGAGGAAGCGTTATACTAACGAAATACGTCAATTTTTGGGAAAAAATTTTTTTTCGAATTTTTTGGTACATCGAAATTTCGTTGATAAATTCAACAACTTTTTCCCGAAACAAGTTTTTTTTTAGTTATAACTATGCTGCAATACAGCAGCGATATGTATAGCGGAATTTGGGGTGAACGCACCGAATTCTTTTATTCGTCTTACAGGTTGGTTTGATTCTGAACCTTCGGGGAATGGGTAAGCCCCATGGACGCATATCTCCCTTAGGCAGCACAACGGGCCCTAGAAAGAACCCAACTGCACCCTGTACATCCTAACAAAACTGCTTTCATGTAATTACGGCAAATTGTAAGCAAAAGCCTTGACATTTATTGAACCGCAAAATATTACACATGCGGATTTAAAATCGCATGTGTTTTAGATTCATGTTTTATGCCTAACATACCTGATAAAGACAATCAATAAATGCTAAAATTCAAATTAAAATAGTAATATACATAAAACTTTTTATGCATATATTAACAACAATCATTAATTAAGTAATAACGAATGCAATTAAATATTTTATGTTTATGTAAACAGTTTTTTCCATCAATATAACGTTAGTTCATATTCGTGGCAATCAACAATGAATAAACCCAAACACATTCTTTAATTTTTCATTGACTAAAAATATTGTAAAAATTGTGGTCAATGCCACAAAACATTTGTTGCTGTGTATTCTAATGAAATGACATTTCATTCATAGATTTTTTTTTTTAATTCCAAAACAAACAAAAAACCCCATAAACGTTTTGTTGTTATTTTGTTTCCAGTTCAGCTAAAACTGTTTCAAATTATTTCGTAATTTATTCAAAAAATTAAATTTCTTTTTTTTATTATTTTTTTAATTATGACTTTCCTACACACGTATCGCTCATTTACCTAAACAACGTCATAACTCAAAAAATAAGATTGTCGAGCTAACAATGCAGAATTTTTTCCGAACATTACTTAATTGCAGGGCGTTTCTAAAACATTACGACACATCTAGATTGTGGCAAACGATGCATATGGGATCATAATTTAAACAAAATGTAATAGATTGAAGACGATATCGTTAGTGTCATGTAAAAAGTTCCTAATTTGCATTTTCCCTGAATTGAGCTTTTCTAGGGATCCTATAGCTTTTCATACAAGTACACAGTGTAACAAAGATTTAATTAAATAATTTCATACATATCGCTCTTACAAGCAATTGAGCAAAAAAGGTACTTTTAGATGTATATAACGAGTGATTTTTTTGCTATTACCTTTTTGGCAACACTAGTTTTGACAGCTCACGCACGTTTTGTATCTTGTGTCACTGTCAAACATCTTCAGTTTGGTCTATAATTTAATCATGAATCGTCTTAGAAACGAACAACGCTTGCAAATTATTGAATTTTATTACCAAAATGCGTGCTCTGTAAAGAAAGTTCATCGCGCGCTTCTTCCATTTTATGGTCAGTTTAATCGACCTACTGAGGCTTCCATTCGGGCTATTGTAAAAAAATTTCGCACCAAATTTACATTGTTGGACATTAAACCACCCACACGCTTACGTAGAGTGCGAACTGAAGAAAATATCGCAGCCGTATCGGCCAGTGTTGGTGATGACCGTGAATTATCGATTCGGCGCCGTTCGCAGCAATTGGGCCTCTGTTACTCCACTACGTGGAAAATTTTGCGGAAGGATTTGGGTGTGAAGCCTTATAAGATACAGCTGGTGCAAGAATTGAAGCCAAACGACCTACCACAACGCCAAATTTTTGGTGAATGGGCTCTTGAAAAGTTAGATGAAGATCCACTTTTTTATCGAAGAATTGTGTTCAGCGAAGCAAAACTGCCGTATTTGGAGTGAAGAGCAGCCAGAAGCATTGCAAGAGCTACCAATGCATCCACAAAAAACATCCGTTTGGTGCGGATTATGGGCTGGCGGCATCATTGAGCCGTATTTCTTCAAAGATGATGCGAATCACAACGTTACTGTGAATGGGAGCGCTACCGTGAGATGATAACAAACTTTTTTTGCCCAAAATGGAAGAGCTTGACTTGCATGACATGTGGTTTCAACAAGACGGTGCCACATGCCACACAGCACGCGAAACAATGGACCAATTGAGAGGCGAGTTCGGTGAACAGTTTATTTCACGCTTGGGACCAGTCAATTGGCCGCCCAGATCGTGCGATTTAACGCCTCTAGACTATTTTTTGTGGGGCTATGTTAAGGCTAATGTCTATAGCGACAAGCCCGCTTCGATTGACGTACTGGAAGCCAACATTGCCAACATTATTCGTGAGATACCGGCCGAATTGTTGGAAAGAGTATGCCAAAATTGGACTAAGCGGATGGACCATTTGAGGCGCAGCCGCGGCCAACATTTGCAGGAAATAATCTTCAAACATTAAATTATATCGACCCAACTATCGATCAAAATAAATATTTCATGCATTTTTCTGAATTTTATGTGTTTTCTTTTTTTTTAATTTCCGATAGTTCTTATAAAATCACCCATTATATACATAATACAGTTTTCATTGCGATTTTTCTTACTCCTGTAAAATTGCAATACATATTGCAATTTAACAAAAAAGTTACTTAGTTAGGGCCTTTCTACATGAGACCAACGATATGTTTTCTAAAACTATGAATATTTCTAATACAATTCATTCGATGTCGTATGCCCTGATACCAAAATTAAAAATTTCGATAATATTGCTCGATATTGTATGCGGTGATTTGGCCCCAGATTTATTTGTCTTCCAATATTTTAAAGGTTGCATAAATTAATGCATCTTAATGTCTATCGCTTAATTGCTTGCACTTAAAGAAAACAAAGTCTTTCAAACCTTTTTACAATTTATGAATGAAAAAATTTGCACAAGCAAATTATCTCTGAAATCTACAAATTGAATGCATACTGCTAAACACTTAACATCATTAACATAGAAATAAAAAAAAAAAACGCCAAACTGAAGTTCGTTGGAACAAAATCGCATGAAAAATGCGAATTCATAAATCTATCTTTATGGAAATTGCACAGGTATGAATTCATTTAATTGACATTTGCGACGTGGGAAAACAAGTCAACTAAATGATTGTCTTAATAAAAACCTGATATTTATTTAATATACTCGTACATTTATGTATCTTAAGCGTTAAATTCGCACTCGCACACTGTTTTCATTTTTCAAAGCAGAGCGGGGCAAAAGAAAAAGCTGCAAGAAATACCGCATACCGCATTCTGTTGCAAATTCTGCTGCAACAACGACACGAAAACGAATCTGATAAAAATCCGTTTTGTTCGATTTGAGCTAAAGAAAACGCCCAACATTTAATTGCGAGTGAGATGAAATGCTTAAAAAAAGAAAAAAATAAATATATTACGAACATAAAAAAACAGACACTCACAAAACTGTTAAGAGAAAAATTTATTTTAAGTTTTAACAATTCGAAATAGCTAAAGTATCAACTTAAAAACCATATTTATCTTTTTCATTTTATTCGAGGTTAATTTTCTATTTTTATTTATAACTTTATGGAATTTTGGAAGACAACAGTGGTTTTAAAAGAATAGCAACCAGAAGAAAATACCTTTGTAACATAAACTTAAAATTAAGTTTAAAAAAAAATTTTTTTTAAACAATAATAGTCGTACAGCTAGGATCACACGATTGCCGCAAATAGATGATTCCGATTGTGGGGATTGACGAAGCCGATTTTGGGAATTCGCAAAAATTCAAAAACACTTGGCCAACCGGCGAAAAATTTAAAGAAACCATAATAGTCGTATAGCTAGGATCACACGATTGCCGCAAATAGATGATTCCGATTATGGGGATTGACGAAGCCGATTTTGGGAATTCGCAAAAATTCAAAAACACTTCACCAACCGGCGAAAAATTTAAAGAAACCATAATAGTCGTAAAGCTAGGATCACACGATTGCCGCAAATAGATGATTCCGATTATGGGGATTGACGAAGCCGATTTTGGGAATTCGCAAAAAATTTGGAAACACTTCGCCTACCGGGTTTTCATTAGAAATTTTCAAACCTATATGATGAAACAGAACTAGGGCATGACGATTTTCTCCATACAATTTGGCATAAAATAACGGCAGAGAATGCGGTCGTAAAATAGAATTTTTATTTTGGCAGCGAATTTTTTTATGGTCTCACTTTGACGCAGAAAAGCTTTGAACAATATTGCCACACTTTTAGTAAATTTCATTCATTTTGTAAACAAAACCAAAAACCTTTCAACAATATTGCCACACTTTTAGTAAATTTCATACATTTTGTAAACAAAACCAAAAACCTTTCAACAATATTGCCACACTTTTAGTAAATTTCATACATTTTGTAAACAAAACCAAAGCTTCAAAAGCTTTAGTGCGAAGAAATGTAAAAATAATAGAAAAAGCTTTTTTTTTACCTAACAAAAAAGAACTTTAAATGACAGTTAGTGAAGTTGCAGCCGTCGTCGTTTCAATTATGTGCCTGTTTTCTCTGAAAGTCGTTTATGCTTGAAGTTGCGGACGTATTTTGTTTCATCATTAAATGGGCCGATATCGGGTATTTTTTTTTTTTTTTTTTCCCTTTTAATCGCTATGCCAAATAATTGCTTTAAGTCTGAAGCAGGACAAACAATTTTTTTATCAACAATTTTCATACAAAATTGCAAAAAATAAATGTTTTTTTCGGAATTTTGGATATATCTCAGCTAAATCTGAGCCGATTTTCCTGAATTTCAATAACAAAGCTATGAATAGATGGAGTCATATAATGCTGAAAGGAAAAAACGTTTCTAATGATTTTTTCGCAAACGGTAGTTCAACGGCGGACAGACGGACATCGCTTAATCGAATTTTTTATCAGTGATAATTCTGAATATCTATACTTTATAGGGTCGGAAATGAAAACTGTAGAAATTACACACGGAATCACAAACTTGCATATACCGGGTGGCTGATCAATTTTGCTACATTAAGAAACTCAAATAGCTTTTTGTAAAGTTTATGTAATTTATTTTTTAGAAATTCATTTGAAAATTGAAACACGTTGCTCCATCTTGTTGAAACCAAACAGTGTTGAAAGGGATTCTCTTTCGCGCAATTCTGGCAAGAAAAACTCTTTCAACATCTTTAAGTAACGGTCTCTATTGACCGTAACAGCAAGACCGTTTTCTTCGAAAAAGTAAGGCCCGACAATGAACTTTAAAGAAACTGCACACCACACTGTGATGCGAAGTGGATGTAATTGCATCTGATAGAGTATCTGTGGTTTACAATAACTCCATATTCGACAATTTTATTTGTTAACATTGCCGTTTAAATCAGACATAAAAATGTAATTCCAGACGTTTTCATCCTCTGACACCATTTGAATGATCTGCTCACAATATTCCAAGCGAATCGGGAAGTCTCCAGGGTTCGGTTTCTTTGTTAATTAAATCTTATATGGAAATAAGTTTAAATCTTGGAGCAAAATTGTCAGCAGTGACTGTCTGCTGACACCCATTTGAGCAGATGAGCTCCTTGTCGAAACTCTAGGATTGGATTGTATGACAGCAGCTACAGCAGCGATAGTTTCCTGCGCCCAAATTGAGGGATCTCGATGAAAACGTCTTCTTGCGATTGTGCCACGCTCGGCAAAATTCTTTACGAGCCGCACTATACTCCATCTGCTAGAAAGAGTGCTCGTATATTCTCTTTGGACGGAAACAACAGACTCTTAAGCGTGAAAGCGTTGCACTATCCAAATTCTTGTTTCATTATCCCAATTCTCCATTTGAGTTAAATTTAAAGATCAATCTATAAAACACAACAATCAAACTTCCAACCCTATCCACTCTTTCGCAGATGACAGCAGCATTTGTCACTCGTACTCTTTTGGTCATAGGCCCAGCCTATCAGAGATCACTGCCAAGAGGCTAAATATGAACGATTCACTGAATAGTGATCTTCTATTAATCTCTGAATGGGGTCGTAAAAACAGGGTCACCTTTAACGCTCGTAAGACCCAATATTGCTTATTAACGCACAAGCAAACGACCGCAAATGCTGCTTCATCTGTACTCATGGATGGTATAAGTATTGAGGAATCGGATGCTCTTGGTGTTCTTGGAATGAAGATACAGTGTGATGTTCGCTGGACTGAACACATTTTTCATGTCTCTAAAAAAGCATTCAAGAGTCTCGGTTTTTTGAAACGGTGTAAGATGTACTTCACTCCATCCGATCTCCTTACTATTTATACCCCCTACAGCCGACCGAAAATGGAATACAACTCTCATGTTTGGGCCGGTGCCTCAAAGTCTATTTTGGGCTTACTCGACCGTGTGCAAGAGAGAGCGAAGAAGCTCATCACTGACAGTAGGGTATCCAACTCTATTGATTCACTGGAGCATCGACGCAGTATGGGGTGCGTTACTCTGTTCTATCGTTACTACAATGGATTTTGCTTTGACGAGATTAGGGATCTTGTTCCCGAAACTTGCACATTTTTACGTAGCACGCGTTCATCGTCTAGAGCTCATCCATTTGTGGTTGATTGCCCGGGGAATCGTACAACGCATTAGAGAGAGAATTCGTTTTTCAGCCGCACGCTTCGTCTGTGGAACAAGTTGCCTGCAGACGTGTTTCCTGTCTGTTATAACGCTGGAAAGTTCAAGTCAAATGTTCACAAACACTACTCCCGCTTTCCCCCTCCTCACAACCTATTTTCCTAGTTCTGGTACAATGCACTGCATATGTAGGGGTCATCCCCTGAGTACTGGTCCCATAAAAAATATAAAAAAAAATGGAACAGCTTAGTTACACAGAAACTAAGTTACTACTTTTTTTTTGGTAAGCAGCTTTCATCAGCCACCCTGTACAGTATATATTTGTTTACATATTTGTGAAGGGTGTAAAATCGGTGGAAGTAAAGTTGTGTACCTAATAACATACAATTATTTTTTCAGACAAACATTTTTTTAATTTTTTTTTTTTTTTTACTATAATTCTTTTTCTGTGTGTTCGACATCAAAGAGAAATTGAAAAAAACTTTAAAAATTCACTCATATTTACTACATCAGACCACTTTGCGTTTAGTAGCGATCAATTATATTTTAACTGACTGAAAAGGCAGATCTGCAGTCCAACATTTTAATGTAGCCTTTTAGAATAATTTTCAAGATTTCCAATTTGTTTTACTTTTGGCTAAAGTACGAATATTCGTGTTGCTTACACATTTTTGCTCTCTTGGTATTTTTTAACCAAAAAATCTATATCTTCGATTCATTGCATGACAATTGGTCATAACATTCCCATAATCTTAAAAAAAATTTTTTTCTTTCTTTTATTTTTCATTATTTGTTTAAGTATTCATTTGGCCAACAATTGCCAACCGCAAATACAGAAAATATTAAAGATTTCCTTTAAATTATGATGTCTTACTCTGTGAGCAAAAGCGTATTGTAATAAAACTGGAGAAACTGTAGAAATAAAACTCCAGCTCTTAACAGATAATTTCCGAAAATTAAAAAAATATTACATATATTAGTTTTTATTATAATGTGCATTTGAAAGCAACAATAAATATATGGTATTCACACTCATAAATTTGCATTTCGTTTTTCTATTTCTGCAACCCATAATTTCAGTTTAACTACTTTATTTCATTGTGATAAGAAAGTCCATTTGGAAATTTATACGAAAATAATATTGATATGTATTGCTGTTAACAACTCACTCACTCGGTCAGCTTAATTGCAAATTGCAGTAGCAATTTTACAACAGTTTGAAATGGCAAAAACTTCTTTGGAAAATAGTAAAAAACTAAATTAAAAAAAAAAATGTAAATTATGCCAATTGGCTGGCTGCGTTGCAAAGTTTTTGAAAAAAGCTTTTAGTCAAGATGTGTGAATTGCGAAAGGAAATTAACAAGTGTAAGATTACTTCGTGCCGGGAATAAATTGTTTTTGGCAGCTGCTTCTAATGGAACATGTTGATCATCGGCAGAGCGACGTGTTAATAAATGCATTTCCGATCTAGATAATTGTTGAAAGCATTTTCATTTTAATTCGTAAACAAACAGCATTTTCTTGTCGTCTTCGTATTCCTTTTCGCATGCACATGAGCAACTAAATGTGCTAATGAAATTTTAATTGATCATAATTTTAAAGGCAAAAGCTTAATTGTTGTTTTTGCGATTTTGCAAAGTATTTTAATTTTTTGAAAATTTTGGAAATTTAAGCCGTTATTGGAACGCTGACTTAAATCCGCATGAAAACAACTCCCTACTAATGCCAACACAATAAACTTCTCTAACAATCCAGCTCGTGTGAAATTAGGTCTGTTCATTTACTTTACTAGTAAAAATTAGCAACGAGAGAGTAACAAAAAGCTTTTCTAAATTAATCTCAAAAATTTGAAATAGCATCGTATTGTATTTGTAACTATACAGTTGCAAATAAATTTGCAAACTATAGGATACACAGCATGGGCGGAGTAACGTAGACCTCATGCCCACGATGGTATTAACAATATTGTCTTGCGGCGCTGTGACTCAACTGTACCGATCTATGCCTTCGCATAGGAAGTTACCGCGTGGTTAACAACGAAATACCTCACAAAAACTGTAAACTAATACAGTTAGTTGAGGTAGACAGTTAACCAATGAGAATGAGACGCCAAACTCTCGAGAAATAATTACGATGACGCGAGAGCTGTCCTCCAGCCCAGACACTGTTGCCAGAAATGCAGATTTATCTTCATTTTGCAGATTTTTCCTCTCTAAAAACACTAAATGACGATTTGAAGATTTTTTGCCTAAAAACGCAGATTTTTAAAATTTTTAATAATAAAATAACTTTTTGTACTTTTTCTCTTATATTTCTACTACCATTTGTTTACGTTATGTTAGAACGAAAATATCAATCGTACATGTTATAAAATAGACAAAATGGAATGACATCTTGCGCATGTTTTTGAATGTTATGTAAGAAAATTAAGCGAAATTTTGAAAAAATTATAAAGGTTGAAATATACCTGCAGTTAATTGTTTTTGGACTCGAAGTTTGAAAAGTAACTTTGCTAAAGCAACTTTGGCAAGTTTCTAGAAATTAATATGACCTTATTTATACGATAATTTAAAGTATTTATTTATTATAAAAAATACTTTGAATTTTAAAGTTTCTACCAAAATCATGTTACATTTTTACGACGATTTTTTGTATTTTTCTTTAATTTTCTTTTTTTTATTGTCGATAAAAAATTCGTTCGCCTCTTTTCATTCTGTTGCTAAAATCGATGCCGCTTAGACATGGATTTAAACCATCCTGTAAATCTGCTCTATCTAAAATATTTATTTATTTATTTAACTATACTCGTACAGTGGCAAATAAATTTGAAAAGTATAGGATGCACAGCATATGCGGGGTAACGATAGTAATAACAGTAATTTGCAGCGCCGCGGTGATTAACTTCACATAAGAAATTGGCGCGTGGCTAACAAAGGAATACCTCAAAAAAACTGTAAACTAATGCAATTAGTTGAGGCTAACAGTTAACCAGTGAGAGCGAGACTCAAAACTCTCGAAGAAATTATTACAATAACACGAGAGCTCTTCTCCAGCCCAGAGCTGTATTTAAAATAAAACCAGTTAATTCTGACATAATTTTCAAATTCTAACCGAGTTTATTAAATATATAATGATTTTAATACATTCATCAGCAAATGTGGAGAGAATATTCAGCTAGGTAAATTTTAACAACACAGAGGTCCGAATATACTCGTACATCGATATACGTGTTTAGGCATTAAATCAATTTTAACAACTTGCATATATGTTTGTTTTCTCCTTAAATCTATCTGCGTTTCAATATTCTGAAATGCATAATTTCTATCAATATGTTGTTAGTATTTTTAAAATGATTTTCGTTGATAAAAAAGGCATATTAATAAGAGTTTGAAGATTTTTTGAAGATTTGGAAAATAAAGTGCAGATTTTGCAGATTTTTTCATGAGAAATTCTTGAGTTTTGCAGATTTTACCTCTTAAAATTCTGGCAACGCTGAGCCCAGAGCTGCTTTACGATTGATGTGAAAATGTAAATGAACACTTTACTAGCTAAAATTTGCAAGTTAGAGTAGTGTTGTAATATATAGGTATATATGAGTACCAAATAGCTGCCCTTATATTTTTTGGACAAATTATACCTATATGTATATTATTATAAAAATACTGTGATTATGGTCATTTATACTCAGCATTGTCGTGACCAGTGATCACCAAAAATCATGTTTTTGCTTGATTAACTCATACACTAAAATTTGTAATCAACAAAAATCAAGCAACAAAATTCAACGTTGAGTGAAATCAACTCGTCTTGTAAACAATCCGAGTTTGTAATCAACAAAACTCTAGCAACAAAGTTCAATACTGAGTAAAATCAACTCGCCTTGTAAATATTGCGCGTTTGTTTTAGTACTGAATAAAATCGGCTAAACGTTATCAGTGTAAAACAATTGCCAGCTGTTACAGTGACTCTCACTTTTAGGTCAGAATCTGTCCTTAAGAAAGCGATTAAATCGTCTTCGATTTATATCAATTTATTTAAGTCGAATCTTAAAAGTTTTATAAAAAACTTTTAAATATTTACGAGCAAATTACTGATGATGCTCCGCGAAGCATTAAATATTGCTTGAACTTTTCTTTTGTTGCTTTCGCTATTTTCTTATAAATTTTTCGATTTTATAACTAAAATTAAATTTTATGAGCAAAAAAATAAAGAAACTATAAATATATAACTATAAAATAATGTGATTTTTTATTGCAATTTTACACAC
This sequence comes from Thecocarcelia acutangulata, assembly GCA_914767995.1. Classification (NCBI taxonomy): domain Eukaryota; kingdom Metazoa; phylum Arthropoda; class Insecta; order Diptera; family Tachinidae; genus Thecocarcelia; species Thecocarcelia acutangulata. The sequence continues at coordinate 117,847,837 of OU612096.1, read as the reverse complement.
GTGTATTTTTTTAGTATAATTCAAAGCTTTAAATAAGACACAAAAAAAGTTCAATAAACTCGATAGATTTTTGGTGCTTTTATGTTGACGTCTTAAAAAAGTGATCAAACAGGAAACATTTAATCGATCTACATATTTGATAACTGCTGTAAATTGTTTTTGATGTTTAAAAATTGTGGCAAAAATACATTTCTAAACAGGTTATGAATGATAAAGTATAATTTCCTTTTTAAAAGCAAAAATCATTAATTACAAATGATTTATGAAACTGTTATTAAATGACAAATTAAAGGCGGCAAATAGTTTTTTCGCTCATGATATTAAAAAAAATGCTGATAACTTTATTCTCACAATAATTTAGTGGTTTCTATTAAAAAATTCGAAAACATTCAGTACTGGCGGTTTCTTTTCGAAAAGAAAGTGTTACATGTGATAGGTTTATCATACACGAGAACAATTTTTGTGGCATGAAATGATAGCTATTTGGCAAAGGAGGTGAAGAGTATCATATTTAGTTAACATAGTGTTCTCAATCAGCTACAAACCCACTTTAGCAGCACAAAACCTAAACATACCTAAGTCAAGCAATCAAATGAAGCCGGAGGCATTTTTTAAGGGATTTTCATCAAGTCCATAGCAAGATGAAATTTAAGCGAAAGTATCCGTGTACATTTCATTAATAGCACTTACATCATATGACATTTTATCATCATATGCGGATATTTTGTCATTATACTAATTTTATCAATATTAGAGTGTCATTTCGGTGATTACATGCTTGCAACCAACGTATTCCGATAAAGCTTCAGGGTATTCCATTAATACTAATTTGTCAGAATTACTGCTAATTCAGTTAAAGCAACTGATGCAATATACGAAATCACAGCGTTGAAAATTGTCTTGGGATTAAAATTGAAGACGTTTTTCATTGCATTGATGTTAAAATACATTATAGCTATTGCGAGTTTTCTATGAGTATACATACATAATAAATAATATAACCTCAAAGATTGTCTTACATCCGACACAAAATACAACAGAGGCACAAAATACACAGAGATAGAAAAAGAGAGGTTTACATAAAATCAGGTTTTTGAATTTTCGGAGATATATCAGAACGAGTACAGTAAAGTTGAGTTATTACGCTCTCCTACTTATGTCTGCCTTTGCGGTTACAAAATTCGTTGTTTAAAAGTAAAAGTACAAAACACGGAAAGAAAAAATTATAAGAGTTAAATGTCTGTGGTATTTTATCATAACAACAAAAGTCAAATTTTAAAAATTGAAAAAATGCCATCTAGTTTAATTATCTTGTTAAGCACAAAATTGTTATTTATAATTTTTTTTATTCGTATTATTGACAAATTTTTTTTATTATTTTGGTTTATTTTCATTTGTTTTTAAATATAGTTTTTCATTGAAATTTCTCCTAAAAACTTTTTTTAGTCTTATCTCGACTTAAGATGTTATGATATAATGCCACAGATATAATTTCATATGTTCCCGTAGCGTTTCACCTCTGTTTACTTTGTGGCTGATCTCTCGACCAGCTGATTTGAACCTTGCCACTTCTGTAGAAAAGAGCCACCATACTTTACTCTGAATGGTACAATTTATTGTAATTTAGTTCAAGACAGCTCAAGTTCAGCTTCAAATTGAAGAGCTCGAAACAACCCAGTATAAAGAAGTGATATTTTTATCTAAGTCCACACTGGAATATCATAAACTAACTTTTTTAAAATTGAGACAACCGCAACAGTGTTGATAAAATGCCTGTTTTTACATCAAATAATTTATAGTGTTTTAATTTGTTAACAATGTATACGAAGCACTTTAAGCAATTTGTTTGCTCTCGTTAACTCTTTGAATGGATAATTTGTCTGTCGTTGATCTACATTTTCATTTTATTGCCATGCCCCCTCATTTGTTTCGCACTCGTTGCAACAGTATGTGACAAACAAATTGTTAAAAGAAATAAAAATTCAATAGATATAAAAAAAACCATTAAAGGCAACACATTTTTTAAACTAAAACATACAAATTTTATAGGCCATTAGAAACAGTTTTCCAAAATTGTTAAAACAGACATTTTCATGGCGAGAGTGCTAAAAAATGTGCAACAACACCAACCAACAAGCTTAAGACATGCCATAATTTGTACACAATTCAGTTGACACTTTTCAGATTAAAGAATTCAAATAAGAAAATAAAATTATTTGAAAAGAATAGAAAGAAACCTCATCTCACTTTTATTACAACAGGTTTATTTATTCTTCTTTGCTGAAAATGGCATGCTCCACTTTTTAACTTAAGAAAACACAAGTTTAAAATACAAAAAAAAAAAAACACTAAATATCTCTTTGGAGTTTAGAGAAATTTTTATGACTGAATGTGAACTCTGTTGTGAAGAGAGAGTTAGTTCACATTTTTCTCTACATACTTTTTTATTAGTTTTTAAAGAGTACAAAATTTATTATGTGTAGCGGGAGTGAATTCTTTCGCTCGGCACTTAGTTATAGACTTGCGGTACTATGAGTACAATAAAATTTGATTCGTATCGAATTATAAGCAGTGATGCCAGAATGAAGATTTTACCTTAATTTTAAAGATTTTTCATGCAAAATAAGATTTGAAGATTTTTCTTTCAAAATTACTTTTTAATCACAATACATAATATATACGTATATAACACATAATATATACGTATATACAGCTATGGACATATAAATGGCACAAACTCCAATTACGCATAAATTCACGCGCTTTACACCAAAAAAGTTTCAAAAACACAAGTTTTTTGTTTTCTTATTATTTGTTGTAAGATTAATTATCTCAACAACACTCAAATGTTCCGTTATATTTCGTTAATAATTCACCGTTATATTTTTTTTATAAAAAGTGCTAATTTTAAGTGGACATATAAATGGCACAATTTACTTAAAGAAGGTAGTTCTCGCGAAAATTTATTTCAAACCACTTCTTATTTTTCCTAGTTAAAAAATAATTGTAAAGAGTGAAAATTTTTTAAAAATGGGTTCAGGCAAACATACAACAACTGAGGAAAGGCGAATAATATGGAAACTGCATGAAGACGGAAAAAAAAGGTTCAGAAATTGCTGAAGTAATGAAAGTTTCTAGAAAAAAAGTGTATAACGTAATCAAATCATGTGTTGAGAACCCCGATGCATTGATTAAAGGTTAAACTCGAAAGTCAAGGCCTGGAAAAACAAATGTGCGTACGGATGGAGCTATTGTCAGAATGGCGATCGATTTAAGTCCTCACGACAGATAGCATCTGAAATTAACGAATATTTGGGCGCGGAAATATCTAGCAGACTTGTTAGAAGAAGATTAAATGAGGCAAATTTCTTTGGGCGAATTTCCAGAAAAAAGCCACTCCTCTCAAAAAAGAATATTTCCAAACGACTAGTCTTCGCCAGAACGCACAAAGAAAAACCTATTAGTTTTTGGAAAAACGTATTATGGAGTGATGAAACTAAAATAAATAGAATAGGACCAGATGGCAGAACCTTTGTACATCGTCCTAAAGGACAAGAATACAATCATCGGTTCACTCAGAGGACGGTAAAATACGGCGGAGGTAGCATTATGGTATGGGGTGTATTTTCTTGGCGTGGCGTAGGTCCTCTTGTAAAAATTAATGGGAAAATGAACAAGTTTCACTACCTAGACATTTTAAAAAACCATATGGAACCATACGCTTTCGATTCGATGCCAATTAAGTGGAAATTCGTGCAAGACAATGACCCCAAACACTCTTCCAACCTAATAAAAAATTGGTTTAGTGCAAAGCAGATCGACGTTTTGGATTGGCCAGCCCAGAGTCCTGACTTAAATCCAATAGAAAACCTTTGGAACGAAGTCAAGGTTGTAATCGCGAAAAAAAAATTATAAAAATATGGACGATTTGTGGTCAGCCACGCAAGAAGCTTGCTATGCCACACCCAAAGCAAAATGCCAAAAACTTGTAGAAAGTATGGATCGTAGGTGCGAAGCGGTCATCGGAAATAAAGGTTACAGTACCAAATATTAACGGTAAAATACTTTCACATACCAAAAACCAAAATAATTCAATACTAAAATAATTTTTTTCTTATATTTAGATATTGTGCCATTTATGTGTCCACTTTTTTTCACTGGTGTTTTTTTCTTTTAATAATAAAATTTTTTTTAACTAATAAATTTTCATTTTAGTTCTTATCAATAATAAATATACTTAATAACTCTTAGAAAAAAAACTAAAAACTTGTTGCTTGTTAATTGTTTTTACCCAATAGTAGCATACGAATGAACTCTCTGTAAGATGTGCCATTTATATGTCCATAGCTGTATATAGTTACATACTCATACATATGAAGGGTGTATTAGTAAAAGTGCACTTTCTAATTTTTACGTAAAACAAGTATTTTTTTTAAAGAATTGCTATTTCTTTTTTATATTGTTAAAAAGGCATGCTTCGATTACGTACAAGTTAAAGTGTCCGTCAAATGGCTTTCACGGCTTTGATGGTAATCACTGCCTTTTCATGAAACTTCCCAGAGAATTCGATTATTGAATCGAATTGTATAATATTCGCTATAGATTTTTCCTCTTTTCGACTATCTTAGTCGATGTCGATTATACAACGAGCATCTACGAGTAAAATAGTGATGCCCAAAGAGAAATCCATACTTACACTCTGACTGTAAATAAATTTGCACTGGGAGAAAAAGTACGCAAATCAAAAAAATCGTTTAAGCTACAATTTACTTAAAATTGAAGTAAACGTAAAGAATAAATATATGAATTTATGTTTTTAGTATTTTTAATAAATTTTATATTAAACAAAGTAACAAATACGCAAAATACCGAGAAAAAACAAGGAATAAATTCATACACCCATTCGCATGTTCATTCGTCGCTGTCTCATTGACGACTAAATTAATGAGCGTCAGATTGTGTTTGCTTTTTTTACCACTTTATTACCATGAGTGGGCATCGCTAATCTAAAAACCGGTTGCAAACCCTCCTTTACCTTGTTTGGCGCCGATTCACACCGTCAGACACTATTTTGACTGATGTTTGATTTCTGGTGTGTTGTAGTGGATCCACATTTCATGTACGGTTATCAAACATCGCAAAAATTCTTCCATATTGGGTTTGAGCAACGGCAAACATTCCAGCAAAATTGTCGCCTGTTGCACTTGTGGTTAATAAAGACAAAATGTGGCGCCCATCTTGTGAAAAACTTTCTCATATCAAGTAAGCATTCAAAATTTAAACCGCTGAGTTATGTGAGATGTCTATGGCTTCCACATCTTTGTCACTTACAACTTCCGATCGTTTAAAACCATATTGTGAATTTGTTCAACGGTTTCCTTCGTCCTTCTACGGCCACATTTCCATAAATCATTTCTTTGCTATGGAACTGGATGGGACTGAATCCCCATAATAATTATCAAGCTTGATTTGATTTGAGTGATTGAGTAGGTAAATGACAGTTCCAGTTGACATAAGCCATTTCAATTTACAGGCAGAAAATTAAAAAAGTCACGAACTTATTCACCTGCTCTCGTATTAATGCTTATAAAATGTTCTCCTAGTTAATCGGTTAACATAACACACGGTTTATTTGGACGCCCTTAAAATAATACCTGTTTCAGAATGGCATCCAGTACACAAAAACAAACCCCAATTCCTTTGGAATCAGAGTCGAGCTTACCACAAGTACGAGTACTTTGGCATATGTATGTTCTCTTCTGCTTGGCTTAATGACTCTTACCGTTTTCAGCCTCATGGCCAATTGTACATGCTGCATGCCATAAACTTAACAAACATGCATGTTAACAAGCTTTAATTACCCACATTTACAAAATAATCACCAAGATTACATTTCTGCTTTTTGAGGCACTTTTGAAATGACTAATGACCAGCCTGGCTACCAACGGATGGATACATATTCATTCAATGATCTAAGAATTTCGTAGCATGAAAACAAAACTTCAAAACAAATGGCCAACGGAGTTTCTCTAACCATTACAAAATCATTATTTACCAAGCGTGCACTACTTTAGGCATTATGTCAACATGTAATCGCCAGTAAAATTGAACGCTTTTTTATGCGATTAAAAAGACTTAAAATTAAAAAACCATTTATATATTTATTCTATGAAGTTTTCCGACAATAAGATATGACGAAAACGAAAAAAAAACTTGTTGCAACAAATTTAAAAAACAAAAAGCTTTTTTGTTGCTGCAAATACTCTTAATAATAAAGTTATCAACTAGAAAAACGACACCCACGTTTTCACACGCAGAGAGACCATAAAAATTAAATCAAATAAAATGACCAATTGGCAATTTGCATACATTTCGCAAGAGCTGTTAGGCTGGCAAAAAAAAGCCCTAATAAACATCTACTTGTTTCCGTTTACGGCGCAAGTCAACACTTTCGAAAGACAGACAGACACTGCCAGAAAAACAAACAAACAAAAAACACTGTTTAAGTGCCAAACATTTTTAATACAGTACACAGGGCAAACAGATTTTGTGAAATAAGTAAGGAGTTAATATTAAATTTGAATTTATTATAGGGCTTTCACAGACGAAAACAATTTTTAAACGCCCCATTTTTTCTGCATTGCATCACACATGGGACTATCTCACCTGGTACAACATGTATGCAATTTGAGTATACATTTTTATTCCGCCGAGGACAAGGTAGAGGAAACTTACGTTTGATTTACGTAGTCTGATTTTCTGTTGCCTTATAGCCGTCGTTTTAAGTACATGGCTAACTGGTATAGATTATATAGTCTCGCTAGAACACAGCAAAAATTGTTTCCTTTAAAATTGCTCCCGTGTGTCAAAGTACGTTACACCGCTTTCACACACGAAAAGTTTACTCTGCAACATCTTAAGTTTGATGGAAATCCAAAAAATAGCGGCTCTTTTACTTAGTGCCCACACCTCCGATGATATCTAAGATCAGAACGTCCAATTCAATCTAAGAGAGAGAATTCTGTTACGTATAGACTTAAAATCAGTGCTATCGCAGTCTTGTAATAATTTTTATTAGAGCGTACTTATGAGAAATTTCATGGCAACGATCTTATAATAAGAGCTACCAAAAAAGCGATTGTGTGTGTGTTTGTTTACAAAACGACGCCATTGCAATTTTATCGATTATTAGTTTTGCAAAGTATCGCAAGAAAGTGTTTTCTTCTCGGCTTTCAATGATTCATGAATTCTTATAGGATTAACCAAAATACGTGTACTCCTTGTTAGATATTAAAATGGACATAAAAAAATTCGTTCTCTCATTCTGCCGACGTTTTCTCAGATATTATGTCAGAGTTAATCGCAGTTGTAGACACTAGGTTACACTTCTTTGCCACCACCAAACTCAAGGTGCTAATTCTGTCATTCGTGATCGAAATTACTATCGAGTAGAAAATAATTTCGATATCGTGTAAATTTCTAATGATGTGATTCGTTACGTAACGAGTCGAGTTATCACTTCAGTGTTGCAAAATACTGACTAAATGTGATTTATAACACTGCCGAAAATTGTCAACAAAAATCATATGTTTTGACAAAACAAGTTAAAATTTACGAGCAACAAATTCAATGAAATTAAAAACTCGGGCGAAACGGTTACCCTTAAAACAATAAGGAAAAAATTAGGGGAAGTACTGATCCTTTAAATTTGCCAAACAAGGAGTAAGTGCAATCAATATTTTGTTCAATTACATCCATACCATAAAGAATGTTTATTTCACAGTTTCCAGAGACGATTTAGACACACAAAGGAAGCTATTTGTTGGGCCAATTAAATTTTGAGGTACAACTTTCCACCGCAGTTCCACCAAAAATTCCATTAGCAGCCACACTTGCGCTTTTGGCTTCAAGGAGATTCCAACACTCCGTTGGAAATGGTTTTTTAATGGGGATAAAGTACTGCATGCAAAATTACAAAGCGAGTCATTGATGAAATGGAAAATAAGCTATGTGACCAATTTATAAATAGGATTGTAATAAGTATGTAAAATTAATTTTCGTTACCGCTAACCTGAAATAAAAATTTATTTATACTTACATTTAATTTTATATCCAAAACAAATTTTGAACTTACATTTCATTTGTGTTTTTCTGTTTGGCGAATTTTCGATAGTACTTTTGCTTTTGAGTAAAAAGTTGCACAGTTGTATTCGAATGGTTACACGCTATCGAATGCCATCATTAGAAATTTCGATACCTTTTACTCGATATCGAATGATATAATCCCAAAAGTGTAAAAACTCGCACATTCGGGTAAGAACTCGCTCGTAAGCGAGCCCCTAGGACTATGCAAAGTAAACTTTCTGTGCAGTGATGCCAGATTTTTTTTCGGAAAATCTGCAGTTGCCAGAAAGAATATCATATTTTTGGGAAAGAGGTCTTAAAAGGTTTTTCGTAAAGCAGTTTCAGTCGTAAAGCAGTAGTGCAATTCACTAACCTGTTTTAACGCTAATAAAATTCGTTTAGAGAAATTAACACTAGCGTTGGTGTTTTCGCGATTCTATAACAGTTTTTAACACTATTTGTCTTCGTTTTAAATCAGCTGTTTTTATAGCCTGACTGATTAGCGTTAACTAAACACCAATTATTTTTGTGGTGTTTATCTTAACAAAAATGTCGTTAAAATTTCTATTAGAATAACTATTTGGCATACGACTTGTCGGAAGACTTCAACAGTCGTTCGGCGTGTTCTCTGTGAGAAGAACTTATGTTACTTATCAAAAAATATTTTAAATAATAAACATATAAATAGTTTTACTTACCGTAAACATGGAATTATTTGCAAATTTGTTTGTTTTTTTTCTGTTCTTCTTTGTGGTTTTCTTTATTTTTAACAAAGCTGCCACATTATTTCAAATTTTTTTAACATACAACCAGAGGTGTTAAGAATAAGTTAGTGAATCACATAAGCGTTAGTGCAAACCACAATAGCTCGCGTTAAGTTGTGCTCTTTTAAAATCGTTAAAAGTTAGTGAATTGCACTACAGTTCTTCTTTTTGTTCGGTCACATGTCCAGAAGAGCTCACTGGCCTCATTCTAACCCATTCGTTTTTTCATAGTTTATTTAACAATAGATTAATTATATTTGCTGTTATAAATTTAATATTAATTTTCCATTTTTTTCTTGTTTACTTTTTTAACAATTGAATTGCCATTGTGAATTATTTTGCTCACTGAACATACCTACAGCAGTGTTTTATTTAAAATTGTTTTTAGTTTTAAATAATTGTTCGATAACTTAATTTTGTATGGAATATGGAGCTCAAATAAGGCGTTAATTGCGGTAATTTCAATAATTTTGTATGTCTGAACACCTTATAACCTTTCTGAAAGTGAATGGCAGATTCCCACAAATGCCAAATGAATTACACGAAGCTTGTTATTTTTTTTTTTTTTGTTTTGTGTCCTATACTCGCAAATATAGTAACTAAATTGAGCCACCACTGATGAATAAATAAATATAAACAAAGTGCTGTTTCAATTCGTTGCTTAAGTCATCAAATCATTTCTATTTTAAAAAAATGAAGGGACCTTAATAAACTATTTATAAACCAAAAGCAAAAAAATAAAAAAACGTTTCATAAATTATTTAACTGATTAGAAGAACGTGCTAGACTGGAGAAATAATCATAATACTTTTCCTTTTTCAATTAAACAAATGCATTTACATAAATTCATATGTCGTTGACTATTTGAACGCGTCGTCCCTTTTCTCATTGAAATCGACTGAACTTGTAAATAAATTATTTTTTAGTTCTTGTGTGTTTGCTTGCTTTTGTCTGTGTGTGTGTGTGTGTCATGTGACACTTTTTCGAATCTATATTGGCCATAAATTGTCAGGCCGTTGTTGTTGTGGCGGTGGTTGTTTAATGGCAACAGAAAAGATCGTGTTACTTAGGCCAGCAAACACACAGTAGTGCATGTCTGTATGACTTTCTTAGTAGCTGCTGTATTCACACAATAGCGCCGCATTGTAGAGACAAAACTTGTGGCATAAAAGCATTTGTTTTAATGTCACATTAGACAGGAGACCGTCTTAATTGCTTGTTTCCCTCTCCAACAAAAGAAAAAAGACAGCAACAACTTACTCTACAACAAATTGAGCCATTTTCGTATTTTTTTTTTTTTTTTTTTACTTAATTTATAGTTAAAAAGATAAGTTGACATTTTGTATAAAATATTTTGAAATGAATTTGTCATCATGTTTTTAATGCATTTAATATCATTTACAACAAATTTATCATTTATGGTGATTACTGTTTGCTGCCCGCCGCCGCCCGTTTCGGTTGGATACTAATGTGAGTGGCTGTTGTACCAGTGATAATGAATTGCTTATGAAGCTGAAGGAACGTTTTAAAAGGGTCAACGACTTTAAAGAGTTTTTAATTTTATTTCTCATAATTAAATATCATATATGTACATTTGTATGTATGTATGAATGTATTTGACTTTCACTCAAGGCGAATTTATACAGATGGATGCAAGCGGGAAGGCGAATTCAGTACTATGTATTTTGTTATGGTCAAGACGAATTTATACAGGTGAATGCAAGCAGAAAGGCGAATTCGGTACAATGTATTTTGTTATTGTAAAACATATCGTGAATGTCAAAATCTAAATTCGCCTAAGATTGTTCAGCTGGGAAAAAATTTTTTATAAACGTTAAATATAAACTTTTATAATTGTTTGTAATTAAAGTCACAGATTATATTAGTTTTTCACTTTTAAATTCACACAAACTTCTTGAAATTAAATAAATCATACAAAAATCACTAAATCATACAAAAAAAAGTCTTCAGATTAAAATGGCGCCAAAAAGTTTGTAAACAAAAGAAAAAAAATTTGACAGTCTCATTGGAAAAAACGCGAGAACCAAAAAATAATCCCTGTGCTGTTAAGTTCACCTAGTAATGAATTCGCCTTGGTTATTGTGCAACTTACTGAGAATGTCAACAACTAAATTCACCCATGGTGCAATTATTAGGTGGCAGCATTAGAGTTGCTGTACTAGATACATAATATTTTGTTTGTGTAAAAATTCCCCCATAATGTCAAAAACATGTTTACAAAACAGAGGAAAATGCAGAAAAAAAGTGTATATAAAGAAAATTAATTGTGTATTATTATTTTCATAAATTGTTTTAAACACATTTTAAGCAATTAAATTATTTTTGAAGCGAGGGAAGTCCATAAGCGGTAGAATTTTTCTTTTTTCCGAGCAGACTGCATTGCTGTATTAAGAAATTAAAATATTTTTGAAATCTTTTTTATTGTTTCTTTTGCACATTTTCAAACAATTTAAAATATTCTTTTTTCACTTCACTTTGTTTAAACATAAACAGCTCTTACGCAATTAAAATATTTTTGAAAACTTCTTTATTGTTTTTTGTACTTCTTATTTTTTATTTTTTATTTTTTTTTGCACGATTAAAATATTATTATTTATTCACTTCACTTTGTGTAAACATAAACAACTTTTGACATTACCAGTTGTTTTAAATAAAAAATTGTCACCTGCGCTAGGGATGCCACCTGGTTAATGCACCTTGAATTCACCTTAGATTGTTCAGCTAAGAAAAAATGTTACATAGGACGTGTGTGAAACGGTAGAAAAGTACTCTCGTAAGTAAAATTTTGACATTCTGAGGTGAATAAAATTTTACTAGCTCTAGCTAATATAAATTTTGACAATAGGATAGAAATATTTGAAATGTAGGAATTTGATTGAAATAACTTACAACTGAAAATTTTATAATCAAAAGTATAAAAGTCAAATAATACTAAAGGGCGTTTCAGACTATCATACAAATCTTAAGATTTTGATTGGATTTTGTGGGACAAAAATCTAAAGATATTTTTTGCGACTGTCAAAAAATCTAACGTACCATTACATTTTGTTTTCACACTATCACACCTAAAGTTAAAGAAGGAATATGACTTGAAAATAAACAGCCAATTTACTTAACGTCTGGGTTTAATATTTTTATTATTTGCTTTTGCAAAAAATGCAACACTGATTCAATGAAAAATCTTATTGTTTAAACAAATTTCTAAAAATGGTGAAGTGTTATGGGATGTCAAATCTTTTACCGTATTATTTCTCATTTTCATAACGTTTTACATTCACACTATCACACTTGCACGTATTATTTGATTTTTTGACAAGTCTTAATACAAAGTGTGATAGTCTGAAGTGCCCTTAAGGCCCAGTTTTTAACTGAGTATTTAAATACAAAATTAGTTAATTTTCATTTAAATTTAAATTGAATTTAAATGCAAGTTCTGTTTATCAGTCTTAAATAATTGTTCTTATTTAAATGCGATGAAAGTGTGGCAACTTTACGTAAATTCCAAATATTATGGAAATTGTTCCATAGAGCAGCTGTTTGTTAGTGGAAGAATAGAAAAATGCTTAAAGAAAAATATTAAATTTATTAGCGGTATAGAAAAATGTAATAATTTTATTTCATGCGAAGTTATTTTTAATTAATTATTATATTGTGCTGTTGTTTAGTGCAAAATTAGCATTAAAATTCAAATATCTTCTACAGGCAATAGCTCGGTATGTGTGTTTTGTTTACCTTTTTGCACTAAAACAACTGCAGGCACAGAAAAACCATATAGACTATGTGAAAAACTTAAATAAAACTTAAATGAAGAAGTTTGGGCGTTTAAGTTTAGTCCAAATTTGTAGTGAAAAACTGATTTTCATATTTAAATGGAACTTAAAGCTAAATAGCATTTAAATACGAACTCAAAAACTGGGCCTAAATTGAAAAATGGTTCTATTATACATAACTATTTCTTAATTTATTCATTTTTATTTATTTTTTTGTTAGTTTTGTTAGCATTTTTTTCCCTGCTTTGTCAAAATTTTATGTTGTCAAATATAATATTTTTTCACACAGCAAAAACATTAAATTTCTTTACCACAGACAAATTATTTTTCACCATAGTACTTTGCTACCGTTTCCCACACGTCCATAAACGTTAAATACAAATTTTTATAATTGTTTGTAATTAAAATCCCAGACTATAATAATATTTCACTTTTAAATACTAAAAATTCCTTGAAATCATACAAAAAAAACTTCAGATTAAAATGGCGCGAAAATGTTTGTAAACAAAAGAAAAAAAAATTGACAGTCTCATTGGAAAAAACGTGGCAAGCAAAAAATAATCCCCTGAGCTGTCAAATTCACCTAGTAATGAATTCGCCTTGCTTCCACTCTCGCCCAAGGCGAATTCATTACGAGGTGAACTTAACAGCACAGGTGATTATTTTTTGCTTCTCGCCTGTTTTCCAATGAGATTGTCAATTTTTTTATTTTGTTTACAAACTTTTTCGCGCAATTTTAATCTGAAGATTTTTTTTTTATATGATTTAGTGCAATTTTAAGAAATTTGTGTGATTTTAAAAGTGAAAAACTAATACATTTTGTGATTTTAATTACAAACAATTATAAAAGTTTATATTTAACGTTTATACTAAATTTTTTCCCAGTTGAAAAAAATTTAGATTTTGACATACACGATATGTTTTACACAAGGCGAATTCATTACAAGGTGAACTTAACAGCACAGGTGATTATATGTTGCTTCTCGCGTTTTTTCCAATGAGACTGTCAAATTTTTTTTCTCTTGCTTACAAACTTTTTCGCGCCATTTTAATTTAAAGATTTTTTTGTGTGATTTAGTGCAATTTCAAGAAATTTGTGTGAATTTAATAGTGAAAAACTAATATAATCTGAAAAATAATCACCTGAGCTGTTTAATTCACCTAGTAATGAATTCGTCTTCCATTCACCTGTATAAATTTGCCGATAGGCGAAATATTTTATTAAAGCCAAGGCAGCTTTAATACGGTAATGGTATAAGCACAGCTGTCTTTGGTTTTCTTTGCGTAAATGTGTCAAAAACACATAGACTTTCTTGCTTTTTCAAACAATATTTAGACAACTGTTTGTAAATTCTACCAACAAAATACATGTTGATGTTTTTTGGTGTTGTATTTATTGTAATTCTGCCACTACCCATTATAAAGCTGCCTTGATTAAAACTTTTGTAGAGGTTTAAAACACTTGGAAATGTACGAATATTTTTTCTAGCAAGTGTATATTATTTTGTTTTTCCATTACTTTTCTTGTTTTCAATAATTTGAAAGCATAAAATTAAAATTGTCATTGTAAAAGTGAAATAATTTTGCGAAATAACATGTGGCCAAATAGAGACAACAAAAACAAAAGCCCAACAAGACATCTGCTTGATGCTGTTTGTTGTTGGATGATGTTGCACGCTGTTGTTCGTTGTGTTAAAAAAGCGGGGTCAACAATTGAATGTGGGTTGATTTCGTTTTTTTTTTTTACAATTTAATGTTTGCAACCAAACAAATAACGAATATGATGGCCAGCCAGTATATACATACATACAAATGCGGCAAAGACAAAAACAAAACATCGGGCAACACAAGACGGCATGCGCAGCACTACAAAAATCTCACAAATGCTTAAAAGTTGTGGCAGGAGTTAGTGAGTGGTCTAGTGCGAGTGAATCAAATTATCGTTCATGTGTTTTTGTGTTTAGTAAATTTTGGTTCGTTTTGCAATAACAATCGCATCTTTGCAATGATTTGATTTTTGCTAATGCAGACAGACAGTTGCACAGATGCAGCACCTAAAATTTATAACTGAAAAATTCATTTTGCAATAATATTTTTTTGCAATTATTTTAATTGATGTTTATTGCAAAATATTAAATTAACAGGCCTGTTCTGAAAACAGCGTGCTTTCAAATCACGAACCGTTTTGAAAGCACGCAGACAATTTGAAGCTGTTCTGCAAATCACGTGATTTTACGGTTTTCGACGTGCTTTTAATTTGTCGAAAGCACGGAAAAACAGCTATTTTTACATTTTTGTTTTGTTTATTTATAGTTTTATATTCTTAACTACAATAAAAAGTGAATATTAAGTAAAAAAATAAACCAGCTGACTGCTAAAGAGAAAATGTAAATCACTACTATTGGTAAACAAAGCAAATCAATTTCTCAAAAAACAAGCAGTGTCCATAATTTTATTAATATTTATGTTTCTGTGTGAATAAAACTTAATTTTATTACAAAAATCAACAAACAACACATCATTTTAAATACATAAAAATAGTTTTATTAAATTTGTATTGAAAAACATAGAGAAAATATCCAAGTGATATCAAAAAGCCAACCATTTGGCTAACCGGTTTAAAATCACGTGATTTGAGTATTTTCTGTGTGCAGAACACCTTTTGCGTGATTTGAAATCACTTTGACAAAAAGTGATTTGCAGAACAGCCTGGTAAAAAATTTAATTTTCTAAGCCAGAGAAAACTTTTAGTTTCATTAAAATCGTTTCGTGAATAAAGCATACCATGTGGTCCAGCCTTATTAAATTGTACACTTCATTATTTGCAAATATGACAACATAACTTTTATGTTTCTTCCCTTTTTTATTTTGAAGATTACATACATAAAATTTGGCATATAAGCAAATTGTTTTTTAAATAAAATCCATTTACCAAAAGAGTCACTCACACGAGACACATTAGTAAAATTGATGTTGCTGCAAGATACGAGCACCATGACACATTGTGGGCAGAATTGACGATTCTTCATTTAACTTCAAAGTGAGTTTTGTGCTGCTCTGGCTGTCTTTCAAGTTATCTTATATATACAATATGTAAAAGAAGAAAACACAACACCACACGTATGCATACAAATAATAATCATTTACTTGTACTTTAGCAAGAATAATAAAATGCAACAAACAGACTGCATGCATTCGTACACGTAGAAAAAAAGTGATTGAGGAGCCAAGATTCCTAAGATTCAACCCTTGTTGATCTAGTTTGCTTCATTTAGCCTGTTTGAGTGTAAAAACACAACTGCTTAGGGAAAAATTAATTTTACAGCCCCTGGGGCCAAATTCCGTAACGATGAATTTTGAAAGTGAACACTGACCAATTTCAGTGTTCATTTTTGATTTTTGTATCCGCAATGGTGAGAATGATCAAATTTTGGGTTTTTTGTTAAATATTTTGAAGTTGAAAAAAATAAACAAATTTATTATGTATGTATATTAGAATTATCTACTAGACCATGATATAAAAAATACAAGGTAGTTTCATTCTCTCAATTTTCCTTAACAATCACCATCTGACAAGTATAAGGATTGTGACATTTTTCATAAAATTGTGCTACCGTATTAGTTTATATATTCCCTTGTTTTCAGTTTTGTTTGAAGTTGTGTCTGAAAATAATAATAAATTGTGACTTCTAAGAAAAATAAATAAAAAATTTTAAATTAAAATACATACATAAACTTAAAATATATAAAAACATCCCCAGACTAAAATGCTACCGGCACCATGTTTCAATGTGCCTTTAGTATAAAGTGGACTTAGACGTTGGCTTTTCGGTCATCTATCCAGTCTTAATCTATAGGAACCTTTTAAATTGAATTTTGAATAGTATGGAATTCCTTTGTGTGGTGGTCAAATTAATGTGTTTCCTTGCAAATTCCAACCTGGCCAGTCTATTTTTCTGTGATATAAAGATCTTTTTTAAACTTTTGTATGGTATGCTTTTAGTTCACCTTTTGCAGCCTGCCTTTGAATCCTTCTGGGGGCAACATTTAATGACAATTGTGTGGCAATGGTTCTTCACGACTCGAATTGGTCTTTTTTCAAACATATTATTGCCTGGACATCTCGTTTACTGGTTTTTCGGGGACATCCACCTTTATGCTTTGTAACCAAAGTACCCGAACAAGAAAAACGGCGTATAATTCTTGGTGAATGTAAAATTTTTGCAATTGTGGTCACTTAGAGAAGTTACAAGTCACGTCCTTAACAATTGAAGGCACGGAAATGACGGAAAACTATATGCAAATGTTCGTTATACATGCTTATCTTGATATTTTACGTCTTTTGGAAGTAGGTTTTTCTTATTGTAAGTAATGAAGAATATTCAAGGTTACGTGCATTAGTTTTGTCGCTACTTCTTGGGTCATTCTAGTAGAAATAATTATTTATATATTTTTAAACCATAAGCATAAAATTTTTTTCCCTTTGTTTTTAATATGTAAAGAGTATTTTCTTTTAAATGTAATAATATTTTCTTCAAAATAGGCATTCGTTTGAATACTATCGTTTTAGTTTTTGGGGCCAAACTGTACCTCAATGGGCTGGCTTTACAATAGCTGGCCGCCTGTTAAATCTAACCTAACATGGGCTTCAAAACAACCACAGATACATCAGCTTATTATTTCTAGCTTTTTCTAATATGAACAATAATGCACTACGCATTTCAGAAAAAATCCATTCTAGGTGTAAATTCCCTAATTCAACTGTGTGGCAACGTCTTTTTATATTTCTCTCTAAAAATAAACTTCAAAAATCCTTATTACAAAAAATAAAAAGAGAATGAAAGTACCTTGTATTTTTTATATCATGTACTAGACAACTTGTGTGACACAGTTAATTTGACAAATCAGTATATCATTCAGCCTGAAGTAACACATTCAGCGCAATAAAATTTATTGTTTCTTACGGAATCGCTTTTTCATGAAAATTGAACACTGTGCGAGTTGATAAACTCGCTAGTATATCAGTAATTTTTGCTTTTTCTCCAAACATGCTACAAATGTTTGTGCAAACAGACAAACGCTCGCACTAAAACGCAAAATTTTTACATTAACGTAAAATTTATTTCATGTTTGGCAAGCATTTTATGCAGTTTATTTCGCTCTTTACATTTACGAGTAAAAATCATTTTAAGGAAGAAAATTTGATTGAATTTAATTTTTACTTAAAATTTTAGTTTTATCTTAAAAACAGCTTTAATAAAAACTAACAAATATAATTTTTGCGTTTAGAGATAAAAAACATTTTAAGATTTTTTTTTTCCTAAAATTAAGATTTTTATTTAGCAACACAACGACAAAAATTTCTGGCGTCACTGCTTGTAGTTAAGCCAAACATGTGTTCTGTTTATTATGGTGTTTTCTGCCCTTTTAGTGTTGACCAATTTTTCCGATTACCATCACCCTTAAAAAGTTATAACTTGTTTATGAACATAAAAGAACAAAAAATGCTAGCAAAAAGCTTACACTTAAGTACACTTACGGCCTTATTTATAAAAAAATTTTCATGTTTATTAGGCTCTTATTACACAAATTTTCTATAGAAATCAGTGCAATAAGAGCTTAATAAACATGAAAAACATATAATGACTACTTTCAACAAACAAACGTTTTAGTCACTATTTTTACCAAATAAAAGCTTTCATCAGCAGCACCGTTTACTCATCTACAATAACAAAACAGCCTCATATTTGCATAAAAGCGTATAAAACAAAGATGTAAAAAGGGTAGTGTCTCCACCTTACTCTAAGTATAGGGCTATGCGCTTGATGCTTAATTGTGCTGGTAAAAACGCTTAGCTATAGGACTGTGCTCTTTAATACACATTTATATAAAGATTATACATATTTATAAGCTATTATGTTGTTTTGTAGAAATAGCAATATTTAACTACTTATAAGCGACAATGATGTCCTTTATACAATGTTGGTTGGTTTCTGTTTTATTATAGTGAAATTGTTTGTCATATGCAAAGTATTAATATTAACTAGTAATATTAATACTTTACCAAAATTTATATTAAGATTATTTCATGTCTCTTTATTTATTAATAAAGATGCGCATTATTAAGATTTGCATACTTATTGTTAGTTCTTTTAGAAGACACAATAAATAATTGAATTATAAAAAAAAAATTATCTAGTAACGAAAATATATTTCTTCATTAAAAGACTAACATCTCTTACAATATGTATGATGTTGATGTTGATATAAGATGTTGGTTTATTTCGATCGTGTTTTGTTTTATTTATTTTATATTGCAAATATGAGATTTTAGTTGTTTCCATGTATATTTAAAAAAAAAAATGTTTGTATTATTTATTCTCATTCGTGTTGTGTTGAATTTATATAAAGATTATATATACTTATTATAATTTTAATGATTTTTTTCTTTTTTAAAATTGGCGGTAAGTTTACTATAAACTACTTAAGGGCGTTTCAGACTATCATACAAGTCTTAAGATTTTGACTGGATTTTGTGGGACAAAAATCTAAAGATATTTGTTGCGACTGTCAAAAAATCTAACGTACCATTATATTTTGTTTTCACACTATCACACCTAAAGTAAAAGAAGGAATATGACTTGAAAATAAACAGCCAATTTACTTAACGTCTGGTTTTAATATTTTTATTATTTGCTTTTGCAAAAAATGCAACCCTGATCCAATGAAAAATCTTATTGTTTAAACAAATTTCTAAAAATGGTGAAGTGTTATGGGACGTCAAATCTTTTACCGTATTATTTCTCATTTTCATAACGCTTTACATTCACACTATCACACTTGCACGTATTATTTGATTTTTTGACAAGTCTTAATACAAAGTGTGATAGTCTGAAGTACCCTTTATACTGTACCCAGCGCTAGCAATGAAAAATACACAAACAACTTTGTCTCATACATTTTTTTGTCGTTTTACTGTGCACACACAAGAGCAAAGCAACAACACTTTCGCATGCTTTGCTGGTACACATTAACGGCAGCGATTATAAGTGTAATTTTTGTTTTTGTAAATATGTTTCGCTTTTTACAACAAAAAAGTTTAGTAAAAGTAGAAAAACTAAATGTATTGGTGTTTGCTCTTCCATATAGAACTTTTGGGCACGCCTGGTGTAGTACGTGCTACATTTTTAGCCAGCTTTATGTGCAACACGTTTTGAAAAGAACATATTACCCTTTAATAATGTATCGAATTTTTTAGAAAAGAACGTGTTGAACCACTTTATGTTGCATAGTTGTAACATTTTTGTCAGAAAAGAAAGTACCAATAGTGTTTTGAATAGTTGTATTACACTTAAAGTACTGAACTGATTAAAATTAAATAATGCTTTTTAACCATATACAAGTATCTTTCCAAAATCATTGCAGTAGTATGGGCAAAATGGGATTTCAAAAAATGTTCATTTGTTATTTATAATACTTTTTCTTTGCGTGTATGAACAAACAAAAGTTTTCGGTACTTCTTGTCTGCTGAACATAATAATTGTATGTGTTAAATGTTCTTTTTGCCAAAGTTGAAAATTTAATTGTAAATATTTAAAATTGAAACTTGAGACGTTTGTTTCGAAGATAAAGTAAAATACAACTATCATAAATAAATAGAACAACTGTGGGATGCACACGTTTTTGCATGTGTTGCAACACAGCAAATGTGCACCCTACAAATTATGTTTGTGCTTTAAAGCAACTTATGCAAAACTTACAATAGCTTTAATGAGGTGTGCTAATCTTTCAAAATATAAATGTGATTCATAGCGAAACAAGTAAAGTGATTGTTGCGTTAACAGTTTAGTGAGTTAAACCAAATTTTAGTTTTTGTTGCGTTAACAATTTAGTGACTTTTAGTTTAATAAATCAAATTTTATAAAAAAAAAGAGTGATGGTTTAATATAATCTATAGAAAAAAACGTCTACGATAAGCATTAAACACATAAACGACAGCAAGCAGCAACGGGTCAAAAATAAAAAACATGTGTTTAGATGATAGTGATTATTTTATCGACATCATAGCAGCATGTCTTCACAATATCATTTGCTGCTGCTGCAAAAAGTAAATGCAGTGCTGCCACTATAAAATTAAATAGGGGATAATAGGACATATAATTTTTTTTGTAATATTTAATAGAAAAAAACATCACAAAATTTAAATAAACAAATAAATTGATGTATTTTTTTAGTTTTACGTAATATTATTACGTTTTCAGTCAGTAATTTGAATTTTATTCATATAAAATAAAATGTGGCACCTCTAAAATTTGTTTTGTTTAAACACCCATAGTGCTGTTACTGTCTTTAAAATAATTATGTTGCTAATTAGACAGCAGCATTTGAAGTTAACTTCATTTATAAACGCGAAGTTGTGAAGTCTGCTGTAGTCTATGTGTTTAGAGCTATATTATTAACATGACGTCGTCAGATTGATCGGGGAACATCTGTGGAGATCGGACGCGGGCAGGTAGTTTGGCGGCCTATAGCCATATGAAGTAATGGCCTATAGCCATATGAAGTAATGGAAAAAGAAAAAATTTATAACAAAACACAGCTGTTTTGATTTGTTTGCAATGCCACTGGAAAAGTCACGCACACCTTGCAGCTAAAATTGTATCAAATTGTATCAAATGCATGCATATATGTACATATGTTTGTACTCCGAACTGCGAAAACTGCTAATATGTAATTTGTATTGCAATTTGCAAAAAGAAAACCCCAATCAATGAGTGAAGCGTGTTTAAAGTAAAAATAAAAGTGATTGATTTAAATTATACCCCCATTTTACTTACCTATAAAATTTTCCATATTCTCGTTTCATTTCCACTGGAAGCAGGTCTGGTAATTACTTTCCTGATTGTTATCATTTCATAAGTTTGCGTTGAAATTCAATAGTACTCACTTAAATGCTAATTGTTCCAATTAGAAACAATTATTTGTGATATTTTCCTCGGAAGGCCCAATTAGATAAATTTTTAAGAAAATCGAAATCTATGGAAACATAAAACACAATACATAATACACCACCACTAATAACAGCCACAACAGCAACAACATTTAATATGCCCGATAGATTTATCTAAAAGTTGGAAAAAAAAACATTTGCAAAAACATTTACAACAGAAAAAAAATTAACAAACGCTGGAAAACTGTGGATAAAGAAAGATGAAAAAACGAACAAAAAGATTAGAATCTGAAAAACTTGAAGTGTATTGAGCCTTAACAGCCAAAAGCACGTAAGCCAAGTTTAAATTAATATCGATATTTTATAACAGGCAAATTTTGATTCCTTTAAAATTTTAAAGATAAAATTATTTTGGCTCTTAAGCCTCAAAATGCATTCATTAAAGGCCCGATCAGACTGTTATACAAGTATAAATACTTTCATTCGATTTTGTGAGATAAAAGTCTAAACACATTTCTAGTCTAAAGTAAATTCGATTTTGCACTCACACCATCACACTTGATATAAACCGACAAATTTGAGTAGAAAAGAAAACAGCTGTTCATATATTTTTTTACAAAACAATAAAATATAAAAGCTTTCAATTTTGTTTTATTTATTCAGCAAATAGATGTGCCAACATAAAACTTTACGCGGCGGCGGGTGAGCTCTTCGCCGTAGACGGTAGATGTGCCGCGCTTGAAAATCTTCAGCAGCTAAAGTAATAATTATGTAAACCAAATCCAAATTTATTAGCACCAAAATATTTTATGTTCTACATATAGGATGAGCAAAATACAACAGTTAAATCCCAAATTTCGAGATTTTTATAACGACAAAAAATAATATCGGTGGCGGTACGCCATAGGCTAATAAATAGCCGGCTACCAAATCTTTAAACAGCTAGTTTGCTAAAGGGCACTTCAAACTAGCACATTTTGTATTAAGACTTGTCAAAAATGCAAATAATAGTTGCAAATGTGATAGAGTGAATGTAAAGTGATTGAAAAGTGAGATATAATAAGGTAAGAGATTTGACATCCCATAACACTTCACCATTTTTAGAAATTTATTTAAACAATAAGATATTTCATTAGATCAGGGTTGTATTTTTTACAAAAGCAAGTAATAAAAATATTAAAACCAGACGTTGAGTAAATTGGCTGTTTATTTTCAAATCATATTTCTTGTTTTACTTTAGGTGTGATGGTGTGAAAACAAAATGTAATGGTACGTTATTTTTTTTGACAGTCGCAACAAATGTGATTAGATTTTTGTCTCACAAAATCTAATCAAAATCTTAACACTTATATGATAGTCTGAAACGCCCTTAAAAGACACAACCCTGATCCAATGAAAAGTATTATCGTTTTGAAAAGTTTCAAAAAACAACTAAGTCGTATGGGATGTCAAATTTTTTTCGTATATATGACGGATTTCATTCAGCCTATCAGACTTGCACGTATTATTTGAATTTTTGACAAGTATTAACACATAGTATAATAGTCTTAACTGGGCTTAAGCAGCAAACAGTAAAATTTTAGGGTGTCCGTTGACATACGAGTATATATTTTTAGTCGATTTTGTTGTTGCGACAATTTTTTGCTCATTTTTTTAACAAAACCATATGAGACGATTGATAAATCGTCATTTCGAATTTATATTTATGTATCTCCAAAACTTGTGTTTTGGGAAACTACATCTTAGGTTATACCTATTAGTGAACTAAATTTTTATCAAAAGTGGGACTACAATAAAACACCTGCACTATATCTATATCACTATCGGCTCTATCCAAATGTCGTAGCATTGACTTACACAAAATTCTGAAAAATTAAATCTTATTTTGAATTTAGTTTTAAAATATTCGTATCTTAAGTAATCGATCTTAATTGCCGCTTGGGGAAATCTTTTTTTTTTTCTATTGTTTGCGGTATTCTTTTAACAATATGTTGCATGTGTTGAGCCATTCATTCATTTATGTATTTAAGTTAAATGATACTATTACTAAACTCTTAACAAAAGCAAACGAATGCATGTATGTATGTCTAGTAATTTAATAAAAGTTTTATGCAAAATGCCAAGACTAATAGAATTAAGAAATACAATCATTAGATATTTCATGTTCATGTTTACGTGCCGTATTTACTTGATTTAAAACAAACATTTATCATGCAAAAACAAAAAGAAAAAAAAAAACAAAAAATACATTAATGAGAGAGACAGAAGAGGGAAGAGAGGCGGCATTAAACAGTTTCGAATAGACATGATTTTAACATCGAAACAGGTGAGTTATTTATTTATCTTACTCGTATTTGTGTTCGTTCGTATTATTATTATCGATATGGGATCACATGTGGCATGAGAGCTGAATTATAATTAGACATTGCATTGCAATCGACGACAACATGTTGTTAGGCAGTGCAATTTTATGTTAATTTAAAAGGCTCTTAAATTTTCTAACTATTTGCAGAGTAAAACTGTTATGCTCTTTATTTTTGTGTATGATACCAGAGTACTAGAGTTTGAATGGAAGTGGTGGCAAAAGGAATTTGATTAGTTTATGAGATTCCAATGTGTTTGGGCAACCTGCTGGCTGACTGGCACTTATTAATTTAAGTTTAAGTTTTGTTGGCAATTAGTTAAGTATGCCAGCACCGCCGCAGTGCTGTAATCAAGCCAACATTAGTGCCCTGATTAACTAATTTTATTTGTTATTATTGTATTTAGAAATATACCTCAAAAAATATGCAATTTTACTAGTGTGCCACATGAGTTCATTCTGTGTAAACACATTACAATAGAAATAAAAACAAATGTTTAATCTGACGCTTAAACTGGATTAAAGCAATTTTATGCACTAACATTATTTATAAGAAATAAACAAATTTCAAAACATTTACAATTGTGAAGGGGGATACTATGAGATGAAAATTGGTTAGTATGTGTCACACCGATGATGCGTGATGCAAAATCAAAATATTCCCACCATCATCGTTTTTTGAGGACATGCGAACAATACACGGTTACACTCAAAGCACACATTTTTTTTTTTTTTTTAACTTTATTGACTTGTGTTTGTTTGGGGGATTTCCAATATTTGTTATACGGATTGTTATTGATAGTTTTACATAATATAGCAGGTTCAGAATTATCTTCATCATAAGGGACAATAGTAAATCTTAGACGCAGGCATCACATGACTTGATAGTTATGTATGTAACCAAGAAAATAATGAAATAATGCGATACCAATTCCAAGATGGGCAACAATTCCCCAAACGTTGAGTAGGGAGTTTTTTGTACATTTGTAAATTAGAGTTTTAGTTCAAGTTTTTCCTTTCTTAAGAATGATTTTTACAATAGAAATTTGCTGTGATCAATAATTTCGGACTGAAGAAGACCAGAAAAAATAATCAAACCTTTTAACACAACATCCCATTTCGGATTTCAGATACAAATTATTTTTTCAGACAAAAATTTTGTTGATTTTATTTGTACTATAATTTTTTCTGTGTATTTAAATTTAGTAAACTTTGAGCCAAAACAACATCGCATGGACATCGCTCAGCTGTTGAACATCGTCAACGACGATCCAGATTTCTTCAAAATGGTCATAACTGGTGACGAATTATGGGTGTATGCCTCTGAAATTGTAACCAAAGTGCAAGCATCTCAATGGAAGTGTTCAGAACAGCCAAGACCGAAAAAAGCACGTCAAATTCGGTCAAATGTGAAAGTTTTGCTCACTGTTTTTTTCGACTGCAATGGCACAAGGCCGTACGGTCGTGCACAAGGTCGTACGATCAATAAGGAATACTACGTTGAAGTCATGCGCTGTTTGCGCGAAGCAATTCGTCAGAAACGCACAGAATTGTAGAAATAAATTTTGCACCATGATACGGACCAGCTCACACATCGATTATTGTGCGTGAGTTTTTGGCCAAAAAACAAAACCGTTATTATGCCTTAATCACCGTATTCACCGAACTTGACTCCTGCTGACTTTTTCCTCTTCCCAAAACTGAAGACACCGATGAACGGAAAGCATTTTGCTACGATTGAGGTGATAAAAGAAAAATCAAAACAGGAGCTGTTTCGATAGCAACAAGCGCGTTTCAGAAGTGTTTGGCGGATTGGAAGAAACGCTGGCATAAGTGTATAATATCTGAGGGGATTACTTTAAAGGGGACAAGATAGTTAGTTACTACTGAATAAATAAATACTTTTAGAAAAAATGTATCTCCCCTGGATTGGTAAAAATTATTTTATTAAGGTTTGAAATTTTATGTTGAAAA
This sequence comes from Thecocarcelia acutangulata, assembly GCA_914767995.1. Classification (NCBI taxonomy): domain Eukaryota; kingdom Metazoa; phylum Arthropoda; class Insecta; order Diptera; family Tachinidae; genus Thecocarcelia; species Thecocarcelia acutangulata. Next base: position 117,821,872 of record OU612096.1, on the reverse strand, counting down.
CCAAAACAGAGCAGTGAAATACTTTATTAACCTTTTAACAAAAATTCCGAAACTGAAGGAACAAAAAGTTTTTATTGGCTTACAAGCTAAAAGTCTTTACACGCATTTTCTTCAAAAAATCCAACAATTGTTTTGCCACTTCGATAGTTGACGCCTGTCTGTGCAAAGAAAAAGCCTGAACTTTCGTGGAAAATTGTTACTCCCTCTGCCAAAAACGTTTGACCAAATGAACAATTAAAAATTTTAATATTTCCAGTAATTTCATACAAACTGAAATGAACTGTTATGTAATGCAAAAGTGTCATGTCATAAATTTAATTTTACAACTAAAATTAATTAACATAAATTTAAGAAAAGAAGAAAAATTTATTACAATGCACATAACAAGTGCTAACAAAAGTCTTGCCTTTAAACTACAACAGAAAAAAAAACGTTTGCAAAACAATTAAATATGCACTGTGAATATAATTTTAAGGAACTGATTCTTAATTCTTAGCACATTCTATAAAACAGCACTAAAGACACAGCACGATTGTATTTTCTTATTTTTTTTTTTTTTTTTTTATTAATGCATTTCAAAGTCTGACACCTCAGTTTGCAAAAAAAAAATAAAACAAAAACGCGAACAAAAAGTTCGACATAAAACCTGTTAAACTTCAAAATTTTACGAGTATAAAGACTTGTTAGCAAACTATACGAGTTTAAAGTGTTTATTTAACAAAAAATAATAAAAACAAACCAAACGCAACTAGAAAATTGTTTACAAATAAATTGACAAACTTAAAATTTTGCTAAAAGATTTTATTCTTTGGAGACTTGAATGAAATACTCATTTGATAGATGAGGAAAAACAGTAACAACATTCGAGAATAACGAAAAAATGGAATTGAGCTAAACAATGAATAAATTTTTTAATCGATTAGTTGGTCTTTTAAGTATATTTTACGATTTTTTTTTTTTTTTTTTTTTGTTTGTTTCACTTGATCAGTTGTAATGAATTAATTTTATATGTCATGGAATTTGTTTAAGTTGTTAGATTTTTTTTTTGCCAGTTTTTTTCCATAAAAAACATCTAATGCTTAAGAAAGGAAAAAATAAATAAATAGTTAAGTGATCGCTTGATCAATTATAACTTTTATAGTAAAAAATACAACAACAATCTTATTATTAAACAGATGTTTTGGTTTGGATTTCAACATACGAGTATATACGTTTATAAATGCATTACAAATGTTGCCACTTTTTGTTGCCGTTATCGTTGCTGGCCAAGCGACCATTACAAAATACTCGTAGTATAATCATGTTACAGATCTCTAACCAGTTTTGCTTACTGTCTAAAATGATCATCATTTGTCGATTTTTTTACTTTTTTCCTTCTCCTCCTTTTTTTATAATAAAATTTTGTTCTAATTGGATTCTTTAAAGAGGTTTCTCAGCTTAAAGAGTCATTTCAAGTTTTCATTAAAAATGTTCGCATTTCACGACAGGCCAGCAAAAGGTTTTAAATAAAACTAAACTTAAAGAAAGTACAGTTAAGTTGATCTGGTAGTGAGGTGTGTGGTTGGCATTCTTTAGAAATAGATTACTTAGATACATAATAATTTATCACCCTTCCCTGATAAATCCAGGACAAAACACCCACACTTCCTTTTACTAACAACAAAAACGAAAAATCCATTTAAATTCTTTGCAATTATTTTATATCAAAAATGCAATTAAAAGTGACGACAAGACGTGCAAACCTATCACGTATAATAAACGCTGTCTTATCATAAAACATGAGACTGTTCGGGAACAAACTAGTAACGTGGATAGTATCTACAAAATATATTCATTTAGTGTGATAAAGGTAAGTACAGTTATACGCTTTTTTTGGGTATTGAATTTTCATCATCTAGATCAGAAGGGCGCACTTGATGTGATGCTCAATTGTTTTTGTAAAAGCGCTTAGCTATAGGGCTGTGCTCTTTAATACAAACATACTGCACTCAGCTCTAGCAATGAAAAATACGCAAATAACTTTGCTTATATAATTTTTGTCGTTCTCCACTGTACACAAACAAGAGCAAAGCAACAACACTTTCGCATGCTTTGCTGATAAACATTGACCACAGCGATTATCAGTGTAGATTTTGTTTTTGTAAATATGTTTTGTTTTTACAACAAAAAATATGAAATAAAACTTGTTTTTACTTAAATGTATTGGTGTTTGCTCTTCCATATAGAACTTTTGGGCACCCCTGATCTAGATCAATGTTGGATGAAATCTTAGTTTTCTATGCTCGTGAGTATAGAATACAAAATTCAGCTTCTGCAACGCTCTAATTGTACACTGGAAAAAACTTTGTGTGAACCACGATCAACAAATATCATCAAATTATTTGCTCTCTAGACTTCAATGAAGTAAGGTTTCGCCTTGTAGCTTTTCAAAAATACAAGTGTATAAGTATGAATGTGTGGCCATCACTGATCCAGATGGTTGCGTGTAAGACAGTGTTACTATTATAATAAATACAACATTAAAAACATCATGTTGTTGAAATCTGCACTCTCTTTTGCTTGCAAAAGCTACAAAAGTGCATGTGTTTTCTCAGAACTATGTAGCTTGTAAATAAAATTGTGACAATTCTCTGACATGAAAACAAAAGACAACTGTGCTTATATCATACGCATGATTTCCCGTTAGATGACGTAGTTAAACCCATGCAATGGTGGCCTATTCTATGTACATCTAATTCGGCCAGGGCTGTGTTTGTATTGTTTCGTGACGTCATTTGACCAACGAGCGCAGTAGATCTTAATTTTGTGTGCGAGTTGTCGTAATCATGTATTCTATCATTCTTTAGTTACTTTCGTTGAGAACAGTGTTCTCTTGGCAATCGAATCTTCAGGAATTTATGCGGAAATTTACAAGACTGCGTATCATTTCTCTATTAAAATAGTATTACGGTTCATTATAGAACGGATATTGTTTTTGATAATAAAAGTAATGCAAAATTATTTTTCTTAGCAGCATCAAAAATGTTTCACTTTTTTTACAGAATAGAAAACGCATGGCGTTTCATATTTTTTCCAATATATACATATATACTACTTACATGTATGTATAAAATTGTTCGCTCTTTGCAATATTTTGTAAACCTTTTAAACTCACGCTATAATTAAACTGAAACACAAATTTTGTGTAATCAAAAATAGCTGTAAACCTCATTTTGTTTTTATTATTTCATTATCTTTAAATTTATGTTGCAAGAAGAGATTCTTACTCTTCTATGTACTCTCTTTTTTTGTGATTAACAGTTTTGTTTAAACTCTCACTTCTTTTCGTACATTCGAAATTTCCAATTGACTTCGACTCAGGCAACTTTTGACGAGATATCAAAAACTATCATTCACAGGACAAAACATAAGTGTACCGATTTTTGTTTTTTTTCTCTGATTATCTAAAAATTAACTTTCTAGTAACTTTTTTCGCTAATGCTTAAATGTCTGAAATACCATTAGATAATAATTTCTTTGTAGAAAATAATATCTAATGGTGTAATTTATGCTGTAGGGTGCATCACAAAACTTCAGTTTGTACCTTAATTGATGCAATCGTACCGCAAATTCATCGGTGATAAAGAATATAAGCAAAGTTGGTTAAAATCATTCTCAGTAGTAAGCACTCTTTTATTTACATTTATATGTATGTTCATACATATACATGTATCTCTCAAGGAGTTCATAAACCTTTTAAATTTAAACTCTCTTTACGTTTTGCTGTCTCGATATTATTCTCTCGTTCTTTTATGCTTTTAATGCGTGTATTTGTTATGATTTTAATTTTGTTTACATTTACAGTTTATTGTGGATTTTTTGTTTGGGTCTTCAATACAATTAATTAAATTCAATCTTTCTGTTTGTTTTGGAACCAAACTGAAACTCTCTTACATAATTTAATTGGTTTTGAATTTAGCCCGTTAGGAGGCGAGTATACATTGTACATACTCGTACGTAAGTATGTACAACAATTTATTTGTAATTACTAATACGCAGAAGTTTCAGAGTGTACCTGTATACAAGCACGCATTGTAAATGATGGCTTATCAAAATTATACTTTTCCTGGACTAATAATCATGAACAGAATCTTTAAAAAGAAATTGTTAACTATATTTATTAACATATTAATATTCCTGACAATGATAACAAATTGTTATCGAAATATCGAATATAAATAATATTGAATTTTTTATATAAAATCAAAACGATATTTAGGTGCAAAAATAAGAAATAATTACAAAATGTTTCATTTAGTTCTTTCATCAAAAGGTTAAAATTAAAGTTTTCTTCACTAAATTTTGATATTTTCATTATTTTCTTTCATTCGTCCATTCTCTTTCCTACATCCCTTTCATCATATACTCGTATTGCAAATAGTTTTTTTTCTTTTTCTTCTATTAAAAAATTACTTGAGCTAATTTTAAATTAAAAGCTATAAAAAAATTAACAGACATTTTTAGTGACAATAATTATGCGCAGCAGGCTAATACGAATATTGTCTTGAGTAATAAAGTTTCTTTAGCGCTTTACTAGAGATCTTATCGCCATAAAGACATTGACTTTCATTGTCATCATCGCCACTTTGATCATCATCATTTTGTAATTTTTCCTTCTCGATGAAGTTGTACGATTAATGAGTTTTAAGCAACCACTGCACTGCTTCCAGGGAATTCATTTTGCAATGAATTCAAAATGCCAATAAACATTTTATTGGTTTTGTTTCATATAACTATGTTTTTATTATGTTTCTTAACACCGTAATTCTATTGATATTGTCACGGCAAATCGATCGTCATCAGTTAGTTAATTTTTTAAATTTTATATAAAAGTTAAAGAAGCAAATGAATCGCAAAAACTATTTAACAATTGTAATAATAATAAAAATTATCCCTTAATTTCTGACTTCTCATTATGTTCAGTGGAAAAAAATCTTTGGCAAAAAAAAAAAAAAAAAAAAAAAAATTTTGTTCCCAAACAATGACTGAATTCAACTTTAAGGTCTCAGAAAGATGCCATCATTTAAAAGTTTGCATTATAGCTGCTTTTGGAAGGGATGCTATACCGATCTTCCGACGTAGATTATGCACATTCACACAGTTGCTTGAATGTGCATATATTTGATATATTAAACGCTTAAACTAGCATTAGAGAAAACAACAAAACATTTACAACACTTCTGGCATTAATTTGCAGTTATTATACATACGAGGGCAGATTGATATTAAAGCTACCTAAGTAAAAAAAATATGGGGTGTTTTTCTAAGCCCGATAGAACTTGAAATTGTAAAAAATAACACAAAAAATTAAATTGTAATCAAAATTTTTTTTTATTCGAAAGATCAATACGTGACATTAACATTTGAAAATGATTTCGGGCATATGGGCACCGCGGCTGTTCTTGACGACGCGCATTCTGGACGTCCAATTTTGGGCCACTTTTTCGAGCACTGCTGGCCGTATGTCACGAACAACACGAACAATGCTGGCCTCCAAGGCGTCAATTGTTGCTGGTTTATCAGCATAAACCAGTGACTTCACGTAGCCCCACAGGAAATAATCGAGAGGTGTCAAATCGCACGACCTTGGAGGCCAATTGACAGGTCCATTTCTCGAAATCAACTTATCGCCAAATTTTGATTTCAGTAAGTCGATGGTTGCGTTCGCCGTATGGCACGTAGCGCCATCCTGTTGAAACCACATCTCCTCCGGATCAATGTCATCCATATTTTCAAACAAAAAATCATTGATCATGGTGCGGTAACGATCTCCATTGACCGTAACGCGAGCTCCGGCCTCATTTTTGAAGAAATAAGGTCCGATGATGCCACCAGCATGAAAACCGCACCAAACAGTGCATTTTTCTGGATGTAATGGAGTCTGTAGGGTCTCTTGTGGATTGGTCTCACTCCATATGTGGCAATTTTGCTTATTAACAAACCCGTTAAGCCAAAAATGCGCCTCATCGCTGAACACAATTTTTCGTCTATAAGTTGCGCGAATCGACGACTGATTTTCAAAGTAAATTTGGATAATTTCGTAGCGTTGTTCAAGCGTGAGTCTATTCATGATGATTTGTCAGAGTATACTGAAACAAATAAAAAAAATGTTTCATCAAAATTTAATTTTTTGTGTTACTTTTTACAATTTAAAGTTCTATCTAGCTTAAAAAAACACCCTATATATAAAAAACCATTTCTTTCTCACTCTAGTCTTCTTTTAGCTTAATACACTTAGTAAGACGATATTTTAACTTTTTTAAACAATCTGAATAATATGATTTCCGGAACCCCCCAAAATGCGCGTTAGTTTCGGTAATCACTTCTTCGTTTGAGATGAATGTTTTTCCTGCGAGCCATTTTTCAAGTTTGGAAATAGGAAAATGTAACTAGGAGCTAGATCTAGACTATAAGGTGAATGATCAACCAATTCGAAGTGTATTTCAAGTAATTTTAGCATCGTATCTAATGCGGTGTGAACCGGTCTTGAAGAACGAGCAAATGTTGATTTTTGTTTTGATTGATGTTTGGTTTCAGTGGGTGATGGTGATGGACCCATGTTTCATCAGCAGTTATTAATTGACGCCAAAAAGTATCAGGTCTATGCGTTATTATGTTCAAACACCGCTGTGAAGTGGTCTGTCGAACTCGTTTTTTGTTCGACATTGAGGACCGTACGCGGCACTCATCTTGCCGATAGCTTTTTCATACGCAAATATTCATACAAAACGGTGAAGACACGTTCATATGACAGCTATATTTACCATCTCACGTCACTTGACTCGGCAATCATTCATAATGATATCGCAGATTTTATTGATATTTTCTTCAATAACCACCTCTTTTGCCCTTCCTGTTGATGGCATTGTTGCAGTGCTTGTTCGGCCGCATTTAAATTCAGTAATCCAATATTTTATATTTTTATGTAATCTGACGGAGCAGACTCACCGTAAAGTTAATCGAGCTTGTCTTTTGTCTCTTTCGCCGTCTTCCCTTTCATATAACAGTGCTTAATCGCTGCACGAAATTCACTTGTTTCCATTTTTCAAGACACACAAAAGTTGCTTAATTCAAACGACTTCAACAAATGATGAATTTGGGTGAAGTTTTAATAGCTGACGTTTGACAAGTCACAATTAAAAAAAAAAATTTTTTTTTGTCTATGCTGCTAACTATCGCTTTGTAGCTGCAATATTAATCCGCCCTCGTAGATATACATATGTGCATATATTTGTACATGCTAACTAAGAGTATTTTCTATATTATCTACAATTTTCTTTTTTTTTTTTAAATTACCCCAATTAGATTCAATCAAAGTTTGTTTCTTGTCTTGTTAATTTTTTTCAATTTTCTGTTAGTGAAGATTTCCTTTAGTGACATTTTTACTTGAAGGAACAAATTTAAAACAATTTGTTGCATGCGTGCAAGGTACACAAAAACTCGCATGCTTGGCTGAAAAGATGGATAGATGGATGGATGGATGGATGGATAGATGGATGCCTGATTGAATGCATTAACATTTCAAACGTTTTGTAACGTACGATCAACAGACATAATGGGAATGAGGGCACACGTACTCAAAACATGCGAACACACAACTCTTTACTCGTACATAATGATTCTGTTGTACATCTGTGTGGTGGCAGCAATTTTCCCTCCAGATTTGTAAAAACAAAACAAACAAAAAATACAAAAGCACGAAAAAAAAAACTATTTACGCTTTCAGTTGCTAGAAACAATAAAGCAAACAATCGTTCATGCATAAATTGCCCAAGGAGTAGATAGTGCGAATACGACAGAAACAACTTGGAAGACTTGCAAATTTTTAGTGACAAACAATGTGGGCATAATACTAGTAAACAAAACAAAGCAAAAGATTTCAATGATCCCAGCATACAAGATTTATTTTCCTTCTTGTTTTTTTGTTTATTGCAAATTTAAACTAATGAAAATTGCGTGAAGCCATTAGAGAGTTAGAAAAAAAAAAAAGAGTTGCTTTTAAATTGATTAGAAATTTTCTACAATGAGTGAGATTTCGCTTTTAGTTGAATTGCATTTGTGTACTAGGAAAATTAAATAAATATCCAGACAAGCAATTTATAACTTTGTCTTAAATCAGTTAATTTTTATATTAAATTTAAAGTTTTTCACTTTTAAAATCACAAATTTGTCTTGAAATTGCGCTAAATTATACAAAAAAAAAATCTTCAGACTTAAATGGCGCGAAAAACGAGTTCAAGATTAATTCAGGGGTACCGCAAGGCTCCGTTCTTTCTCTTACCCTATTTCTTATTTTCCTCAGCGACCTTCTCTATCAAACTTCCAACCCTATCCACTCTTTCGCGGATGACAGCAGCATTTGTCACTCGTACTCTTTTAGTTATAGACCCAGCCTACCAGAGATCGCTGGCAAGAGGCTAAATAACGAGTGATTTTTTTGCTATTATCTTTTTGGCAACACTAGTTTTGACAGCTCACGCACGTTTTGTATCTTGTGTCACTGTCAAACATCTTCAGTTTGGTCTATAATTTAATCATGAATCGTCTTACAAACGAACGCTTGCAAATTATTGAATTTTATTACCAAAATGCGTGCTCTGTTAAGAAAGTTCATCGCGCGCTTCTTCCATTTTATGGTCAGTTTAATCGACCTACTGAGAATTCTATTCGGGCTATTGTAAAAAAATTTCGCACCAAATTTACATTGTTGGACATTAAACCACCAACACGCTTACGTAGAGTGCGAACTGAAGAAAATATCGCAGCCGTATCGGCCAGTGTTGGTGATGACCGTAAATTATCGGTTCGGCGCCGTTCCCAGCAATTGGGCCTCTGTTACTCCTCTACGTGGAAAATTTTGCGGAAGGATTTGGGTGTGAAGCCTTATAAGATACAGCTGGTGCAAGAATTGAAGCCAAACGACCTACCACAACGCCAAGTTTTTGGTGAATGGGCTCTTGAAAAGTTAGATGAAGATCCACTTTTTTATCGAAGAATTGTGTTCAGCGACGAGGCTCATTTCTGGTTGAATGGATACGTGAACAAGCAAAACTGCCGTATTTTGAGTGAAGAGCAGCCAGAAGCATCGCAAGAGCTACGAATGCATCCACAAAAAACAACCGTTTGGTGCGGATTATGGGCTGGCGGCATCATTGGGCCGTATTTCTTCAAAGATGATGCGAATCACAACGTTACTGTGAATGGTGAGGGCTACCGTGCGATGATAACAAACTTTTTTTTGCCCAAAATGGAAGAGCTTGACTTGCATGACATGTGGTTTCAACAAGACGGTGCCACATGCCACACAGCACGCGAAACAATGGACCAATTGACAGGCGAGTTCGGTGAACAGTTTATTTCACGCTTGGGACCAGTCAATTGGCCGCCCAGATCGTGCGATTTAACGCCTCTAGACTATTTTTTGTGGGGCTATGTTACGGCTAATGTCTATAGCGACAAGCCCGCTTCGATTGACGCACTGGAAGCCAACATTGCCAACATTATTCGTGAGATACCGGCCGAAATGTTGGAAAGAGTATGCCAAAATTGGACTAAGCGGATGGATCATTTGAGGCGCGACCAACATTTGCATGAAATAATCTTCAAACATTAAATTATATCGACCCATCCAAATAAATATTTCATGCATTTTTCTGAATTTTATGTGTTTTTTTTTTTTTAAATTTCCGATAGTTCTTATAAAATCACCCATTATGATTCAATGAATAGTGGTCTTCTATTAATCTTCGAATGGGGTCGTAAAAACAGGGTCACTTTTAACGCTCGTAAGACCCAGTGTTGCTTATTAACACACAAACAAACGACCGCAAATGCTGCTTCATCTGTACACATGGATGGTATAAATATTGAGTAATCGGATGTTCTTGATGTTCTTGGAATGAAGATACAGTGTTATGTTCGCTGGACTAAACATATTTTTCATGTCTCTAAAGAAGCATTCAAGTGCCTGGGGTTTTTGAAACCGATCTCCTTACTATTTATACCCCCTACAGCCGACCGAAAATGGAATTCAACTCTCATGTTTGGTCTGGTGCCTCAACGTCTATTTTGGGGTTACTCGACCGTGTGCAGGAGAGAGCGAAGAAGCTCATCAGTGACAGTAGGGTATCCAACTCTATTGATTCACTGGAGCATCGACGCAGTGTGGGGTGCGTTACTCTGTTCTATCGTTACTACAATGGATTTTGCTCTGACGAGATTAGGGATCTTGTTCCCGAAACTCGCACGTTTTTGCGTAGCACGCGTTCATCGTCGAGAGCTCATCCATTTGTGCTCGATTGCCTGGGGAATCGTACAACGCATTACAGAGCGAATTCGTTTTTCAACCGTACGCTTCGTCTGTGGAATAAGTTGCCTGCAGACGTGTTTCCTGTCTGTTATAACGCTGGAAAGTTCAAGTCAAATGTTCACAAACACTACTCCCTCTTTCCCCCTCCTCACAACGTATTTTCCTAGTTCTGATACAATGCACTGCATATGTAGGGGTAGAGTACTGGTCCAAGTTAAAAAAAAATTGTAAAGAAAAGAAAAATATTGACAGTCTCAGGAAGAAAAATGAGGGAAGCAAAATATTATCACCTGCACTGCCAAGTTCACCTAGTAACGCCTTGATTTCACCAGTAGTATTCAATTTGTCAAATATTATCATACTTTACTCTTCACACTCGCACGATGAAAATAAAACACTAGCAATGCATATGTTTCTTATCAGCTACTTTTGACAGCTTAGAATTTCAATGCGCCTTGTACACAAAAACCAAATCCTTGTTTTTTAGTGATGTAATGCTGTAGTGCAGCGTTGACCTACTTTATTGTACAATATAAGGTGTGTTCCAAGTGAATAACGAAACGGTCCAAACTAGAGCAAAGTTGACCAAAAGCGTTCCAAGTAACAATTTTTGTGCCATTTTGAGAGAAAATGAGAGAGTAACTCTTTTCATTTCCTGTACAAATTTGCCCAAACTTTTTCTTTTGGTAAATTCGGCCTGGAATTGAATAATCAGCTGTTTTTTGTTTACATACATATGAAACTGAAAAACTGATCAGAAAGTGTCCAAATTGAAAAAAAGTTTTTGTTTAATTAAGATGTAATGATCTCCAAACTTTTCTTTTATAAAATTTGTTTAAAAAATTATTGCGAAAGAAAGCTAGTCACTCACATTCGACTAAATTTGGGCTTGTCTATGTTACTATTGTTCGTTCGCATGAACTTATGTATTTTAATTGAATTTTGACACATCGTTCGCATAGAATAAAGTTTGAAAAAAAAACCCCAAATCAACCAAAAAAAAACCAAATCAATTTTCTTTCGCCTAGAGTGCGAATGAACTTATCCTTTCGACATCGGCGAACTGGCTGTAAATTAAATATTTCGTCTTCCTTCGGAAAATTTTCTTTACGAAAATTAAAAAAAAAAAAAACCTTTACACACATTAATTATCTGTTTTTACTTTGTTTAATTATTTTAGAGAGCTAGCTCAGATAAACTAGCCATAATTTATTATTAATTTTAGAGGTGATAGTAATATTCACATTGTTCGCAACAAGATTCAAAATGAACTAAGTTGGTTCGCTCTCAAAATATTCTATGACGAATCATGTAGTTTCAATCAAGATTGCGCCGTGAATAACTGAATACATGAGAGAGCGAACCTCGAAAATAAACTTTCGTGTGAACATGATATTAAAACCGGTAAAAGTTAGAGAATCGCACTATTTAAATCCAGCAATATCGTTTTTACACACGAAAAGTTTACTTTGCTAAGTTTGGAGTCTGATGGTAGTAAGAGAAAAGAGAGCGGTTCTTCTTTTTCTTTGCCTCCACCAAACTCAAGACTTTGCAAAGTAAACTTTTTGTGTGTGAAAAATTCAGTTGCACCGCTTTTTATAAAATTAATGAGAAAATTGATTTTATGATGTTTTTCTTAATAAAAAATTTTGCATTTTTATAATTATATTTATAAAAAAAAAAATAGCAATCGGATGAGTAAGTTCTATTATCAACCGAAAATGTGCATTTACGTAATAATTAGAGATTCATAATCATTTTCTAGTTCTCTAGTACCCTGCTAATAACGAAGATGCCACATTTTTTTTTTTTTCAATATAATGGGTGATTTTATAAGAACTATCGGAAATTAAAAAAAAAAACACACATAAAATTCAGAAAAATGCATGAAATTTTTATTTGGATCGATAGTTGGGTCGATATAATTTAATGTTTGAAGATTATTTCATGCAAATTGTGGCCGCGGCTGCGCCTCAAATGATCCATCCGCTTAGTCCAATTTTGGCATACTCTTTCCAATATTTCGGCCGGTATCTCACGAATAATGTTGGCAATGTTGGCTTCCAGTGCATCAATCGAAGCGAGCTTGTCGCTATAGACATTAGCCTTAACATAGCCCCACAAAAAATAGTCTAGAGGCGTTAAATCGCACGATCTGGGCGGCCAATTGACTGGTCCCAAGCGTGAAATAAACTGTTCACCGAACTCGCCTCTCAATTGGTCCATTGTTTCGCGTGCTGTGTGGCATGTGGCACCGTCTTGTTGAAACCACGTGTCATGCAAGTCAAGCTCTTCCATTTTGGGCAAAAAAAAGTTTGTTATCATTGCACGGTAGCGCTCACCATTCACAGTAACGTTGTGATTCGCATCATCTTTGAAGAAATACGGCCCAATGATGCCGCCAGCCCATAATCCGCACCAAACGGTTGTTTTTTGTGGATGCATTGGATTGCTCTTGCAATGCTTCTGGCTGCTCTTCACTCCAAATACGGCAGTTTTGCTTGTTCACGTATCCATTCAACCAGAAATGAGCCTCGTCGCTGAACACAATTCTTCGATAAAAAAGTGGATCTTCATATAACTTTTCAAGAGCCCATTCACTAAAAATTTGGCGTTGTGGTAGGTTGTTTGGCTTCAATTCTTGCACCAGCTGTATCTTATAAGGCTTCACACCCAAATCTTTCCGCAATTGCTGCGAACGGCGCCGAATCGATAATTCACGGTCATCACCAACACTGGCCGATACGGCTGCGATTTTTCTTCAGTTCGCACTCTACGTAAGCGTGTTGGTGGTTTAATGTCCAACAATGTAAATTTGGTGCGAAATTTTTTTACAATAGCCCGAATAGAAGCCTCAGTAGGTCGATTAAACTGACCATAAAATGGAAGAAGCGCGCGATGAACTTTCTTAACAGAGCACGCATTTTGGTAATAAAATTCAATAATTTGCAAGCGTTGTTCGTTTGTAAGACGATTCATGGTTAAATTATAGACCAAACTGAAGATGTTTGACAGTGACACAAGATACAAAACGTGCGTGAGCTGTCAAAACTAGTGTTGCCAAAAAGATAATAGCAAAAAAATCACTCGTTATAATTAAAATTTTCTATTGAGAAAGCAATTCTTTGCAATCACTAACCATATATAGTTCACCGTAATGACCACGAAAGAAATTATGATGATGGTGGTGGTGATCAAAGCTTTTAGACACATTTTGACACAGACGCATTTTGTCATGTGCGTTTTTGTTGTTATGTATTTTATGCTGCATCTACATGAATGCATGCAACTTTCCTTCCATGTATATGAAAGTGGTCATGAATGCAGCAAGTTTAGTATTACAAACATTTTTCTCTTTTTTTTTGCAGCATATGGTCAGTTACCAATTTTTGTGTGGTGATAATGATAATCAGACAAACAGCATCATGACAATCATGATTAGTTAGAAGTGTTGCATGTTCGAAAAGTAAAAGAGAAGTGTAAGTATGCCTGAGCAAAAAAAGGTTGAAAATTTTTATATATAATTTTTGTGGTCTTATGCTAAATTGCAAGCAACCATTGTGCAGCATCTAACCCCTCATCAACATGATCAACTGTTTTACCTTGTATGTCAGCTAAGCAAATATCTTTGTATATCATTAAATGGTCATGAATGTCATATGAAGTTTAGTTGTATGTATCTTTGAGGCTTAAGCTTTACCTACATACATACACAGATCATATGGCATGTTTTGAACCGGTTTGACTTGCTTCAAATGCTGTTTGGAGGCAATGCTTCTAAGCTGATTATTCATATATTTCGCTGTACGGTTAAAGGGGACCAGATTGTATAAAAAAGATTTTGTTGCCTTTCTTTTGATTAATGCCAAAACATTCGAATACTAGTTTCCTTTAAAGAACTCGGTTCAGATTTTTTCTTTCAGCATACATATCGCAGCCGAAATATAAAAGGGCCACAACTCAGAATTTTTCGAAACTGACTTTATGTAATAAAAAAAAATTGAAAAAAGTATAGCAGAACCTTCTTCAATATTGAATTTTTTCATAATGGAACAATATTTTCTTTAAATATTGCCATAATTTTTGCATAAACAGTTTTTTGTCTGCTGAAAATTTTAGTGTTTTGAGTTGTGATCCTTTAGTATTTAGGGTGTGGCATGTATGTGTTTAACAACAGAATTGTCATTGTTAAATTTGTAGTATCTTAATATTATACAATGCATAAAAAATTTACCTTATGTAAAATTATCGAGCTGGTCACTCCAATCTTAATATTTTAAGTTCAAAAGTTTTTGTAACACAACAATAGTTTTGTGGCTCGTGTTAAGATCGCACGATATTTTATTTTCTCTCTTCCCTCATGTGTTTGTTGTTGTTGTTGTTGTTATTGTTGATCGGTTGGTAAGTGTTTTTGTGTTTTCCTTAACCCCGGCTTAAAGTAAAGTTCTGCATCTTGGTAGCTGCCAAACAGACTGCCAACCAAAAAGATGTGAAGAAACATTGTGGCTTTTGCAACTTGCGCTGCTGTGTTCGCAGCACTAAACTTACAAACATATGTACGTATGTATATATGTATAGTGCATACAAGTTGCATTTGGAAAGAATAATGATAGACCCTGACTTTGTGCAGCAATTTGTTGCATATTTCTGTTAAACGTTTTTTAACGCAGATTTTTCATTGTTGACATTTCAACATGTCTGTCTCTACTGTAATATTTTTGTTGTTGCTGGTTCAACTCAACATTGGCGACATGTTTGCAACTCTGGCGTCTAAATATTTTTTGTGCCATCTTGCTGTCTTTTCCCTAGATTCACAGAATACTCTTGAAATGTTTTTCATGAATATTTGATCAGCCATTTTTTCATTTCCTTGGAGTTGTAGCTTTTTTCCCGTACAACTGCGGTTTAATTCTGGTATTATTGTTTTTATTTGTTTTTATTTTAGAAGGATTTCATATTCATGACAAGTTTGTTTTTTCTTTTTTTTGTCTTTTTCATTTTGTTTGTTCTTAAATCAATTCAGTTTTATGTGTTCTCATGTTTCAATTGTTGCCTGCAGCTAGAATTGTGTTGCTAGTATGAAACCACTTATTTGTGCTTAAGCTTTGCATTTGAAACTTCAGCGTCAGCAGCATCGTCATTCGCATCACTCGCTCGTCTTGTCTCGTCCGGTTTTATTTCATCTTGCATTTTGTCTTGTCTTCTGCAGTATGTGACTTGATTATATGTTGTCAGTGCATAATTCTTACAGAACTTCTTTTCATATGATGAGCATCTATTGTGAACGGCGAAGGATTCTGGTTTTACTTAATTATTTTACTTGAATACCCTACTCTCTGATACGAATAATTTTAAAGCTTCACTGTATATGACTCATGTAAAAGCGCTTAGAAAATTTATTTGTTCAAAAATACATGTGTTGCATATAGCCGTTATTTGTTTTTGCTAGCTGCCTACAATATAGGGCAACATATGACATTTCATAGGTGCCAACTTGACTTGGAAATCTGTAAAGAAATCGTTCAAACATTTAACTCTATATTCCACTATTTTCAATAAAATTATGAGAATTAAAAGGTAACATGTGCTAATCAATGGTCGAACAAATTTTCGTTTTAGAAAAAAAACATCGTAAAATACTTTCCCTTTGACGTTTTTGACATTAGATGCTGAATAACAGTGTATTCTCTCTTAAGCGGACACCTAAGAGACTGAAAAATGTGTCCCATTATGGGAAGTGTCGACTTATTAGACAAGTACAAAAAGTAACATCAGCACATTTTTCACTTTTTAATGCAAATGTTTTATCAGATAGTGCCCGAAAAAACAACTCAATCCCATCTGCATTATAAATACCTCGTGAATCATATTCTTACGTCAAAAATTACACTTTTACGGTAAAACTTTTGGCCTCATCTTAGTTTCCACACGCGGTTTCTTGAACTTTGTAGATGGGGGAGAATATGTAGTACACGACTCTTTATATAAAAATTTGTGGACATTTTTTGTTTCTCTTTTTAACTTTTCGCATCTTGATATTTCCTATTTCTGTATAGAAATAGATGTCAGCGTCAGGTTAAGAGAGATGTTTGCTCAAGAGGGAGAAATTCAAAAGAAAAAAAATCCCTAAGAATATTTTTTTAATACTGCAATAAGCGTCCGCATATGAGAAGTATCCGCTTACGAAAGGTATCCGTTAAGAGAGAGTACACTCACTGTATGATCATTATAACAATACTAGAAAATAAAGATTTAAAGCAAAAATTTAGTTCAACCAAATTTCCTTCCAAAATTAGTAGTGTATGTATACGCTATGTATATGTATACACTATGTATATGTATGCACTAGAGCAGTCGTTCACGAGCGAATGGGTTAAATTTAACGGCTCACTAAGTGAACCGGTCATTAAGCTGACCGGGTGTGGTATATGTCTCAGCAGATCTACATACTGCTGGTCCCATTCAGAAACAACTCCAAGATCGGATGAAAGAGTCCAATCCACCTGCGTCACGTTCCGACATTTCTGCCAAATCGCGCAGCATCGAACTGCCAATATACAAAGCCTTTATAGAAGAAAGAGCTGCAAAATTAGTTAACTTTCATTAAGGTTTAATTTATAGTTAGGCCCAGTTTTTGACTTCGTATTTACATATATACAAAATTAGTTTATTTTCATTTAAATTTGAGTTAAATGCAAGTTCAGTTTATCAGTCTTAAATAATCGTTCTTATTTAAATGCGCTGAAAATGTGGCAACTTCACGTAAATTCCAAATATTATGGAAAGTGTACCATAGAACAGCTGTTTGTTAGTGGAAGAATAGAAAAACTTTTAGAGAAAAGTATTATATTGCATGCGATGTAGTTTTTAATTAAATATCATATTGTGGTTTTGTTTAGTACAAAATTAGCATCTAATATTAAAAGATATTTTACAGGTACTAATACAAAATCAAGCACACAAAAACCATATGAGACAAGCTTGAATACAACTTAAATGAAGAAATTTGGGCATTTAATTTTAGTTGAAATTTTTAGTTTAATAAAGATTTTTGTATATAAATGGAACTTAAAGCTAAATGAAACGAACTCAAAAACTGGTCTTGAATACAAGTTTTGAAAAAGTTGGTTTCATTTAAATGCGATGAAAGTGTGGCAGCATCACTTAAGTTCCAAATATCGTGGAAAGTCTTCCAGAGAACAGCTGTTTTTTATTAGAAGAACAGAAACATTTTTAATTTATTACCGGCAATGAAAAACTTAATATTAGGTGTGTTTCTTTACTTTCTGGGTAAGTTTTGTGCGAATGACCAAAGGGTTTGCAATAAACTTGATTGCAGGATTTTATAGCAACATGGTTGGGATGGGCTACTACAGGAGGAACACCTAGTCCTGTGTAAAAAGGTATGTGTGAAATTTAGCGGAAAAATATTGTAAGTGGATTTAATATGTTTTAATTGGGTTGTTTGTAAGTTGTGTTTGTGAGATTTTTAATTTTTTTTTTAATGTACGAAGCACCCAGTGGGAGAGGGTTGGAATCCACTGAGATCTTTGTGAGTTGGCTGGAGGTCCTACTGGTCTCTGCGTTCGTAACATTACGGGAACGCAGAAAGCCAAATTTCTAGCCCAAAGAGAAGCATATGTTGTGTTTTGATGCGGCAACAAAAATTGACATTCAGTTTTGCGAAAAAATGTAATGATTTTTTACATTTTTGATTTATTTAAGGTCTTTTGGACAAACTTTTTTATTTAATATTAATATAATAATATTGAAATCATTTGTATATGAGCTGATTCAAATTAAGTTTCTTTCTTTGTTATTGTTTATTTTTCAAACAGCTGATTGTTTAACAACTTGCCCCAACTAGCCCGAAGAAAAAGTACGGGCTGTTTCGTGCAAGAAGAGGTAGCATACTATTCTCTCAAAAGTGCTCTCATTTGCCCAATTTTAAAGTACGGGAACGCTTTTCGTGCAAATTGGGATCCCGCGGGACTCAAAAGTAAAGTAAAGAAACACACCTATTGTATTTCAGTCGTTGATATTTTTATTTAAATATCAATTCGTGTTATTGTTTAGTATAATATAAGCAACTAGTTTTAAAATATCTTCCGCAGGCAATATTTCATATGAAATTCTTGCTTTCGTTTTAGTCTTTTTCGGCTAAATAAAAGAAGATGGAGACGAATATAAAGAGGTCATCAAACGTGGTTGCTGGAATATATCCAAAAATTCTAGCATTCGTTTTACAGTATTATTTACCATGGAAAATTACCATTTTGGCAGAATATTTATTAATCCCTTGGAACAATAACAGTGACTATTCACAATTGTATGCAACATAAATTGCATTTTTGGTTTGCCAGTATGGCTACAAATAACAATTGCTAGTCTGGCAACCTAGAAACGAAGAATTATTTTATTGTAGCATTATTGTAAGCCAAGCGACAAATGGAAATATTTTAACGAAATCTTTGTGTTTAAACATAAATAATACAGTTCATTGTAGATCTTGAATTTGGTTGTCATTAACGGAAATAGTGTGCCCCAATCTTTTATACTTAAGTACTTATTGTGAATGCATTTATTATTTTTTGAGTTTAAATAAATTGGATTATTCCCAATCCATTTTCCTTCGCTACGAGTAGCGTTATTCCAGTTTGGTGACCATTTAGATCAGATATTTGATTCTAACCACAAAATTGTACACTTTGCTTTTTACACCTTTAACAATTCGAAGGTATAGCCCATCCGAAATGCAGCATGATCCCAAACATATCAGCAACTTATGACAATTAAATTGGTAACTCTATAAAAAACGATTATCATAAAGCCATGAGTGCCGATTGCTAATAAAACATTGACAGTGAAAAGGATCAGCTGTTTTTTATGTGTTAATTTCGTTAAGGTCAGAAGAGCTGTGTCTGAAACAAAAATAAAAAAATGCATTAAAATTGGTGGCGAACTTGACTTTGCTGTCAAAAAGCAAATGTAATCCGCATATAATTGCGGTGTTCTCCGTTTTACGCCAAAACTGTGATATGCGTTTTATAGCTCCTTTTACTTTATTTAAATTTTACACTTATTCATTGTGAAGTTAAGAGTTGAGCAGTTGATGTTCTCAGTTTGTTTTGCACAACAGACTTTTAATAAGATGCAGCATATTATTATAACAACTCCATGATCATTATGTTTTTATTGAAATATTTGTTTCTTTTCTTTTTTATTATTGTAGTTTTAAGAATCCTTTTTCTGCCCACGTTTTGTTTATAATATAGAACAAGATATGGCTGTTTAAAATTTATGCGATTGGAGAACACCCAAGATTAAATTTCCATTTTCAAGTCAAACTGATCGCTAATTATGTATCATCATAACGAAAGGCGAAGGAACGCATTTAAAACGCTTTAAGCCTTTTGACGATTTGAAAAAATATAATTATAAAACTTAATAAATTTTAAGATTATCAGACATGTTATAAAATTTTAAAAGTATGGGGTCTATTATGGACAACTTACAATTGTGGTCGAATTAAATAATCGAACAAATTTTTACTTAATATTATAGCCAAGCTGCATTAAGGTATATAAGGTGGCAGCGCTAGGGTATATGACAGCTGGTTGCTACTGGTAAGATAGCGAGCCATTTACGTCAAGTGTATTGTTTACCGTTTTGAAAGTAAATTTAGTGGTTTATTCTGAATTAAACATTTAACAATTATTTTAATGAACATGGAAATAAATCAAATAAAAATAATGTTTAATACCAGTAAAAAATTATAAATAGCTTGTTTTCTATGTTTCCCAGCTATCTATATGTCGACATTTCATAGAAACTACCCTAATCATCAGTAGACTTTGGAAATTTTTTAAAAGATATTCTCAAACATTCAACTTTATATCCCAACAATCCAAATAAATTGTTTGAATAATGTTTAATTGTGAAATATATTTATTTATAGGTATATAATTATTTAAAAAAAGTAAAGCGCCATAAGACGCCGTTTGTGGAAATTTAAATTATATTGGTCCACCATCCCGTTCCATGGAGGGTCGTACGAAGTAGAGTTGGGTAGTTCGCGAACGAACTAGTGTCACTGAACTATTCACTTCAGGGAGCTATGTGAGCCGATCATTTCTGCGAGCTCTTTTAGTTCCGTAGTTCATGTTTTTTTCTTTTGTCTTCAAGTTTTCTTTTTCGTTTATGTTTCTTTCTTTCTGGTAGATATGTATACGGAAGTAGTCAAACAGTGCTACCAGAATTTGACGTAGAAAGTACATATCTATGTTATATACAACTATTCAGAATATTAGATAACACAATTTTACTTTGTTTTTTTGTATTTTAAAAATAAATGATATGATATGCGACCATAATTGAATATAAAAACATCGAGACATCATCACAAATATATCGTTTTTTTTTTTTTTTTGCTATTTAATAAAATTATTTTTCATCACACCTGAACATTTCTAATCTCACCTTTTATTAATCCTTATAATAATTGTACTTTTCGTTTGTTTACAGCAATTTTCTTTATCATGAAACCTGAACAGAGCCGTTCATTGAAAATATTATTTACGGAGCACTGAACTATTGAACTAAAAGAAAGACATATTTCAGTAAAAAGAGCTGAACTAAAAAGAGCACTCTCTCAAAAGAGCTCATGAACTCAACTCTAGTACGAAGCCGTGGACTGATTTTAAGCATATGTGAACAAATATTTATAATACAATATTTTATAACATATTTTTTTTTTTTTTTTTGCAAAGCGAAAATATTTTCACTTGCTGCTGTCTCAACTGCTTTTTTATAGAACTAGTTTAATGTTTGCTTTTCCTCTTTATATTCAAAGGATGAGTAAAATGCAACAAAACATTTTCACAAAATTTATTTGCACAAATTACTTGAAAAATGCTATTTTTATATTCTTTTCGTTATTTATAAACATTTGTTTGGCAATTCTTTAACAGGATGCTTTATAATCATTTAGTTTGTCATAATCTTTTACATTCTAAATCATTTAAAAAATTTTGCTTTTCGAAAATTTTAGACGGTAAATGCGACAGCTACAACGAGATCTGTCATTTTACGACTACGCCAAACACAATAAGGCTGAGTAGCTGAGCTCCCAATTTCACTTGATATAAATTCGCCTTATAGCAATCGTTTGACGCAAAAAATTATTATTGTGAATTTCACTAAACTCGATTGGTCACAATAGTACTTTTCTATCAGCTGGCACTTCGCCTTGTAGTTATCGTTTGACCAAGGCGACTTTATACAGGTGAATGCAAGCGGAAAGGCGAATTCAGTACTATGTATTTTGTTATTGTAAAACATATCGTGAATGTCATAATCTAAATTCGCCTAAGATTGCTCAGCAGAGAAAAAATTTTATATAAACGTTAAATATAAGCTTTTATAATTGTTTGTAATTAAAATCACAGATTATATTGGTTTTTCACTTTTAAATTCACACAAATTTCTTGAAATTGCACTAAATCATGCAAAAAAAAACCTTCAGATTAAAATGGCGCGAAAAATTTGTAAACAAAAGAAACAAAATTTGACAGTCTCATTGGAAAAAACGCGAGAAGCAAAAAATAATCACCTGTGCTGTTAAGTTCACCTGGTAATGAATTCGCCTTGCGTTTGACGAAAAAAGTCATTATTGTGAACTTCACTAAATCAGATTGGTCACAATAGTACTTTTCTATCAGCTGGCACTTTTAAAAAATACTAGTCCAAATCGGCCTTCCACGTAACAATTTTTGTGCAATTTTGAGAAAAAATGAGAGAGTAATTTTTGTCATTTCCTGTACAAATTGGCCCAAACTTATTGTTTGGGTAAATTCGGACTAGAATTGAATAATCAGCTGTTTTATGTTTACATACATATGAAGCTGAAAATTTGCAAATTGGAAAAAAAAATTTTGTTTAAAAATTAGAAGGTTGCCCAAACTAAAAATAAGGTTGTGGTTTCTGTAAACAGAAAATGCAATTGTTATTCGGCTTTTCAATTTATAAGTACATATTTATAAAAATCTATTGAAAATTTTACATTGCTTTTAATTTTACAGCTGTTGCCAATAATGTAAATCTTTTGTTGATATGATGTTATGTGTTTTAAGCGTCTAAAATCACTAAAATATACTTTAAGCTAAAAAGTAAGCAGCACTAGTATTGCAAGATGTGCAACAGTGGTTTTTTGCGTTCCAGCAGTTTTGGGTTAAATTTGTTTACTCCCATTAGTCCGAACTAGTCCGAGATCTCGGGGAACACACCTATTATTTGTTTACAAATTTAAGGGAGGAAATATAACGAGTGATTTTTTTGCTATTATCTTTTTGGCAACACTAGTTTTGACAGCTCACGCACGTTTTGTATCTTGTGTCACTGTCAAACATCTTCAGTTTGGTCTATAATTTAATCATGAATCGTCTTACAAACGAACAACGCTTGCAAATTATTGCATTTTATTACCAAAATGCGTGCTCTGTTAAGAAAGTTCATCGCGCGCTTCTTCCATTTTATGGTCAGTTTAATCGACCTACTGAGGCTTCTATTCGGGCTATTGTAAAAAAATTTCGCACCAAATTTACATTGTTGGACATTAAACCACCAACACGCTTACGTAGAGTGCGAACTGAAGAAAATATCGCAGCCGTATCGGCCAGTGTTGGTGATGACCGTGAATTATCGATTCGGCGCCGTTCGCAGCAATTGGGCCTCTGTTACTCCACTACGTGGAAAATTTTGCGGAAGGATTTGGGTGTGAAGCCTTATAAGATACAGCTGGTGCAAGAATTGAAGCCAAACGACCTACCACAACGCCAAATTTTTGGTGAATGGGCTCTTGAAAAGTTAGATGAAGATCCACTTTTTTATCGAAGAATTGTGTTCAGTGACGAGGCTCATTTCTGGTTGAATGGATACGTGAACAAGCAAAACTGCCGTATTTGGCATCCACAAAAAACAACCGTTTGGTGCGGATTATGGGCTGGCGGCATCATTGGGCCGTATTTCTTCAAAGATGATGCGAATCACAACGTTACTGTGAATGGTGAGCGCTACCGTGCGATGATAACAAACTTTTTTTTGCCCAAAATGGAAGAGCTTGACTTGCATGACATGTGGTTTCAACAAGACGGTGCCACATGCCACACAGCACGCGAAACAATGGACCAATTGAGAGGCGAGTTCGGTGAACAGTTTATTTCACGCTTGGGACCAGTCAATTGGCCGCCCAGATCGTGCGATTTAACGCCTCTAGACTATTTTTTGCGGGGCTATGTTAAGGCTAATGTCTATAGCGACAAGCTCGCTTCGATTGACGCACTGAAAGCCAACATTGCCAACATTATTCGTGAGATACCGGCCGAAATGTTGGAAAGAGTATGACCATTTGAGGCGCAGCCGCGGCCAACATTTGCGTGAAATAATCTTCAAACATTAAATTATATCGACGCAACTATCGATCCAAATAAATATTTCATGCATTTTTCTGAATTTTATGTGTTTTTTTTTTTTAAATTTCCGATAGTGCTTATAAAATCACCCATTAGAATTCATTATTAATCAACTTGACTACAACCGAATTATGGTTCGCTGATAAGTCTAATGAAAAAGAATGCTTAATAGAACTGTGCAAAAGCAGCAAGAGCTCAAAAACGGCTTCCAATATTTTGGAAGTGGATTGCAACCAGTGTAAAGCAGATACTGTGCCAATACTCATAGACTTTGAGACTGTTTTCATATTATTTTCTTTTAGCTAAAAAGCCGCCTTTATCGTTTTATGTCTCCTCAAACCAAACAAATAAAACAAAAAGAATTATAAAACATTTCTTGTGCTAAACGACGAATGTTTATTTTTGTATTTGCTAATGAACTAATTTATTGACATCAACCGAAGACTTGCAAAAAAAAAAAAAAAAAAAGGAAAACAAATACAACAAAATTAAAAACAACTGCTTAAAGACGCAGCAAAACAATGAAAACTTTAATGTGACTTATTTTAAGCTTGCATTTATTTTGTCCAGTGTTTTATGCCGGCTTTATTTCTTTTTCCAATTTTACATGTTTTTGCTTTTTTTCCTTTTTACTTTTTCAGTCAATGTGCTGATACATCCAGCTCCGGCCAAATGTTCGACCTATTGAGCGTACAAAATGTGCCGTTTCTTTCTTTCAAATAGTCGTCTTTTCTTTTTAATTTTCTTTATGCGTCCAAGAGTTTGTTGCATTGCCAGAGTTCTTGCAACCTCAATTGTATGGCATTTGGTTTTTTATAATGTGCGTGTGACATCATTACAATTGCTCTATAAGGAAAATAATTCAAAGGACTGGTTGTTCTCTATTTACGTTGGAAAGCAGAGATTCTTTAACATTTATGGCAAGTGGCCGTACAACTTTAAATTTAAGTTTTATTATTGTCATTTCAAGGAATTAAGCAAAGTACTTGGAAACGACATATTATGGGGGTTCGCCACAAAGCACTAACATGTCGTTAGCTAAAATGTAAAAACACATAACTAACAATTATATAAATTTATAGGCGTAGCAAAAAGCTTTGCAAAATTAAAGCTATAAAGTTAAAAAAGACCCACTTCACTATATAAACTCTGTTCAATAGAAAACGTGAATTTGAAATTTTCCGCGCTACGTGCTTTCCATTAAGGCCCTGATTCACAGGATCCTACAGGATCGTATGATTCATTCACAGGAAAATGTTTTAAAAGTCTGGCCGAATTTACGAAATCGCTTCAAAATGGCTTTGTAGACCACACTATTACACAAGTATGATTGCAAATGCAATAAAATAACGAAAAACTTTTATTACCATATAATTTTACATTATATAAATTTTTTCCTTGAAGCGCCAACAATATTCTAAAATTTTTTGCATATACCACACTGAAACTATAATGTTTGGAAAATTTTCATAAAATTTTTCAAATCGCACGATTTGTAAAAAACTCTGTCACACAGTTGCATTTTTAGTACTCTTTAAGCACGTATGCTTTGTTTAGTAGCAATAAATAACTTCGCAATAAAACAATAACGCCGGCGGAGCAACGGTACAATATTACTTATTGCTTTACTTATGTCAAGGCGAATTCATTACCAGGTGAACTTAACAGCACAGGTGATTATTTTTTGCTTCTCGCGTTTTTTCTAATGAGACTGTCAAATTTTTTTTCTCTTGCTTACAAACTTTTTCGCGCCATTTTAATCTGAAGATTTTTTTGTATGATTTAGTGCAATTTCAAGAAATTTGTGTGAATTTAAAAGTGAAAATTTAATATAATCTGTGGTTTTAATTACAAACAATTATAAAAGTTTATATTTAACGTTTATATAAAATTTTTTTACCAGCTGAACAATCTTAGGCGAATTTAGATTTTGACATTCACGATATGTTTTACAATAACAAAATACATAGTACTGAATTCGCCTCTCCGCTTGCATTCACCTGTATAAAGTCGCCTTGGATCGCACGATTTGTAAAAAACTCTGTCACACAGTTGCATTTTTAGTACTCTTTGTTGTTACGTATGTTTTGTTTAGTAGCAATAAATAACTTCGCAATAAAACAATAACGCCGGCGGAGCAACGGTACAATATTACTTATTGCTTTGCTTATGTCAAGGCGAATTCATTACTAGATGAACTTAACAGCACAGGCGATTATTTATTGCTTCTCACGCTTTTCCAATGAGACTGTCAAACTTTTTTTCTTTTGCTTACAAACTTTTTCGCGCCATTTTAATCTGAAGATTTTTTTGTATGATTTAGTGCAATTTCAAGAAATTTGTGTGAATTTAAAAGTGAAAATTTAATATAATCTGTGGTTTTAATTACAAACAATTATAAAAGTTTATATTTAACGTTTATGTAAAATTTTTTTACCAGCTGAACAATCTTAGGCGAATTTAGATTTTGACATTCACGATATGTTTTACAATAACAAAATACATAGTATTGAATTCGCCTCTCCGCTTGCATTCACCTGTATAAATTCGCCTTGGGTGAATGCAAGCGGCAAGGCGAATTCAATAATATTTATTTTGTTATTGTAAAACTTAGTGAGAATGTCAAAATCTAAATTCGGCTAAGATTGTTCAGCTGGGAAAAAATTTTATATAAACGTTAAATATAAACTTTTATAATTGTTTGTAATTAAAATCACAGATTATATTAGTTTTTCACTTTTAAATTCACACAAATTTCTTGAAATTGCATTAAATCATACAAAAAAATCTTCAGATTAAAATGGCGCGAAAAAGTTTGTAAGCAAGAGAAAAAAAATTTGACAGTCTCATTGGAAAAAACGCGAGATGCAAAAAATAATCACCTGCGCTGTTAAGTTCACCTAGTAATGAATTCGCCTTTTCTTTTTCTTGAAACTTCACTAAATCACACAAAAAAAAAAAAACTTCAGATAAAAATGGCTCTAAAATGTTTGTAAACAAACGAAAAAAAATTGACAGTCTCATTGGGAAAAACGCGGCAAACAAAAAATAATCACCTGAGCTGTCAAGTTCACATAGCAATGAATTCGCCTTGGGCCACACTATTATACAAGTATTATTGCAATAATTTATATACATAATCAAATAATTAAAAACTTTTATTACCATAGATTTTAACATCATTTAAAGTTTTTCTCGAGGCGCCAACAAAATTCTCATATTTTTCACAATATATACCACACTGATCGCACAGAAACCATAATGTTTTGAAAAGTTTCATAAAATTTTTCAAATCGCACGATTTGCCCAAAACTCTGTCGCACGGTTGCACTTTTAGTACTTTTTCAGCACACATGTTTTATTTAGTTGATCGCAACAGAGCATTTACTATTTATTTTAGCAATAACACCTACATACATATAAATTAATAAGAAGGCCTCAGCTTTCTGACAGTTTTCAGATCCCTGCAACTAAAAGTTTGACACGCACTCGTTGATTTAATATGTATGGAAGTGTTGAAGCGTTTCTAAAACAAATACTAAAGGCAAATGCAATATTTTCTGCACAAAAAGAAGGAAATTAAAACAATGAACAACGAATACTCATTAAAAAACAGCAAAACAAAAAAAAAACAAAAAAATACATCAAGAAAACACAACACATTTAACAAAGCTCAAATGCTGACAACGTCAAAGTTGGTTTAATATTGTTTTTGACGTTTGCAATGAACCGGTGGCGGAAGAGAAAAAGCAAAGTTTGTACAACATCGAATGAAGTTTTGACGCAGCACAGTGCACTCTAGAGTAGATAACATATGTATATGTATTTGTAAGATCAATACCGAATTGAGAAACGCTAAGACGATATACTCGTATTATGTTATACCGAAAAGAATAGTCAAGGAGAAGCCATTATTAGGTGGATGCATCGGCGAACTCAGGCGAATGCCTTATCATTCGCATTGGTTCGATATATTGAATTTTATAATGCTGTGCTCTTCTCTACCACACGGTAAAAATAAAGTCTCATAAAAAGACACTTTTGACAGCTCAGGTTTTACACAAAAAAAAAAACGCCCGTTAATGTATTAGTGTTGCATCGTGTAGCGAAGCGACTACATTGTCTATTGTATTATGCTCAGTGTCTTAGAGAAAATCAGACTGAATCAGATAGGATCTTCTCTTGCTCCTAGCTCTAAGATTAAACCAAAGTGGTTTCCATCACTGCTTGTTCAGTTTTGCAGTTCACTAGATATTAAATCAGCAATTTATATAACATACATATATTTTTAATGCAAAAATTCGTTTTTTAGACTGCCGAAGCAGATTGAATAGAGCAGACGCGCCCACGCCTATGCGCTTGATGCTCAATTGTTTTTTTAAAAGCGCTTAACTATAGGACTGTGCTCTTTAATACACACATACTGCGCTCAGCACTAGCAATGAAAAATACATAAAAAACTTCGTCTTATATATATTTTTTTCGTTCTTCACTGCACACGCACAAGAGTTAAGCAACAACACTTTCGCATGTTTTGCTGGTAAAAATTGACCACAACGATTATCAGTGTGAGTTTTGTTTTTGTTGTTTTTCTTTTTACAACAAAAAATATTAAATAAAAGTAGTTTTTCCTTAAATGTATTGGTGATTACTCCCCCATATAGAACTTGTGGGCACCACTGGAATAGAGCAATTGTAATTGAAGAGTTTTCTTCACTTATAAATACTCTAGATTTGAGAAGATAAAAAACGCTAAAATATATCCGTAAGACACTTGTAAAGGCCCTGATTCACTATCCTACACGCTCATACGATTCATTCACAGGAAAAAATTTTAAAAGTCAGGCCGACTTTAGAAAATAGCTTCAAAATAGCGTTGTAGGCCACACTATTAACAAGTATGATTGCAATAATTTATATACACCATAATAATTTTATATTATTTAAAGTTTTTTCTCGAGTCACCAAAAATATTCTCATATATCATAACACATTAATCGGACAGAAGCCATAATGTAATGAAAATGTTCATAAAACTTTTCAAATTGCACGGAACTTGTCAAAAACTTTGTCACACAGTTGCATTTTTAGTACTTTTGCAGCACACATGCTTTATTTAGTAGATCGCACTATTGTGTAGGATAGTGTAACAGGGCCTTACCTAGCGTCTCCACATAGCAATTTTTATTGCTAAGCTCAAGCAAAAACGTCGGCAGAATAACAGTATAGCGATTGCTAATTGCTCTAGGTGGCGTAAACGTATTACTGCTTCATCACAAATACTAACAAAATTCAACGTGAGAAGTTATATGAACACTACTGTGTTTGTTGTATGCACAGCACTGTGTTTGTTATATTTGTATACCAAATTACAACAACTGACAGCTCATTGCTTGGCAATAATTGCTCAAGCAATCAGTAGAGCAATCATTGCGCAATAGATTGCTACCTATAGCAATATGCGGTCTACACATCGCAAATTTTATGGACGCAATCAAATTTGACAATTGCCGCAATAATTATTGCTATGTGGAGACGCTAGGTTAAGTAGTTAAGCGTTAAGAAGTGAAATAGAATGTTTTACATAAATTTTAAATTTTTGTCGCTTGGAAACAAAACACTGTGCAACTGCGTTTACATTGGCAACGAAAAAAAGTTCAAGCAAAATTTCATTTTGCAAAATTAAGAAAAAAAATTATTTCAAAAGTAGTTTTGCAATAATAAAAAGAGTCAAACCATGAAACACGGTGGACAGTATAACGCACAAGAACCACTTGCGGCAGCAAATGAGGTAACCCGAAGAATTAAGAAGAAGAAGAAGAAGAAACAGCAACCATAATATTCAATGGCAACAATAGCAGAAGCAATAACAAATGAAACGTGCCTTCAAAGTTGTTTTGTTGATATTCGAAGGCAGCATTAAATAAAAATTAAAAAAAAGATTAAGTGCAGCAAAAACACAGACTCATGTTTTCTTATGAACTTGAATTTCACTTAAAGAAACAGAAAAATATAACTTTGTACTCGTATGCTGCAAACTCAAGGGGTGTGGTAGGCCCATTGCGCAAACTTGGCTGCCATATGAACGATAAAGGATTTTTTTTTTTTTTCGTTTAACTACTGATGTTTAAAGTTGTGCCTTCACGCAAACATACATATGTACAGGCATACTTCATTATGTGGCAGGCTTTAGACACTTTGAAATACTAACGTGCCTGCCACAAACTGCAATTCAATACATTTAATTCATGTGTTTTCACTTTATGCGTTGGAGTGAGCAGTCTTCTGCCTCAATAAGAGAAAAACAACAATTGCAGAAAAAAGGAGGAAAAAAATCATTTGCTGCCTGCAAAACAAACAAATAAAAAAATTAAAACAACTTTTTTAACATATTCCATGTAATAAGTAATTGAAGATGTTGTTGATGTCTATGCCACCACCAACCATCATAATCTCAGCGGCGGCAGCATCGTCATCAACTCTAATGTCTTCTGTTTTAAAGCGAGAAACGAAAACTCATTTGAGCTGCTGATAATAAAGATCAATCAAGGGCAACTTAAAAAGGGTTTACTTTACTGACGGAAATCAGAACCATGAAAAACAAGTTACACTTGGAAAGTCAGCCATGAAATGAAATCTTAACAACTAACATATTAATCTTAAAATCAGTTCATTAAAAAAATGTCTCAAAAGCTTTTGAAAAGATACGAGATAGAAAATTGTGCACGTAGAAATTTACAACGCACTTTTTTGCGGTAAATATTGTTTGATAATGTAAATCATTAATCAGTGAACTTTTTTAGTTATATACAAGGTGCATTAAAGTATACACGGTGGCAGCACTACGGCAGGTGACAATTTTTTGCTACTGGCAATATAGTAAGCTATTTACGTCAAATGTATTGTTTACATTTTTGAAAGTGAATTTTGTGTTTTATTCTGAATTAAACATATACGAATTATTTTGTGAACATAAAAATAATTAAAATAAATATAATGTATAATTATGAAAAGGTACATTCATAGTTTATAATTGTGAAAATAGTTACAAATATTTTTGATAAACATAGCTTACCAGATGTCTGTTTTTGTTGTGTTGTTGTAATTTTGCTCTAGTGCTGCCACCGTGTATACGTTAATGCACCTTGGTTATATACATATGTGCGATATTAACTAACTAGTTGTGAGTTCGAGTCCAACTTCAGTCAAGAAGAAGGATTATTTTTTTAATTATAACAATAATTACTGTGAAACAATAAGACCAAAGAAAAACAGAAAAATAATAGAATACAACTAGCTGTTTCGTAGTCGCTACACTACTCATCAGCACCCACTGGGACTCGAACTCGGGATCATGTGAACATGATGTATTTTTAATACGGCCGCTTAATCAACTCAGCCACCGAGCCCTTTAATTATTCTTACGTTAATGTTTGCTACATATTGATCTCATATGTATATGCAATTGTTATAACCCCAGTTGTTTGTACAGGATTTTCTGTCACTGAACAACCAGTTTTTAATTTATTATTATTATTTGATAATGTTGACGTTTGTTTTATAACGAGTGATTTTTTTGCTATTATCTTTTTGGCAATACTAGTTTTGACAGCTCACGCACGTTTTGTATCTTGTGTCACTGTCAAACATCTTCAGTTGGGTCTATAATTTAACCATGAATCGTCTTACAAACGAACAACGCTTGCAAATTATTGAATTTTATTACCAAAATGCGTGCTCTGTTAAGAAAGTTCATCGCGCGCTTCTTCCATTTTATGATCAGTTTAATCGACCTACTGAGGCTTCTATTCGGGCTATTGTAAAAAAATTTCGCACCAAATTTGCATTGTTGGACATTAAACCACCAACACGCTTCCGTAGAGTGCGAACTGAAGAAAATATCGCAGCCGTATCGGCCAGTGTTGGTGATGACCGTGAATTATCGATTCGGCGCCGTTCCCAGCAATTGGGCCTCTGTTACTCCACTACGTGGAAAATTTTGCGGAAGGATTTGGGTGTGAAGCCTTATAAGATACAGCTGGTGCAAGAATTGAAGCCAAACGACCTACCACAACGCCAAATTTTTGGTGAATGGGCTCTTGAAAAGTTAGATGAAGATCCACTTTTTTATCGAAGAATTGTGTTCAGCGACGAGGCTCATTTCTGGTTGAATGGATACGTGAACAAGCAAAACTGCCGTATTTGGAGTGAAGAGCAGCCAGAAGCATTGCAAGAGCTACCAATGAATCCACAAAAAATAACCGTTTGGTGCGGATTATGGGCTGGCGGCATCATTGGGCCGTATTTCTTCAAAGATGATGCGAATCACAACGTTACTGTGAATGGCGAGCGCTACCGTGCGATGATAAC
This sequence comes from Thecocarcelia acutangulata, assembly GCA_914767995.1. NCBI lineage: Eukaryota > Metazoa > Arthropoda > Insecta > Diptera > Tachinidae > Thecocarcelia > Thecocarcelia acutangulata. Next base: position 117,789,685 of record OU612096.1, on the reverse strand, counting down.
AAACTTTTTTTGTCCAAAATGGAAGAGCTTGACTTGCATGACATGTGGTTTCAACAAGACGGTGCCACATGCCACACAGCACGCGAAACAATGGACCAATTGAGAGGCGAGTTCGGTGAACAGTTTATTTCACGCTTGGGACCAGTCAATTGGCCGCCCAGATCGTGCGATTTAACGCCTCTAGACTATTTTTTGTGGGGCTATGTTAAGGCTAATGTCTATAGCGACAAGCTCGCTTCGATTGATGCACTGGAAGCCAACATTGCCAACATTATTCGTGAGATACCGGCCGAAATATTGGAAAGAGTATGCCAAAATTGGACTAAGCGGATGGATCATTTGAGGCGCAGCCGCGGCCAACATTTGCATGAAATAATCTTCAAACATTAAATTATATCGACCCAACTATCGATCCAAATAAATATTTCATGCAATTTTCTGAATTTTATGTGTTTTTTTTTTAAATTTCCGATAGTTCTTAAAAAATCACCCATTATAATTGAAATTAAATATTTGTTTAAAATCTTATTAAGAACCGAGATTGTAACCGCTTGATATTTTACGCATTTTAGGGTTTCTCAAATTTTTACAATTATAGATTTGTCCCCTTTTTTTGAATATTGGAATATTGGTACTCAGAAAAACTACCCAAGAGATGAGTTCTAAATTCGCTTACAACTGGAGAGAACAAGGGCCTGTTCGTAAATGCATTGCTGTGTAACATCTGTTACGCAACATGCTCATAAAGACAAATATGGTAACACTGCAGATCTTATGTGGGCGAAAAAGCAAACAAGGAAAATTTCATTACTAGGTAAATATTTGTTGCTTCCCTCCTTTTGCTTCTTTCTGAGACTATTAAATATTTTACTTTTGTTAGACAAACATTTTCGCGCCATTTTAATGTAAAGATTTTTTTATATGATTTAGTGCAATTTCAAGAAATTTTAGAGATTTAAAAGTGAAAAGGCAATATAATCTGTGATTTTAATTACAAAAAATTCTAAAAATTTGCTATAATGTTCGTATAATATTTTTCTCCAGCTGAAAATTAGACGAATTTAGATTTTGGCATTCTCAGGAAGTTTTACAATATGAAAATATATAGTACTGAATTCGCTGTACAAACTCCCCTTGTGTACAAAAAAGGCCCATTAACATCTACTAAATAGCAGCACTAGAGCAAAATTAGAACAATACAACCAAAACAGGCATGTGATAAGCTATGGTTGTCAAACATATTAGTGACTATTTTAACGAAAATATCATTTCAACATTATAAATTATTTTTATTTGAATTATTTTCCATCCATGTTTAGGGTTGAACTGGAACCAGGGGATGTTATTCTCAAAAAGAATGAAACTCACCCATTATAACCTCAAATTTCTTCATTATAACCTCAAATTTCTTCATCATCGTAGGGTTACCGTTGAGGAGCCGCACAAAGGCCATGTTACACTATCATACACGATCGTGCGATCTACAAAATAAAGCATGTGTGCTGAAAAAGTACTAAAAATGCAACTGTGTGACAAAGTTTTTGACAAGTTACGTGCGATTTGAAAAGTTTTATGAAAGCTTTCATTACATTATGGTGTGTTATATAGTGAAATATATTTAGAGCGCTTTGTTTCTTTATAAAGAGGAACTCTAATCTTTATTTTAATTCATAAAAAACTTTTATTAAATTAAATTAAATCTATAACTAGATTAAATAAAATTTTTTTTTGCGTTCGCTGATAGTGTGCAGACCGAGAGACGAGTGTGAAAAAAGAATGAATGAATAAAAAGGAAGTTTGTTCTTCTTTTACCTCGTTGTCAAAAAACATTGCTCACACTTCTAACACAGAGTTGTTTTACAACAGGGCGCCACATATATAAGAATATTTCTTGTGCCTTGAGAAAAAGCTTTAAATAATATAAAATTATCATGTTGTGTATAAATTATTGCAATCATACTTGTATAATAGTGTGGCCTACAACGCCATTTTGAAGCGATTTTTTCAAGTCGGCCAGACTTTTGAAACAGTTTCCTGTGAATGAATCGTACAATCGTGTAGGATAGTGAATCAGCCAGGAATTCGGTCATACTAAGGCATATTGTAAACTTCCCGCAGTTTGTGTTGTGTGTGGCGAACTGCGCGGCACATCGCAGTGCAAGAAGCCAAAAACTGACTCAAGTGTTAAAAAATGCAGTAACTATGGAGGTAGCCATACTGCAAATTTCAGGGGCTGCCATGTCTATAGTCATTTTAAGCAGTCAATGACAAATAAGTCATTATTTGTATGTTCACAAAATTCTTTTTAAATATTTAACTCAGAATAAACCACTAAATTCACTTTCAAAATGTAAACAATACATTTGACGTAAATGGCTTACTATATAGCCAGTGGAAAAAAAAACTGTCACATGCCGTAGCGCTGCCACCTTGCAGACGTTAATGCACCTTATGTGCACATAAACATAAATCATAAACATGTTAAGCAAGGTGAATTCATAAGAATTCGCCTTGGAAGTAGTATTAAATTTGTTAATTTATTGTTTGGTTTATTTGTTATTATTCTTTCTACAGCATTTTACACCATTAGTTTTATCAACCAGCTCAAAAATTAATTTCTTCGTTCAGAAATGCTAATAGTAAAATGTGTAAAGAAACGCATAATCAATAGCTGATTTGTAAAATAATATACTACGCAGCGCAGTGATTTATTTACGAACCGCAGATGTAGCTTCTTCCTTTTTACTGATCAAGTCACCATTCTATTCCCACAGGATTCCAACAGATGAGCTTTTTCAGTTGTATTTCAAATAGTTTCACGTTTGTTTTAATGCAGTAGGAGCTCGCAGCAATTTTTTTAATTCTTGCTTAATTGCGCATTGTTGTTGTACACTGTCAAAGATTTTGTTTAAATCATACTGTTTTCTGTATGTATATTTCCAAATTGTTTTCAATTTGTCTAAGTGTTGAACAAATTATTTACTCTCTTATTTAACGCGCCCTACTGCCCATCGCTGATTTATATGTATATTTCTTCAAAGGAAACTGCAAATTTTTTTCACAATTTCTTTGATATCAATAAAGTTTTTATATCGAAAAGAGCCTTCGCACGTTCGTCCCGATTTGTCAAAATTTGCTTATTTTGAGTTATAATATACAGACATATATTAAAAATTACTGTAGATGGGAAAAAATTGTAATTCATTCTGGAATGGAACTTTTCATATGCTGCAAAACAATTGTTAAAGAAACAAGAAAGACAAAAAGACTCTGTTGAAATCATACTGTATTCTATATTTTCAAGTTGTTTTGAATTTGTCTAAGTGTTAAGCAATTTATTTACTCTAGAGTTGAGTTCATGAGCTCTTTTGAGAGAGTACTCTTTTTAGTTCAGCTCTTTTTACTGAAATATGTCTTCCTTTTAGTTCAATAGCTCAGTGCTCCGTAGATAATATTTTCAATGAACGGCTCTGTTTCAGCTTTCATGATAAAGCAAAACAAAATTGGTGTAAACAAATGAAAAGTGCAATTATAAACCCAAAAAGAAGGATTAATTAAAGGTGATAATAGAAATATTCAGGTGTGATGAAAAATAATTGTATTGAAAAGAAAAAAAAAAAACAACAAACGATTTATTTGTGATCAGTCTCGATGTTTGTTTTTATATTAATTTTTGGTTGGTACCAGAAAGAAACATTCACGAAAAAGAAAATTTGAAGGCAAAAGAAAGAAACACGAACTATGGAGCTAAAAAAACTCGCGGAAATGATCGGCTCACATAGCTCCGTGAAGTGAATAGTTCAATGATACTAGTTCGTTCGCGAACTTCACAACTCTAATTTACTCTCTTATTTAATGCGCTCTACTGCCCATCGCTGATTTATATGTACATATATTTCTTTAAAGGAAACTAATTTTTTTTCACAAATTCTTTGATATCGATAAAATTTGGATGTCGAAAAGGAGAACCTAGGCACAGTCCCTGATTTGCCAAAATTCGCCTATTTTCTTTCAGTGATATAAAAAATTAACGATTATATTAAAAATTGCTGTAGATGGGAATAAAATTGTAATTCATTCTAGAATGATATATTTCATGCTGAAAATCTTTAGACATAATTGACGGGACCTTATTATTAAGGAAATTTATTTTGAAGATTCAATAAATAAAGAAATGTTTTAAAAAAAAGGGAATCAAAAAAGAGACAATTCTGACAAAATGAATTAAGGTGATTAAAAAATTTTGCACTCATGCAAGTATTTAATTTGTTAACTTTAAGATGCTTAAATCTATAACACTTATTTATGTATATCAAATACTATCCCACAGTTTTAAATAATACATTCTTCTCCCAATCTTTCAATTTCATTTAAAATAAATTCCAGCTCCTCTTCGTCCACCACGGGAAAACAAGTGAAAACCATGCGGAAAAAGTTGCCAATCTTACGGTGCTGTAATGGTGAGTAACCCAGCATTAAAGTGCCCTGCCGTATCATAAGTTCTTTGACTTTGGGTGCAATCTGGCAAGATTTAAAGTTGAAATAGACAGACTGTTACATAAGATATTATATACATACATATGTACATACCTCGTATAATTTTAGTTTCCATTCCTCGTTCTCATTGCAATCTCTTAACTTTTTGGGTATATACCAAAAACATATATTTGTATACTGATATTCATTTAATACTACACGAAATCCTTTTCTTTGCTGCAATTTCTGTAAAAATAATTTGGACATGTCTAAAGCATGATCTAGCAAACGTCCATAGCCACCAAAACCACGAGCCTTCAGCATAAGCCAGAACTTAAATGCATCTATTTTGCGTCCACACTGAACACTTTTATTGCCCGTGTCATAGGAGACATCATAAAATTTGTCCTGTTGGAAGAGGTAATGCACATCCATACTGTTGCATTGCGGCAATAGTTCCTTTTCACGTGTTATAAACAGAGCGCACTGTAACGGGGCTCCCAGGGATTTGTGAGGATTCCAGGCAACTGAATTGGTTCTTTCAATGCCCTTTAGTAAATCGCGATATTTGTAGGAAACTAAAGCTGAGCCACCTAAACAGGCCTAAAAATATTAAAACAATTCAACTTGCCACAATAATAAATAATTCTTTAACTCACATCAACGTGCAGCCATATTGCATATTTTTCACACACCTCTGCTACCTTTTCGAAATCATCGAATGCTCCCAATACTGTTGTGCCTGCTGTGGCATTTACGAAAAGTGGTATTTTATTTTGAGATTTAACAAGCAAAATCTTCCTCTCCAAGTCATCTACCAGCATCTGACCCCTGTCATTCGTTTTTACAATTACACAGTTGTCGGCACCGAATCCCAACCAGTTGGCTGCCTTTTTAAAACTGTAGTGTGATTCTTCGGAAATAAAGAGAACCATTGGTGGCAGACCGAACATGCCAGTGGATTTTATGTTGGGGAAACGCTTGTAACGAGCCAGAACAATGCCATACCTTGAACGAGAACATATAGACCATTTGATAAGAAAGAGGAGACTTTTTAATTGTATGTTAAACTAGAAATTATCAAAAGTAATAATCGTACGTCGTTGTGATTAGAGCTGTGCCGGGTCTTTCATTTTAGATGCTTGCAAGGCAAAGACGGAAGGGATTTCTGCATCGAAATTGGTTCATTACAATAATACTAAGCGCAGGAAATCATGGACACATCGCGGCCATGCTCCCATGTCGATATTCAAACCGATTCCAAGGTGATTTGGGGGAACCAGCTCAGCGTTGTATATAATGAATAGTTAAAGCCGACTGAAACAATCACAGGCAATTGCTATCGAATGCAATTAATGTGTTTGAGAAGAGCATCGAAAACAAATGACCGCAATACAATTAGAGGCATGGTAACGTGACTTTGCAGCATGATAATACTCGACTCCACGGTACAAAAGTGGCTAAGACATACTTGGACACGTTGAAATGAGAATTCTTACAGCACCCACCATATTCTCCAGCCATTGCTCCCTTCGACTATCACTTGTTTCGAACAAACGCACACGACCTGGCTGACCAGCACTTCCGGTCTTATAAAAAAGTAAAAAATTGGATCGATTATCAGTTCTTTCAACGCGGGTTTCGTACGCTGCCCGAAAGATGGGAGAAAATAATGGCCAGCGATGGAAAATACTTTGAGTCATATATCAATAACCTGTTTTTTACAATAAAGCCTCGAATTACAAAAAAAAAAAAAAAACGCGGCAGAAGCGAAGTTGTACATCTAAGTAAAAAAAAAAACTTCAGGAACCTCTCCTTTCTATGCTCCAGAAAGCCAAGATTCAAGGTATGAATAAACCTAAACAAAACCTGCTCTGCAGGTGAAGGATCGTTACACATTATCTTGGTTCTTCTCCTGCATTGGGGAATAACGCTTCAAAACTGTCAACGTTGAATTGCAGTGCGCTATTATTTGGATCTTTCGTAGCAATCGGTAAATTGCTGAATCCTTATTTTAAATATTGAGTAATTATCACAAACCCCAAAAAATGGACTATTTTAACCAATCTATTATTTTATATAAAATTAAAAGTTGCAAAATACCACTTTTTACTTACATGTTTGATATTGATCCACCCGGCGAAAAAATACCATCACCCTCATCATAACCACATAATTCACAAACTTTGCGAATAATTTCGGTTTCCATCAACGAAAAAACGGGAGCCACTTCGAAGGTATAACTGTTTCCGAAACGAAAATAAATTTGCTCCGTAACTCAAACTCAAATATCGATTCATTTTTCAATTTGCTTCATTTAACTTACGCACTTGTGTTGAGAGCTTCTGTTATCCAACTGCCAGCCAAACCAAATGGATCCATTTGCCCAAACAGTTGATTATGAAATCGTCCGTGGTTGGTCTTGACTGAATATTTTATAACTTGACGGCATAATTCTTGTATTTCCTCTATGGAATGAATTCGATTTTCATCGATTTCGAAATTGATCAAGTTCTGGGAAAAAACGAAAATTAAGGAATTAATATATATTTTTAGTCAAATATTCAGACGCCTATAGTACACACTCAAGTCACAAAAATTGATTCCGCTTTGAAATGGAATTCAATTCCGTACGATTTCGAAATTGATCAAGTTCAGGGGAAAAAATAAAAATTAAGCGATTAAAATGTGTTTATTAGTCAAATATTTAGACGTGTAAAGGAGTAATTATATACTCGTACACAAAGTTCGATTCCGCTTTGAAATTCAATTCCATTCGGAGTTCAAAGTAAACGAAAAATTAAAAAGCTTTTTGGGATGAATGATTAAAAATGATATCATTTTGAGGAAGTGTTTATTTTTCCTTTTACAGAAACAAAAAACGAATTGAATTTTGTTTTCGCATGGAATTGCACTCTGTGGCATTTCTATTAAGTTGTTTATCAGTTAATGACTTTTTTAGCTTAAAAATTACACATAAACCGGAGATATTCAGGTGTGTGATAGAAATCAAAACTCAAAACAATTCATTTTAAGAGGTGTGATGAACAGAATTTATCCGTTTTGAAAATGTTAAAAACTCGTAAATAATCAATTTTCTTCACTTTTTTAGAGATATTTTTGATTATTCATTTAATTGTAATCGTACGTATTTGATGGATTTTAAAAGGCAGTCATAAAAATATTGTATAAGACCTTTTTTTTAAAAGCGACCGTTTTCCATCACAACTTTTGAAAACGACATTTTTCAAAACAACCGATTTCTATCCCATACCTGATTATTGATATATATATATATATATATATATATATATATATATATATATATATATATATATATATATATATATATATATATATATATATATATATATATATATATATATATATATATATATATATATATATATATATATATATATATATATATATATATATATATTCTTCACAAGTGTTTGTAATAATATATATTTAGTTCAGTTTTTCAGTCATCATCATGATTGTAGAATATGTTAACCTAGTCACTCTCCAATTTTTGAATATTTTTGGCCTCTCTTAAATTTATTTAATATGATTGATATAATTTTTGCAAATCATATTATAAATAAAAACAATAATTTTGAAAGTCCTGTCATAAATAACAAATATTATGAATTATCTTCAAATGATTAAATGTATTTATGATGAGCAAAATTTCAGACAGTTTCTTCAATGAATTTTCTTTTTTTTACCATTTTTCATTAATTAAATGACTATCAACACTTTACTTAAAACTCAAAAGAAAAGAAAATAATAATATGAATTAAAGGCAAAAGAAAAAAATATCGAAACAATTTAATAAAAATCCGCTTAATCATGAAATTGCACTTGCGCAGTTATCACAACATGGGATTTTAGTTTCACATTTAAACACTGTACTTGCAATAAAAACAACAACTTTATTAACAAATAATAGCAAGAAGTAAAAATGAAAATCTGCAGATACGAATAGATTTTATGGAAACTGAGATGATGGCAAAGATATGAAAAGTATTAACACAACAACATGGACAAATCAAATTAAACGAAATTATATTTTATGAAATAAAAGCAGCAAAAAGCTGGCAACAGGTTTTATCAGACTTGACCGACATGCTTTGAAAGCTAAAATAATAATCTAGCAAACATACATATAATCAAAGTCATTTAAAAGGAAAAATATTGCCGTAACACCCTCGTTTTCGCAGAGCCATAAAGTAAACAAGAGAAAAATGTAGAGAGAGAGATGTAAACTTGTTTCACTTCTCGCTCTATTTTATGTTCTTCTGTGTATACTAAAAATAAATATAGCTTGAAAAACTAAAACACAAGCTTCGATTTCAAACTAAAATATTTATCCAGGTAATTATCCGTATAGCACGTTCTGAGTTTAATTCTGGTATTCCCAAAATCAACTTCCGGAATCGCCAAAATCCCCACCTTCCCGGAAACAATGTGGCAACTTCAATTTGCACACTAAATCGAATGGCCTTTACTTGTTCAGATACAAGTTCCACGGCTAAAACGCGCACCGAATATGAAAAACTGGTTCCGATTCGGTTAACGAAACGGTTTCGAATTTTTTGGGAATTCCCAAAGTCGGATTTAGGGGGCTCTTCACTCTTAGATATTCCTACTAAAAATGTTCTAAACATCGTTTGCGAAAATTTTTGTTCTAATCCGATCATTTCACACAACAAAATTTTCAGCACGTGAATTATTGGGGTAGAAACAATGCAACCATTTCATAAACAAAATTTTTTTCCATGTCATTTTATATTGAACGTTAATATGAATGGATGTACATATATGTATGTATATGTACGTACGTGCATATGTACATAATTTAAATTTTTAAACAAAATATCACGTTTGCAACTAAAATTTGTACAGACAAATCTTATTTTCTAATTGTTATTAATGGCTAAAAATGGCAAATGTCAAGATAAGGGGCCGCTAAACATAATATTGTATGTTTATAACGCAAGACTCAAAAAAGAAAAATAAAAATCATAAATCAAAAATTCTGGGAGCACAAATAATTTAAAATAATTTCACAGACGTAATGACCGGCCTGATATTATTAATACTAAAGTTAAATATTAAAGTTTAATTAAACACAAAACGTCAGCAATAAATTATATGAATTACGGAAACAGCTCGGTTAATATGAGTAACATCCATTATTGGTAAATTGTGTGTTTGAAGAATAGAGCAAGAAAACCCGTTACAATTTTGCTCATCTAGTTTCTCTTACATTTTCAATAACTAAATCATTCACAATAACTTTTCTCTTTTTGTAACTTTTTTTATATTTATTTTCATCACTTACCTAGTGTCTGCAACTACGATTAGCTCTGACATAATATCTCAGAAAACGTTCACAAAATGAGAGAACGAATTCTTTATGTCCATCTTAATATTTAACTAGGAGTATACGTATTTTTGTTAATCGTATAACAAATCATAAATCACTGAAAGGCGAGAAGAAAACACTTCATTGCGGTCAATAGCTACCTATGTGAATCTTATCTATGGGCACATTTTGTACAAAAGTAATCACTTATTGTATGTATTTAACGCATAAAAACAAATTATTTCCCCTCTAAAAGTGTTTTTAAAAGATATTTTACAAAACTAATAATCGGTAAAATTGCGATGGCGTCTCTTTGATTTTTGTTTGCAACGCAACTAAAGGCTTGCTTTCTGAAAGCTCTGCCGTTTTCTACAGTGCTGTTCCTACGCTAAGCAACTCACACTGTATTTTAGAAAAATGTTACTTTTCTCTCAAATAAGAAGACCTTAAGAACTCATTATAATACTTATTTATGACTTGTATGATAGCAAAAAAAAAAATGTATAAAAAAATAACAACAAAAACCTTTTTGGATATTTCAATAACAAACAAAAACAAAACTAACTCTATGAGAGGCTGTGCCTATGCTAAGCAACAAATTTTCTTATTCTCTTTCCCTTAAATATAACGGTTCTTTTGCGATGCATTTGAGTTCATTAATTGCAAATTACTTAAATCAATGCAGTTTAGTCCTACTAAGACTTTCTTCGTCTTTAAACTATAAATTTTCAACATGAAGCGCGTTCAATACGATAATAGCTTCAAATCTTCCGTTATATCATTGTGGAAGGCAGGGCAAAGTCAAATTGATATAGCTAATAATTTAAAAATTAACAAATCAATGGTTTCACGGTGGATTCAAAATTATAAAACGATAGGCACTGTCGTAAAACCCAATACAGGCGCACCTCCACGTAAAATTTCCGACCGTGACGACAGACAAATTAAAATATTAATAAAAAAAAAACCATTTATAACTTCAAAAGAGGTAATGAAATCACTTAATTTGAATGTGGATTCCAGCACAGTCAGAAAACATATCATCAAGCTGGGCTTAAAAAGTTATAGGGCTGTCAAAAAACCAATGCTGACAAAAAAACACATGAAAAAACGGTAAGTGAATTTTAATTTACTTTAACAACAAATTCTATAGGACTTTTGTAATTTTTAGTCTTGAATTTGCAAAGCAACACATTAATTGGACTATCACAAAGTGGAACAGTGTGCTCTTTAGCGATGAAGTCAAAGTAAACCTCTTCAATTCAGACGGCATATGCACTGTGCGGCATATGAAAGGAAATCGGCTCGATCCACGCTATTGTAAGCAAACAATGAAACATGGAGGGGGAAACATTATGGTGTGGGCATGTTTCTCTGGCAAACGCCTTGGTCCTGTGCACAAAATAAACGATAAAATGGATCGATTCGTGTATAAGGACATCTTAGAAACGAAAATGCTCCCATATGCAGAATGGAATATGCCACTTCGATGGGTGTTTCAACATGATAACGACCCGAAACACACATCGAAGTTGGTCAAGAAATGGTTTCAGACGAAAAGGATTCAAGTGCTTGATTGGCCGGCACAATCACCCGACTTGAATCCTATCGAAAATTTGTTCGCCATTGTGAAACGACGCCTCGGATCGAGTCGATTTACAAATAAAGAAAATTTGTTAAACGGTTTTCAAAATGAATGGAAAAACATCCCCAAAAGCACATTGCAAAATTTAATTGCCTCAATGCCCAAGAGATGTGCTGCAGTCATAAAAAACAAAGGGTCATATACGAAATATTAATAAGTTGCTTAGCGTAGGCACAGCCTCTCATAGAGTTAGTTTTGTTTTTGTTCGTTATTGAAATATCAAAAAAGGTTTTTGTTGTTATTTTTTTATAAACTGTTTTGTTATCATATAAGTGATAAATATATATTAAAATGAGTTCGTAAGGTCTTCTTATTTGAGAGAAAAATAACATTTTTGTAAAATACAGTGTGAGTTGCTTAGCGTAGGAACAGCACTGTATATCTACTTATCTCATCAAGGCATTTTCCTGACGCTATTATCTGTATATGCATACTTATTTACTTACATAGCATAGCGTCGCCCGAAATCGAGTTTTTGATTTATTATGTTTTTTTTTTTTTATCAAACTACTAAATGACAACTTTATTATTATTGATTTTATAATGCTTCTTCCGTAAAAAATAAGTCTAGTTACATTCGTTTGCATTTAAGTTGACGACATGCACATTGTATATTCCGCTTCTCCTAAAAGTTACTCGTATCTTTAAGTAAAAGCTGCGTTAAGTCGTATTTCAAAGATAATTTTCGGACCTTAAAAAGGAAAGCAAAGTTTGTTTCCTCTTTCTAAAAGAAATGTTATAATCCATACAACAACAACAACAAAAAATCGAAAAGTGTCATGTTGTTTGAAATTCAACAGACAAGCAGACACGAAAACAAACCTAAAAACTCGAAAAAAATATTTACCTTCAAGTCGGCCGGCTGCACAAATTGCACAATTTTTTCATTCCAGTCAGTTTTGTTAAAACAAAATGCTTTCTCATCTTTTAACAAATCATAAATTGAACGTAAAACTTTCCAATCATTCGCTAAATTAAGACGAATATCTGCAACTTCTTTGGGTGTAACGTACGACTGCAACGCCAAGTCACTTTTTGAAGTGTTAATTTCACTGCCACCACTCATTTTTAACCACTTTTTTTTTAGTTTTGTTTGTTCTTTTTTTGGTGTATTATTATTATTATTTTTTTTTTAAGTTTGTTTTAATTTTACAAATTTTTATTAGTTAAGTGCAAAATTTTTTAATAATAATAAAAGAGAAGAAAAATACTTTCAGCAACCGTTTAACTTGAGTTCTATAAATGTTGTGAGATCTCAAAATTCTTTGGTCTCACTATCTACCAGTCAGTGTTTCAGAGTTTTTCATAATTATACTAATACTGCTCATACATACATACATACATACATATGTACTTATGTACTTACATACACACATTTAAACAAACAAGCAAATTAGCTCTTTATATTTTTTTTAAATAGATTTATTATATAGAAAGGGACACAGATTTATGTTATTTAAAAAATCATTAAAAATCCGCCTGCACTGAAGTTAAACCGCTAGGCAATCACTACATATGTATGTACACATTTAAATGCATATGTATGTGCGTTCATATGTATGTGGTACTATTTGATTAAATATTTGTTGTTAATCTTTTATTTCCAATCTGTTTCGTATACAAATGCACTTTCTTTCTGAGTTCTTTGACAAGAGGAAGACAACAATTAAGCAAGTCAACAACCTAAAACATTATTGTAGACATACTTTGGAATATACATACATAACGAGTGATTTTTTTGCTATTATCTTTTTGGCAACACTAGTTTTGACAGCTCACGCACGTTTTGTATCTTGTGTCACTGTCAAACGTCTTCAGTTTGGTCTATAATTTAATCATGAATCGTCTTACAAACGAACAACGCTTGCAAATTATTGAATTTTATTACCAAAATGCGTGCTCTGTTAAGAAAGTTCATCGCGCGCTTCTTCCATTTTATGGTCAGTTTAATCGACCTACTGAGGCTTCTATTCGGGCTATTGTAAAAAAATTTCGCACCAAATTTACATTGTTGGACATTAAACCACCAACACGCTTACGTAGAGTGCGAACTGAAGAAAATATCGCAGCCGTATCGGCCAGTGTTGGTGATGACCGTGAATTATCGATTCGGCGCCGTTCGCAGCAATTGGGCCTCTGTTACTCCACTACGTGGAAAATTTTGCGGAAGGATTTGGGTGTGAAGCCTTATAAGATACAGCTGGTGCAAGAATTGAAGCCAAACGACCTACCACAACGCCAAATTTTTGGTGAATGGGCTCTTGAAAAGTTAAATGAAGATCCACTTTTTTATCGAAGAATTGTGTTCAGCGACGAGGCTCATTTCTGGTTGAATGGATACGTGAACAAGCAAAACTGCCGTATTTGGAGTGAAGAGCAGCCAGAAGCATTGCAAGAGCTACCAATGCATTCACAAAAAACAACCGTTTGGTGCGGGTTATGGGCTAGCGGCATCATTGGGCCGTATTTCTTCAAAGATGATGCGAATCACAATGTTACTGTGAATGGTGAGCGCTACCGTGCGATGATAACAAACTTTTTTTTGCCCAAAATGGAAGAGCTTGACTTGCATGACATGTGGTTTCAACAAGACGGTGCCACATGCCACACAGCACGCGAAGCAATGGACCAATTGAGAGGCGAGTTCGATGAACAGTTTATTTCACGCTTGGGACCAGTCAATTGGCCGCCCAGATCGCGCGATTTAACGCCTCTAGACTAATTTTTGTGGGGCTATGTTAAGGCTAATGTCTATAGCGACAAGCCCGCTTCGATTAACGCACTGAAAGCCAACATTGCCAACATTATTCGTGAGATACCGGCCGAAATGTTGGAAAGAGTATGCCAAAATTGGACTAAGCGGATGGACCATTTGAAGCGCAGCCGCGGCCAACATTTGCATGAAATAATCTTCAAACATTAAATTATATCGACCCAACTATCGATCCAAATAAATATTTCATGCATTTTTCTGAATTTTATGTGTTTTTTTTTTTTTTAAATTTCCGATAGTTCTTATAAAATCACCCATTACATACATATACATATGTACACAGCTATTGCTAATGTGAGTTTAAAAGGCCATGGATTTCCTTAAATTATTGCACACAAAGCCAGCAACAGGCCATTAACTACGCGTACACAACCTATCCAAACTGCACGAAGGTCATTCGACTACTTAGGCTGCTGTCGGCGCCACACTATTCTAATTTTTTTCTAATTGAATCTAACAAACATGTAAAATAAATGAGTAAGTGCATACTTATGTGCTTAAAAATATTTCATTCAACAAAAAATATCTCAAAATGTCCAAAATTACAAAATTATTAGTCATTAGAAGGCTTTTAACAAATAAATTGTATATTTCTCTGCTAGATATGTACATACGTACCTATTATATATATACAAGGTTATACTCATATCACAAAAATTTCTAAAATCGTGACAATGATTTGTAGTTTTTTCATACGGTTTGTTATTGCTAGTTGTTTACATACACTGTTATGTTACAATGTTAATACTTAAAAGAGATAATGAGAGTATTACTTTCTCTTCGAAAAAAAAAGAATAACACAATACAGTACTTTTGCAACCAGAGATGCCAGCAATTGTGGTGCTAAAATCTTCACATATGAACAACAAATGAGAGCAAGCATAAGTTTTTCTCAAAAGGATATAAAATTTACCAGAAGTAAGGGAAGGCAAAAAGCCAACTTTCTAGCCCAAAAAGAAACAAACTATGTTTCGATGCGACAATGAAAACTGTCATGTTGTTTTACTTTTGGGGTTTAAGGTCTTTTGCACCTACTTTTTACTTAATATTAATATAATAACATCGAAATGATTTGTATATAAGTTGATTGAAATGAATTTTCTTTTTTTGTTATTGTTTTAGAAACGGTACGGGCTGTTTCGTGGAAGAAGAGGAAGCACACTGTTCTCTCAAAAATGATCCCCTTAATTGTCTCATCAGTGCAAAATTTCCTCATCTGTGCAAAAAAATAATACGTAGTAACCAGTATACCCTTTTTAGCACTTTCGGCGCTAGATTTAGCAGTTCTTTTGTTGATTTAGCAGCAAAATTTCCGATTTAGCACTTAGCACTTTTCACTTGTTCCTTTAACAATCTTTTAAAATATCTCTGTTAACAAATTGTTTTTAAAGGAAACCATTTTGATACCTTAAATTTATATTTGAATATGTATGTATTATAATCCTGGAAAATCGTTCATTGCATTTTAAATAAACTATTCTTACTTCCCCGATACCGATCTGTGGAAAATGACCGTCTCGTTGCAGATCAGTTTTAAATGCATCATAAAAATTCAAAAAAAAAAAAAAACAGATGATAAGAATATATAATTGCAATATCAATATTAAATATGCTCGTACAACTTTCAACAGCATGAGTGCATGGAAACATGCACATGTTTGTGTGCACACGATCATCATATGCAATTTGTATTTCTCTCTTTCTCTCTATGGATCATTTACTGGCCGATGATCTTCTATCTGTCTAAACATAAGTGCGATTTATAATAAATCTCGAAACTGTGATTTATAATTGTGTGCTATCCATCACATTTTCAAAACGAATGTATTTTTTTGTTTTGAGATTATGAATTTTGTACTTTTTATTAAAACAAATTATTATGCATATGTACATACATGTATGTATGTGTGTCAATGTGATCATTTTTAATATATTTGATATGAACATTCCGCCTAGAATATTATAACAACCCAATTTAACAAATCGATTTATGTTAATTAATACAACCCAATTTAACAAATCGATTTATATTAATACTAGTCTCTATTAAATTTATATATTTTTAAAGAAAATAGTTTTGATTTATATAACAAGAAAGTGAACCCTATTTGTACAAAATATTTTGTTTATTAAACGCTTATTTGAAAAATTTCGTATTTTTGTTGAAAAAATACGGCAGCACTATTCGGAATAGGTATTTTTTTTAAAGCACATCAAAGCGTAGCCTGCCTTAGTTGGCTTCGATTTCCTGGCTCTTCCTGCACTATGGTCTACATGATGGGGAAGTCAATTAGATACGGCGTAAAGCATCTACCGAAATGATGAGACTGCGTAAAAATGGATTAGTTCCATAATCATTTTATATCCCTAAAGTTGGATGCTAAATATAGAACATATGGGTTTTCTGCATACATTATTACATACATACATACATCATTGGTTTCATATTGAAAGATCCTAACTAACATCGTTTTACAGAAAAAAAGAACTAATAGAAACTATATTTATCAACATGTAAATGCTTGTATGCCATATTCCTTGTGAAACTATTCTTTGTGATAAGGTCTATTTCTCTGAAATGTATTAGAAACACAAAAAACTAAAATTCGGACAAATGCGAGCTATGTTCTTTTTAGCTGACACTGGCGATATTTGTTAATACGAGTTTACTAGGAAAATTTTGTAATAAAATTTAAAAAAAAAAAAAAATAATGCTTTACATTATTATTATTTTTTAGTTTTATTTTATTTATTTATTTATTTTTTTTTTTGCAACTTTTAATTATTTATATCAAAATTTCTCGCTGTGCATTGCATTTACATTTATTTACTTACATATTGATTTGATTGTGGTTTTATAGACATCATTTAAATTTCTGCTGATAAGACTACATTAATTAAAAAGTTTAAACTCCTTTTACAGGTCAAAACATCAGCTTATCAGTAAAATTCTAAAGTAGCTTCGTGACATGAAAAATACTTGTATTTGTTTCAACTTATTCCTCATAAATATCAGTTAGTTCTGTTAAGTAGGAACTGAAGTACATATTTGCATATGTGCATATGTATGTTCATTCAATAAAGTTCATTCACTTCAAAATTTTGACAACAACAAAACAAATTTGGTTTGCATAGCATTTCAAAACTGCATCTACACACATTTATAAGAAATTCCAAGAATTTTTATTTTTTACTGAACCAGCGTCCTGTCATTTGGGAATGCTTTTTATTGAATATTTTTATAGAATATTCAATGACAACATTATTTACCAAGAAGTTGTCATGTAATATGTTTTGTTTTCTCTCTCAAAAATAATGTTTAAATTATATATTCGGTTTAGCACAGGTTTAATAAGAGGAAGACTATTATCCTTAGAGGCCTACCCCGACGGAGGTTGCGTTTTACTGTGGCGGTCCTAGCGGGTATATCCTCGGTAAATCTTCCATTTAATGATTTCTGCAGAGAGTGTAGAGTACTTCCTGTGTTGGTGTCCAACTCTTTCTTATATAAGGTATTTCTTATATAAGGTCTTTGGCTATTAAATGTTAAACCTATCCTAACCTATATTCAGTTATTTTTAGCTGGTTTCAATTTGTTGTTCAGGCTTCATATAAATAAATAAATAATTTTTCAACGGTAAAAATAATACCATTTATTTCACGTATTCAATGTTCCCTTGTTATGTGTTAATTAACCTTAAACGCAAATTTTACTAACCAAAAACCTAAAAAAAAATATGCTAATATTAGCATATGGCACAAATCACCCAACCAAGTCAAATTTCCTATCATTCTACTTTTGAATATTAACCGTCACTCTGTTCGTGTTTCCCTATACGTTGATTCTGGCAGCTCTATACATGTTAGCTCTGGCAGCTCTATTACACCATATGTTTTCTTTTTGTAATCTGGCATTTCTTACAATACTCTCTTAAATTTTTGACAACCAGAACAAATGTGATAAATAGAATAAATTGTCAGTCACATAATTATCATTTTCCCTAAGAAGAGATTTGCGGCTTTAAGTGTTTGCATAAAATATATTAAGTTGCATCAGATTTAATTCATTAATAAAAGAAAACTTTAACTGTAAAAATGTTACTACGTTTGGCAGCAAAACAAAAACATTTGTTCACGCGCAATATTACACAATTAGTGTCAGCAAATTGCAGAGGACCATCACGTTCGTTGATTGTTAAACAATTTAATGCTCGTTTGGAAAACCAACAGCAAGTGAGGGCTGCTCTAACAACAAGAGTTTGTTCGAGAACATTTTGCAGTAGCCGGGACAAGAAAGATGAGGATGAGCTGTTGGAGCAAGATCAACAAGATTTTATAATCAATAAAGATCCACAGCTGCCGGCTACAGTCGCTGTACCAGAAGTTTGGCCACATGTGCCTTTGTTGGCTACAAAGCGGAATCCTGTGTTTCCTAGATTTATGAAGATTTTAGAAGTATATATTCAGTGCTTTTTTAACCATATAATAGTGTAACAGGGTTTTCTACATTTTATCACTAGGTCTCCAATCCTCAGCTAATTGACTTGATCAGAAGAAAAGTTAAGTTAAATCAGCCATATGTTGGTGTTTTTATGAAAAAAGACAACGACAACGAAGCGGAAATTGTCGACAAACTAGATGATGTCTATAAAATTGGAACGTTTGCTCAAATTTTAGAATTACAAGATCTTGGCGATAAGTTAAGAATGGTTGTTGTGGCTCACCGGCGTATCAAAATAACAGGACAAATCTTAGAAGAACTAGTTCCTCCAAAAGGTAGGTGGTATCTTAATTAAATTTTACGTACGTACGTACAAATACAAAAGTAAATAACAGTATAGATCAATCATACCCCACTAATCTTGTTTACCTTTTGTAAAGCAGTGTTGCCATTTCATTAGAACTTTTCTGCTTGGAATTTAGTTTATTCTTTTATCTAGTTTAGTTAGATTTATTATCATTACATATAGGGTGTTTTTTTAAGCCCGATAGAACTTGAAATTGTAAAAAATAACACAAAAAATTAAATTGTAATCAAAATTTTTTTTATTCGAAAGATCAATACGTGACATTAACATTTGAAAATGATTTCGGGCATATGGGCACCGCGGCTGTTCTTGACGAAGCGCATTCTGGACGTCCAATTTTGGGCCACTTTTTCGAGCACTGCTGGCCGTATGTCACGAACAAGAACAATGCTGGCCTCCAAGGCGTCAATTGTTGCTGGTTTATCAGCATAAACCAGTGACTTCACGTAGCCCCACAGGAAATAATCGAGAGGTGTCAAATCGCACGACCTTGGAGGCCAATTGACAGGTCCATTTCTCGAAATCAACTTATCGCCAAATTTTGATTTCAGTAAGTCGATGGTTGCGTTCTCCGTATGGCACGTAGCGCCATCCTGTTGAAACCACATCTCCTCCGGATCAATGTCATCCATATTTTCAAACAAAAAATCATTGATCATGGTGCGGTAACGATCTCCATTGACCGTAACGCGAGCTCCGGCCTCATTTTTGAAGAAATAAGGTCCGATGATGCCACCAGCATGAAAACCGCACCAAACAGTGCATTTTTCTGGATGTAATGGAGTCTGTAGGGTCTCTTGTGGATTGGTCTCACTCCATATGCGGCAATTTTGCTTATTAACAAACCCGTTAAGCCAAAAATGCGCCTCATCGCTGAACACAATTTTTCGTCTATAAGTTGCGCGAATCGACGACTGATTTTCAAAGTAAATTTGGATAATTTCGTAGCGTTGTTCAAGCGTGAGTCTATTCATGATGATTTGTCAGAGTATACTGAAACAAATAAAAAAAATGTTTCATCAAAATTTAATTTTTTGTGTTACTTTTTACAATTTAAAGTTCTATCTAGCTTAAAAAAACACCCTATATCTGTATTTCCGTACCATTACATATCTGTGACTGTTTAAGTCGACATAAAACCAATAAAATCTTTTAAAATTTTCAATCAAGAAGGCTATAACATAAACCTACAACAAAATTTCGTCCATAATCCGAAAAAATATTTTGGCAAACGAAAATGATAATTCAAATTGGATATACTTTTTCAAATTTTAAAATTCGATGCTATGATATGAAATGTGTTGATATAATATTTGAAACAACTTTTTTATAATGTTGTTTTGTAAAACTTTATATTTTGAGTTCTAGGACTAAACCTAAGCCAAAAAAAAACCGCTTAACTTGGTGTTTAACTAAAAGTAAAATTCTATACAACTTAAACGAACTTGCGACACATCAGTGAGACCGACTGCCCAATAATTTGTTCATAATGATTTCATATGTTCCAGTTTACACACATCAAGTTTGACTCGTCAAGTCTTGATTTTGTGGGAGAATGGGGAGAAGAGAATGGAAAAGGGTGCAGACTTGACGTTTAAAATAAAAAGTAAAAAAATATGAAAACTTAATAAAGGCAAAAACACTTACACTTAACGACACAAAGCTTTTGTGTGTAAACGTAAATGTAAGTTCAAAAAGAAATTGAAGCAGAATTGATCAAGATAACCTGATGTGTGTGAACTGGGACTATTTGTCAATCTGAGTAATAAAAGCAAGTGACTTTCTATATATAAAACTTAGTTTTAGTAGAGAGAGCTTAATCCTATTTGTGCATCTGGCGCATTTGCCAAAACAATCATTACATAAATACACATACTCGCACATATGTACGTATATACAATACATACACATCCCACGTACATACATACTTATCTTATTGTGTCCGAATGCAACATACAAACATATATTTCGTATAATTTGCAATTCAGAAAAAACAACAACAATACATTATCCACTATTTAATATAAAAATGCAAATACCAGCCGATGAAAATGCCCAAACGGGTCCATCATCATCTTCTGCAACACCCACAACAGACGCTGAACGTCGTAAAATGGCTAGAAAATCCAGACTGTCACGAATACAAAAAAGGGAAATAGCACCAGAAGCAACAACAGATAGTGATGCTACCACAACTGCCAACTCTAGCACATCTACAAAAGTAGCTGATCTTTCTTCAGCTGAAGCACAAACCCCTTCCGACCCCATGCCTGTGCTAATGGTTGAAGTTGTAAATGTTCAACATGAAAATTTTAAACATACAGAAGAGGTTAAGGCCTTAACTCAAGAAGTTATTAAAACTATTCGGGATATTATAACAATGAATCCACTGTACAGGTAAATTGAAAAGTTTTTGTTGTTAATTTTTGTGCATATCCTTTTCGTTTATTTTATTTTTTTTTTTTATCTATTTAGAGAGAGTTTGCAGCAAATGTTGCACCAAAATCAACGAGTTGTCGATAATCCTGTTTATCTGTGTGATTTGGGTGCATCTCTTTCAGCTGCTGAACCAGAAGATTTGCAAAAAATTATGGAAGAAATGGACGTAAGTAATACTTATAAGTTACACATTCCACCAGGCTGTCCCAGCACACAACATCAATCCGAAACAGGGTGACAAAAATGATTGTAATCATAATGAGAAAAAATCAGGAAAAAAATTGTTACTTATTTCAAATGTTTTTTGTTCGTAGAAGCCCTTATATTTTTATTTTTTTATATTTCTTTTCTGATTTTTTTCATAATGGTTGCAATCAATCTTGTCACTCTGTTTCGGCTTGACGTTGAGCTCTGCGACACCCTGTATGCACATATATAATGAAATAGTTTTGTGTCTGAAATTGATAACAAGCCATAAAATTGTATATAAAGTAGGCGTAGCGTAGTCATGTCCTCTGAATGAATTACTTTGAATAGTTAGATCCTTAGACTTTTCTACGCAAAATACTATTGATTATTACATTAGATATAAATGCAAGAAAATGCAAACCTGAAACTGCCGCGTAATTCCAGATGTTAAATTTGCTATATAAAGGCTTCTGCAGACATTACACTCTAAGTTTCTGGGAATCAAACATATATGAGTTATTCGTTTAGTGGTTTCAGTTCAGTTGAAATTCAATTTCTTTTCCTAAATAAAGAAAAATTTTATGAGTGTGTATTGTTAAAAAAGCTTATTGTGAAATTTGGGTGACAATATATACCTTTAATTAAAAACTACATGTTTTATAATTTATTATCGTTTGCTTACCAGATTCCGAAGCGTCTCCTCCTGGCATTGGGCATATTGAAAAAAGAACTGGAACTATCGAAATTACAACAAAAAATTGGCCGTGAAGTTGAGGAGAAAGTAAAACAGCAACACCGCAAATACATTTTGCACGAACAATTAAAAGCCATTAAAAAAGAATTGGGCATAGAAAAGGATGATAAAGATGCTATTGGCGAAAAATATCGCGAAAAGCTAAAAGACAAAACTGTACCCGAAAACGTGATGACCGTGATCGATGAAGAGTTGAATAAATTAAACTTTCTGGAAAGTCACAGCTCCGAATTCAATGTGACACGAAACTATTTGGATTGGCTCACCTCTTTGCCCTGGGGTGTAACCAGCAAAGAAAATTTAAGCCTTGAACAGGCTACTGAAATTTTAGATAACGATCATTATGGCATGGATGATATCAAGAAACGAATACTGGAGTTTATAGCCATAAGTCAATTGAAGGGATCGACACAGGGAAAAATTCTATGTTTCCATGGACCACCTGGTGTGGGTAAAACAAGTATAGGTAGGTTTAAAAGTCGGAACTAGTTAGTGTTTAGGGTTTTTATAAGATCTTTTTTTTTTTTTTTTTTGCAGCTCGTTCTATAGCACGTGCCTTGAACAGAGAATATTTCCGTTTTAGTGTGGGTGGTATGACGGACGTGGCGGAAATTAAAGGTCATAGACGTACTTACGTAGGAGCCATGCCCGGCAAACTGATACAATGTTTGAAGAAAACCAAAACTGAAAATCCGTTAGTTCTTATAGATGAAGTCGACAAAATTGGCAAGTAAGTTTTGTGATTTATTTTCTATTCATTAAGTCTAGTTTACAAGTGGTACTATTTATTAGGGGATACCAGGGTGATCCTAGTTCAGCCTTGCTGGAACTTTTAGATCCTGAGCAAAATGCCAATTTCCTGGACCATTATTTAGATGTGCCTGTGGATTTGTCTCATGTTTTATTCATTTGTACGGCAAATGTTATTGACACAATACCTGAACCTTTGCGCGACCGTATGGAACTTATCGAAATGTCTGGCTATGTGGCCGAAGAAAAAGTGGCCATTGCCCGCCAATATCTCATACCGCAAGCTATGCGTGATTGCGGCTTAGAAGAGAAAAATATTTCCTTAAACGATGATGCGCTGAATACCCTTATACGCAGCTATTGCCGCGAATCTGGTGTACGTAACCTCCAGAAACAAATTGAAAAAGTTATACGCAAAGTGGCATATAAGATTGTCAAAAAAGAAGGTGATCATCATGATGTTACGAATGAAAATCTCACTTCGTATTTGGGAAAATACGTATTTTCATCGGATCGAATGTACGAGGAGACACCGCCGGGTGTAGTTATGGGCTTAGCCTGGACAGCTATGGGCGGCTCTGCTTTGTATATAGAAACAGCTAAACGCAATACGGTACAACCAACGAAAGGGGAAAGTAGTAGTGGTTCCATAAATGTTACAGGTAATTTGGGTGATGTTATGAAGGAATCAGCACAAATAGCTTTAACTGTAGCACGTAATTTCATGCGTGACTTGGATGCAAACAATAACTTCTTAGAAAACAGGTAATGAAAGTACCCCAAGCTCATCTTAAAAGTCTTAATTCAATCTATAAATTAATTTAATTTTAGCAACATTCATTTACATGTGCCGGAAGGTGCTACACCCAAAGATGGTCCCAGTGCAGGTGTAACCATTGTTTCTGCACTAATGTCTTTGGCAACCAATACTCCACTTAGACAAAATATTGCCATGACTGGTGAAGTATCACTTAAAGGCAAAGTCTTGCCAGTGGGTGGTATAAAAGAAAAAACCATTGCGGTAAGTTGAAAAATGCTTTGGATAATGAATTTATTTCACTCCATTCGTACCTATTATTTTCAGGCCAAACGCAGTGGCATTACCTGTATTATTATTCCCGAAGAAAATCGCAAAGACTGGGCTGAACTGCCTTCGTTCATAACAAGTGATATAGAAGTACACTTTGCTTCAGTTTATGATGATGTCTACAAAATTGCATTCGATCAGGCGTACCAAGAAGAGAAGAAACAGCATCAACAACTGTAGGACTAGTTAGATTCACAAAACATTTCTTTATATTTAATGCTAAGCATTAAATGAACGTATTTTTTATTATATCTGAAATAATTTAAAATAACTTTACAATGTTGGAATTGTTATTGAAAAAAATGCAGGCAAAATGATGCTTTCTAAACATTGTTATAAAAATATAAAATGATTTATTTCTAGTTGTTGTTGTTTATTTTTACAATTTCATGTTAAAAAAATTAACAATATGGTGATATAATTTTGATTATTATGCTTTACTTAAATATCAGAGTTTTCTATAATCCAATGCAAATATTTATCAACACGTGTATACATGCCCGGACGATTAGGTTCGCCGCAACGTATGCCCCACGAAACAATTCCAATCGTGACCCAACGTCTGTTGGGCAATTGTAGTAGCAGAGGACCGCCACTATCGCCTTGGCAAGAATCTTGACCACCTTCAGGATATCCAGCGCATAACATGGTGTCGGGTACTCGTTCAACTATGGCCTCTCGGCAGTCTTCATTTTTCCAAATAGGTAAATTTACCTTATAAAATACAAAAAGCAGTAAGATATAATTTTATTCTAATATTCTTTCGTTCGCACAATTACTTTTAAAACAATAACAAAATTTTGAATGTTGTTTTTGTTTTAAATGTAATTGTGCGAACGAACGAACAGCTTCGCTATCGTGAAATTGGCACTTAGTTTTTTTTTTTTTATATATAGAAAAGTAAAGAATAATAAAAATGTTTACTTCTTTATTAAAAAAAACCAAATAAGTAATAGAATTTGCCATATTTTTAAATTATCTTAATGCTAATTATTTCATATTTTCTAACAGTAATTAGCTAAATAAAAACTTAAAAAATTTTTGTAGATTACATACATGTATGCATTACTTACCTCCATCAGAATATCGGAGTGTGGACCACCAAACTGTTGACTGCCCCAACCAGTTACTATGGCCATTTTATCCTCCCACGTTTCACCAAGGGGCGGCATACACACCGGCCATATATATGTATTAAATATGGTTGGTTTTTCTACTCTTACCAAGCCTATATCGTTTTCGAATGTTAAAGGATCATAATCAATATGCGTAACCATATTGCCGATGCGAAAATCTCTTGCTCGAGTTTCATTTGATAGCAAAGTATTATATTCACCCAAACGTACAAACAAATCCTCTCTTTTAAGCTTATGAATGCAATGGGCAGCCGTTAAGACATGACGATCGGTCACCAATGCACCACCACACCATATATAAGGTAAACCGGGTCTTATAAATGCCGCCATCCAGGGCCATTCGTCTGGTTCAGCCGGACGTCCCCCACGGACACGAGGAAATTGCTTAGTTGTTACACCACAACCACGTTGTTCGGGACGATTAATAATTCGTGGTCCTTCAAAATCATTACTATTCGCATCGGCAATAACTTGTGGGCCTAAACGGTCAGCCACGCGCGTTGGACAGCATATACCAATGATGCTATAAATAAATGAAATTAAAAAAATATTAGAATAATATTTCGAACATGTGTACACACATTTTTTTAGGTATATCCTGTTAATAATAACAGAATAAAAGTCAGGATATATAATAAACTTGCACATACAAATTTTTCTTTCTTCCATTGCACACTGGGACAATACCAAGCCAAAATTTCGTAAATAAATTAATACCATTCTCAAATTATATGTAAAAATAAAGCAGCTTTAAAACTGCCTTGTAAAACATGACGCTATGACTTAAATTTTATGTACATACTCGTACTTCTTTAGATTTTTAGTTTATTAAAAAAAAATGCACCTCAAGCCAAAACTTATCTATTTAACATATGTTTTTTATATTAATTTCAATTCTTTTTTTTACATTTTTATATTTATAAATATTTCTTATTTTTGCAGCTATATTTATAAGTATTTTTTATTTTTGCAGCTAAAGATCGATCTTTAAATGCAAAAATAAGAAATATTTACTTAAACAAGATCAAATAATTAAATATCAAATATTTTTATATTTATTTTAATTTTTGATTTCATCCTTTTTTATTTATTTAATTTTTTTTTATATTTTTTATTTTGTTTTATTTTACTTTTTTATTTCTTTTTTAATTATTTTATTTATTTTACAAGAAGTTTGATTTTGTGTAGTCTTTTAAACGCATATCGTTTAAAATTGGCGCTCTCAACTCGCAAATGAAGTTTTTAAAGAAAATAAAAATTATCCAGAACTAAAATCTAAAGATTTCTTTTTTTTTTATATAAAAAAAGAACTTAAAAAAATTTATTAAAGCACTAAACGCAAAAAATAGAAGATGTGAGTATGTTTTCCGCGAATTATATATTTTCTAACAGCTTTACTTTCGAAAAAATATTTATTCCGATAACTAATTTACAGAGGTTTACTCATGGCGACTTATCTGAATCAGGTATATTGTAAAATTGCCATGATTTCAAATCGCATGTGGTCTTAAAATCACATGTGATTTTTCGCTATTGACTGCATTACCTCTACTTGATTAACTAAAAACCTAAAAGCAGTGAACATATTCCAGGCAATTAAGGGTTTGTATCAATTATCTCATGTTAAAACCAGATTTTTTGTGACATCTATCAAAAAGCTTGCAAACGTTAGACAACCGGAAAGTAGATCTAAGTGTTATTTTCTGTTGATAAATCATTTTGTAAAACATCTTAATTATGATTTTTTTTTAATTGCGCAAAAATTGCATAAGCTTGACCTATTGTGCATGTTATAAAATTCATCAAGCGAAATATCGTATTTAGTTTCTGTTATATTTTTCTTTATATTTTACTAGGTTTCTATTTACCTTCCTTGTATCACACATAAATGGGATACCAATCGCCAAACATCGTCTTTCAATTCGGGCATACGGCAGTATATAACATGACGGCAGGTACCTTCTTCACCGCCAGGTGTGCGACATGCTCCATAAGCGCGATTTTCCTTTAAATATATGAAGTTTTTTTAAAGTTATTACATAAACCAATCAAAGAATATACATATAGTTGTGAAAACTTAAAAAGAAAATGTATTTATCATAATTTTCAAACACAAAAAACAGAATTTTTTCTGCTCCTTATGTTTCCTACTTTTCTTAACAAGTTTTATACAAAGCAACTGCTGCTATTGGTTGCTATGATTTGTATTTTAAAAGTAAAGCATTAGCACTTCAGAAACAAACAGCTGCAAATACCTTTTTTGCTTATTAGGTATAATATAAAAAACATTTATGAATAAAAAACTATAAATAGCTTATTTTCTATGTTTCCCAGCTATCTATATGTCAACATTTCATAGGAACTACCCTTATCATCAGTAGACTTTAGAAGTTATTGAAAGATATACTCAAACATTCAACTTTATATACCAACAACCTAAATAAATTGTTGAGAATTTGAAAGAAAAATGCTCTAATAATACCTGTCAAAACACAAAAAACAAGCTTTTTTATTTATACACGTCTCTAACACTTCTTGAAATAGCGAATAAAAAACTCAATTGTTTGAAAAACATTGATGTTTATAAAAAGTTTACTTGACAAACTTTATATAGAAAATTGTTTGGTTATTTCAGAAACTAGAACAAATAATGTAGTTTAATTAAGCTAAAAATGTAGAAAAAATTAAAACGATGAATAAAATTTAAACTTAGTACGCTACGCAACTTAAATTCAGTTCAGTTGCTAAACTTCTGGTTGCCAGAAAAACAGTAAAGCAACAGCTAAAGTTAAGAACGGCACTACCATATTGTTACCTGCATTATCATTTTCATTATCTGACAACTCAATTGCAGTTCGACCATTAAATTAAATCACCTCTCTATTATATTAAAAAAAAGCGAGTCGGAAAAAGAAGAGAAGATTACAGGCAGCGTTGCCCTTTT
Source organism: Thecocarcelia acutangulata (assembly GCA_914767995.1). Classification (NCBI taxonomy): domain Eukaryota; kingdom Metazoa; phylum Arthropoda; class Insecta; order Diptera; family Tachinidae; genus Thecocarcelia; species Thecocarcelia acutangulata. The sequence goes on along the minus strand of OU612096.1, from coordinate 117,761,310 downwards.
GACACTAAAATGTTAATTTGAACCTCTTTTAATGTCTATGATACTATTTGACACTTATTTTAAATTTAATGTTTGACCCTTTTTGCAAATATGGAAATATTTATTGCATATATGTATGTATGTAGTTATGTTTATACATATGTATACTAAATAACATAACAGTAGAATAATTTATACCAAGATTGCAAATATAAATGTGATTTGTTTTATTAGAGTCCGAAGAAGTAGAACTGCCTTTAAAAAAAGTGTTTAAGAGTTCGTATATAAATGTCATTTAGCTTCACTACTAATTTGAATCAAACTTAACCTTCTTCATATAAGTTTGTCTCATTTACCACAAGGTTTTTGTGTGCTTGCTTTTGTATTAGTGTAGATTAATTAAATTAGTTGCTAATTTTGTACGAAGTAATAGCACAATATGATATTTAATTAAAAATAACATCATATGATGTACAATTATTAACAAAATGTTTCCAGAATACAAGCAAGCGACTATTTTATATACAAAACACTAAAAGAATTTAGTACTTTTTATATAAAATTTCTTGACAAGTGGCTTGTTTGTGATGTATAAACAGCACATAAGTTTTCCTATGCCGTTGATAAATTTCTTTAATAAATGAATAATATTTGTATTCTTCCAATAACAAACAGCTGGTCTGTGGAACACTTTCTGCACATGGTCTGCATTTAAATAAAAGGAGTTACTTAAGGCTGAAAAACTGAGTCAGGATTTAAAAACAACTTAAATTAAAGTGAAAATTAAATAATTTTGTATTTAAACGGGTAGCCCTAGGCTGCCACACTTTCATCGCATTTAAATATATGAATAATTAATTAAAAATAACATCGCATGAAATAAAATTATTAATGTTTTCTACGCCGTTAATAAGTTTAATATTTTTCTTTAAGAACAGCTGTTCTATGAAACACTTTCCATAATATTTGGAATTTAAGTAAGGCTGCCACACTTTTATCGCATTTAAATAAGAACAATTATTTAAGACTGATAAACTGAACTTGCATTTAAATGCAAACTTAAATTTAAATGAAAATTAACTAATTTTGTATTTAAATACGCAGTCAAAAACTGGGCCTAAAGTAGAATTAATATGATTTAAACTGATGTTAATTGAATAAATTTTCCAAGTGTAATCTTTACATTATGAGCTCAATTATCAATAAAAATGCCGTAGGAATTTGTTCACTTTTCCCTTTCCTCCAATTATGAACAAAAGTTAAATATGAGTTTTTTAATTTTTTTCTTCATGCGATTCTAAAGAGAGATCAACTCTTACAGTCAAGTTTACAAAAATTGAGTTTTTCTCTTTAATATGCATTGAAAAAAGTATGTTATGTAAGAAATAAATTCCGTGAGGAATAAATTCCGAGAGAAATAAATTCCGTGAAAATATTCATAATTGGGTAGTATATTTTCATTCAAATACATTAATTTTTGAAGAATTTTTGTTTAGTTTTTATTGATAATTGTTCTTATATTTTCTTATGTAAATACTTTTTAGGATTAATTATTATTATTTCTTTATTTTTTTTTCAAATTCTTTTTTTTTAACGCCTGTTTTCTTAGAAGTACCCTTTTGATGACACCTTTTGTTTCAAACGCCCTTGCTGTGCCACTTTTTAAAAAAAATGTGAGGGCAACACCGACTGCAGGTGTTGGATTTTATTGGGTTAAAAAGTTGTTGTTATGACGCATAGCACAGCAATTTTACTTAAAATAACAAAGAATTTTAAGCTTAATATTTCGAGACAGTTTTAATAATTGTTTCAAACAAATTCTCTAATCAACGTTTTCGTAACAGATTAGGTTAAGTTAAGATCGCTCGTCCTAAGGCGATTCCACTATGGGGCCATTGAGTCTACTGGAAACCCCTTAATGAAAGCAACAGGATGCGTTTATTCTTATTAACCATTTCTGGAAAATTTCAGTTTAATTAATCGCTTTATGTGCATGTATATGTGTGCGCAAGTAAATGTGAATAACATAAATGATATAAAACAATTTTTTTTTTTAAATCTCATTTAGAAAAAATCTTCTCGCTATCACTAAAACGTACTCTCATTAAGTAATTCTAGGTGTATTTTGACTGGCATTTTTTTCTAACTTGCAATTATTTCTTATGACACAATAGAATCGAATTGAATTAACATTAATTAAAAATAAAAAAAAGATGATTCCAACGAAATTTCTCTTTCCCTTTACCTGTTTGCAAAACACTAAAAATAATACGAGTAATATTAAACTCACTTGTAGCACGCCGCCAGCAACTGTTTGTCTCTTGCTTAAATTATGACGTGTGACGTTCTGTGTTTGATTACTATCATCATTGACAGCATCAGTAGCACTGTTTGCTTGTCTACTCCAGAGAAACTCATCATTATCCGTTAAATCCAGCAAATCTGCAGTTTGATTAAAAAATCAATGACATGATAATTTATAATTGATAAATTTTTTTTTAAAGTGGCACGAAAATATTTTTTTAAATTTTTTGTTATTGTTCTGGGAAGATATTAAATGTCAGCAAAGGCAGGCAGGTCTATTTAAACATATCAAATGATCATCACGTTTGGATTTTAATAAGTTATTAATGGTATTCACTAGAGACTTGTACCTGTAGTAATTATAAACGTATAATTAATTTAACTTACCTACATAATCGTTTGTTGTAATTGCGGCAGAATTTTTTATAAATAATATTCGCAATATAAGTATTAATGACAAGATTTTTAATTGCATTTTATTGTTTAATCGTGAATACTTTTAATGTTTATTATTAAGTATATTGATGTCACACATGTAATACATATGTATACGCTAGAATGTTACAATTAAAATAAATAATTGTATTAGGACTATTTGAGGAAAAACTAACTTGAAAATTTAACTGTGCATCCTGTTGATTTAAAATTTTTGTAAATTGTAGGTATAATTATCAAAACCAAGGCGAGCTCATACCAGGTAAATGCAAGAGCAATAAATACAACTTTATAAAAAATAAATCTTTTTCAAATGTCCTCCCCAAGCCAGCCGTCCATTGTCACCTTTCCAAGCTCTATGAACTGAGACTTTAATTTTCACGAAATAATTAAAAGTTTCACGAAATAATTAAAATTTGTCCTTTCTTGTAAAGTTTTTTTTTTTTTTTTTTTTTTAAAGAAATATGAAAAAATAATTTTAAAACAATATAAAGATATAAACACAAAAAGTATTTAAAAAATATATATATATAATAAAAAAAATTACAAAAAAAGACAAACTTTTAATTATTTCGTGAAACTTTTAATTATTTCGTGAAAATTAAAGTCTCAGATCATAGAGCTTGGAAAGGTGAAAATGGACGGCTGGATTGGGGAGGATTCTGGATGATACCTGGGGCTCAAGATACAATACATTATATAAAAAATTGTTTTAAAATTATTTTTTTCAAATTTCTTAAAAAAAAAAAAACTCTAAAAGAAAGGACAAATTTTAATTATTTCGTGAAACTTTTAATTATTTCGTGAAAATTAAAGTCTCAGATCATAGAGCTTGAAAAGTTGAAAATGCACGGCTGGATTGGGGAGGATTCTGGATGATACCTGGCGCTCAAGATACAATACATTATATAAAAAATTGTTTTAAAATTATTTTTTTCAAATTTCTTTAAAAAAAAAAAACTTTACAAGAAAAGATAAATTTTAATTATTTCGTGAAACTTTTAATTATTTCAAAATACAATACATAATTTAAAAAATTGTTTTGAAAAACGCTTAATTGATTTGTCGGTGTTCTTAGGAACGCGCGTTTTGCTGGCGTTTAGTTTTTTCCGAAAAAATACAACATGTGGTTTACATACTTATATATGTATGTGATAGTAATATAAAACGATAAAAAATTTAACAACAAATAGAAAAATTTTTCAATTTAGTTTTCTTAATGAAAATATGTAAAATTTTTTAAACTTTTTATTGAAATAAAAAGAAAACATATTAAATTTTAATAGCGAATAATTGTATTGCCTTTTGCAAGTTCAGTTTTAGCAAATTCAATCAGTTCACTTCAATATATACATGCGAGTTGAAGTCGCCAATTTTAAGCGATATGCGTTTTCCAGAACACCTATTTGGCAATTTCTAATCGCAAAACCACATTTCTTGTATTATACATTTCTCAAAACACCTATTGGCGTTTTCAAATCGAAAACGCTAAATTTAAGCGATTCGCGTTTCTCAGAACATGCATGATAATTATTTTACCGAACAAAAATTTCGTACTTATGAAATAATAAAATTAATAACAATTTTTAAAACTCGACTTAGGCTGTTATAATAAAACGCCACAGAAATTAATAAAAATTATTTTAATCAATTAAGTTTTTTATTAGGGTAGTTCCTATGAAATGTCGACATATAAATAGCTGGGAAACATAGAAAACAAGCTATTTATAATTATTTTAATCACTAAAATATTATATTAAGATAACATGAGTTTAAAAAAAAGTGCTAAAAATGGCAAAATCGACAAACTTTTGTACACATAGTTATGTACATATGTACGTTAGAATCGCTATAACTCGTACTGCATTAAATCGAAAATCTCAATAATTCGCTGGCCAAGTACTTAAGACATCTTAAACAACGAGTAAAAGACAATTGAGAACCGTCAAAGGTATATTGATGACAGCTCAAGGTTGACGAAATTATCGAATTAAAGGTGGCAATTTCCTGCACTGTATCCTCGATAAAAAAAACAAATGACAGTTTTCTCTACCGCGTTGTCGAGGGCTGTTAATATTCAACTGAGAAAAGTGTGTACTACTATTTTGAATATATGTATTTTTGTATGATTCTTAGAGTATACTTCTCGCACTATGCCAACTAAAGCACTGATTACGATGATGTATTGGCTATCAGCTGATCTCATGGTGAAGGAAGGAAATCAGGCTAAAAGCCAGTGGGATGTGAAAAGAAACGCTAGAAGGTCATGCTTCGATAATAGAAAGTATAATGGACCTCCCAGGGTTTCCTAATTACAGTTCACCAGCTTTATTGCCTGACAAGAGATTTGACGTAATCTTATCGGCGTTGGCAGCGACCCAAATAAGCCGCCCAGAGGACATGCGCGAGATTTTTACAGATGGATCCAAGTTGGTCTTGGGAGTTGGCGGTGGCATCTTTATCCTCCAGTACCAGAGGAGGATCAGTTTTAAGTTGCTTGATTGGTGTAGCGTAATGCAGGCTGAAACTACAGTTATAATGAGAGCAGCTAATTGGTTGAGGTATTATAGGGTATACGGGCTGAATATCCGAATCTGTACTGATAGTAAGGCTGCGTCTAGGTTGGTTCATGAATACCGGATATCTCATTTACAAAAATAAAACTTTACTTTTTTTGTGCAAATGATAAACAAAAATTGCTTTTTGTTCTAACAAATAAGTGGCAATATCCTCATTAAACCGAAGTCCCATTCAAATGCAAATTCGTACAATTCGTTGAAAACTTGTGATTGCGAATTATCGAGACTTTATTTTTGGTCAAAAAGTGCTAAATATGGTAATACATATGAATGTCAGTAATGTGCAAGTAGAATGCAGGTGTATTTTGTTATAGGTTATGTGTTATAAAATATACATATGTATATGATGTCTTTTCTTCTTGCCTTTTGACAAACTAGTTTTTATCTTTAACAACTTCGACGCTTGTAGACTACACATGCAAAATAAAATTAACTTTGAAATCGTGTGTTATTTTCTTAAATGGAGCAGACACGGTCAAAATACTTGCTGTCAACTTTGTGTATTTGTATTTGAATTCATGCTTGATCAAGCATTCTTTTGCATTTTGCGGTGTTCGTTTGGTTGGCAAGGCCGACAAGTTGCAAAATATTTCGATTTTTATCACTGGTTTTTTTTTTCTTTGTTTTCTTAAGATGTTTTTCTTAGTTAAAAATAGTAAAAATTTGTTCCCGCTTTAAATTTAATACACTTTTTTATTACTTTCTTCTTATTGCATTTTTATTTATTTTTCTTGACCACCATTCACAAAGATAACAAAATAATAATAAACAATTGTTCGTGATTGGTATTCAACTCAATATGTGACAGTAAACATAACAAAAAATCAAAAAAAAAAAAATTATTTTCTTTCAAGCATCGTCGGTGTCACTTAAGCCCAGTTCAGACTATTATACTTTGTATTAATACTTGTCAAAAATTCAAATAATACGTGCAAGTCTGATAGTCTGAATGTAAACCGTCATACGTACGAAAAATAATACGATAAAAATTTGACATCCCATACGACTTTGTTGTTTTTCAAACTTTTTAAAACGATAATACTTTACATTGGATCAGGGTTGTGTTTTTTAGCAAACCATCTAATTAAAAATTGAGAAGTCGGCTATTTCGTAGCCGATGGGGTGCCGTCACTGATAGTATTTTTTGTCGTTATAAAAAAGCTCGAAATTTGGAATTTAGCTGTCATTTATAAATGTTTTTTGCCCATGCTATATTTAGAACATAAAATATGTTTGTGCTATTGAATTTGGATGTGTTATACACAATTATTATTTTAACTGTTGAAGAATTTCACGTGCCGGCACGTCTATCTTCTACGACGAATAGCGCACCTGCCGCCGTGAAAAGTTTTATGATGGCACATCTATGTTGGTTTATATCCAGTGTGATGGTGTGAATGCAAAATCTAATTTACGTTAGACTTTTTGACAGTCGCAAGAAATGTGTTTAGACTTTTATCTCACAAAATCGAATAAAAGTATTTATACTTGTATAATAGTCTGATTGGGCCTTTATATAGAGTTTTCAAACATAATGGGTGATTTTATAAGAACTATCGGAAATTAAAAAAAAAAAAAACACATAAAATTCAGAAAAATGCATGAAATATTTATTTGGATCGATAGTTGGGTCAATATAATTTAATGTTCGAAGATTATTTCATGCAAATGTTGGCCGCGGCTGCGCCTCAAATGGTCCATCCGCTTAGTCCAATTTTGGCATACTCTTTCCAACATTTCCGCCGGTATCTCACGAATAATGTTGGCAATGTTGGCTTCCAGTGCGTCAATCGAAGCGGGCTTGTCGCTATAGACATTAGCCTTAACATAGCACCACAAAAAATAGTCTAGAGGCGTTAAATCACACGATCTGGGCGGCCAATTGACTGGTCCCAAGCGTGAAATAAACTGTTCACCGAACTCGCCTCTCAATTGGTCCATTGTTTCGCGTGCTGTGTGGCATGTGGCACCGTCTTGTTGAAACCACATGTCATGCAAGTCAAGCTCTTCCATTTTGGGCAAAAAAAAGTTTGTTATCAACGCACGGTAGCGCTCACCATTCACAGTAACGTTGTGATTCGCATCATCTTTGAAGAAATACGGCCCAATGTTGCCGCCAGCCCATAATCCGCACCAAACGGTTGTTTTTTGTGGATGCATTGGTAGCTCTTGCAATGCTTCTGGCTGCTCTTCACTCCAAATACGGCAGTCTTGCTTGTTCACGTATCCATTCAACCAGAAATGAGCCTCGTCGCTGAACACAATTCTTCGATAAAAAAAAGTGGATCTTCATCTAACTTTTCAAGAGCCCATTCACCAAAAATTTGGCGTTGTGGTAGGTCGTTTGGCTTCAATTCTTGCACCAGCTGTATCTTTTAAGGCTTCACACCCAAATCCTTCCGCAAAATTTTCCACGTAGTGGAGTAACAGAGGCCCAATTGCTGCGAACGGCGCCGAATCGATAATTCACGGTCATCACCAACACTGGCCGATACGGCTGCGATATTTTCTTCAGTTCGCACTCTACGTAAGCGTGTTGGTGGTTTAATGTCCAACAATGTAAATTTGGTGCGAAATTTTTTTTACAATAGCCCGAATAGAAGCCTCAGTAGGTCGATTAAACTGACCATAAAATGGAAGAAGCGCGCGATGAACTTAATTAACAGAGCACGCATTTTGGTAATAAAATTCAATAATTTGCAAGCGTTGTTCGTTTGTAAGACGATTCATGATTAAATTATAGACCAAACTGAAGATGTTTGACAGTGACACAAGATACAAAACGTGCGTGAGCTGTCAAAACTAGTGTTGCCAAAAAGATAATAGCAAAAAAATCACTCGTTATTATTACTATGCTTGTTAAGCAATTTGATCGTGTCTACCCCGCTGAAAGACTAAAAACGATTGTATAATCAAGCCCAGCCAGTTTTAAAAGCATTAATTGTTTTTTTTTTTATTTATTTTTATTGTTAAGCAACAAAAATATGTATTAAAAAACACGAGTATATCAATCCTTTTTAAGCAATATTTGAAACAAAAAATATATATGTATATATTTTTTTAGTTCGTGCTAAAATTTTTAATTTGAAACAAACAATACAAAAAAATGTCAATTCACTATTTCATGTTTTATATTCATTAAAGAAATTAAATTGTTCTACAAATTATAGTCCACATTATATATTTTTTTAACGTTCAAACGAAAAAAATTGCTGGTATAATTACAATTTAAAGTATTTAGCACTTAAGTTTTTCGTTTCTTATTTTTTTTTTTTATTACAATGAATTTAAGAACTTTCATTAACTGAAATTATTTTGATATTTTTCTTTTTTGTTATATGTTTTATAATAAATTTATATAAAGCAAGTTTTTTAATTTTTTTTTTTTCAAGTAACCAAAAAATGTTGTTGTGACTAGAATCACTACCGCAGTTAAAATAAAATTGGGAATTTTCGTTAAAATGTATTTGATTAAAAACTTTGTATTGCCGGTTTTATTTCTCATTTTATTATTATTTTTTTTATTTCATATAAAAATACAAAAATGATAAAACAATAGCGGTATTCACACATGCATGCGCATACATGCAAACACAAATGTACACATATGTAAGTTTGTGTAATATTCTTATGGCGGAGAATAAACAATATTTTGAATTTATAAAAAACATAAAAATTGGGAATTGGACTTAAGGTCCAATTAGCAGACCGTAGAAATTATAACTGTAACGTAAATGTAAATGTAGTGTCACTTATAGAACACTTGAAGCCGTATCATATGTTTTTGACGTAAACAAAAGTGCAAGAGAAAAAAAGTGTTTTTTTTTTTTTATTTATTTCAACTAAATGCTTAATAACAGCTGAGAAATCAGTATAACAAGGAAATAGATAGAATTAATATAACAAAAATTTCATTAGAAAACTACAAACAGTTATAAATATAATCACTAGAGTTTAAATACAAAAGAAGTCTTCTCTTAGTAACATGAATATTGTCAGATAAGTCGATGAGATCATAAAATCTGTTTACTTCGCCACAAACTCTACGGAAAGGATCAAAATTTAAGAAGTTTGATCGATGAAATTGAAGATACAGTGGAACGTACGACCTTAGCTGTCTGTTAGGTATATTGATGCTTATTCTATCGCGAAGATGAATTGAACCAGTACCCCCTTGTAATAACTTTAAAAAGAATAATATATTTGATGTAATTCTTCGGCTTTTCAATGCAGGGAGTTTAATAAGAGCTAGTCGGCTGCGGTATGATGGTAAATTCACTGCTGGGTTCCAGTGGAGATGATTAAGACAGAACAGCAGGAATTGTTTTTGGACTGATTCCACCTTTTTTATATAAAAGCTATACTGCGGATCCCAAATTACTGAGCAGTATTCAAGAATAGGCCGCACCAGTGTAGTAAATAGATTTTTGGTGATGTAAGGATCTTTGAATTCCTTCGCCCAGCGTTTAATAAAATATAAAATATTATTTGCTTTGTTGACAGCAAAAGTGACGTGAGAGTTAAAATTAAGTTTTTTGTCAAAGTAGACTCCAAGATCTAAAGTAGTGTCAACAGTTGTAAGTTCTGTACCATTAATGCAGTACTTAGTTGAAAGAGGTGAATATCGTGTGAAAGTCATCAATTTGCATTTACTTAGACTTATTGCCATGAGGTTAACTTTGCACCAATTAAATAATCTATTTAAATCAGCTTGTTCTATTTTAAATTTTTATATTATTGTTTGTTAAAGAAAATAATTAATTTTTCATTGTGCATATCCTTATGTCAAATAAATTACAAAAATAAAATAAAAGCAATACAGCTGTTCATAGCAGTGATGAGAGTTTATAATATTCAGTACATATACAAAAAGTACGAAAATTGTTTAAATGGTACCTAAAATTTCTAATATTGCTTTTTCTGTCTGCAGCTGCGAAACATAAAAACAAGTTGTAATTTTTTGATTGGTACCAATTTTGGAAGCTAATATAGTGAATAAAACTCAAATGTTTGAATTTTTGTTCTCCGCTTTTTGATACTTCCAAAAACTTAATTGTTTTTAATGTATTTATTACGAGTATTATGAGTTTATTATACTTAAAAAATATTCAAATGTTTTGATCATTACATTTTTATTTCATCGCAGACCTAAATTTAATACTGTCTTGCTTTCTTGCATTTATATCAGCATGACTCTGTATTGTGAACCAATTTTTTAAATTAATTTTATAGTTGGAAGACTATGCTTGGGGAATATATATTTGGAAATCGGACGTATAAATGTAGTGGCTATATATAATGCGTTGCAAAAATTGTGCGCAGTGTATAAATTATGCTAACTATGTATGTATTCATTTTGTGTATTTTACAGAAAATTAAATTTATTAATATAACTATATGTGTATACAAATTTAACTATTTAACCAGTTCAATTATCAAATAAACAAAAAGTACTAAAACAGGGTTTTTGTGCCATGCTGCCATTCACAATAATATATACCATCACTGACAACATTTGTCACGTATCCTCGTAATAAAATTATATTTTCTACAGGTTGAGACGTTACGGTTACATTTCAAGTAAGCATTTTTATGGTTTCTCGTTTAACAAAAACGATCAGCTGTTCCAACTACATTTACATTTCTATATTTACGGTCGGCTAAATAGGCATTTAGAGGCCAGTTTGAAGCAGTTTGTTGTCCTGTAAGGGGCATGTTCGGAAATGCATCACTGCGTTGCATCTAAAGTGTAGTTTGTTCTAAAAAGCAAAAGTTGGTAGCACTGCACAAGTTGTGTTCCATGGTATAATTACTAAAGGGTGGTTAAAGTTCAAGGGCCGATGTTGATTTTGAATAAAACACAAATTATTTAGGAAATTATTGTAATTTTATTTTATTATGATATATTGGTATTACTCAATTATGTATGGAACAAAATATCGGCCAAATGGGCGCCGCGACCACGGCGGCACACCTCCATCCGAAGGTCCAAATTTTCGATGACCCTGAGGCATAATGGAGGTTCTATGCCGCTAATGTGCCGAATTATCTCATCCTTTAGCTGCTGAATTGTTGCTGGCTTATCGACGTACACCTTTTTTTTCAAATAACCGCAAAGAAAAAAGTCCAACGGTGTCAAATCACATGATCTTGGCGGCCAATTGACATCGCCATTACGTGAGATAACACGGCCATTGAATTTGTTGCGCAAAAGAGCAATTGTTTCGTTAGCTGTGTGGCAAGTGGCACCGTCCTGCCGAAACCACATATCGTCTACATCCATATCTTCCAATTCGGGCCATAAAAAGTTCGTTATCATCTCACGATAGCGAACGCCATTCACAGTAACTGCCTGACCGGCCTCATTTTGGAAAAAATACGGCCCGATGATGCCGCCAGCACATAAATCGCACCAAACAGTCACTCTTTGTGGGTGCATTGGTTTTTCGACAGTCACTCTTGGATTCTCATTCGCCCAAATGCGGCAATTCTGTTTATTGACGAATCCACTGAGGTGAAAATGTGCCTCATCACTGAAGATGATTTTCTTCGAAAATTGATCATCCACTGTTGCCATTTCTTGCATAACTTTAACACGTTGTTGGATTGTGTATCTCTCCATGGTTCAAATTGAGTAAGTCTGAAATAGAGAAATGTCAAATAAAATGCGGAAAAAAACTTGGCGTTTAGGTGTGGTTCACATTCAACATCGGCCCTTGAAATTTAACCACCCGATAGATAGCTCCATCAGGAGTTGTTGTGTTATAATACAAAAACCCAATAAGGCTTTGCTTATGTAAAATTCTACTAGTTGCGACAGCAAGACAATGAAAATTCTCTAGAAATTCCAATACCTCGCTACTTTCCCACAAACCATATTGTTACCGTAACAATATAGGTAAGTATACCTATACAATAAGAATCGTAGCGACAAAAGTTACACAATGTAAACGGGTGAACATGTCTGGAATAAATCTGCTACATCTTGAATACTCCTAATACTATAATGTACGCTTTTTGTATCTTAAATATTTCCAAGTACAAATGGAATACATGCTGTTTTCATACGGATACATTTATATGCATATGTATGTACTTATGTATGCACATACTTACTTCATTTGTTATACATATTATTATTTTGTCAACGGACTTGTATGTATTTGTAGAATACATATTTATAACAAGCTGCCAATCAACGCTATCATCTTCAAGCTTTTTTTGTATTTCGTATAAATGATTAATTTTTATTTAAAGTTTTACGATGAAAGTAATATCTTGCACACAGTCTAGTACAGCTATAATGAACAAAAACTTTCCCTTTAAAAATGATAAATTTAAAGAAAACCTGTAATCAGAGTTTAAGGTTTCCATGTGGAAGTAAAAGGCGGCTCGATTATCTGTAGCAACCGAACTTTATTTATGCTGCCAACTCAATCTGAAAACCAAAGTTTCTAAAGTTAACAAATTATATCTTATAAGGACATCGGAAAATGGTTAAAGTTCTACTAAGCAGCAGTTTGGCACAAGGGTGCCAAAGGAAGTTAACCCTAACGGTTTTCGAGAAGTTCGGGCATTTGGAGAAAGTAAAGCAACTGCAGATCAGGTTTGGGCCAATATTTCAGGAAAGTTATATAGTATTGGTGCACCAGTTCGTACACCCGAAGAATGGCAGAATATGGGTTCATTTGAAGGCAAAGTTGAAAAAGGAAATGGCACAAAAAAATGAAATTTGCTGGCAACTCGAGGTCATTATTGTCTAAAACTGCCACGAAATACACCACAGCATCCTTAGAAAGGCAGAAAAAACTTCAAAGTTAGAAAAACATACGTATATGGGGAAAGTAATTACATACAAAGTTTCCCCATATATGGTATTTACTTACATCACAGAGCACGAATCTAAAGGATTAGGAGCATCCCTTAACCACCTTCTAATAGAAGCGTACACTCTACATATTTTTCCGTTGATGAAATCATTTTAATTTTTTTGCTTTTAACTTAAAATTCTTTTTTTTTTTACAAAAAAATATATTATCGTAGTAATAATATTTATGGCCAACGTATTTAGTTATTTGTTTTTAGTATATATGTACATACTTAGCTGGTGAGGCCTAACTTTTTTTATGTCAATAAAAATGCAAAAACTTTTTATTACATATTATTCCCAACGTTGCGTGAATTTTATGTTCACTTCTTCAGGGGATTTTGTCTATTTTAAAAAGAAAGTTTTTTATGAAATTACATTAATATCTTAAGTAGAAAACAATATTTGAGAAACTTACATTTTTGTGATTTTTCAACAATAAACACAAAATTATTGAAATTATATTTATAAGTAAAACAACATTTACATACTAATTTTCTTAAGCACTATTTTTTTTATAATAATATTATAAATGGCGCTTAAGTTGTCAGTATCTTCTTTTTTGTTCATTGTTCTGTTTATTTTTTGTTGAATTCTTAAGCTTTCTGTTGTGTAACGTTTTTTAACATTATTTTCTTTGTCCAGTATTTTGATGTTGTTAAAGTCGGGTATATGTTTGGTTTGTACAGTATGTTGCGATAAAGCAGTGCTTTCTTTTTTCTTATTAATGTCTGTCTTATGTTCATTATTTTTGTTGTGCCTATGTAAACGAGATCACAGCTGTTGTTATCATCACATGGAATTTGATAGACAACGTTGTTTTGTTGTAGTTTGTCTATAGGTGTTTTTGTTTTTGTGAATATTGTGCTTAAAGTCTTATTTGGTTTAAAAGCCAATGTTATGTTGTTATTGTTTATTGCACATTTTATATTGCGGTTGTCTGTTAATCCAGGTATATATTTGATGCTGTAATATTGTTTGCTTTCATTGTTTTAGGCTGCCATTTCTATTGCTTTTTGTATATTATCGTTTGCAAAAATTATGGCTGCTAATAAGCCAGAAATATCACTAACGGTAACTTTTTAGCAACTGAAAATAGTTGCCATACATAATATAATTTTTATGGTTAGTTGGGTTGCTCACAGGCTATTAATTTCCTATTACAATTGTCGCCGTACATACTCGCATTTATAGGAGGTTGTCAGTTAAACCAAGGCAGCTTTAATACGGTAGTGGTATAAGCACAGCCGTGTTTCGCCGTCTTTCGTTTTCTTCGCGTAAATTTGTCTAAAACATATAGCAAGCTAGGAATGCTCTTTCAACCAAAATTTCGTAAGTTTTTCGGCGTTGTATTTATTGTAATTCTTGCGAACTATCTTGTATTTTTTATATCATATGTATTTCTGTATTTTGTTATTATTTAAACTTCTGTCACTCTAAACATATATGTGCATAATCAAGGCGAATTCATAACAGGTGAAATTGACAGCACAGCTGATAACTTTTTTTTAATTTTAATCTGTTTCAGATATCAATGGAAATATTAAAAGAAATTTGAAAACCAAGTGTAAAAGAATTTTTTAAATTGTTGAAAAAATTTTTTATTTAAAGAATAAATTAATTAAAAATAATTGAATTTTGATATTAAATTATTTCTGCTGTTTCCTTTCTCTACCAGAGTTCAGCACATTTTTATCGCATAATTTTGTTTTTCATTATCAAGGTCGTGCTGAAATGAAAACAATAAATCATGTATTTCAGCAAAAATGCAAATTACGTGAAAATATTTTAGGATGATAAACTGAATCTAACAAATTGAACCTGAAATGAGAGCTGCTTTTGGATTTCATTTAAAAAGCTTAAAAATTGTTTACTATATTTAGAGCACATTGATTCGATGATTTAATAAAGTTGTGTTTAAAGACGCCTTTTTTTTTGTAGTGACAAGTTATGATAACGAAAAGAAGGCACGTTGTATTTTCCATGCCCTTTCTGATTTCTCTTTATGACCTTCTATTAATTATGCGTCGTCTTTTACTTTTAGTATTATTAACAGCTGATAGATGAAAGTGGTGCTGTATCAAAATTTCAATATCTATGTGTTTCATATAGACCAAGGCTGCTTTGGTAGGTAATGGCACAAGCACAGCTGCCTTTTAATTCCGTGCAAAAATAATGTCAAAATTTTGTTTACAATTTTGTTTACATAACTCTGACAAAACTCACAGACTTGGTTGTTGACAGCACTACCAGTTACTTTCTACAAACAAAATACGTGTGATGTTTTTTGGTATTGTACTTGTTATAACTAGTAAAGCTGCTTTGACATAGATGTTGATCAGTATAAAAAGGCTATTACACTTATTTATAGCAAGGTGATGATCACCTCGATACAAGTGTCAGATCACAAAGCAATGTTGTAACTAGAAGGTTTCTGAAAGGGGAATAAAAATGAAAATATAATTGCCGTTTCTCAGCAATTTCATAATTACATATACATACGTAGGTACAATCTAAATTGTAAGAAATAAAAGCTGAAGAAAACATAAAAATTGGCGTTATGAACATAGAAGCAAGTTCAAAAGAAAAATTGTAAAAAATTGATCAGTTAAAAAGTTTGATGTTGTAGAAGGTTTCTGAAAGGGGAATAAAAATGAAAATATAATTGCCGTTTCTCAGCAATTTCATAATTACATATACATACGTAGGTACAATCTAAATTTTAAGAAATAAAAGCTGAAGAAAACATAAAAATTGGCGTTATGAACATAGAAGCAAGTTCAAAAGAAAAATTGTAAAAAATTTGTCAGTTAAAATCGCCCTGTGTGATTTTATACCAACAAAATGATTAAAAGACACAAACGATTTTTTAAAACAACAAGTAAAAAGAATTAAAAACCATCTTGAAAATGTAACATGAATTTGGTAGCAACTTTAAAAGAAAATAGGGCTTTAAATGATCGTCAAAATATACTTACTTTTTCTATTGTATAAAAAAAAATAATAAAACTTATTTATTTAGCTTGATTTTTTTATTGAATTTTCGAATGCAAATTTACTGGTACAACAAATTGCTTGAATTCTATTTCACATACTTTTATATATAGGTATTTATATTAAATACACATAATTTTAGTTACATATAATTAGCTTTGAATGCACACTCAACAATATGTATATTTATATTTTTAATTATTCGTTTTAAATTTTATTATTTTAAGCGTAGAGTTGCATTTAAATTAAAAACTTGTAAAGAGGTTTTAAAATTATATATAAAATTTTACAATTTTTTTCTATAAAATCTGTAAAAATTTTGTGTAAAAATATGTAATACATAAATAGAGGTTGTATATTGGTTAGAAAATATACACATAGAAAACTACAGTCATCTTAATAACTTTTATTTTATAAAAAACAAAAATAAGAAATAATGTATGAAGAATATATTTTTTGAAATATTTTTTGATAGGTATAAGGTTTATTTTGTATTTTATTCGATTGTTAGGATAATATGCTTAGGTTTTTTTTTTTTAATTAGCAGAATCTTAATCATATATTGTGCCATTTTGTTCTCAAATTAGTATAGGTATTCGGAGAGAGTGTTAAAAGGAACATTTTTGTAAGTACTCATGCATACATATGCTTGTACATGTCTCTTTCTCTGTTTCCTTCAATGCAAATGATATTCATACACACATACTGACACTTGTATACCAATTTGTGGTATTATTTGCTATATTCTGTGCTATTATTTATTTTGGTAGCAAAAAAAAATTATTTGTTTATTCTTATCACGATACTTTGTTAAACAGACTTATTATGCCCATTAAATTAAAATACTAACATTGGTACACATTTCCGAATTTCAACATTAATGTGTACGGGCGAAAAGGGCTTTAGATCTTCAACCATTATAAATTGAGTTACATAAAATGATTTTATGGGGAGTTGATTTTTAAACTACCGTTAGTAATGTTTCAGTATTATACGCAACAGTGTTAATCCAGAGATGGTAGCACCTACATAGTCTGCATTAGCAACGGTGTTTTGAAGCAATATGAGGAATAGTTAAGATTTTGTCGTCAACAGGAGACTCATTAATTCGATAAGTTCACTATTTTTGTAGCATGAAAATAGACATTCAAAAAATTTAAGACAACATATAAATTTCGATTTCAGAAAGCTTGAGAACTGGTCCCGTTTTTAGTAGATTTTCAAGAAAAGTCCTCTAAAGAGAGCTAAAAAAAGTAAATTAGTTTTCTATTTTAAGATTTTTTTCTTTTTTAGAAACGAGTTCATCCAAATTATTATGTATTTAGTCGTATACAACTTTGATTCTCTACATTTTCCATATAAAACGTTACTAGATTTAAGAAAAGTATGTATATGCTGATTTTAACAATAATATATGATATAATTTGAAATGGCTAAAAGTATGCAAAAACGATTTATGATGATACAATTTTAGTCAAATGTAAATAAGCTTTTAGTCGTATTATAACGCACTGTTAAATTTGGATAGCAATATCCTTATTTTAAATGAAAAGTGAACTACGAAAGTTGACGTAGCATTCTGCTAATTCATAAAACTAGTAAAATATAAACATTTTCATCATCGTTTTTCGCTAATTGTACTCGTACATGCATATAGTTTGCATTTGTGGATTACTTTTCTTATAATTAAATTTTTTATTTCGTTTTGATTTTGTTAGCAGAGTTTTGTGCCTTCTTTATCATTATAAAATTGGTTTGCAATATTTATTGTATAACCCGATTTGTTACAACATTTGTTACAAGAGATGATCGAAACACCTTTAATAGTGTGATGGCAAATTCATTTGATTGGCATTGCTGCCTCTAGTTGCATAGACGACGCCCAGTTGTATTTCGTATTCATCAACATATAAGATTTCTTTTACATACATATATAACTATATATTTGAAGACCTTAGTAAAGAATGGTAGACTTGTTTTAATGCTTTTTATAGACTTAGAAATAAATTAATACAACGTACTTTAAATTGTATAAGTGAGTTTAAAATATATAAACACGATTACCTAGCAGTAACAATAAAAAATAACTATTTTTGCATTAAAACCGAAACGTTAACAAATGTGTCGTGTACCACAATCACGAGTATACGATAATATTTTTACTCATTTGCTACTACTTGCAAACATAATTTTTTATATTCCTTGTTTCATGTATAAATACTAACAGTGGCAACTCTTACGACAACTACCAAAATCAAGGATTCATGAATATTATAAGTGTTGTAGCTTGCTAGATTTTCACGGAGTGGTTAGTTATGCACTTTTTAGTTATTTTTTTTTCTACACTTGCAAAATAAAGATATACTTATGTATATTATGTAAGTTGTTTTAAATTTGGCCAAGTGTAGCAAATTATTTAGTATATTTAATTCTCTTTTATTTAAAGCTCTCCTGGCCACCGCTAATATAAAAAAGTATTGGACATTTTCCTTATCAATCCTGGTTATTTAAAGAAAGTTCTATATCGGAGATGTTACAGCATTGATTGATTAATTTCAAATGAAATGAGACATTTGCACCAAGGAAAGATCTCGGGTAAGTGTTCTAAAAATTTATTTACTTTCAGCAAAGGCTAGAGGAGCCTAAAATCAGATGTTTTTTCGTTTAAATCTATATCGGGTTAGTAATTTGAAAAAAGACAGTTATAATTGAAGTTTGTTATAGTAAATAGATTTTTTGATTTTGGAATACAATTATTTTCACCACTACTATCAACAGAAATATTGTTTTATTCTGATTTGTGCTAAATCTTATAAATTTAAAGTAAAAGCCAAAACCTTATACAAACATGGTTACAAAATACTCAGATTTATATTTTTTCGGTACTTTTTTTACACTTTATAAGTATGTAATATATAAACTTTTATTTTCAAACTAAAATTTATAAAGTTTTGTGCAATATTTATTAATTTAGTTAATTATTTGCTGATAGACTTGTCGTTTTTTAATGTAAACAATTGACAATTGTTTAAATTTGCAAATGCTTGAAACACTTAAAAGCAACCAATGTATGAAAACTTGTTTGTCTCACTGTACTTATTTGTTCATTTAATTTTCTAGAGTGGAAACCTTTTGATAGTGCTATCCAAAAGTAAGTCTTAGGGGTTTTTGTTTACCTCTCAATTTTGTAAAAGATCCTAGTGCACAATTTTCTTATTAGTATTGCTGTATTAAAAAGTCTTTAATGTTTGTTTTTAATTAGACATTTACTTTAATTTAATATGGGTATCTACTGTAATTCTATGGCTTCTTGTACTTCATTTTCGTTATCATTTTTTATTTTGTCATTCTTTTTACCACCATTAGATTTCTTAGACTTGTCCTGCTTCTTACCATTTTCCTCGACTTCGTTGGTTGTTGAAGTTCTTTTGCCACTGCGAAATTTGAAACGTGTAACTGGCGCTACCGCTGCATTGTTGGCGCAATTGCAAATGGATTCAAAAAGTTTTACCACAAATCCTCTGGCTTTGTTCACAACTTTGCCGTTTTTGAAATCTGGTATAGCAAAACCTTTTATTTAGTAGTATGTCAAAAATCATTATGGGGATGCGTTAAACGGGTATCGTAACAAAATTTAAAAATTTTTGAGAAAGAAAAAGTGAAGTAACAAATATTAATTAGTTAGGAAAATAATGTTTGAGAAAAGGTGCTAATATAAATAAAATAATTAAAAACAAATAAAATGAGGGGGCAGTAACTATTATTTAAAAATTAGGCGAAAACAGTAATTAATAAATTTTATTTTAATTAAAATTAACTGCTACCTACTTTCAGTTTTTCTTATTGTATTTTGAATAGAAATAGGTATCTTTTACGATTTTTATACATTTTGAACAAAATTCTGGCAAGGCTAAAAATGTTTTTTTCCCCAGAAGTTTGGACACCAAATAATATTTGCAAAAAGCATTTCACATGCCTGACAACTCGTAATTACAACAAGTATTTTCAGATGTTTATTGTGTTAGACTTTTTTTAATCTAACGGTTTTTGCTTATTACTCATCAGCTACTGGATACATTTTTTGCAAACACAAATGAACGGTAACACACAGTAACCTTTCAATTGTTGTGCTTGCAATCAAAATTTAACCAGTTTGATTTCTGCTTAAGCGTTATCGCATAATTTTTCGTTATGTGTTTAGTGAAAGAGGGGAATTTTTGTTATATTTTATACATTCATATACATATGTATGTGCATATATGTATGTGTGTTTAAGTTTTCCAATCAGCGTTGCCATTGTTACATTACTATTTTTGTTATTCATTCTATAATTTAAGAAAATTTATTGAATATAAATTATACATACTTTACTCGCTTTGCCCGCGGCTTCGCTCGCTTACGTCATAGTAGCTTTATGCATGCAAAGTCTCAGCCCAATAGGTTTAAAATTGACAAAATTTCATATAAACTTTCATCCCCTATTTTATCCCTTTAGAGGTAGAATTAATCAAAATCCTTTCTTAGCGGATGCCTACGTCTACCTGCATGCTAAATTTCAGCCTAATCCGTCCAGTGGTTTAGGCTGTGCGTTGATAGATCACTAAGTCAGTCAGTCAGCCACCTTTGAGTTATATATATATATGTATTTAGGATGCCTATGAGAAATACATAAGTATGTTTTTCAATATTAAAAAATTGGTTTTTTCGGAAAGATTTTGTTAGATTTAAGATCCAAGTTTGGTCGTATTGAAAATTTTTAAGTGGCAATCTTGTTTCCAATGCAATGAAAACTAACACATCTTTATGTGGCAAGTTTGAAAGTTTATATGCAATAAAATTGTGGTATTCCGATTTTTTATATTACCAAGAAACCCAACTGGATGCAATTAGACATCCGCGTCAGAATTTATTTTTACTTGTTGATGTTTTCAGTTATAGTGGATTTATGTAGTGTGTGGTAAAATGACAACACAAGAAATCGTAGTCAAAATCAAGTGTGTGAGCGGGTCCCTTTATTGAAATATTTCTACAAAAAAAAATCGTTGCCACGTCTATTATATCTTTATATTAAACAGATAAAAAGAGTCGCAAAAACAACTGGCTTGCAAAAAAGTAAAAAGGTGCACTAAACTTAAACAAATTCAGCAAATATTCTCATTTTTATCTGATTTTCCTATTTGACTATTTAACACGATTCATAATAACTGGAATATAACCTACAAATTTCATTTTGCCAATATTCCTACAGAAAAAAATCTGCAACATGCAAGGAAATCTGAAAATCTGTTGTCAACAGGCAAATTGAAGAGTTCAAATTAAGAAAAAAGTTCATTGCACTAAATGTTAAACAAAATCAGGTTATCGTTTTTTGTTCATGTATTGTTACGGACATAATTACCAAACACTTTTAAAGGTTATAATTAGCAGCTTTTGATAGTTGTAGTTTTAATTACACGCTTTTTCGGCAAAACAATACTTAATGTCAATCATAAAATAATTCAAACGAATAATAAACAAACATAATGTTTTCAAAAAAAAGCAGCAAATCTATAAATATGAGGTGTTTAGGTTAGAAACGAGAATTATTTTTGTCGTGGACTTAAAACCTTTTTAACGCGTTTTAACCGTTATAGTTGATGAAAAACGGTGAAATAATTTAAACATAGAAATTGTAACTTACAAAATAAGTATTTTTTTTTTTTTTGGAGTTTAAAAAAATATGAAAGTTAGCCGCGAATCTATTTTTCTAAAACTTTGTTTATTAAATTTAGCATGCTTTAAATTAGTCAGTGCTGTAAGGAAATACGGGAAAACTAAACAGTAGATGGGAATATGATAGATATTTAATTTGTTCTATACATATTTAGGTAACAATGGAACAATTTCTGCAATCGTTGGACATGATGCGTAATGGCTGTGCACCCAAATTCAAAGTGAATACAGAACAATTAGATGAATTGCGCGATGGTAGAGTCTTTGATGAAAATAACAAGGAGTTGAAGGTAAGGTAAAATATGGAAAGAGGATTCAATTTTCACTGTAGGCTTAAAAAAATTAAAAACAAAGTACGATTACGCAGAAGGAGTTTGCTTCGTCCAGAAAAAATCAGAATCTAAAATATGTTATTGTAACAAAGTCATAACTCAAAAACTATAGTTTTTAAGCCATCAATCAAAAATGAATTTTTGTCACAATCCTTACGATTGTGACAAAAATTAATTTCAATGGGTTAAACCGCCATCTTTGGACATCTATGGGAACTAAAAGTTTAAAACACATTTTTCTCCAAATGGGTGAAAAATAGTTAGCACAAGTGAGGAAATTGAATAATACCCCAGAAAAAACTATCGAACAATTAAATGTTGAAAGACGCTGTATAATATTGCAGTAATCCTTAAGTTGTATTTAACTGGCCAAATCAAGTGGAAAACTTGTTAATATCCCTTTTATTTCGTATGCAAACTACTAACTTATCTATTGGCTTATTATGCAGAAAGGATGTATCAGAAAAATACGAAATGTAAGCAGCAGGTCATATCGCATCATTTGGCTTATTTCAAAATTTACATGTATCTATTTTAAAGTAAATCGAATTTTAATACTTTACGTTTTTAAAATAAGGATATTTGAGAAGTGGAAAGAGGTTCTCCCATTTTTGCTTCATTTTAGAAGTAAAACTAAATTGGCATTGATCCTTATAGAAAATTGTATTAGGGAGGGATCCTTATGGCAAAAATGCACTGTAGTCCTAAACCCACTTATATGTACTACTGAGAGTTGATAACCTATTACTTTTCTAACAGAACCTACTAAAAAGTAAAGGATAAGTGAAAGTGTTGATGTTCTAATTTTCACTACTAAAATTGCCGAAACTTCTGGCAAATTCTCATTTCACTAGAGAAAACCTTATTTTTCATTGCTAAAAACACAATTTCCTAATCAGAAGTTAATTTTACATACGTTATTAACTTTTCTGTAACTATTATTTTTTTAAAATATTTTTGTACTTTTTTTTACTTAACATGTCTCGAATCATGCTTTCCACACTGAAAAGTAATTGTTTTGCCATATTTCCTTTGTTAGATTTGGCGATTTTTTCTGCGGGGGTAGGATGTAAAGGCATGTTATTTTATATACATATTATATATATATATGCATGTTTATATGCCCAAACTATTTTCAAACACTTAAAGGGTGATAGACACGATCATGCAATAATAGAAAATCGTTATGAGAGTATAAATGAGACTTTATTTGTATTGTAACACTGACAATACTTGAAAAAAAAATAAATATTTTTGATAATTCATTTAACATTTCTGATGTATTTCACACAAATTGCAATTACTCACCCTCAAAGTGATAAAATTTGAGCGTATGTACAAACAAGTCGATCACCCTTAACACACTTTAAACGACAGACAATACAAATTAAATAAAAGTAAGGCTTACTACCTTCTATATTGTCTCAATCAACGGACATGTCTGGACTCGCTACTAATCGGTAAATCTGTGAAAAATGGCGTGTACAGTTGATTCTTGACATTTCGCAATTCGTTTATTCAAATATTTCGATAATATGAACTGTTCTCCTGATCTCTAGAAAATCGCCTGATTAATTAAAAAATTCGTCTACTCATTAATTTAAAATTATTAACATACAACATACTCTGCAGCACTCTATAGTTTGAACTTTTAAAGTATTATAAATGAAGTGTTAGGGAAAAATCCTCGATGCTTGCTTCTGTTTCTGTACAAAAAAGAAATCAACTGTTAGAAAAGGTTCAAAATAAATAAAAAATCTAGAATGTTATTCAAACTTTTGTTAATTTGAATTTCGTTCTAACTGGATTTTGATAACTTGAACTTTTGTTAATCAGCTGTTCTCTCGTAATTTATTCCTCGCGGAATTTATTTTTCACATAAAGTACTTTAAAGTGAATTGAAGAGCTGATCTCCTTTTAGTGTTTTCAACGCAGTGTTTTCAACGAAGAGAAGAAAAAATAAAAAACCTCATACATTATTTTTGTTCATAATTGCTGGAAAGGGAAAAGTGATAAAATTCTTACGGAATTTTTATTTATAATTGGGCTGAATATGAACTTTTTACAGTAAACACCTACCCTGGAAACATATGGAGGTTAAAATTTGGAAAGACTTATCCAAAATGTGCATTCATGTGCACGTCTTGTTGTCACTGTTTAGTCTTACTTCTGATAAAAAAGAAAATATTTGTAGGGCATGTACATATGTCTGTGCGTAATTTGTACACCAACATGCATAAATAAATATGTAAGTTCAATGCACTACCTACATACATACATATGTATGTATGTATGTATCAAAACAACATTGTTGCACTAACAATGTTAAACACATATTTTTTTATTTACAGTTTTATTAAGAAAATTATAAAACACCTGAAGCAGTAATAATTAACGACTTCTAGCAACTGCAATTTTAATTGCATACTTTTTTCTTGGTGAAACAAATCCTAAACTATCATTAATAAATTAATTAAAAAGAAAATTAAACAAATCTGATATTTTCATAAATGGCAGTTATTCTATATATATGACATGTTTCAGTTAGAACTGAAAATATTGTTGTCGTGAATTTTTCAAACGTTTCTATTAACAATTACATATTTTATTGAATATAATACGGTAAAACAAATAAAACAAAAGGCTTGTGTTTCAGAACAGTCTGAAAATTGACAAAACTCAAACAAAACAATAAAACCGAAAAATGAAAATTGAGTGTAATTTGTTATTTGTTAAACTGTTTTTATTAAATTTAACATTTATTAAATTTGTCAGCGGAGTAAGGAAATAAATATAAATTAAACCATAAATGGCAATTTTATAGATAAATAAATTTGATCATGTAGATAACCTTGGAACAGTTTGAGCAATCATTGGATATGATGCGCAATGGTTGCGCTCCCAAATTTAAAGTGACAACAGAGCAATTAGATGGATTGCGTGATGGAGAAAGTTTCGATGAAAGTAGTAAGGAGCTTAAGGTACGAGAGGAAAATGAAATTTGCATATACGAGTACATACCTACATTTGTAAAAATGTTACCAACGAATTTTAAATGTTTCCGCTACGTACATATGTATGTATGTAGTATGTAAATGCAAACTTGATAATTAATAATCATAGAACAGCAATGGAAAATTTTGAACCAAATGAGAATTTTTGAAGTAAAATCTAAAAATACTATTGTTAAGTTTTATCTCTTTTCAAGAGAAACTTATATGCTTGCTCTTATTTGTACGGAATATACCCAAAAAGTAAAGAAACATACCTCTTGTTAAATAACACTTCTAAAGCTGAAGGTCCATACCACGCGTTAAATCGTTCTAAGCGTCTGTCAAAAAAGTAGAATCCGTGCAATTATATGAGACAAGTTACACACCACAAAGCATAGAAAGTAGATTTACTTTCTACTTTTGCACGCGTCATTAGCGTCATAAAAACTGTCAGTTGTGTTTTTCACAATTAACTTTATTTTTTCAAAGTTTTCGTCAAAAGTATTTGAGCCGTGGATTGTTATTTTATGTTTTTGTGCTAAAAAAAAATGGTTTTATTTAAAAAATATTTCAAACATAGCAAAAAAAATTATCGCATGAAAAACGTTGTATGAAACTTGAGTTTAGAAGTTTAAAACATAAAAGGTGAAGTACTTTAACTTTTGGGTAAACTCCATGAAAATAAGAGCAATAAAAAAAATTATCGCATGAAAAACGTTGTATGTAACTTGAGTTTAGAAGAGTTTAAAACATAAAAGGTGAGGTACTTTAACTTTTGGGTAAACTCCATGCAAATAAGAGTAATCATAAGTTTCTCAAAAAAAAGAGATAACTGTACTGTTAGATTTTGATTTAAAAGCAAACATTACTTTCTTTCGAAGAGAGATAAAATTTAACGAGAACGCATAAAGCAAAAATTGTAGCTAAAAAAGAAACACACTTAATGCTTTGCTGCTGTAATAAAAATCGTCATTTAATATTATGGACGAATACTAAAGCGTTTTTCACCTTTTTGGTCTTTTCCTAATTTTTTTTTTATTTTTTTATTTAGTTTTAATATAAAAGCGTTGAAATTATTTTTATATGAGTTGATTCAAATCATTTTTTATTTCCTTGTTATTGTTTATTTCTCAATAAGCTGATTGTTCAACTACTTGCCAAAACTAGCCCGATGAAAAAGTACGGACTGTTTCAAGCAAAAAAAAAAGCAAACATACTGCGTTCGCAAAATCGGTGTCGTTTGCCCAAATTAAAGTACTTAAATGCTTTTCTTTAAAATAGGGATACCGCGGGATCCCAAAGTAGGGTAAAGAAACATACGTAATACATATGTATATTGGGAAATGTAGTAGTTTTTCACGAAAATCGGTTATAATGAAAGCTAATTTATAGACAATCTTAATTGATTTTTTCCAATTCACTTTGTTTTTGAAATAAGTTCAGTGTTGCTAAGCCACGAAATTATCATACATTACTTTTTCAACAGAATAGAACAGTGCAGGGGAAGGCTAAAGGCCTTGCTACACTATCATACATGATCGTGCGATCTACTAAATAAAGAAAGCATGTGTGCTGAAAAAGTACTGACAATGCAACCCTGCGACAGAGTTTTTGACAAATCGTGCGATTTGAAAAATTTTATGAAACTTTTCAAAACATTATGGTTTCTGTGCAATCAGTGTGTGAAAAATATGAGAATATTGTTGGTGCCCCGAGAAAAACACTTAAGTAATGTAAAATTATTATGTTAATAAAAGTGTTTAATTATTTTATTGTGTATATAAATTATTGTAATTATACTTGTATAATAGTGTGGCCTACAACGCCATTTTGAAGCGATTTTTTCAAGGCGGTCAAACTTTTGAAACAATTTCCTGTGAATGAATCGTACGATCGTGTAGTATATTTTAATTATTTTTTGAGTAACTTTCTGCAAATTTTACAAATTCTACGAATACATTTACGCCGACATTTAACTTTTTTGCATTTTACTAAAAATATACAAATTTCTCAATATTTTGTTTTCTTTTTCAGTGTTATACGAAATGTATTGCGCAGCTGGCAGGCACGGTAAGTTAAAAAAAAAGTTTATTATGCAACGTATAAGCAATATGTCAAAATATATCACGAAAAACAACTTAAAATTCTAAATATTATTAGATACATAAATACGTATGTTTCCTTTAGCCATTTTTACACCTAAGTATTTCACAGTGTAGTTGCCAAATTATTGTTGGTATGCATTTGCAATAAAGGCGTGGAATGATGTAACAGTGCGAAAACTGATTTAACATGATTCTACATATGACTTCTTGTGCAAATGAGAAAATTATTTTATATGATGTTGATTGACTTTACTCTAACTGAACGCACTTAACTAAACAAAGCAAATAAATTTATTAGAGAGTTAACATGAGTAGTGGCAGAAATTTTGTAGAAAAATATTTACTTGCTAAAATTTTAATTCTAGGGAAAACATCTTAAACTGGTCTTTTGATTTGTTTTTATGTCAAATGCAAGAGGATTATTATTCTAACATCACAAGAAGATAAAAAAAAATGTAAATCAAAATTTTAATTTAATAAAATTAGTATCCAAATATACAGGCCTGTTCTAAAAATCACGTGATTTCAAAGCACATGCCGTTTCAAAAGCACAAATGTGATTTATGATTGTTCTGCAAATCACAATTTTTTGCGATTTTCGATGTGATTTATACTCGTCTGAAGCACAAAAACTGCTGTTTCGGTGTGATTTATACTGTTCTGAAGCACAAAGACTGCTGTTTTACGCTTCAATTTACTGATATTATTTGAAAAATAAGGTTAATTTCTTCTAATAAATATAAAAAGTAAAGTGAAATAAACCACATCACAAAATAATACAGCAAATTTTGCAACAAAATAAGAGTATCTTGTTTTTGCTTAATTTGGTGAATTATTTCGTATAAATTAAATAATTTTACTTGAAAACATATTAAGTTATTTATTAATGTAATAAATTATGAAATTTACAATAAAGAGTGTGCAAAAATTAGGATGTGATTTCAAATTGAATGCAAGTAAACTAACCGGTTTAAAATCACAAAAATCAAAAATATTTTGCGTGCAGAACACCTTTTTTTTTTTGATTTCAAATCACTTGCACAAAAAGTGATTTACAGAACAGCCCTGATAGTAGAGTATGTACGCTGTATAAAATTTTCATTTTGTGAAACAAGTCAAACTTCATTGAATGTTTTAAAATAGTTCACACATATATTTGCATTACATATTTCAAAAATCTTAATTTTGAGAAAAAGATCTTCAAATCTTATTTTGCTTGTAGAATCTTTAAAATTAAAATATATTGTTCATTCTGGCAACGCTGGTTAGCACTCCAAACAATATCATTATGGCATATTGAAGTTAAAAAAAAAACGCACCATAGAATTTTAAGTATGAGCGAAGAAGTGAAAAGTAAATCAATTCCTGTATTTCTATGATGCAAACATAGTTCTCCAATGTACTCCGCAGTTTTTTTATATTTTTCTTTTTTTTTTTGCCAAAGTACAAATCGTTACTTACAATTTCCACTATGCAAGTCTTAATGGGAGAGCTGATTAACTTTTTACAGAACGGGGTCAGATATTTTATCTCATGAAGTAAAATAGCTCACTCCGTACTCTAAAAGTTAATCAGCTCAGCTAATAAGAGTTGCTTAAAGTAAGGTCAGACAGAACGATTTTAATTGCCCAACTTTTTCAAAAAATTTTTTTTTTAACTTGCACTTATGTTCACACACAAAAGCTTTTTTCGGCTATTCTTGAGCTTTCTCTAACATTTGTTTCTTATAATTTACTTTGCATATGCACATACATACATGAGAGAAAAGTAAATAATTGCTCAGAATAGCAGAGTACCGGCAATTCCTTTTCCCTTATTCCCCTCACCGAAAGCTTCTATAAAGTAAAGAGTTGCGCAAAGTTGCTGTGTCTGACCTAGCACTTAGTGGAAATTGTGATTTATTATCAGTAAGAGTACTAAATTGTTTAGTTTTTTTTCTGCGAGAAAGTAAGACAAACACATACATATGTTACTCTCATCATTATTTTATTTATTTATTGTCATTCAATGTATACCTATAAACTCAACATGAGAAACAGTTAAAAAGTTGCAAATAAACACAAATAGCAAAGATTTTAAAATATTGTGTGATTTGCATGCAAAATTATGTTTATTAAAAACTGTTTTTGACATATTGCTAAATTATAAAAATACTCTTTACTATTTATTCCCCATAACCTCTATTAGTTAACAGATTTTTAAATAACACTTCCCATACACATTTTAGTTGTCTAAAAAGGGAGAATTAAACGTATCGAAAGCCGTCGCTCAAATACCCATAATATTACCTCCTGAAATCCAGGATTTGGCAAGAGCAGCACTTAATGCGTGTAAGGACGCGCGTAAGTAAATTTTCGTTAGATTTTGTTTTAAAATACTTAAAAAAATGCTAATTGATAAACTTAAATTTTATTAATACAGAAAAGGATTACAAGGACTCATGCGACAAGGTGTTTTACATAACAAAATGTGTGCGGGATTATTCGCCAGAAAATTTTAAATTTCCTTAAAAATACGATTTTTTTAATATGTAATAAAAATAAACACTTACTCTGTTTCTGTGTTTTATTTTTACCCTAAAATGAATCAAGTTATAGTAGGAGAGCCTTAAAGACATTTGACGTTACAAATTCGGGAAATGTAATACAAACCTGTTGCGAATTTTTATTTTGATCATTTTGTTGTTTGTTGGCTTCTTCTTCGGCCTGTTGTAGAACTTCATCTATAAATTCGCCAACCACAGCCATTTTTGATGAATCACTTTTAAATTCTAATATACGATCCTGTAAATGATTTTCTATTTCACTGTTAACCACTTTGGGCTGTGGCTCCTTTGTGTCAGCAGAGTCTTGTGATAGGCGAACATCAGCATCGGGCGAAGCAGGAACATCACTTGCAAAATGTGCACGCATTTTTTGTTTATATGAATATGTATGTTTATTTAAATTTTTGATTTGTTTACTTTTGTTATTATGTATGTTCTTTTAACTAGAAATACTACTTTAATTATATTGGATTGTTTCTTTTAAAAATCGTTTAAAAAAATTTGTTTTTGCAAGATGTTTACTGCTGTATCTATAAACTACTTCTGTACATAGAAAATTTATACTCGATTTAATGTTTTACGTGCTTTCTTTCTCTTTACCTAGTCGTCTTTCTGTGTGTATTGGTATTTTAACTTACATATGCGTGTTAAATGAAGCCCCCACCCCAATTAAGAGTATCCCCAGCACAATTTTTACCATCACCCTTAAACTCTTTCAAGTTTTTCATTTCCAATGAGGGAATGTCACCATACATACACACAGCATGTTGCTCGTACTAATCAAGTGAAGTAAGTTTTGTAAACAAAAAGTACTTTTTTTCTTTAACTAGGCGTTACAAAAATAGGTTCTGTGCTCTATTTAATGTGACATAGAAAACTTTTAATAAAAAGTAAAAAAATTATCCAAGTCAATTACGAGTAGAATAAAGATTGTTTTATTAAAAAATGCAAACACACATTTGTACATATTTAGGGCTTACATACATACATATGTATGTACATCAAAATGTATACACATACAGTGCTGTTGAATTAAATAGAACCACCCTTAACATAAATATTCAATAGAATAAACCACCTAATGAATCTTGGCAAAGAAAATGTAGACAAATCAGCGAAACTTATAACAATCAAATTATGATTTGTTATACTTTTTAATTATGTACAATTATAGGTATAAATTCTTGTCATTTCTATATGTATATATAATTAGGTTACAAGCATTGAATGAAAATAAACGGTACATTAAAATATTTCTCCCAACAACAGAAGCTTTTAATTTGTTTTTTTTTTTTTGCACTATGAGCGAAACTAAAACCACTACTTTTAACATGACTAAGAGCGTAATTAAAAAAAAATATTTTTAGCTTATCTGCTCGCTTTGGAAATGCCGTTACAATCGTACTACATCTGAGAAGCAAATGCTTAAATGTGTATGTTGAGCGATTGAATTTCTTCCTTGTTGAAATTCGTAGTATAGGTACATATAAACAACATAAAGTCAAAAATCATTTTTGTTTTTTTGCAACTTTTTTCTTTTGATAAATAATTATTTATTTTTATGCTGCATAACTATTGAACTTTTTTTTTTCTTTTATTACTAATTAAAAAAACATTTTTTTTAATTTTAGGTAAGATTTTTTAATATTTGCAATAAAGTTCTTCTGTTCAAGGTTCTTTTAGTTTTTCAAAAAATTTGTTAATGTATTGTCTTCCTTTGGAAGACGAAATATTAAATAATAGCGCAGGTGATAATTTTTTTTGTTTCATATACTTGAGGTTGTCAAAACTTGCTTACACAAGGTGAACTGAAAAATAATAATAAGATTTCAAACAGTTTGAAAAAGTGCAAAAGAAACACAATGAAAAAGTTTTCAAACTTATTTTATTAATTGCTTAAACTGCGTTGAAAACAATTATAAACAGTTATATTAATTTTCTTTCTTCATTTTCTTTATATTCTTTTATTCTTTCTTCATTTTCTTCTGTTTTACAAACATATTTTTGACGGCCTCTGGGATTTTTACACAAAAAAAATATAATGTGTGTAGCACAACAACTAATGCTGCCACCTAAAAATTGCACCATCTTCCTATTGAAATCCAATATTAATTAAATTCTGCTCTTGTAGTTGAAAAAAGCATCAACAAGTAAAACAACTACCAAGCTGTTTTTGAATTTCAATAATTATTTTTTATTATAAACAAATCAATTAGCAATTGCTTCTTCAAAATATCAATTTTGATCAATTGAGTTTTATTCACTTTTTAATATTGACACCATACTTTGGGTGCTGAAAATAACACTTTGACGATTTAAGGTCTGTTTTTGACGATTTTTGTAGACCACATTTTTACTGTCATATCTTTCAAGCAACAGCAGTCATACTTCATTTTTTAAAGTTAATTTATGTAGGAAATGAAAGTAATATTGATGGCATGTAAATATACATATATGTATGTATGTTTTTAATACTAAAATATTATGAATTAGATGAATTTAAAATATTATATGTGAACAGGGCTTAAAAAAATTATAGGCTAAAAATTGCAAAAATTTGTATGTAAAAGCATGTATTTTAAGGAGACTGAATTTGAAGACAAATTCAAAACTTCAACTTCTATAAATCCTTACAATATTATAAAAGAAGAAAGTGTTTTTTTTCTAACATAATAAAAGAGTTTTCTTATTTCATCGTAGAATTCGAAAGACGAGAAATTTAATACGAGTTAAAGTAACTAAGCCTATTAAAGTTGGAAAATTTCTTTTACGCTATAAATATGAAAATGCTAGATTTTTGGAATAAAGTATCCTTCTATGACTAAGTTTACAGAAAAATATTAGTCTGTTGCAAATTTGTGAGTTTGCATCCAGGTACATGAAACTTAACAAAACCAAAGTGAGAAATTAGTTGAAGAGGCAGTTTTCGAAAAAAAATGTGTACTAGATTATGTAAAACTTTGCAACTGTGGTTATTAAGTCTTAGATATGCCCGAAGTCTTTAGTATAAAAATAGTACCTTTTATAAAATTAAATCTATTTTAAAGATATATGTATGTCACAAAAATTAATTATACTAATTAGGTATACTTATAAAATTAACTTCATGTTTGTAAGAGTGTATTTTTGTTGTTAAAATGCGCTAGTTTTTTATTGAATGAAACTATGATTTTTTTCTATACTTTACGCCTTTGAAATAAATCTTTTAGTCAAGAATAATTCTACAAGCTGACAATTTTTAGACGATTTGCAATAATCATATTGAAGATTTTGATGATTTTTGTGGTCGAATTTGCCGATTTAAAACCAGATTTATCTGGCATCTATGTTTGTGCCATTTCAAAAAACCTTTGAAACATTTGGAGAAAAGTGGATCTATTTTATGGCATACGGCACTGTATTACTGTGTATACATATACACACATAGATACAAATGTATCTATGTATGTGCTTTTAGCACTTCTTAAAAATATTGGGCCTATTTCACGATCCCGAACATTAACGTTCGCAAGCCTTTTAAGGGACGAAACGGCGCTACCCCAACATAAAGTAAAAAAATGTAGAAAAGGATAAACCACCTTAGCATAAACGATTGTATTTTTGGATTGCAGATATAATTCTTTGTTGTTTTAAATATTTGCGAACGTAAACGTTCGAGGTGTTAAAACAGATGTTTTTTTTGAATATAATAAGCGCATATTACATATATGATAAACGCAGTGAATCAAAAAATAGGAAGGCTACATTTCAGTCCAACACTAATCGATTTTGTAACAATGCATTTTAAATAGAGCTGCATTTCGAAAATTGTTGCAAAAAATAATCAAACCAAATCAAATCAAATTTCGGGTGAAATAATCTTGAAAATCGAACATCGAGGTACGCTAAAATAAGCATACAAAATTAACCCATCCAGGATTTTTGACTTAGGCACTTCTATTCTTCTGCTCAAATGACTACACTACAATAATTTTTTTGGCTTTTAGATGTGAATATTCCAATTGGTAGCCATCCTCGCCCATTTTAAGCAATTTAATCGAACTAAGTTTTGTATTACTCGTAAGTCAAAGCAGTAAGAGAAACAAAAATCAATATGCATGCAAGCAGAACAGCACATGCGTTGTTCTTGCGTGTCAAGATAACAATAAACGGCCAAAAAAATTATTGTTATGTATAGTGTAGAAAATAAAAGTGTTTTTTATTCATTTTTTCTTTTGCAATTATACTCCACTTACTTACAAACCCTTCGAAAGATGCTCTAATTCTTAAAAATACTTTAAAAAAAAAAAAAATAAATAAAAAGGAAGCATACATTTAATTAATCCTTTCTTAGCTATTCTAAATGTGATAAATCGTCAAGTTCCGGTGGTGGACGAACTTCTTCTTCAATAATAATAGAATTCGAATCAACAGATGTCTGAAAACAAAAGTCAAATAAAAACAGAAATCATAAATTAATCTGTTACGATGGTTGTATGTTTGTTTGTTTGTTTACAAATAAATTCTATTTTAAGTGATAGCAGCACTGTGGGGTTGGTTATAGTTTTTTGAGGACAAAAGCAAGTGTGTTACAATTAAATTACGAAGACAAATAGTCTAAGTTGGCTATTAGTGTCTGAAGAAAGAAAATATAAACAGAATAATAATAGTAACAAACTATTTTCTTTTTTTCTCTTAACTCTAGTTGAGAATAAGAGAAAAAAATCACAGTCATATCTTAATTATTAGTTTCGGCAATCTAACTCCAGAGATTGAGACTACCGGTAAATTATAATTACCGTTCGCCAACTATACCGCCGTATATAAAATTTTACGTAATTTTGGCGATCACGGTTTTGAAAACGGTCCAAACAAACCGCAAACAGGAAGTGTCCAAGATATTTACAAATGGATCGACTTGGGTGTTGGCATCTTTGTCCTTCAGCATCAGAAAAGAATTAGTTGTAGGCTGTGCAATGAGTGAAGCGTGATGAAGGCTGAAATAACGGCTATTATGAGAGCCACTACTTGATTGAGGTACTACAAGATATAAGGGGTGAATAACCGAATTTGCACTGATAGCAAGGCTATGATAAACGTGCTAGTGGTTGTCTATACGACATCCAGGTTGGGTTAAAAATACGATACCTCTTAAGGAGATAGCAAGGCAATCGAACTTGAAGCTTTTCTGTATACCGGGCCACTGTGAAGTGCCCGGAAATATTGTAGCGGGTGAACTGGCAAATGCTGCGTCAAGGCTACATCTCGGATAGCGGGGCTAACATGGCCCAGGTGATTGTAGAAGGAATATGGTATTAAAGCCGATGTGGGATGCGTAGGGCTTCTTCAGGCAACACATGGGGCCTAAGAAAGGACCCACGCCGACTGGTTTTCATTAAACTGGCAATCTGTATATTCTGTATCTATAACAACGTCAACTTCTTACTGACTACGCACACCAGATGGTTTGATTAATCTCAGGCTGATTTTGCAGGCTGCACATCTGCCTCACGCAAAACAACAGGACGAAGAAAGGACCAAAGAGGGCTGTTCTCATCAAACTGACAGCCTGGTCAAGCCAGCTCCGGAAAAGGTTAACAAGTTTTATACTAGCTTTTACAACATGTACAACGTATTTCGTTAAAAAATAGCTAATAATAAATAATCCAGTTTCACTTAAATAAATGTCCATTTAGGACAAGAAAGTCTCAAATATGTTTAACAAAAAATATATGACTTTGCTTATTTAAAATCAGCGTAGGTTTTATAACAACTGGAGCAAGTGACCATTAAGCCAGGTTTGAAAAAAAGAATTTTGGATTCTTTCGGGTACTAGCCCTTCACACATCTGTTAAGAGAAAATAAGCGTAGTTTTTTTAAGTTTATTTCGAATGAGAAATTAATGCAAACATATTACATATACACGGCACCAAAAAATTAAAAGCTTATTTTTCAAATCTTATTTTCATTCTAGTACTTTTTTGGAACATGGCTGTATATGTTCATATTTTTCTGTATATTAATTTTGAAAATAACGTAAATTGTTCACTACGGAGCTCGTTAACTTTCTTTAGCATATATTTATAACTTGGCCCATAGTGCTAATGGATTATTAACAATTATTCTTTCAATGAACTCTTACCCTTTCACAGCGACTTAAGATACTATTGCCAACAACATTACCGCCACTGCTGTTGCTGCCTATAACAATTGTACTGCCAATATTAGCCAAAATATTGTTATTTCCTGAATTAGAGACATTACCAGCAATTCCGCCATTACTGCCGCCAGAGCCATTTAGAGCTGTAGTATTTGTTAATAATACAGATTGTGGTGTCGATGGACGTTGATAAAGAGTTTGTTGCTGTTGAGTTTGTTGTAGTTGTATACTCTGAACAGGCTGTTGTATTATCTGTTGTTGGGCCTGTGAAACAATAACAAATTTTTGAGCTGGTGGTGCAATAGGTGTTTGCTGTTGCTGTTGTATTGGTTGTATAGTTTGAATACCACGTATTTGGGGTAGAGTAGTAATCACAGGACTTCTATAAAAGACAAAAGAAAAGTATATAGTATATGTGCATAAAATGTATAATGAATACTTGAATATGTGTAAACATCATTATTGACCTAACTGTACACCTTGGTAACGAGTTTCTTATAAGTAACAGGATTTATATTAAATCAAATTAAAGCTAAGCACATAAGTACCAGAAATATATACATACATATGCAATATACAAAGAATTTAATATTGTAAGTAGATACGCCAGTTAGTTAACAAACACATTGTAAAGGTTTCCTATAATCAGATGATCTAATTTTTTTTTTTTTTTATTGTCTAACAATACTTTTTATTACTTAAGTTTTATGTATAGTAAAAAATACACCATTTAACTAAAATTAAATGTTGTCATGCTTATCCGTTTCTCCCGAAAATTTCTCGATCGAGTGCACTTTTAAACAAAAAAAAAAAAAAAAAAAAAAAAAAAAAAAAACCACCCTCACACGTGTGAGGGTGGCTGTGGGTGCGTAAACATTCTGTATACAGCGTCTAGCAATAGCATTTTTGAACTTAGTTATTCAAAAATGAGTATATTTCCTAAATAAACGAGAACGAAATCCAGAAACATTTGTTGTTAATCTCTTTTTCAAAAAACGATGAAATAATTAATCCGTTTTTGGTTAAATTTGCATTTAATTTTCCTGAGTACTCTAAAAAATTTTTTGCAAAATTTTTAAGTCAAATAAAATTTGTTACAATTTTTATATAAAAAATCAATATCTAACGATGCTAAAATTTATTGAACACACACAAAAATTGTATATAGTGAGTTTTTGTAACATCCACTTCTTTTTTCGTGATCTAAAAGATATTTTATATTGTCAATAACAACAAATACACTTACTGATATACAATAGAAAATAAAAACTAGAAAAATTCTCATAGATATGAATACTTAATAGAAAATAAGTGAATAACAGGTAATTACATAGCATAATAAAACTGCAACTCTAACAAAAAGAAAAATAATACTTTTTTTAATTTTCCTGTAGGAATCGAAAATTGGTTACATAAGTATTATACAGATATAGAGATAAACTTAAATAACCTATGTTTATAAACACGGTACGAACAATTAAGTGTTTTTATGGATGTTGGTAACGCATTGAACATTGTGCAACCCTTACATAGAAAGACTGCTCAAAAATTGATGTAAGTTTTCATATAATAATTTGACAGTAATACGTAGAGCGACGAATTTTGAAAAATTATAATAAAAACATATCTTGGTTTATAAAAATTTTATATTAAAAAAAAAACAGAAAACCTCGTAAATTTAACAAATATGCGAAAGGAACAACCTAAGAATCTTGAAACGTACTTAGAAAGATGAGTTCGAAGCTTTAAAGAATAAAGACAACGACTTACTCTATTGAAGAAAACTTGAAATTTCTTTATATTTAAAAACCTTTTGTTCGATTGGTCATCCTTAGAGTTTACAAGCTTGGGTAGGAAAAGCACATAAAACCAGTTATTCAATTCGCGTGACAACTTAATCCAATATTTTAAAATAAAGGAACACAAATTTGTTTATTATTTCATTTTTGTTCGGGATATATTGTAATATTTTTTATTTGCTTAGTTATAAATATGCATTAATTTTTGAATTCACGCAAAAATTAAGTTTTATTTTGAAACATCTCAAAGCCTTAATTTTGCTTAGTAAATGTTGAAATTTACTTACGGTTGTCTCTGAGGTGTGATTTGGGTTACTTGTGGTCTTCCGATTGTTGTTGCGGTTTGGGCGGCTGAGGTTATTGGGCCACTAGAAATTGTTGGAGGACCGCAAACAGTGGCTGTTGACGGAGCATTGCGTGCCTTAACAACTGCTTGACAAAGTGATGGTCCCAAAAAACCAAAATCATTTCTTGAAAAATCAAAATTTTTTAAAAATTAACGTAAAATTTGCCTCTTTTTGCAGATATACAAATATAATCTTACTTATATTCATCTGAAAAGTCGGGTGGGTTCCGAGTTTGCTTTAAAATGGGCGGACAAACTTTCTGCAGCATTGCACGTATATGACCAGCTGCAGTCTTATCGGTGTTGCTTTGGGAGGAGCCTAATAAATGTCCTTCAATTCGTTCTGAAATAAATTTAAGTCTCGGTACAATAAAAACTTTAATAACTTCTGCTCCTAGTTCGGAGAGGCCTGCTATGGACCCGTATAAGGAAGATAGATGGGTTTTATCATTTTGTAAGGCTTTGCTGAAGATTCGGGTAACACGAGTTTGTAAGTTATTTGTAGATGTATTGAATGTTTTACAAATTTGTGACATAAGACGGGATGCAAAATCACGCAGGGCCCAATGGTTATCCAGTTCTGGTCGCATGCACAACTGTTTTGATACTATACAAGTTGTAACAGATGGTATAAGTTCGTGAAGCTGAAATTTTCAATTTATTAATTTATCCAAAAAAAATACTAATAGAAAAAAGCATTCATTGCCAATAAAATAAAATAATTACTGTCTGGCTCACGATGTCGTTTCGTTAACCTTCTCTAACGTTTTATATTAAAAATAAGTGACTTATAGTCCACTATTATTCAACTAACGGATATATCGGAGGTAGACAAGGCAAATTATACAAGATCAGAGAAAAAAAAGCTTATAAAAGGCATCGAAATAGGTTTTTTGACCTTAAAAATTATGACGAACGTTTATGAAACAACATCGTGAGCCAGGCAGTTAGTATCGCATAGAATGGTTTTACCATACATGCTTATTCAACCTTAGTCAAGTTAA
Organism: Thecocarcelia acutangulata; assembly: GCA_914767995.1. Classification (NCBI taxonomy): domain Eukaryota; kingdom Metazoa; phylum Arthropoda; class Insecta; order Diptera; family Tachinidae; genus Thecocarcelia; species Thecocarcelia acutangulata. Next base: position 117,722,177 of record OU612096.1, on the reverse strand, counting down.
GTTTATTTGAGACTTTGAAAGAAACATACATATATAAACAAAAGCAATGTTAAAAATCAAAAAAGAAAGCTTAAAACTTTAATGTCTTGTTTTAATAAAATTAAATGTTTAAGAGTAACAAACTTATTAATTCCCAATAGAGTACGAACGAGTTAAAATTAAATATTGCCTTGCTTCCGACACATTTTTAAAAATTTAATTAAAGGTGTGCTTAAAACTAGACTTCAATCTATATTAAAAAAAAAAAAATTGGAAAAAAAAGTAAAAAAATATTTACCCTCTACGGGAACCTTGAATTTTTGAAGCATAAAATTTAGGCAATTTTTATCGTATTTTCAAAATGTTTGTTAATTGTCTTGCCTAATGATTTTGCGTTCGAATATTTCAAGTTCACTCATTACCGATAGTGAAAAATAAAACTAAATTGAAAATGCATATAATAGGAGTGGCCTTATCGTTCATTATTTTAAAAACTTACATATTTTTCCAAATATAATGACGGATTATCCAACAAAGCTTTCACCATTCGCATCAAATAAATTAATAAAGCTAAGTTATTTTGCACAACATTTACTTTAACCCCCTCTGCTATGAATGTGCACATACGCGGCAACATTTCATGCAAACCTGGATCCGAGGCCAATGATTGTAAAGCTTCTGCACGACGAGGTTCATCTGAACCTACACACGCTTCTGTTATTTCCTTATAATACAATTGTTGTTCTACTGACAACTCATGAGTGGCTAACTGTTTCACATGTACGGTTTCCACATTTTTCAACTTATGAATTTTTCCTGTTGCTGGTTTGCCTGCGGTATCTTTTGTTACACCTTGATCTAGCTTAACAACTGGATTAACCGAATCTAAGGCCTGTAAGTCTTTAGATAAAGGTGGCGGATTTTCCGGTATAGTTGGTTGAATACCATCTACTGCCAACCAGTGAGTTCGTAGTGTTATATCTAAGGGTACTTTGGGCACATTGCTCTGCACGATCTCAGTAAGATCAATTTCCTTCTCTTCAATGAAATGTAACTCTCTTCCACCACCGGAAGCGAAACGAAATGGTATAAAATCATTGGCCGTAAAACCATATTGGGGTTCAATATTCCGTACTTTTAGTGCATGGTCTATATCACTAAGTATTAATTTATCCCTCTTTGAGTGGTGCATAAATTTTGCTGCATCTTGAACAATTCTTTTAATTTTATAAGAAACATCTTCAGCTAACTCTTTCGCGGCATCATCTGGCAGAGAACCCACTCCAATACTTTCAGCAATCACCTTCATTGACTCAGCCGACAACGTTGTTCCATACAACATATCACCAGCGGTTGCATTAGTTGTCGAACTCATATTTGTTGTAGAATAAAATGCAATCGGAAACACGGTTTAAGAAATAAATCAATTTTCCTGCTCACCAATGTATTCTGTGACACAAAATCGTCAACTCTAGAAAACAAAACTTTCATTGATAACAAAGCCGTTTAAACACATTTCAAAGCCGTCGGTAATATTATTACGTTACATACATGTTATTACGTGAAACTGGTTGTCAGGAGCGTTAAGCTGCCATTACACGGGAAAGTACTTTCATGAAATTTTTGTATAAGTATTACAAATAAAAATTTCAATGAAATAGACGACTTTCATGAAAATATCTTGTTCGTCTACACAGGAAAGTGAAAGTTCATTTTACAAATGTCGCCGAGGCAAAGAGGTGCAAAATTTGCCTCTACTTCTCAACACTCTTATTTTGTTTGCTTACTAATCAGAGTTGCCGAACTTATTACATATACAAATTTATGGGGCAATAGTTGAAACAACTTATCATATAAACTTTTCTATGATGTTATTAAAAAAAAATACTTTAATTGTTTTCTTTATGTGTTAAATATACAATACAATGACAAATGATCATAATTATTTTCATAGACTTGCAAAAGAAGTTATATTTATAATAATTATTTTATTACAATACTGCAACTTTGTATAATTCTTTGTATGTGGCAACAATGTTTAGCAATTTGTCATTTTACTTTCAGAAAACGTCAAAAAATTTGTTTCATGAAATTTTTAATGAAAGCTGAGTGGAAAGTAAGCAAAATGAGAGTGTGTTAGTGAAAAAGTGTGAGTGTATTACAACTTTCATGAAATTACTTTCCTGTCTAAACGATAGGTTAGTCAACATAGGGCAAATTTGGAATTGAACTTAAAATTTTGGTTGATGTCAGATTCTTTTAGAATTTGCATATAACAGACTTACCAGAAATATGGCTTGGTCTCATTGGCTTATATTACATTAAATAATGTGAATAAATTAGTAAAATAAAATATATTACCAATAAAAAAATTGTAAACAGCTTGTTTTTATTTTTCCTCGTTGTATATATGTATGTGGCTTTTATATTGCTTTGAAGAACTAAACCTAAATCTAATCATCAGCAGACTTGGAAATTTCTCAAACATTCAACTTTATATCCCAATATTCTAAATAAATTATTGAGGAGAAAAATGTAAAAAACAAGTTGTTTATAATTTTGAGATTGGTATCAATATTAGAAGCTAATAAAGCGAATAAACTCAATTGTAACATAAATTATCTATGTTAGTGAAGTTTCGTTTACTTGTCTTGAGAGTTTTGCTTTTTGTTCGCATTTGTTAACAGTTTGTCTCAACTAACTGTATTGGTTCACAGTTTTTCTAGATATATTTCATTGTTAACCAGGCTTAACTTCGTATGTGAAGGCATAGGTCGTTATAGTTAATCACGGCGACACTACAAGTGTACTGTTAATACCATTTTGGACATATGGTTTCCGTCACCCAGCCCATGCTGTACATCCAACGTTGCAACTGTATAGTTAAATAAATAAATAAAATAAATGAACAGAATGTAAAGAAATAAGTTATTGGATTGAAAGAAGTTTTGGGTTAAAAGGCAGAGTGGAAATTATGTATACATTAATTAACAAAATAATTTTTGTATAGCTAAAGAACCATATATTAAAAATTTATATTGATCATAATAGTAGTTTGAGTTGAAGATGTTTTGTACATATGAGTACATGCTATTTTAAATTGTTTCAAATTATGAATTGTGTGTTGGGTAAATTAGCTCAGCTGTGTATATTTTAAGTACTTTTTCTACAACGATGTATTTAGTGTTTTTCTTTCGTTTTTATTTTCTTGTGTGAATTTTGTAGCTTTAGTTAAAAAACCTAAATTTGCTGAATAAGATTGAAATATTTAATAAAAAATTTAGAAATTGATAAAATTTAAAGGTGCAGCTATAGAATGATGTTAATATGCAATGAAATTTTTTGAAATAAAAGGGAATATTAGTATAAAAAAAAATCAAGTTGTGCTGCGTAGCAAAAGTGAAAATTTTTTGTCGACGCTTTTTACCTACACTAAAGAAAAAACGGCGCCATTTTAAGAATGTGAATGTCATTTAGTAAAAGAAAACACAAATGATATAAAAAAGCTGAAAAAGTAGAAAAGTCTAAGAAAATATTAAAGTGTAGTTTTTATTTTTTATTTATTTAATATGTAAAAAGCGTACAATAAAAAATAAAAGTGTACAAAAACAAATGATTGAAATATATTGCTTTTATAGAAAATTGTAATAACAGTGTAAGTAAAAAATTGTCGGTGCAACAATAAAAAAATGAAAGTTTCTTTTTAACTAATGTGTATCATAGCTAAATGAATACATATGTTGTATTAATATTTTCTTTGTTTTATAATATGTAGCAGCATTTTATAATTGACTGTCTTGTGGTAAAACTTTTATTAGTGCAAATAATTCGCGTTAATTTTAGCCTTTGCATTTTTAGCCAAATATAAAATATGGACTTGTGAATTAAAAAAAAAATCTATAAAGTTTATTTGACCTAATTTCCAAACTTGTAGAGAAACATTAAATTATTGCTTTTCATTTTTTTTGTTCGAATGCTTTAACCAAATTTTCTTCGTTTTGCAAAAGCAATGAAAATAAAGAAACATCTGCCATTAGCGGTTGCCTGACTCATATTTACAGGCATATTTATTTCTTGGTATGTCTAATTGGCTGTTTTCCTTGCATTATCCTTTAACAGTTTTGCGTTTATTATACTCCGTGTCTTGTTTTGCATTAAACTTAAGCTTATTGTACAGTGAGTTGACCGCGCGCATTTTTTATTAAGCGTTTTTTTGCTGGAAATTTTATGGTGCCAAATACACCTTAGAAATTTGTCTATCACAAACGTTTTTGTCTTTTTAATTTCAGGTTTTTTTTTGTGGTCTTTATTTCGGGTTGTTCTTTTATAACTGTTTTATTTGTGCAATTTGATGTATGTATGTATTGTGTAGTTTTTGTGTGTGAATTTTGTTTATCACACTAGTAAATTTGCACAATGTACGATATGTATGTCTGTATAAAATTTCCGTAGTTTTTCTAAAAGAACTATAAATATAAGACTTGGGTATTTACATTAAAAACTTGTAATATGATTTTTTGGCCAAATTGGCTTTGTATTACAAATAGATGAATAAATAAATTTGTACATATGGACATGTAATTTTATAATACTACTTTCGTGTAACATTTTACATAATACGGGAGCTTCTTCGCACATTAATATAAATATAGGTAAATACATATGTAAGTACCTATGTACACTATTTTTAACCTTAAATGGGAAATACAGCAAAAACTGCATTTTTATATATGTATAGGTACTATATAACTTTTTGTTAGCATTTTATTCAAGGTTTTTGAATCCGATGTAAGTAATGCTTTCAATAATAATAAATGTTGTTGAAATGTACAAGCATGTATGCACATCCTCACCTGCAACTATCAGTTCGTGCGTGATATTCGTAGTAGCGTACTACATACATGTACTAGGTACAATACCTACATATATTTGAAATTCTCAAATTTTTCACTTGCCGATAACCCTTGTAAAAACATAGGGTTCTAATGTCACGGTAGAATATTTACATCGGACACCAGCTGTTCATCACAAACCAAACGTGCACAACTGCAAAAACACAAGTAAAAACAGCGGTTTAAATTCCTGTTTTATATAATAGGGCATAAAATGGAATTTACAAGAGCTAGGTAGGTATGCCGCTATTTTTCATTTTAAGACAATTCTTCGAAACAAAAGCTAAGACGATAAAGATCACAATTTAATATGTTATCAAATTTGTCATCCAAATAAACGATATAAGAGTATCTTAAGTTTGGTATTAGTTAAACAAGAAATTGGATTAGTTTGATATGTAACCGGTTGTCAAACAACAGGTGTAATTATATATCCACTCTTCTCAAATAGGTAACTATGTATATTAAAACATAAATTCTCTGAAGTCGCTCAAATGAGTGAAATTTATTAATTGTTTATTTTTTTCTGCAGTGGGTTTGTGTTACGATTATCTAATAACATTTCATTTTCAGAGCATCGTTTTAAATAAATAATGAGCACATTGAATGATGCATCATCTAGGAATGTTTTGGAAAAGCTGCAGCATCAACAAAGAAAAGAAGAAAACACGCAAGAACACAAGGTACAAATATGAGTCAACTAAATTTATAAATTGTGTACTATATATTTATTTCAGGACGGCAATGAAAGTCCACAAAAAGACAAACATAAAAAACGTCATGAAAAGAAGAAAGTTTCAAACGCAACATCAGCAACACAGGCTTCAACAAAAGACACAGGAAACACCGGCTTTACAAGTAGCGCTAGCGGCCACAGCAATTGTAACCTGCCGAATATTACACTAGCTACACAGTTCAGTATACAGCGCTCTGATTCAGATGGTTGTTTACGTATGAAAATTTCAGCAATTCGGCCAACTACAACAATTACTGTTGCAGCATCTTCTACTGCTATTACGGAAAATGTTGCAGTAAACTCTGCGCTGATACACAAATCAAATTACTCAAAGTCCAGAACGTCTAAAGAAGACTCATTGAAATTTAAAATTTCACCTACCACGAGAGATAAATCGCGTTATAACGCCGGAAATAAGGCCACAAACATGTCCTCGGTTATAGTAAATCCATTATCAAGAAATAAAAGTAACGTTAATGATTTGCCCGTTAAAATATCAACAACAGCCATGACTTGCTTAAGTGATGCTACTGATTCGGGTTGCTCAGAGGCTACAAATACCACAACTGCAACAGTAGGCCAAGATAAAGTTTCCAAAAGAAAAATTAAAAGGAAAAAGACATTGCTTAAAACTAATGAAGCTAAAAGAGCTTTAAAAACGTTGAAACCTTTAGAAGTTGTTATAGAAAACGTGTACTCAACTGATTCCGAAGATGAACCTTTAGCTCAAAAATTGTTGGTACCGAATGTTGAAACAATATCCCAACGAGCTCCTAGAATACTGTTAACTGCAATAAATTCCAAAAATCTAACGGCTAGCTTAAATGCAGCAAGTTCGAACTCACATCCCTCCCTAAGCTCCTTACAGCACGCTAGCGATCATATCGGTTTATCTAGTAGTGATAATGAATTGCCAAATGTTCGCGCTGCCATTGAAAGGGTTGTAGGAGAAACTGACGAAGATGACAATTTATCTTCCTCACATTTCCACAAAGCAAAATCGAAACATTTGCCCCAGTATCAATCAACTCTTCTGCAAGATTTCATGGAAAAGACTCAAATGTTAGGTCAAACATCAAGTTCAAGTGACAAAGCAAAAACGAAAACTGTGTTGTCGCAAAATGAAGTTTTGTTACAACTAAACACTAACTCACAATCTGATAGCATAGATTCCACCTCAGCAAGCAATAATAAAAAGCGTAGGGGACGCCCAAAGAAACCGGACAAAGATCACGAGTTGACATTAAGCTCAATGTCTCCCGGTCTTGTGAATAATAAAAATTTGAATATAAATGAATCTGCTGATTCAGGAGTTGTTTCTACTACTAGTGCTTCAACGCAAAGTACATCACCTCATCCTTGTACTACATTAGCTTCCTCCTCAGCCAATGATAACACTTCATCAACAAATTCGCCAAATAAAAATCATAATACAACACCAGAAAAACAACAAGCTCAAGAGCCATCCTCCGCATCTACCAGCAAACCAAAAATTGATATTGCCTTATTGGACAAAAGAATGTACGCTACAGAAAGAGTGCTATATCCTCCACCCCGTAATAAAAGACGACAGTCAAGTAGCGCCGCTTTAGCAACTGTTGGCGAAAAATCAAGACTTATTTCATCACAAGCGCAACACCAACAAACGTCTAAGGATGATTTACAATTGGATCCTGTATGGCGTAAAATCGATATAAATCGTAAATTTCGTAGGCCAAGTGTTTGCAGTACTACTGGATATAAAAGTGATGGAGGTGTTGATGACCGTTTAAGAGAACGTACAAATAAATCGGCTGTTTGTAGTAAAGTTTTAGCTGCAAAAAGTGGTTATGTATCCGATTATGGCACTTCTTCATTACGTTTGTCTCGTCACTCAAAACATGCCTCTCAAAATTGTGGTTACAAAAGTGATGCAAGCTGCAAAAGTCGTTACAGTACAAAAAGCTGCGTGTCTCGTAAATCAAGAGCCAAATCATGTGGCTATCGTAGTGACTGCAAGGAAAGTATATTAGGCGGTTCGAAGTCATCGAAATTTCGTAGAAAAAGACGAGCCTCTATTGTGCAAAAGTCTTTGGGGTCTTTAAAAGATGAACAAGACATTCTACAATTGGCTGGCTTATCTTTGGGTCAAAGTAGCGAAGAATCCAATGAATACGTATGTAAACCTTCCTTGGAAAAACTTCCAACAACTAGCGCATCCAAAAAATATGGTGAAATAAACCGCTACATTGCAACTGGAGAATACTTTGGTAGGGGATCCAGCAGTCAGAATCATTCACATTCGTTTGCCAGCATAAGCAGCAATAGTACTCGAATCTTTGATGTTTCCACTGACATGCCACATCACACCCCATCTAAAGTAACATTAATGCGCCGCAAGAATTCTACAACCTCGGAGTTTGCTCACGATCTACTGCAATTGCCCGGAAGCAACCAAGTAGCAAGAAAAATCAAATCTCGCAGATCTTCTGTGGCCAGCTTCTGCAGTTCGTACTATTCTGCGGGCACAACAAAATTAAAAAGGCGCCGTAGGCGAAAAAGCTTCCGTTTTCACACTTCATCTTCTAGCAAAAATTCTATTATTGACTCGAAATTATTAACAGAAATTGAAATTTTAACAAATACATTTGCGTCAAGATGTCGTATACAATCATCCGCTCTATCCGATAAAATAACTGGAAATAATTTAACTCAAAAAGAAAAGTTAATGGCAGAGGCTACAAAATTACAACAAAGCTTAGCGGCGGCGGCGGCTGCAGCTGCAACTTCAACTTCTACATCATCTTCCAGTAAAAGAGATACAAGAGAGAAGAGAACGGTAAAGAAAAGAAAAATTTCTGAAAATTTAGATTTTGCTATGCTATCGGCAAGGGCAGAAAGTAATTCTCTAACGCCAGGCACAAGTTCAGGTCAAGGATCATCTTCAAAAAGAAGACATAAGAAGGCAAGTAGTAGTAGTCCGGATGATCACAAATTACCTCTTAAAAAACGTCATTACCTGCTTACACCGGGCGAGAAATCCAGTGAAGTTTCGGTGGCTGTGGCGGCAAAATTATTTGCAAACAATGCAGAAGCCTGGGCAGCGGCGGCTGCTGCAGCTAAGAGTACAGCAAACACAAAATCGCAACAGCAGTTTAATGCTAAAACAGCGAAGGCAAATTTAACGCCGAAAAAACGACATTTATTGCAACAGTCTCCTCACACGCTAAACGAGGACTCAAATAGTAATAAGACAGCAAGTACCCTTTCACCACTTCGTGTAGCCGTGGGCGATCCAAACTCTATAAGTGGTGGGAAACTTTTGGACATCAGTCCGCAGTCGTTGAGCAACTTAAAACAAGTCACAGAAGCTGTTAACAAAAAGAGAAGTCGTTTAGAAGGAGTAGTATCGAAAATCGCCACAAATCATGGAGAAGATTTGTTAGCAGCTACCAGGACAAAACAAAACCTCGCCGCGACTTTACAAATTGAATCGGAATCATCATCATGTCCACCGCCCGGCGTTTTCGAACCATCGGTCGAATTGGAAATACAAATACCGCCAATGGCGAAACTCGGTGATGCAACATCAACCATAATTACAAAATCCGAAGTGGATTCACCGCTACTAATGGATATGAATAAAGGATTCACAGATGCTGCGAAAAACAGCGGACAGCGCGTTGTTGAAAGTCTTCTTAATAAAACTGGCGGGAATTTGATTTTGAAAAGAAAACGTAAAAAAATAAATCGTACTGGTTTTCCTACAGTAAAACGCAAGAAGCGCAAACTAAGTGACAATGTAATGTTAGATGAGACGTCAGAACAAATAGAAACTAATGAAACCGCATTGGTTATTGAAAACTTGCAAACATCTGCAGAAAAACAATGTGATCGTGTTCCCAAACAAGGCGAAACTTCACAAACTTTTCTGGAGCGTAATAACAGAACACCAAGACTTTCGGTTGTCGCTCTCGAAAGACTGCAAGAATCTCCGTTAAGTAGCAAAGATAAAGCTTCTCACAAAGACCTACTGCAAAACACAGATACAGTTTTAACGCCCAAAACGAGACACTCAAGACATTTAAGTAAGAGAAAGATTTTTAAAGAAGAGAAGCGAATGGAACCTAAAGAAACGAAAACAACAAAAAAGCCATACAAATTAGAAAAACAGAAAAAGCAGCTGGAACAGGAACAGGATGATGATGACAAACCGTTGGCTGCAAGAGCAAGACGGTCTAAAGCCGAAACAAAAGACACACCAATAAAGTCGTCTCCCATGAAAAAAGTAAACGTCTCGAAAACAGCTAAATCTCTTTTAGAATCTAATATTAAACTACCGGCTGGAGTCGATCCAAAAACAATTTTAAGCTGTAAAATTAAATTAAAACGCCGTACATCAATACATCCATTGGCCAGCAGAAAGAGTCCTGTAGCACTTGACCCCCCCTCAAAACCATGTATTAAGGAAACACCCCGCACTGTTGAAGAAATAGAGTTGGATTCGAAAGCAAAAGACTGCAACATAAACTTTCTGGAACAGGACATTTTACCTCCAAATGAGGCTCAATTCAGCGTTGCAAATGGCGACACAGAAGCTAGCGATACCAGTGATGAAAAATCATCTACAAACTCATCTCTTAACAAAAAGTCAAAAGTTATTAGAAAAACTTTCTTGCCGGCAGGATTATTTTCCGATTATTTTAAGGTCGCACAGCCTCCAGTAAGGAAAGTTTCAAATAAAAAAGATACAGATAAAAAACACGATATTAGTCCTGAATCTGCAATTACCAATTCAACAAAAGATGTAGAGATTGTTAAAATGCCTCTACTCCCGCCACCTCCGTATTGTGAAAGATACTTAAGGCGAACGGAGTACGATTTTGAATTGCCTTACGACATATGGTGGGCGTATAAAAACGCCAAGCTACCGAACCGTATAACTGTGCCATCTTGGAATTTCCGAAAAATTCGCACAAACATTTATGCAGAAAATGTTAAACCACCCCCCATCGCATCGTATGATCATCCCATGTGCAATTGTAAGGCCGACGCTGGTTGTGGTGATAACTGCCTTAATCGTATGGTTTACACCGAATGTTCACCTTCCAACTGTCCAACGCGAGAAAAATGTCGAAATCAGAAAATACAAAAACATGATATTGCTCCTGGCGTAGAACGATTCATGACCGAAAATAAAGGTTGGGGAGTTCGCACTAAACTGCCAATTGAAAAGGGGACTTATATACTTGAGTACGTGGGAGAAGTAGTTACGGAACGTGAGTTCAAGGATCGCATGGCAACAATTTATTTAAATGACACCCATCACTATTGCCTTCATTTGGACGGCGGTTTGGTTATTGATGGTCAACGTATGGGTAGCGATTGTCGTTTTGTCAATCATTCTTGCGAACCGAATTGTGAAATGCAAAAGTGGTCAGTAAACGGTTTATCGCGTATGGCACTTTTTGCAAAGCGTAACATTATGGAGGGTGAAGAACTTACTTACGACTACAATTTTTCTCTCTTCAATCCGTCAGAGGGTCAACCTTGCCGCTGTAATACTCCGAACTGTCGTGGTGTTATTGGTGGCAAATCTCAGAGAGTTAAACCTTTACCCATTGAAGCGAAGGTAAGTAATTATGTTGGCCTTTTTTATTTGACATTTTTTCATTTATACTTACAAATGTATATATAATTTTGTAAAACATTTTCAATCGCAAAAATCATATTTTGTTTAATATACTTATACGCAAGGCAGGTTTAATAATAATAATTAAAGCTGCCTTGCTTATACGGAAGTAAAAACATATAAAAATAAGAGAGAGAGAGAGAGAGAGAGAGATAACAACAAAATTTGAAAGAAGAATTAGAAAGAGTCGACGACGAGTTTCTTATTGGTTTTTTACTTGGTAATGAAATTTATATTTGGAAGCTAAAAAAATAGAAAAATATGTTCGTGCCATGAAATCCAATGAAAGTAGTAGTACTCAGTATGCAAATTTTTTTTTTTTTTTTTTTTTTTTTTTTTTTGAGAATATCACAAAGTCGTAATCAAAAGCTATCCAGAGTAATCTCTAGAGTCGCCTTGCTGTTTTCATTATATGGATTATTTTTTCAATAGTTTAAAGTAAACACGATCATGCTTCAGATTCTTCGTAATGGTGACAAATTAAAATAACCGCATTCCATCAATTACTTTGCCGATTAAATTAAAATAATATAATTACTGATGATTATGATTGTATATTAATCATTCTTAAAGGCTATGAATAAAACTTTGTAGGTATATACCAAACTAATTTGGAGAACCACATTTAAGTGATGAAGATGCATACGAGATGGACTCAGAAAACTACAAGAATTTTAGTATTTTGCAGGTTTGCTGAGACTGTTTATGAACCATTTATTTTATTAGGGCACACCTAGTATTTTGAAAGTATGTATATTTTTAATTGAAATTGTAAAACCAAAAAGCATAGCATTATTGTAGCGAAGTCTTCAAGGTTTGTGAAAGATATGAAAAAATCGAATCTGTCCTGTAAAGATATAGAATTTTCAGACAAGCTTTTATTTTGCAAAATTAAATTGATTTAAAGTAATTATGTGCTTTTTAAGCAATAAAAATTTGTGCAACTTATATAATTTTTAGTTGTTAATACTTGATTTAATTAGATAATTTAAATTTAAAATCCGCGGATATTATTAAGCTCATATAAATCGGTATTTAAAACAAAGTATCGGTTTGTCTTATGTTTCTCCAACAATTATCATTACATGCTCTAAATTATGTGATGTAAATGTTGAAACCCCAGGACGTTACCAGGAAGTCTATAAAAATAAGTTTTTCTAATTAAGTTTTACTGAGCAATTTTGTGTTTTTAAAATATTATGATAATCTTTTGCACTTTCTTCCCTTGAAGTAATAAAAATTTTCTTAAATCTCACATTTTGAACATTTATTTAGCCAACAACTGATAATACACCTAAAGGTCGGCAACGAAAACGAAAAGCACGCAAAAATACCCAGCGTTTGCCCACTAAAGATATAACAACGCCAACACGCATGCAACCATTATCGGAGAAGGAAAAGAAGCTTGTAAAACAGTATTCAATATTTCTTATAAGAAATTTTGAAAAAATTCGCATGAAAAAACGCAAGCGTAAAGCCACTTCCAACACAATTAGTGAAAACAAACCTCAATCTCCCACAAATGTATCTAATACATCGCCTTCAAACTCAATCGCTGGTACGCCTGCAAAAGTTATTCATAGGCGACCGTCAACTCCCGCTACACTAGCTGCACAAATTTCAGCACTCTTCACAGCTAGAAATATGAAAACTAGAGGTCTTACATTTGCTGTGCAAGATCCAGAAGTAGAAAAAATGGCTAAAATGGCCAAAGTGTTTAGGGATGTTTGCTCTAATTTGGAATCAGCCAAAAATCCTGAAAATCAAGAACAAAGTTTAGTTTTAGTACTGCAAAGTAACGCAGCCGGTACCAGCAGCAATAGAAAGAAGAAATCTTCTTTAAAAGTACAACAGAAGCAAGTCCACACAGATTTGAAAACTATACAAAATAATATTGAGCAGGGTTATTATAAATTACCATCCGAATTCAATACTGATATGTATAAATTATTTGACGACACTAAAACGAACTTGGGTAAAAATGATGAACAAAAACTAAAGCAAATACAACTTTTGGAAAAAGCTTTCGTCGAAGAAAAAAGTAAACAATATCCAATTCTTTTAGAAATTCTACGAAATAAAGATTTGCTTATAGATTTCAACACGGGCAATTGCAATGCAGCCACAGAAGCAAATAACCGCAAAGAAGAAACGCTTGAAAATAACTCAACCTCCCACTCAATTAATTCTGCAGCCAGCGAAGATATAATACGTTGTATATGTGGTCTTTTTAGAGATGAGGGACTTATGATTCAGTGTGCCCGTTGCATGGTTTGGCAACATACTGAATGCACTAAAGCCGATGTCAAAGCTGATAATTATCACTGTGAACAGTGTGAACCACGCGAAGTAGATCGTGAGATACCCCTAGACGATTACACTGAAGAGGGTTATCGCTATTATTTGACACTCATGCGCGGCACTTCGCTGCAAGTACGCCAAGGCGACGCTGTCTATGTATTACGCGATATACCCTTTAAGGACTCAGCCGGTAATGTTGTGCCTTTAAAAAAGCACACTTACGAAACAATCGAAGACGTTGATTACAATGAATGTGATATCTTTCGTGTGGAGCGCCTTTGGAAGGATGATGTTGGCAAACGTTTTATTTTTGGTCATCATTTTCTGCGTCCGCATGAAACATTTCACGAACCTTCGCGTAAATTTTATCCTAATGAAGTTGTGCGCGTACCTTTGTACGAGGTGGTGCCCATTGATTTGGTAATGGGACGTTGTTGGGTATTAGATCGTACAACGTTTTGTAAAGGACGTCCTATTGAATGCAACGAAGAGACTCATTGCTTCATATGTGAGTTAAGGGTAGATAAAACGGCTCGTTTCTTTTCCAAGGCTAAAACAAATCATCCGACTTGTACAAAAAGTTATGCATTCCGTAAATTTGCTGAAAAACTTAAAATATCCAAAACGTATGCGGTAAGTAAATACTAACTGCTTAATTATACATATAAAATAATATATTATATTTATTGAATTTTTGATGAACTTTTTTTTTATAATTTTTTAAATTAAATTTTTGGTTTGTACATTTGTACAACAGGTTATAGTTCAGGTTTTTTCTATTTTTCAGTTTTTTCTATATTTTATATTTATTAAGATTTATTATACAAATTTCTATACAATATTTGTCTAATAAGAGCTTAATAAATATGAAATTCTTTTATAAAGGCAGTTAAAAAGTATATATTTCACAGACTAAGAACTTTTTTTTAAAGATACAAGATATGTTCAAACTGTAATGTTGTGGTTGCCATTTTCTGAAACAAAATTGAAGTTAGATGTTATATTTATTGAGCCTTATTCTATCGAAACAAAAGCAGAACTGATATAAAAAGTTGAGAAAAGAATTATTTAAGATTATACTCGTATTGTAATAGTTGAAACGCAAAACCCAACAGTACTACATCTAACGATAAATAATATAATATACAATTTATATTAAAAAGAAAATGCCGTTGCTACTCTTTTGGCGAACAGTCTGAAACAAAATTAAAAATATTATTAGAGTATTTTTCTTTTTAAAGTCTCAGCAATTTATTTACATTGTTGGGATATAAAGTTGAATGTTTGAGAATATCTTCCAAAAATTTCCAAAGTCTACTGATGATTAGGGTAGTTCCTATGAAATGTCGGCATATAGTTAGCTGGGAAACATAGAAAACAAGCTGTTTATAATTTTTTATTGGTACAAAAATATTTCTTTTATTTTTTTCATTATTTTTTTTATACATGTACAGCCTCATGATGTTGATCCATCCATGTTAAAACCTAAAAAGCAAAAAACTGATAGTGAAAGTCAATCGCATACAACAACGCCAACAACAACTACTCCATTGTTAAAATCACCAACAACAGCCGGGTTATTTTTATCCAGACAAGAGCTTAATAAAACACCACAAAGTCAAACCAGAAAAAGGCAAGGAAGTAAAAGTCCGGCAAATGCTACTCCCCCTCCAGCCCAAGTCCAAGAAAATGCCCAGCAAACGCATCTGGTAAGTAAAATAATGTATGTATTTATTTGAGTGATTTAATGAAATCGAATTGTGTTACTTTTTCGATCACACTATAAAAAATAATGTTGAAAGGAAGCCGGCTCATAGAATAGCATAGGTTTCTGCTGTATCTTTGATACAGCAGAAACCTATAATACTCCAATTGATTTACATACGTATATGTTTTTCCAACACATCCTCATCAGCCAAGTCACAAAGCTTAATTCCGTTCGGAAACGGAATTGAATTATTTTTTTACTTCTTCAAAAACGAAAAACTAAAAAATGTTCGGAATGTAATCATTTCTATTTGCTAGAATAAAACTAGTATTGTCTTATAGCATTGATTTCATTCCGAAAAAAGTTTTAGATTTTCGTTTTTTGAGAATTGAAAAACCGATTCAATTCCATTTTCGAACGGAAGTGAATTCTATGTCATGGCCGTATATGTACCATACATGCCTAAAATGTATGCGAAATATAAGTTCCTAAGTTTATTAAAACACATATGTAATAAATACATGCACGTTTACACTCATATTACACGAATTTCTGAAATTTCAGCTAATTGTGTTAATGTGTGTACGTTTCTCATAAGCATTGTCATTGTTAGTTTTTGATATACATATGTATGTACATTGAAACTCAATAAATAAAAGAGACAACGAGAGAGAGTGCCATATTTATTTTACTTTCTCAACACAATGCACCACTTTTACTAGGTGTTTGCACAAAATTTTTTTGCTTTGATTAGCTGAGTGTGTTAGAGTAGTCAATCAACAGCATATAACATAATTTTTTTTAATTTGTAGAAAATATAGTGCATAGTTTTAACAACAGTTTCTGCCATGATATAAAAAAATACAAGGTACCCAGCGGCGAACATTGCCTACCACATTACTTCTCTTCGATGATGTGTGCAACACTTTGTAATCAATGAATGATAACTTACAAAGTGTATGAAAGTAGTATATGGAATTCCCAAAAATGAATTACATTCATCTTTTGTATCACATTTATATTTATGTATTTTATTTTTTAGTTGTAAATCAAACGTTCGCCGTCTTTGTCAGACTACGTTGCAAAAATTTTAATTAACAAAATTAGGTAAAAGTGCCTAGAAAACAATTTAAAAAAGGTACAAGAAAGATAAAATATTTAGTGAAAAAATAAAAGAATGCAGTAGACAAAAAACGGAACAAATTTATTTAATGGAATATTCTCAAAAACTGAATTGCGCAGTACGTACGAGCTGCCTACTGCCGGCTTACAATGTATGCGAGATTGTATCCGAGCTGCCTACTTCCGACTTACAAAGTATGCGAGATTGTATTCGAGCTGCCTACTGATAGCTTACAATGTATGTTAGGAAGTAATGAGCTTTTGTTGGATGAACACCACACTAGCTCGCTTACTTTGTGTGCAGGTGGTAGGCGTTCACTCTATAAATGCGGCAATGTATATGAAAAAGTATACTAGGTTCGTATATGAGATGGTGTGCATTACTGACTTACAAGTGTGCATCGGATCATCGCTTCTGTAAGCGAAACTTTGGCCGCTGGGTAGTTGCATTCTCTTTTTACAATTTTTATTAAGAGTTTTTGAAGTTTTCTCTCGGAGAGAAATATAAAAGGGCGTTGCCACACAGTGAAATAAGCGAATCTACGCCTAGAATTAATTTTTTCTGAAATGTGCAATAAGCTGATGTAAGTAGTTATCTTCGATCGTATTAAGCAAATATACTGGTATAGAATTGAAAAAAAAGAAAACTTATTTCACTTTTAATGTTAATTATTACATTTCATTCGCCAAAGCTCATACCCTGCCGTTCAAATATTGTATGTTTTACGTTCTTCAACATATTCGACAATCGATTTTTCACAATTTTCATTTATGTAATTTATGTAATGAAAATGGCACATTCCTTATACTTGTCAGATGGTGAATGTTAAGGAAAATTGTAAGAATGCAACTACCTTGTATGTTTTATATCATGGTTTCTGCTATACCATGGCATGACTTTCATATGTAAGTGAAGAAAAAATGAGACGAATTTGAATAAAATTTTATCCGTATGCCAATTAAGAAAGACAATTTACAAAAAGTTGGGCAACAAGTTTTTATGGAAAGTCAATGTGTTTTCGCTGTTAAGTTTTCTAACCTCAATGCTGTTTCATAACTGAAACAAATGCCGATTTTTTGAACCGCTCTTATACGTAGAAAATACAATGAAAGATAATGTTAAATAATAAAATAAATTTTCTTCTTACAGACTGTCAAAGAAAAGCGCAAGCGCTTAGAGAATGTTTTAAAAGTAATTAAATCAATACGTACACCCTGCTCTACCCAAAATCTGGAACAACCTTTGGATTTGACCTATTTATTGATAGGTCGGGGTGCCAGACAACGTAAAATTCTAACGACATAAAAAAGTTCTACTAAAAGTAAAAAATACTTGCATGCTTAAATAATTATAATCTGCTAAACTATAACTAATAGAAAACAAATATTTGTATATAAAAATAAAGTTAAGTATATATTTTTGTAATATATGTATGTATTAAATACTAACTTTTTCATCATAAAGATTTTCTAAAGATACTAATATAAAATATTAATACAATACACGCTTGAAATTAATTTTAAATTAATTAAACCGAACTTGAATGTTTACATAATTAGTATGTATTGAAAAGAAATTATGCCTAATTATATGTAGTTGTACATTACATTATATTATAAGCTCTTCGATTACTATTAAGAAATAATTGAAGGTTACACAGTAAATGGATGAATATGGATATTATAGTGAAAAGAAAATATACAAAAATATCAACTGAAAAAAAACTTTTTAAAGTCTTGTATCATGTATTTTTAGTGGATTTTTATTCTAAGAGATATAAAAATTTGATTTTAAAGCCTTGTTATACATTTTTAAATGTAGATCTGGTTTATAAAGAACATATTTTTCTTTATTTATAATTACCAGTTCTAACACTTTTATTTATCGGAATTTCAACAAAATTAAACGATTTTGTTTTAAACAAATTAATTTAGCATTATTAAATATAATTATATTGTGCTTATTTATTATTAATTTAATTTCGCTATACATTTATGCAAATAAGTGTTTGCGTCATTTTGAACAAATTGTAGACAATTTTTACTTTCCTTATAAATTATTTTATAAATCTTAAAAATATTTATTTAAACCTTTTATGATATTTAAAAGTTCTCTCTTATTTATATTTGTTCTTTTTAAACTTGTTTTTAATAATGTCTTACAGTTATTTATATATAATTTAAATCTACTGTTATGTTATTGCTATTTTTTATGAGAAACCGCCACTGGTTTTTATTTAAAAATTTTTTAGTTTTAATTTTTCTTTTTTCTACTTAACTAATTTTAAGTAGCACATTTTTTTCTAATAAAATTGCAAAACTTGGTTTAAAGCATCATTGTTATTTTTATACTAAAACAGATTTTGTTTTAATTATTATTATTTTTTCAATATTGCGTTAATAAAAATTATAAAAAAATCATATATTTTTTCTAAAAAAGGTAATTCAAAGTGTTTTATTTAACAACTTACGACCGCATTCATATGTATTATATAATTATATTATATGAATGTTTCTACTTTAATAGTCCCTATTCGACGTCTTCATTAAAAAATAAATAAATTATTTATTTTTAATAAATAAAACATACTTTTTTAACAATAAATTTCAATAGCTAAATTACCTTAGTTTAGTCATAACTTCATGTTTACCTTGAAAAAAGTATCTACCCTGACCTGTACCTTTGCTATTTTGTAACAAAATCTTTGAAATTTAACACATTACTAATTCATTAAACATTTAATGGATATTAATTACATAAAGTAGTATAAATAATAATGATAGTCGTTTAAATAAACTTTCATATTACTTTTATATTCCATTAAAAAAAAAATTACATAGTTTTTGTCCCTCGTATTTTAAGTCTCCTCATCTGCACATTTTTCGACCGTTTTGTTTTAAAGTGAATTTAACAACAAAAAAAATAGCGCGAGTCACCAACGTCTGGTAAATCGACCACATGACTCGGGTCGCTTGCATGTGTCAGTAATTGTTGTATCTTCACTGGCGAGTTTTATTCGCTTGTTAACTGTGGTTTAAGTTTATTTGTAATTATCCGAAATATTGAATTTAATAAACAATTTAAAATAAAAAAATTATAAGAAAGACCTCAAGCTTGCAGATCATTACATCTTAATTTAAGAAAAAGGTCGAAAAATTAGGATAAAGAAAATTTATTTTTAATATGTATTTATTTTAATTTCAGTATAATTTACCGTGCTAGGTTTTTTTTTTCCAATACATATTTTTCTAAGTGTTCTAGTTTATAAATTAAAACATCTTTCCCCTGCTTCATCAATTGCCAGTGTATAGATGTTGCGTCCTTCGTTTCTTTTGCGTAAATTTGTCAAAAACGGCCTTCAAACAAAATTTTGACAGCTGTTGGTAAATTCTACCAACAAAATATATGTTGGTGTTGTATTTATTGTAATTCTGCCACTACCTATTAAAGCTGCCTTTATTAATACTAGAAGTATAACAGTCTTTTATCTAACTTTATCATTTTTCTTGAAGCTGGCAATGCTTAATGAATCATTTCGTCATTTTGACGTTTCACGTATTGTTGCTTGATTGTGTGAGTTTGTGGCTCTTGGTGGATTAATTTTTTTGGTGCAAGATTGCAGAAAATTGAATTGTTAATAATTTTTAATACCAAATTTAATAAAAAAAATAAAATTATTTATAAATTGATGCTAAATTTATAGATAAAAATTATACAATATCTACTAACAAGTCACACACTTCATTCATCGAAAGCAACTGGTGAGAGCGATAATTGTTCTGTATACGTTACACTGAAGGCCTGGTCAAATCCAACTAACAAGAAGCACATTTTTCTAAAAACTTGAATATCGTACAGTTAACAAAAATGAGCCAACTAACAGAATTGTTAAGGAAGGAATTTCCAGCAATGGACAATGAACTCAAAGATTATGTGGAGGGTGTTCTTGCAGGTAGTTTAGATGATTTCGAGACTTGCGATGATATATATGAAGCTGTTGGTGATATTTTGCAAAGTATTAGTATGGAAAAAACCGAGGACAATATACGTGATCTATGCACACAATTCTTTAATATAATCAAAGTTGGCAGTAAAACGGCAGAACGAAAAGTACTGAATGCCCCTGTTAATATTGCCGACATGGCGAAAGATATGGAAACGATCGATAAAGATATGCATAGCATATGGTTAGTAAACAAGGATAATTCAAATGTAAGTCTAAAGATGAAATTTTGAATAGTAGCTGTAAAAGCGCTAAATTTAAATTTTTAGAAAGTAGACACAAAAAAACTAGAAAAAGCTGAGGCAAAACTGCAGCAAAAACAAGAAAAGCGTCAAGATGCTGGCAAAGGTCCCGTTGCACCGGTTAAATTACAGCAAGCTACTGCTTCTCAAGTCACAAATAAAAAGGCAACAAAAATGGATGCCAAAGGAACAAATCGTTCAATGGATATTAAAATTGAAAACTTTGATTTAGCTTTCGGCGACAAGTAAGTTGCACAAACAAATATTATTTTATTTGATAACACGTGTGTCGTGATTTCGTCTTTGATAATTCTAGAGTACTTCTTCAAAATGCTAATATTTTACTATCATTTGGCCGACGTTATGGCCTTGTTGGCCGCAATGGATTGGGGAAAACAACGTTATTGCGCATGATATCTGAACGGCAGCTGCAAATTCCATCGCACATTACTGTGTTGCATGTGGAGCAAGAGGTAGTGGGAGATGACACTGCGGCCGTAGATAGTGTATTGGAATGTGACACAGAACGAACGCGACTTCTTACACGCGAAAAGGAAATAATGTCACTTTTGAATAGCGGAACTCAGGATGCGGCTCTCAATGCGGAACTTAGTGAACTTTATACACAGCTACAAAATATTGAAGCTGATAAAGCGGTAGCGAGGGCTTCGGTTATATTGAAAGGTTTAGGCTTTGATACTGATATGCAAGCCAGGCCAACGAAATCATTTTCGGGCGGGTGGCGCATGCGTTTGGCTTTAGCACGTGCTCTATTCTCGAAGCCCGATTTGTTACTACTTGATGAACCTACTAACATGTTGGATATAAAAGCAATAATATGGTTAGAAAATTATTTGCAGTCCTGGCCGACGACAATTTTAGTTGTGTCCCATGACCGTAACTTTTTAGATACAGTACCAACGGATATAATACACTTACATTCCCAACAACTGGAGGCTTATAAGTGAGTTATTGTTTAGTTCGTAGTTTTTGTTTAATATAATTATATACTATCTTCAAAAGGGGCAACTATGAACAATTCGAAAAAACAAAAAATGAGAAACTTAAAGCTCAACGCCGTGAATATGAAGCTCAAATGGCACATCGCGCTCATGTTCAGGAATTTATTGATCGTTTTCGTTATAATGCAAATCGCGCTGCTTCAGTGCAATCGAAAATTAAAATGCTGGAAAAGTTGTAAGTTCAAAATTTATTTCGTAATAATACGTTATTAATGCAAATTAATAATTCTTAATATATTCTTCAGTAATGTTAAACAGAGTCGGTTTAAAATATAAACCCCATTTAACATTTTGTATGCTTTTGTATATAAAGATAAATTTTCAATTAATTTAATATCTTAGACCAGAATTGAAACCTGTTGAAAAGGAAACAGAAGTAAAACTCAAGTTCCCCGATGTTGAGCCTTTAAATCCGCCTGTTTTAGCAATATCCGACATTGAGTTCAAATACAATCCACAAGATCCTTTGCCGGTTTTCAAAAATGTTAATTTATCAGCTACCTCGGATTCAAGAATTTGTATAGTAAGTTAAAAATAAATATCTTTTTTCAACTTTATGCTAAAAAGTATATACTTAAAACAAGGTGGGAGAAAATGGTGCTGGTAAATCTACACTGCTGAAAATCATTGTTGGTCAATTGACAACACCGCTGGGAAATATTGTATTACATCGTAGTCTACGCATTGGCTACTTTGCTCAACATCATGTAGATCACTTGGATATGAATTTAACTTGCGTAGGGGTTTTGGCCGAAAACTTTCCAGGACGACCAGATGAAGAATATCGCCGACAACTGGGTAGTTTTGGTATATCTGGCACATTGGCCTTACAAAGTTTGGCAAGTTTATCAGGAGGTCAAAAGTCTAGAGTAGCGTTAGCGAAAATGTGCATGGGTAAATTTTGTATAACTTAGATCTGTGAACTTCTGCACAAATTTTTCATTTTGCATTCTTTCAGCCGAACCTAATTTCTTAGTCCTTGATGAACCGACGAATCATTTAGACATAGAAACTATAGACGCCTTAGGCAAAGCAATCAATGCATTTAAGGTAATTTCTTAAAAACGTATTGCAATTTATAGAAATATTATTTTTATATAAATTTTTTAGGGCGGTTGCATATTGGTTTCGCACGACGAACGTTTGATAAAAGTTGTTTGTAAAGAATTATGGGTCTGTGGCAATCGCAACGTTCGTGCTATTGAAGGAGGTTTGGATGAATATAAACGTGAAGTCTACAAAGAAATTGAAGCAAATAGTTAATTTGTTTGTAATTTTCTCTCATTTTCTAAATATTTTATATAAACATACATACATATATACACACCCAACTATGTAAAACAATAAAATGATAAAACGCATACACAAGATAGCATTGCATTAAGAAAACATTGTCCTATTTAAATATGTACGTTTGTAATATGTTCTATTATTTCGAGGATATTTATACACAATTATAGATACAATGGCCTCCCAAAACACATAGAATGAATTTATATAAAATAAAGTTGTCTGTTGCACTATTGTAACAAAAATATTTATGAAGCAATTGATTTTTCCGTCTTGAATTGAAATAATTCTAATTTGAAAAATGAGTTTTATTGGTAGTCGAAATTTTGAGATATAAAAACCAAAGTACAATTCTACATATAAATGAAATTAAGAAAAATGGAAATCGCAGCTTAATTCAATTAAGCTGTAAAATCATCGTGTTGCAAACCAAATAACTAATAGAAAGAATTAGTGCAAGGAAGGCGCCTTTACATATAGTCTGATTTTTCTAATACGCAGATTAAGTTCAAAACACCAGTTTCATATTTATTTTTATCATATGGATGTTTAGTATACAATACATGGAATAAAGTATTGCATATTTCAGTTATATGCACTTTATAGATACTTTTTTAAAGGATAACAAAACTTAAAATTCCTGTCTTTTTTAACGAAAGCATTTTATATTTTATTTAAATTTTAGCAATTCCAATAACACCGCATCCAATACGAGCACCTGCATTACCGGTAGTCTTGCTCAATTCATGGCCACCTTTGCCCAAATCATCGGGATCAGCATGTACGACAATGGTGCGGCCTAAAATGCTGTTGGCACCAAACAAGCTGATTTTTTTATCAGAAATTTCGACCTTAAAAGAATATTTTTAAAACATGTTCAAAAGTGCAGTATTTTTCTTACTTACTTTAGTAGGTCCACTGCCACTAGCTTCGATGTTGCCTAAATCTCCTACATGGCGATTTTCATCGCCAGGTGCTCCGTGTTCCTTGCCACATGGGTTAAAGTGTGGGCCAGCTGATGTGCAACCATTAGTGTTATCACCAAATTCGTGAACGTGAAAGCCATGAAGACCTTTCGATAAGCCATTTATTTCACCAGTTACTTTAACAGGTGAATTTTCATCCTAAAATGATGTGTAATTTAATTCTTTGTTCATATCTATATTTGTAATTCAATACGCATTATATTAAAATTACTTTTGTTTTTTCAAAATATTTCAATTGTCTTTAGAAACCTGCTTATCATATACATACATGTATTTGAAATAAAGTACACAATCATGACGATAATATAGTAAAAGAAAGCACTTGGAAATACGTAAACATATATACGTAGTATTGGTCTCATGTAAAAAGATCCTAACTAACATAATTGCAACTTTACAGAAGAAACAGAAAAACACAGTAGAAACTGTATATATCAGACAGAATGCATGTTTTCCTACAATGGTTTGTAAACCCGGTACTTATGAAATTATTTCACAAAATCTTTGTGACGAGATTTTTGTATGAAAGCATTAGAATCATTAACAAAAATTTCAAATTCTGAAAAATTATAGTTACGGCCTTTCTACATGACGACTTCGACTCAATACATACTCGTACACACATGCATATGCACTTTTGGCGTTTGTGTACTGATTCCAATTAGATATCCAGAATGCGAAATTAATTCCGATCAGAGACTTGGACTATACAACTTACTTTAAGCTTTAAATACATATCTTTCTATTGCATAATTAATCAACGAAGAGACAAGATTACAAAATTAAGATTTGCAATTTTAATCGTGTATCACCTCTATCACCTTAATTAGAATAGAAAAAACATGACTGTTCTTTATTTTCCAACAACAAAAACACCGGTTCAACATACACACAGAAATGCATTCAAAGCCATTCGTAAATTTTCCGACCTTTAAACCTATCGAAAGGTGAACAAATTCCTGTATTAATTTTTAGGATTAATATGAACTTACAGCTTGCTCAAAGAAAACTGTGCCTTTTGCATCCCCATTGATAACACAAACAGCTTTAGAAGGCATTTCGCAATATAGGTATATCTATCAAACTCTGATTCAACTTTGCTCGAATTCTGCGATGTACTCCGTGTTCTGCGAGTTAAATAAATGTATCGCAAAACAGATAATATACTTGGAACTTGGTGTGGAATATATATTTCCATTAACTGCATAGTTGCATTTAAAAAGTACCCAAAATAATGCACCGAACGCCAACCATGATATAAGTAACATATGAAAAGCTTATAACAGATTGTCATACTAGTTTTAAAATTAATGGCACAGATATATAGCTAATGGGCAAAATAAACTACGCAAATCGTTTGGCAAACACATGTTTTCCACTTGCTAATAAACCATAGAAATACAAACACATTCAAACGCAATTTAATCACACATGCAAACAAATTAATCACTTTTTTGTATTCAATAGGCAATAACAGACGAGAACAATTATTCTGTAGCTTGTGGATGAAAGTGATATTTTGTCGGCATAGTTTTTTCAACCAGCTTTATGCCGGCGCAACCAGAACAAACCAATCCAAATACAATGCAAGCAATTAAATGTATACAAAAACAAATCCATACACCATGCTGTGTATAGATATACATGTTATGCCGGATTAATTAGTCTCGTATGTTCTTAAAAGAACAAAAAATTGTCTCGTCTGTTATTGTCCAATGAGAAGTTCGCATATTTTTTTGTTGATTGATTGATTGATTTATTTAGCATTTCTTTGTGCTATTCTACTTGTACAATTTTTTAAAATTAAATAAATAAAATAATTTTACATAAGAATCATATCTAAGTTTCAAAAATTTGTTTTAATATAGTAAATAATTTTACGCATATGTCATATGAAGTTCGCAAGATACAAATTGCTTTATAAATTGTTGTACATACCCTCTATTTCTTGATATTCTGTTTCTATAATCTTTATTTTTTTTAATATCTATAATGAAGGTAAACTTTTATACAATTCTAAACATTATTACAAGAAAACTTTTCTTGATTCACTTTGTGTGCCTCTTCTTTCACTCCTTCACTCTGCAAAAACTTCGTTGAAATGGCATAGTTTACACACACCTTGCAAACATTGCTTCAAATATTTTTACAAACCAGCAAACACCCCCATAAACAAACAAAAGTGTTTGTATGAACCTAAAATTTTGACATGTTTGGCAAGCAGTTTGTGTAGTTTATTTGGAAAATACACTCAATAATACTCTCTAATTTTGTTTATGCGAAATTTTGGCATTGAATCGTTATAAGCAAATTGTCTAAGCTAAATTGCTTTTACTAAGTTGTCTTCAAACCAAATTTTGCACTGCTTTATCAAAAATAAATTATCAGCGCTACCATCAGCACAGCTTAAAACCATATATTTTTGGCGGCAAGTAACCTTTTTCTTGCGAGTGGCAACTTATTTTGTTGACATTTGAAAGGAAAAACATCAAACTGTTTGTTGTTCGTAACAAAATAATTTTGCTTTAAATAATTTTTAACTTTGTTGTATGAATTTCCTTTTACTTAATTTATGTGAGTGTTTGTCTTACCATAATTGTTATTTTAGTTAAAATTTCCACTTTATATATCTTATGACAACGAAATCGCCGTTTTAAAAGTAAAAAAAAAACGAAGAGTATTAATCACTGACGTAGCATGTCGATAAATGCACTTTAGTGTATAGTAAATAAATTAATAAAACTCAGACAACTTTAAACATAACATAAGAAAAAATTGGTCGTAGTTAAATGTGCACACATCATCAACAATCGTTTAAATATGGAATATAAAGCGGTTATTGTTCTGCTGTTTACCACCGGCTTGCTGGTTAATACGACAACACAACAGGCTGTTTTTAAACAGACACAAAAAAATAAACAACTGTTACGTATAGCTAGAGCGGCCACCAATATCAAGGCAGATGCAAAAGATCATTCTTTGATAGAAAATCAAGATTGTGAAGAGTTTAAGACCTTATGCACGCACATGCCAACTGATAATCTTTCGATCTTGGAATGCGTGTCAACTTTTAGATCTAGTCAATTGGAAGCAATGCACGATAAATGCCAACATGCAGTATGGCGAGAGACAAAAGAAATGATGAGTCCGAAATGGGTGGAAGACAATCTGTTGAAGAGACAATGCATAAAGGAAAAAAGTTTGTTAGAGTCATGTATAAATGCTGTGGATATGTGGTCTTGCATTAAAGAGCGTACTATACAAATGGAACATGGAAACAAATGCCGTTCTTACATTAAACGAATCCATACGGTGTTTTTTCCAGATTATGAAAATTTAGGCGACTTTTTTAATTCCTGTTCAACCGAAATCGATCAGCTGGAATGTGGCCGTATGAATATAGAACATAAACCAGTATCGCAATTGGAAACAGTAGAATGTTTGCAACAAACTGGCGATAGCGTTTTAAGTCAGTCGTGCAAATCCAGTATTAAAAGAATAGAGTTACAAGAAGCTGACATGAAGTTTTTCGAAATTTGTTCCGAAGATTTGAAACGATTTTGTTCGCAAGAAGTAAGCGGAACACCCGGAGCTTTCAAGTGCCTGGTGAGAAATAAAATTAATCCCTCTATGACAAGCCGTTGCAGCGAACATATATCTGAAAGAGATCATGAGATTGCTAAAGACTATAGAATATCACATGGCTTAGCAAAAGCATGCAAAGATGATATTAAACAACATCATTGTCGACGGGGCGTTTCTGAAGACAAGCAAGTACGTTTAGCTCAAATACTTTTATGCTTAGAGACTGTGGAGAAAAATGGTACAAGAATAGCCCCTGAGTGTAGAGCCGAAATTGATGACCATCGCCGCATGTTAATGTCAGATGGTCAACTGTCGCCAGAAATTCTTAGCGATTGCGCCGATGACATACCGAAATTCTGTGTGAATGCTGACAAATTATCAATAATTGGCATGGGCCAAGGCACTGGCGGTGAAATTATTCACTGTCTAATGGAACATGCACGTAAAAGACGTAAAGAGAGACGCATAACATCACCATGCCAAAGATCATTAGAAAAACTACTGAAAGTATCAGACGCAGGCGAAGACTGGCGTGTGGATCCTGTCTTGCGAAGAAATTGCAAACCAGTCGTAGACGTAGCTTGTCGTGAAACAGATGGGGGCGATGCTCGTGTGATGACATGTTTAATGGAGCAATTAGGTACGCCAGCCATGAATCCTGATTGTGAGCATTCTCTATTGCTCATTCAATATTTTGTTGCTAGAGATTTTAAATTGGATCCCCAGCTTTATAAGCATTGCCACGAAGACGCTATAAAATATTGTCATGCTAAAAAGCAATGGGATGATGTTACTGATATGCAAATGGATCCTGAACGTGGCCCACTTATACTGCCCTGTCTCCACCGTATGGCTTACAGTGATGATGATCAGAATACACTCCGTCAAGCCTGTTTTAAAGAAGTAAAGCGAGTTATGCGGCAACGTGCAGTGTCGGTGGATCTTATACCTGAAGTGGAAGATGCATGCATAGATGATTTGTCGTATTACTGTTTTGAAAACACTGAAAGAGGCGCGGAAATGGATTGTCTACAGATACATTTAGAAAAACTTCAAGCCTCTTGCAGGGTAAGTATAAAACGCAAATTGTTTATTGTCTTAAACTATTCGGCACCATTTTTTAATAACAGGAAGCAGTTAATCAATACACAGAAGAGGAAGCAGCACATATTGAGCTTAACCCAGTTATAATGTCAGTTTGCACGGAAGCCATGAAAACACATTGCGATCATATACTTAAGGGAGGCAAAGATAAAGGCGACATGATGGATTGTTTGATTTCGCACAAAAATGATGCTGATTTACGTCAGGATCTTAAATGTCGTGCAGCCATTGAACATTTTCAAATTATATCCTTGAAAAACTATCATTTTACTTACAAGTTTAAAGAAGCCTGCCGTCCGTATGTAGTACGTTTCTGTTCGGGAAGCAAAACGAAAAACGACGTAGTAGCTTGTCTCAGCGAAGTAATGCGCAATGATACAATACGAGGCCAACGGCCACGTATACCCAAAGAGTGCAGGCAACAAGTGAAAGCTCAGTTGTATCAGCAGAGAGAATCATTGGCTTTGGATCCAAAATTAGCAAATGCGTGCAGCAATGAATTGGAATTGTATTGTGCTGACAAAAAGGGCCCAGGAGAGGTGAATAAAAAGAATGCAAGTTCTCTTTTTTCATTAATCATCAAAAATTGTATAATTTCATAAAACATTTAAATTTAATTGCCAGAATGAAGGATAATTTTTTTTTTTTTTTAAGAAACCAATATATTTTTGTTTCACTTTAGGCTTTAGAATGTTTAACAATGAATACGCCACGTCTAGGAAATTCTTGCCACCATGCTATATTTTTGGTAAAGAAATCAGAGCTGGGAGACAGTGCAACCGATTATACATTAATAAATACTTGTAAAGAAATGACATACAAATATTGTTCCAAAACTGATCCGATGCGCTTACTGGATTGTTTGAAAACTTATAAAGATGATCCAACTTTTGATGCTCGTTGTCATTTGGTGATTGTCAATCGAATGATTGAACAAAATACTGATTTCAGATTTAATCCGACGTTACAATTACATTGTGGCAAAAATATTGATCGTTATTGTTCTGATATTGTTGCTAAAGCTCAACCAAATGAAGAACTTAATGGAAAGGTGAGTAATTCACATCAAAGGAAATTTGAAAATAATCTAAACAACGAAAAGCAAATTATTTATGTAAATTTAAATTTATCTTGCGTAGTATGTGTAACTTTGGGCATGTATGATCTGGACAGTTATATATAAAAAATGGTAAAAAAGTGTTGAAGGTTTTTTTTATTTAATACTCGCTCGTTTTAATAAAAATATATTTTCGCCGCAAAATTAATTAAAAATTGATATCTTGCCATTGTTTACCGCATACTACAGTGCAAAATCTGTTCTTTTTTTGTATTTAGGATTAAAAAAAAATCGGACCAAATTTAGTTGCCTCACGCATCTCTAAATAATAAAAAAATTATATAGGTTGGGTGATAAAAATGTGTTTAAGATTCTTTTCGTAACTAATTTTCAGACTTTTCGCACATATTAAAATTCTATCAAACACAATATAACTTTTAGGTTGTACAATGCTTAAAAGACAAATTCCGTAAATCTCTACTAGACGAGGAATGTTCTCAAGAAATGGTTAAAATTTTACAAGAACAGGCACTTAATTACAAACTGAATCCCTTACTGCAAACTTTCTGCAAACATGAAATTGCTGTTTTATGTCAACCAGATAAAATGGCCAAAGAGCATGGACTTGTGGAGGAATGTTTAAAAAATGCTTTTCTCAATGAAAAGATAATAAATCGGGATTGCCGACTGGAAGTGGCCACTTTGATAGCAGAAGCTAAGGCGGATATACACGTTGATCCAATATTAGAAGAAGCGTGCACCGATGATTTGCTAAGATATTGTTCTAACGTCAAAAAAGGCAATGGAAGAAGTAAGTTTCCTGGCAAGAAATAGCACAGTGGTGCAAAATTTTTATAATTGAAATTTGAATTCATTTCAAAGCGCACCTGCATACTTACCTATTTTTTATAACTAAATGTCATTACAATTTTTTAGAACTGAAATGTTTGCAAACCGTGTTACAAGATCATTCTAAAGCTATGGAGCAGGATTGCCGCTTAAAACTACAAAAACGTATTGAAATGTTTAAAAACGCTGATACGGTAAGTGTGTTAAGTACTAAAAAAAAAGAAAATCTGCATAATAAATAAAATTTAGGTCTTAGTGCAGCCACCGGAAAATATGGAACAATTGGTCAACCAAGTTGTTACTTCACCTGCCAAAAAGTTCTTTGTAGTTATTCTAATGACAGCTACCGGCATGATTTTTATAATGGGAATTTTTTTGGGTCGCATTACAAAACGCGCCATTAACACCAAAAACAAATAATATTTATTAATTAAGTATAACTCTCCAGTGACTTAACATAACAAAAATCTTTTTCTATTTTGTTTTTAAATAAATGCTGATGCAAGTCTACTAAGGTTTATTATCATCATCTTGTTTTCGTGCATCCTTATTCCATTATACATTATACCTGTTCTTTATATTTTACTTGTATTCAATATTTTTGGTTTTATTTCAATTTAATATTTAATTAAAAACAATTTTTCTTATGGGTAACTTTTAATAAAACCTTCCCACTAAATAAAAGTTTAAATTATTATTCTTATTACAGATTACACAATTTTTTTCTGAAACTTTTATAATACTTTATTGTTTTATAAATGAAATAAAAAAATGCTTCTGACTGTAAAAAATTATAAACGTTATGGCCTCATAGATAAATTATTAATATAACATAAATAAAAAAAAAATAAGTTAATAAAATTGATCAAAAATAAAGTTCTTATATGGTAAAAAGTTTGGTTAAAAACCTTCTCAAATACATTTTAGGGAACAAAATTTGCCAAAATATTAAAAAACTTTGTAGAATATTATTTATTACTTAACACGTTCTTTCACACATCTCCAAAGAAAAAATCCTGCGAAAGACATTTAATTTAAAATGAGCTTCATCATTTATCAGATTGTGTTTAAATCCGAAAACTGGAACTCAGTTTTCGAACAAGCTGCACTTGTTAAGGGAATATATATATATATATATATATATATATATATATATATATATATATATATATATATATATACATATATATATATATATATATAAATATATATATATATATATATATATATATATATATATATATATATATATATATATATATATATATATATATATATATATATATATATATATATATATATATATATATATATATATATATATATATATATATATATATATATATATAATTCGTTTAAAATTGGTTGAATCGAGCTGCATCGAATATCTCTTTGTTAACACTATTGGATTTTGCCGGACACGTCCACGGGTCAAACAGGTTTTTTTTATTAAGAATCGTTTGTTGGCTTCTTCTTCTGAAACAATTGATATTCGATTTTTTTTATTTTTTTTTTGTTCCGTAGTTGCTTCATAGCGTATCTTTCAATTGGGAATTTTCTACGTTTTCTTTATAACACTCTAACAAAATGCAAGACCGTAGCAAGTTAAAAAATTAAAATTTTTTGTAGGTTCGAAATACATTAAAAAAATTGAGAGCTTTTCATAGACGTGTCCCTTATTCGTATTATGTAAACTGTGCATTAATAACAACAAGAAGTTATAACAAAATTTAATTTGTTGACAATATCAAAGAAGAGATCTTCTTAACTAATTTACAATAATTATATATTACTCTTAAAAATAACGAACTAAAATTTACTTCTTCGTTTCAAGAACATTATTAACATTCAAGCTTAACTTCTTATAATAAAAAAGAAAACAGATATTAAATTAAGGAATTTTATTTTAAAATCTTATTCAAATACATAACAAATTTAATTGTACTACAATTTTTGTATAATATAATATAAAAAAGCTGCTATTTTTTACAATCAATTGTAAATTGAGTCAAATAAAATGTTGGCTTTAAAAGCCAACAAAGAAAGAATGAGTTTTTTAAATAAATCATCAGTTTCAATATTCAATATTCTTTCTTATAAACTTTTCATTATTTGGATCATCTTTTGTGATAGTAAGTTCTTCGTAGACGTCTTGTCCTAAAGATATTTTGCTGTTAATGTGAAAATATGGCCCACTATCAGCTAAATGAAAAAAGATACATATGTACATATCATAATAAAATTTAAGAGGGGAGGAAAAATTAACAAACATTTTCACTAATTTTTAAAGTTACGCTTGTGTAACTAAAAGAAAAAATAACAGATCACACGAAAAAATTTTAATGAAAAAACTAATTATTTTGATTAAATTTCGAAGTAAATACCTAGTTTAAATACTTATTTAATCTATCTAGCGTTTGTTATATATAAACATATGTACATACTTGACACGACGCGTTATACTGCACGTGTTTAATAATTTGTTTTGAGGGAAACAATACATTCCAGACGAATTTTTTAGTCAAAATTTGATTCGAATTTTAAATAATAAAATCTAAATATTTTATATCTTATTTTAGTTTTTGTTCATAATTCTGAAAAAAAAAAATTAGACTTGGTTGCTTTTTCAAATAAAAGAGAGATCAAGCTTAAACATTTCGTAATTTCTACTAACAAAATAAATGTGGTGTTTTTTGATGTTGTATTTATTGTAATTTTGACACTACCTGCTAAATAAGCACAATAAAGACTGCAGACTACAGCTACACGGCTACAAATGTCGCTAGCAATAATTGCCGCTGTGTAGTCAGCTAATGAATTATTTTACCTAAACTAGTGCGTAAAGCACTGCGTATCTTATCGATAGACCTAACCTGTTTCCTGTCGTTATCAAAATTAAAAATTAAACACAATAAAGTTGGTAGCCCGTAAAAAGTAGAATACAAGTTTCATTTTATTGGACACGACTGTTACTCCGAATTATTTAGAGCTCTAAATACCAAGGCAGCTCTAATAGGGTAGTAGTGTAATCACAGCTGTTTTTCGTTTCTTTTGCATAAATTTGTCAAAATTTTGTTAACGAGATATATAATTCTGAAAAAGCACATAGACTTTCTTGTTTTTTCAAACAAAAGAAAAACCAAATTTTGGCAATTTTCCGAAAATTCGAAACAAGATACATGTGATGTTTTTTGTTGTTGTTGTTGTATATATTGTAATTCTGCCAATACTTGTTTAAAGCTGCCTGGCTACATACATATCGCTCCTTTATTGTAACATAGTCATATATCAAAAAATGAGCTTTTCGAGTTAACAATGCAGAATTGTTAACAGTGCTACCTTTTATATTGTGGCAAAATTTTATTTAAATTACTTTTAACCCTTTTCATTTTTTCTAAAAAAAATTTCTAAGACATGTATAGAAACTAGAAATTTGAAATGTGTTTTGCGTTATGACTATGTTGCAATAAAGGAGCGATATGTATAGAGAGTATCCATTTGTAAATGCGGAGCTGGAAGTTACACTACCGTTAAATTTAAAGAAATTCGATGTGAGTTAAATTGTTTCACCCAGCCTATTTCACGAACTCGAACATTAACGTTCATTTACATTTTGACCGGAAAAAACTAATTTTTAATTCATTCTGAGGAGTCCTTTCGACAATATATTGCGTCATTATCTTTGCTATATTAAAACTAGTAATTTATACAAAAACATTTCTTTTAGCGTTAATGAAGCGTGCAAACAAACGTTAACGTTCGAGATCGCAATAAAATTTTCTAACACGATATTATTATTATTTAAATAATTGCATATGTTTAAAAGTATATGCTTACTTTTCATGGGTAAAATTTCTGTCTCATTTTTGATTTGGGGTTTTCCTTCGATGGCAAACGATGTCCATATATCTACCATCTTCATGGCAATTTTTGTATCTTGGGCATTTAAATTGTGAGTCGAAAACAGATAAATATTATCATTCGAGTGGTGAACACCGCCTTCAAAAGGATAATGCTCATTGCCAAACTCATAACCAAATCTCGTATTAGAACCTTCATAATCAAAACTGTACAGATAAACTGGTGCCAGATTTTTGTTTAACATATTTTTCACCAAAGAAATTACAGGAGATTTCATGTATATTATACTGGTGAGCTGAAAGAAAATATGAAAATTAATGAAAAATTTACTATGTCAGAAATTTAATCTAAGCTTAGACTAGTTTCTTTCGTAGATTATTATAAATTTTGGTTGGTTTAGAACGTTCAAGCCATAAAGACACGTAAATATGTTCTTCCATTTTCAAAGGGTAAAAATAAATCGTGATTTTGCGTGAGAAAGGGGTATGTACTTTGTAGTGTATATTTATCTGGTGTCTCATGAAAATTTCTGCGGCAGCTCGGTATCGGCGTCGATGATAATTATTTTGTATGACTGAATTTATGGGGAGGTAGGAATAAAAGTGGTAAACTTTTGAAAACTTACATCAAAATAAGACGGTGTAGCCCTTTTATGACTATTACTGTCGAGAAGATCTTTTGTGAACAATAATTTTGTCAACAAATGATTTGAAAGTCCAGAATTATCCTTTGCTTGGTCTATCATGCCCTTAGCAAAGCTTCTTACACTTATATCAGTAAGATTTTTGGTTATTGATTTAAATGCATCATAATAAGCTAAAATTAATACAAATAAAGTTGAAGTTTTGGCAAAAACTTTCCGCATATATATGTTATACTTACACGCCAATGCAAAAGTGCCATCATGTTTTGTAAATCCGGTCATTAAGGGAATAGATCTTTGAAAATCGGCGAATAAAAGCTCCGGCTCTTTTGGTATGATTCCATTGAAATCCGCTATAACAGGAGCAAAATTTTCCTAAATAGATTCAAATTAATTTTATGCCTAACAAAATTTGGAGTACATACGGATTGGGTGACCTTCAATAGTTTCGGAACTTTAACGGTTTTTAAGCACTCATAAATTGACCCCTTACTTTCACAGTTGGGACACTCTAAGGCATGACAAATGCGTTTCACTTGCTCTATAGGTTGACGATTAATAGCCCATGAACCGAATATTGATCCGGATTGTACAATGGATCTATGAAAATATTTACAATCTGTATGGGGACTGAGCAGTAAAGCACTGGACATAACTGACCCAGCGCTTTGGCCAAAAATAGTAACTTGTGTGGGGTCACCACCGAAGAAGCGTATATGATCTTGAACCCATTG
Source organism: Thecocarcelia acutangulata (assembly GCA_914767995.1). Classification (NCBI taxonomy): domain Eukaryota; kingdom Metazoa; phylum Arthropoda; class Insecta; order Diptera; family Tachinidae; genus Thecocarcelia; species Thecocarcelia acutangulata. The sequence continues at coordinate 117,686,391 of OU612096.1, read as the reverse complement.
TAAAGCTAGAAGTAAATCCGCAACCGGTGCATTTCCTGGCATATTTTCATCCAATGTAGACAGCCATCCTAGTGCTCCAATGCGGTAATTTGGAACAACCAAAACAATATCTTTTTCTAGCAGATGGCGCGCGGGATGATCTATATTTGACCCATTATAGAAGCCACCTCCATAAATGTAGAACATAACAGGCAACAAACCTGTTAGCTTAAAAATTAAAAAAATATGTGTATGTACATTATAACATCTACGTATATAAAGTAGCTATAAATGTGTTGTTTTTGTACACAACTATTGATCAGTGCAACAGTTCGAAAGCTTTTCGCACAAATTTTTAACAAATCAAAAGAAAATTACCATTAACAAAAAAAAAAATTTTTTTTTTGTCCACAAATTATTATTGTATACTAGTTCAATTATTCTCGTGTGTAAAGGTTCAAAGACAAGCACTATATCAATTGTTTCATTTGTTAGAGCCTTCTCTAGCGTGAAGCGGCTTAGGCAATGAATATATCATTCATTTAATTACATATGTATGTGTCAAAGAGCTATAAAGAAAAAAAAATTACTTACATTTTTCGTATAAACGCATAGATTTAAACAGTCTTCTAGATCTTCCTTTAGTCGAATTTTACTTTCTTGAGACACTGTAGTAATAACAGGGCAACGTCGTCCATATGATGTAGCATCTAAAAGGTGCCGCCATGGCTTACGTTTCATGGGAGGCTAGAAATATGTATATGCATGTATGATATATGCATGTATAAAATAAGTAATAAAAACAAATTTTCACTTTTTAAGTAGTTTGTTATCAAATATGTACATGCATACATAAGAGTTAAATTGTGTGATTTTGATTGCGACAACTCTTGTATAGATAGAAAAAGTTTTTTTATTATAAGACACACTGTAAACAGCGGCCCTAACCGTTATAAATTTTATTTTGAAAATTATATTTTGATTATTATTGTTTGCTTATGGCCTTATGTATAATAATAATGTATAATGTACCTCTGTGCTAACTAACTAGCTGCTATATTTCCCTTATGGGAATTTACACACAAAAAACTTAGCAGCTAGTTAGTTAGCATAAGGATTTTGATTATACATAAGGCCGTTAGAAAATAAAACTTATTTTGTGAGTTCATTTACATATATCTGAAAAATTAGGGCCTGTTTCACGATTTCGAACCTTAACTCATAAGAAAAAATTTTATTTTTGAGCTAACTATATAAATGTGTTTGTTGGCCATTTCAAAAGTCTGCGAACGTTAAAGTCCGAAATCGTAAAACAGGCCCTTCATAATTATTTTCCAATTTTTATTTATTTGTGTTATGAGTAAACACACAAATATATTTCACTTTCAAAATTAGAAAAACTTACCTACATACATTGAATCGTTCGTTAAAAGTATAATCGTATACAAAAATGTATGTACTTATTAAAATCATATTTTGATTAAAATAATGTCTTTGCAAATTTGTAGTTCGTTTTGATTTCCACAGATTTGATTAAATTTGGATGTGGAACAGTTTAATATGATATTGAAATTTGGTTTTTCTTGACTTACTTTAAAACGTAAGAGACCAGCTGGTGACTCTGCAAATGGTATTCCACGAAAACGCATGAACGTCTGATGCGACCATAACGTTGTCTCCAAATCACCTCGAATAGTTCCCTGATTGGGCAAATCAACCGTTACGGAGGAGAACACATTTTGATTACTGAAACGGCTCAAGCACAATAAAATAATCACAACTACACTTGTAAGCAATAAACTCATTACGAAAATGCAGAGCGTTCGCATTGCACTAAATGGCCATAGTTAGTGTTGTTTGTTAATAAGTCTAAATGATTATTATAATTTTAGTGTTATCAATACATGTATGTATGTAGCACATATGTATGTACATACATACCTCTGATTGTTTAGAGATAATATTATGTCTTGTCATATAAAATCAAAAAGGCCCTAAGTTGCGAAAAAAATCAAAAACTAATACTTGATTGATTATGATGCATTGTATGAAAGTACAAGTTCATGCAAATTTTACGCTCTTGCAATTAAAAATAATGTTCTTCTTAAAAAAAAATTCTAAATACAAACATTGTTTAAAAGAATCGATAAAAAAAACCTGTTATAATTAGCTAAAACAAAAAATAAAAAAAATACGTTTGTATTTTACCAGTAAAAGTCTCATATTTTCTCAACTTAATACAAGATAAGTCGTTAAGAAATTAAAAATAAATATCGACTTTTTCAACATTTGTTTTATTAAAATGTTGTATAGGAATCTTTTAAGGGTTACGTAACAGCAACAGACGCTGTTTACTTTTAAATAAATGTGTAAACAATTATATATGTATGTATATCTTAATGTAAAAAATTAACGTTTTGAAATGTATTAATTAAATAAAATGTCTCTCCTATTTGTTTTGTGGTGCAAAGAGTGAACTTTTGTATTTATTTTTTGTATTAATTTCATTGTTATATACTACAAATTGTGGTTAAGAAAACTTTTGAAATTAAATATATTGTTTAAAAACCAAACAGTAAAATTAAATATTTCTAGATTTTGTTTCCGGACTTCTCAGATACTGAAAGACTTATTTTGTCATAAGAAATTTCGACCAGCTGCCAAAATTTCATTTAGATTTTGAGTCACCTAAAGAGAAAATAATATAACTTTTAAACTCATATCTTACTATAGCTGGTTTAACTAATAAAAAATAAAACACAATTAAACTGATTTAAAATTAAATAAAAACTTTTTTCTAAAAACTTTTTTATTCCATAAAACTTTTGTTTAAAGAACTTTTTTATATTAAATAACTTCATTAAGGTTTTATAAAAACGACAAAGTTTTCAAAACATTTTTAGAAAGTTTTGAAAAAGGTTTAACGACAATATAAGCTAAGATTCACTGAAATGCACTAAGATCTGCTATTGACATTAATGTCTGTGTAAAAATTCCTCACACCTGAATCTTTTTAAAATTTGGCTCACGATATCGTTTCGTAAACGGTCGTCATATTTTTTAAGGGTAAAAAACCTATTCCGATGCCTTTTTTAAGCTTTATTTTTCCCTGATCTTGTAGTTGAATAAGTCACTTATTTTTAATATAAAACATTAGCGAACGTTATCGAAACGACATCGTGAGTCAGGCAGATAATATTTTATTCATTATTTTTAAAATTAAAAAAAAAATTTTTCGCAAGTGTTCAAGTTGCTCTAACTTAACAACTTTTTAGGTTTGTTTTTAAGTTTGAAAACAGGGATCTCAGATATCCATTAACAGAAAGCTTAAAAAGCCTTTGTAATTGTTGATCTACTTAAAATAATTAAAGCTTAAAAAAATAAAGCAAAAACTAAAATTGAACTATAAAGAGCTTCTTGACTCAGGTTATGAGAAAATTTTCATTTAGATTTAACCTCTAAAAACGTCTAAATATTGAAATTATTTTTTTTGTTCTTCTTCAATTTAAAAATGAACGTTATAAAATTAACTATACAATTATACTTTTGAAATACAACTATGGTACGTAGACTTTATCTTGCAACTATGGTAGCACTCGCAAAGAAGCAGCCGAGTATTTTGTTGTTGCTCTTGGAAACAAGAAAAAGATTTTTGCATCGAAAAAATTTGTGAAAATAATTGAAAAGCTTTTAAAAATTAAATAAAAGTTATGTCGTTTTGCAAGTTTTTAAATATTTAACTTTTTAAAATAAAAAGATTATATTTAAATAACAGAAAAGTTTTCTGCTAGCAGCGACGAGAATGTATACAAAAAATTTCAAGCAATTACAAATACACAGTGCAAAAATTACAAAATCTAAAACAAAAATTTATGCTTGATTACTTTAATTTGGGAAATACGAAAACATTTTTTGATTATTTTGATAGTGAAACTATTCTCATGCAAACATAAATAATCCTACAATTAATAAAAATATATTAAAATTGAGAGAATACATCAATTGAAAAGCGGCGCTCACGCAAGCGTCTACCGCGATATTCTTATTATTTTTGCTATTAGTACTTTTCATTCAGTATTTAACAGTTCAGTGTTGTTGCTGTTTTTTTAATGTTGCAATTGTTGATATTAAAGTAAAATACGTACATACATACATAAATTTAAAAATCGTGGAGTAGATACAAACTCGATAGTTGATTATATTACTATCAGTCTTGTTCACAAAACAGCGACAACAAAAATATCAATTAAAACGTAAAGCTATGGGGTATGACCTACATCGTTTCCAGGGCGAGGTTGATGAAGAACTCACTTGTCCTATATGCTCCGGAGTATTAGAAGAGCCTTTGCAGGTCAGTAGTACTACTCGTAAAGATGTTAGAGAACATTTGTTAAGATTAAAGTTGATACTTTCCGTTTGTAGGCCGCTATGTGCGAACATGCGTTTTGTCGTGCTTGCATTAATGAATGGTTATCACGGCAACCCACCTGTCCAGTTGATCGCAATGCATTAACAACAGCAAACCTACGTGCAGTACCTAGAATATTAAGAAATCTTCTATCGCGGTAAGTTGCAAAAGAATAATATGCTTTTAGAATATAATACCAGCTGAAAATTTAACAAAATTGTTAATGGTGCTGTAAAGTGCGATTTTGCTTTTGCATTCTCTCAGTTGTGCTACAGTGGTCTACATAACTTGTTTTTTTTCTTAACTGCTTTGAACAGTCCATCCCACTTTGTTTCAATTTGATCGGAATGTTTTGTAGAATCTTTTGATTACTACAGAAATTATTAAGCGCAGTAAAAAAAATTTTGAGCAAAATTTGTAAGGTTTTTACTAGTACATTTTGAGTTACATAATCCCAGTTTTTACTTATTAAGTAGGTATTTTTATTTTTTGCCAAAATATTCGTGTCATATTTTAAAGTGCAATATAGGTATCTATGTTTAGCAGGCTGCTAGCTATTCTAAAGCCAGCCCACTTGGTCCAGTCTGTTCCCGTTGCAGAAAAAATAAATTTAATTTTGGTACTGCAAGTATCAGAAAACTTAAAATAATTAAAGAAATATTTCTTCACTAGGTAGGTATAATAAAAAATCTAAATACTTTAAGTGGGTTTTTATTCAATTTAGTTTTTATTTTTGTTAATGACCAACGTATAGCGTTGAAGTGTTTGAGTCTTTCATTTGAGGACTATCTCAAATTTCTTTTGTTAATTTACTTATTTAATATGATAGTATCTATCTCAAGATACTATATCTCAAGATCCACAACGGGACCAAAAGGACCCAAGTGGGCTGGTTTCATGAAACTGGCGTCCTGTACAACCTAACATCTCAAGATGCTGCAGTGGGTATGATTTCGTTTTCTATTTGTATCCTTCTGATTTATTACGTACTGTATGAGCACTATTTTTGTATATGAGCGTCTCGTTTATGGAATTTTTGTATCTCATAACCTGCGTTTACGCATCATGCCGCTAAGAACATACAAAAGGAAGTTTCTGGATTGATTAGCTTCTTAATTAATTATCTTTCATTAATTATGTTTTACTAATTATTGGCGTTTATATAAATTTCGAACTTCGAATTTATTTGTTTAATCTTAGGAGACTATAGTACAAGACTTAATCTTATTTAACAGTACTTATTTTAGAAAAATGTCTTGGGGTAGTACGGATTTTTTGTATTTCATAACCTGCGACTACCCAACATGGCACTAAGAACATCCAAAGGAAGTTTCTGGCTTGATTAGCTTCTTAATTGATTATCTTTCATTAATTATGTTTTACTAATTATTGGCGTTTATATAAATTTCGAACTTCGAATTTATTTATTTAATCTTAGGAGACTACAGTACAAGACCTAATCTTATTTAACAGTATTTATTTTAGTAGATTGTCTTGGTGTAGTACGGATATTTATGAATATGTTAATATGATTTCATATTATTTAGTACTAAAAAAACAAAAAATTTATTTTCTTATTATTTGTTGGTTGGGCTAGTGGTCCACTAAATATCTTAAATAAAAAGGGTGGAAATATTAGAAGCAAAAAATTTTATTTTCTTTTAATTTTTTAAGTTACTTTACTTCATTGAATTTTTAGTAACTTAATCTTTCTGTAGAGATATGTTTTGAATTGCTTTGTAATATAATTTTATTGGCCAAAAGGCTATATGTATTACAATAGTGAATAAATAAACAAAAATAAATAAAAAATAATTTCAAATAAAAATTGGTTTTTTCAAAATTTTCTTAATTGCCCAAAACAACACCTGCAGTTTTAATAAAATACAAATTTCTTTGTAATAGGCTTTCTATTACCTGTGAAAACGCTGCATATGGTTGCACTTTAGTTCTTAAACTAGATGCTCTTAATAATCACTTAGAAGAATGTGAACATAATCCCAAAAAGCCTTTGCCATGCGAAAAAGGTTGCGGATTTGTTATACCCAAAGATGAGCTAAAGGATCACAATTGTGTACGTGAACTGCGTACAATGATAATGACGCAACAACAAAAAATGATTGAGTTCAAAACAGAAATTGCTGATCAGAACTTGACAATTAACGAACTGAAACGTGAGTTGCAACTGTTTAAGGATTTTATGCGTGCTATGAGAGTTTCGAATCCAGCAATGCGTGCTATAGCCGATCAAATGGAACGTGATGAAGTAATACGTTGGAGTAGTACATTGGCTCGGGCCCGTGTAACTCGTTGGGGTGGCATGATTTCAACACCAGATGACGCTCTACAGGTGGGAAGTTTTTTACATTTTACTCCACGTAAAATAATCTTATTAATGAGTTTGAACTTTAAAATTTTAGATGATGATCAAACGTGCTTTGTCGGAATCTGGTTGCCCTCCTCATATTTTAGATAATCTAATGGAAAATTGCCATGAGAGGCGTTGGCCACGTGGCTTAAGTTCGCTTGAAACAAGACAAAATAATCGTCGTATATACGATAATTATGTGTGCCGCCGAGTGCCAGGTAAATAAACTGTTTTCCACATTGAGAACTTATCGTTCGTATATTAAAGATAATGGCGAAATAAATTTTTCAATATGTTTTAGTTTTATTTATTTACGTTAGTAATATACACGTAATTGTTTAAAAATGTATAAGTACAAATACCGCTCCTTTACTGCCCATTTATAAAAATTGTTTCAAGAAAAATATTCAGTTCCATACTCGTCTTAGGAAAAATGTTTAACAAATACCTCCTAAAGAGAGCAGTTAAAAGCCATTTGAATAAGTTTTTATCTCAATATAAAAGATAGTACTGCTGACAATTCTGCGCTGTTAACTCGAAAACATTATTTTATTAGTTATGACGTTATTGCTATAAATGAGCGATACGATTGTTCTCTAACACTTTTAGAGTCCATTTTTTCACATTTGTATTTGTTATTACTTTCTTTCAGGGAAACAAGCTGTTTTAGTTCTTAGTTGTGATAATGCTCATATGTCGGAGGATGTCATGGTTGAGCCAGGTCTCGTTATGATTTTTGCCCATGGCATAGAATAAAGAAAAGTGATATTAATTTTTTTTCACGCATATGTATGTATGTTCAACGTTATCATTTAATTAAATGCTATACAATTAAACATTTCAAAATATATATTTATAATATTTGAATCATGGAGAAGCGATTACGACAAAAACTTCGCCTCTTAATAATGTTGATTAGTTAAAAAAAAAAAAAAAGAAAAATACGTTTAAGTTTAGTATACAATATTATATTTCTTAATAACTCGTATTTATATACCATGACATTATTTTCAAACATCTTCAAATTGATATTGTAAATATAACATAAAATGTGGCTTATTTGATTATGATTGTCTTTAGTTCATAAATATATATAAGATTGCTAATTTTTTTTGAGTGTGGTTTGTGCTGATTATTACTATGTTTACTATATTTATAATTTTTGTATTTGTTAAGTTTTTGATCAGTAATTTTAGCTGTTACATGTCTTATTTGCTGGCAGCATTATGTTTAATGTAAGCGATCTCGATTTAAAAATTAATCACTTATAAAATCTTTTGTAACGAGTTCATCTACTCACTAGTAAGTATGTATGTTAAAAATTAATAAGAAAACTATTATTTCTTGTATTAATTAGTACAGAAAAATCGTTGAAAACTTTTTTTAATTAATTTTGAAATATGTGTGTAAATACAACACCAATTTAAAAAAAAAAATTTACACATAAAAAAATATCTTACAATGGTAAGAATGAAGCAGAAACTTCAAATTCAGTAATTAAATCAATGTTGAACTTCAATTAAAAATTCCAAAAAGTGATTGCAACTTTATCATTTTATCACTACTAGAAATTGATATCGCGCTTAAATTTTAAGTTGGCATTTTTTCCTATTAGTTTTTAGTATGCGTTAAACAAGACTTGTATAAATAATTATTCTGTCTAAGAAAGCACTGTAATAATATGTACGTTCTTAATCATGTACCATATGAAAATTGTCCTTAAAATATACACAAGATACAAAAGTAAATAAGAAAAATATTACAATTCTGTTATGCGTATATCTTATTATTGTAAACTGGACTTTGGACGATAGTGCAATTTATGAAAGCAACTATTTTGAAACAAAAACAACGGAGTTCAAATTATTATGAGGACTTATAAACTGCTGTATACCCATCGAAACAATAAAACTATAGTAAGCACATTCCCTCGAAAATAGTTTCATCAAATTGATCGATAACACACCCCTGAGGACTCTAGAAAAACAAATCTTTTTATAGCAGAATTCTGGCTGTTTGGTAAGTAATGATATGCACATAATTCTGAATCATATACGAGTATACATACGTGTCTATGAAAGAAATAAACCGTGAGCCCAATGAAAACACTATGCGTGATTCTAAGTAGAAACTAAAGAAGTGCCGTGACGCAAGAAAGTGTGAAAAGTGGCACTACGCACAGAGAAGAAAATTACGTTATATTCAACTAATCAATGCAAAAAAATGTATGTGCTCGCAAAAAGACTTATTTTTAAGAAAAATCTTTTGTAAATATAATTCTTTGTGAATTATTAATAGTACAAAATACTATTTCTCAGGGCACCATTACACGTTCAATATATATTGTGATATTTGAATCGCGATCCATTTCAGTGGATTGATGGATCAAACGTGTGTGCTACATATTCAATATTTATTGCGGCAGTACTTACATTATTCTTATGTTGTGCGGATGGTTTATTAAAAACCACCCGCATCGTTTCTGCCGGCAACACACTCGTTTTAAATTGTTATTTAAAAAAAAAAAAACTACACAAAATTTATTAACATGTTTTACTTTTTATATGTTTAATTTTTTGCTTTGTGTATTTTATTAGTTTTTTCTTCACTTCTTACCAACGTATCGCGATTTAATAAAACGAAGTGTGCTACATATTCAATATTTATCGGGTGATCCGCGATCTGGATATCAGAATATTATGTTATTCTGCGATATGGATCACGAACCATCCAGGTTTGCACGCTCGCAATCATAAATACATGCATACACGGATATACATATATTCCTGCAATGTATTCCGCATTTTTTCCAAACTTCATTTTGTCATTATTAGTAAAAATACTGAATTATGGTATTGAAAGACAAATAAATATGTTGCTCTCATTATCTCTTTTTTTTTATATAAAAAAACTAATAATAATCGCTATGAGAAACATTAAGAAACTTACAAATAAACACAACTATATACGATTTCAGAAATTTGTGTTTTGAGTGCAACCGTGCATGTGCTTAACACAAATTTCAACCCTATATGATGATGATACCTTTACGAAATCCATCTTACAGTCGCGGATGCAGTAAAATTCACTAAGAATCACCGTAAGATATAAAATATCGAATATTGGCACGGAGTACCTAAAAATCGATTTAGATGTATAACTAGGTCGAGAGGCTTATTATATAGCAGTTCAGAAAAAGTAACTATACTTTATTTTTTATATTAATAAACTTTAGTTAATAAAAAACTAACCTAGATAAAACTGTCTGTCCATTGTTGAATCTGACGCTATTATTTGTCTACATCATTTCGCTGCTTTATTGCAACATAGTCATAACTAAAAAAAGCTTGTTTCGAGAAAAACACATTTGAAATTTTTAGTTTCCATACAAGTCTTAGAAAACATTTTTAGAAAATATCTTCTAAAGGAAACGGTTTAAAAGTAAATTGAATAAATTTTTGGCACAACATAAAAAGTAGTACTGTTAACAATTCTGCATTTTTAACTCGAAAAGCTCAGTTTTTGAGATATGACTATGTTGCAATAAAGGAGCGATTTGTGTACAACATATCGCTCCTTTATTGCAACATAGTCATATCTCAAAAAATAAGCTTTTCGAGTTAACAATGCAGAATTCTTTTATATTGGGCCAAAAAATTATTCAAATTACTTTTAAACTGTATAAGTGCCAGTTTACACACATCAAGTTTGACTCGTCAAGTCTTGAGTTTTTGGAAGAACGGGGAGAAGAGAGTGGAAAAGGGTGCAGACTTGACGGTACCGTCAAGTCTAAAATGGAATGCCAGAAAATATGAAAACTTTAAGGCAAAAAAACTTAAACTTGACGATATAAAACTTTTGTGTGTGAACGTGAATGCAAGTTCAAAAGAAAATTGAAGCAGAATTGATCAAGAAAACCTGATGTGTGTAAATTGAGACTAATATAAGAGATATTTTCTAAAAAAAAAAATTTCTAAGACTTGTACGGAAACTAATAATTTGAAATGTGTTTTTCTCAAAACAAGCTTTCTTACTTATGACTATGTTGCAATAAAGGAGCGATATGTTTGTACACACTTACATCCATATTCTGAAAATGTTGCTGCATAAACAATGCAATTTGTTAATGTACGACTTTTTTTTTGGAGCGACTGTAAATGTTTGTACAAGTGGCCAAAACGTGAAATGAGCCAAGAGAAAATAACTAATGATTTCCATAAGAACCATCGACTCTTATAGGGTAAGTATTGGAAAATATACGGTAGTTTTATGGATTTTCAAGTTCAAAAAACTTTATAGGATTGTTTAGAGAAGCTGTCTGGCTGGTTCTTTATTTGCTGGATTGTGTAAAGAAGTAGGTGTGTAGGTGTAGCTGTATATATGCTATGGGAAGTGGTTTATTTTAATATGTGTAAAAGTGAGAGTGTATCCATAAGATACTCTGTTTGGATGCCAGTTGTTTTTTTTTTTTTTTGTGTGCGATCGTTTCTTTTGTTTTCTGCTTATTAGTTTAGTGTGTCTTTGTCGTTTGTCAGGTGAAGATCATTTGTCGCCGGATTGTTGTTTTAAATCGATCAGTCGAAAATGAAATTATATATTTCTCTATCTATATTAATGGCAATTAATTTTATAGCAGCCGAATTAAATGTTGTCAATCAAGAAATAAGCAAACACCATTCTCAGTTGCGTAAGTTCCATATTTTTCGCCTTAAATTAAACATTTAGTAACCACTGTTTTTAATAACAGCATTTAAGGATGCAACCATTGATGAAGTTGTGGTCCAGTCTTCTTTGACGATCAAACCTAAGCAACCACGGCTACAGTTGCGCAGAGTGCGTAGATCGATTTTAAGTGAATTCAACATTCCTAAATCGCTAATTGAGCAAAAACGGGTTAAACGTCAAGTAGACCAATACAGTCAGTCACATGCCATTGCTAATGCTGCTGCATTTCAAAACTACAACAACGCTAATGGCTTTGGCAACTCGGCTGCTAATGCGCAAGCTCAAGCTTTCAATGTTCAAGGAAAAACAGGTGGATTTGGAGCATCTGCTGCCGGCTCGTTAACACAAGCTTTAAATGGAAATAGTTATGGTACACAAAACTCGGCCGCCGCTACACACGCTTTGGCTTTTAATTTGCCCAATGGTAAATCGGTTAACTTTGCTTCCACGAACAGTATTGCAAATGATGCGAATGGCAATAACGCCAATAGTAGGGCAAATGCTGTATCTGTTAATCGAATTTAATTTTATGAAAGTTAAAAAAAAGTGATAAATAATAAAGAATTCTTATTGAAAATAAAACAGATTTAAACACAATTTCTGTAATAAAATTAATTTGTTTACTTGCTTTTTGAAACTCTGTCTGGACATTTTCTTTTTTTTTGTAACGAAGTAGAATACGAACCGTATGGAATTTATAGGCTTGATTCTCAATTTTATGCTAATAAAAAAAAAATAAAAAATCATTGCACCATTAATGCAACACTCTTTTAAAGTCTTTTCCCATACCATTAAAGCCATGGCAGTCTTGTCCAAATATCATACTTCATACTTGATTTTAATTTTTTTACATATCTGTATACTGAAGTAAAAAATGCATCGTTTTTAATAAGAAGATATATAAATTTAAAGATATCGATTTAAAAACGAATTTTGAAAATGTTGCACGAACAAAAACTAGTACCGTACGGGGCTTAAAAGTGTTGTGTTGGGGAAAAGGGTTTCTTTCCAAATTGTTTACGGAATTCGATTGTTCGGGTTTGTTAAGTCGGTAACAGAATATATTTTAAGATTTCATTTTAAATTTGGAGTTTAATTTTAAGTGTGAGTGTGCTTTGTAAAATCAATTTCTTGGATGGCATTTCATAGTCTTGTTAGGTCTTTAGCAGAGTTTAAAACAAATTTCCAAACCGTTCGATGTTCGGCGCTTCTTTTCCAATTTCGGACGCTTAGATCAGGGGCCAAATCACCGCATACGATATCGAGCAAAATTATCGAAATTTTTCGTTTTGGTATCATGGCATACGATATCGAATAAATTGTATTGCAATAATATAGAAAACCTAAAGGATTTATTTTCTATATTCGTACTTTTAGGAAACGTATAGTCTTCAATCTATTACATTTTGTTAAGATTACGATCCAATATGCATCGTTTGCCATTATCTAGATGTATCGTAATGCTATTCGATACGATAGTTAATTCGATATCGTATGCAGTGATTAGGCCCCAGAGATTTTGTTGGACTTGATCTTTCCAACGGAGTTCCGGTAGTCCCCTTTTGCGCATAACTTTGTAATCATATTCGAACACTTTCCTTGCAGAAGCATCTTCATTCGTCCACGTGACATATACTTTTTATTTGATTTATTTACTTCAATACAGTGGAGGAGGCCTTTAAGGCTTGTATTCCAGCGCAGGAATTACATTGATATTCGCTATATTGATGTCGGCATACAGCTCATGGTTCATACGTATGCGATATTCTCCGCTAACACAAACTGGTCCATGCATTTTGGTAAGTATTTTTCATTCGAATACGACCATATGCCTCAGCGTTATATAAAAGAACGGGTAGAATGATGAATGCCTTGTAAATGGATATTTTTGTATGTTTTTAATTAATAATTTAAATTGCTTGATTAGCTCAAAGTAGCACCTGTTAGTTAGTGTGCGAGATCTAGGCGAGAGGAGCTTCAATAGCCTATCATGTCTGGCTTCGATCAATCCGACCGCGCTAGCCTCTTTCATAAAAAGCGGCGGGTGGCTAGTAAATCAGCATGTAATGCCACGTTAAGCGACTTTCCACTTTTCTACCCTCCCACTATATCCCTCTAACTTCTGTTTTTCACCTCTACTTTTCAGGCCATCACAAAGGGAACGATTTCACGACCCAAGTGAGCTGGAAAACCTAAGCTACATTGGAGAATCCAGCGGCTTGTCTATCTAACATACATCTCGCGATATTCTTTTCATGACATTAATATCAACAGCATGTGGCTCTTGGCGAAAATTGTGCTGTTTGTGTAATTGCGGCATCGCGTATGATTTTTTCGACAAAGATGTTAATATTGTTTGGTGATAAACGATTATGAAAGACCATTGCCAACTTTAACTGGTGATCTTGTGTTAGCTAAACTCATTCTGCAGTCTTATCACTTTCGAATACCAATTTTCAAACCAGTTATAAGCTTACTCCCAAAAATAATGCACCCTGGACAAAAATTTTGTTACAAAACAAAAATTGCATCTAATTTTGATTAATATTAAATTATTAAGCAAATAGTAAAATAATCAAACTAAAGATTGTTCTTTACTGAAGGGATAAGAGATATTGGTATATTTTTCATTTACTTTAATAAGTGTATTTAATAGCGAATAAAGTAATTACGTGCTAATTAAATATTAAAATATATTTGAAACTCGGTTTTAAACAAAAATAATTTAGTCCGATTCACTTTCACTTTCTGACTGGAAGTCGCCAACGTCAATATTAAATTGATATTCTTGATCGCAACCCAAATAAGAGTCGCTCATAAAATATAGAGTGTAATCGTGTCGGCCGGGACTGGGTGCTACAAAATCCAGTTTTACTTTTGCCGTTTGCTGCAAAGTAAGACGTTTGATGGAAAGCAATGAATTTGTTTTGGAATCACCGATAACAACCCACCAGCCCTCTTCACGTTTCTATAAAGAAAAAGTATAATTAAAATTACCGTTCTGGAATCATGACAATAGAAAGAAGTAAATGTACCTGGGGGAAGAAGGGTGCTATAACGGGTCCAGTTATTTCATCTTCTCTTTCCAATTGCACTACCACATTCACAGTCGAGCCCGAATTAATGCGATCACTATCAACTACTTCATAGCTCATTTCTATATTTGGATAACGATTACAAAATCGAGCCACATCGGCCATTTGTGCATCACTCAATTGTAGTAAACGATATCGGTCATCATCTTCCAATTCCATAATATCGAATACAGTTTCGATTTTCTAAAATATTTTCATATATACATAAAAAAGAAATATTTGCGATTCAAGTTATAGAATAGAAACAGCTTACCTTGTCTGTACATCTTTTTATAATTTCAGCATTAAAATGTGGCAATTGTTTGAGATATGAATCTTTACTCCACATGGCTTGTGTTACCATTTGCGCCAACTCCATGGCTGCTACAGCTGGAGAAAGCCATCCATTAGAACTGAGTACATCTACACAAGCCTGTATCAAACGTATGGCTTTGCCTAAAATAATTTCCGTGTCACCTTGTAGTTCTGGACCCAATTGTAAACGGCATAAATGGGCTTGCAGCAAAAGATTTGTTTTGATATGGGGATCATTGAATCTACAAAAAAAAAAAAAAAAAAAAAAATTAACTTATTATTCTGTATCTCCAAGAGAACTTCTTTGGACATACTTAGGAGCCGAGTCATTAGGTCCAGTTAGTTTGTTTGGTAAGCGTTGCGATAAAGTGCGCAGTATACCCTCTTCATGATGGCGCACTACAATATCTTCATATTCTGCCGCAGACGATATGATTTCCAAAAGACCTCGTACTTTTGTTTTGTTGTTCAATGATAAACTGAACAATTCTGTAATAAAGTAGATGCTTTATTAAAACCTGTAAAGAAGCCCATGAGCAAACTTTAACGTACCTATAGTTGTGTAGTTAATATAATAGTATGCTGCGATCATGCCCAAATTAAGTGGTAATGTATCCATGTCATCTTCAATGCTTATACACTTCGATTGCTCCAAATCTGATAAAGTATTCTCGACTAATTCCGACAAGTGGTCAGACAAATGGCGATGTGTTACACCTTGTAAATTATAATAGTTGGGATTTTGTGTTAAACGCCTGTAAAGGAAGGTCCAAGTAAGGTAATCGACAGCATCCTGTTTGTTTTCAATGGTTTTGGTGACCACTTCAGCGTTAAAGTGATCGTGTAAACGATGATCTAAATGGCTTTCAATGGGTAAAGACTCATTGAGAAATTTCTTAAAGAAATCCTTCTTCGATGATTGACACATTAACACGCATTTAGCGTCGGCATCTTCAATGGGTCTGTTGGCTCGTCCAATCATTTGTAAAACATCGGTTATGGGATAATCTTCATATGAGTGATTTTTTCCATTGTAGAATTGAGTGTCCATGATAATAGCCAAATGTGCTGATATACTCATACCCCAACAAAGGTCTTTGGCTACAACGGCCACTTGTACGGCTCCCGAGTCAAAAAGTTGTTCTACCAAACGATGATCTGAAGCCGTGAGACCTTCGTGCAGATAAGCCACACCCTGAGAGAGAGTTTCTTTCAAAGTTTTATCTGTCATGCGATCCAAGAAGGGTTTGATGTCTTCTTCTTCTGCATGGAAAAAGCGATTCGGCTGCAGGTCTGAAGCAGAGTATGTAAGTATGTCAATGGCTGTAAGGCGGGCCTGCTTTCGAGAAGATACAAACACTATAACTGGTTTGTGGGGACTGTATTTCAATATGGCATTGTACACAGGCTTAGACATAGAAGCAATCCTAGTCGCATTATGAGTTATATTAAAGCCTTGTATGTGTAACTCCAGAGGAATTGGTCTAACGCTAGGATGGAAATTAAAAGTAGCATTAGTATTGCAGCCTAGCCACTGGGCCACATCTCGGGCATCAGCCAGGGAAGATGATAAAGCCACAATTCGTATTTGCTTTTCTATTTGCGACGATATGTAACGCATGCGCGAACAAACCACTTCAAGTACAGGGCCATCCTCACCTCCCACCAACTGCAGTTCATCCACTATGAATAAATGTATATTTTGAACGTTTTTGCGTTGTTTCCAGCGTCTTGATAAAACATCCCATTTATCAGCTGTCGTTATAATCAATTGTCCCTTAGCTAAAAGTTTTAAATCGGTACCGGTTTCACCTGTCAATTTGACCACTTTAAGGCCCAGCTGGGCGAATTTGGAGTGCCAATCGGCGAAAACTAAATCAGCCAAGTCTTCTTTGGAAACCAAATAAACACATCTTCCTTCGGCTTGCTGGGAGAATAGACGCATGATGGCAAATTCAGCTATGGTCATTTTTCCTGAGCCAGTAGGAGCTCCCACAAACACATTATCGTCGCTATTATATACAGCATTAAAGACTTGTGTTTGTATAGGATTAAATTGGGGATATTTGTCTTTATAGAATTCTTCAAACTTGGGATTTCGTAAAGCTGAAATGGGTAAAGGCTGTAAGTCCAACAACTCTGTTGGTGGCATATTTTTTTCGGGCAATATTAAATGACGAAAAGAGACTGGTAACTGAGTCTCGGAACCAATCCATCTATCTGATACAATTCTCAGAAAATATTGTGGCGGTAAAGGTTCAAACACGGGAACAAAAAATTTCAATTGGTGCTCGTCTTGACAATATTTTTCCTTAAGCAAAAAGAATTCATGATGTAAAATAATTTCCGAATCCACATCTTCCACCATAATCCAGAAACCCTCAGACTGGCCATGAACTTTTTCGTCCCATTGAAAATCTGGCGTTATAGTTAATTCAACTCTCAAAGTGGAACGTGTAATGGGTTGTATGTGCGTAGACAATTCCAACTTTGGGAATTGGTGTACAAATTTATGTATGGTTTTGCCTAATTTTGGTACTCGTATTAACTCTCCTATTTCATGAGGTTCCAAATCATAGAGGCGTTCCCAAGCAAAGTTTTTCTTCTCCAATTTTTTGGCTATTTCATCGGGCATCTTTTTAAACTGTCTTAAAGGTGTCATGGATTGCCACATTCTTCGATCAATCATCTTACATAAAGTCAAACATTTATCGGCTAACTGCGCCCAACCGCGGTGCAAAACAATTTCGAAAATGGCTCTCATTAAACGGGAGGCGGACTGTGTTATAAATACCATGTCCGACATCAATGCAAAGCCCTCTAACTTCAATTGGGAAATATAGGCTTGCAAGAGCACATTCACCTTAGCACTATGTTCTTCCATTGATTCTTTTATGGGTATGGGAACTCTTTCCATTAACTTCTGCAATTCCAGCTTTTCTTCTTCTCTTACGGCAATATGTTTGAATTCTGAGGATAAAGAAAACACTCTGAACAATTCGATCTCCGATAAGGTTTGTTTGAGCAGTTGATTGTAAGTCATCATGGTTTCATGGGTGCAATAGTAGTGAGAAGCTATACGACCCAAAGCCGTAACCTGAAATTGTCCAGACTTGCGGTCATATTTTATCAAGCCACTGCGATCTAAATGCAAAGCAGCTGTATGTATTAAATCGGCCCTTCTTTGCTCCAGCAAAGGATCTTCTTTGAGAGCATCATGACCCACACCGTAAAGCAAAGGGTTTCTTAGCATTCTTATATAAAGGTAGGTATAGCCCAGCCAATTAACGGCATCCTTGAGATTCTGAACTGTGCCTAAAACGATTTCTGCATTCAACATATCTGGCAACTTGGAAACAAACTGAGATTCAATTGGTAGTTGCTGATTTAGCAGAGACAAGTAGAATTGCAATTCACCATGATTGGTTATCAAAATACCTTCTCCTTTGGTATCGTATTGGGGACGACCAGCACGTCCCAACATTTGTAAAACGTCTAAGGCCGACAACTCTACCCATCTACCTTTTTCTGGATTGTAGACCTGTGTTCCCTTAATAATAACAGTATGAGCAGGTAAATTGACACCCCAAGCTAGAGTAGCCGTTGAAACCAAAACCTGTATATGACGATCTGCAAAAAGATCCTCTACCAAGGTACGGTCAACTCGTGACATACCGGCATGATGTATAGCAAATCCATAAGGTAACAGTTCCTTCAGTTCATTGTTTTTAACTTGTTCAGCTTCAGTTCTCAATACTTCCATGCTGGCTGACCCTTCGCGTAGAAAACTACCCAAAGTGTCTTTTTCTAAGCACATATCTCGAACGGCACGTGCAGTTTTACCTGTTTCTTTACGTGAATGCACAAACACCAACACTTGATTACGGCCAGCATGTTCCATAGTCTTTTCGTAAACAATTTCATTCATAACCTGGAATCTTTTAAGAGCTTTCTTTTCGGTTACACCAATATATTGTTGTTCTAAAGCCACGGGACGATAACTATTATCAAAATAAAACAGACCCTTGTCGGGTTTTACACGCAAAAATGTAGAGACATCTTGATAGTTTGGCAAGGTGGCGGATAAACCAACGAGACGCACTTCTTCTTGGGTCACCTCTATGTTTCTTATGGTACGTGCCACTAAGGCTTCCAAAACGGGACCACGTTCATCATGCAATAAGTGTATTTCATCAATGATTACTAAACGTACCAAAGAAGTAAATGTTTTTTCACCACCCTTGCGTGTAATGATATCCCACTTTTCAGGAGTACAAACGATTACTTGAGTGGCAGCAATTTGTTCTCTTGTCAGTTGATGGTCACCAGTTAATTCGGAAACAGTGAGATTATAACATGCCAGTCTTCTGCCAAAGTTACCCACCATTTCTTGTACCAAAGATTTCATAGGAGCAACATATATAATCTTAAAATCATCTGCATTTATGGTACCATCCTCATTAATATGTTTGCCAATTTCCCGCATCATACACAGCAAAGCAACATTTGTTTTACCAGCACCAGTTGGAGCACAGAGCAGCATATTTTCATCCGATTCTAATGCGGAGTGCCACAATCTTGATTGTATACGATTTAAAGTTTTAAAGCCTTCGAAAACTGGCTGGACGTATTTAGGTAATTTATCAATGGGCTGCAGCTCTTCTTTATCCTCAAATGGTACTTGTTTTAATGCCGGTACATGGACCTCTTCATAGCCTTTACGTTGTTTACGAAATGAACCATCTGGCAATTGACATCTTTTGTTCGCCATGAAATGCGAACCCTGTGTAAATGCCAATTCATCTAATTCTAGCACCTGCCGTTGGCCGGATACTTGACCTGCCATACCTTGGCTGCCGTCATCCATTTGCAGTTTACTAATTTTACTTGTGCGAGAACTATTTCCATAACCTTCCTCATCCTCTGTTTTACCAGTATCCAATTGCACAAGAATTTTCGCTAATTTATTATCATTACGCATTTTTTCGCGAATACGTTGTCTTTCACTGTCGGTCTGGGCAGAAGCCAGCATTGTACAATACAATATCATTTGACGATTAAGTTTCAACTGCTTAATAAAATCAAAGCAATCATAACCTAACAGCAACACCAATTGATTTTCGCAATCTCTTTCGTCTGCCGCATCTTTAAGAATGCGCAACACATCAGCTGCTTTGCTTTGGGAGACCATTGCATCTTTATAATATTTACTAAGACAACGTTGCAGCCAATATGCATCAATGTCGAGAGGATGTAAGCCACGTTCCTTTTTAACATTTACTGATTCTTCCGCTAATAGCTGAAATAAATTTGTATAGCTTTTATGACGCAAACCTCATTTTTATTTGTATATACTGTTTTATAGCAGAAGTTTGTCTACTGAAAGAATGCATGCAATTTATAAATTGAAATAAAATTACGGTCGACATTACCAATCTGAACATTTTCACTTAACATTTTAGGTTTTCTTGGGTATTTTGTACGCAAAAATAAGATTTGAATTTAACTGAAACATATTTTTCAAAATAGCTTTATAGTATTTCCCCTTATAATATAAATATGTAATAATTGTATGACAAAATTGTTATTCGTTAAGAAATTTATAGCAAAATAGAAGAAAATATATTTAGTAAACATTCAATCTGGAGACAAAATAATTTTTTTTTACACTTTGTGCTTTTACGCACTTCATCTAGGTACATAGTTAATATAATATTCAAAGGCTATGATTTTTGACTTGTAAACTGAAAATCTGCACATTATACTATGAATTGCTTCAGAAACATATTTTACATGAAATAACAATATATTGCTTCTAAATCAAATTTCGTGATAGAACAAAAGAAAAAATACAAGTTCTAATTTCAAAAATTTCTCGGTCAAATCATATGAATCTATATAATAAATAACTCGAACTACTTACATTCTCAGCATGAAGGGTATGATCAATGCGAGCCTCTTCACCCTCCTCTTGACCGTCTTCATCTCTTATTTCTCCATACATATCATTGTCGCTTTCTTCTTCAGACTCTTCAAATTGAACATTTATTCCGTACGTTTCATCGATTTGTTCCTCGTTAACATTGGAATTTAAAGCTGTTACAGCATCTGAACCAAAGTCTGTAATTTTCTTTCCCAGATTAACAAGTAGAGCAAATCTGAAAATATTAGCATTTTATTAGATCATTAGGTAAATTAAAAATATATTTTTTAGCTTCACCTTTCATCAGTAACCGAGCCCAACAAACTGTCAATTTCTCTTTTCCGCTCGCGGTCCTTAAGTTTATCATTTTTTAGCACCGCCAATATTTCA
The DNA here is from genome assembly GCA_914767995.1 of Thecocarcelia acutangulata. Lineage (NCBI taxonomy): Eukaryota > Metazoa > Arthropoda > Insecta > Diptera > Tachinidae > Thecocarcelia > Thecocarcelia acutangulata. Next base: position 117,665,209 of record OU612096.1, on the reverse strand, counting down.
TCGGCTGCACCACATAAAATATCTCTTGGTTGGTCGCCAAGTGCTTCTTGAATAAAACTTAATAGTACTTCATAAGTTTGACGCGTTTCTTGTGTCTTTGGCCGATAAACAATTCCCACCATTTCGTCAATGCCTTCAGATAATAGAGTGGCACCTTTCATGCGTTCAAAGTCATATTGAGCTTCATCACGTTTTTGGCGTTTAGCTTTGCGCTCTTCAGTTTTCTCCGGTTTTGATCGCTGATAACGATCACCCATTCGCGTGCCTTCCAATTTGCCCACTAAGGACATAACTTCACCTGTCGCCTCATCACGTCTTGGACGCTCAATGAGCCGTACATCTGCTTGCAAAACTAAATTTGAGTTCTAAAATATGTAATTATTAGTTTATTTATATGTGCAACTATTTATTTTCTAACGTTTAGATACAAAATGAGGACCACGCTTAAAAATGTAAACATTTTACTTCACTGTTTTCAAACTTACCGCTTTGTACTCGTATTGCAATTGTCTTGCCGCAGCATCAGCCATATTTATTTATTAACGTTTCCTGTGTTTAAAATAATTTTTATTGAATATTTTTATGAAATTTGGGGAAATTTATATCTGTCTGATTATTTACTAATCACAGCAGCCGCTCTCTCTTTCGTTTTAAATGACATTTGCAGTCATTATATACATATCGTTTACAGACCTGTTATTCTACACTTAGAAAAATATAATTACATGTTGTCTACACCTAACTTGAAACGCAGTTAAAACATAAAGTTATGTCTTGCTTAGTCCACGGTCATAGTCCGCTTTTAGAGTTTGGAAATTGAAAGACAGACATTTTTCTCATTCTGCTTTGAACTTACCGAAAGCTTTTAGAGTTGTGAAATTAATAGACAGACAGAAATTTTCTGTTTTTCTTTTCTTTCTTTTTTGTTGTTGTTGTTTTTTAAGCACAGCTAGTGTGTTTATATGAAGTTGATGTTGATATAAGAATAATAATATGAAGCAACAACATGAAAAAATGCGAAGAGAGGCAACTTCAAACGAAAAATATCTTAAAATGCCTAGTACAGTAGAGGTTTACTGCACATTCTTCCTCTTAAATACATCGCTTACAAACTTCGTCTGTCTGCCCACCAATTTCTCAACTAAGAAAGATTTGCTGCAGAACTTTCGAGTTTGGTGGAGTTACAGGAAAAGGGAATGAAAACAGGTGCATGCAGCTGCTGTTGAGGTTCCCATTCACACTTTTCGACATAAAGTTAACTACAACTATATTTACATTTCTCTTTATTTAATTATTTTATTTGCACCAATTACATATACAATACAAGCTTTTCTAGCTTTCTTAATATTAGAAATGAAATAGTTACAAAAAAAAAAAAAATAATAATAATAATAATAAATTAATACAATATTAACGTGAAAAAATGTAATTAATGCATTTAATTTCAGACAAAAAATATTTTTCATTCAAATAAGTAAATAGAAGAAAAAGGAAAGAAGATACTTCAAACTACAAACAAAAACTTCAGTGTGGACACGAATGCAGTTTCAAAACAGAATTTATAAATATTTTGCAGCATATGATTCATATTATGGATGGGGACTTAGACTTATAACTTCTCATTGCAAAAATAATAATATATCGGAAAACAACTACAAGTAGCGGACTGTTATACTCAAATGTCAATACAAGTAACCAAGTTTTCAAATGAAATATTTTAACAACCTAGTTACTGCGTGTATTTATTAGACATGAAAGGCTGTTAAGACGTCCTATAACATACCTTTGATAGTTCGATTTTTACGTGGAGGAGTACACGTATGCCTTAATTTTTTCCGTCAACAAAAGCACAATTTTTATCCGCTTTTTCACAGTTTGAAAAAAAAACTATAGTTAATGTAAAATTAACAATATAAATTTAGATTTTGTACTTTTTTTTTAATTTATTTCAATTTAAAATTATTTTTCTTATTTTTCGTAAAATATTATTGACGATTTTCTTTCCACAACACAAAAAAAGCTGCCATATCAAAATGTCATTTTCTGTTAAGAAAGATCTTTTAAAACAGACCTCTTAACAGCCGTGTTAAAACGGCAAGAAAATAGAAACATTTGCAGTCTTCACCTGACAGTAAGAGTATTTTGCTGTTCTTGACTGTTTCGCCACCATTTTTAATTTATTAACTTGTTTTTTTTTTATTCTAGACTATTTTTATTAAAATTTTTTATTTATAGATCTAATGTTTTTTTTATTATGCTACAGTTACCTTTTCACAGAAAAGGTAACTGTAAAATATTTCCTATAGAAAAGAACGTCACAAAACGGCAGCTGAAAGTAAAACTAAGAAAGCTTTTAAAGGTAGTGTTTTGATGTCAGGTATACAGTTGTCCGAAATGTTAAAGTAGATTCTTTACAATTACGAGAAATGTTATGTTTTTCTGTGGATGAAAAATTCACAACAAATTTATAAATAATAGAGATGATCAGTTTTCAGTTTTTTATAGAATAAATTCAAAAACTTTTAAATCATATTTTTATGTGAAAACTTTTAGCATGTTAATATGAAGCAAGTGTTATTGCTGCCAAAAAACTCAATACATTTTTTTGGTAGTTAGTGATTTTGTTATTTGTGTGTCAAAAGTAAAAACAGTGTTGCCCATATAAAATTCCTTTGTTAACTTTAAGGGATATCTTACAAAGAATCGAATTTAAAATATTATTCTTCTAATTTGCCAAAGAAAAGGTAAAATAAAATGCTTTAACCCCTATACTGCTCTCCTGCTGAAAATTAAGAAGCCTAGATATTAAAAGTACGGAAGTATAAGCGTACAACGGTCGCTTTCGACGAAGCTTTGAAAGTTAGCTTGCAATCAAATTGCAAGTATTTAGTAGTATTTTTTTGTATATGCTATTAATACGTACACACATGTCAAAACAAGTTATGTGCCTGTGTAAACTCGGTATGAAAATACAGCACTGTAGAAACATAAAAAACAGCCCTGTAGTAAAAGCAACAACTCACCTCTTTCTTACCACGGAGAAAAAAAAAACGACTACTGGAGAGTTTGGAGAATAATTCTTTTCCATAGTCTCGTTTCTTGTGTCCCGTGGCTGGTGCAGATCTAGGTAAGTAATTTTTATTTAATCAATTTTATTTGTATAATTGCATAATATAAATTCCTATTTGAAAAATAACTAAAGGCAATAAATGTAGAAAAAAGGAAAAAATTGGAACCAAATGATACTTTACAGTTAAAGTTTTTTCACGTTATGTAACCTAGAATAACACAAGAAAAATTTTGTAATAGATATTGGGATGAGTCAGTCTGTGATGTTCCAAGTTTATTTATACAAATTTAGTAATCAATCTAATGTTTTGTTAAACTTGTTTGTTGCAGTTTGTTAAACGGTTTATCCTAAACACAAAAAGAATATGTTCTCATCACTCTTAGAAGCTGCCAAGAACTCTCCATTCCGTACCCCTTTTAGCAAGGTGGAATGTGCTACACAAACTAATGGAGCCAGTCCAGTACCTGGACGCCAAATTCAAGCGGCAGATGCCAATCCCGGCGAATCTTGCGAATTTGGCTCAAACAAATATTTTGCTTTGTGTGCCGTCGGTGGTGTCTTGTCATGTGGTACCACTCACACTTTTGTAGTTCCTTTGGATTTGGTCAAATGCCGTTTGCAAGTAGATGCTGCCAAATATAAGAATTTATTCCATGGATTCAAGGTCACCATTGCCGAAGAAGGTGCTCGCGGTTTAGCTAAGGGTTGGGCTCCAACTTTATATGGATATTCCGCACAAGTAAGTTGCAATTTTTTACTTAAACTTATGCATGGTTTGTTTGTGTATGGTCTATAGCATTAGTCTTGATTGTTATGTCATAGAAGAGCAGACAGCAAGGCCTATTTGTAAGAAATGTTTCGACTGAGAAAACCATTATTGATTTTCTTAGTCTGAAAAAAAGTAAAAAAAAAAAAAATAGCATCTGTAAGCATAAATGCATAAAGGCCAGTTATCTAGGTACATATGCAATGAGAGATTATTAGGCTATGACGGATTACGCAGATATACAAATGTTTTACGTACATAGTTTTACATGAAGAGATTTGTTAATCCTATAAAACAAAAGCTAAATAGAAAAAAAAAGAATTGGAGTAACTATATTGAATTTTCAAAAAGGAATAAAAACTGATGTATGTACATATATGTATGTACAAACTTACATTTTTAGCGATTGCGGTCTGAAAGTCAAAATTTTTGGTTTGAGTTTTAGAAGTATGTAGGTATCAAATGAAAAATCAATTTATGAGCAGATTTTTTTTTAGCATAATACGTAAACAAATCGATATTAAAACAAGTCGTACGAAAAAAGAATTTTTTTCAATTTTTTATAAAAATTTCATTTTCATTTCATTTCATTTATTTCAAAAATATGCAATACAAACTTTTAAACTTTTTTATACTATGATTCGTATATTAAAGACGACGGATTCAGCAGTGACAGTATCAAATGCAAACATTAGCTTTTTTAAATCGGGGGTTTTCAACAAAATACTGTGAACGTAACAAATGCACATAAAAAATTGGAAAAATTTGGAACGTATAGGTATGTTCACAAAACATACTTACATATATGAAGTTAATTATGTAATTTATATATAAAACTAAAATTATTCTTAACAAAAAGCTTTGTGAGATTGCAGTAATTTAACTTCGTATAGTTAATTTTTAATAAAATAATAATAATTAATAACTCCATTCCATATGAAATACTCTCAAATAAGCGCAAGTAGTTGAGATTTCAGAAAGTATGATTTGAGTGCAACCGTGTTTGTGTTTTTCTTAAGCGTTGCAGTTGCAGTTTACAAACAATAAAACGAGTTCTTATTTATTTCTTATCAGTTATAATTATCTTATTTAGCGATTTTTTTTTTTTGTTTAATTAGAACTGAATACTAATACTTGAGAACGTTAAATCAACTTGAGCCTTCATGCTATTATTTAGCATTTAAGTAAAATTTGTAGGTTATGTGTAACAGTCATAAAAATGTTGTGTAACAATAATCAATCAATTTTATTGTTTAAAGGGTCTTTGCAAATTCGGTTTTTATGAAGTCTTCAAAGTATACTATGCCAATATTTTGGGTGAAGAGAATGCCTACCTGTACCGTACCTGGTTATATTTGGCTGCATCAGCATCAGCAGAATTTTTCGCCGATATTGCTTTGGCTCCATTCGAAGCTGCAAAGGTTAAGATCCAAACTTCACCCGGCTTTGCAAACACTATGCGTGAAGCTATGCCAAAGATTGCTAAAGAAGAAGGTATTGCCGGTTTCTACAAGGGTTTGGTACCCTTGTGGATGAGACAAATCCCCTATACTATGATGAAATTCGCTTGCTTTGAAAAGACAGTCGAATTGTTGTACAAGTAAGTAAAATGGGATTATGTGAAAGAATTTCTTTTTTATAACAATCATTTGTTTTTCTCTTTAAGACATGTTGTACCCAAACCACGTGCTGAATGCTCCAAATCAGAACAATTGGTAGTGACATTCGCTGCTGGTTATATTGCTGGAGTGTTCTGTGCTGTCGTTTCTCATCCAGCTGATGTTGTTGTTTCGAAATTGAATCAAGCCAAGGGCTCGACCGCCATCCAAGTTGCCAAATCTTTGGGCTTCATGGGTATGTGGAATGGTTTGGTACCACGTATTATTATGATTGGTACATTGACTGCCTTGCAATGGTTTATCTATGACGGTGTTAAGGTCGCTTTGGCTTTGCCCCGTCCTCCACCACCAGAGATGCCTGCTTCTCTCAAGGCCAAACTAGAAAGCCAATAAACACAGTTATCAGCCGTAAAATTAACTCCACTCAATCTAAAATAAGTTCTTTTAATTAAGTTCATTAGTTACAAAACCAAACAACAAATTCAATTCAAAGTTAAAAGAAAATCTAAATTTGCATCTCTACTCAAACAGGCAATTAAACTTGCAAAACGACTACAGGCCGCGAGACAAAAAGAACAAAAAAAGAAATCAAACACTTTTGTACCGGCAAACAGAAAAAACAACATTTACATTCATTCTACTTGAATTCTTTAAACAAGCGTCTAATTACACAGGGGCATTAGAGTATAAATTTAAATATTTTGTTTCAACTTCTTGCTAAAAGTATTTAAATTTCTCAGTAAAAGCATTTATCTATTTCGTTTTACCGAAAGTCAACATTTTCATTCCATTCAAACTGTTTTAAAATAATGCATTTTTTTTTCAATGTTTTTAAAGTACTTTTTACATTATTAACTTTTAAGTTCTTATGTTAAACAATCCTAATAAAATTTACCTAAGCTTAAACCTCCGCCCCTTCCCCATTTAACTGTTCATACTATTAAATAATTCTGTTACTACTACTATTACTATCAAGAATGTGAATTGGTGTCTGTAAATGCAAGTTTTTAATAGAAAAATTTTATTTGTTAGTGACATTGTTGATATTAGTTCGTACACATTTAACTCGTTTTTGAAATTCATTTCATGAATTATGTAGCATTAAGGAGCCCCAGGCACCTAAAAATTTCATAAAATTAAAAATAAAATGTCGAAGCCGGTCTAGTATTTGAAGAATAAAAAAATGAGTTTTAATTTTAAGTATAAAGGGGGGTGGGACAAATGAGTTTAATCTGTGACAAAAGTTAGAGGTGGTTTATGGGCTGCAGTAAAGAGTGAGCAACTATTTTGGTGAGTATTGTAAATATATTGAAAAACGGAATTCTTTTTTTTTCCTAATATTTAGTATTTTTGTCATAAGGATTTATCTAGTATAGCGACTACGAAACAGCTAGTTGTTGACTACACATCTGCGCGGATACACTCAAAGCATACAAACTTTTGAAATTTCATATGATTGTAATTGTTTGTGAGTTTTTCAATTCTTCTTGTACGGATGGTTATTGTTTTTTTTTACATAAAATGAATGCCTATACATACCAGCGCGTATGATTCTAACATAATTGTTTTACTTCGTATGGAGGGTTGCCAGAATTTAAAGAGGTAAAATCTGCAAAACTCAAGAATTTCTCATGAAAAAATCTGCAAAATCTGCACTTTATTTTCAAAATCTTCAAAAAATCTTCAAACTCTTATTAACATGCCTTTTTTATAAATAATTTTAAAAATATTAACAACATATTGAAAGAAATTATACATTTCAGAATATTTAAATGCAAATAGATTTAATGAGAAAAAAATATGCAAGTTGCTGAAATTATTTAATGCCTAAGCACACAGAAAAAATTATAGTAAAAATAAAATCAACAAAATGTTTGTCTGAAAAAATAATTTGTATATTGTATTTTGTTGTTGTTTAAAACAATGTTTGTTTTCGATCAATAATTATGTTTACTAAACTTTTGTTTGAATTCACGAACTCCTTTACAGGTCCGCAGTCAAATAATTTATTAATTGATTAAACGAATTTCGTTATGGAACAAGAAAAAAATTTTTTTTCTGTGCACGTATACCGATGTACGAGTATATTCGGACCTCAGTGTAGTTAAAATTTACCTAGCTGAAAATTCTCTCCGCATTTGCTGATGAATGTGGTAAAATCATTATATATTTAATAAACTGTTAGAATTTGAAAACTATGTCAGAATTAGCTGATTTTATTTTAGATACAGCTCTGACCTGGAGAACAGTTCTCGCGTTATCGTAATTATTTCTTAAGTGCGGTCCGGCTTGTCGTTGTTGTTTGGCCTTCGAGAGTTTTGCGTCTCGCTCTCACTGATTAACTATTAGCCTCTACTAATTGTATTAGTTTACAGTTTTTTTGAGGTACTCATTTGTTAACCATGCGGCAACTTCTTATGTGAAGGCATAAGTCGTTATAGTTAGTCACCGTACCGATACAAATTACTGTTATTACTAACCTGGGCATAAGGTCTTCGTTACTCCGCCCATGCTGTTCGTTCTATAGTTAAATAAATAATTAAATATTTTAGATAGAGCAGATTTTCAGGATGGTTTAAAGTCATATCTAAACGGCATTTCTTGTTGTACCTTTATAATTTTTGAAATTTCGCTTAATTTTCTTACATAACATTCAAAAACATGTGCAAGATGTTATTCCATTTTGTCTATTTTATAACATGAATAATTGATATTTTCGTTCTAACATAACGTAAACAAATGGTAGTAGAAATATATGGGGAAAAGTACAAAAAGTTACTTTATTATTAAAAATGTTTAAAATCTGCATTTTTAGGCCAAAAATCTTCAAATCTTCACTTAGTGTTTTTAGAGAGGAAAAATCTGCAAAATGAAGATAAATCTGCAATTCTGGCAACCGTGTTCGTATGAGAAAATAAATATGCAATAAAGAACCGAAGTATACTTTTTGTCACCAATTAAACGAAAAAAAAGTTCGATGAATATGCCGCGTCCATTGACAAACTATGTGTGCGTGTGTATATGTATGTGTCCACGCGTGCGTGACAACAAAGCATCAGACAAGTTGTACGATGAAGTTTTACAAAGGGTTGTTTGTGTTAAACAAAAAATAACAAGAAACCATAAATATTTTGTTGCCTGGATAAGTTGTAGTGTGGTAGCAATAATATAGCAAACCAACATCATACAATATAATATGCTTATTTTAATAAAAAGTCATGCGTAGTAACATGTTGGAACTGTTTACGGCATACTTTCTGTTACACTCTAGCAGATGTTTATTGTTGACCCCCAGCTAAAGATTTGATTATTATTTTTCTTGTCTTCTTCAATCAAAAATTATTGATCACAGCAGATTTGTATTGTAAAAAATCCTTCTTAAGAAAAAAACTTGAACTATAACCCGTTGTACAAATGTACAAACCAAAAATTTAATTCGAAAAATTACATATTTTATTTGCATTTTTATAATTCATTTCTAAGAAGTGGGTTTTATTGCGTTGTTAGAAACTAACCACATTTTTACCAAAACATTTCTTTCTCAGATTCTGAAATTGTTCATTTCACTAGTGTGCTTGGATCTTACTTGTGCTGTTTTTTTTTAAACTAATTTCAATTTATAACCTGCAGTAAGTTTAAGGAAACTCAACATCTGCCTTAAAATGTCTATTTCCAAATTAAGAAAATCTCATGTTTATTTCGTTTATAAAATAATTTTTTATTGATTTTTTTTAATGGCAATAATAGTAAAAAAGAGTTCACATAATAGCATTAAGGGGTCCTTAGACAAAATTATAGATATTTAGGGCAACTTAAGGTAAAATAATAGTTATAAAAAATATATATATATATTTACTACATTTAAATGAATAATAAAGCACTATCGTATATAAAAATAAACACTTAGTTCGTATGAGTAAATTTAATTTAATAAAGTTTTATCTATAAATAAAATAGTTATTTTTGTTTTTCAACATACATACATATTTATCAGCTATACATAATTTTTACAAATTAATTTTAGTTATTAACAGAAAAAATTAATCATTATTAAAACATCTTACAACAATTTATATAACACATACAATTTATTACACATTGCCGTTTTGTTTTAATGGCGAGTTAAACAAATCTCTTAAGTAATTTTAAAGTAAACAAATTCTAGTTGAAAAATAATATTTATTGGTTTATAGAGTTTGTTTCTTGATTTCAATAGTAATTTTCAGTCTTAAAATTTCCAAGTATGTATGTTATATATTTTTTCTATATGGCCACATTCGAAGAATTTTTCAAAATTTTTTCAAATACCAATTAGGTTTTGAACAAAATTTTCGATTTATTTTTATTTTCGTTTTTCGATATTGAAAAAAAGAAACAAATTGTGTTTTTTTAAGAATATAAAAAAATAATTTCTTTATATGAAGTTTAATTTAAAAAAAATTTTTTGTTAAAAAAGTTCAAGTGATGATAAGAATAATATTGCTTTAGAAAATTATTTACTTAAAAAATGTGTTAGCTGTAGTGGCACTTTTTTAATTCGTATTATTTATCCTCATTTAAAGCTTTTTTGATGTAAAAAATTATTTAAACAAAAATATAGTATTGTGATCAGTTAAATAAAATCACGCAGTGGCTTAATCATCATAATGCATTAAACACATTCAAGACAGCAGGCTACCTACTACAACCTGTCATATATAAATATAATAAAAAAAATATTTACAAGAAAAGAAAAACTTTTAATTATTTCGTGAAAATTAAAGTCTCAGATCCAGTGATGTTATCTGTACGGTAATTATCGTATTGTACGGTAATTTTGACCTTCAAACGGCAGCGCGGTACTTTTATTACTTGTACGGTAATTTTCAAAAGTGTTTTATTCATTTGGTTTCATTTTTAACAAAATCATAGTTGCTTTATTATACTTATCTTAGTACAACTTCGCAAGAATCGTCAATGCTAATCGGAGTAGTCACTCCAGCTATGAATTGTTAAAAATTACATCGTCTAAGAGCAGAAAACATCTATAGTTGTGTGATAAGTAAAATCAGGGTTTAATATAATATAATATAATATAATATAATATAATATAATATAATATAATATAATATAATATAATATAATATAATATAATATAATATAATATAATATAATATAATATAATATAATATAATATAATATAATATAATATAATATAATAAAACTAATGATGGTTGTACAACATATACAAAAACAACATGCAATATTCTTGACCTGGGGATATTCAAATTGCTGCCAATGTAAATTTAAATTGTTGCGCTGAGACTGAAGAGTTTTCTGAAATACTTTAGAAAACGTAGATTTACAGACTACTTGTCAGAATTTGCATTTAGATAAATTTCTCTCACACTGAAATTTTTGACGAATCTAATAAATTATTGCAGATAAAATCTTTTATTGAAGAAACCAGGGGTCTAATCACCGCATACGATATCGAATTAACTATCGTATCGAATAACATTACGATACATCTAAATTATGGCAACCGATGCATATTGGATCGTAATTTAAACAAAATGCAATAGATTGAAGACCATACGTTCCCTAAAAGTAGGAATACAAAAAATAAATCCTTTAACTTTTTTATATTATTGCAATACAGTTTATGCGATATCGTATGCCGTGATACCAAAATGAAAAATTTCGATAATTTTGCTCGATATCGTATGCGGTGATTTGGCCCCATAATTAGATTAAAATTACTATATATTTTATTTTTATGGTATTCGTTCGTTTAGTTTTTTTAATAAATTCTTCAATGCTCACAATTTTGGTTTATTAGCGTTGGTAGTAATTATTACGAGCCGTTCAGCTGAATACTTTTCGTACGATAACTTTGCTCAAAATACGGTAATTTGTTTAAAGTCGTACAATACTTATAAAATAAAAGTTAACATCACTGCTCAGATCATAGAGCTGGATTGGGGAGGACTCTGGATCATACCTGGCGCTCAAGCTACAATACATAATTAAAAAAAAAAAAATTGTTAAAATTTTTTTTCAAATTTTTTTTTAAATGGTTTCTGAAACATATTAAAAATAAAAAATTACAAATTGTTTTTTTTTCTATGTTTCTTAGCTATCTATATGTCGACATTTCATAGGAACTACCCTAATCCTCAGTAGACTTTGGAAATTTTTGAAAGATATTCTCAAACATTCAACTTTATATCCCAACAATCTAAATAAACTGTTGAGAATTTAAAAAGAAAAATGCTCTAATAAATAATACCTGTCAAAACACAAAAAACAAGCTTTTTTATTTATACACGTCTCTAACATTTCTTTACACTCAATTGTTTGAATTAAAAAAATAAGTTATCAGTGGCGCTGTTAATTTCAATTGTTATGAATTCGTCTTGAATAGCTCCATATTCATAAACAATTTTTTTTTCTTTATTATAGTTTTATTTGACAACTTTCTATAAAAAATTTGTCAAATAAACCTTTAATATCAAGGCGAATTCAGAACAGGTGAAATTGACAGCGCAGCTGATAACTTTTTCTTAATTTTAATATTTTTCAGATGACAATGGCATAATTAAAACAAGTTTGAAAAAAAAAATTTTTTTTTTTAACTTTTTAAATTATCAGCCCAATTATGAATATTCTCACGGATTTTATTTCTCACGTAATTTATTCCTCGCGGAATTTATTTCTCTTGTAAAGTACTTTTCTCAATTCAAACTAAAGAAAAAAGCACAATTTTTGTTAACTTTATCGCAGGAATTGAAGATATGATCCCCCTTTAGTGTTTTTTGTGGAAAAAATAAGAGAAAAATATAAAAACGTCGAACTTAACTTTTGTTCTTATTTGGAGGAAAGAGAAAAGTGAAAAAAACTCCCACGGAATTTTCATTTGTAATCGGGCTGTATGTATTGTATCTTGAGCACCAGACCAGCCCCAATCTGGTTGACCATTTTCACCTTTTCAAGCTCTATTATCTGAGACTTTAAGTTTTTACGAAATAATTAATAGTTTCACGGAATAATTAAAAGTTTGTCCTTTCTTGTAAATTTGTTTATTATATTTTTCCCTTGATATTTGAACAAGCTTTATTTTTTCTAGTGTTGTATTTATTGCTCTTACATATTACCCGGTATGAATTTGCCTTTTTTTAATATGAAATATTTTTTATGAATACGGCCGTAAAAATCGGATTTTCAAAGGTGTGGTTTAACAACGTTTCATATTTAACGTAGACGAGCAGAAACCATCAGTAATTTTACATTACACTTTAATTTTACTTATCCGACGCGTGTAACCATAAAAAATACTTGTAGCACACTTTTGATATATTTTTGTAGTATTGGGAGAATTTCGTAATATTTTGCTGCTATAAAATCAAAATTTCTTGTATCACGATGTCAACGTAATTTAAGCTGGGCACTTAGTCAAGACAAATGATTATCTTGGATAGAAAAATCAGCTACAAACAATTTTTTCACAAGTGTGATGATTATTGGTTATCACTGTCCGGCAGAGATGTCACAAAAAATAATAACAAAAATAATGGCGGGTAAAAATAGCGGTTTGGTTAAAACGAGTCATGCATTAGTGCTTTTTTAGAGAAGTGGAGAGGAAAACACAGAGAAGAGTTTGAGTGGAGTGTGTAAAATTTGTATCATTAAATTCTTAAAGCGGAGGTCTAGTACGTATGATTAATAATGATTTTAAATGCGAAACATATTGCGCAGTTACAAATTAGATGCAATGTATTTGATTTCTGCTATTGTAAGCCATGGTCGCATTAGGTGAGCGCGTCTTTTGCACATTGCTCTCTTATGTGTTGGAAACAGGAACTGCAAGAACATTCATTAAAAACGTTATTTTTATGAAAAAAGTAATCATTGTTGATTAATAGCCCAAAGCTAAATCTAGTACATAAGAGATGTTAACGAGATTTCTCATACAAAATAAAATCTACTTAACGACATTTTGACGAAATCTAGTAGATATTTGGAAGTACTCTGCTACACCACTGTTGCAAAAACAAAATACTACGCTGCAATCAAAAAACTATTATTTACAAAGATGACTTCATTTTGATATAATTTGTGCCGACAAAAGCCTTTGCAAAAATAAATTTTAAGAAAATTAAATTTTCCAAGACGTCAATAAATGGAAGTGTAATTTATTAAACACATTCAAGACAGCAGGCTACCGACTACAACCTGTTATACACAGAACATATGCTCGGCTACATTTATCAATTTGCTGGCGATAGGTTAGTGTTGCCAATATAATGAAATACCTGGAATACAATTTAATTTAAAAAAGGGGGAATGATCAAGTGGCAGCACTTAAATTCTTTTTTTTTTTCATTTGTTTTTTTACACCGCTTTTACATATTGTAAGTTTACTTTGCACTGTCTAGAGCTTGGTGGTGGCAAAAGAAAAGAAAGTGGTTCTCTTACGCACTTTAGTTTTCCTTGCCACCAGTGTTGTAAGATTTATATTTTTTTGCTGATTTTTTCAGATGCTGAGAAGATTTTTAAAGATTTTTTTTTATGAGAAAATCTTTTTTTTTTAGAAATTTGTGCAGTTTTTTGTTTTTTTTTTGAATCAATTAGAGTCAAAAACACAGGAAAAAGTTTTTTTAATTGAAAAAACAATTTTTTTTTTCAGAAAACAAGAGTTTTTGAAAAAAATATGACAATACAGCTTAGCACCATCAAACTAAAGGCTTTGCAAAGAAAACTTTCCGTGCATGAAAGCTGTGTAAATCTAGTATTTGCTATTGACTATATTTTTTGTTTATTGGATTATTATATGTAAACACTTTAGAAAAAACGTAAACGGGCGTCAACTAGCCGTAAAAATTACAGATCAGCTGTTTGATATGCTACTTTACTTTTATTATTTTATTAAATTAAATATCTGACTACATTTGGACCCATGTAGGCGGTAGCCTACATAGGTACAAATGTCTTGAATGTATTTAATGCATAAGTGCTTATGATTTTAATTGCACTTTACTAGATTTTGGTCTGATGTAAATGAGATTTAAGTCACTTAAATCAGCTGAACGCGGCTTGTATGAAGTATTTTGGAAAAATTTTGGGGTAATTACAAAAAGCACATATCGTCAGATATGCATTTCTTGTGATACATACATATTAAAAATAAACTCATTAATTTGCTGTTATATGCAAGAAAACAATTAAACCTTAAAGTCCAAGAGAAATGCATTCATTCAGCTAGTAAAGTTTTTAAATAAAGCGTTGTAGGAAAATAACGTTTAATGATGAAACAGATTGCGACCGCAACTTCAAGCAAAAATGGCTCTCAGAGAAAATACGTCCTTAATTGAAACGACGGCTGAAACTTCGCAAACTTTCATATAATGTTCCTATTTTGTTAGGTAAAATAAATTTTTTTCTTTTATTCTTATTATTCTTCGCGCTAAAGTTTTGGTTTTGTTTACAAAATGTATGAAGTTTACTAAAAGTATGGTAATATTGTTGAAAGCTTTTCTGCTTTAAAGTGAGAGCATAAGAAAAATCGTTGTTAATATTAAATAGATTCTATTTTACGACCGCATTCTTTGGCCTAATTTTATGTCGAATTGTATAGAAAACATCGTCAAGCCCTAGTAGTGTTTCATAATTTACTGTCCTTTCTGGCAGTGTTGCCATATTGTCTTTACAACTGATGTTAATTAAGGATGTGTTTTATTAAGTAGCTGTAAATAGAATTGTAGTTCGGTTTTGTTCTTAAATCGTGTTTTATAACGTTTTGTTTTTTTTTTTTTATTAAAGTGTTGTTTATGGGTTATGAATGAGTGTTTCGTCTAGAAAATTATTATGAAATACACTCAAAATATATATATTTCATAAAAATTTTCTACACGTATACTTCATTCGTGTCCCATAAACACCATTTTAATTGAATGCAGATAAATTTATGACTCAGTTGAGTTGAAATTCAAATAACTTAGCTGTAAAACAACTAAACTCGTTTTGGTATTAAGCGTTACAACTCACCTCAATTGTGTTTTAAGCAACTGCCCGTGATCAGTTGGAGTTTTTCTATGTTTCCACACTAACACAGCGTTATTAACAGTAATACTATAAAAAATTGGGAGTACACTATAAATTCAAATATAATATTTTTGACTGGTTGAGTTGTAATCGATTATAAACCGTTATAGGAGCTTTAATTGTTATTTCAAAACTGATTTTCAATCAAAATTTTTCATTTGTACAATATATTCTTAGTCGATAACAATTATCCTCTTTTAACAGCCTTGGGCTACTTTTTGGAGCTTAGAGGATGGTCTCAAACCATTTCTAAACGTAAATGTAATAAATGGCTTAAAATCGACAGCAATTTACATAATAAGAAGGTTTTTGGTTTTTTCGTTACAAAACATAATATTTTTTGAATATGTAATAAGCTTAAAATGTTATCATTTCTTTAAGTTTATCATACTTTTCGAATCGACGTCATCTGGAGGCCAAAACAATTATGAAGTCTTGTGGTGTCCTTAAAGCAACATTGCCTTAGCCAAGTGTTTCTAAATAGGCACACATATGTACATACGTCCTTATTTGCATTATTTATGTTCTTTATGGCTTTTTTATGTTAATGGTATGAGAAAAGCTTTTAAGCTTCTCTAAGCCGTTATACATAAAATATATAAACAAATTTATAACCTGT
The DNA here is from genome assembly GCA_914767995.1 of Thecocarcelia acutangulata. Lineage (NCBI taxonomy): Eukaryota > Metazoa > Arthropoda > Insecta > Diptera > Tachinidae > Thecocarcelia > Thecocarcelia acutangulata. The sequence continues at coordinate 117,649,052 of OU612096.1, read as the reverse complement.
TTTTAACCTCAAAAGGTTTTGTTTTTGTTAGCTTTTCTACCAATAGGGACTGGGCTCATTAAAGCAATTATTTTTTGAATCAGGTGTAGTCTTCGTGAGAGCTTCTGTTAGCGCAGACCTTTGACATATGTTGGAATTAAGCACAGATGAAGAGTTTTTGTCGTACGGCGATAAAGCATTATAATAGAACGGCGATCTTTTGGAGATGGTATAATTATGACCCTTATTGTTGTCCCAATATTCTTGGCTGCCGTTGCGAAAACAGATACAGAACTCCAGACGCTTGGAAGAGGGTGGTAAAGTAATTTTGAAAGAGAAAGTATCGAATACCACATGGGCACAAGTGGCCGGACCATAAGCTTTATTGTAGGTACAAAATATATCCTGTTGACTCTTCCAGTCATCCCAAGTAACACGTACAATCACTTCCTTTTCAAAAGAAATATTTTTCACCTTTACCGTGCCCACCACTATGGATTCCTCATCTTTGACAATAACATTTTCCAAGCTAACAAAATTACTCTCGATGGACTGCCTGTAAATATAAAAGGAAAAAAGAAATATCAACCAAGTCTAAAAGCGTTGCAATAATAGCGACTTACCTGAAAGCTAAATAATCAGAAGCCGGTTGTTTAAAGTCTACCGTCCACTGATCGGCAGGATGTGGTGTTACAAGACCCTGAGTGATTTGTTCCAGAAACTTTATACTCCAATAGGGCGGTACATTCGAAGGTTCTGACATTACGCGCACTTGTGTAAGTGATAGACCTTCATCGTCGGCAAAAATTACTTTCTTGTTGGGACGGCTGAAAATATAAAGTAATTAACAAATATATTAATAAAAAATATCAGCATTTATGAAAGTACAATTAAGAAATTAACCTTGAAATAAAATTTTCGGGTTTTTGGCTTGTAAAACCGAAATCTTAATAAAGATTAACCCCCTTGAAAGCATCTTATCTATTTTTGGTTTTTGTATGTATGCACAGGGTATCTTTTTCAGAGTTACTTAAGTTTAAAATATAAGAAAACAGAGAAATATGTATCTTTTTGATATCAACGAAGCGAAATTTTCTGGATAACAAATTTTAAGATATTATTGTTTACGACAGATGTGCCCAGACCTATGCGCTTGATGCTTAATTGTATTTGTAAAAGCGCTTAGCTATAGGCTTGTGCTCTTTAATACACACATACTGCGCTCAGCACTAGCAATGAAAAATACATAAACATCTTCGTCTTACATATTTTTTGCAGCAACACGTTCGCATGCTTTGCTGGTAAACATTGACGACAGCGATCATCAGGGTAAATTTTGTTTTTGTTGCAATACAATTTGTGTTGCTTTTTACAACAAAAAATATTAAATAAAATTAGCTTTTCCTTAAATGTACTGGTGTTTGCTCTTCCATATAGAACTTTTGGGCACCACTGGTTTATGATATAGCATATGATGTCGATCATATGGCCGTCTTGGCAAAGCCATACAAAACGCAATCTAGAACCTGACGTTTACAAAGTTTTCGCAGCATTTGCAGTCGTATTAGCTCTTCGAATATTGATTTCTAGATATTCAATTATTATCCAAGTTTTGTCTTGGCGTATTACTAACTCGGGCACTCTTCTTTCATGGAGATGTAAGAGCTAAGTTGGGATTTCCGAAAACCCTTTCCTAGGTTTTGGAAGAACAGCAATCAGCATGCTACCAGGAAGTTGTGCACGGCCAATTTTGAATGACCTAATTGGAGTCCTCTCAAGTGCTGTTGTAATTGTAATGTAAGAAACCAGACGTGGGTGAATTGGGCAAGAACCGATGTTCTCTGTGGGCTACCAATTCGGCAAGTCTAGTCTTCCTCTGACTATCTCAAGCTCTCCAGCAAGGAGTTTACTCAAATGGCTACAAATATGTGATAAAAGGCTGCCAGCTACATAAGCCTTGCAAGTCATTTAGAACCACTAGTTCACTCTGTGGAATTGATTCACTGTCAGATTGGACCATTATGGTAGTTCAGTAACCTATATTTGTTCAATTGTCTCCGGTTTATGCAGGCAGATAACTGACTTTACATAACTTCAAAGAAAATAGTTTCATGGGGTTACATCGAACCTGTTGGAACTATGTAATAGCAAGCTTAAAACCAGTTAATTGCGGTTCGAAGAGATTCCTAATCGTGTCCTTTTATACCGTCATCGTTTTTGAAGGCATGCCGACAAGTGAGTTCACCAGCCCCTTAATCATATCAAACAATAGTTCTCTGTGGTTGTAATGGTGTTGCGACTAAAGGATGGAACAGAATAAAGAAGTTGTAGTAGTAGCGGAAGCTCATGACGTAATTAGAAGCATGACGTAACTAAGAAGCGCTGCAACAATTTTTTTTAAATAATTTAATAAAAATTTCTGCCTGTTTGACAAACAACGCTCTGTCGTGCTACAAAGTTCAAAATTTTAAAACTTGCGCTTCAACTACTACTGCAGCGACTGCTACAAAAACACATTCTGTGCACTCTCATTTAAAATGCTCAATTTTAGCTCTTGACAGCTTGCAGCGCTACTCGTTACGTTGTACTACAGCGACAATTCTGTTCCCCCCTTAAAGCTTGTGAACTATCGTCATTCAAAATGCGACAATTCTGCGTATTTACCTACCCATGGATTTCTTCGGACAACAAAGTTTTAAATGGAAATTCAAGGTCAATATCAGTTCACGAATAGAACTACTATATTGATAAAACATTTTCAGCAATTTGCAAGCGTTGCTGTGGTCTAAGTCTATTCCATAATTAAATGCCAGCAGTTAAATGGGTTACCAAAGCTGTGATGCCAGTTCACAGTTGCGAATCTCTAAAAGACACCCAAGATCTGAACATGCGTACACATACATATATACATATATGCATATGTATGTATGTATGTATGTGTATTCATAGCTTTACTTATGATTTTATTCTCAACGGTTATCAAAGAAAGGGCATATAAAACAGTATTATTGAGGTTGAAAATAATTACATATATGCATACATATGCATGCATTTTAATTTAAAACGCATATAATCTTAAATCATTTAAAAATATAATCATATCATAATGAAGCTTAAAATTGAAGCAAATTATGAATGTATTTTTTACGAATTCGTTTTTCCCCGCCAGAGTCCCCAGTGATTACTTAAGTTATCTTTACCTGTTAATTTGTAAATTTCAACAAATTTTATTAAAAAAAAAAAACAGTTCATTGACTTTAACTTGCATGTTAAAATTTAAAAACAGATACAACAAATCTGCAACGCAACACTTCTTCATTAATTGTGTGTTGGTGCAAAAATCTATATTTTGGTGTTTCTGGTCGTGCGCCATCTCAATTTTTAAAGGTCTTGGCTGCTTATTTTCTATGTTTGATTGATATACAGCGAAACTTCGACACAGCGTTCTTTGTTGTAAAGTGGGATAGACACGATCAAAATGCTTAACAAGCATGGTATTTGTGAAAATTTGTTACTATGTGTGACACCGACGCTGCTTGCTCGAAAATCAAAAATTTTTGAATTTCTGGCATGCTTGCTGTGACATGCTGGACTGTATCTAGCGAAAGACATCAAGCACGAACAAATTTTTGATATTATTGTGTTTTCATTGCGAACGGTTGTCGAAAAAAAGAAGAAAATAAGTAAAAACTAATAAAAACTATCATTATTATTATTAAGTGTGAACAACATTGTTATAGGATGAAAATACAAGAAAATGAGTAACAACAATTAAGATAATTTGAAATTTGACGCTCATTGCTTACAAAATGAACCCCACAAAATCGAAATATATGCTTGATGGCTTATCAAGCACATGTACACGAAGTTGATAGCAAGCATTTTGACAGTGTCTACTATGTTTAACGAATGATTGAGAAATTATCTTGATCCTAATTGTTTTTATAAATTAAATTGAAATGTTGATTAAGCATGAGGTCAGTTTTGTTTTTTATATAAAAAAATGTTTCTTGAAGAAGTCTTCCGAAGGAAGACGAAATATCGAATAAAGTAGTTAAAACATTTTTTTTATAAAAAAAAAACTGACCTCAAGCTTGATCAACATTTTAATTTAATAACTGAGAAATTCATTTAAAACAAAAATTTCATATAAAATCATATAAAATTTCAAAATATATCAATTATTCTCTATATTCATTCTGTAACTTTCACAGGAGTTTTTACCAGTATTTTCTCTTAAAATAGAAATTGCTTAAAAAAGCTATAATAAAATATCGAATAAATTAATTAAAACATTTTTTATATAAAAAACAAAACAGAACTCAAGCTTAATCAACATTTTAATTTAATGATTGAGAAATTCATTTAAAACAAAAATTTCATATAAAATTTTGTAAAATTTCAAGATGTATCAACCATTCTCTCTATATTCATTCTGTAACTTTCACATGAGTTTTTACCAGTATTTTCTCTTAAAATAGAAATTGCTTAAAAAAGCTATAATAAAATATAAAATAAATTAATTAAAGCATTTTTTATATAAAAAATAAAACTGAACTCAAGCTTGATCAACATTTTAATTTAATGAGAAATTCATTTAAAACAAAAATTTCATATAAAATTTTATAAAATTTTAAGATATATCAATCATTCTCTCTAAATTCATTCTGTAACTTTCACATTTCTCACATTTATTTTCTCTTAAAATAGAAATTGCTTAAAAAAGCTATATTGTACACATTGAAGTCTGCTTAAAGTATAGAAAACTTGTTTTAAATGAATTTGTACCTTAAACTTTTCTGTGATAAAATAAAATATCTTGTCTTCTTTTCTTTTTCTATCCAAGTATTTAAAATAATTTTGTTAAAAATTGCGCCAATCTGGCTTACAACTAATAAGTTATGCCATTTATAGATTTACGGCCGTATTCATAAAAAATATTTTATGTTTATTAAACACTTATTTGACATATTTTCCATAGAAATTTGTCAAATAACAGTTTAATAAACATACAATATTTTTTATGAATAAGGGCATTAGTTGCTAATCACATTGTAAATGAATTATAAAATATGTAGATACTTTTTAAATCTATTAATAAATAATAATAAATAATAATAAAAAGCTATATTGTTAATTTCATTGCTATTCACTGATCATGAATCAACGATCTTTTTAGATCCGCAGATTTGTTGTATCGAAGTTTAACTGTCTATAAAAGCATGTATGTATGTAAACATAGAAGTATGTGTACGAGTATGTGTGTATGTAATTAAAAAAAAAATAAACAAACAAAAAAAAAACTGTTATTTTTAAGGTAATTTTTTTTTTATAAAAAATTTAATGGCGTTTTTAAAAAATGTCTTTTGCAAAATAAAAAGAGAGAAAAAAAAAACAATGAGACCATTAGGAGACCAAATTGCAATGTCAGGTGCTGACAACTAAATACATGTGTATGTAAATCTTATATATACAAAACATGTATGTGTATGTACACACATATGTAATCCTTTATTTTTGTTTACAATAAAATATATTAGGTTGCTTATTGTCATAACACCTTATGAATATCACAACGGAACAGGGAAATCTGCCAATATGGTGAAAAATCTAATATCATGGCTGCCAAGAATATGTATTCGTATATTATGGCTGAATTCACAAGCATAATTGTATTGTATATAGTTGTATTTAGAAAGACAATTCAATTAAACAAAAACATATATTTTTTTGACAGATATCTTAAATTCACAAGCTCGCATTAACGTTGTATGCCTTGTCTAATCGTCGAATTACTGAATATTGTTATCTTTTGTTGTTGGTAGTTTTCATACACATACCAGTGATCACCAAAAATCATGTTTTGTCTGGATTAACTTATACACTAATCAACAAAAATCAAGCAACAAAGTTAAACTCGGAGTAAAATCAACTCGTTATATAAACATTCTGAATTTGTAATCAGCAAATATTAAGCAACAAAGTGAAATCAATTCGTCTTGTAAACATTCTGAATTTGTAATCAACAAAAATCAAGCAACAATGTTCAACGCTGAGCAAAATCAATTCGTTTTGTAAACATTGCGTATTCATCTTAGTGTTGAATAAAATCAACTTCATGTTTGCTGTTGCTTTGATAGTGAGTGAGATAGTATGTATTTGAAACATATACAAGTATACATATGTACATTTTCTTCGTTTTTCTTAAATTGTATTTTAAGTTTTACGTACATATGTATCTAATAAGAAAATTTTATGTCTATATAAATTGTTCTTATTGATTTTTTTGTTATATTTTAACGGCCTTATTTATAAAATTTTTTTCATGTTTATTAAGCTCTTATTGTACAAATTTTGTATAGAAATCAGTGCAACAACAGCTTAAGGCCCTATCAGACTATTATACAAGTATAAATACTTTCATTCGATTTTGTGAGATAAAAGTCTAAACACATTTCTTGCGACTGTCTAAAAGTCTAATGTAAATTAGATTTTGCATTCACACCATCATACTTGATATAAACCAAAAAATTTGAGTAGAAGAGAAAACAGCTGTTCATATTTTTTAATTTATTCAGCAGAGAGATGTGCCAGCATAAAACTTTACACGGCGGCAGGTGAGCTCTTCGTCGTAGGCGGTAGACGTGCCGGCGTTTGAAAATCTTTAGCAGCTAATATAATAATTATGTAAAACAGATCCAAATTTAAAAGCACCAAAATATTTTATGTTCTACATATAGCATGAGCAAAATGCATTTATATACGACAGCCAAATCCCAAATTTCGAGCTTTCTTATAACGACAAAAAATACTATCGGTGACGGCACCCCATCAGCTACGAAATAGTCGGCTAGTAAATCTTTTTACAGCTGGTTTCGTAAAAAACACAACCCTGATCCAATGAAAAGTATTATCGTTTTGAAAAGTTTCAAAAAACAAAAAAGTCGTATGGGATGTCAAATTTTTATCGTATTATTTTTCGTATGTATGACGGATTACATTCAGACTATCAGACTTGCACGTATTATTTCAATTTTTGACAAGTATTAATACACAGTATAATAATCTGAACTGAGCTTTAATAAACTTGACAAAATTTTTATAAATAAGGCAGTAAGCCTAATTTAATTTTTTAAATGTGTTTTTTAAGAAAGTTCTAAAAAGAAATATATACATATGTACATAAGTTTTCTATGAAAGCCTTGTGTTTGCATGTGTATTATACAAGGCAGCTTTATACAGGTAGTGGCAGAATTACAATAAATACAACACCAACAAACATCAACATGTATTTTGTTGGTAGAATTTTGACAACTATTCGTAAATTCTACCAACAAAATACATGTTGATGTTTGTTGCTGTTGTATTTATTGTAATTCTGCCACTATCTGTATAAAGCTGCCTTGGTATTATATTTTGGTGTTTTTTTTTCAAAGTCATGCAGAAAACCTGTTCAACACATCACTGCATTGATTTTTGTTAGATTTTTTTCTTCCAAAACAAAAACTCAAATGCTAGAATTCATTGCCGAACTAAGTACATGCGCATTCATTTATATTCAAGCACGAACGCCTTAACGATGATTGCACTTACTTAGCGAAGATGTTGCTCATTCTGTTACTGATTAAAAATCAACCACGCATTTGTGGGGCAATATGGACACAATATCATATTTGAATGAAATGTAATGTTTTTTATGTTGTTGAGCAAGTGTGATTTTTTTGCAATCGCTCAAAGTTGTTCTCTGATATATACATATAATGTGTCCAAATTCCGCAAAGACGTATTGTGAATTGTTCAACAATTTCAGTGTTCTTTATTGATTTTTGTATCCGCAATGGTGAGAATGAATACTGTGAATACTTTAGGTATAATTTTTTCACTAAAATATCTGCATTGTTTTGATTTTTTATAAAATATTTTGAAGTTAAAAAATAACTAACAAAAAAATTAAGTAAATTAAAATTTATTTTAGACAACTTCTGTAACAAAGTGGATTTAACACACATTTAGCGCAATCAAATTCATTCTATTCTTACGGAATCGTTTTTTAATGAAACAAACACTATGGCTGTCGATGAATTTTACGGAATCCTGTCCCCGTTCAATAGAAAAGGGTAATTTCTATTTTTCTCATTACCTTTTTTTTTTTATCAATTTCTATTTAGTTTCCTTCAAAGCATTCTCCCTATAATAAATTTGAGGCAGTTTTTTTCAATCCTTGAAGCAATTCTGCTATGCAATATTTGGTGTGGCTTTGTGTTCTCTCAGAGATTCGATTTTTGTCTGCTAAATCACCACAAGACGCCGTCAATTCATCGGGCTCTTTAATTTTTGGGAATACGAGTCCCAAGTAGCTAAATTTGGTGGCTGAGGAACGATTTTTTTCGGATAAAAAATTACTAGCAAATTCCAGCAAACAAAACATGTCTAACGGTTATGCCTTTCACAAACAAATGGAATATTTTGCTCGCTAGTCCACGTTTGAATAATCCTTGCCGTGTGGAGCATTATCCTGTTGGAAAGTCCATGGGATTGGTCCAAACTAGTGTTGAAATTTCAGAAACTCCGTTTGCAGAATTGATTTATAACAATTTATTGACATTCTCATCGCTTGAAACTCCAAGTCTATGACACCCCAGACCAAAAACGTTCTTCTTTTCTCAAATCATGGAAATGGTTGAAACCGTCTAGCCCTAGGCGAATTCATTACTAGGTAAACTTGACAGAGCAGGTGATAATTTTATGCTTCGCTTTTTTTTCTTCCTGAGACTGTCAAAATTTTTTTTCTTTTTTTTCTATTTACAAACTTTTTTGTATGATTTAGTGCAATTTCAAGAAATTTTTGTGGTTTTAAAAGTGAAACACTAATATAACACTGTATAACCGAGCTTGGAAATTTGGCCAACGTTTACAGTACTACATCGAAAATTCTTTAAGCGTAAAACTGTTTTTAGCCCACTAATAAATTTACATACATAGTGTGTATGTATATACGATTATATATGTATGTACATAAGTACATAAAAAAAAACATTAAAATAATAAGATTTTTTTAATATTTTCCTCGCGTATATTGAATTCCACAAATTATGCACAAATAAATTTTAAAATAATATTTTTGTTCACAAAACGTCGTATGATCCGGTTTTTTTTTTTTTTTTTTTTTTTTTTTTTTTTTTTTTTTTTTTTTTTTTTTTTTTTTAACAATAAACTGAAAAATATTGTTTATTTTTCTGTTTGCATTATGTTTAAATAAAACAACAATAAATATTTTCTTATTTTTGTGGGTGTAGCGTTTTTTATTGGTAAGCTATAATAAGATACATATGTACGCACATACATACATATGTATATGCCCATAAACAAATTCATTGCAATTTGCAAATGAAGCACTAATAAGCTTTGCAATTCGTACAATATATGTGCATATGCATGTTCAAGATGTCCTAGCAAGCAAATTGAAGTCATTATAAAATAGCCTACCCACTCATTTGTATGAAAATCCATAAACATGTTAAAACAATTCACTATTTTTTGCAAATGGCCTTGCATCATTGCATTTGCAAAATAGTGGAGTATATTTGTATTTTACATTAGCAAAATACACCCAAATATGTTATATTTCCAATAGCTGAAATATGCAACTTCAAATGTACAAGATTGTAAGTCGGGCCATTATATTGTAGGAAATCCATTTCACGACTTTCCTCCTGAAAAAAAGTTCTACGATTTGAACTTTCTGTTGTTTCGACTTAATTTCGATATTTTTTCTTTCTTGTATCTACTTCTTCTCTTAGTTGGAAAAAGTTTCTAAAATTTTTTTTATCTGTATTTTCTTAATTTCAAATCTCTCATATTCAAATAAAAACTATGAGTATCAGTATAACTAAGAGTATATTTAAATTTTTAGAATAAAAACTAGTTAAATTATTTATATAATTTAGGATCAAGCACTTGGGTTTGTTGGATAATGATATAATTTGCATATACATATCGCTCCTTTATTGCAACATAATCATAACTCAAAAAAGTTTGTTTCGAGAAAAACACATTTCAAATTTTTAGTTTCCATACAAGTCTTTGAAATTTTTTTTTTAGAAAATATCTCCTAAAGGAAACAGCTTAAGAGTAATTTGAATAAAATTTTAGCACAATATAAAAGGTAGAACTGTTAACAAATCTGCATTGTTAACTCGAAAAGCTCATTTTTTGAGATATGACTATGTTGCAATAAAGGAGCGATATGTACATTTATATGAAAAAACATGCACTGAAAAAAATAGTTTCTATGAAACTTGAATTTTTGCTTCGATTTTAGAGTGCTTTTTACAAAGTTATATATTATTTACTATAGAATGTAAAGCAGGAAATATCATGTTGAATTTACGTACTTTTTAAATAACTTATTTCCTGCGTTTTGATCTCATTTTCATGTTTGATGATTAAATAAAAATAATACTGTTTATTACTTATAGATGAAAAATGTTTGTGGTAATAAAATACTAGAATATATTTGAATTTAATATGAAACAATGTTAAATATACCTGTAGTGCGATTCTGTAACTTTTATAACGATAATCGAATCGTTAAAATAATTATAACGATATTTTATCGAATTTGCTATTCTGTAACATGTTTTCAACGTTATGTTAGTTATGGCCATTCTGAACATACAGAAATTAGTACATACATGTGTAAACGAATAAACGAAACGTACGAACTCATATAGAACTCATATATATATAGGGTGTTTTTTTAAGCTAGATAGAACTTTAAATTGTAAAAAGTAACACAAAAAATTAAATTTTGATGAAACATTTTTTTTATTTGTTTCAGTATACTCTGACAAATCATTGAATTGAAGCCACGAGACCATTGTATGCGTCGTTCTTTCGCCGATTGGGCTCTAGAGCAGTTGGCAACTGACCCGTTGTTTTATCGCAAAATTGTGTTCAGCGATGAGGCGCATTTTTGGCTTAACGGGTTTGTTAATAAGCAAAATTGCCGCATATGGAGTGAGACCAATCCACAAGAGACCCTACAGACTCCATTACATCCAGAAAAATGCACTGTTTGGTGCGGTTTTCATGCTGGTGGCATCATCGGACCTTATTTCTTCAAAAATGAGGCCGGAGCTCGCGTTACGGTCAATGGAGATCGTTACCGCACCATGATCAATGATTTTTTGTTTGAAAATATGGATGACATTGATCCGGAGGAGATGTGGTTTCAACAGGATGGCGCTACGTGCCATACGGCGAACGCAACCATCGACTTACTGAAATCAAAATTTGGCGATAAGTTGATTTCGAGAAATGGACCTGTCAATTGGCCTCCAATGTCGTGCGATTTGACACCTCTCGATTATTTCCTGTGGGGCTACGTGAAGTCACTGGTTTATGCTGATAAACCAGCAACAATTGACGCCTTGGAGGCCAGCATTGTTCGTGTTGTTCGTGACATACGGCCAGCAGTGCTTGAAAAAGTGGCCCAAAATTGGACGTCCAGAATGCGCTTCGTCAAGAACAGCCGCGGTGCCCATATGCCCGAAATCATTTTCAAATGTTAATGTCACGTATTGATCTTTCGAATAAAAAAAAATTTTGATTACAATTTAATTTTTTGTGTTATTTTTTACAATTTCAAGTTCTATCGGGCTTAAAAAAACACCCTACATTTTATTTGACTTACCTTATTACAAATTAAATAATATTTATTGTCACTTAAAAACTAAAATCACAACAAGTAAAAATCAATATGTATACATATTGTTATGGGAAAATTTATTGTTTTTTATTTTCTTCTTTCTGGATTTCGCTTTTTTCTGGCAGAGATGCCACGTAATGTTTATATGAATGAACAGAAAAATATAGCTGTTTAGCATCGTTAGAATTAAGTTACAGAATCACTCAATCGTTAGTGCAAGCGATGAAATTTTATGGCAAAAGTTGCGATTATCGGATCGTTAAAAGTTAGAGAATCGCACTACTGAAATCGTCTAAAAAGGCAAAATCATATTGACAATTTTTATAAATGAGACGGCTCTAATGGAAACAATGTCGATTTGTGTTTATATCTTAACTATTATTAAACGATGTCAAAACTAAACTAAAAATATAAATCCAACATTGTTTAATATTGAAGCTATTTTTCTGTATGTGTATGCTGCCACTTTTCTGCTACTTATGGGAATCTTTGGCGAACCTCAATCAGAAAAATTAACTTTAAATAAATTTCAAATTGTTTGAATGATATTTCTCTTAATTTAAAAGTCATAAATTGAAATTAAGTTTAATTTCTGTGTCAATAACAAAAACCAAAAATTTAAGATAATAAAACTATGAATAAATTTTGGGGATTTTAAATAATAATATGAGCATCCAAATAAGCATTCATTAAACAAAATGTGTATGTAGATTATATTAATATATGTACTCGTATGCTTGTAGAAAAATGTATTTAAACCAAAATTATGATACAAGCTCATGCTGTGTTCGAATGTCATTTAACTAAGGCTTTAAAACTATTACTTTTAGCAAGGTGGATTTAAAAAGGTTATATTTAGCATATCAAGTTCTTTATATAGAACTTTGACGTCAAGTTTCATGTTTGCAGAGAACATAAGGAATGTGACAAGTCTGTTGTCAGCGTAATTTTTCTATACGCGTATCATTAATAGCACAAAACTTTCTTGTGTTTGTGCACATGCTCGCATAAATACACGCTCACACAGGTAGTTCTTCAATGCCCGTCACTTTTTTTCTTTGTCAGAATAGTAAAGGCACTGTACTATATTGTGTTGTAATTTTTTGTAATAAAGTAAAACTAATATGTTTCTCCCATTATCTCTTTTATTAATTAACATTCAATGTATATGAAAAACTAGCAATAACAATACCTATGAGAAACACTGAAAAATTCACAAGTAAGCACAAGGTGGGATTTTAGATTTGATTTGGTGTGATTTAGGTGTGATTTGAGCACAATCGTACATGTGTTTAGTAGATACATACATCATAATGTCAGAGACAGTATGTGGTTTTCCTAGATTTATTTAAGTAGCTTTCAAAACAAAATTTCGACATATTTTTGGTGGTACCACAACAAAGACAGCTGGGCTAGTGAGAGCACCTATTAAAGCTATCTTGATCAATTTGACCTCAAAGCGGATTTATACAGGTACATGGAGAAGGTATAGAGGGAAGGCAAATTCCATTCTATGTTTTTTGTTATTGTAAAATTTACTGAGAATGTCAAAATCTAAATTCGCCTAAGTTTGTTCAGCTAAGAACGTTAAATACAAATTTTTATAGTTGTTTGTAATTTAAATCACAGATTATAATGGTTTTTCACTTTTAAATTCACAAAAATTTCTTGAAATCATACCAAAAAAAAAAAAAAATCAGTTTGAAATGGCGCAAAAATATTTTTAAACAAAAGAAAAAAAATTGACAGTGTTATTGGAAAAAAAAGCGGCAAGCAAAAAATAATCACCTGAGCTGTCAAATTCACCTAGTAACGAATTCGTCTTGCGTTTGTCATATACTGGGATCTTCAGTTAAAAGTATTTTTTTATTTTGAAAATTTAAATCCTTTGTTTACGAGTATGTAGACAACACTGTTTAAACAAGTTTTTCGAAAACATTTACACCAATTTTATTGCCCACATTGTTTGAAATAGTTAATTTCCAGTTTCCAAGCTTTGTAATTAACAAAAAGAGAGACAAAAAAAAACTATGGAAGAAAAACTGGTAGTGGTGTATCATTAGCAACTTCATTGTTAACTTCAGTTAAATTTTAAATAAATGGCGCTTGCCCCCATTTGATTAGATAAATAACAGCTTGTAAATTATTGAAACATTTTTTTTTCTCTTTTAATATGAAGAAAGTGTGATTTGCTTTTGTTGTTGTTAAAATTTTTGTCCGCTAATTAAAATTCAATAGATGTCCGGCTGTCTATTGATCATATTTCAAATAATTATGTTAAAAATGTTAATCGCTCATTTAAAACAATATCGCCGGCCTGCCTGCCCGTCTATAAAGTGGAGTTCAGCTATAATTATGCTTTTTTTAAGTGTGTTAAATATTTTATTTATTTGAAATGAAATCATTTTCAAGGTGGTTTTAGCTTATTGTTACGAAGAAACCTATTATTTGAAGTTATTTAAGTATTTTGTTGAAAATTTTTACGTTAACATTATTGAATCAAGTTTCGAGTTAATACTTGATATTGTCGGGTATACTTTACGTTAAGAGATTATTATTCTTGTTAATATGTTTTTTTGCCATAAAGTGCATTCTTTTTCTTTCTTGGGTATTCTGGTTAATGTTTTTTTGCGATAATTTACCGTTAAAATTTGTTAATATTTCGTTTGAAAGCTATAAATTAGGAATTTAATTTGCTAATTAAATGCGTTGCAGTGCATTTAAATGCACCCATACATACATATGTAGGTATAGATAAATTTGTAAATACATATTTTATTTTAAATAGAATGCCGGTTTCTTTTTTTTTTTTTTTTTTTTTTTTTTTTTTGGTTGACAAATTCATTAATATTCTGTGTGTTTCTCCAGTTAAATTTGTGTTTTAAAAAATTGAAACTTTTCTTTAAATGATGTTTTCATTTTGCCTTTATGATCTGCTTTTTAAGTTTGTTTTTGACAATGCTGTCTTTGAAATAATGATCACGCAGTTGATACATGCTGCACAATTCACACGCAACAGGTTTGTTTAGCTGGTTAAAATGTTTGTCAACAACCGCTTCTTTACACTGCTGCTTAAATACATACATATTGTATGTAATTGATTACCTTATCCCTGCAAACATTTTCACTAAAATATAACAGAGGGCCGAAGACGAAGCGATAAGAGCACTATCAGAACGGTGATGGTTAATTGACCAGTCATTTGACTGACATTGTTGGTTTTTTTTTTTTTTTCTGAGACCAGTACTCAGGGGGTGGCCCCTACATATGCAGCGCATTGTACTAGAACTAGGAAAATAGGTTATGATGAGGAAAAAAGAGGGCGTAGTGTTCGTGGAGGTTTAATTTTAACAAGAACAACACGAAAGACTAAAAGAAACTCTATTGCAGCATTTAAAATGTTGGAATTAAATTAATTAAAACTGATCAGTGCCCAGTGTATATAGCTTCGACACTGTTCAGATTAGCAAAATTTAGTCCAACACCTTCCACACTACAAGGTAATGAAATGCATTGTAAATAAATTAATATTGATAGAAATATCGATCGAAAGTTTTTATCTAGTTCTTAGAATATGAAAAATTTGCGCAAACCTTTGTCTGCTTGCGATGATTCTTCCAACGTATTGTGAAAAATATAGATACCCTTCAACTTATTCAAAAAGTGACTTCTTTAACACACCGTCGTCAATTTTTTTAAGAAGCTAATACATTTTAAACATTAAAGTATTAGTGAAAATATCAGAAAGGTCACTGAAATGTTAAGTGCAAGATAGCAGGAAGTGTTATATGTATGTATGTTTCCAGTTTCAGTGTTTTCAATGTTAGGTTTTGCTATTTAGTAAAATATCTAAAAAGTTTCTTAAAAGCCCATAATTGGATAAAAGAAGTGATACTGTAGACAACGCCGTTGTTACAAAAACAATACATGTACATACGAGTAGTAGTAAAAAGAGAGCAACAAGTAATTTAACATACGAGTATTAAAATAATACGAGTAGTAAAAAGAGAGCAACAAGTACTTTAACATACGAGTATTCAAATAACAAAAACAAAACGTACAGTTATTTTGAACTACAGTATTATTGCAGAAAATGTGACAATTTAGTCAGAACAAGCAATAAAGTTAAAAATGAACAATTTTATATCTGGTATATATTAAAAAAATATATGAAATATTATTGCCTTTTTCTTTGCGTGCAATATTTTTGAATGTCTGTTGCTAAAAAACTAGTTTAACATTAATCTTGGCATGTTATAAATTGCCTTTTAAATTCATGAATTTGGCTTCCAAAAGGACACTTCTTACCGAAAAGATTAATTTTTATGATAAAAAAAGTGATTATCATATACATATATGTTAGGTTACATTGTACATGCTGCCAGTTTCCTGAAAACCAGCCCACTTGGTGTTTTTTTGTTGGTCCCATTATGTTGGCTGAGTGTCATATATGATGGATAGTTTTCATGTATTTTTTGCAGGGTATGTTACATAAGAATGTGCTAAAAAAATAATCTTTGTTTGGGGTTTTTATTTCTTGTAAGAGGGTGTAATTGATAGCGCAGCTGACTAGCAATTTTTATTTGTTAGTCATGATTAGATGTTAAGGTTTTGGAAGAAAACTTTTATTTTTGGTAACTTAGCAAAGATTTGAATAATTAAATACTCGTAAAATACATTATTGGTAATCTTGGCAAGTACACATGCAGTGCATTGTACTGGTACTAGGAACGTTGTATCTGGCAAGAAACACGTGCGCAGACAACTTGATCCACAGATGCACCGTACGGCAAAAAATAATTCTAGTTGCCCACGAAGAATAGTTTATTAAAAGATAATAAAAAAGGACATTGAGATGCATGTATTCTTTTTCTTTTTAAGCAATTTTTGTTTCTGAAGCCGTTTTCTAATTTTCTTCACACCATGCTTACAACTGCGATTCATACTGATACAATATCAGAGAGCATTTTGGCAGAATAGTAAAACAGATTTCTTTATGTTCATCTGAATATCGCATATGCCCCCTATTTCTATTCATAAATTATTGATAGTCGAGAAGGTAATAGTTGTTTGCGTTTAATAGAAGCTTTGTGTATTATCTCATAATAACATTGTTCATATGAGACTTAACATAAAAAAGCTCGAATACTGATTATTATAAAACTGCAATAATACTAGTACGAAGTCAGGACGTAACAGGTTACTCCTTGTAATGGAATTTATGGTTCTCATGCAGACCATTTGATACACAAGGCTTCGATTTTCGCAATTTTTTCATCACAAATTCAAAATTTTTAACACGCAAATAGTTATCTCCTGGAAGAAACTAATATGATACAACTCAGATCAATTGTCTTTCGAATGCTCTTGAGGCTCTGAAGTGAGTTAACATATAATGCACACATAAATAACCAAATTATACCTTTGGTAGTGTATGCTTGTAATTACCCAGTGGTAAAAACAAGAAGTGAAACAAAAATTTCCTTGCCTGGAATTTTTTATAAACTATTTTATGTGCTGAAATCTTATTTATTTTTTTAATTACTTAGTAACTATAAAGTTGCAAAGTAAATTTGCAAAGTATGTGGGCGGGGTGACAAAGATCATATGCCCAAGATGGTATTAACAGTACGTTTGTAGCGTCGCTGTGACTAACTATAACGACCTATGCCTTCACATGGGAAGTTTTCACGTGGTTAACAAAGAATAACCTCTAAAAAAAACTGTAAACCAATACAGTTAGTTGAGACAAACCGTTAACCAGTGCGAGTGAGACGCAAAACTCTTGAAGACCGAAAAACAAACACAAGCCTGACGGCTTTTAAGAAATAATTACGATGACGCGAGAGCTGTTCTTCAGCCCAGAGCTGCTTTACGACTGATGCTGAAATCTTTTCTATTTAATATAAAATAAAATCAAGCATAAACTTAATACAACTACATACATGTAGGGTGTTTTTATAGAAGTGTAGAATTTGGAAATGGTGTATAACAAATATGAACTTTTTAAACTGACATGAAATTTACTTTATTCGAAATATAATTTTCTGGCATACTAATTTAAATAAGAGTTCTGGCATATCGCCACCAAGGCTGGCACATACGTAGTCTAAGAGATCCATAAAGTCCATAAAGGCTTTTTCACACCAAACAGTCAGTTTTTTCTTTTAGATGTAAAGGTGTCTCTACCTAGACTCAGTTTCCATACGGCAGTTTTTTTTATTGCATTAGCCATTCAAACAAAAATGAGCCGTATATTATGATGACCGTAAAATGGACATAGTGTGCAATATGTATTTCGAACAGAACCATGATTTTCAAAATAAATTTGCGCAATTTGGAAGCATTGTTTAAGCGTCAGTCTATTCACGTTAAAATACCAACTTAAAGTTTTATATCGCTATAAAAAGCACCTCACATATACCATGTACACATTTTAATCCTGTCTTTAGATGCATCTTTGCTGTTCAAAACTGGAGGGAGGTCTTTTATGGAAAACCGGACTTTTAAATAACTTAAAAAAAGTTTTTATCGAAAGAGTTAATATGTATGTGCAAAATACAATGTGTAAGTAGGTGTGTATACTCGTACATGTTTTTGTTGTAAGCATTAAGGAAGTGTAACGTCTAAGTTATATTGTGTTATAACTTAAGTTCGTTAAAAAATAAATAAACAAATATAATGTTACATTTTAAGCAAGTTTTACAAGTTGCTTTCGATATTTGTACTTTTTTAAACGAAAAAAGTCAACGTCAGCTTACTCTAACCTTTTAAGCAATGAAAATAATGCTTTAATAAAAGCATGGAAGTTTTTTTTTATAGGCAATTTGAGTATTTAGTATTGAACGAAAGAGAATTCGGAAATTTATTGATAATTTAACAAAGGCGGATGAAAACACTAATAATTGAAATATATATGCTGAAATATATATAAATTACAGGCCTGATAATTTTTTTTTAAATATACTCGTATAGCTAAGATGCATATAACTAGGTGGCATCATTAGCGCAGTTAACAAATAAAACGGAATATAAAAAAATCTATATTATTTCGCTAAAAAGCACTTTAGCAATACAAAAATGTTTAATTTTGTTTGTTTAATAAAACCTGTCTTCCCCCCTCCAAAAACTAAAACTGAATCCGTGCCTGGTCATGGTCAAGGTAATCCTGTCTTTCTTTTTAGTCGTTGGCTAACCTAGCCTTGATTTGGAATACATATCTCTTTGTTTTGAAATCATACAACTTATTATATATGCATGTACGAGTATGTGTGATTTGTATTCTTATTATATACAATTCATACAGTGGGCGTACGGCAAGGCCGTCAACATATGTTAATGAAAATTTTAAAATATTACGCAGAATTATTTTAGCTAACAAATATTGGAAAATTGAACATGCATATACACCTAAATTTTTTATTATTGTGATATATTTCAAGAAAGTTAGAAAATATTTACAAATCTGTAGGAAAATATGTATTTACTCGTATATACATATTTTCCATAGCCATTAAATGTCAAGTTATATTTTTGTTTATCAGGGCTAAAGTAAAACTCGTCAACGCACAGACACATTTCACATATGAATGCAAAATTGTGATAAGTGCTTGCACATACCTACATAGTATATATGTATGTTCTATGTTAACACATACATACATACTTATATATTTATGTATATAAATGATAATACTTTTAATGAAGACAAACGCATAGAGGCAGCTTGTTACGCATGCAATACAATTTTAAGGAAAAAATAAATCCCAAGAATGTTTTAATTTATTTTTAGAGCGCCTATCTGTGGCACATTGTAACACATTCACTCCACGTGATCGTAATAAAATCGTTATTTTCATTATTTCTGTTTCAGTACATTTTCATTTTCTTTAATTACAAAACAAATTCTGAAAGATAAAAATAAGTCTATAATTTCAAAACAATGATTTTTTTAAGAGCTAAAATTTATGTACATATATACATACAAACATATGGGTATAAAAGTTATGATAGCAGTGACTAGATGCAATACAAGTCCTTATTTTACAGGACTGTTCTGTAAATCACTTATTGTGAAAGTGATTTGAAATCGTAAAAAAAGTTGTTGTGTAAACAAAATATTTTTAATTTTCTGATTTCATATCGTTAAGCTAACTTGTAATCAATTTTAAATCACATTCTACTTTTTACAGGTAATTTATTACAAATTCCATATTTTATTACATTAATAAACGACTTCATGTGTTTTCTATTCACTATTTATTTAATTCATTAATTATATTTTATATAAAAATATCGTTAAATCCAAACAAAAAGCAGCTATTCTTTTTGTATTTTCGATGAGTAAAAATCACAAATTTACAAAAAATTCTGATTTGCTGAACAGCTACAAATTACATTTGCGCTTTTGAAACGGCATGTGCTTTGAAATCACGTGAGTTTTAGAATAGGCCTTATAACAGTGATTTGATTTTATTATTAAGTTTGGTACTGTTTTTTTTTAACTGTTTTCTAAAATTAACCTAATAACCTGAATTCACTTACAGTTTTGGAGAAATTATGAGTACATAACTATTCAATGTTATCCTAATACATAACTATTGTTAAAAACTATTTTCTTTTAAAATAAAGCAACATAGATTTGATAAATTAGTACATAACCATCAAATGTATACAAAAATCTGTGTATATGTATGCATGTTACAGGTAAAGTTTTAACTGGGGTGTTACAATTTTTCGTTTCAAGAGTCAGTTTTAATTTATTTGCTAACAACTGCTTGCTTTTTTGTAGCTGGTTTTCACTTTATTTTTGTTTTACAATGAGATATTATAACTCTAACGTCACTATGTGAACGTCGCCTTAAGCACTCCATACGCGTTCCAAATCAATAGCCAATTGCATTCAAATTTAAATGATTCTTGCAAAATTTTCATTCAACTGTAAAAATTTTTATTAAATCACAAAATTAATTAAAAGAAACCCCCAAACATAAATTTTGTCAGCTGACCGAGTACAATCTATTGAGCACACATAGTGCAACTGAATTGAAAAACTTACTAGCCAAGTTGAAAAAATCAACACCTTCTGATTTTTCTTCAACCAACTCGACAACTGCCAAACTAGCCAATTAACAAAGCTATACACGCTCTGATTTTATCAGCAACCGACTCGGTTTCCAATTGGATTGAAATGTGTATGGAGTGTTTTAAACAAACAGGCAATTAAACGGCAAGTCATAACTTCATATTTTAACTACGTTTCAAGTTAGGTATAGAAGCAAGCCATATTTGATTGATTTAAATTGCTTGCTGTAATAGCTACAGAATACTCAATTATTGCTGTCATAACTATACATAAATTTAATTAACTATTTATATAAGTATGTACGAGTATGTAATAGAAAATGTAGATTTTAGTTCAAATTTGGTTATAGACTTTACAATCCTAGCTATGTTTATAGCTGTGGCAACCTTTCACCTGCTCTCTAAAGCAACATTTAAATTCACCTCTCAATGGCAACACTCTAAATTGCATCTGGCCAATTACTAGTTGCTATTAAAAGAGTTCTGGAAATTTTGATTTGTTGCTGTAAAACTGTAAAAGAAATTTTATCAATAAACACAAAAGTTAATGTCTAGACAATATACTTACATACATATATACATACATACATACATATGTAAGCATGTGAGTATTTGTTTACAGAAAGACGAAGTATTTGGATGATAATTGTATAGGGGTTATAGCTTAAGTAAATTAGTTTTAAATTGCCTTTAGTACGAGTATTATATATGTTTGCAATGGAATTTGAATTATAATTATTTGCTTATAAGTAAAAGTAGAAGTTTTTTTTACAAAAAATCATTGAGTAATATTATTTTATTTATTTTCTCTTTATTACGAATATTGAATTATTTACTAAAACAATGTTTGCATATTTTATCTTTACCTTTGTTTTTATCTTTATTTTTGTTTTGAAAAGTGAAATTTGAGTAACACAAATTCATATGCACATATTCGTATATATCTACACACATATATTTTATGATAAGATTGTATGCTATTTTTAATTTTGTAGATGATTGTGGGTTGATTTATTGTTAACTTTTCTATTTATTTTATCAACCTGTTATTAAATAATAAGCTTTCAGTTATAAAAAGTGTAAGTTACATTAAATCAAAATTAGTTGTTGATACTAAATTTAGCGCCGCTTTATGTAATAAATTGTTAATAAATAAAAGAAAGTGCAAAATTGAAGCAGGCAACTACATACATATATTTTTATTTAAGTATTTAAAAATATACACAATTCACCCAATGTATTTTGTATTGTTTTAGTTTTAAGCCAGAGTCTTTATTTAACTAATTATACCGTGAATGAAACGTTTTAAAATTTAAAATTTTTGCTTAAGACAATTACTTAAACGAAAACGGCAACGTTGTTTCTATTAATAGAAAATTAATATAAATTACCAACAAAAAACCCCATTTAAAGATTTTTAGAGCACACAAAATAAAACAGAAACATTGCTAATGTCTATTGGTCTACCGCAAAATCAATTGTAAATGAAATCGTATTACCAAAAACCGCAAAAAACATCGATTTTGAAATTACAATATTGCAAATAAGCAAATGAGTTTTGAACTAGTTTTTTGATTACATACATACACTACATACATACATATTTCGTGTCAATTAGGAAAGTCTGCTTAAGTCTGTTTGCTAATTAAGAAAAGTCGTAGTCGTAGTATTTATGATTTTGCTTCAACAGCATTATATGCTAATTTAACTTGATTTCATTCTAGAAGTCAATGGGCTGTAGTCATAGTCATTTGCTAAATATTGCTAAAGTAATAGGTCTATTGAGAAATCACGCTGGTTTTACATTCTCGATGTTCTGAAAATCACAAGATTTTTTTCAAGACTTTTCGGAGTGCTTTTCATTTGCCGAAATTATGGACAGATATATTTTGATATAAAACAAAACAGCTGACCGCTAAAAAGTAAATGGCGAAAATTACCAAATAAACGTATTTATACTTTAGGAAAAGGCGATGCCTTCAATAATTTGTGATTTTTAAAATTTGTTTTGTATAAAAAACACAATATTATTATATAAATAAGCAAAATAAATAAAAAAAGTCAGATTTTTTTTTATTTAACAATTATAGTAAAATATACATTATATTAAATAATCAATCAATATTTTATTAGGTAAAATAGTTACAAAATATGAGCAAATCGTGATGTAACTAAAAATTTTGTGAATACCATTTCAGTGATTTCAAATCACTTTCATGAAAAGTGATACAGATATGTCCTGTAATCTTAAAAAAAGCAGGTGCTATATTTTTGTATTAATAGTGGAAAAAATATGCTTTAATTTACACTGGCTTAAATAGGCGACAACTTTTATTTGCTTAATGTTTAGCTTTAATTCTTTATTAAATATTAGAAAAGGACAACATTAACAGCTACTTGCCGGCGAATTAGCGGGTGTATGTCCCACTACCTAACGTTGAATAATTGCAAATACAACCCTGCTTAAAAATAACTTAGCATCCATGGTTCAGACTTACCATAACATAAGTCTCGCCCTCAATAATAATAAAGGAAAACAAATTAAATTTGATTGATTCAAATTTCTATCCCATAAATATCACATGGCAACATACTCTTATTATCTCTTTATTCATTGGCATTGAATGGATATAAAAAACTAACGGTAACAATCCATATGAGCTGAAAATTTAGAAATTATCACGCAAATCGGTGATAACCGTGTATGCGTTTATTTTAAATTTGGAGTTGGTTTTAACATCAAATATATACTTTAATGGCCAATTTTATAACCTAACGATAAAGTTCTTGATAGTTAGGTAGAACACTACTTAACGTGAATGATACAGTGAGCATTATATTTTTCGTATTACTACAACTGATTTTCAGCAGAAATTATGGCAGCTTCAAATGCTTAAAGTTCACTTTAAAATTTACCATGAGGATAAACCTGCTGTTAAGCTATCAGTATCTTTCTAGGTTAATGTTATCTTGTAATAACAAAAAAAAAGTTTATCTGCAAGATAACACTCTAGATTTAACTATTTGTGAGTTGTTATAATGGCCCTAAGTTGTTTTTGAATACGTTAAGAGTCGAGTATACTTTAGTTTTGACTATGAATACATCCCCATATTTATATATATATATAAATGAAAGTAAATAAAACAAGTTGTTTTCTGAAAAAAATTATGTTAACATCGTTCAACGCTGAAGGTTGTTTTTTACGTGAAACTGAAAACTTTTGTTTTGTTAATAACTTTTTGAAATCCAATTGAGTTAAATTTTGCTGAAGGCTATTTTATATTTTTTTTTTCTCAAGTTGGCTTAAGTGTTTGTGTTATTATGCCACAAACTGTTAACTTTTAATTTTAGTTTGAGTAAAATGATACAAATACATGCTTACCTTTTCTGTTCCGTATCAGTGTTTTTATCTGTCACCGCAATGCACGCTGGGTTAGATTTATGTTGGCAGGATTGGCGGCGTAGACATGATTTGGGTTGTATTTGTAGATGTGGTGCTGAGACGACACGCTCTAAACGGCGACCCATGTCTTGTGTACTATTTGGACTGAGATAATTAAACTGGGCAAATGAATTGAAATTGTTGAAGTTGTTGTTGCCTATCAAACGATTGGTGGCACTGTTAGAACCAAAATTAGGACTAGTGGAACGTTGTTGGGCATTATTGACCATGGCCTTGGAGGCTAGTGTTATGACTTGAGGACGGCAATAACGTGAAGCGCGATTGTGTTCATCATTACAACTAATAAAGAAAAGCATATAAATTCAAGTTTATTTAAGTTTTTTTATTTATTTCGTTTTGCTGATTAAATAATACTTTTAAAGTCTTTTTAAGATTGTTTAAGTGTTTATTATTAATTTGAATTAAATGAATTGAGTTTAATATTAAATAAAATTTAATGCTTTAGTTTGGTTAAATTTAACAATTTAATTTTGTTGAAGCACAAACAGTACACAAAAATGGCAATTGTGATGTGTTGTTTAAATTTTTTTTTTCAATTTTTTTTTATTAAAAATATTAAATTGATTGATGAAAGCAATATAATTTTTTTTTATCTAAGATAAGTGATATTTTTTAACATTTTACAAATAATAAAATTTGAATCATGAAGCAGCAAAATTTATTTTATTTAAATAATAACAAAATAAAAGATGTTGAAACGATCAATAATTACATATCATACAGTGTTGTAATTTGCATATTGAACTATTTTTGTACCAAAAAAAAAAAAAAAACACTACATACAATTGAATGAATGTGTGTTTTTAATTTAAATGCTGAATTATTTTAAAATAATTTGTTTGCTGTTTTTAGCAAGAGAACGTCATAATAAAATAACATTTATGCAAATGAATGGCTACAACAGCTGGCGTGTTTTTATTTTTTGAAAGTGAAATTATTTTTATTGCATCAACATTCAATCAAGAGAAAGAAACACGTCGATATGTTCAGAGCCGGTTCATTGACGCCGGCAAATTTATGCCCACACCGATTTCTGTTTAAGTGTAAAACCAGACTTTTTCCCAACTTTTTCACAATTTTCTATTGAAGTTGCTACTGTGATCACACACAGAAATATTTTTGGTATTTCTTGTGTGTTCTCTAGCTTTCATTTCTTACAATTTGCATTGTATATGCACATGCATACATGAAATATTTAGTAATTGCGGAATATATCCGAGTGACGGCAAATATTTTTCTTTTCTTATTCGCCTCTACGAAAGTTTCTATAGTCAAGAATTGTCCAACTAAAATTGCCTTGTCTGATCTGGCACTAACTGAAAATGGCAAGTCGAAGCGAAACGCCGTCGTTAATTTGATTTTCTGTACAAAAATTATCGTCTGGAAAATTTGCATGAAGGCTACTCAAAACATTGAGTGTTTTATATACAAAATTTCTAGACAATGTCTAGAAATTTTGTTCGTCGTCATTTATTTATCTTATCAAATATTATTAAGTTTATCAAAAATTGTACTGTTCTCATATAACTTTTTGTTCTATCCTTTTACCAATATGTTATTCAAAATTCATATGTTGCTGTTTAAATAACGAATGCAAAAACAAAACTAGGCTTTAGATTTATTCACTAACGAAAAAAGTAAACAAAACTTATTTGCTGAATCAAAAAATGTGGGTCAAAAAATTATCTGCTAACGTGGTGATGTCACCTTTTAAAACTAATTCGCCCTGGCATTAAACATCTGATAACAATAAGAAAATACCTTTTATAAAAATTTATATACAGTGCAACTCCGATAAGTTGTGCTCAGTTAAATCGAAAACCTCAATAGGAAACGCGCAAAATTTGATATTTTTAATCGCTTAAATGTAATAATATCCATAGTTTAAAAAACGTGTTTCGATATTAAACTAGTTATCAATAAACCAGATAATCGAGGCGAATTTATACAGGTGAATGCAAGCGGGAAGGCGAATTCAGCACTATGTATTTTGTTATTGTAAAACTTCCTGAGAAAGTCAGAATCTAAATTCGCCTAAGATTGTTAAGCAGAAAAAAAAATTTTATATAAACGTTAAATATAAACTTTTATAATTGTTTGTAATTAAAATCACAGATTCTAAAATCACAGATTATATTAGAAGTTGCACTAAATCATACAAAAAAAGCTTGAGATTGAAATGGCGCGAAAATGTTTGTAAACAAAAAGAAAAAATTTGACAGTCTTAGTGGAAAAAACGCGAGAAGCAAAAAATAATCACACAGAAAAAAATTGTTTTCGTGTTCAATAACGAAATTCGTTGAATCAATTAATAAATTGTTTGAGTGCGGACCTGTAAAGGAATTCGTGGACTCAAACAAAAGTTTAGTAAAAAAAATTATTGATCGAAAACACAATTTTTTTAAACAACAACAAAATACGATATGAAAGGTTAGTTTTTTGATATTTTTGTGTATGCATACAAATTATTTTTTTAGACAAAAATTTTGTTGATTTTATTTTTACTATAATTTTTTCTGTGCACCTGAGCTGTTAAGTTCACCTAGTAATGAATTCGCCTTGCCAGATAATTATGCGTACAACGCGTTACGATTTTTTTTCTGTAATTCCCAAAATGTTCCGGAATCGCCAAAATGCCCCACTTCCCCGGAAACAATATGGCAACGTCAATTTTCGCACTAAGTCGAATGACTGTTAATAGTTTATAGTAGATGCATGTTCCACACGGAAAAATGCACACCGCATATTGAAAACCGGTTACAAAACGATTAGCGAAGTGGTTCCGATTTTTTTTTTTTAGGAATTCCTAAAATCGATTCCCAAATATTTTTGAAATGTACGATGAACGTCATTCACTGTTACGGTATAATTATTTTCGATCAAAAGCGGCACAAAATAGGTTTGCTTAGGGCTATTCAATATTCAGTTCGTTTGATTAGAAAAAAGTAAAAACAAAATATCGCTCCTTTATTGCAACATAGTCATATCTCAAAAAATAAAATTTTCGAGTTAACAATGCAGAATTTTTAACATTTTTAAATTACCTTTAAAATGTTTCCTTTAGGAGATATTTTCTAAAAAAATTTTCTAAGACTTGTATGGAAACTAAAATTTTGAAATGGGGTTTTCTCGAAACAAGCTTTTTTGCGTTATGACTATGTTGCAATAAAGGAGCGATATGTATGTACATACATTAGTACATACATCTTTTTTAAAGTGCCTCATATTTTTTCTTCCATGCAAATACACTACATTACTTATTTAAACAGCATAAAAATATTGATATAATTTACTTTGTCAGTTTGAAAGCTAAAAAAAAAGTAAATCCAAGATCAAGGCTAAACATTTTATAAATTAACTTTTGCTTTCCTCTCACACAAACTAAAATAAGAAATTAATAATATTTTTGATCATCTCAAATCAAATCTAAGATCATGCTCAAAAAGCAGCAAACAAACCAACAAATAAACAAAATTAATATACAAATGTGCAATAAGTAAAAGTGTTGATGATACAGTCTACGTCTATGCACACACATACATACATATATACGTCAAATGCTGCCTGCGTCTATGTATATACATACTTGTATGTACGTCATTTAAATGAATTTTTGCTAAATATATAGATTTGTCTCTGGTATGTGGTTTGGGTGGTTTTTAAATCGCCAACATTTGTACATACATATGGATGGCCGCCCGCATTTTGTCTTGTGATCTATAGTACCTACATAGATAAGTATATATGTATATTAGGGTGGGTCAATTTAGCAATCGATACATATCAAACAAATCTTTTTAGTGGCGACCAAATTTCTTTAATAAATAACTCCGTTTCATCGTAAATAATTCAGTAATAATTCATAGGTAAATTTCACTTTAGAAAGCTATTACAGGGTGTCTGGTGGCAGATATATATTTTTAAATATGATTATTTCAAAAAGTAATAAACGGTGCGGGCGGAGGATTACGCCATTAGAATTATCGATTGTGAAATACTGCAGTGGTCGAATCAGCATCGCGCGTTCTCTGTTGAGACATTTTTTAAGAGCAATGGTTCTTAACTAATTGCCCGTCGACAATTTTGTTCAAAGTTGGGTATTCGGCGAATACATGATGCACCGAGTGTAAGTTTAATACATTCGTGGGTGCAGAATCTCCGAGCAACTGTTTCGGCTGTCGATCTACCAGGACTTTCGCAACCATTGAACTGGTAGAAAGCACTTTACGTGAAAACCAGCGACTTTCAATACAGAAAAGAGCAGCCTCACTAGGACTTCCAAGAGCGATATTTATAAAATTAAAAAAAAAATCTCGAGTTCCATCCAGAAAGTGACTATAATTTAGGATGTTGGCGCATTTTCGCACTGTAAATCCCATTTTTTGGAGTGGCAAAGCTCGTTTTCAATTAAACGGCCACGTCAACAAGCAAAACTGCCGTTTTGGTCTCCAAGAAACCACAACCCTCGATCGAAATATCAAATACTACTGCACTGCTTCAGACCAGGTGTTTGGTTTGCCTTAGCCACGCATGAGATAATTAGACAATTTTGTTTCGAGAGGCTAGGCGACTAATGTCAACGTTGAAAATTAACCACGCATGATTATGGAATTATTTTTACCAAACATGCGTACTCTTCAATACAAGTAGGATAGGAGCCAAAGCTTCGGGAAAATTTCTCTCAAAAACTGATCAGTCGCTTTGGGGACATCCCATGGCTACTGATGACGCCCGATCTATAACCTATGTTTTTTATGAGGATACTTCAGAGAGATGTTTTATGATGACAGTCCCCAGTGGAAAATATTCGTCTAGAAATCAGCTCAATTAACCAAGTTTATTGCCCGTGTTCAACTCGACGGATGATACACTCCATTCTATCGTTCTTAATAAAACTTTGTGCCAATTATTACGTTTTTTATTTTAGTTTGAAAATATAAATTTGTATAAAAATATTAAATCAGCCGACCTTTTTTATTATTTAATAGAAATAAAAGTTGAGAAAAAGTAAACATTTTAGCTTCGGGCGCCTAGAAGCTGATTTTTTGAAGAGTCGTAGTGGAAATTTTTTTCCTCATGCCAAAAGCTTTCGAAAAATCGATGACACAATATCGACGAGTTTTAGTCCTTCCAAATCGACCCACCCTAATGTATACCTAATAATTCAAAAAAAATTTTGGACACAATGAAGAAGTTATTAGCTCATCATTGAGTTAATTTCGTTTAACATTAAAAACCTTTTTTTTTTCGAAACATTTCTAAGTTAAAATATGTATTAGTATTTTATTTTTATACCTTTTTTGCCAATCTACTTTAGGACTTTAATCTTCATGGCCACAGAAATCATCAGTTATAATATTATTTTGTTAAAAGCATTCTTTTAATTTGAAGACTGATCAATTATTTTTGGCAATTGTTCATGATAAACGTAATTAAGTTTATGGTTTTATATAATTTTGATAAACAAGGGCTGTTATTTATTTATTCTTAATAGAATTCTTTATAACTGCCAAAAATAAAGGCGCCTACGGAAATGACGTTAACAACTTGTGTCACAAGGAATGTTTACATTATGTTGTCAGTTCGGGCTGAATGTTTCGGTTTAGTTGCTGTTACAGTAGTGTGAGGGTGTGTATGCACAATTCATTTACACTGTTGATAGAATAATTGAATGAATAAACAAATTTGAATTTATTTTAGTTTTATTATTTTTTAATAATTTTTAATTAATTTTCGGGAAAAAAAATTGTAAATAAAAATTTACACAATTTGCAGAACTATTGGATGAATAAAATAGAATAAAATGATAAAAAAAATTTTAGTCCTTATGCGAATAATAAATAGCAAAGTTTAAAATGATTGGGAGTAAGGACTGTTTTTTTTGTCCTGACGGGTCATTGCCAGATAGAAATGCAGGCGAGGGGGTTAAATATTCCATCTAATGAATTCTGTAGAAGTTGCAGAGACGAGGAGGAAGTAGCGAGAGTTTTGAGCACTTTCTCTCTCGGTGTCCAGCACTTTCTTATAACTATAAGGGCCGCCAACTCAGGCATCGGAATATGACGTGAGTGGATTGGACACTTTTATCTGAACCAGAAATATATAGATCAGCTGAGATACATATCACACCAGCCAACACAACGGGATCTGATTGGACCCAAATGGGCTGGCTTTACAATAGCTGGCAGCCTGTCAAACCTAACCTAAGTGCAAAAACTATATGTCTCTATTATATAATAGCAATCTCTAATTAAAAGAGAAATTTTGCCCACAATTTTGTTTTAAGCAGTCAAATGCTAATTGAGTAAGCTAAATTTTGTCAGTAAACTTACATTCAGATCACGTTTTTCTTTATTAATTATTAATTATGTATGAACAGCAAATCAATTTTAGGTGTGTTTCTTTACTTTCAGGGTACTTTACGGGCAAATGAGAATAAGCACAAATTTATCTCAAAACGAGGTAAAACATACGAAAAGTAAAGGGAACACAAAGAGCAAAATTTCTAATGAAAAAAAGAAGAAGAAGAAAAAACTATGTACGCTATGTTTTGATGCGGCAATAAAAATTGTCATTTAGTTTTACGAAAAAGTAGAGTGATTTTTTAGACGTTTGGGTTTTTAAGATTTTTGCACATACCTTTTTATTTAACATTAAAACTATAGCCAGTGTTGTCCTACTTGTTTCCGAAAAATTTTTTATTTTCTGAAAACAAATAATTTTCGACCAATAAAACTTTTTCGTGTGTGTTTTTGGTTCCATTTTGTTCAAAAAATATAAAAAGTAGGCTGCAAAAAAACTTTTTCATTGAAAGAAAATTTAAAAAATCTTCTCAGCATCTCAAAACGCCAGCATAATTTTTGCTTATTTCTTTCTTATTCTGTTCTTGTTGCCCAGAAAATTCTTTATTGGGCAGAAACTCTTCGTTATAACTATAGTGTATTTTTTATGAAAACTTCTCAATTAAGAGATTTTTTCAAGACTCAGTAGTAAATACGTTGTATTTGAAACCAGTTATAACAAAATTCGTTATATCGAAGATTTACTGTATAACAGGGAAATGTAATATTACGGTTAAATTTTTATTACGTGTGTTTATACATTAGCTTATATTTATTCATACATATTCATATTAGTTCTTAAGAAACTGATTCCAAGCAGCTTGTTTTCGTTCTAATGGGAACATATGTATTTATTTTAAGTGGCCTCCAAACGACTTAAACTTGTATCTTTACATTTTGTATGTGTATATACATAAGTGTTTTCTATACTTAATTTTATTTACTTTTTATATGACATTTATTTTAAAAGCTTACTAAAATTTATTTCGGTTTAAAACATTTAAATATTTCAACAAATTTGATTTACGAGACTGATAAAACTATAATTTATGATTGACAGAAAGCGCCTCCGAATAATCGCCGGCAGGTATTTGAAAAAAATTAACATGAGAATGCAATTTAAGATTTATTTACTTAAATTTTAAGAGCAATTTCATACAAGGTTTTTATAAGTTCCTTGTTAAAATTTATAAATGATATAATTGAATGTTAATTATACATGCAAACTTATTGTTTTACTAAGTTTACTTAACCTCAATGTTTCTTCCAACTCAATATGTTTTCTTTGACACTGACATACATTTAGTGTTTAGTTTTGATAACGATTTTTTTTTTTTTTGGCGTACATTGAGTTGAAGTTAGTTGAACTCAAATAAAACCTCAATTTTCCTAAAACAGTCATGAAAACCTACAAGTTTTTTGCAAATTAACACTATTATTACACTCATTTAACCACAAAAAATGAACGGCGCCAGCCACTTTAAATACGGCTTACAAATGCGCGTATTTTAGGCGACAATAAATTGTTGACCATTTGTTTTTCAAGTGGCGGGTAATGCCCGAGTTTTAAGGTTAATCGCGTTCAGACGCTTCAACTTTTGAGTTTGCTGAAGAGCTGGCAAAGAAGAGTGGTGCTGGTATGAATATTGGGACTTACATGCATGAAGTTAGCTGCAGGTAAATATTTAAGTTTTTTTTTAAATTTTTACTTTGCCGTAACTCAGACTGCATATCATATAAATAAAATGTAAAATCAAAGAAAACAACAATTTTGCCAGCAGAGTGGCTGAAACAAATTCCCTTGTATGAACTTTAAGATAATTTTAAAAGATCATTAACAAGCAACTGATCAACAAAAGTTGAAGCGTCTGAAACGAGATTTAGTATTCATTTGAAAATTCATTTTAACAGAAGTATTAATAATCATTTTTACTTTCATTGGAAAAATTGAAAAATCTTTATATTATTTATCATTACAATCAATAAAAAACATTAGTTTTTTAGTTTACGACGCGATCCAAAACAATCTTATATAGAATATGAATGTACATATCGCTCCTTTATTACAACATAGTCATATCTCAAAAAATGAGCTTTTCGAGTTAATAATGCAGAATTATTAACAGTACTACCTTTTATATTGTGCAAAAATTGTATTTAAATTACCTTTAAGCTGTTTCCTTTAGGAGATATTTTCTAAAAAAAAAATTTCTAAGACTTGTATGGAAACTAACAATTTGAAATGTGTTTTTCTCGAAACAAGCTTTTTTGTGTTATGACTATGTTGCAGTAAAGGAGCGATATGTAGTTTAATTTGTTTTTGTTTGTTTGTGTAAAACATATTGATTGTTGTTATCTAATAAGAGAAAATATTTTTATAAATTAATTATTGTTGCCGAATTTGGTTTTCAGCCAATTGACCTTCTTTGAAGGTAACTGATAAATTATTTTTGCCAAATCTACAACCATGCAGTACATTCATGATGCTAAAAGTACCGGCTAAATATTTCTTATTATTATTTAATACAAAAAAAAAAAAAACATTTATTTTTCATTAAAAAACATCAAATCAAGGCAAAACAAGATTTACTAAAATCCATTTTAAGTACGAGTACAGTATAATTGGCTTATCTCAAATTTTCTTCTATTGAGTAATCTAAAAGTAAAATATTAAGTATTAAGGTACGCTTACATGATAATAGAAGTGATTATATCATTGATTATCACACAGTGCCCTCAAGTGCAATCGTACGTATACATTTACAGAGTGTTCTGTTTGTGGGGACCACGAATTTAGATCTGTCAAAAATTTGAGTAGAATAAAAAAGAATATCGTGTAAAGTAGAGTTGGGTACTTCGCGAATGAGCTAGTTAGTATCACTGAACTACAAATATTCACTTCAAGAAGCTAGGAGAGCCGACCATTTCTGCGAGCTCTTTTAGCTTCGTAGTTCATGTTTCTTTCTTTTGTCTTCAAGTTTTCTTTTTCGTTCATGTTTCTTTCTGATACATATGTATAATACATATGTATCAGAAATTGATGTAGAAGGAACATACTGCTCCTTCATTGCAACATAGTCATATCTCAAAAAGTTACCTTTTCAAGTTAATAATGCAGAATTGTTAACAGTTTTACCTTTTATATTGTGCCAAAAATTTATTCAAATTACTTTAAAACTATTTCCCTTAGGAGATATTTTCTAAAAAAATTTTCTAAGACTTGTATGGAAACTAAAAACTTCAAATACGTTTTTCTCGAAACAAGCTTTTTTTAGTTATGACTATGTTGCAATAAAGGAGCGATATGTTACATATATACAACTATTCAGAAAATTAGACAACACAATTTTTTATTTTTTTATCTTGGACCAGTAGTGAGGGGAACTAGGAAAGTAGGTTACAAAAATGCTGTTGTTTAGTGTATTATCATAATAAATGACATGATATGAATTTTCTTAGACGAATGGCTCCCCTGCGTTAGCCTTTTAACATGGAACAGTACACGACCAGAAGACCACGTACCGTCCACACGGAAGAAAATATCCAACGTGTTACGGATTGTGTGTAGCATAGTCCAGAAAAATCAACAAGAACACATTGGACACAACCGGGGCTATCGCGGAGGTCTGTTCAGAGGATTTTAGCCACATTGCACATGACCCCGTATAAGGTTGAGCTTGTTCAAGAATTGAAGTCAATAGACTACGAACAGCGTCTTAATTATGCCATTTCATTCCGATCATAAATGTAGTTCTGCGCCGTAGGGTTCGTCTGTGGAACAAGTTGCTAGCAGACCTGTTTCCAGTCAGATATATGTCCAACGTGTTACGGATTGTGTGTAGCATAGTCCAGAAAAATCAACAAGAAGACATTGGACACAACCGGGGCTATCGCGGAGGTCTGTTCAGAGGATTTTAGCCACATTGCACATGACCCCGTATAAGGTTGAGCTTGTTCAAGAATTGAAGTCAATAGACTACGAACAGCGTCTTAATTATGCCATTTCATTCCGATCGTAAATGTAGTTCTGCGCCGTAGGGTTCGACTGTGGAACAAGTTGCCAGCAGACCTGTTTCCAGTCAGATATATGTGTTGTTCCTAGAACACAGACGAGCGATTTTTCTAAAAATTTAAATAACTTTCATACAAATTTTCTTGGCTAGTTGCTCGTCTGTGTCCTATAAACAGCACTATAATGTTGGAAAGTTTAAGTCAAACTTCCACAAATACTCACCCTTATTGTGTTTGGCGTTTTTATGGCGAAAGACGGGCGTTTTTGAAAAATGGTACCGTGATTGGCGAAAAACGCCAGTGAAATACGACAAATTTCAAATCTATTACAAAAACGCCATTAAAATGCTACCGTGCTTGGCGAATTTGTCTTTCAAAAGGGAGCAAATTTGTCGTCAACGCATTTGCTCACGACAGATAAATAAAATCTGATAAAATAACAAAAATTAAAATATGAATTTTACCTTCTGCATTTTTTACATATGATTGCTGTCAGTTGAAATGTTTTTATTTATTTACTTATATATGTATATTTAAAAAAATAAAAAGTAAATCAGCGGGACACACCGTTTGCGAAAATTTTAATTATATTGGTGCTCCATCCCGTTCCGTGAAGGGTTGTACGAAGGCCTGGACTGATTTTAAACATATGTGAACAAAAATTTATAATACAATATTTTCTAACATATTTTTTGTTAGAAATCAAAAATATTTTCACTTGCTGCTGTCTCAGCTGCTTTTTATAGAATTAATTTAATAATTGCTTTTCAACTTTATATTCAGGGGATGAGTAAAATGCAACACAACATTTTTACAAAATTTATTTGCTCAAATTAAATAAACAATACCAAAAAAAAAAAAAAAAATATTAGTATTTTTATTCTCTTTGTTATTTATAAACATTTGTTTGGCACTTCCTTAACGGGATGCTTCATAATCATTTAGTTTAACATAATCTTTTACATTATGATTCATTTACAGAATTTTGCTTGTCGAAAATTTTAGACGGTAACATAAGCGTGTAAATGCGACAGCTACTACGAGAGCTGTCGTTTTACGACTACGCCAAACACAATAAGGGTGACTATTCCCTCTTTGCTCCTCCTCATAAACTGTTTTACCAGTTCCAGTATAATGCACCACATATCTAGGTGATCTTTCCCTGGGTACTGGTTCAAAATAAACAAAAAACCTAGTTGCAATATACTCCTAGACTTTATTTTGTATGGGAAATATTGTCTAAATCAAGCAGATTTGTTTCGAATATCGTCTAAATCAAGCAGATTTGTTCCGAAGTTTCCTATCCACTAGATTTCCCTATGACGTAAGTAGACTGTTAATGCAATTATCACTAAATTGAACGAATAACGATTAACTAACGCTGTGGAACAAAAGTCAACAGCCAAATACTCGTAACTTCATATCACTTACGATAGTAGAAAAAATTCGAAAAACGTTTCTCTTATTCGCTTTTCACGTTCAAAATATGTTTCTTATCACAGCTGTTGTCAAATAAATTTATTATTTATTTATTTGTTTTATAAACGTATTTAAGAAATTTTGTGTTTACTGTTTGTTTTTGTTTTTATATATAAATGTTAGTTAGTTAAGTAATCAATTTTGTTACTCACTTTATACTTTGACGATTATTCATGAAGTCTGCTAGAAAACTAACTGGTGGACTGTGACTGAAGATGGGTGGACTGTGAGAAATCATATTGATTGACATTTTAATTTACTGTTAATGTTGATAATTGTCACTTGGTTTGGAAACTGTTGTTGTTTTACGATCTTTTGTAGTTTCTTTCTTATTGTTTTAAGCAAATAAATACTACAACACAAGACAAGAAAATTGATAAGATGATTTCTTATAAACAAAATAAATTATAAATAAAATAATCACAGCTTGTGTATGCCTTCGTTTTGTTGTAGTTGCTTGAATTTCTTTTTATAGAAAACTGTGCCTAAAAATAAACAAAAAATAATAATTGCAGTTTATATTTTTTTTTTTCAAATAAAAACTTTAATAGAAAAAAAATTATTGTAGGTTTATTAAACTCTTATTTGACATATTTCTAGGCAAAATTTTTCAAATAAATGTTTAATAAACATAAAATATTTTTTATGTATACGGCCGAACAATTAAGAAAAAAGTAAGTCTAAATTTTTTTAATAAAAAAAGAACAACGATTTTAAGATATTAAAAATTAAAAGAAAATATTTAAAATACAAACCTTTGATTTTTTTTAGGAGAAATTTTTGTTGGCTTGACAAATTTTTTACGATTAAGGAACTTTTTTAATTAATTTTCTCAAATATCACCAATTGTTTATGTATGTATATGTATTAAATTATGCACATAAGTATGTATGTATTTTTAAATTTTTTAACATTTTTTTATTTCTTTTATTTTTAAATACGATCACGCCGCTGAGGAGTGTTAATTCGTTGGAAGCAGGTTGTGTTAAATTTAAATATTTATTTCTTTTTGTTACTGAAATATTTTATTGCTGCTTTAGTATTATGATTTTCCTTTATTTAATATTTTTTATTTGACAACTTTAAATAATTATCTTATGCTGCTAATAAACTTGCTGTTTAATTGCCTGGTTTTCTTTTAATTGGCATTTTTAGTTTATTTAGTTTTTAGTTGTTGCTTTTATGGCTGTTGTCAAATGACATTTTCAAAATGTCACCATTTTTTTGTTTTGTTTTGACAGTTGCTTTGTAGTCGTTTATTTTGTTATATAAATAAAAACCGTTAATTAAGCCGTATAAATGCTTTAATTAATCACACACAAATAATTGAACAAATGATCGACAAAATCGGTAAATTTAACAAAAAAAAAATCCACAAAATCTTTGTTGTTTCTCCTTATTTAAAACAGAACGAATATGTGTTTATATGTAGGAAAATTAGTTCTTAACTAGTTTTTATTTTTTAAATATATGTATGTATGCACTTCCCGACGCGCCAATATGCCTGTTTGGCTGCTCGACAATGAATGATCGTTGCTTGTGCCAACAACTCAGCATGTTAAAAATGGCAAAAACACAAACAACAACAAAAACACAGAAAACTTGTGTGAGCAGTGCACTGCCATTCGAACTTGTATAACTTATGCTGACCGCAGTGTTACCACAGTCGCAAGACAAATATGCTTACTCGTGCATAGTGTGCAGGTAGCAAAATTAATTAATAATAATGATGATCGTTAAACATAAAAAATAGTAATTGGCTGAGTGAAACTATAAGCGGAGCAGACACGGCTAAGCATGGTATTAGTCAAGAGTAATAAAACCAGAGATTACGCCGTGCGCATGATTTCCCGTTAGATGACGGAGTTTACACTGCGTTTTCACGTACAAGTGCTTGCATGGAAGCCCTGTGTTCGTATTATCAACGAAAATGTTGAAAAAATACTCGACTTTCTGGCAAGTTGCTTTAGTATTTATAGAATAACATGGAAGTTCAGTTTAAAATTGTCAGTGGAGAGACAACAGCATTACCATAGAAAACCATAATTTTATTTTTCGAGGAAATGAATAGCATGAAAAAAATAAATTAATTAAAAAAATTATTTTTAATATTTTTCAACTCAATCAAAAAATGTGAATTACTTTAAAAACACATTTTGAAAAAGTTAAATAGGACAAAAGAACTATATTAAAATCCAGTTAGTCTCCGCAAAACTTGTTGTAGGGCAACACTGTTATTTCAGTTGTCATTTGACTTTCAGTAA
Organism: Thecocarcelia acutangulata; assembly: GCA_914767995.1. Lineage (NCBI taxonomy): Eukaryota > Metazoa > Arthropoda > Insecta > Diptera > Tachinidae > Thecocarcelia > Thecocarcelia acutangulata. The sequence continues at coordinate 117,610,720 of OU612096.1, read as the reverse complement.
GTGCCAAAAAATCACTGCCTTCTGAAATTTCTTGTCAGTTCAGTTGAAAGTTGGTTGCAAGTACAGAGATTGTGCGTGCGTTAGTAAAAAAGTTTGAATGTATTGAGTTTTTCGAACTTGCACCTGCACGTGTAAACCCTAAGTTAACCCATGCAAGAGCAAGTATTTAAAATTCATTTAGGACTGAGTTGGCATTGTTTGGTGATGTCATTTGATAACATGTGCAAAAGATTTCAGTTTTGTGTGAGCCCCAATTGGCAAAAATCGTCCTAGACGACATCGTCTTTGAAAATATATGCACAATATGTCCTCTTTTGTTTTGTAATGAAGAGAGGACCATATGGGCGACAATGTCTTCAATGTTGCCGCTTATCTGTAGGGGGCAGATTGTCCATGTAGGGACAAATTGTTCATGTAGGCATTTCAAAAAAGCAACTGTTTTCTAAAACAAGCTGAACAAGAATTTATATTTGTGTTTAAGTGAGCGACACGATAGGCGACAATGTCTTCAATTTAGTCTTCAAAGCATTCAAGTAATATATTTTTGCAAAAAAATTAAAGGGACTCTAACAAAACAACAAAAAAATTTATAAAAGTTTAGTATACATATTTACTCAGTCATCGTCATTTTTTATTTTTGTAAATTTTTTTTATGAAAGAAAAAATATGTATGATAGCATGCATGTAAATATATGCATGTAAAATAAATATTGAAACACAAATGAATTTCTTAATAAATTACGTGCTGTTCATAGAAAAATAAATTTCTCAATAATGATTTCCGCTAATGTAAAATTTATTTAGCAAGATTACTTAATTAGCAGAAAGGATGCGTATCTTTTATCAGCGATCTTTCCACCTTTTTGCGGCTGTGTAGTAAATTTTCTTAAAAACTATTTAGTCTGCCTGTTATTGGAAACCCCCAACGGGAATTTATGATTTTCATTGTCTTATTTAGGTATTTTACTTATTCGCTAATTACTCTTTTTACTGCAGAAACATTATGGCAATTACGGTTCATTGCAGCGGGGAAATGCTTACCTGAAATATTTTATAACTTTGGTTATAGCCTAAAACATTTTTTTTGTCCTGATTTTATTACCTCTATTGTACCACCAGAAAGCAATTAATGTTATTTCCTTTCCTTTTTTTCATTAATATCTTTCTAGGAACTATTTGTAAACATTAAAAGTTTGTATTTAGGTGTTTAATAGGTAGAAACAATGATTAAATTTAAATTTCAGATATAAAAAATATGGATTTTGTGATATTTAAATAATGGTTTTTGAAAACTGCGGCAACAGTGCTCATTAATCGTTCGGTTACAACATTTAAACAGATCAAACACGAATGAGGTGGTATATACATACATATATACTTGAGAAAAGAACCACCATAATGATATTACGGCTTTGAAAGATCGAGCAAATTCATTTGTATTAAGAGGCGAGAGAAATAATTTTCTTGCTTTTTTGTCCATTACAAACGATACTTTCTAGGCGATTCTTTGTTTATATTTAAGTGACCACAGCAAGAAAATTAAAGCACATAAAAACACAAAATTGTTGTCTGAGAAGAGTGCAGATACTTTAGCTTTCTTAACATTTTAGCTGCGAACATGGAACTACAACAAATAAGCAATTTATCTACCTATGTACTCGTATCTATAACTATTCGAAATGCCACAAAACATTTTCCATATTAGAAAAATATATCGCAAAGAAATTTTGGAAATTTCTATTTCATTTTAAGAAAGTTCAGCAAAAAAGTATTTAAATACATACATACACATATACAAACATAAGTACACTGAAAATAATTCCTTCATTAATATAATGAATTTTGACATTAATCTAATGAAAATTTTCATTATTTTTCGGCCAATGATGGCCTTCATTGGACTAATGAATCTTCTTTCATTAAAAATTATTTAATGAATACATTCGTTGGATTAATGAAAACTTCATTAAGTTAATGAAGCATAAATCATAATATTTATGAATACTTTTCATTAAAACAATGAAAAAAATCATTAGGTTAACGTTATTTGTTCATTAGGCTAATGAATGTGTTACATTATTTTTAAGAAATATTTTCACTATTTTAATGAATAAATTCGTTGAACCAATAAAAATCTTCACCAATTTGGTGAAAATTTTTCTTCATTCTAATGAAATAAAATCATTAGTTTAAGGAGGAGTTTCTTTATTCTAATGACCTTTTTTCATTAGAATTGTGCTACTGAAAAGAAACTAAACAATTTTTTTTATATTAAGCATAAAATAATTTTTTATTGTTTTAATTATAATGCAAAATAAAATTAATAATATTAATACATTAAAAAGGAAATCAAAATATTTTAATTCAAAATCAAAACATATTAATTCAACACAAAATAACTGAAAAAATAATATGTAATGTTACATATGTAGACATTTTGGATAATTAAGTATATTTTATTTTTCATAAACTTCATAAACTTTGTCTATTGACTTCAAAATCATTTTAAACAATGAACTGCAGCAAACTCATTTATTTTTTTTAAACGTTTGCTTCTGCTTTTGGAAACTTGTGATGTTTTGCTTTTTGAAGAACAAAAAAAAAAGTCCCGTTGCGTGCAAAAACAAAACGTTTGCTTTGACTATAGAATCTATAGTATAAATACATAATTGTTCACAACGAAGGCTAAGGAAAAAATTAAGTGTGACTTTGTTGTTGCATTTGTAACAGAATAAATATTCCTTTAAGCAAAAAACCAAAGAAGAGCCCATCTCTTTGCTTTTGATTTCAACTATGTAGGTACTTAAAATGAGGGTAGTTTATGAATTCTAATGAAAAGTTTAGTTAATATAATGAACATTTTCATAACAACTAAAAAACTATTGATAAAATAATTTTTTACACAGTAAATAATGTATAAAATAATTTCCTTTGTCATTTAGTTAATAGTTATAATATATTTATTATCTCACTTTTAATAAATCTCTAAAATTTTGTACTCAGCCTTCAAAAATTGTTTATAACAAATCCAATGAAATTTTCTAATGAAATTATGAAAACTAATGAATCAATTTTAATGAATATTTTCATTAATGCTGTGAATCTTCATTCATGGAACGTAATTTTTCATTCGGTTAATGAAAATTATCTAATGAATGGGGTTCATTGGAAATATGAAGCAAATATTTTTCAGTGTAGCTATGCGTCAGCGATAGGCATATCACACACATATGACTGCTAATGTAGTGCGTAGAGGAAAACGGAAATAATATGCTGACTGATTATAGTTACAAAAGAATGTATATTTGATACTGACATTGGAATATTTGCATTATTACTTCATAAGAGTATGTATACAAGACGTTCATATGATAGATATCTATTATAATAAAATTTAAGTTTGAAATCATATTTTATCTAATATTGGTTGCTAAACAGGTACCGTGAAATAACTCCCAATGCAATAACTCCCAATAAAATAAGTCCCAACAAAAATGAAATAACTCCATTAGGTGACTCCTAATAATAGCTCTTTAATTAATTAAAATGAAATAACTTCTACACCATACCTGAAGATTGGAGGTAGCGAATCCAGTGTTCGAAATACCATAGAGAACATTTTTCAGCTTTACAGTAAAAGTTTGTAAGCGAAACTGATTTTAGTTAAATGAAATAACTACCAATTATCAAAATAAATGAAATAACTCCCAACAGAATTCAGTTAGCTGTTATTTCATTACAATACTCGTATGTTTGGTAGGTGCCGTGAAATAACTCCCAAATGAAATAACTCCTGACCAAATATTCAAAAATCCCATACATATTGGGAATTATTTCATTATGAAATAATTCCCAATGAAAAATTATGAAATAATCTCCAAAAAATTGGGAGTTATTTCATTATGAAATAACTCCCAATGAATAATTATGAAATAATCTCCAAAAAATTGGGAGTTATTTCATTATGAAACAACTCCCAATTTGTATGGGATTTTTGAATATTTTGTCGGGACTTATTTCATTTGGGAGTTATTTCAGGGCACCTGTTAAACATAAGAGTTTTGTGAAGATTTTTCCTGAAGAAGTCTTGCGAAGGAAGACGAAATATCGAATATAATTAAAGCATTTTTTATATGAAAAACAAAACTGACCTCAAGCTTAAAGAACATTTCAATTTAATTAAAAAAAAAAAGGTAAAATAATTAGGATCCAGATCATATTAATCATATCTTTACAAACCTAAATTAGTGCGTGAAGCAAAGCTTAATTTAGCGCATAAGCTGAAGCGTCCTAAACGTCCGTCAAAAAAGTAGAATCAGTGCAATTGTATAAGACATGTTGCACACCACAAAGCATAGAACGCAAAGTAGGTTTCCTTTCTACTTTTGCACGCGTCATAAGCGTTATAAAAACTGTCAGTGCGTTTTTGATAGCCACAAACTACAATTTGTTTGATTTTTTTCACAGTTATCGCATGAAAAGCGTTGTATGTAACTCAAGTTTAGAAAAGTGTAGAAACGCGTAAAAAGCGCAGCGCATATAACGCGTGGCATGGACCTTCAGCTTCAGATTTCACGCTGTAACGAGTAACTTATAACATGTGATTTTTTTGCTATTATCTTTTTGGCAACACTAGTTTTGACAGCTCACGCACGTTTTGTATCTTGTGTCACTGTCAAACATCTTCAGTTTGGTCTATAATTTAATCATGAATCGTCTTACAAACGAACAACGCTTGCAAATTTTTGGTGAATGGGCTCTTGAAAAGTTAGATGAAGATCCACTTTTTTATCGAAGAATTGTGTTCAGCGACGAGGCCCATTTCTGGTTAAATGGATACGTGAACAAGCAAAACTGCCGTATTTGGAGTGAAGAGCAGCCAGAAGCATTGCAAGAGCTACCAATGCATCCACAAAAAACAACCGTTTGGTGCGGATTATGGGCTGGCGGCATCATTGGGCCGTATTTCTTCAAAGATGATGCGAATCACAACGTTACTGTGAATGGTGAGCGCTACCGTGCGATGATAACAAACTTTTTTTTGCCCAAAATGGAAGAGCTTGACTTGCATGACATGTGGTTTCAACAAGACGGTGCCACATGCCACACAGCACGCGAAACAATGGACCAATTGAGAGGCGAGTTCGGTGAACAGTTTATTTCACGCTTGGGACCAGTCAATTGGCCGCCCAGATCGTGCGATTTAACGCCTCTAGACTATTTTTTGTGGGGTTATGTTAAGGCTAATGTCTATAGCGACAAGCCCGCTTCGATTGACGCACTGGAAGCCAACGTTGCCAACATTATTCGTGAGATACCGGCCGAAATGTTGGAAAGAGTATGCCAAAATTGGACTAAGCGGATGGACCATTTGAGGCGCAGCCGCGGCCAACATTTGCATGAAATAATCTTCAAACATTAAATTATATCGACCCAACTATCGATCCAAATAAATATTTCATGCATTTTTCTGAATTTTATGTGTTTTTTTTTTAGATTTCCGATAGTTCTTATAAAATCACCCATTATAAGATCGGCGAATTCAGGCGAATTCGATTAATATGGCGGCACTTTCTCTGTCAAGTTTTGTTTACCTTTTTCGGCGTCATTTAAATTTTTTTACATGTTCGTTATCAACTACTTTTGACAACTTAAGTGTGATTTCGCCTTTTTACACAAGCAAAATACCTGTTGTTTTTTTATTGTTGTAGCGAAGCGGCTACCTTGTTTTTTGTATCATGATTAAAATGAAGTCAGAAATATTGTTTTTCAAGTGTAATTTAATTTTTTTAATTTAATGTGCAGCAAAATTTCTTTTAGAACGGCACATTTTCTGTTACAATATGTGTATATATGTACCTATATAGTTACACACCTCTGCACATACATACATATGTATGTGTGCACAAATGTCTACATATTGGATTTACATATGTAGACATTTGTAATTTCTACATATGGAATTTCAGCTTTAAAGTTAAAATTTGAAAGTGATTGTTAAATTATTTTGTATTGAAATAAGACAACAATTTTCACCAAAATATGATCATGTGCAAAATGTTATTCGTATCAATCTAAAATCAAGAGCAGTAAATAATAAAAACAAAATCTGTGTTAAGTACCAATAACTACACCGGCGCAAATATAAATAAACACACATACTCACTTACATATGCGAGGGAAAATCAACAATTTTTAAAAAAGTTACAACCTGATTGATTCCCAGTATATACAAAATAATATACCAATTCAATTCTTTATTTACTATTTGATATGGTATAAAGTTTTTATATATAATTTGTCTAGAGTTTGGGAATTTTGATTTTTTTTCTTGTTTGGTATATTTATACGATATTTTGAACACCAACAATATTATCGATTGCTTTAAATGATGTAAAAAAACTTTCACTGCGATTTTTTGCAAATTTGAACACTTTTTTGGAGAAAAATTTTTCTTGTAAAAACTTTTCTACAAAAAAAAAAAGGAAATTAATTCCGAAAATTTTACTACAAAAAAAAAAAAAAATTTAATTGTAAATTTTTTTTTCATAGAAAGATCATAATTGAAAATTTTAAATTATGAAATTTTTCTTTTAGAAAAATTACAATTATAAATATTTTTCCTTAGTAAAGTTTCAGTTGTCAAAATGTTGCTTCACAAAAATCTCAATAGTGAAAGTTTTTCTATAGAAAGGTCTTAACTATCATAATGTTCCTGTTGAAAACTTTAATTGTAAAAATTTTTCAATAAAAAGCGTTCAGTTCTTAACATTTTTCAATAAAATTTTTCACTATTGAATTTGAGTATAATATATATAATATAAAAAACGTAATAATTTCTCAATTGTGAACATTTTCCTAATGAAAAGTTGTGAAAATTTTTGTATTAAAAGCTTTCAATTATTAACATTTTTCTCTAAAATTTTCACAATGGTAATTTTTTTTATCAGCCTAATTATGAACATTCTCACGGAATTCATTTCTCACGGAATTTATTCCTCTCGTAAAGTACTTTTTTTAATTCAATTAAAAAAAAAACACAATTTTTGTTAACTTTATGGTAGGAATTGAAGATTTGATCCCCCTTTAGTGTTTTCTGTGAATGGAAAATACGAAAAAGTAAAAAACGTTATAATTAATTTGAAAGAGAAAAGTGAAAAAAATCGCGCGGACTTTTCATTTGTAATCAGAGTATATATAATATAAAAATTTAGTAATTTTTCGATAGAAAAGTTTAAATTGTGAAATTCTTGTTACTGGAAAACTTCAACTGCAAAAACTTTTAAACTAATTAAGTTTTATTCACTGTATTATGTTAGCTTCTAACATTGATACCAATCAAAATATTATAAACAGCTTGTTTTCTATGTTTCCCAGGTGTAAAAAAATGTAGAGACATGTACAAATGAAAAAGCTTGTTTTTTATGTTTTGACAGGTATTATTAAAATATTTTTCTTTTTAAATTCCCAATAATTTATTTACGTTGTTGGGATATAAAGTTGGACGTTTAAAAATATCTTTCAAAAAATTTCAAAATCTACTGATGTAGCTCCTATGAAATGTCGACATGTAGACAGCTAGGAAATATAGAAAATTTTTTGATTGATAAAAAATTTTACATAAAAAACAATATATTATGAATTTTTTTTGTTTATAAAAAAGTTCCAAATTCGAACATTTTTGTTAAAAAAAAACTATCAGCTGGAAATATTTTTGCATAAAAATTCCTATTATGACCTTAACTCTGCACAAAAACTTTTATTTACAAACATATTCCTATAGAAAAAGGCTAATAAAAACTATTCATATTTTTTCCATGAAAATATTTTAACTCTGTAGACTTTTCTAAAGAATTGTGAACAGTTTTCTACAGAAGCATTTTATTAATTAATTATTCATTTTTGTTTCAACTATACATATTTTCTATAGAAAAATTCGAAATTTACATATTCTATATAGACATGTTTTAGTTGCTTTTATTTTACTGAATAAAATATTTATCTGCTTTTTTCATTACTTCCTGCACTGTTTGACATGCCCTCGTATATTTTAGTGCATTGATGTTTCCAGTTACACACATATAAATATGCATGTGTGTGAATGGATGTGCACATGACTTTATGCACCAGTCAGAGCTTTTCTAATTATTGTTGTTTGGTAAAAATGCCGGTTCTCTCGTTTGCCGGGTTACATTTTTCTTCTCTTTTTTTTTGTGTATGCGTTTTAATGAGTTGAGTTTCTCTGTACATTCATATTTTAATTTTAAGAATACAAACTGACGTACATATTTGAATTTGAAGGGTTATGTTTTGTTTTCGTTTTAAGCCTATTTATGAATTAGCCTTCTACTAGAGAGAAATTTAACTGGTTTCGGATCACAACAAGTGTTGAAAAAAGCTGTTATATGTTGATATTTGTTAACAGATTCTGTCTGATATTGATTATCAGCATTGGGCTTGCCGGCCTAATCTGATGTTGGATCAACTCCACAGGGTGAATTATTCACAGGAATTTATTCCTCCGTGTGGCTTGCTAGACTTACACAGGTAGCAACTTTTTGCTATAAGTTTGTAGCCATACAGGCAACCCCATTTTGTCAGAGTTCGGATCTTCTAATCCCTCCTGTATGCAATTTCCCAGCAGTTAATGGAAGGCTTAACGAGTTGGTATACCGAAGTCGATTAAGAACATCAGCCCTTAATCAACTCAACTGTCTAACTAACCATCACCCCTGTTTCATTACAGTACAGGTGTGTAGCTAGACAACAGCACCTTGGAGTTAATTAACCCCAGAAAGATAACAGAGAAACTAATTCTCCTCTCTGCGATATTAGGTTTAAACCACAGCCAGAACGTTCCAGCCAAGGCAGGCATTTCAACCATGATAAGCACCGAAATGGTCTGCAACACTTGCTAAGGGTTTCGGGGTTTCTAACACAGCATAAGTCATGCGACTTCCTAGAGTTTTACTTACTACAACAAATGAAGGACTCCTTCCCCTATATGCCTCAGAAACCTTGCTTGATGTACGCCAAGGCAATACTACTTCCGTAAAATGCAAAATTGAAAAGACTGGTGGCATTTGCATGCACATATGCATGACTGTCCAAAACTATTCACAGCCTGCACTCTCATTCGTGGAAGAGTCTATTGGAAATCTCAGGATATTGAAAGAAAACTCATTGGGTTTCCCTCCAGCAAAGTAGTTTTTCATTTTCTTTCGAATTTATGTTTTTATTGCATTGATGTATTTTTGGAAACCTTAGTAGTAATAATAACACTTTCTTTCTAATTCGTTATAAGCGATCAGCGATATTTGACACTTAATATCTTCAATTAGGTAAGCGTCACATACGAGTGTTTTATCTGCACCTTTTTTAACACTCTTGGAAACTTTCTTTTTATGGTAAAAACTCAATCGTAATGAACTAATTCAATGGTAATTGCCTACACTTGAAAAAAAAGAAAAGATCGATAATCAGAGTATGTATGTTATCTGTACATATGTGATCTATGCAGTCAGATGCAGCTTCAGGGAAGGGGGAAAAAAAGATATTTTCGCCTGCCTCCCTTTTGTTTTGTGGTAATTAGTAACAACAGTTTAGTCACATCTATTTGTTGTTTCTCTCTAGTGATTGTTTTCAAAAAAGTTGTAAAGGCCCTCTGTCCTGCACGATCGTACGATTCATTCAGAGGAAACTGTTTCAAAAGTCTGGCCGACTTGAAAAAATCACTTCAAAATAGCGTTGTAGGCCACACTATTATAAAACAATTAAAAACTTTTATTAACATAATAATTTTACATTACTTAAATTGTTTTCTCGAGGCACAAATAATATTCTCATATTTTTTTGCAATGTTTTGAAAGATTTCATCAAATTTTTTAAATTGCACGATTTTTCAAAAACTCTATCGCACGGTTGCATTTTTAGTACTTTTTCAGCACACATGCTTTATTTAGTAGATCGCAAGATCGTGTATGATAGTGTAACAAGGTCTTTAGTAAACATTACTGTCAGCACGCTTATTTGAGTTGCAGCGTTACATCTCCTGCGATAAATTACGATACGCTTTACGCGCTAATTTATAATATGATGTGTAAGACTGTAACGACATTAAGCCATCGTTGTTAGCTGAACAACTAAATTTCTACTCTTCTCAGCGGCTTGTGCTTAGCTATTAAACAATAAATTCTCTGATCAACCCTGATTAATTAGAGATGATTGATGCTATTAACAGCAACTGTGTCTTTTTCCAATTTTGAGTTCTACATCTCTAGAAAGCAAAATTTACTTATTTATGTTATTGGTTTAACGAATTGTAAGTAAAAATTTTTTAATACAAAGACTTAATTTTTAAAATCTATAGTTTTCTTAAAGTGTAAATATGCTATTCGTGTGTAAATTAATGTATTCATGCATGCTCGTATGTAAATTTGTATATCACTTCCATTTTATCATAATTTTTTCCAAATGCATATTTCTATTTAATTTTTATAAATATATTTGTATGTATGTATACATGCGTGTGAATGTATAGACATTTGTATAGAGTGTGCATTAGATATTAGATACCAGTGTTAATGGCTTAATACCCTTTAGGTAACGTTACAGTAGAGGGCAAAATATAAAAAAATTCATAAGTGCTGTAGATCAAAAACTTATTTCCAATAATTATGTATAGATGCAAGCTTTATGGAAGAAGTTGCTTTAAAAATCTGACTACAATACATACACTAAATGAAAAACACATGACATACAGTGGTGGACATGTAATTAAAACATAAATGTGATCTTTTATTCTTTCGATGTTTTATATGATCTATTGTTATTTTCACGAAACTTTCCCACTGCAAAGATTAGTTTGATATCTTTTACACTTTGTTATTTCTTTACATTCATTTTTTACTCAATTTTCTTTAAAAAATAAGCCATTATTCACAGAAAATTATAGTAAAAATAAAATCAACAAAATTTTTGTCTTACAAAATAATTTGTATGCATATACATAAATATCAAAAAACTGACCTTAGATATCGTATTTTGTTGCCGTTTAAAAATATTATTGTTTTTGCTCAATAATTATTTTTACTAAACTTTTGTTTGAAACCACGAATTCCTTTACAGGTCCGCATTCATACAATTTCTTAATTGGTTCAACGAATTTCGTTATTGAAAACGAAAAGAATTTTTTTCTGTGTTTAGAGAAAAGATAGTTTTTCAAGTGAACACATAATTAAAACATTTTCAGTTCTGCTTTTTAAATAAAGTTATTCTAACATTTAATTTCGTTTTGTTGCGAAAATTTATTGAAAGATATGTTTTAAATGATATCCGTAAAATTGTATATTAATATTAGCCACAAGGAATGGGAAAAATACTAAGTTGCTCCGAAGAAGAAAGGAAGGTAATAATTAGATTTTTGAGGCTCCGAGAAGACGGTGAATGCATTTTCTCAATTACTTATTTGCTGTAGAGGAAAAGAGAACAATGCAATGAACCATTTTGATAAATATGCAACTCAAATAATGTGCCCAGAGCCTCTAAATTACGTAAAACCACAGCCAGAGACGATAGATCGTAAGTGGCTCTAAGCAGGTAAAAGTTGAATCAAGGCCGTGTCAGTGGCTCTAAATCTGACCGAATTAAAAGCTCTAAATAGCTAAAAGTTGAATCAGATAAAACTTTGTCGCTTTGCGTGACGTTTAAAACTGTAACAGAAAAGCGCAAAGCAAAAGGTGTATGCGACAATAAAAACTTTGGCAACGCTCACGATTTGTTTATTTATCTAAAAAAATAGTTGTTAATTTTTATATTTAATAGTTTTTAATGATAATAGAAGTTAGACATATTATTGGACGAACTACTGAAATTGATTCTAATTGTTTTCTTAGTACATAAAGCTTTGGAGCTATTAGAAAAAACTCCACCGCGTAAAAAGATGAGAGTTGCCGAACTTTTCGCTTCACGTTGCGTTAAAAGTGCATGTTTCATGTAAGTATATGTATTTTATCTTAGATGTCAAAGCGAATTTGCAACGCAAAGCGAACCAAAAGTTTTATCTGACACGGCCTTTAGAGTCATCATATGGTATCCATATATCATCTAGAACTATTCGGCTTAATGAAAATGCCTTATGTAGATGCATCACACAGAAAATACTTTCGCCTATAAAAAAAAAAAATTAACTCCGGATTGGATTTTGTCAGAAAAAAAATTAAGAAACCAATGAGTTTTTGGACAAATATTTTATGAAATGATGAATCCAAGTTTGTCCAGTGGAGATTAGATGGAAAACGCTATCTAGTTAACCAAGACTGATACCAACCCAGCATATTATAAATATAAATGTTAACCAACAACAAAATCTCAGATATACCATCAAAACAAATTGATTTACTATCAAAAATATTTTAATTATGGGGTCACCACTGTAAGTACATTAGTATTAGTAGTCTTAAATGAACTCCTCTATTTCAATCGCTGCAAGTTTATCAAAGAATCTACTCGTATAATAACAGCGGTGAAGTGTTACGTGTTTTTTTCGATCGCCACTGTAAAACGTGCTCAGACGTGTGGGCTTATTTTAAAATAAAGAAAATTTTTTGCCACTCAGCAGAAATAATATTGACTTGTGTTGTAAATCAACAAGAGTTTTTTTTTCCAGGGAGTTTCATAAAAATTATGAAGACGTAAAAAAAAGAAAAAAAAAAAAAACGTTTTGAAAATCTGTTGACAATAAATTTTTAGGTTTTGTTCGAGTATTTTTCTGCCCACTGCATACCAAATGAGTGTATTGATCTGAAATTTACTGATACGTTTGTGACTTGATAAATAAATGGAGGTAATAAAATATTAGACGTGGCCTATTTCTTTTTGCTGTTGATATTTTTTTTTAGTTTTGTTTTTCCAACGCAATTATGTGTTCCTTTTGATTATTTTAGGTGGTAAAATTTTTGAGGCGATAAAGTTATATATTTTATAAAAATGAGAATTTTGTTAGATTTTCTTATCGAATCCGGACTTAAATTTTTTTTTTTCGAGACGAAAGTTTTTTCCGTGCGTTGCATCTACGTAAGGCATTTTCATTGGCCAAAAAAGAGGTTACTTAACGAAAAAGCGTGATAGTAGAATATAATTCTGCACTACGTTGTGCCCATACTTGGGCCTATTACATACAGACTCTCTCTCTCTCTCTCTTTGAAATCATTACTATACGGTAAATGGTGCGTTTTGTTGGCACGTTGTTTCATCCAAAATTTTCACACAACTTTCCCATCATCACAGTAAGCGATTATTAATTTTGATCAGATGTTTTAATGATTAAAGGGCTCTGGAGACGATAAAAAAAAAACACGCCAATCAGTGCATATGTGTGAGTGTCGTGTTGTTGTCGTTTAAAAGGAGACGTACAAATAAAATCGTCAATCATCATTTTTATTTTGATTTCGCTGCATTCGTTTCTAAACATGTCATCATCATCTGATGAATTATTGCTATCTTGTGCAATTTTGTTAAGAAAAAAAAACATGAAAAGAAAAAAGTTATGTATGAAAAGTAGTAAGTGCCAGTTTACACACATCAAGTTTGACTCGTCAAGTCTTGAGTTTTTGGAAGAACGGGGAGAAGAGAGTGGAAAAGGGTGCAGACTTGACGGTACTGTCAAGTCTAAAATGGAATGCCAGAAAATATGAAAACTTTAAGGCAAAAAAACTTAAACTTGACGATATAAAACTTTTGTGTGTGAACGTGAATGCAAGTTCAAAAGAAAATTGAAGCAGAATTGATCAAGAAAACCTGATGTGTGTAAATTGAGACTAATATACATATGAACAAAATAAAATTCATTAATCATAATAAATATAGATGTAGTTTTTTATTTTACTTATTGTTGTTCCTTTCGATAACAAAACTGAAATTTTTATCGTCAATCACAACTGGAGATTATCAAAATAATTACACATCAAAATAAAATATCAAAAGTTTTTGATTTTCATCAATCAGAGCCGACAACTAATAGGTGTATCCGAAAAAACCCGACTGCACGCACACACTTAGAATATTGATGTGTTTTTTTGATAGTCTCCATGGCACTTAAGACACATTGGTTTATAGCGTATTTTTCCATAATAAGTTTGCCACCTGCCTACTTCACGACTGCCAAATCTGAACTGTCAAGACTAACTAAAATGGCGGCCAAACAAAATAGTATAACTTCCCGGCGCACACTGGGTACATTTTTATATTGAATGTCCTCATAGTGGTTAACAACTGGCTTAGACAATTTTCCGATCGCTTGTCAATTTTTGCATTTAGATTTCTCTACCACTGAATACGTGTCGCTCTTGCACACTAAGATTGAAGAACACCCTACTCAAATTTTAATAGTTTGAAACCCGCACTCGTACTTTAAGCTACACTATCACACTTTTTGAACTTGCATACAGATTTTGACAGCTCGAACGACTTAATCTTAATGCATACTTTATGTTACCTCTTCCACTTTCAACTTTCGATAGAAATTACTTTCTTTCCCACCTAATCTCCAAACATCTTGATTAAAAAGCAGTTTCCAGCTGATAAAAAATTTAAGAACATCTTAGCATTGGGTTTGTTTTGCTGCTGTTGTTACTAAAATTACAGACTAAGTTTTCAATAATTATTGCAATGCATTTCGTAGACTGTGTACGAGCAAAAAAAAAAAAAAAAGCAACAAGCAACTGCAACTGAAATGTTGCAAATAATAAAATGTGTGCAACAACAAGTGCAGCATAAAATGAAAAGCATAGATTGGAACTGAGCATCATGTAGTAAAAAATATAAATCAAGGAAGTTTGCGCGTAACGTTCCCTTTGTTTGTATTTTCTTTTTGGCTTGCAACATCAATATATGAACGATGATGATGCAGCAATAACAGCAACAACTTAACTTGTACTCTCAAGTACTCGAAGCCAGCCACTCGTACGTCATGTATGTTTTCATGTGTTTTACTCGTATATGTGTGCGTGTGTACGTATGCAAGTATTTATACAGGGCGACCCAGACCTCAACGTCAAGTCGAAACGGGGGTGACAGAAATGATTGTTATCATCACGAGAAAAATCAGAAAAAATATCTGTAGCATGCAGTTTGAAAATTATGGGCATTTAGGAAAAACCTAGAAATTTGGTGAAACTGTAACCATTTTTCGTTTATTGTGGTTAATTTATATTACTTTTGTTTATCTAAGCTTTGGAGCCGTAACCCTAAATAACATTTCTAGAACCACAGTCAAAAATAAGGACACAATTGCCCCAAGTTTGCTAGAATTAAGACTATTTGTTAAACTATGAATTTAGAATGTTCCAAATTTGTCGACTTTGATAGGTCTTCCTTAAGAAAAGCTCTAAAGTGCTTTGGCAAGTGCTATTAAAAGTTTGCACATTTCATCAGGAAGTAAGCTGATTTTTGCTAACCCATTTTACTTAGTTCGAATGTTTTTTATTCGCGCAAGCTTTTAATAGGTTCTTAATTTTCATTACCTTATAGTGTGGAAGGTGTTGGACTAAATTTTGCTAATCTGAGCAGTGTCGAAGGTATATACGCTGGGCACTGATCAGTTTTAACTATTATAATTCCAATATTTTAAATGCTGCAATAGAGTTTGTTTTAGTCTTTCGTGGAGTTAAACCTCCACGAACACTACTCCCTCTTTCCTTCACAACATTTTCCTAGTTCCAGTATAATGAGCTGCTTATGTAGGGGTTATCCATTAACTACTGGTCCAAGATAAGAAAAACAAATTTATGGCAACATGATGAGAGAGAGCGAGACAGATAGTGATGCCACTCAATGATTCGGAGATGCGTTGTTTAAATGCGTGCGAATTAAATTGAACTATGCAGTGCAAGTAAGAGATTTCCTTGACCACAAATATCCGGGAAGGTGCATTGGACATTCAGGCACTATCTCGATGCAGCCCGTTTCCCAGGTTTAAATCCCCTGGATATTTTTTATGTGTTCACAAAGAAAAAGTTTACTCAAAGCCCATTGAGAGCGCAGCCAAGTTGCGTGAACGAATTTTTTAAGTTGCTGAGGACATCAACTCTCGAGGATATATCCGCCTGCTAAGTAGATGTTTCTTAAGAAAATGCAGGGCATTGAGGCAGAGGTTCAAACAAGTTGAAAATTTATGTAAAATGATGTACATATTCAGTGATTAAGCTTACGATCATACCGATCATACCTTGATTTGATCTACTGTTATCGAAGAATAAATCCGTATGACTAAAAGATGAAGATGTTATAGAAAAGTCGTTCAGCCGGATTACAAATGAAAATTTCGTGGGAGTTTTTTCATTTTTCTCTTTCCTCCAATTATGAACAAAAACTAAGCTTGACGTTTTTTTTATTCTTTCCTTTTTTCGATTCACAAAAACACTAAAGGGAGATTAAATTTTCAATTCCTACGATAAAGTTAACAAAAATTGTGCTTTTTCCTTTAATTTGAATTGAAAAAATTACTCTATGAGAGAAATAAATTCCGTGAGAATGTTCATAATTGGGCTGGTTAACATTGACGTTTAAATCAAAATGTGCCTCGTTTGCCATAAAAATGAAGTTCAAGACGTTTTCATCCTCTGACAACATTTAAATGATCTTCTCACAAAATTTCAAGCGAATCGGAAAGTCTCTAGGGTTCCATTTGTTTGTTAATTGGGTCTTATATGGAAATAAGTTTAAATTTGGGTGCAAAATTTACTATCTGCTGACACATATTTGAGCAGATAAGCTCCTTGTCGAAACTCTAGGACTGGACTGTATGGCAGCAGCTACAGCAACGATAGTTTCCTGTGTCCGAAATGAGAGATCTCGATGATAACACCTTCTCGCAATTGTGCCACGCTCGGCAAAATACTTCACAACCCTTATTATAGTCCATTTGCTAGGAGGAGTGCCACCAAACGTGCGCCTATATTCTCTTTGGACAGAAACAACGAACTCTAAAACGTGAAAGCGTTGCACTATACAAATTCTTGAGTAGGAATGCCGCCAAACGTGCGTCTACACTCATAGAAAAAAACATCTTCATATTGATGGCGGCGGGTCATCAGAATTGTGACATCAACAGTATGCAAATAGTAATCAGTAAAATGAAAACTGATATCAATCTCAACAACAAAAGTCATCAGACAATTTTGTCATATATTGAGTATCATCAATGCTACAACTGTGGTGACATCAACTCAATGATACATCTAATTTGTCAAAATTGATTATAAAAAAAGGCTACATAGCGTTATAATATTTTATATTTATTGTTGAAAAGGAATTAGGTTGTTAAAATTATTATTTTTAAATTTAAATCCATTTTTAAGAAGTAGAAAAAAATGCATCATATTAATGACATTTAGTCATCATATGCGACGTTAATTACATAAATATAATGACAGCATAAAGAGTAAAATAAAAAGAAGAACTACGAAGCAAAGAAAGCGAATATTGCCTCATACACAGCATACACATAATTAAAATATGATAATACGCCACACAGGCATTGTATTGATGGCAAGAAGTCATCAAAAGTATTATCAGAAGATTTTTAATTCTCATTGATTTCTTTAAGATGGTAAAATATAAAGTTATGTGTTTGAACATATTTTTGAAATCAGAAATTATAACCGGAGGTTAATGTTGATGATGTGGTCATGAAATTGACTTCCAAATCAATCCAATTTATAGTTGGTCTGATGTTAGTGCGCCACTCTACTGATAATGTTTTGTCATTACATTGACATCATTTAGTAATTTTCTGGGTACTGGAGTTTCCTTGCATTGATTACATGCTCTCATCAAACGTATTCCGATAAAGCATCCCCATGATGTCAGTGCGACATTTCATTGATGAAATATTTGTCATAATTGCCGCTGTTGATAATTAGAGCAACTGATGTAATGGTTGACATCACAGCGATGACAAGTGTCATGGGGTCAAAAATGATGACATTTGTCATTGCATTGATGTTTAAATACATCATATTTATGACAGGTTTTCTATGAGTGTATATTCTCTTTGGACAGAAACAACGGATTCTAAAGCGTTGCACTTTCCAAATTCTTGTATTGTACCAATTCTCCATTTTAGTTAAACTTAAAGGTCAATCTATAAAATACAATACAGGGGCCAAATCACCGCATACGATATCGAGCAATATTATCGAAATTTTTCATTTCATTCATCATGGCATACGATATCGAATGAATTGTATTACAATATTATAATAATGTTAAACAATTTCTTTTTTTGTATTCGTACTTTTAGGAAACATATGATCTTCAATCTATTACATTTTATGTAATGGCGATCCGATATGCATCTTTTGCATAATCTAGATGTATCGTATTGTTATTCGTTACGATAGTTAATTCGATATCGTATGCGGTGATTAGACCCCAGGAAATAAATCATTACGTTTTTTTTTTTTTTTTTTTGGTAGCAGCTTCTATCAGCCACTCTGTATATAATTTTAAACATATTGAGCATTAATCATTTTACATTTATTTTAATAAAAAAATTTTATTTCCCTATCTGACTGGATCCAAGAAACTAACTAGGTTAAGATTTTCCATTATTTTATTAATTTTACTTACTTTTGTTTTTTTTTACAATTCAATTATTTAATGTATCTTCTAGAAGAACTAACAATGAGTATTTAAATCTTGAAACTAAAAATTAATTAATTAATATAGAAAAAAATTAATTAATATTGAAGAATTTTGTTTACTTAGGTCCAGCCAATGCTAGACGAAAAGTTGCTTCTTGCGTGTATTTTGTTGGTAAATCACCTTTCCAACGCTTTGATGGGTACTTTTGTTAACTTTGGTAAAAATGGCGTCACTAATTGTTGATAGTGGCGCCACTTGACATTGAGTTCTGGCACACCCTGTATACATACATATAGTCATTTTATCTGCATCTTGAAAATATTTTAATTTTATTTTTTTTTCTAGTTCCTTATTGTAAAATACACATATTTTTTACTTCAAATAACTTTAAAGTTTTTATAGGTACGTGTGCTTGCAAGTAAGTAGCACAAATATGCAGTAGATGCATTTAGATGCAGTAGATATGTACATATGAATGAATGTATGTAAATATGTTTGCGTTTTTACCTCAGACATTTAAATTAAAATCGCTTAATGTTTGTCTTATACTCTCCTCTCACTTGAACAGTTTTTGTGCAGATCAAGCATTCGAACTGTTGTTGTTTTTTTTTTTTTTTTTTGATTCACTTACGTACGTGTATGTTTTATTGCATTTTCTTTTGTTATTTTCGTGAAAGATGTTGTTGTTGTTGGTTTTAAGTCGGCTAACCGGCTTTTCTAGGACTGCAATATTTAGTAGCATTTATGTGTGTGTGTGTGTGTGTGTTTTTTTTTGTAAGTTAAAAATCATAAACTCTACCGGGCCTCTTGAATCGACTAACAACATGTTCCTTTTTTTTTTTTTTTCTTTTCTCGAAATACTTTAATGAAATGTAACTCACGTGGGTTGTTTTGTTATAATTTTGTTGAAAAGCTGTTTAGCATACAAAAAAAAAAAGGGGAAAAAATTGAGTATTGTCTGGCAAAGATTATAAATTTTAATTAAACAATGAATGCAACGGATTTTTTATTAATAATTTGTAATATGATTATGATACATAAAATAAGCTCCTTAAAAGAGTTAATATGTCACAATTTTGATTTTTGGGCAACAGCGTTAATTTTGTATGAAATTGAAATAAGAAAAAAAACGAAAATAAATAAATTAATGAGGGAAAACGCTTAAAAAGCCTGGTACATTTCTGATTGGAACCACTGAAAAAAAAAATAAATGCTTAGTTGGCTGATAGAATTATGGAGCCACATTGGTTTTTAAATTATATAAAATGTCAGAACACAATCATCATAAACGCTTTTGGCGACATTTGGTTTGAGCAAGACGTAGCTACTACCTGCCGCAGAGTACAGATATTTTAAATGTCAGTTTTGTCAAAGATCAAAATCAGCTGTTAGAGAATTGTGTTAAAGAGGCATCTACAGGGGGTCCGCCGTGTAGGTATAATACTTCGTTTGTTTATAATTTTTGATTAATGGCGTTTTCTTTTCTAGAAAAAATGTAACATTTTCCATATTGTTTTGCCAGAAAATACAAAAGTATACAGCTTTCTCAACTTCTTTTCAGATATTTATAGTTGTTGCGACATCTGCTTTTCATCTCAATAAAACTTAAATTTTAAAATTTGAATTTTAAGAAAAAAAGTGCAGCATAAATGCAAAACTTTTTCAGAAAAGAAAACGGTATAAGTGAAAGGTAATGGATTTTATATTGATAAATGATCGGCAATTAGGTATGGAATACAATATCAGATAAATGTTTACCTCTTTTAGCTTTTTAGACACATTTTTCTCACACATTCTCACACATTTCACGGGGGAATTATTGACTGAATAATTCGTCTAAGTGAAATAAATCGGCTGCCGTAAATAAGTTGTATCGGTTGGCGGCTGGCTATTAGAAAAGTGTGGGTGGCGGCTCTCAGCCGACTGCGAGCCGGATGAAAAGACCACAACGTACTGCAAGGTCGGCTAAAAGCATTATTGCTGATCAAAAAAGTGTTCAAAACAATGGTATTCACACCATTTCGAATTTTGCCACAATTTTGCACAAGAATTTGCATTTGTTTTCTTTTAAGATTTAGTTGACACAAGAGCTCCTTCCACAAGATCATTTACGCCACCTTACCATATGCCCATATAATGTTACAGCTCGCCCATGACAATCCCGATTTTTATGAAAAAATCGTACTGAGTGACGAAGCACATTTTCATTTTAATGGATATGTGAATAATTAGAATAGTCATTTCTGGGCAATGGAAAACCCTCAAATTATTCATCAGTCACCTTTGCTTCCATTAAAAGTGCGCAATTTAGTCAGGAGGAATCCTGGGGCCTTACTTTTTTGATAATGAAAACCGTGTAACGGTAACTGTGAATGGGGAAGGATATTGTGGTATGATTGAAAACTTTTTAACGCCACAACTGCGTGCTTTGGGTTAGATTTACATATGGTATCAACAAGACGGTGCCACATCGCTTACAGCCAGAATTACAATGGAATTATTGCGAGTAGTAAACCCTCCCGACAGGGACACCCTATATATACTTACATACTAAACACAAGTACGTTTAAACTCAACTCACACAAATCTCTAAAGTCTCAGCTACTTGTGCGTTTTTAAGATTGCTTATACGTACTGTTATTGCTAGTTTTTTTACACCATGCATGTCAATAAATAAAGAGATAATGAGAGTAACATACTACTAACATATTTAACTTTCTCTCAGAATAAAGCAGCACTATGGAGTATTCATGCTACAATAATATAATAGGTAAAAGCAAAACTACACCAAGCAAACAATACAAAATAACAAAAGGGCTATTGATTGCTGCTTTGAATTGTGAACTGACAAACAAGAGAGAAAAAAAAACCATACAAACATGTGTTTTACTTTGTACAGGGTGGCCCAGAAAGACCGAAGTGGTGTGAATTGCTTATAACTTTTTATTTAAGAGATATTTTTTTAATTTTTTTATTTTTAAATACATTAAATTTATGGGGAATATTTTTGGATTAGTTATTAAAAATGATATCCCGCAAGTGGTGGCCATATTCTGCTTCGCACAAATGTGCTCTTTCCAACACATTTTCCATGACCTTTCGCAAAACTTCCGGTGGTATGTTGTTAATTTCTTCTCGAATATTGGTTTTTAACTCCTCAATAGTCCTAGGCTTATTAACATAAACTTTTCCTTTTAAATAGCCCCGAAGAAAACAGTCTGGAGCGGTTAAATCCGGGGAACGCGGAGGCCAATTAAAATTGCTGTTACGAGAAATTATTCTTTCAACAAAGATGTCGCGTAAAAGAGTCATTGTGGCCCTCGCAGTGTGCGCTGTGGCTCCATCCTGCTGGAACCATATTTGCGGATGGTTTTCCACGGCTGGCCTTACAAAATTTTGCAACATGGCCCGATATCGATCACCATTGACGGAAATGGCGACACCTTGTTCATTTTCAAAAAAAAAATGGGCCAATGATCCTTTCTGAAGAAACACCGCACCAAATGGTACACTTAACTGGGTGCAATTGTCGTTGATGAAGTACTCTCGGGTTTTCCGTAGCCCATATCCTACAGTTTTGCTTGTTAACGAACCCATTTAATTGAAAATGGGCTTCGTCACTCATTATTAAGTTATGAATAAAATTTGGATTCTCTTGTGCTTTTTGCTGGAAATAAATTGCATAGTCAAGTCGTTGCTGGTAATCTGTTGGTTTCAATTCTTGGACAAGTTGAATTTTGTATGGAAACAATCCTATGGTGTGCAAAATTCGCTGCAGCGACGTCCTTGAGAGGCCCAGTTGTGACGAACGTCTCCTGGTTGATGTTTCTGGATCCTCCCGAATACTCTCCTGTACCACTTGAATATTGTCAGCCGTGTGGACAGTTCGGTGTCTGCCGGGACCAGGAAGGTTCCTTACTGCTCCTTGTTCTCGAAAATTTGCAACCAGACGGTTTATTGTTGACTGAGAGGGTGCAACCCGCACATTAAATTGACGACGGTATGCACGCTGAGTCAACACAATGGACCGTTGATTTGAAAAGTAAATTTCAACAATTTGGGCACGTTGTTCAATTGTGTATTGCTCCATTATAAATTATCCAAGTCTTCTTTACAAAATACTGAAAAGAAAAGAAAAAAAATTATAATAAAAAAGTTATAAGGAATTCACACCACTTCGGTCTTTCTGGGCCACCCAGTACTTCTATTACATAAACAATAGTATAATTTGTCTAAAGCCGTGCAGTAAAACGGCTACAAAAAGAAAAGTATTTGCCTATTAATTATATACTTAGATATATGCATTAAATTATTCGTGCCCTAGAACTTTCTTCAAAGTCAGTTATCTGCAATTAAGTCGGCATGAGAATCGATGCGATGTAAATAAAAAACACAAATTTGAAAGAAAAGTGTTTACTAGTATTCAATGTAATGGCAGCTTATATAAACCAAAATATAAGGATTAATGCCTTTTAAGGCAACCTACGTATCCTCTTAAAGATCTTTTTGAAACCCTCATTGGGCTTGTAGTGATTGTAAGACATCATCTAAAAGATTTCTCTCGCAGTAAACGTACTCGTAGAGTTCACTACGTCATTAAACGAGCACTTGAAAAACCCGCGAACGCAATAAAAGTGGTAAAATTTCTCAAGAATTCAGGTTGAAAAACACTTGTAGTGGAAAATATGTATTATCAATGTAAACAAATATTAAAAGCAGATTCAAAGAAATGCACTTCATAAATATAGGGTGTTTTTTTAAGCTAGATAGAACTTTAAATTGTAAAAAGTAACACAAAAAATTAAATTTTGATGAAACATTTTTTTATTTGTTTCAGTATACTCTGACAAATCATCATGAATAGACTCACGCTTGAACAACGCTACGAAATTATCCAAATTTACTTTGAAAATCAGTCGTCGATTCGCGCAACTTTTATCGCAAAATTGTGTTCAGCGATGAGGCGCATTTTTGGCTTAACGGGTTTGTTAATAAGCAAAATTGCCGCATATGGAGTGAGACCAATCCACAAGAGACCCTACAGACTCCATTACATCCAGAAAAATGCACTGTTTGGTGCGGTTTTCATGCTGGTGGCATCATCGGACCTTATTTCTTCAAAAATGAGGCCGGAGCTCGCGTTACGGTCAATGGAGATCGTTACCGCACCATGATCAATGATTTTTTGTTTGAAAATATGGATGACATTGATCCGGAGGAGATGTGGTTTCAACAGGATGGCGCTACATGCCATACGGCGAACGCAACCATCGACTTACTGAAATCAAAATTTGGCGATAAGTTGATTTCGAGAAATGGACCTGTCAATTGGCCTCCAAGGTCGTGCGATTTGACACCTCTCGATTATTTCCTGTGGGGCTACGTGAAGTCACTGGTTTATGCTGATAAACCAGCAACAATTGACGCCTTGGAGGCCAGCATTGTTCGTGTTGTTCGTGACATACGGCCAGCAGTGCTCGAAAAAGTGGCCCAAAATTGGACGTCCAGAATGCGCTTCGTCAAGAACAGCCGCGGTGCCCATATGCCCGAAATCATTTTCAAATGTTAATGTCACGTATTGATCTTTCGAATAAAAAAAAAATTTTGATTACAATTTAATTTTTTGTGTTATTTTTTACAATTTCAAGTTCTATCGGGCTTAAAAAAACACCCTTTATTTATGAGCGCAAATAATTTCTTATTGAACATTAATGATGATGAGCTTGAACTACCTGTGTTTGCAGGTAAAAACAAACGAGGATTTGTTTTTAATGTAAGTACATACGAATAGGTATGTAGATTCTAATGGATCCAGTTAAACTATTTAAATATTACTAAAGGCCCAATCAGACTATTATACAAGTACAAATACTTTCATTAGCTTTTGTGAGATAAAAGTCTAAACACATTTCTTGCGACTGTCAAAAAATCTAACGTAAATTAGATTTTGCATTCACACCATCACACTTGATATAAACCAACATAGATGTGCCATCATAAAACTTTTCACGGCGGTAGTTGCGCTATTCGTCGTAGGCGATAGACGTGCCGGCGCGTGAAATTCTTCAACAGTTAAAATAATAATTATGTATAACACATCCAAATTCAATAGCACAAACATAAATATAGCATGAGCAAAATACATTTATAAATGACAGCTAAATTCCAAATTTCGAGCTCTTTTTTATAACAACAAAAACTACTATCAGTGACGGCACCCCATCGGCTACGAAATAGCCGACTACTCAATATTTAATTAGCTGGTTTGCTAAAAAACACAACTCTGATCCAATGTAAAGTATTATCCATGGTGCAATTATTAGGTGGCAGCATAAGAGTTGTTGTACCACATACATAATATTTTGTTTGTGTAAAAATTCCGGACGCTGTCAAAAACATGTTTACAAAACAGAAGAAAATGAAGAAAGAAACGTTTATATAAAAAAAAAAACGAACAAAGAAAATTAATATAATTTTTTTATAAATTGTTTTCAACACATTTTAAGCAATTAAAATATTTTTGAAAACTTTTTTATTGTGTTCTTGCCCTTTTTCAAACTGTTTAAAATATTTTTATTTTTTCACCCACAATTTTTGACACCCACAATTTTATGAAACAAAAAATTATCACCTGCGCTAGTGATGCCACCTGGTTAATTGCACCATGGTATTATCGTTTTGAAAAGTTTCAAAAAACAACAAAGTCGTATGGGATGTCAAATTTTTATCGTATTATTTTTCGTATGTATGACGGATTACATTCAGACTATCAGACGTACGTATTATTTGAATTTTTGACAAGTATTAATACAAAGTATAATAGTCTGAACTGGGCTTAAACGCACACAAAATATTTACAAAATGCAATTTACCCGTACAAAGTTTAAGATTTTTGTTTGTAGCTGGAAAAAGCTGCTGTTCAGTTCTCCTTTAAATTGTTTGATGTGATTCAAAATATTGATTAGTACCACGAATTAGCCAGCGACACTCACTTTCTTTGTAATACGATTAGTGCATTTACATTTAAGCTAAATCTAAATATAATACTCGTATGTTATAAAAATAAAATCTCAGGAGATGTCAAAGAATGGAATTGCAAACGTTTATTATTTTAAAACAAATCCGCTAGATTTTAGATCAGGTGTACATGAGCCATAAAATTGCATTGTTTTCTTGACTCGTCACTCATAATTTATATTTTCTTCCTTCACTTGCTGCTAAAGTTCAAAACCATGTTGTTTTATAAAGTTCAAAAACTCCAAACGAGCTGTTTGCGTTTGTGCGGCACTTCAATCTGAAACATTTTACTTTTTTTTGTGTGTGTTTTAATTGTCAATGGTAAATATTTGCTCGTGATGGTTATCAAGCCATACGGCAATAAATATAATTTTTTAATAAATAAAATATTTTATGGAAAAAAAAAATCTGCGTAAGCGATAGCAAACGAAGTGAAGAGGTAAATTTATATATGTTTGTTAAGTTTCTTAAGGAATTTATTAAATACATATGATCATATATGTACATATACATATGCACTATTAATATAATTGTAAGCATTAGAAAGGATGAATGGATTAAGGCCGTGTCAGATAAAACTTTTGCTTCGCTTTGCGTTGCAAATTCGCTTTGACATCTAAGATAAAATGTATATACTTATATGAAACATGTCACACAGAGCACTTTTAACGCAAGGCGAAGAGAAAAATTCGGCAACTCTCATTTTTTTACGCGTTGAAGTTTTTTCTAATAGTTTTATGCACTAAGAAAACAATTAGAACCAATTTCAGTAGTTCGTCTAATAATATTTCTAACTTCTGTTATCATTGGATATGATTATATGTAAAAATTAACAACGATTTTTTTGGATAAATAAACAAATCGTGAGCGTTGCTAAAGTTTTTATTGTGACATACCTTTTGCTTTGCGCTTTTCTGTTAAAATTTTAAACTTCACGCAAAGCCTTTAAGATTAGATTTCGGACTTATTTAATATGTAAAAGGATTACGTACATACCACGTGTTACACACATTCTCGAACTTTTTACGCGTTCTACACTTTTCTTAATTCAAGTTACATAAAAAGCCCTCTTATAGTGATCTAAACACGTACCTGGTGTAAAAGAAAGCATTCGAAAAATTATATTTAAAAAATTTAATTTTCCCAGGCTCCCAGTTCAACTGAACTAACATCACCGGACCTTTATTGAGTTTATTGTAAACACAAAGTGTCCAAATCTCAACTGACCAATGTGAATGTACTAAACCAGTGGTGCCCACAAGTTCTATATGGAAGAGTACACACCAATACATTTAAGGAAAAACTATTTTCATTTACTATTTTTTGTTGTAAAAAGCTAAACATTTACAAAAATAAAATTCACACTGATAATCGCTGTCATCAATTCTTACCAGCAAAACATGCGAAAGTGTTGTTGCTCTGCTTTTGTGTGTGTGCAGTGAAGAACGACGAAGTTGTTTGTGTATTTTTCATTGCTAGTGCCGAGCGCAGTATTTGTGTATTAAAGAGCACAGCCCTATAGCTAAGCGCATTTACAAAAACAATTGAGTATCAAGCGCATAGGGCTGGGCACACTTGAACTAAACCAATCAATTCGAGAAACAATAACTGCTCATTCAGGACTTTCTTAGCTGACCTTGTCTAAGGGCTTCTTTTTTTGTAACTTTTTCTATAGAAGCGAAAGTGTAGGCCTTCATTGGAAGGCAGCCAAGAATGAGTATATAGCACAAAAAATTTTTGAGTCCCTTCTATAGCAGAGAGTCTGTAGGCCTTCTAGAAGGCCTACTTCAGAAGGCTGGCAAGAAAGAGCATCGGATCTAAAATAGTCTGCTAGAAGGTCTTGAAAAAAGCCTTTCTAATGAAGACCTTTAGAAGTTAAGAGGGCAGACAAGAATGAGTATGTAGCACAAAAAACTTTTGAGTCCCTTCTATAGCAGAGAGTGTGTAGATCTTCTAGAAGGCCTACTTCAGAAGGCTGGCAAGAAAGAGCATCGGATCTAAAATAGTCTGCTAGAAGGTCTTCAAGAAAGCCTTTCTAATGAAGACCTTTAGGATTTGAGAAGGCAGACAAGACAAAAAACTTTTGAGTCCCTTCTATAGCAGAGAAAGTGTAGGCCTTCTAGAAGACCTTTACCAGCATGCTGATAAGAAAGAGTATCGGATCTAAAATAATCTGCTAGAAGGTCTTGCAGAAAGTGTTTCTGATGAAGACCTTTAAAAGTTTCCCGCTGAATATTTCTTATAGGTCGTCTACTCATCTACAATAACAAAAGAATCTCATGTTTGCACAAGCAAAGATGTAAAAGAGGGCTGCATATCCACTTTACTCGAACATATTGCATTTTTAACTAGTATTATGTGCAACATGTTTTGAAAAGAACGTAGTACACTTTAATAGTCTATCAAATTTTTGTAGAAAAGAACGTGTTGAACAACTATATGTTGCATAAGTGTAAAATGTTTTTCAGAAAAGAAAACACCTTAAGCTGCATACGTTTTCTCAACGGGACCAAACCGGGCCCCTAAAACCCGGAAACCTAATAGACTAGTTTAGCATTACTTTAATAAAATGAAGTTTTGTATTGTATAATAAAATATTTGAAATAATAAATGGATACCTCTTATAAGCGAAGACCTTGCATAACCGAATACAAAAACCGCAATGGTTGAGTGTCCGGTTATGGGGAGTGTCAGATTATATGTAATAATCTGATCCCGTGTGCATGTATATTAATTTGGTATTACTTGACATTATAGTATTTGCAGATGTTTTGCGTGCTGCCGGCGATATAAATAATAATCAATTTTTTTTTGCTGTTACTCGTACTTAAACAAAAAAACGGTTATCTGTTATTACCAATAATGGGTTTGTGCCTTTGCCATTAGATGCTAAAAAATATGTATATGTAAATAATTCCATAGAACATTTCTAAGCGATGGCTGCTAATTTTGTTTACTATTTTATTATCAGCAAACACAACTTGTTGTCCCGTACCTTTAGGACCGTCGACAATTCCACTATGCACATATAAATAAGCATCAAATGATATTTGATATTTGCTCTCATAAAAACTCAACTTAAAAATAAACTCATAAAAAATAATATAAAAAAAAGTTTTGTTTATATTTAATTAAAAAAAAAAAAAAAAAAAAAGAGTTCTCTGAAAGTGTAACGTATTCAAAGCGTAACACTAGATCAGAACGTGATCGATCGAGTAAATAGCCAGCCGATCGATCGGTCGATTGATCGTTTCTATTGATAGACTTTATTTTATTTTATTTTTTTTTAATAAGTGGGTTTAAGTTTAATTGCCTTTTAATGGAAAATCATACAATTCGCTCACTTCAGCAAACATTAAGTGGTGGCAAGATTACATTTTTATGATGGGAGCACTATTATCACATTGATTCTACACTCGCATAATTAATTAATTATATACTCGTACATACATATACCTCTTCTTCACTTCGTATTGATTGTTGTTATAGGCAGTAAACTATTTATAATTTGCCATTATTTTTTATTATTTGTTTTTATTTTCTTCTCTATAAATTCTGTAAAAGTGTAAATGGAAAATTTTAATAATATGATAGTTTTTGTTTTTCACAAAAACAAAAAACAAAAACAAAAAAAAATGCTCTACGGCCCATGTGACTTCTACTGTTATCATAAACCATTCTACTTAAGGTTAGAAAAATTTTACCAGGGACTTTTTTAATCAAATATGGCGTTTTAGTTTTACGAGTATAACGACATTTCTGCGAGAGAATGACTAACAGCTGATGGTGTTTATCATGGGCTCCTGTCTTGCCAAACCAAACACACGACGAGTCTGTCAACCGGTTGAAATGTAAGTGTTCACCAAATGTCCCCATGCACAAAAAAAGGTATTGACCTATGACTTGTAGCGGTGCTTTTTTTTAACACACCAGCGGTTCTTAGGGTCACGCCACTCGGTTGCAGTGGAACTACACAGCGAGCTCATTATGGACCCTTCCCGCATTTTGGTAGTAAGCCACAAACACCACGTATCCCGCTCAACAGGGCTCTTGGCTCTCGTGGATTCAGAAAATAGTAGTAGTAATATGTCAGACTATCATAGCCCTAAGAAGGACTACTACAATTTTGAATTCCAAATGGCTCGAGGTCTATTAGCCCCATAACAACAACAACAGCAGCATCAAACTCCAAAACAGCAAAGCATCAATCTGTAACAACTGGAACACACTAACACTACCATACAAATCTTCAAATCAGGAACTGCATATAGAAAACAACTAAAACAGAATTATTGAACACAACGTCATAGGAATACAATATCAAATAACATGATAACATCCGGAACAACATAAAACAGCAGTGTAATGGGTTTGTGTCAGCACCTGCCTTGACGGTCTTAATTGGCCGTGAACCAATTATACAGTGTGAACTAGCTCACTGCTCTCCAGCGCCTGCATGTGGCAACTTTTTTCATCTGTTAGTTGCCATAAGAACAAACTCCTTACTGAAGAGCTCGGGCGTCTCGCTGTCTCCTGTATGCAACTCCTCCCCCAGAGGAACAGGATTTGCCTCGGCGTAGACCAAACCAGTGCACTCTGCTTTCTGGGCAATAGTGGGGAAGCAGTCCCTCATTTGTTGTAGCAAACAAAACTCTACGAAGCAGTATGACTTATGTTGCGTTGGACGTCCGAAACCGTACCAAGTGTCAAAATTGGCAGAACGGGTATCAGCGAAGCCCTTTGCTTTGAGAGATTCTGCTTTGTAGATCTCTCGGTGTTGATCATAGTTGAGGTGTCTGTCTTGGCTGAAACGTTCTAAAATCGCAGGAAGGGGAATTAGCTTCCCTGATAATTATGGTGCATGCCGGTTTTCGGGGGCTAACAACCAGCCGAAGCGCTGTTGTCTTGCAACGGCTGTACTGTAAGGAAACAGGAGTTTCGCTTGGACGAGCTTCGGTATACCGACTCATTAAACCTTGACTTCCATTGACTATTAGAAAATTACATACATGAGGGGTTAGAAGACCTAAACTCTTAAGCAAGGGGTACATCTATAAGGCTGCAAACTTATAGCTAAAAGTTGCGAGTAGTGTGAGCTTAGCAAGCCATACGTGGGCGCTGGTGAATTGTGAATAATTCATCCCGTAGAGTTTTTTTTTTTTTTTTTTTTTATCTGGGACCAGTACTCAGGGGCTGACCCCTACATATGCAGCGCATTGTACTGGAAGTGGGAAAATAGGGTATGATGAGGAGGAAAGAGGGAGTAGTGTTCGCGAAATGTCAACGATAACAACAAGAAAGTCTGAAACAAACTCTATTACAGCATTTAAAATGTTGGAATTAAATTAGTTAAAACTGATCAGTGCCCACTGTATATACCTTCGACACTGCTCAGATTAGCAAAATTTATTCCAACACCTTCTACACTACAAGGTAATTAAATTCATCGAAAATAATATGAATATTGAACATATAAAGAAAACACGGGCAACGGTGAAAAAAAGACAAAAAAAGAAGAAACATGTGTATCATACTGCTACTTATTCCGGTGCACTTTTATTTCATACGAAATTGGTAATAAACATACATATATAGAAAATACGGACAACGGTAAAAAAAAGAGAAAAAAAAAAACAAAAATAAACACGTGTACACAACTTGCCACCTATTACGGTGCAATCCGGCCTTATACGAATTTAATTAATGAACATACACATATTGGAAATACGGACAGCAGTAACAAAAGACGTGTGCACCTGATGAGAGACAAAACACTACCATTATCAGATTAGGCCGTAAAGGCAGGTGCTGATGTAAACTGATTTCACAACTGTATGCAGCTCTTCAGATGGGCAAAGGAAGACAGGGCTTCATGAGTTGGTATTCCGAAGTTTATAAAGAACATCAGCCCTTAACCAATCCACCCTGGTTGATAGTCGGGTGGGTTGGTTCTGCTTTCTATCCTTACAAGTATCTGCTGGAAGACAACACCACTTCGGAGACATTTTCCATAATTATCTGGGAAGACTAACAACCTTTCCTGCGATTTTAGGTATAAACCCCAGCCAGAACGTTTCAGCCAAGATGTAAGCATGTTAGCCAGAATCACAGCCAGGCTGATCCCCGTTCTGTCAAAACAACTGTTGGTAACTGTCTTCAGCAGAAGAAGAACAAGAAGTATTTCTTGGATTATTATTTGTTACGATAAATGAACGACACCATATCTCTAAACCCCTCTAGGCATACGCCAAGTAAAAACCTGCTTCCCGAGGGAGCAACATAGCAGGACAAGAAAGTCAGCAAGATGGGAAAACAAAACTCAGCAACATTATCAAACTGCAGAGGTCTACCAAAGGCCGTTTCGGGTTGAAAATGACTACCATGGAGGATTGCCTGCACTATGAGTACGTACTCGTACTCCTAACTTTCTGCAATTAAAAAATTCACGTGCAACAAAGGCCCTACTATAATCACTTATGTTAAAATATACTTCTTCAAATAGTAATACAAAGCCAACCAGACCACAATATCCATATTATACGATATATAGGTATATACCCGAGTCATATGCTATATAACTAGGATGGAACTGACTTTTTTTTTGTTAAATAAATGATTAAGTTGATACTTGTATAAAGAAAAACTAGAGTGCGCATATCCATATGTACTCGTATTTGCTCTTGATTGGATATTCTGCGGAAAGATGATAATGTCACCATGAATTTATTAATGATTTTGGAATGGTTCCAATTTATTTACACTAAAAATAAAGATTGCTTTGGAAATCACAACAATATACATACATATATATGCATACATGTGTATATATGTATCTACATATGTATGTAAATGTATTTAAAGAATTTTGTTTTTATACAAATATATATCACATGCATGCATACGAGTACGTACTTATTTAGATCACATCAAACACACGCAAATGTGCAAATGTTAAGCTGGATGTATGGATATTCATATATATGTACGAGTACGTACCAAAATTAAGCACTTTACTATTTGTTTTTTTTTTTGCTTAAATAAAAATTGTTTCAGGGAAAAGAACCTACTCAACAAATCACAGTCCGTTCAATTGAAAAAAATTGCCATCAAATTGCAACACTCAATTTGTTTGAAATTGATTTGTAAGTCTCAATTTACACACATCAGGTTTTCTTGATCAATTCTGCTTCAATTTTCTTTTGAACTTGCATTCACGTTCACACACAAAAGTTTTATATCGTCAAGTTTAAGTTTTTTTGCCTTAAAGTTTTCATATTTTCTGGCATTCCGTTTTAGACTTGACGGTACCGTCAAGTCTGCACCCTTTTCCACTCTCTTCTCCCCGTTCTCCCAAAAACTCAAGACTTGACGAGTCAAACTTGATGTGTGTAAACTGGCACTAAATTACTATACGAGTACTCAACATTTTTTTTAACAAACACAAAAACTGCGAAGCTTTGTTGTTTGTCTGCAGTAACACCCTGGGTCTGAGGCAGGAATCGAACCTGCAACCTCGAGGCTGTTGGTCGAGCACTCTACCAAATCAGCCATCGAGGTCTCGATCAAAAGACAATTTTAATCACTAATAGGTGAACTTTAGTTATTAAATATGTTAGATTTTTAACAAGTTCTGAGTTCGAGTCCAACTTCAGCCAAGAAGAGGGATAAGTTTTTATTATAACAATAATTGCTGTGAACAATACAACCAAAAAAGACAGAATAATAATTGAATGCCATTATAGCTGGGGGGACAACTAGCTGTTTCATAGTCGCTATACACTGGAATTCGAACTTGGGTTCATGTGAATATGAATGTATTTTTAATATGACCGCCAAACCAACTCAGCCACCGAGCTACTTTAATAATTCTTTTTTCTATGTTAGCCGCATATTGGTCTCATGTATGCAATTGTTATAACTCCAGTTGTTTCTACAGGATTTTTCTGTCACTAAACAATCAGTTTCTTTTTTTTTAATTTTATTTTGTAATAATTCTCCAAATTGTGAGGCATGTATGTTAATTCATTCACCCCTATCGTGAATAATATGGGAAATATTTGTTCCCATAAAATTTTAAATTCCCGGTAAATTGCTATTGTGAATTTCTTGGGAGCTCTTGTACGTGTTATCACTGCGTAGTGAATGTAAAATGTGTAAGAAGAGTAATAAAAATATCAAACTCTCAGTGTAGTAAAGAAAAAATGTGACAATTTGTTCAATTGAAATTTAAATAAAATGTTTAGAATCGCAGCATTAATTGAACTCCAGGAGGAATAATCGCAACAACACCGAATTGTTCGTAGACATTTACGAGATAGCTGTAAACCGTTGAAGTTAACTGATAAATAGTAAGTTACTTATTCTATAAACAAATTGTGTTTGTACATAACTTTTTTTTGTTTTCGATTTATTCAACATTGTAGGGTAAATAAAACCGCATTTATGTACATATGTATATTCTAGAAGGCTGGACAATAATATACCAATAACAAAAATATAATTTGGAATAACACCAATAATCACATTGTGTGCCTGCCTGCGGTTCTTTGCAGAAGCTGGTTACCAGAAAGGTATAGACAGTTTGTAAGAACACCTATTTGGCGTTTTGAAACCGAAAACGCTAAATTTAAGCGATTTGCGTTTCTTAGAACATGCCTGTATATTTTGCTTGATAATTTTATTTGATTTTTTTCAGAGAGAATAACGACGAAACGATTCGTCACGGCCTTCGCATACACTCTCACCTACACTACGTACTGGGCTCTAAACACCGCATACGTTAACGAATTAACTATAGTATCGAATAACATTACGATACATCTAGATTATAGCAAACGAAGCATATCGGATCGTAATTTAACAAAATGTAATAGATTGAAGACCATAAGTTTCTTAAAAGTACGAATACAAAAAATAAATATTTTAACTTGTTTATATTATTGCAATACAATTTATTCGATATCGTATGCCAAGATACCAAAATGAAAAATTTCGATAAATTTGCTCGATATCGTATGCGGTGATTTGGCCCCTGGTCAAGTACCATCCACTAAGTCTGCATTTACATATAGACAGACGATGGACAGACATTTTTTCATTTCTCTTTTGGTCTTGCCTAAACCTTTTACATTTAAGAAATTAATAGACAGACAGAAACTTTTCGTTTCTCTTTTCGTTCTTTTTTGTTGTTGTTGTTTTTTTAAACACAGCTAGTGTGCTTATATGAAGTTGATGCTGATATGAGAAAAATTATATGAAGCAACAGCATATGAAATGCGAAAAGTTAAAAAGAGAAACAAAAAATGTCCACAAATGTCTAGTACAGAGAGTCGTGTACTACATACTCTCCCCCACCGACAATTTTCGTTGCAGCACCCTCAAATTTCGTCTGTCTGCCCATCGTCTGCCCAAATGTAAAAGCGCTCTAATGGAAACTAAGATTCAATTTTGTGAATAAGATTGGCAATAGTGTTTTCATTAGCTCGATTATCCGGACCATAAATTCTTCGCAGAACGCTGTTTTTCCTAATACAGCTGAACAACTTGGAGACGCTGTTGTTTTAGTGAGATTTTCCATGATGACTTACCAAACGATACTAAACAAAAATGGCAAAGCAGTTTGATATGACTCATGCGTGATCTGCAAAAAAAAAACCTATTCAAAATCGAGCTTGATAACGAATCACCCGCTTTTTTTGACATCAGTTACATTATTTTATTACTTTTCCAGGAATTGTCAAACAATTTGTTTCACAACTTTTCGATAAGAGCATTTCTCACTAAAGTTATAGCACATCGCCACAAGCTAATATTTAAATGAAATTAAAAAAAAAAAATGAACCACATCTCAACCATTGTGACCTTGACAAGTTATAGCAGTCTATATCAAGGTCAATTCTATTATTTTATTATGTACATATGTATAATATTTTAAGTTAAAAAAAAAATGACAAAATGCATCATATCTCATGGGGTAACACACATCTCATTAAACGTTCTAAAACAAATATTGAATATCTATTAATAGTCAAACGACGCTCCCTCCATCACTTGCGGGAAAGTAAAACGCACGCGCGTGTTAATTGTCAACATAATCTGATTTATTGCAATAACAATTTAAAAATAAACTAACAAAAATTTCTATTACTAAACAAATACTTGATAAAAAAACAGAAACAAATTATTGATCTTTATAAGTTACACTTGAAAAAAAATCAAGTATAATGTTGTTTGTATGGCGCCAGAAACAGTTTTGTTTACCAAATTTATGTATAGTATTAATATTTTAACAGCATTCAAGAGCAGTTTTAATTAATTTTTGTTTTCATTAACAACATGTTATTTTCAGCCCTGAAAATATTCTTGGCGTCACACGAAGAAAATAGTTTTTTTAAGTGTATAAATAAATCGCCTACGAAAAAACGTATTGAACTTTGGTCTGATTTCATTTTATTAAGTTTTTGTTTATACGAGTATATTTGTACACTTTATTTTTGTCGCAGCAAATATAATTTAATAAAAAGATTTCTTCTGGCCTTTTGAAATCTCTCTGAAAACCAATAAAAACAATCAAATATACATATCAAGCCACTACTATATGCTTTCGCTGATAACATTTGCTTAGAAAAGACAACATCAATTTATACAGACTCTTTTGGTTTCATGTATGGAAACTTTGCACACCAAAAAATCATATAAATGTGTGCCGTCAAAATAAACATATGTATTGTAGATATTGGGTTTTATTTTTCAATGTTTGCATATTAGAGGGGTAACAAAAGCTGTTAGTTATTTTTGCCAAATATTTTTGAGGAAAAACCGTTTGGCAAACACCTGCTTTCAGTTTCTTTTAAGAGTAAAGGGCCAAATAGACTACGCAAACCGTTTGGAAAACACCTGCTTTCCGTTTGTACATAAACGATACAAATATAATTCATACAAACACAAATTAATCACTTTTTTTTTGTTTTCAATTAGACTAGAAGGCCTTTGTGTGGCAGCAATTTACTCGCTATATGAAGTACACAAGATATAAATTGTTTTATAAATCGTTATAGTCTTTGTCTTTTTAATTTCTAAAAAAAAGATAAAATTTTACACAAATCTATTTTTTTTTTTGTTTATAGTAGACGAAAAGTGTGTTCTTTATTAAACGTTACTTTATATTTTTTAAAGTATACTTTTTTAAAGACTATAGTTATAGCCCATAGTTTGTAAGAATGCATTTATCGGGTGGTTAAATTTCAAGGGCCGATGTTGAATATGAATCACACCTAAACGCCAAGTTTTTTTTTTACTTTTATTTGACATTTCTCTATTTCAAACTTACTCAATTTGAATCATGGAGAGATACACAATCCAACAACGTGTTAAAGTTATCCAGACTTATTATGAAAATGATGATCAATTTTCGAAGAAAATCATCTTCAGTGATGAGGCACATTTTCACCTCAATGGATTCGTCAATAAACAGAATTGCCGCATTTGGGCGAATGAGAATCCAAGAGTGACTGTCGAAAAACCAATGCACCCACAAAGAGTGACTGTTTGGTGCGGTTTATGTGCTGGCGGCATCATCGGCCGTATTATTTCCAAAATGAGGCCGGTCAGGCAGTTACTGTGAATGGTGTTCGCTATCGTGAGATGATAACGAACTTTTTATGGCCCGATTTGGAAGATATGAATGTAGACGATATGTGGTTTCAGCAGGACGGTGCCGCTTATCACACAGCTAACGAAACAATTGCTCTTTTGCGCAACAAATTCATTGGCCGTGTTATCTCACGTAATGGCGATGTCAATTGGCCGCCAAGATCATGTGATTTGACACCGTTGGACTTTTTTCTTTGGGGTTATTTGAAAGAAAAGGTGTACGTCGATAAGCCAGCAACAATTCAACAGCTAAAGGATGAGATAATTCGGCACATTAGCGGCATTTGGACCATCGGATGGAGGTGTGCTGCCGTGGTCGCGGCGCCCATTTGGCTGATATTTTGTTCCATACATAATTGAATAATACCAATATATCATAATAAAATAAAATTACAATAATTTCCTAAATAGTTTGTGTTTTATTCAAAATCAACATCGGCCCTTGAAATTTAACCACCCTTTATAATGGTGGCATTTATACCATGATTTAAAGTCATGTCTTTTTTATTTATATTACATAAAGTTATCCATTGCATTTTATGCTTTTATACAAAACATCTTCAGCGACAACAAAAAATTTAAACAAAAAATCCACTCGCTCCCTAATATGATGAGGAGTGTGCACAACTGTCCGCAATCTTCATTTATTTACCATACATTTATATATGTATGTGTTTATATTTATATACATATGTCTGTGGAACTTGCTGATCACGCAGTGATCAGGTGTTCTAGGTCAGTTACGGTGTTGATTAGAATTTTTTTGGTTCTAATGTTCTATGATGCCAACCTCAATAAATTGTTAATTTGTTTCAAAATATTATAAATTGACAATTGAACTCTTAATTGAGTTAAACCTGAGGCTAATTTTTATTGAAAATATTATTGTTCTGCCAATCTACCAACAGATATTCAAGATGTCGGAGAGAAAGAGAGAGAGAGAGAGAGAGCGGGAGAAAAAGGTTAGCGCATATTTTTTAAGATTCTATTGTGCCCGCGGGCAGGGGAGGGTTACAATTATTCCCAATAAAACCTTTGCATGACACCTTTTCAATTGATTATTGTTGAAATAAGAATTGCTACTATTTTCAGACTATGATGGGATATTGCAGACTATACCTAAAGGCTATCTAATCCGAATAAATTGTGGCAGATGGTATCGTATTCTCTTAAAATTAATTGAAGCAAAAAGCTGTTAACGTTAACAAACTAAACTAGAACTATATAATTTTCTATTCTATTTTGAGTTCATTGAACTTGTTTTGAAATTTTTTTGCTTCCATCTGCCTGATAGGCCGTTTTTATTATTATTCTGAATGTGTCGTTAAGAGCTGTTTGTTTTACGGGGCAACAAATTATAAGTACATCAAGTGGTTTTTAAAAAACTCAATATTCTGTTATTATGCTTAAGTGTAGTAGTTTTTAATTATTTAGGTATTTGATAAACAAAATTCTGTTAATTATTTAAGCCAAAAATAGAGGATAGATAACTATATGCGATACTGATTGGAGTTTTTGTTTTTCCTTTCAATTATTTTTTTATAGTTCGGGAGAGGGGGTTATAAATAGAATTTGTTTTGGTTGAAAATTTCATTCCCTAGAAAAATTAATAATTTATTTTTTTATTTACTTGAACAAAATATAAGAACAAGCTGAAAAAAAGAATTTTCTTGAGATAAATATAGACAATATTTACTTATAAATAATAAGTTATTTTTTAGGCATAATAATCATAAAAATGATAATAAAAATAAATTTATGTTTATGTCTAAAATTCTGCCAAAAAAAAACATACTATGTATTGTAGTTAGCTACTTGTAAGATGTCTTGGACACATGGCCAATGAGGTCATTTTATTCACACAAGACTTTTAACTTTGTTATAACTTTATAGTTTAGTTAAGTATTCAAGACCTTCTGTAACATTTTATGTACAAATATACTTACTCGTAGATAATATTCTTCATGGTTACACGCAAATCACCAAAAATGTCTGAAATCTCAGCTACTTGTGATTGCTTGTGAGTTTTTCAATGTCTTTCGTCGCATCGTGTAAAAGCAAAACGTAATCATTGCGCACAATCTCCGAATACAAAAGTGATGGGCAAACCATAATTTTTAAGTAAGTTTCATTGCAGCTATATGTTAATGTTCGCATACATTTAAAACGGCCTAGAAACATATTTATAGCTTAAAAATAAAACAAGCAATTGAGTTTTATTCACTATATTAAATACATAACATATAATATTAATTGATACCAATCAAAAAATTATAAACAGCTTGTTTTCTATATTTCCCAGCTGTCTATGTGTCGTCATTTCATAGGAGCTACGCTAATCATCAGTAGACTTTGGAAATTCATCAAATTATTAGATCCAAAATGAAATATAAATAAAACACATTTGGAGTAACTAAACTATTTTTGTGAATATAAAAAAATGATTGCAACAGCAACATGCATTATTAAAAGGAACATAGTAATGTTACCACAACAATATTCCACCTTCTATTCTATAATTTTACCTTTATCTCTCTCAATGATGTAAAGAAGATATATATGTATATCATGCTTTGTTTGAATTTTCTCCTTAAGGTAATAAAGTCAATTCATTTTAAGAAAATCACTACCAAATGTTGACACTCGTAATCTGCTCTTTTAAATCTAGAAGAATTAAATGCAGAAGAGACTTTTTGCTGCCAGCAATCATTTGGCAACCGCAAAGGTGTTGAAGTGACGTGGACGTGACTCTGAAAATTAAGACACTTTAAATATCTTTTGGCCTCTTTTTCATTAATATTAATCCTAATTTTTAAACTCTCTTCATCAGACCTAAGGCAAATTAAAAACAGGCGATTTAAACTAAATGATATATAAAACTAATTAAGTTTTTTATTTGTTGTAAAAAAAAAGAAGAGAACAAAATATTCCTAAAAGATTTCGATTTATTTCATGCGTATCAGAACACATGTAAATTCTAAAAATAATTCAAAATTGTGTACATAAATTTAGAAAGTGTGCAGCAGCAATTAAAACAGTGCACTAAACTTTTTCAATGCGAGACAAAAACATGAATTTGTAATTTCTGGTACAACAACCATCAATGAAATCTGAATGAAGGCAGTTTTCTAAAGCATGTCGACAGCCAGTGTTACCGTTGTGTTGAATAGAACATTCTGAGAATAAATGGAGAACAAAAACTGTGTACCCAACACGAGGACTTCATATGTACTCTTTTCTTGTTTTTTTTTTTTTGGGGGGGGGTTTGACTTGAATGTCCATTTTCGTAGAAAGCTTCAACAATCTTATCACGCTCTTCAATTCTATACATCTTTACCCCCAAAGGAGCAGGTTGTGCCTCGGCGAAGGGACGAGGGCCCTATCTTTTGTGGCAAATAGAGGGAAGGATACCTTCATTTGTCGCAGCATATAAAACAATAAAACTCTAGGAAGCCGCATGGCTTATTTTGAGTTCGATTTCCGAAAACCTCACAAAGGGTTAATTGATAAAATGGGTATCAGCAAAGCTCCCAAGAGTTTCTGCCAGTTAATATTTGTCAAGGAAATACCTTCAAAAAACTGTAAACTAATACAATTTGTTGAGGTAGACAGTTAATCAATGAGAGTGAGACGCAAAACTCTCGAAGGCCGAACAACAACGACAAGCCTGACCGCACTTAAGAAATAATTACGATGATGCGACAGCTGTTTCCCAGCCCAGAGCTGCTTTACGACTGTCATACGAACTTAATAATAAACATATATAGAAAATAAGGACAGCAGTAATAAAAGACGTGCGCACCGAATGGAAGATAGAGCACTACTCCAATATGAAACTAAAACCGCTTTGACTTCACCCACTTAAGGTACAGGACAAAAGTCTCGAACTTTCACAATGTCGAATACCCACAAAATGCTATATCTTTGCTAAAGGGATGAAACAACAAGCCTACTCTTCTCCAATGGCTTGCATGCATTCATGAAATTAATCAGAAGAAAAAGAAAGATGTGGAGAAAATAATGAAAAATCCTTTCTAATTTTTATCTAGGTACTTTAGTTTTATTGTCTGCCCAGAGAAAAATAGTTAATGGGACTGGTCTAGTTTTACTCGCCATTATTAATAACTTTTGTCAAATTGAAGTCAGATTCTCGATCATTAATACGAAGATGCATTCTGCTACATAACGTAATGAGTAAGATATTTGAGCGTGCAACTGCAACGTTCAAGTTATTCACCAAAATTTTACTCTGCCATTTTGTAAATTTTTTTCATTCATTTATTTTGAATCTTCAAAATATGAACTAACAATGATTATTCAAATCTTAATACTAAATATAAAAGTTAAGTCCAGTCAATGCTAGACAAAAAAGTTTTATTTTGCGCAAATAATGTTGGTAGAATCACTTATTTAACGTTCTGTTTTTCTAAAAACTTTTGTCTTACAAAGATTGATGATAATGCAGCGCAGCGTTATGCAGGTAAATACGTTTTAATTTTAATAAAAAAGAATCAGATGGATAAGCAGCGAAATTATTCGATTATTCTACTTTTAATTACTATTCACTATAAATCGCTTTAGAGAATTTTTAAAAAATGTAACATCCTCGTAAATGACGACGATTACGACTTTTAGAATAAAGGAACATACATACACACGTTTTAAAAAGTAATCCTAAACGTTACACTGTTTGGTCTCTTAATGGTAACACTGCCTGCTGTCTGGTTAGTTGTGGGCATTGAGGGTCACAAATTGGCAATTGCATTCAAATTCTATTAACGAATGTAGGCAAATCTAATGAACCAGTACCTAACATTTCAGTATTTGAAATAATAGGAAAGTAGTTTTCAATTCAATTAATGTTCTACATTGCTTAGAGATCAATGAACGCAAACAAGAATCAACACAAACGCCCAATTGTTCAACGGCAAACCCGTTAAACCGGAAGCAAAACATTGTAATTGCAACAAACTGCCTTTTGGATTGAGTCGTAGATAATTTTGTTTAAAAATTCAGAATATTTGTAAAGGCTTTAGAACGGAAACTCCCTACATACGTACTGAATATATTTATACACTGCCTGCCACTTGAATAAGGAATCAAATTTTTTTTAATTTATTTAAGTTTATCTCCTAAACTTAAGTTCAGAAAAAAAATTATTTTTTTGCACAATCAAATTTCAAAGTGTTGGCTGTAGTTTCCTGAAGAAAAAAAAAATATACATATGTATTTTGTTAAGGGGGATGACACGATCAAAATGTGTAACAAGCATGGTAATTACTCGTAGTACTAGATATGTGCATATGATACCTTATGATCCTTGATGGAAAATCAATCATTTTTGATTTTCTGGCCATCAATCACAAACAAATGTTTACTACTATTTTGTTTTCATTCACAATGAAATGGTTGTCATGAAAAAGAAGAAGCATTAAAAGAAAAAAATACGAGAAAATAAGTGATGATAAAGGTGGTATGACACTTCATTTTTATTTCATTGAATTGTTATAGAATTGTTAAAAAAAAAATAGCAAATGTTAGAAGGAATAAACTATATAAAACGTAGGCAAAAAATTTTTGCTGAAAAAAATTTACATTTCAAAAATAACCAAAAAAGGAAACGTAAATTTATGAAAAAAGTGATTATAAAAGAATAAAATGGTAAAAGTTTGGTTAGAAGAAGTTTTATATAACGAGTGATTTTTTAGCTATTATCTTTTTGGCAACACTAGTTTTGATAGCTCACGCACGTTTTGTATCTTGTGTCACTATCAAACATCTTCAGTTTGGTCTTTAATTTAATCATGAATCGTCTTACAAACGAACAACGCTTGCAAATTATTGAATTTTATTACCAAAATGCGTGCTCTGTTAAGAAAGTTCATCGCGCGCTTCTTCCATTTTATGGTCAGTTTAAACCACCAACACGCTTACGTAGAGTGCGAACTGAAGAAAATATCGCAGCCGTATCGGCCAGTGTTGGTGATGACCGTGAATTATCGATTCGGCGCCGTTCGCAGCAATTGGGCCTCTGTTACTCCACTACGTGGAAAATTTTGTGGAAGGATTTGGGTGTGAAGCCTTATAAGATACAGCTGGTGCAAGAATTGAAGCCAAACGACCTACCACAACGCCAAATTTTTGGTGAATGGGCTCTTGAAAAGTTAGATGAAGATCCACTTTTTTATCGAAGAATTATGTTCAGCGACGAGGCTCATTTCTGGTTGAATGGATACGTGAACAAGCAAAACTGCCGTATTTGGAGTGAAGAGCAGCCAGAAGCATTGCAAGAGCTACCAATGCATCCAAAAAAAAAACAACCGTTTGGTGCGGATTATGGGCTGGCGGCATCATTGGGCAGTAGTTCTTCAAAGATGATGCGAATCACAACGTTACTGTGAATGGTGAGCGCTACCGTGCGATGATAACAAACTTTTTTTGCCCAAAATGGAAGAGCTTGACTTGCATGACATGTGGTTTCAACAAGACGGTGCCACATGCCAATGTCATCCTCAAAATGAGTCTTTACATTCAATTTCTTTGAATAGTTTATGTTTAAATCCTTCGTCTTCTCTGAGAAGGAGCCATCGGGAAGAAAATTTTTTTGATTTTTTTTTTTACTCCTGCTTGCCATTAATATGCTTATTGTATTTAAGGTATTTAGTGCAATGGAATCTATAATGGTATCATCCATTTTATAAACGTTTATCGTTTTGAAACTTTTGTTTTTTGAGTTTTTTATACAAATATTAGATATATTTTAGTTTTTTCACGGTAGAAATATTATGATGGGTCTAAGTGTCGTTCATTTCTTATTCATGAAACAAAACGCGCAGGTTAGAAACAAATCACATAAAAGCGCTGTCTTCGAAAATGAAT
The DNA here is from genome assembly GCA_914767995.1 of Thecocarcelia acutangulata. Taxonomy (NCBI): domain Eukaryota; kingdom Metazoa; phylum Arthropoda; class Insecta; order Diptera; family Tachinidae; genus Thecocarcelia; species Thecocarcelia acutangulata. Next base: position 117,566,527 of record OU612096.1, on the reverse strand, counting down.
TGCTGAATTAGCAGCAATTTTAAATTTCCAAGCTGGATTTGTCAATTTTAATGTGAACATTTTTACATTTTTTTTTTTTTTTTTTTTGACATTTATTCATTTTTTTATCGATAACAAGCATACAATTTTTGACATTCTAACATTTTGTTCAATATATCTGATCTCTTCTAACTTATTTAATTTTTCCTTTACAATATGTTCTTACTACTTTCCAATACTAGAAAAATGAAGAAAAAATGAAGTGTCATACAACCTTAACTAAGATATTTTTTAAATATTCGTATTATTTGATCTTGTTTATATTGTTTTCTTTTAAATTATCCAGCTAAAGATCTTGATTGATTTATGTTTTTTTATAAAAAAGGTTTAACGGTATTTTATTTTCAATATTTCGATAACAATTTGTTATCATCATCAGGAAAATTCAAATGTTATAAAAAATTATTTGAAAAAATGTTATCATACATACATACATACTGGACGTACGTCTGTAGTTTTGTAAAATTGGTTTTGTTGGAACTTCGTAGGTAAGAACAGATTAGCAGCAGAATCAATGTAGTTTAGTTTAGATGTAGGGTGTATCACCTTTCCCACCCCGAGACGTAAAGCCTTGCGGCAGTCCCTCGGGTAGCATCTGCGTCAGTGCGAAGGGGTGATTTTTAGCGTGTTAAAGTCTCGCACTACTGGCAACCACCATCACTGCCAGTGCCTTTCGATGGTTTTCCACCCCACGACTAAAAAAAAACATACATACACACATATTTTTTTAAAACTTGAAATGTAAAAAACAATGCCAATATTTATTTAACACAAAGGAACTTTTTTTTTTGTTAAAAAATTATACAAAAAAAAAAAAATAATAATAATAAACATAAATTTAAACGGCTAACAAGACATAGACATTGTTTTTCCCTATGTAGAAATGTGCGTTTTTTTTTTTATTATTTTTTTAATTAACATTATCTAATATGAATCTTAAAAAATAAACAAACAAATTTTAAGATGTTGATAATTTCCGTATTTGTGCGATGGTCACATAACCAAAATATTTACATATTACAGATACTAGACATATACCAACAACATACATGCTGAGTTTTCTTTCTTAGTTTGTGAACAAAAATATTTGTCATGAAGTCTTTAGGTTTTTGCTTGTTTGCGACAAAAAAAAATATGCTTGTGACATTGAAAATATATTCCGCTGTTTCTAAAAACATAATATTTCTGAACAGAAACAAACAAAATACAAATAAAACTAAGTTCCATCGGGAAAGCTTGGAAAAGGAAACTCAAAACTTAAAAAATCTCAAAAGCAAATAAAAATCATGCATGATGTACGTATCATGTTACGAGTATTTTGCTCGTCGGTCTTTATTTTATTACATTTACTTGTTATGTGTTTTGCTCGTCGGTCTTTATTTTATTACATTTACTCGTTAATATGTAAATAAATAAATTATTTAATTTATTATGCAATTTATTTGTAAATATTTTTAATTATGGCTTCCAGTCATCCGTATGTCAACATATTAAGAAAATAAGGTTCATTTCTAATCATTAACCTAAGCAATAACGTTTTCGTTTCAATAAACAAATATATTTACAACGGTTTATTTAACCTCTCCACCCCCAATTAAATTCAAAACAAGTGATGATTGTAGGCGATAAAGGAATTCATCACAAAATTAAATTCATAGTTGGCGCCGATATTCTGTTATTATTATTATTTTTTTTTATATTACTATGCATTATTTGTAAATGTGCTAAATTAAAAAGAAAATTGCGATTTTTAAAACCAAATGCAAAGTCCTTTTTGTAGCAAACTTTTTTTTTTACACACCAAGAAACAAAAATATTAAAATCAACCAGGAAATAAACAGGATTGATCGATACAGAATTATCTGTTTATTATAGTTGCAAGAAATTTCTCAATTGTCTTTTTATAACTAATTCTAGAATAATATACTAATATCAAAATCCCTAGAATGATAAATTTAGTCACATCTTTTTTTTATTTATTTTATTTCAAAAGACTAAAAGAAGTGCCACATTGTAGAAAAAGTTTTCGTACATTTTATTTTAACGTTCACAGTATATGCGAGAAAGCAAGTGCGCCACTTGGCCTTGCAACAACGGTATGTGACAACTTATTTCGAAGTTAGAGATACGGTCAACTGCAAACCTAAGGGATTATATTATCACTTAAAGTCTAAGATCTATTAAAACTGATTTTAAACAAATTATTGTTTATTCGACCAAAAGCACTTATGTATATTTGTACGTTTAAGTGATTTCAACGTCAGGTGTAAAAAATTCTTTCCATTATTGAAAATTTAAAATTAAGATTTCAATTCTGGGTCAAGAATAAAAACCTTGAATTCTTATATTTAAAAATGCATTAAAACAAATTATTTACTTAAATGATCGTTTTCTTAAATACATGTACACAGACACACACATGTGTGTGCACATACATATTCTGCTGATTCCCCCCCTAAAATTTTATATTTACTTAAAACAAAGAGATTTAATGTATTTCGCTTGTGCGATAACACAAACATGGAAGAAATCAGCTTAAAAAATTGCAAAAAAGGTGATTAAAAATTAAATTTCATCGAATTAAATAAAGGTGAAATGTCAAATTAAAATTTTAGTTTAATTTCGAATAAAGTACCTATAAAAAATATTACAAAACAAATAATAAATAAAATAACAACTGTAAGTTTTTAGGTTTGTAGGTTCTTGCAAATAGTTCCGTCTAATTTGCTCGAAACTGGTGAATTTGATTTCAAACTGATAACATTTAACTTAAGACAATTGCGGAAATCAGTTTTAAATTATGCTTTCATATACAAATGAGCGACACGTCCAAGAGTGTTGTACCTTATGTTATGCTGAACAGTCTGCCAGCTATTGAGTCCAATTTAGTCTCGTTGTCCAGCAAATATGACAGAAGAGTAGGAAGATGTAGCTTTAAAGAAACTTGAAGCAACAGGGGTCATCCTAACCTATATATGTATACCTAACCTATATAAATCACAAAGGGACCTATATAATCACAATCTATATAATCACCTATATAAATCACAGGACCCAAGTGAGCTGGAGTTTCCAGCGGCCTGCATACCTAACAGTGGTCATCACTAAGGTAAGGTATATTGCCTGAGGTTGATATGGTTCTCAGCAATCTATATATTCCCCATCGGGACATTTAGATTTTTTACTTTTCAATCTAGATATTAATAACCAGACTAACAACCCTTGCGTGGCGAAAACTTTACCTAGATAAAGACATACTTCAGCTACCAAATATTGTCAATCTGACATGATACAACAACTAAAACAATTATTTTTGATTAAAAGTCTTCCGACAATTGGCCATAATTTTAGCCGTGCCTTTTACAACTTAACATTACTTCCATAATACATTTCAATTTAGAAGCTCAGTCGTATAATTTATGGTTTAAAACCCCGTTTTGCGTTTGCGCGCTTGTGAACAAAGAAATCTTTCGTATCGTTATCTGCAAAGCAGCTTTAATAGTTATTGGGATAATTAGAAGCTCAGTCATATAATTTATCGTTTAAAACCCCGTTTTGTGTTTGCGCGCTTGTGAACAAGGAAATCTTTCGTATCGTTATTTTCAAGGCAGCTTTAATAGTTAGTGGGAGAATTCCAATAAATTCAATTTCACCAACAGCATTTTGAATAAAAAAATTTATAATTTTGTTTTTTTCTGTTGGCATTACACTCAGTTTGATAAATTTTTAAAACAAAATCTGAATAATGAAATTTTTGTAATTTCTTTTCTAAGCTACATATTTGCTATCCAAAAATATTAACTTTTTTTTTCTCTAAAATCAGCTTTTAAAACTAATTTGCTAAACACTCGAGGCCGTATACAAAAAAACTTGGTGAGCAATTGTTAAGAAAAATTTTTTAACACTGTATGCAAAAGCAATTGTTAGCTTACCTTTCGTTTAAAGTTGAATTGGATCACTTTAACTGTACGTTAAAATGAAATTTGACTTCTTTATTTTGATTTCTCGTAAAAAGCACAACTTAGTGAAAAATTTTAATACAATTAATGTTTTACGCTTATTAAATAAAGAAATGAACGTATTTCAATGAATATAAACTGAAAATATTAATTGTAAAATAATAAAAACAGGAAATATATTAGTGCTGCACATTCAATCAAACGAATACAACGAAAAACGGTACTCGAATAATAAACAATTTTCTATTAATTTTTCTCATTTTAATTAATATACTACATATTATATATTCTTCATTTTTATAAAAGATAAACCCACGAAATGTTTATCAGAAATTGATTATTTTATGTAATAATAATAATTTTTTATTTTTTAAATTTGTTTTTCAGTTTTCGTATATTAGTTTTCATGCATCACTATTCAAAAAAAAACAAGTAAGAGTGTAGTATATTCGGCTGGGCCGAATCTAAAATACCCTTCACGATAGTCACGAATATGTATAGTATATTAAAAATGTGACCTAAATATGCTCGGTTATATATGAACCGATATCGGAATTTTCTATTTTCTTTATTTTAGTAACCTTCTTTTATAACGAGAATTGCTTTTCAGCAAAAAAAAAAAAATTTTTTTTAATGGAAAAATCGGTTCAGGCTATATCTCGGCTATATATGGACCGATATCGAAAATTTTAATTTTCCATATTTATATAACCTTATATCATTACCAGAACTGCTTTTGAGCACAAATAATTGTTTAAGTTCGCTTACGCGATATTTTCATGAAAAACCCGATTTAGGCTATATCTCGGGTATATATGGACCGATATCAGAAATTTTAATTTTCTCTATTTTCGTAACCTTCTTTCATAACAAGAACTGCTTTTCAGCAAAAAAAAAAAAATGTTATTGGAAAAATCGGTTCAGGCTATATCTCGAGTATATATGGACCGATATCGGATATTTTCTTTTTCCATATTTATATGACCCTATTTCATTACCAGAACTGTTTTTAAGCAAAAAAAGATGTCTAAGTTCACTTACGCGACATTTTCATTAAAACCGCAGTTTAGGCTATATCTCGGGTATATATGGACCGATATCGGAAATTTTCATTTTCCATACCTATATAACCTTATTTTGCTATTAGAACTGCTTTTAAGCAAAAAAGTTGTTTTAGTTCGCTTACGCCGCGTATTCATGAAAAACCCGGCTTAGGCTATATCTCGGGTATATATGGACCGATATCGAAAACTTTCATTTTTCATATTTATGTAACCTAATTTCATTACCAGAACTGCTTTTGAGCACAAAAAAGTTGTTTAAGTTCGCTTACGCGGCATTTTCATGAAAACCCCGGTCTAGGCTATATCTCGGGTATATATGGACCGATATCGAAAATTTTCATTTTTCATATTTATATGACCCTATTCCATTACCAGAACTGCTTTTGAGCACAAAAAAGTTGTTTAAGTTCGCTTACGCGACATTTTCATGAAAAACCCGATTTGGGCTATATCTCGGGTATATATGGACCGACATCGAAAATTTTCATTTTGCATATTTATGTAACCTAATTTCATTACCAGAACTGCTTTTGAGCACAAAAAAGTTGTTTAAGTTCGCTTACGCGGCATTTTCATGAAAACCCCGGTATAGGCTATATCTCGGGTATATATGGACCGATATCGAAAATTTTCATTTTTCATATTTATATGACCCTATTCCATTACCAGAACTGCTTTTGAGCACAAAAAAGTTGTTTAAGTTCGCTTACGCGACATTTTCATGAAAAACCCGATTTGGGCTATATCTCGGGTATATATGGACCGACATCGGAAATTTTAATTTTCCGTATTTATGTAATCTTATTTCATTATCAGAACTGCTTTTGAGCAAAAAAAAGTAGTTTAAGATCGCTTACGCGACATTTTCATGAAAAACCCGATTTGGGCTATATCTCGGGTACATATGGACCGATATTGGAAATTTTCATTTTTCATATTTATGTAACCTAATTTCATTACCAGAACTGCTTTTGAGCACAAAAAAGTTGTTTAAGTTCGCTTACGCGGCATTTTCATGAAAACCCCGGTATAGGCTATATCTCTGGTATATATAGACCGATATCGACAATTTTCATTTTCCATACTTATATAACTTTATTTCATTACTAGAACTGCTTTTGAGCAAAAAAAAGTTGTTTAAGATCGCTTATGCGACATTTTCATGAAAAACCCGATTTGGGCTATATCTCGGGTACATATGGACCGATATCGGAAATTTTCATTTTCCATATTTATGTAATCTAATTTTATTACCAGAAGCGCTTTTGAGCACAAAAAAGTTGTTTAAGTTCGCTTACGCGGCATTTTCATGGAAACCCCGGTTTGAGCTATATCTCGGGTATATATGGACCGATATCGGAAATTTTCATTTTCCATATTTATGTAACTTAATTTTATTACCAGAACTGCTTTTGAGCAAAAAAAAGTTATTTAGCTTCGCCTGTGCGACATTTTCATTAAAATCCGATTTGGGCTATATCTCGGGTATATATGGACCGATATCTGAAAAAAAAATTTTTTGTCTTTTAGTCACCATGCTTAATAAGTGTGTGAAGTTTGAAGCAAAACGAACAACTTTTGTTTTCAAAAATTTTCATACAAAAATGCAAAAAAAAATGGCTTTTTTCGGAATTTTGAATATATCTCAGCTATACGTGGACCGATATTACTGAATTTCAATAGCAAACCCATGAATCGATGGGGTAAAAGAATGGTGAAAGAAAAAAGTTTCTAAGTCTTATGGTTTTCTCAGAAACGGTATTTCAACAGCGGACAGACGGACAGACGGACAGACGGACATCGCTTAATCGACTTTTCCATTAATTCTGATTCAGAATATATATACTTTATAGGGTCGCAAAAAAAAACTGTAGAAATTACAAACGGAATCACAAACTTATATATACCCTTTACATTTTTGTGAAGGGTATAAAAAAAATACAACTGAACATAACGGCACTGCCAGAATAAAACAATTAAATTTCTTACTACATTTAAAAGTTAACGTACTATTTTTGCATAAACTTTTTTAATAAATGTATGGTAGTGTTAATGTGTTTGGTAACTAACGTATGCGTTAAAACTCAAGTAAGAATTTTTTTTTTTTGATATGGCCTTGTAGATTGCATGGAAGAAAATTAATGGTATAATATTCAAATGAATTTCATATAGATAAACTTCACCAAAGGTGTTACTTGATACACGAACCACACACTTCATAGCTGTTTTAAAATTTCTTAGTATGGCCACACTATTTAATAACGGATTTAACAAAAACATCCGCTCTTACGTTTAGCAAATCAGCCGCAGTGCTGCTTCTCTCTTACGTTTTAACAAACAGCTGTGACGTTTGTTAAAAATATGTCAGCACAATAAATAATAACATTTCTTTAATATAAATAAATACAAATAAAAGATGGTAAGAATTTGATTGGCAACAGAAATATTAAACCATAAGTTTGACTTTATTGTAATTGCTTCTTAATATATTATTAACTTAATTATAAATGTGTTATATTTGTACATAAAGTATAGCAGATTTGCACGCACTTACGTACTTGCATGTTGGTAAGTTTTTAGCTCAGAAACTAATAACCTAAACCGGCATCATCATTGTGTTCCTGTTCTAATTCATTGACACTGCGTTTGCCGCCCCATGAATGAAAACGTGGCTTTTTACCCAGTACCACGGCATTTCGTTTCTCGTCTCTTTGCTGCTCCTGCTGCAGTTGCAGTTGTAATTTCATGCGACACCTGTCGATTACAGCGTCACGTATTACATTTGCAAAATCGAGATCATTAAATTGTGCCATTAACATTTTAAAAAACTGCCAAACTTCGCTTTTTTGTTCTGTCGGCTGATAGTGATTGAAAAATGAAATTTGCGGTGGAAAACTAGTGTCGGCCATCGGTATATTTCTAGAATTGTAAGCATCGCAGACGTCTTCAAAACTTAGTATGGCTTGCAGTAAAAATCTTCGATATTTATTTAGTTGTGTCACACAATTTTGCAAGTCCTTTGTTTCTGCTTGTACGTTACTATAACAGACGCAAATGATAATAAACATCAGTGTAGAACGGATGGCCAACATGTTGGCAAACGATCTGTGAAAAGAAAAAATGTCTGTTAAATGGAACTTATTCGATCAGGGCATGAAAGGATTATAGGTCAAGCTATTTCATAATGTGTGGAAAAACTGCTTTACCACAACTATTTCAGCATTACAAGTAACTGCTTTAAGTACATATATTTTAATCCTTTTTTTGACGGAGTAGAAAATAAAGCTGTTTAGAAATTGTTTTTGGGTAAAAAATTTTGTCTCTGTAAAATTTTAGTTAGTATTGTATGTATAATACTACTCAAATTACATCAGTGGTACACAATAAATTGATAACCGAGCCCATTTACTTTACAAGAAAGAAAAAGTCTTGCTGTACACCTCAAAATCTGCTACAATTTAACAACAAAAATGTCGAATAGCTACAAGTTATTCTAAACAAAAAATTAAATTTAAAAAATTACATTTAATATGCTGTAGATAAACTTAAGAAGGTAACGCATATGGTTTACCCTTTGATAAATAGAAAATAAGACCTCTCAATTGAAAATAAAAAAGCATAATCAAAACAGTTTTCCACCCAATTATGTTTTAATGTGCGCTAGTATGGTCTACGTCAGCTAAATGTCATAGAAAAAAGTTACAGGTGGCAAAAAACAAGCTTTTAAAAGTGATATTCAAGCTACCATGGCACTACTCTACGCGAAGATTGCAGATTCCCAACTGTAAACGAAAAATTAAACTACCTAACGAAAAATTTTATACGCAGATGCGAACAGTCGTCATATTATCGCCATATTAACGAGTTAATCTCGTTATAATTCTTGTTTGACCTTTTTAACCATTACCTAGTTTTAAGTTATAAGTAGAATTCAATTTTTGAATAGTTTTCCCTCAAAAAAGAAGTCATAATATCTAAAAAAATCTACACAAAGGAATAATATATTGCTAATTAATTTAAATATATTAATTTAAATATATTGTTAACAAAATTATATTAAAAGAAAGAAAATAAATTGAGTTGAATTGACTAATTCAAATCTATTTTATAGTTGATTGTTTAAACAGGTTTTTTTTAAGTTTTCAATGCTACTAATGAGTGGGGTGGGGTGGCATTTACCAAATGTCGGCACAGTCGAAAAACAAACAAAGCAAGTGGATTTTTTAGTTAACTTTTAGCTTTTAAAGATAGAAATAAATATTTGTTATGCCTAAAACTTAAATTGCCATTATAAATTTATACATAAAATAATTGAAAAAACAAAATACTAGTCGCGGGGAAAAGTATAAAAAAAAAACTTTAAAAAAAAAAAACAATTTGCTTTTGCGCTCTTGCGTTAATTGCTTCGTTTTGGTGAAAATATATAATTCTTTTCACTACAGAAAAATTTCCACTATATAAAATTTTCGAAAAATTGGCAGTCGGTTGTGACTCGACGGAACCATATTTTGAAAATGATCGCGCTAAAGTATACAAGAAACAAACAGGTGTGAGCATGTTTGTATGGACCCAATTATGTTGAGGGAGAGAATGAATAGATTGAAGAAGAATTGAAAAGATTAGAATTGATGTATAAATTTAAAGAGATTTTACTCTAATTTTAAAGATTTTTAAACAAAATACGATTTGAAAAGTTTTTGCATAAATCAAGGTCAATTTATTTGTTGAAATTCGATTTCCTTCAAAGAATTTATTAACTATTGATGGAAATATTGCTCTGTTATTAGTAATTTTATATTTATATATTTTTGTATTCAATTCAAATAAGCCTTTTTTAAGACGTTTTGTTGTTTTTTAATTTAACTAAGGCACATAAATATTGAACATATGCACGGATACAATCAAAGCATACAAATTATTGAAATTTCATAGACTTGTAATTGTTGTGAGTTTTTCAATGTTCGTTGTACGGATAGTTATTTTACTTTTTTACATAAAATTAATGTCTAGAAATGCAAGTGCTTATGACTCTTAACATAATTGTTTACTTCGTATGAAAATATCGAAGTATACTTCTTGTGAGCAGTGTGCTCATTTTAGCACTTTCGCAGCAAAATTTTCGATTTAGCACTTAGCACTTTCCAATTGTTGAACTAGCAGTCTTTTAGAAGATCTCTGGTGAAAGAATTACGGATTGCATGACGCAGTTCTATTGCACAATTGATTTATCAGTTACGACAACGTTTGGCAAACAATTTTCTAAGCTTATTTCTATAGAAAATAGTTTAAAAGTTGATAAGTGTAATTTATAACAACAATTTAAGGAAGAAATGTTAGACTATACCGTAGAGATATAACAAATTTTGAACATCAATGGCAACGTATTCATTTTATTCGATTCCCTATACGATTAAGATAACAGTCTCTTGCTGAGTTGTGTAAGCATCTCAGAGAATAATCAGCTTTTGTAACAGTTATTTCCGTGTGAGGTGAAAAAAATGAGCTCGTCGACGATAAAAAACACTTCATGAGAATCACAGTAGAGTTTTCGACGCTTGAAAATGCTAGCTTTAGGATGTATATAAATTGTTAAAATTGTTTTTGTTTTTTTATCTTTTAAAATAATTTTGAATATCTTGATCATGTTAAATTTTAAAAGATTTTATTATTTTGTATTATCATTGATTTTTTTTGTATTTTATTTTGAGGAAAATAAATATAACTTATAAATCATGTATGTATTGCCACTATCTTTCCAGTCCTGATAAATAAGGTTAGGTCTTCTTGCACTGATTTTTTTTAAATAAAAATATGCTGAAAATCCTAGCGCTGATTACAACGAATTTACTTTCGCCTTTAAAGTGTTTCTGCCAAATCACATATCAGTTTATTTCCGAATTCCTACTCATTTTTGCAGAAGGTCTTTTACTTGGCACTTGCGTAATAATTATTAAATTTCATAAACATTATTTGGATACCGCTAAATATTTCTTGATTTTTTCGTTGTTAATATTTATGTTACCTTTTACAGAACTTGAATACAATGATAATAATAACAATATTAACTAAAAGCTGTTAAATGTATTTAATAAACAATTTTATTGTTTCTTAATTTCAAGTTCTTATTTAACACTTCTCACTGTTATTCCAACAACCAGCGAATGGATACTGTGCTATTTTAGAAAATTTGCATCTACATTTATACAAATTTCTACGCTTACTCTGTCTGTCACCGTCGTCAATGTTTTCTAGCGTAACATAACTAAAAGCGTAGTACTTAGCAATTCTGTAGGAATCTTAAAATATATACTTTAAACAGTTAATAAAAACTAATTACCAGCCAATGAAAACATATTTTCAACAGGATTCTTTTTGTGAGAACACTCTACACTCGGCTCTCACGTACTCACTCGTATGAACAAACATTAAGTGATTTTTGAGGCTTTCAGTTGCATACATTTAGGGGCATAGATATATGTACACGCCATATGTGTACATCGGGTTATTCATCATGAGGTTGGAATTGTATGGTAACATAAAACACATATATTTGAAAGTGAACTGAAAGTATCGGTGAAGTCAAAATATCGGGTGATTCATCGTGAAGTTTGATTTATATTTTAAAATAAAACGTATAAAAAAGAAAGTGATTCATCGTGAGGTTTGTTTTATATTCTAAAATAAAACACAGAACTTTGAAAGTGAGCTGAAAGTATCGGCGAAGTGAAAGTTTCGGGTGATTCATCGTAAGGTTTGATTTATATTGTAAATTTGGAAGTGAACTTAAGGTATTCATCGCGAGATTTGATTTATATTCTAAATTAAAACACAAATTTGAAACTAAACTGAGAGTATCGGTGAAGTGAAAATATCGGGTGGTTTATCGTGAGCTTTGATTTATATTCTAAAATAAAATATATAAATTTGAAAGTGCGCAGAAAGCATCGGATGATTCATCCTGAGGTTTGATTTATATTGCAAAATACATTTCGAAGTGAAATGAAGGTATCGGGTAATTCAGTGTGAGATTTGATTTATATTCTAAATTAAAACACACAACTTTAAAAGTGAGCTGAACGTTTTGGTGAAGTGAAAGTATCGGATAAATCATCATGAAGTTTAATTTAAATTGTAAATAATATAAAATAAAACATACATTTGAAAGTGAACTTGAAATTTTAATTATCGACTAAAAGCACAATTTATGGCATTACTGTTGAAAATATCATATAAATGTTGGCCTCAATTACGTCGGAGTTAATCCATTCGGACGGTCTAATTTTGGTTAACTCGTTCGAGCATAGTAGCTAGTAAATCGCAAATAGCACAAGTAATGTTAGTAACTGGCTGGTTCCTGAAGACCACAGATTTTACATGTCCCCAGAGACAATAATCCAAAGGTGTGATGTCGCACAATCTAGGCGTACCGTAGCAGAACGTAAAATTAAGTGGTCATCAAAATGGTTTCGCAATAAGTCCAGCGTTTCACGCGCTGTGTGGCTTTGTCTTGTTGAAAGCAGTAAGAAACAAATAATACGACAAGTCGATCCGCTGAGAACGTAGAGGAATCAATTTGCTACAGTCTGCGCGTAAACTATCAGCAACAGCTTCACTTTCTTCCTTCACTACGTGCTGGATGTGGTCTAAAAGATTAAAATGTGTTCTTGTTTTCTTTTACTGTACCGCATCTCGCAGGTCGTTAATAATCTTCAGCCATGGTTTTTGCCAAACCATTGCTCAAACAAACGGCTTGACAAATTATTTTAAAATTGTATAAATGTGAAAATGCTGGAAAATATGTATGTACATGTTTGCATTTTGGGGGTTGGGCATAAAAAGACACGTTGTTTATTTGTTTGTCTGTCTGCCTGTCTGTCGTATCTGCCTATTTGTTTGCCAGTCTGTTTCCTTCTAGTGAACATGCTTTATTTGTAAATGGTATAATCTTTCTATATCTTATCCTTTTTGCAACAAGTGTCATAAATTTGTGCTTGCTGGAAAGCAGTATTTGTTTTATTCCTTTTAATTATATGATAAATAGTGGCATTTTTCTTTAAATTAAATAAACAATTTATTAGAAGTGTAAACCATATTTAGCTTTTTATTTGAGTAAAATATTTAATGAGTCCCATGAGAACGTCTTTTATTTTCCTTTTTTTTTTTTTTTTTTTTTTTTGAACAAAATGTAGCAATTAGCTTCAGTACGAGCAAATAATTGTGCATTCTGAACTAGTATTTTCTTATTTTTTAAATTCTTTTACGTGACAAACTTTAGTTTAATGTCAATATTTGCTTTATTTAAAGAAGCTGATTTTTTTAGGCTTAAGAAGTGGATGGCGGCTCTTTATTGTCTAATGAAAATCAAAAACATAAAATGAAACGCATTTGAAATATTTATCTCTGAAAAAATATTATTTTATTTGTTGGAAATTTCCGGAGACTTAATCTTGTTTATTTAGGAGTCAAGTTTTTCCAAAAGTAATTCTACTTGTAAATTTTTTATGATATAGGAACAAAACTACTAATTGAGTCAATCTAATTAAACTCCTGTTCAAAAAAACTGGTGTCAAATATACATTTTTTGCTTAATTAGGTCGGCGCCACATGGATAAAGTAGCAATATGCAAAAATTTACTCAAAAGCCTTCTACTTTGACCGAAAATGGGAGAGTTCAGCTCTAAACACTTAGATGACAGCATACTTCACAATTTCACGATTATAAATAAAGTTAACTTCAAATGTTGCCGTCTAATCAGCAACATATAATTATTTTAAAGGTAGCAGCAGCACTATGTGTATTTTAAGTAGATAACACACGATATGTTTTTAGCAATGTACATGTCATATTTCACTATGTTAAATGCCTATATGTCGTCTGTTACCTCAAAAACATTGCGTCTGTAAAAAACATGAGCAAAGTTTCAAATAGAAGGTGCGTTCCACGAGATCTCGGACTAGTTTCGACAATTGAGAGTAAAAAGCAAATTACTCTCTAAATTTGCAAATTTTACACAAAACTGCTGGAACGCAAAAAACCACATTTGTACATCTTGCAATACTAGTGCTGCTTACTTTTTAGATTAAAATATATTTTAGTGATTTTAGACGCTTAAAACGCCTAGCATCACATAAAGCAAACATTTGCATTATTGGCAACAGCTGTAAAATTAAAAGCGATGTAAAATTTTCAATAGATTTTTATAATACATACAATTGCATGTTCTGTTTACAACTTCACTACGTTATTTTTAGTTTGCGCAACCTTTCATTTTGCTTTTAATTAATTTTTAAACAAAAACTTTCTTCCAATTTGTAAATTTTCTTATTACATTTTCAGTTTCATATGTAAACATAAAACAGCTGATTATTCAATTCTAGTCCGAACTTACCCAAAGAAAAAGTTCGGGCCAATTTGTGCAGGAAATGAAAAAAATTACTCTCTCATTTCCTCTCAAAATTGCACAAAAATTGTTACGTGGAACGCTTTTGGACTAGTTCGGACTGTTTCGTTATTCACGTGGAACACACATAGAGTGTGTTTTACTTTCTTATGTTTAAACATCTGACATTAGAACTCTATGCCTTGCGAACAATTCAGCGGCCGTTTTTGGGCGGTATAAGTAGTCGGCTTGAGGAGATTTTCATGCATTAATATTTTAATATGTAAATGTTCATGTACGTTTGTGAGCAATTTTTAAAAACCGTCTGTAAAAATGGAAAATTTTGACAGACATGAAAAAATACATGAGGAATTGCATATTAGAAAACAGACGTAAAAACATATCATCTGTGGGTGCCAAGGCGAATTCATAACAGGTGAAACTGGCAGCGCAGCTGATAACTTTTTTTAAATTTTAATCTTTTTCAGATGTCAATGGCATAATTAAAACAAAGTTGGGAAAAAAATTTTTAAAACAAATTTTTAAATTTTGTATTGTATTTTGAGCACCAGATATCATCCAGAATCCTCCGCAATATACCTGGCCATTTTCACCTTTTCAAGCTCTATGATCTGAGACTTTAAGTTTCACGAAATAATTAAAGGTTTTACGAAATAATTAGGTTTTTCTTTTATCGAAAAATTTTTTAATAGAAATTTGAAAACAAAATTAAAACAATTTTTTAAATTTTATATTGTATCTTGAGCGCCAGATATCATCCAGAATCCTCCCCAATCTGGCTGGCCATTTACACCTTTCCAAGCTCTATAATCTGAGACTTTAATTTTCACGATATAATTAAAAGATTTACGAAATATTTAAAAGTTTTGTATTTTTTTTATTATATTTTTTTGAATTCCTTTTTGTGTTTATATTTTTCCCTTGACATTTGAAAAAGATTTATTTTTTGTAGTGTTGTACTTATTGCTATTGCATATACCTGGTATGAATCAACACAAATTTCAGAGGTGCCACATATATATTTTACATGAATAAAATTAATATTACTGACTAAAAACGTAATAATATTACGTAAAACTGTAAAAACACATCAATTTATTTGTTTATTTCAATTTTGTGATGTTTTTTCGTTCTAATTGCTAATTAAAAAAATATAATGCTGCGATCTTACCGCTTATAATCGATAAGTCATGTTCTAACAAGAGGCCATAAGTGTTTTTGGTAAAAGGTGCCAAGTGTGCTTATGAACTGTCCACCACTGTTGAAGCATACTTGCGCGTATATATTTCGATCTTAATTCCAGCCTTGCGATAGTTTTCGTCTTAATAAAGCTGACGTGTTTTAATGTGCAACAAAAGTAATTTTGATTATTTCTGCTTTCTTACCAATTGTCAGTCACACGCCAATTAGTTTTGAATATTTTTGAACTTTAATGTTTCTTTCACCCTCAATAAATTTCTTATTGCTATTTTAATTATGTCTTTACAGAAATTTCGCTTTTGTGGGGATGGTGATTGTCCTGATTGGGTATTGGGTGAAATTATATCAACACTTTCTGTTTTAGAAGCCGCCAAGTTAAAAATATTGGCAGATTTAGTAGCCAGAAAGATTTTAGGAGAAGACTTTGATGTAAGTACTAGAACAAGTAGTCAGCTACTTTAGCTTTAATTAAGAAGCCTTTCTTTAAAATTTGAATTTTTGCAGGAAGCTGAAGTAAAATCTTTAACATCTGCCGTGTCGGCGGACGGCAAAACCGCCGTGGCTTGTATACACTTTTTGCTAAACAATGCTGCCAGACACAATGCCAGCGAAGTTGTTTTCAACGAAGAAATACAACAATTAGGTCTGCCCAAAGCTCATGCCGAGGTAATGTGCAGTGTTTTGGAAAAACATGCTGCTGCCATACGCCAACGTTTAACAGATAAAGCTTTTAAAAGTATAAACGTGACGTGACATTAATTTAACTTTCATATATTAATATATTGCATTTTTCTAGTAAATGAATTATCCTCGATCCAGCATTTACCTCCCTTATCGGACAGTATTAATTGTAGTCGTTTTGAGTTGAAAATCTCCCAAGAGCTAGTTGACGGCTTACAGCAAAACACCTCTCATGTGCTAAACATCGATAATGCGCAATTAAAAGTTTTATTAGAGGAGCTGAAACTTGCTCGCAATGTTATGGAGAGATATAATAAGAATTTAAATAAAGTTTAGTTTTATTAAGTTACAGCCGTTACAACTGAAATACCAAACAATTTAAATTGTCCAACGCAAAAGCGAAAATAATATCCAAACCAAATTCTAAAATCGGGAAAATGTTCTCCCTAATAATACAGGCATGTTGCGAGAAACGCGAATCGCTTAAATTTAGTGTTTTCGATTTGAAAACGGAACGGAAAATTGGTGTTCTGAGAAACGTATAACGCCAGAATTATATAGGGTGTTTTTTTAAGCTAGATAGAACTTCAAATTGTAAAAAGTAACACAAAAAATTAAATTTTGATGAAACATTTTTTTTATTTGTTTCAGTATACTCTGACAAATCATCATGAATAGACTCACGCTTGAACAACGCTACGAAATTATCCAAATTTACTTTGAAAATCAGTCCCGTTGTTTTATCGCAAAATTGTGTTCAGCGATGAGGCGCATTTTTGGCTTAACGGGTTTGTTAATAAGCAAAATTGCCGCATATGGAGTGAGACCAATCCACAAGAGACCCTACAGACTCCATTACATCCAGAAAAATGCACTGTTTGGTGCGGTTTTCATGCTGGTGGCATCATCGGACCTTATTTCTTCAAAAATGAGGCCGGAGCTCGCGTTACGGTCAATGGAGATCGTTACCGCACCATGATCAATGATTTTTTGTTTGAAAATATGGATGACATTGATCCGGAGGAGATGTGGTTTCAACAGGATGGCGCTACGTGCCATACGGCGAACGCAACCATCGACTTACTGAAATCAAAATTTGGCGATAAGTTGATTTCGAGAAATGGACCTGTCAATCGGCCTCCAAGGTCGTGCGATTTGACACCTCTCGATTATTTCCTGTGGGGCTACGTGAAGTCACTGGTTTATGCTGATAAACCAGCAACAATTGACGCCTTGGAGGCCAGCATTGTTCGTGTTGTTCGTGACATACGGCCAGCAGTGCTCGAAAAAGTGGCCCAAAATTGGACGTCCAGAATGCGCTTCGTCAAGAACAGCCACGGTGCCCATATGCCCGAAATCATTTTTAAATGTTAATGTCACGTATTGATCTTTCGAATAAAAAAAAATTTTGATTACAATTTAATTTTTTGTGTTATTTTTTACAATTTCAAGTTCTATCGGGCTTAAAAAAACACCCTATAGCTTTGCGATTTGAAACCGCCAAATAGGTGTTTTGGAAAACGCATATCGCTTAAAATTGGCGACTTCAACTCGCATGTGTATATTGAAGTGAACTGATTCCATTTGCTAAAACTGAACTTGCAAAAGGCAATAAAATTATGCACAATTGAAATCTAATATGTTTTCTTTTTATCTCAATGAAAACTTGAAAGAATTTTACACATTTTCAATTAAAAAAACTAAATTAAAAATTTTGTCTATTTCTTGTAATTTTTTTTTATTGATATAACTACCACATATATGTTGCGCCCTGTCATTTATACATCTCTGTAATTATGTATCAGTTTACTCCGTATTTAATACAACTGTTTTTGATCACTGAATACAGAAACTCATTCTTTTCTTTACTACCGCGCCTTCAACACACCAACAGTTAAAAAATCCTTTTTTTTTGTGTAATATTAATAATTTAGAATATTTTATTAATTAAAATAATATTGTATTAATGAAAATTACTCCGTCAGTGTCTAGTTATTGGTGGACAGCTAAACAAAGCAAACAAAACCACTAAATATATATACGTATCTAAAACACATGTAGTATTTTTTCGGAAAAAACTCTGAAACGCCATTAAAACGCGCGTTCCGTAGAACACCTAGAAATCAATTAAGCGTTTTTCAGAACGCTTTGCGGTTTCAGAACACGCGTTTGTCGGAACATGGCTGAAAATTTAATATGTTTTCTTTTTATTTCAATAAAAAGTTGAAAGAATTTTACACATTTTCAATTAAAAGAACTAAATTAAAAAATGTTCTATTTGTTGTCAAATTTTGTTTCACTTTATATAAATTCCGCATACATATATACCAAGGCAGCTTTAATAGCGTAGTGGTATAAGCACAGCTGCTTTTTGTTTCCTTTGCATAAATTTGTCAAAATTTTGCTTACAAAATAAATAATTCTGAAAAAACGCAATAGACTTCAAACAAAAGGAAAACAATTTTTTGAAAATTCTACCAACAAAATACATGGGATGTTTTTTGGTGTTGTATTTATTGTAATTTTGCCACTACCTGTTTAAAGCTGACTTGCATATATAACGAGTGATTTTTTTGCTATTATCTTTTTGGCAACACTAGTTTTGACAGCTCACGCACGTTTTATATCTTGTGTCACTGTCAAACATCTTCAGTTTGGTCTATAATTTAATCATGAATCGTCTTACAAACGAACAACGCTTGCAAATTATTGAATTTTATTACCAAAATGCGTGCTCTGTTAAGAAAGTTCATCGCGCGCTTCTTCCATTTTATGGTCAGTTTAATCGACCTACTGAGGCTTCTATTCGGGCTATTGTAAAAAAATTTCGCACCAAATTTACATTGTTGGACATTAAACCACCAACACGCTTACGTAGAGTGCGAACTGAAGAAAATATCGCAGCCGTATCGGCCAGTATTGGTGATGACCGTGAATTATCGATTCGGCGCCGTTCGCAGCAATTGGGCCTCTGTTACTCCACTACGTGGAAAATTTTGCGGAAGGATTTGGGTGTGAAGCCTTATAAGATACAGCTGGTGCAAGAATTGAAGCCAAACGACCTACCACAACGCCAAATTTTTGGTGAATGGGCTCTTGAAAAGTTAGATGAAGATCCACTTTTTTATCGAAGAATTGTGTTCAGCGACAAGGCTCATTTCTGGTTGAATGGATACGTGAACAAGCAAAACTGCCGTATTTGGAGTGAAGAGCAGCCAGAAGCATTGCAAGAGCTACCAATGCATCCACAAAAAACAACCGTTTGGTGCGGATTATGGGCTGGCGGCATCATTGGGCCGTATTTCTTTAAAGATGATGCGAATCACAACGTTACTGTGAATGGTGAGCGCTACCGTGCGATGATAACAAACTTTTTTTGCCCGAAATGGAAGAGCTTGACTTGCATGACATGTGGTTTCAACAAGACTGTGCCACATGCCACACAGCACGTGAAACAATCGATTGACGCGCTGGAAGCCAACATTGCCAACATTATTCGTGAGATACCGGCCGAAATGTTGGAGAGAGTATGCCAAAATTGGACTAAGTGGATGGACCATTTGAGGCGCAGCCGCGGCCAACATTTGCATGAAATAATCTTCAAACATTAAATTATATCGACCCAACTATCGATCCAAATAAATATTTCATGAATTTTTCTGAATTTTTGTGTTTTTTTTTTTTTAATTTCCGATAGTTCTTATAAAATCACCCGTTACGTATGTAAAACACATGTTGTATTTTTTCGGAAAAAACTCCGAAACGCCAGTAAAATGTGAATTAAGTGTGAATTAAGCGTTTTTCAGAACACGCCTGCATACTTCTTGCGTTATACGTTTTTCAGATCACCTATTTGGCATTTCCAAATCGAAAACGCTAAATTTAAGCGTTTTGCGTTTTTCAGAACATGCCTGCAAATTAGACTTTGGGTATTGTCAAAACCTTTCTGGCAACATTTCATCAATAGAATCAGAATCTTTGTAAAACTGGTAAAAAAAAAAACTAAAAACAAAAGTCACTAACTTAAAAATCATCAATTTATCTCGAGATGTGATAAAAATTTGATTTAGCAAGCGAACTAACTAAAATTTACTAATATTTGGCCACACATGAATCAATCAAACAATCAATCAACCAGTAGGATGTGGTAAGTAATAGGATAGCTACACCTAAGTCAAATCTAGTTGAATTTTCGTTCATAATTGGCGGAAAGTGAAATGTGGAATTTTTGTTCATCATTGGGCTGAATGTAATAATAAAGTAAATAATCACATACTCCATTACTTATAAATAATACTCAGCCATGTCACAGAGCTTAATTCCGTTCGGAAACGTAATTGAATTCTATTTTTACTTCTTCAAAAAACGAAAAATCTTTCCGGAATGAAATCATGTCTAATTGCAAGAATGAAACTAGTATTATCTTATAGAATTGATTTTATTCCGAAAAAGTTTTAAATATTCTTTTTTTGAAAAATTAAAAAACCTATTCAATTCCATTTCCGAACGGAAGTGAATTCTGTGACATGGTCTTTTTCTTTCAGTTTTTGTTTCACATCGGAACAGGAAGAGGAGTATTCACTCTCTATCTTTTCAAATTTGGTTGTTGATTTATTTCCCAAGTTTTCTGCAAACTCCCAGTATTTTCTTTTGCAACAAACTACGAAAAAACTGAACAGCAAACGTGATTGTTGTATACACTGACTAGAAATAAAAGCCGTCACCAGATGCCACTAAAAGGAAAGTGAAGCAGAATATGATATGCTTAGCCAAGACATCCTCCATGGCAACGAAGTAAGAAAAACGAAAACAGCGTCTACAGCAGTAGTGTTGTTAACAGGGTATTTTTCACCAGGGCTTTAGTCCTGCGTTGCCAGAATGAAGATTTTTCTTTTAATTTTATGAGCTATTTATTGTTATATATATTATTTATTTTAATTTTATAGATATAAAAAATATTGCTGCATTTGTTTTCCTTGTTTCACGGTATTTACAGTTCTATCGATTACCACAGCAAACGTTAAATATAAACAGCATAAACACATATTTTAGCATAGACAGCAACCGGTTTGCACATGAAGTACTTAGAATGATGCAACAGTGCTGTTTAAAAAAGTCCAGTCCAGGAGCCAGATTCCTCAACTATGAATTTTTTTTATTACCAGTGAACACCCAAAATAAAATTCACCAACAGGCACAGTGTTCACTTTTATTTAAAAAGTGATGCCGTAAGAAACAATGAATTTTATTGCGCGGAATGTGTTTCTTCAGGCTGAATGATATGCAGGTTTGTCAAATTAGCTGTGTCACACAAGTTGTTTAGTAAATAATTTTAATATTCATACATAATCTTTTTGTTTATTTTTTTCAACTTCAAAATATTAAAAAAAAAAACCAGAATTCACCGAAGATTTTTGAGTGAACAAATTATTATCACCATGGCGGGCTCAAAAATCAAAAGTGAACGCTGAAATTGGTTTTTAAAACTCATCGTTGGGGAATTTGGCCCCAGCCACATACAAATGTTGCGGTGAAAAAATTTTTCACAAGGTGAATCCAAACTATATATTATAAAAAAAATTTGACCGCGCCGCTTTTTTCATTATTTCTTTTTTATTTTTCATAAAAATTTTTATCGTTCGTTCGGTTTTCTTACTCTTTTCGTTTAATGGTAACACCACGAAATTTTTGTTTCCACGTTGTAAATATTTTTTTTTTTATTAAAGAAAACTTAAAAAAAATTATAAAAAGAAAAAATTATTGTTTTTTTTATGTATGTTAAAACAATTAAAAAGCTAATAAAAAAACTAAAAATAAAACAAAAAGAAAAAAAAAAACGGTAATAAAAAACTAAGACGACAAAAAATTCTTAGAAAATAAATTTTTCACAAAACAAGCGCAAGAATTCTACGACAAAAAAAAATACATCGCAGAACAAATTTAAATTAAAGAAAAAAAAAAAAAAAAAGAATTAACTGCCTGGCCCACGTGCGTCATATTTTTTAAGGTTAAAAAACCTATTCCGATGCCTTTTTTAAGCTTTATTTTTCCCTGATCTTGTATCATTATCCTTGTTTACCTGCAATATATCCCTTAGTTGAATAATAGTTGACTATAAGTTATTTATTTTTAATACAAAACATTAGCGAACGTTATTATGCAAATCAGATTTTTTCCAGTAGAACGTCGTCAAATTAATGCAAATAAGCATTTTCTAAAAAAGCGTGCGAGAAAGCACGTTTTGTTCTGCGACTCCTCATTTTATTTAAATCTATTCAAATACGGTGTTAGACTTTTAAATGCAACAGCGCGCACCGACCAAAAAATTATAGTGAGGTAGAACAGTTTTTTTTTTTTTTAAATCGTTTAAGGCGTCAGCAGTTCCCCTTACTACAAAAATCTGGAAGAGGCTATGTTTGAGATGTATGCCCTGCTCCCTAGGGGACAACGGCAATAGTATAATAGAACAATCGTAAAGAGCAACCTGTTACTATCAACTACTAAGTCTAGATTATTACAGGACCGTCTATGCTAACAATGATCCCTTTCGTCACATATGTGAAATATTTAACAAATTTTATCATATTATAGATATCTCTGAATCTAATGATGTTCTAAAACGAAAAATAATTTTGTACTTAAATACATAATTGTACTCCTTTATATTTTTTCTATAGTCTGTAAGGACTTATAGTCTATAGACTTAAATAAACAAATAAAGTTATTATTGGTGAAGGCACTCACGTTCGTCTCTTATAGAACTTACAGCCATCCCCAAACAAGAACGGCAAGTGTTTTTTAGCTGTCAAAAGCTCTCATGTCCGTACATTTTGTATGGAGCATACCAAAACAATACAATTGAAAAATCCTATTTTGAATTGTAAACAAAACTTTTTCGTCTGGCTCAAGTTCAAACCTGGCTTTAAGGCAGAATTAGTTTGCACGTTCTTTTCAGTTCTGAATCAGTTGTTTTGTTTCTGCACAATACAAACTATATGTGCCCGGTTTGTTTTCACTTTTTCGTTCTGTTCTGTTGCGGACTAATCTGTTGAAAATAGAATTCAACGTTAAGTGACGGCCAGATATGTGTATGTTTCACTTTTTTCAGGTATGGAAACATAAATTTTTTATTCAAATGTATCTTTTTTTTGTTAAAAACTCAAAAAAATTTGTTTCAATTAAAGATTTTGAAAAGTTAAAACATTTTTTATCAACTAAATAACTATGAAAGATCAAAAGAGTATTATTTTAGCAAGGAAAAAATTATATTTTGTATAAGAAATGTCATAGTCTGGAGATTGTGAGATAGAAGTGGACTGTTTGATCACCATTTCTAAATTATTAATTTGTTCCTTTTTTTCACACAAGATAATATTTATGTACATATTTTATTCTGCATTACAATGTGTTTCTTTTATTTATGCTCTACTGTAGAAAACGGCTGAATATTTTCACGGAAAAATTAATTGTAAAATATTTGCTACAGAAATGAACGTCACAGAACGGCAACAGAAAGTGAAAACTAATGAGGGCTTTAGCCCAGAAATATTTTTATTTTTAATTATAACAATAACTCTTGATTAAAGAAGACATGAAAAAGTAAATGAATACACTAAAAAGCTGGGGGACAACTAGCTGCTTCTCAATCGCTACACTGCTCATCAGCACCCACTAGGATTCGAACTTCGTCTCATATTCATCACATATGCAATTTGTTATGTTATAAGAAAATGACATAAATATGTAAATAAAAAATTTTGCATTTCTTATTGGAAAGTGGAGGTAAGAAACTATTTTCTATATGATATATGTATATAGTAATCTTGCAATATATCTAAATATCTCATTTTTAAAACTTTAACAATTTTATTTTAATATAATAAACAAATCACAAACAATGATGCCATTCGCCCAGCTGTTGAAATAATCAGGGTTGTTTTATTTATTTGTTTGATAACCTTGCTTATGTCGTTTTGACATAACGTTGCCGCTTTTGTTTAGAGATGGCGTTTCAGCGTTAAAGCTTAGCGGAAAAAACGTTCCGCTGGCTGCTCTTGTTTTGGGATGGCAGTTAGGAAAATTTTCCTTTTGTGGCATTTGAAAGTGTAATTCTGGGATGCTACTAATGAGCGTAAGCTACACTACTTTTTTTTCCAACTCTTAGTTAATTAAATTTCTTATTCATAATGACAATAAAACGAAATCAAGTTGGATTGTCCTTAAATTAATTAAAGACTATTTAAACCCCATATTTTTTTTTTATATATTTTTAATTATCTTAATGGTAATAAAGACAAAGTTTAACACAAAAATCAAGTGTCAGTTGCCCACAATTAATTTCCTTGAAAAAGTTATTTATTGAGCAGCTTCTGTCCTTCAAAATTTCATATCTCTAACTATTGTGTGAACGGATTTTATTTTTATACAAATTTTCATTGCAAAACACCCTCTAAAGAAATTAAAATAAATTGTAAAGTTTTTGAAAAAAAAAATTAAAAAAAAAAAAAAAAATCTGAACGTCATTGTTTCCCTTCTAGTGCTGCTCTTTTAATGTTAGATGTCATAAATTAGAAACTATTTAGTGAAATGCTTTTTTCATTATTACCCTTCAAAAAACCAAAAAAAAGACCAATTGTATTTTCTTTTATTTTATTACAATTTTAAATGTTGCTTGAATTCGTATAGCAAAACGTTAAGTACATATGTACATATGTAGTCGTATGTATGTAGTCAGAAAAAAATCTAACAGCAATTTGAACACTTACAATTGAATAAATAGACCCGGGAAAAAATGTTAGTAGTTTTAAAAAGTGCGAATCAAGGCAGCTTGAAACAGGTAGTGGCAGAATTACAATAAATACAACACAAAAAAAAAATTTGTTTTTGACAAATTTACGCAAAGTAAACAAAAGACAGCTATGCTTACACCACTACCCTATTAAAGCTGCCTTGAGAAGAAATATCCACAATCAAAATGTAAAAAACTTCTCTGTCAGCTGTTTGTCAAACGTTAATTGCATTAGCAATATTAAATATGTATGAACACTTAAAAAAAATTTTAATTAACTGATAATTGAATTAATTAAAAATTGTATGTGTGAACACCATATTATTACGTTGACGGAGGAGTGCGAAATGTGACAAAGCTCATAAGAATACATGTATTTCAACTTAGTTGTCAGTTGTGAAAGGCAAGGTATAACGTACGACGGATTCTATGTGCCCCGCCCTTTAATGTTCGCATACATTTAAAACGGCCTAGTAAAATATATTTATAGCTTAAAAATAAAACAAGCAATTGAGTTTTATTCACTATATTAGCTACTAACATTGATACCAATTAAAAAATTATAATCAGCTTGTTTGCTATGCTTCCCAACTTTTGTTATGTCGACATTTCATAGGAGCTACCCTAATCAAGTAGACTTTGGAAATTCATTAAAGTATTAGATCCAACCTGAAATATAAATAAAACACGTTTAAAGTAACTAAACTATTTTTATGAATGTAAAAAACTGATTGCAACAACAACACGCATTATTAAGGGAAACATAGTAATGTTATCACAACAATATTCCACTTTCTATTTAATATAATTTTACCTTCATCTCTCTCAATGATGTAAAGAAGAGATGTATGTATATCACGCTTTGTCTGAATTTTCTCCTTAAGGTAATAAATTCAATTCATTTTAAGAAAATCTTTACCAAATATTGACACTCCTAATCTGCTCTTTTAAATCTAGAAGAATTAAATGCAGAAGAGACTTTTTGCAGCCAGCAATCATTTGGGAACCGCAAAGGTATTGAAGTAACGTGGACGTGATTCAGAAAATTACACTTTAAATATCTTTTGGCCTCTTTTTTATTAATATTAATTGCTAGATTCAAGCAAAAAAATCAAGGCAAACTTTTTATTCTCACTAATAAAATCAAAGAAAGTATAGTTTTTCAGTTTATTTTTATTCCGTTTGTTTTAGTAAAACATTCGTACGTTTTTGTGAGTGTACACACTTTCAATTTCAACCCCTCGTGCCACATCACATTAGCGCTTTATTTGAAACTCTTTATTTTTATTATTTTTTTGTTTTAATACCCAGCGTAAACCCAAAAACCGTAACGGAAAATATCACTTAAAAACTTATGTAAAACAAGTAGAAGGAGGACAGTAAACAAAAATATTTTATCTCAACATCTACAAATGATTTAGGCCTTAAATATCATCAGCTAAACGGATGAGGTTTTACGCTTGTTCCGAAAGCGTTTTACAAGGCATACAAGTGTGTATGAATGCATGTACGTATGTAAGTATGTGTGTGGCAGGGACAGCAACCGCCCTGCTATGAGTTAAAGAGCTTGTACTCGTATTTACTAACAAACAATAATCGTAATAGAGTCAAAATATACAATTGACAGACGACAAAAAACAAAAAAAGAGAAAACGCCAACGATTTGAACATGTATGCTTGATTGTGTCCTCCGCCCGTTTACAAGGATACACATGAACGAACCCCATGCAGACTTTCACCATTCAATACATATCATTGTTTGATAATCCTTACACAACCCACACAAACATTTTTTTGCTCATGCTGTATACGTTTGTTCAAGTGTTGCAAAAAAATAAATAAAATGTTTGGTGGAGTCTATGATAGAATTTCATTGCTGCTTGGCGAAAGGATATACTTGATGTAGTACAGGGTGCTTTTTCTGCGGAGCTGCACAAATTGAAATCATAATAATAAAACAAAAATATATTCTTAATGTCTTTATTGGATAGAAAATATAATTTAGTAAAACGCTCCTTTATAGCAACATAGTCATAACTAAAAAAAAGCTTGTTTCGAGAAAAATACATTTCAAATTAAAAAACGTCTACCCATCGTTTGTCTAAATGTAAAAGCAAATCAACTTCTGATATGGCATTAAATGGTTTGCCAAATAGAACAGTGCTGCCAACTCAAAGTTGTGAACCTCTCAAAAAAAAAAAAAAGAAGAAGAAAAAAACACCCAATATGTCTGCTTGCTTGCCTTTTCCAGTAATGCTGTCATATTATTCTGTCTGGGCATTATTAAATATTTGGTTTTATATCAATTGTATTCTTATTTAGTTTACAGGTTATTTATCTTTTAGTTTTTCTTATTTGTCACATCTTTGATAAATAAAATTCATGTTTACACACCATTTTCTTGTTAAGATAATATTTGTTAGTAATCTGGAAATAAAATTTAGCATGTACGCATACTCGTATATAATGGGTGATTTTATAAGAACTATCGGAAATTAAAAAAAAAAAAACACATAAAATTCAGAAAAATGCATGAAATATTTATTTGGATCGATAGTTGGGTCGATATAATTTAATGTTTGAAGATTATTTCATGCAAATGTTGGCCGCGGCTGCGCCTCAAATGGTGCATCCGCTTAGTCCAATTTTGGCATACTCTTTCCAACATTTCGGCCGGTATCTCACGAATAATGTTGGCAATGTTGGCTTCCAGTGCGTCAATCGAAGCGGGCTTGTCGCTATAGACATTAGCCTTAACATAGCCCCACAAAAAATAGTCTAGAGGCGTTAAATCGCACGATCTGGGCGGCCAATTGACTGGTCCCAAGCGTGAAATAAACTGTTCACCGAACTCGCCTCTCAATTGGTCCATTGTTTCGCGTGCTGTGTGGCATGTGGTACCGTCTTGTTGAAACCACATGTCATGCAAGTCAAGCTCTTCCATTTTGGGCAAAAAAAAGTTTGTTATCATCGCACGGTAGCGCTCACCATACACAGTAACGTTGTGATTCGCATCATCTTTGAAGAAATACGGCCCAATGATGCCGCCAGCCCATAATCCGCACGAAACGGTTGTTTTTTGTGGATGCATTGGTAGCTCTTGCAATGCTTCTGGCTTCTTCGATAAAAAAGTGGATCTTCATCTAACTTTTCAAGAGCACATTCACCAAAAATTTGGCGTTGTGGTAGGTCGTTTGACTTCAATTCTTGCACCAGCTGTATCTTATAAGGCTTCACACCCAAATCCTTCCGCAAAATTTTCCACGTAGTGGAGTAACAGAGGCACAATTGCTGCGAACGGCGCCGAATCGATAATTCACGGTCATCACCAACACTGGCCGATACGGCTGCGATATTTTCTTCAGTTCGCACTCTACGTAAGCGTGTTGGTGGTTTAATGTCCAACAATGTAAATTTGGTGCGAAATTTTTTTTACAATAGCCCGAATAGAAGCCTCAGTAGGTCGATTAAACTGACCATAAAATGGAAGAAGCGCGCGATGAACTTTCTTAACAGAGCACGCATTTTGGTAATAAAATTCAATAATTTGCAAGCGTTGTTCGTTTGTAAGACGATTCATGATTAAATTATAGACCAAACTGAAGACGTTTGACGGTGACACAAGATACAAAACGTGCGTGAGCTGTCAAAATTAGTCTTGCCAAAAAGATAATAGCAAAAAAATCACTCGTTACATATGTATATAGTTCAATTAAAATAAACGATATTTACATATCTATGTAGTTTGAAAACCATATTTGTAAAAGTATTGAAATAAATTAATTATCAGTATTATGACGTAAGCTTTAAATTAGTTTATACATATGTAGGAATCTGGAGAGCAGAGCATTTATGCTTCAAAAGTTATTGGATGTTAAATCAATATTACTCAATTTAGCTGTATGTGTAATAAAATAAACTATTGCAAAAACTGTGTTAACATATTACTCATACTACTCATGTATACAAAATGATAAAATGAGAAAATTATGTTATTATGCTCTTGATTGACTTTACTCTTTCTAACACACTTAACTAATCAAAGCAAACCAATTTTTTTTTGCACAGAAGAAGATTTTTCTTTGCTTTTGAATGCAAAAAAGACCCGAGCAAGGCGAATTTATACAGGTGAATGCAAGCGGAAAAGCGAATTCAGATCCTGCCTTTAAAAAGTATTTACCAAATAACTTCTTCTATTATTTGTACTACACGTGGTCTTCCTAAAAATATTGTATATATTAGAGCGTTACAATACTAAATTTATAATAAAATAGTTTTTTTTTATTATGAAATTTCATCTTACGATGGTGGGGATAGCAAAGAACACCGGATTAAGCTAGTTAAAAATATACTTAATAAATATACAGATTTTCATTACAAGTTTTCATGCTGTCTTTATTCTTAATTGATTGCTAAAAAAAACACACACACACACAAAGTCCCAAACGCGTCATCTGGCAACTTATTTTTTTTTATATTCTCCCTTCGCTTAAAGTCCAGCGAAATTAATTAAAATTTTTGATGATTTTTACACAGTTTTTTAATTGAAAGAAATTTTGCTTGCCTCCATGATTTTCATTATCTCTGAAGTAAAATAAAAAATTTTAAAAAGAAATGTCATAAAAATTATGTAAAAAATGTACCCATAAAAAAAGGGCGAAATATATTAGTAATTCTCAAGGTAAAATGTTTAAATAAAAAAAGGAAAAATTCTCAACTTTAATTGCAAAGCAAAACGCAGACAATGAGTGTTAAACTAAAAGGCTTGACATTAAAATAAAAAATATCAAAAGCAGAGCAACATTTATTTATGTGCCTTTTTTTAATTTTTATATCATCAAAAAAGGGTTAATTTCATATAAGATGAAACAAGAAGCGCAAAATGCACAATTTGTTATACTTAATTAATTTAGGTTTATTAAAATTTTCTATTAAGTTTCCTTTTTTTTATAAAATTTTTTAAGGTAAATAAAATTAAATTACTTTCTTTAATGAAATGATTATCTTCATAATTAAACAAAGTTTGTAATATACTTGTAAAAAGGGTTAATAACTTAAAAGCTACAGTGTTGTTCAAAACAAACGCAACAAATTAAGTTAATATAAGTTAAGTAAATTTTCCAAAAACAGATTTCATTTGCAACATTAAAGTTAATAAACATTTAAAACTAATGAAACTTATTCTAGGAATACGAGTAATGACCGTATGCCACAGCATTTGCAAATTGGATAAAGAATATTTTTACTATCAACTAATAAAATATACAGAAATGCACTTGCTAAGCGTTTACATATGCGCTAAGCTTGCAGTAGTGGTTTATATTTACACAACATGCATACAACTATTATTTGCAAACGAACAGCTGATAATCAGACAGCGCATCCACTCGTTAACAAGCCATTCACAATCGAATGCAAATGTTTGACATTGCTCAAGTTTACAATCTCAAGTGCTCAAGATTGTGAGCAAGGCTTATATGAAAAATAAAAAGTATAAGGCCCATTTACATAGTTTACATTGGCACGTTACAAAGTATTTTTCATGTCTACGTTGTGGGAGAAGTAAAATCAAAGTCTGATATAAAAGTGAAACAAACTTAATGATGGTAAAAATTCTACAACATTTACAACAGCAATGTAATTGATTGGCTTTGTAGATGTTGTACCAGCTTCAATGAATATTCAAAGTGCTGCCAATGTAAAATCTAGGGGCTAATCACCGCATACGATATGGAGTTAAATATCGTATCGAATAACATTACGATACAACTAGATTATGGCAAACGATGCATATCGGAACGTAATTGAAACAAAATGTAATAGATTGAAGGCCATATGTTTCCTAAAAGTAAGAATACAAAACGGAAATTCTTTAACTTTTTTATATTATTGCAAAACAATTTATTCGATATCGTATGCCATGATACCAAAATGAAAAATTTCTATAATTTTGCTCGATATCGGATGCGGATGGTTTACACTCATAGAAAACATCCTCCTTATATTGATTCAAGGCGGGTAATCGGAATTGTAACATCAATATTATGTAAATTGTTATCAGTAATATGAAAACTTACATCAATCTCAATGACAGAAGTCATCAGAGAATTTTGTCATATGGTCTAAAATTATCTACACTCATAGAAAGAATTATCCTCATATTGATGACGGCAGGTCATCAGAATTGTGTCATCAATATTATGTAAATAGTCATCAGTAATATGAAAACTTATATCAATCTCGCGAGCATGTATTCTACCAGCTTTTACTTCTGAACTTTTTGTTATCAAAAGTCTTATATATTCAGCATTTTTGGAATCAATTTTAGTAATTTTTTTCTGCAGAAATATAAAACTTTACTCAGTTTACATTAGGGATATATTTCGACAGCTACTTCTCATGACAAAATTTTACCAAAGAAACACTTTGCTGATAGTTTTCACAAAGAGGAATTGTAGTAAATTGTAAAAAGAGGAATTGTAGAAACGATATTTTGTTTCAATTCACCTCGTTTTGCTTCCCTTGTTTCATTTAAACAATTATTCCAGATACGGGCCAGCGAACACGTTTATCTTTATCATCTGATGATAGTTCCAAAGAATATTAAAAAGATCTGATATTTGTATTAATCCAATTTGGTACTTAAATAAATTACAATCTTAGTTGATATAATTAATTATTTTAATCCCCCATATTCCAAAAAACGTCAGCGTCATCACATGAAGTCGACACAAAAATTTTGGTATTTATTTACTTATTGTCAACAACAATTGAATGTTGTTGACATAATCTATCTATTGCTTAGGTCTTGGAAATAACGAAGTCCTAGCAAATAATATATAACTGCTGTCGAAGCCGATTGTATAACCTCTTTTTTTTTATGTCGTCTTGATGTGATGACGATGATGGCTCTTGGAATATGGGGGAATAACTCTAATTTTCAATTAAAATTTTATTTAGAAGTGGTTGTAGATCAACTCTTAAACATATTACTTGATAATATAATAAATAGTAAATTGATTAATTTACTTTTTTCTCTAAACACATGTCGCATTGCTTTGCAAACAATTTCTTAGCAAATAACCCATGATGGACTGTCATCCATTTATTATGGCTGTTTAACATATTTAACGCGCTTTTATATTCATAAACGTATGACAAATTCGCGCAATAAAACATATGTGCGCACATATGTCCGTACATTCGTTTTAAATTTACGAATGTAAAGTAGTGTTCGTTTGTTAATGTTAAATGAGCTGATTTTGTTATAACATCATGCCGAATTTGTTGTACTCACTCGTAGGTATGTTTGTATGTGTTTGTTTGTAGGTGTAACATTGAAATCAACGACAATAACAAATACAACAATTACAGTAACACGTTTACGCACATGTTGTGAGCGACATAAACAAATTGTTCTAAAATGATTCAATTACCGAACAGAAAATGCACAAGATTATTGTCGTTTTTGTTTTCACTTGATTTTCAAATGAAACTCAAATCCCCTACGCCCAATATACTTACATATATGAATGTATTATATGTATGTATATCTTCATTTGTAATATAAACAAGCCCATTCCTATGAGTTTTGTACTTAATAAGGCATACGAATTTAATAAAACGTTAAGTGAATGTTAAAGCAAAGAGAAATGAAAGCAACGTAACGAGAGTAGTATAGAAATTGATAAATGTTATATAAATGATAAAAAGGAAATATGTATGTGCAAAATGGAGATTAGAGTACAGAATGTGGAGACTCATTTACAAAAGCGCTTGCCTTGTCGGCCTTATCTGATGATGGACCAACTCCACAGGGCGCACTATCCACCAGTGCCACCGTGTAGCTTACAAGGCTTACACAGCTCCCAAATTTTGCCATAAGTTTGTAGCTATATGGACAATCTTCTTGCTGAACGGTTCAGAACCTCTTCTTGGGGAATTGATTGAGGTACACATATTTTAACCTCATATTCACTTCCAGTCGGCTAAGTAATCGACATCTTTTTTCTTCTTACCGCATAATGTGTTTGCAGTATTAGCTGTTGATAAAGCTTGTGCTCTCTGTGTAAGCATCTCCACTGTAAGGGAACATACGATTTTCGGGGAACTAATTGCAGTTGCCTTGTAAGAGGTACCTATAATATAAGCAACCAGAAGTGGAGGAAAGACGGGTCAGTTGTTGAAGGACTATCTGGAGAATTTTTTATAGACTTCGGGCTACCAACTGGCGTAAACTAATCGTTCTCTGACTATCTGGAGAATTGCATAAGAGAAGACTTAAATGGCTCGAGCTCTCCAGCGAAGAGTTTTTGATATGGCAACAAACGTATCACAAAAAGTCGCCAACTATGTGAGTCCTGCAAGTCAGATCAAGGCGCCAGTAAGTAATGAATTCACACCGTAGAATTGGTCTACCGTCAGATTAGGCCATCATGAGAGTTGCTGAATTTCATTTATATAACGTGTGTATTGGACACGAATGAGTGATACGTCTAGAAAATTGTTATGAAACATACTCAATAGTTTGAGTGTATTTCATACAAATTTTCTAGGCGCTTCACTAAATCTTGTCTCATAAACACCACATTTAACTTTTCATTCATAACGCAGATCCGTGAAAAAGACTGTTGTCCGTTTTTAAAATCTCTCGATTTGTCATAAATAGTTGCATTTTTAGTACCTTTTCAGCACACATGTAATATTTGGTAGATCGCTCGATTGTGTAAAATAGTGGACCACCTTTATGTAACAATTCAACCAAAAGTTGTTTTCAAAACTAAATTCAAAGCCAACATTTGTGAATCATTACATTCGCCAGCGTTGCCCTGATGGTATGAAATGTTAAACTAAACAAAACGCAACTATCAGCTGTAAAGGTCCTGATACATTATCCTACGTGATCGTGCGATCTGTCAAATATATCATGTGTGCCGAAAAACGACTAAACATGCATTTATGTGAAATATTTTATGACAAATGGAGCGATTTAAAACATTTTATGAAACTTTTTATAACATAATGCGTTCTGTGCGATGAGTGTGGTATAAGAGTACATTGTGGAAAATATGAGAATATTGTTGGCACCTCAAGAAATAAATTGCAATAATATAAACTTATTATGGGAATAATAGTTTTTAATTACTTTACTAAGTACATACATAATTGCAGTTGTACAAGGTAGTGCAAAAGTCATCCTCCTATCAGAAAATGCCATAAATTTTGCGATTGGCCCTTAATGTTAGTTCTGTTTTGACATTTGTGTAGTAAACAGATGTGAAATACACGTTAATAAACAATGTTGCGCTATACTGCTCCAGAACGCGGAATATTGATGAAGATGATTTTTCATCAAAAATAATCATGAGTGATGAGGCTCATTTCCATCTTAGCGGGTACATATATAAGTAAAATTTACGCTTCTGGGGCACTGAAAATTGCGTGTAAACCACGAAGAGCTATTACACCCGCTCAAAGTTACTGTATGTTGTGCTGTTTTCGCTGCAGGAGTCATCGGACCTTTTTTTCTTCGAAGACGGTTACTGTGAATGGTGAGCGCTACAGAGCAATGATCAACGAGTTCTTTTTGCCGCAACTTGATGAATTGGGATTGGAAAGCATGTGGTTCCAACAGGACGGTGCTACGGCACACCCTGCAAGTGCCACAGCCGATATGCTGAAAATCGGAAGGTTAATTTTGCGCCACCCTGTAGTTGTATATGTGGCCTACAACGCCATTTTGAAGCGATTTTTCTAAGCCGGCCAGACTTTTAAAATATTTTCCTATGAATGAATCATACGATCGCGTAGGATATTGTATGACAGCCAAATACATCAGTACTGCATACTCAAAATAGTGGAGCTATAAAAATACACCCAATACAATGTATGTTTGTCTGATGCGATCAGTTCCCAAAACGGGAGCCTTTTTACGCAATACACGTCCATCGTTCAGAGCTCAACCAGCCGTGGTGCATTCACTAGTAAAACACGCAGCGCAATTTTGATTTTTTTAAATACAGTCTTGTTCTAAACTAACATGATTTTAAAGCACAGGCCGTTTTAAAAGCACAGGTGTGATTTGTATCTGTTGTGTAAACCACAATTTTTTGTGATTTTCGATGTGATTTATACTCTTCTGAAGCACAAAAAACGGCTGTTTTTTGCTTCAATATACTGATATTTTTATTTCCAGGTTGAAGTTTTTTATTCCCTATATTATTTTTAAAATACTGTTAAATAAAAAAGGTATAAGATAATAACTTAATGAATCAAATCACAAAATCATACAACAAATCTTGCAACAAAATAAGAGTATGTAGTTTTTTCTTAATATAGTGAATTATTTCGTATAAAATAAATAATTTTAGTTAAATACTCAATAGAAAATACATTAAGTTATTTATTAATTTAATAAATTATGCAATTCATAATAAACACAACATGCAAAAATTAGGATGTGATTTCAAATTGATTGCAAGTTAGCTTAACGGTTTAAAATCACAAAAACCCAAAATATTGGGGGCTATTCTGCGTTTCAATTCGGATCGAAATTTTCTCCGTCTGGCAACTTGGGTACTCTGCGTTTCGATTCCGCTCAGTTTCTTTCGATTGTATGTATTCTGCATTACGATCGGAACTCCGTTTTTTTCAGTTGTTTTTTTGTTGACGGAGAAGTTTTCGTTATCTGTTTTTTAGTTAAATTAAAAAAACTGAAAGTAGCAAATGATATAAAATGTACAGTAACGATTAAAAAAACATTTAAAATTATTTTATTTAATTTATTTAATTAAATTTATTTTTATTTTTTTTTTTTTTGTTTTAATTTATTAATTTTTGTACCCGAATCTGATGTGTTTTTTATGTATTTTGGGTCAAAAACAACAACACCAGAGCAGTATGAAAAATTGCCAAATTTAACGTCATCTAATGCAGACATTGCATGTGGATATCACCAGCGATCAAAGGAAGAAGTAGCAGTGTTGTGGGAGGAAATTGCTAGAATCATCAATGCACTAGGCGCTCAAAAAAAAAAAAAAAAAAAAAAAAAAAAAAAAAAAAAAATGCCAGCCTCATTATTTCTCATGTTGTTCTGCTCTCTGAAATTAAAAAAAAAAAAATTAAATAAATGCAACACAGTGAATGAATCCCCTACAATTTTTATTAAAGTTTTATTTTGGTCTTTCCATATTTAATCACAACCCTATTAATTTTTTTTATTATGTACTTTTATCTTCACAAGATTCTTTACACTGTAATATATTTATGAACAATTAATTGTAGTTTGTTTTTGTATATATATTTCTTTTTCTTATTAAACTTAATTATATATAATGGGTGATTTTATAAGAACTATCGGAAATTAAAAAAAAAAAACACATAAAATTCAGAAAAATGCATGAAATATTTATTTGAATCGATAGTTGGGTCGATATAATTTAATGTTTGAAGATTATTTCATGCAAATGTTGGCCGCGGCTGCGCCTCAAATGGTCCATCCGCTTAGTCCAATTTTGGCATACTCTTTCCAACATTTCGGCCGCTATCTCACGAATAATGTTGGCAATGTTGGCTTCCAGTGCGTCAATCGAAGCGGGCTTGTCGCTATAGACATTAGCCTTAACATAGCCCCACAAAAAATAGTCTAGAGGCAAATAGTAAATCGCACGATCTGGGCGGCCAATTGACTGGTCCCAAGCGTGAAATAAACTGTTCACCGAACTCGCCTCTCAATTGGTCCATTGTTTCGCGTGCTGTGTGGCATGTGGCACCGTCTTGTTGAAACCACATGTCATGCAAGTCAAGCTCTTCCATTTTGGGCAAAAAAAAGTTTGTTATCATCGCACGGTAGCGCTCACCATTCACAGTAACGTTGTGATTCGCATCATCTTTGAAGAAATACGGCCCAATGATGCCGCCAGCCCATAATCCGCACCATACGGTTGTTTTTTGTGGATGCATTGGTAGCTCTTGCAATGCTTCTGGCTGCTCTTCACTCCAAATACGGCAGTTTTGCTTGTTCACGTATCCATTCAACCAGAAATGAGCCTCGTCGCTGAACACAATTCTTCGATAAAAAAGTGGATCTTCATCTAACTTTTCAAGAGCCCATTCACCAAAAATTTGGCGTTGTGGTAGGTCGTTTGGCTTCAATTCTTGCACCAGCTGTATCTTATAAGGCTTCACACCCAAATCCTTCCGCAAAATTTTCCACGTAGTGGAGTAACAGAGGCCCAATTGCTGCGAACGGCGCCGAATCGATAATTCACGGTCATCACCACACTGGCCGATACGGCTGCGATATTTTCTTCAGTTCGCACTCTACGTAAGCGTGTTGGTGGTTTAATGTCCAACAATGTAAATTTGGTGCGAAATTTTTTTACAATAGCCCGAATAGAAGCCTCAGTAGGTCGATTAAACTGACCATAAAATGGAAGAAGCGCGCGATGAACTTTCTTAACAGAGCACGCATTTTGGTAATAAAATTCAATAATTTGCAAGCGTTGTTCGTTTGTAAGACGATTCATGATTAAATTATAGACCAAACTGAAGATGTTTGACAGTGACACAAGATACAAAACGTGCGTGAGCTGTCAAAACTAGTGTTGCCAAAAAGATAATAGCAAAAAAATCACTCTTTACAAACAACTTTTTGTATTAAATTTGTATTAATTTGACATAAACAAGCATGCCTTTGGCGACTGCCTTCGTGCAATGTCAAGATACGTAGTACACACGTCTTGAGATTAAATTAAAATTGTTTACAAAACAAAGATTTTCTTCTTCTGCTTTATTTATACAACAAACACATTTAGATTAACAGGTAAAACATATGTACATATGCCTGTATTTTGATTTGTATGTTGTTTGTATGTCATAACAACGTCTGTTTTACAAACAATTTACGCGTGTAAATATTGCTAATTTGATTACAGTACATGACTTTTTTTTTTATTTGCTTCATATCGCACAGGCAGCCGATGTACGAGTATGTATTTAGGTTGTTTGTAAGTATTTTTATTATAAATAAAACATATTGTAAATGTGTAAAAGTATGTTGGCAATTTCTAACGTGTTTATTTGCTTTTAGAACAGCTGAGTTCAAGCTTCATTAGTGTTAAGCGCACCGGCACATATGTACATACGTAGATACATTAATTTTCATATGTTTTGCACACATGTAAACATGCGTTGAAAACCGTTTACCGAAAACAATATCTTTAAACCGCAAAAGAAATAAGTATCTTATATATAAATTTAATTGCCTGTCAACTCCAAAAACTTGCTTTTGCTTCTTCCCGCTCCTGGTTTGCAGCAACGAGAAACCTGCCGCATGCCATCCCATCCACGATCCAATTAACCACAGTTGGTTTGCAAAATATCTCAATGTTCTTTTAATTTAATAATAAAGAATTCCCAACAATAAAGAATTCCGCATGTGTAAATACGTAAATGTATGTGTGTATGTGTGTAATGGCATTAATGTGTTTATACGAGTATGCGATGCTTAAGCTAAAATATTTTATTGTCCCAAAAAGGACCTTTATTTTGAAAACAGTCACATATGTTTGCAATTATATTTAAGGTAATTAACAGTAATTTAAAAACAAAAACTGGTTGGGGTTAAATTATAGTATTATATTAAAATATTTTGTCTCAAGCCGCAACACAACCTAACAGCGCAAACTAAATTAGCGCGTCAAGCGTAACTTTTCTATGAAAAATCTTCATGTTCATACAAAGATCCAATTATGACAGCACGTCATGCAGGAATTTGCAAAAATTTTAGTTGCTACAACCAATGAAAGATTTCTAACATCTTAAACGTCACAAGCTGATTGCTCAGTACGTCAACGCAAAACCTGCTCCTG
Organism: Thecocarcelia acutangulata; assembly: GCA_914767995.1. NCBI lineage: Eukaryota > Metazoa > Arthropoda > Insecta > Diptera > Tachinidae > Thecocarcelia > Thecocarcelia acutangulata. The sequence goes on along the minus strand of OU612096.1, from coordinate 117,527,524 downwards.
CCGCAGAGGACATTTGAACAGGATGTGTAGTTGATTTACGTCTGTTGCGGGGGTGTCTGAAAAAAATATGCTTATGGAAACACCCATATCGGTGTTAAATTCATCAAGCATACATATGAAAGCGCTCATGGGTTGTCAGGTGTGTAGGGAAGCGCCTACATCACTTTCAAAATGGGCACACATACATATGTAAGCAACAATATCGCTTTCGATGGTCGTACACACGTATGGAAAAGCACATATTCTAGCACCTCAGCACCTGCCTTGATGGCCTTATCTGACAATGAAATAATTCCACGGGGCTAATCATTCACGGTTCACCAGCGGCCGCGGGTTGCTTACAAAACTCACATGCGTTGCAACTTTCGTATGTATGTAGCCAAAAGGTCAAAACCATTTCTGAAGAGTTTGCACATTCTAGTCCCTACCGGATGTAATTCCCCAGACAGTCAACCAACCCAATTTTGAATATTTTCTCGCAACTTATTTCTCACGGAATTTATTCCCCGCGGAATTTATTACTCATGTAAAGCACACTTTTCAATTCAAATTAAAGAGAAAAGCAAAGTTTTCATTAAATTGATCGTAGGAATTGAAGATTTGATCTCCCTTTAGTGTTTTCAGTTAATGGAAAGAAGGAAAAAATATTGGTTCATAGTTGGAGGGAAAGGAAAAGTCAAAAAACTTCTGCGGAATATTCATTTGCAATTGGATAGAATGAGTTGGCAGCTCGAAGCCTATAAGGATCAGCAGCCTTTAAGCAACTCACCTGCCACCACTACTGATACCTAACATTACAGGTAGATACAAGATAATAACATTTCACGTGACATAATTAGCTCCCTCGAATACCAGCATGCACTATATATATCAGGGAAGATAATTATTTCTCATGTGAAGTACATTTTTCAATCCAAATTAAAGAGAAGCGTGCAGTTTTCTTTAAATTGATTGTAGGAATTGAAGATTTGATCTCCCTTTAGTGTGTTCAGTTAATGTAACGAAGGAAAAAATGTTGGTTCATAGTTGGAGGGAGAGGAAAACTCAAAAAACTTCTGCGGAATTTTCATTTGCAATTGGGCAGAATGAGTTGGCAGGTAGAATCCTATAAGGATGATGCAGCCCTTAACCAACTCACCTGCAACAACATCTCAACTCACAGATAACAACATCTTACGTGGCATAATTAGCTCCCTCGAATACCAGTAGGCGCCATATTTATCCGGGAAGATAAATAACTGCTCCCTGCGAATGTAGCAATGCTTCAGCTAAGATACAGGCAGAAAAATCAGCGCTGGGACTGCCTACAAAACAGAGCCTCGTGAGGGCTTTGCTGATCCCCATTCTGCCAATTAACCCTAGGTGAGAGCATCAGAAGAATCTAATGCCGTTTTCTTTTCTGAAAAAGTTTTGCATTTATGCTGCACTTTTTTTTCTTAAAATTCAAGTTTTAAAATTTAAGTTTTATTGAGATCAAAAGAAGATGTCTCAACAGCTATAAATATCTGAAAAAGAGTTGAGAAAACTGTATACTTCTGTATTTTTTTGGCAAAACAATATTGAAAATGTTACACTTTTTCTAGAAAAGAAAACGCCATAAGTCATGCGGCTGCCTGGAGTTGTATTTGCCACAATAAGTGAGGAACTTTTATCCCTCTATGCCCCAGAAAACAGAGTACTCTGCTTCGGCTTACGTAAACTAAGGCAAATCAGTTGCGATCATCTGGAAATCAACATTCAAAAAGCTATTGGCGAAAGAAATAAAGGTTAGCTGTCAAACGATATACTCCCATGCTATTCCAGATAGAGGTGATTGCATAGTATATGTAATATTATCTTCTAAATATTGAGAATCCAAAAATTGAAAATACGTTCTCTATTCTCCTTTGGCAACAGAAATAGCTCTCTCAATTTTAAGAGAAAACAGTGCTGCAATAGTGTTGGTGCTTTCTTAGTGACATTTCCCTTTAAATGTTTTAATTCGAAGACCACAATAATTTTCTTGCTCATACATCCTGCTACAGATTAAAATCTTTCGGAACGCATCACTCATTGTCTGAAAAACAAAAACAAAAACGTTAATGCAAATCCCAAGATTTATAAAATTTAAACTAGACAAACCAAAGTGTATAAAAAAAGTATTAAAATGAGTTTATAATATCATGCATGCAATAAAAAAATGTTATCAGTGATAAAAAAATTTCGAAAACAAGTCACACTTTGCTTATCTGCGTGCTTAAAAATGTATGTAAATAATTTTAAAATTACTGCCATCTAACTACCACAAAAGAAAAAGGACTCTGTGGGAAGTTTAAAGTGATCTCTAGTGTTGTATGTACATCATGACTTTCTTACGCACTCTCACAGCAACAACAAGAAAGCCAGCAAAATGAGTGATGTGATGATGAAGGCACGTGACAGACAGGGGGTGTGTTTTAACTTAAACGGTTGATAGACGGAATATAAAAGCCACAACTGTGTTGTCAATACCACCCAAGTACAACACATATCGACATTAAATGAACGTTTGCAACATTGTTGAATGGATACATTAAATATTACATAATGTGGCATTAACATCGACATAAACACTCACACGCATGTGAAAGTGCGTTGCCACTGTGTGTGCAGGAAGACAACTTGCCAGCCAATAGTCGTATAAGACAGATAGACAGAAATACGTGTAACCGCTGCTGATTGCCTGACTGAGGCAGAGAAAGCTGGATGCAAAATGTGTTTAAAGGAAATTTTAAAAGCTTAAACTCGAACGTCGGCCACTACAATTTAACGTTGAGTTGTAATTTTATTATTAATGTTGTTGTGATTACATGCATTTTACACGCAATTACCAACACAAACAACAAGAATAACGCAGCAGAGTAGTACAAGGCAAACTTGTGCGACCAAAATAATTATTTATTTTTGTCAGAGTTTCACAAAGTTTTACTTAGGCCCAGTTTTTGGGCCAGTTTCACGATAGCGAAGCTGTTCGTTCATTCGCACAATTACATTTATAACAATAACTAAATTTTGAATGTTGTTTTTGTTTCAAATGTATCTGTGCAAACGAACGAACAGCTTCGCTATCGTGAAACTGGCCCTTTGAATTCATATTTAAATGTTATCTAGCTTTAAGTTCCATTTAAAAACGAAAATTAGTTTTTCACTACAAATTGGGACTAAACTTAAATGCCCAAACTTCTTCATTTAAGTTTTATTTAAGTTTGCTTCATTTGCCATATGGTTTTTGTGCGCTGGCATTTATAGGTGTGTTTCACGAGATCTCGGACTAGTTCGGACTAAGGAGAGTAAAAAGCAATTTACTCTCTAAAATTGCAAATTTTATCCAAAAGTGATGGAATGCAAAAAACCACAATTGCTCATCTTGCAATATTAGTGCTGCTTACTTTTTAGATTAAAGTATACTTTAGTGATTTTAGACGCTTAAAACGCATAACATCATATAAACAAAACATTCGCATTATTGGCAACAGCTGTAAAATTAATAGCCAGTTTACCAATCTCGACAGCGTGCTTGCGTTCGCAATCTGAGCGAAAGAAAATTTTGATTTGGGTTCGTCTAACTTTTTTTATGCGAACGATCTGTCAAAATGAAAACACATACGAATAATAGTGAGACAGACAAATCCAAATTGATTCGAATGTGAGTGAATACCTTTCTTTCGCATTAGTTTTCATTCGAAATTGGGAAACTGGCTGTTAAACCTATGTAAGATTTTCAACAGATTTTCATAGTAAATATTTATAAAATGGAAAGCCTAATAACAATTGCATGTTGTGTTTGCAACTTCTCAACGTTATTTCTAGTTTAGGCAACCTCCGATTTTGTTTTTAAATCTTTTTTCCAATTTGCAAATTTTCTTATTACATTTTCAGTTTCATATGCATGTAAACATAAAACAGCTGATTATTTACTTCTAGTCCGAACTTACATTTACGCCATCTTTTGTTTGCATTTGTTTACATTTGTCTGCTTTTACATTTGTACAGACGATGGGCAGACATTTTTTCAATTCTCTTTTGGTCTTGCCTAAACCTTTTACATTCAAGAAATTAATAGACAGACAGAAACTTTTCGTTTTTCTTTTGTTGTTGTTGTATTTTTAAGCACAGCTAGTGTGTTTATATGAAGTTGATGTTGATATGAGAATAATGATATGAAGCAACAACATAAGAAATACGAAAAGTTAAAAAGAGAAACAAAGAATGTCCACAAATGTCTAGTACAGAGAGTCGTGTACTACACACTCTCCCCCACCGAAAATTTTCGTTACCGCACCATCAAATTTCGTCTGTCTGCCCGTCGTCTGTACAAATGTAAAAGCTGACTTTGAGTTCTCAAATTTGAACAAACTGTGTTCATGGGGTATTATTGTGCTAACTAAACACGGCTGTCACAGGGTTGTATATTTAATTTTACTAAATTTTAGAACAATTAACTGTTAATTGGCAATTAAGTTAATTAAAATTTTGTACGGGTAATTACAATCAATTATGGCTTTAATTGCTAAATTTTAATTAAAAGTGTATGTATGAACAGCATATGATATACTTCACAACTTTATATATACTTAATACCACTGTATATTAACACACTAGACTTCCTAACTTTTCTAACTTATGTCTGTCCATCACAACGTTTAAAATTAAACTCTGCCAAATACCTGCCTGCTATTTATACCTCTTTATTTACTCCTACATTGTTCACAAAACATCTAGTTATTTGCTAATGATCATTTCAGATTCAAATGTACAAATATAACTGCTACACATACACATGCCAGCGAAACTATAAGAACGCAACAACAATAATAAAAAATCATTCGTAATTGATTTACTTGGAATTTTGCGTTGTTTAGCTCATGTACGAGTATGTCGGTTATTAGTGTATTATGTGTTTAGCTTTATGCTATATGTTTGTAAGAGTATGTGCACAAATTTATAGCAAGCAGGTCAAGGCCTCGCACATTGGGTTAGAAGTAATACAAATTTGTAACAATTCTTAATATGTGTAATTGTTGGAGCTTAAGGTCTTTTTTGGAATTTTTAGTTTTTTTGGTTTTTAGTTATCTGGCAATATTGCGCTTTCCTTTGGATAGCTTGTTCAGGCCAAATAATATTTATTTAATTAATTTTAATTTATTTTAAGATTTCCCATAGATTGCGTCTAGATTTTAACGAAATCTGGCAGATTTTTCAAAGTACTCTATTACACAACTGTGATTTTGTTTAAAATTATACTTTAAAATATTACGCTGCAAAAAAAAACTACACTTTTGCATTATGAATTCATTGTGATATAGTTATTGCTATCAAATCCTTTCAAAAAGAGATTTTATGAAAATGAAATCTTGTTAGATGTCAAAAAACGAAAGTGTAACATATTAAGATTTTATTGAAGATTTTCATTAAAATCTACTAGATTTTGGGTAGATGTAAATGCCCTATTAGCTGACATCGTAAAGATATCAAAAAAAAACGTGACGGGTTTATATTGCATAAGCATTTGATTATGAGAAAGCTCTGTTCAAAGTGGGTGCCACGTCTGCTCACTGTTGACCAAAAACGAGAACGTGTTGATGACTCCGAGCAGTGTTTGGCCATGTTTAAACATAACAAACCAGAAGTTTTGCATCGACATATGACATTGGATGAAACATCCATCACTTCACTCCGGAATCAAAGCTATCGTCATCTGAGTGGACAGCAACTGATGAACCTCATCCAAAGCACCCGAAAGCACAACATCGGATGGATTGGTTATGGCCTCAGTATTTTGAGATGTGCGTGGTGTAATATTCATCGACTATCTTGAGAAATGAAATACCATTAATTGTGAACATTATATAGCGTTGTTCGAGCGTCTGAAGGCCAAAATTGCAAAGAAACGAACGCATATGGCAAAGAGAAAAATTTTTTTTTTCATCAAAACAACGCACCATGTCACAAGTCAATCAAAACACTCGCAAAAATACATGAATTGAACTTCGAACTGCTTCCACATCCACCGTTTTCGCTAGATTTGCTCCCAGCGACTACTGTTTGTTCGCAGGCCTGAAACAAAATTCGCGCCGGTAAGAAATTTCGTATGAATGAAGAGGTTATCTCTGCTACTGAGGCCTATTTTGAGGCAAATGATAAGTCGTTCTATAAAAGTGGGATTGGAATGATTGCGTTGCTCTTGATGGAGATTACGTTGATGAAAAAAGCTAATTTTCTTTGTTAGGCCCGGGACTTTTCAGCCCATATGTTATTTTCTTACTAACTTTTCGATGCTTCATGGTCATTTTCATGTTATCTTCAAACCACAAATATATTTGCTCCATAGCTACTATGAGCTATCCAGATAAACAGCCCACAAGTGCTACCAAAATACTGTAACTTCACAAGTTGTGTGTTCGGGTCCAAATTCAGTTAAGAATTTTTATTTTTATTACAGCAATAATTGCTGCGATCAATACGATCAAAGAAGTGAAACTTTTCATTTTCTCATGACTATTTTCTTTTTTATCGTTTCAAGATCTGGCGACTAACTTACCTAACTTTATTCACAAGTCTAAAAGTCTGCTTCATAGTTATATAGGCTGCCTAGTGGGGGAGAAGAACATTTTTTAAGACAAGAGTCCTTATGCCAGTCTTTATGACAATTTAAGAATCTCTGCAAATACGAGCATACATTTACATGGAAATAAATCTGAGCTGTTCATAAATTTGTAAAAATGAGATTTCGGTGATGGTGATTGTAATTTTGAAAAGTTAAGCATTAATTACGGCTCATCATTTTGTTATCCTTGTTTGTGGTGTTCGCTGCAAATAAACGTGAAGCCTAAAGAGTCACGAAGGTCGGTGTGATGAAGAGGGGTTGGAGCATAGAAAAGCAAATGTTTTGATTACATACACATACATAAGTATGTATGTACGTGGTTAGGAGGCACGTGTTTGGGCACGTGTCATCACTACAGCCCACAAAAACCAACACCATATTTATTGTTTTCTACAAATTTCGTAATTGAGCTTGAATGTCATAAATAAACATTGAATTTGCAAAACAATTGTAGCCCTTCATAAAGGAAATATAGAAAAATCTCTCTATTTCTCTCTGCTCAGTTTATTGAAAAAAGTATATGTGTGTATGCTGACATACACACATATACTTACTTATATCTTGACTCACCTATTTGTTATTGTTTTCTTTGGATATTCTCAGTCAAGTGGAGATTTATTATGATGGGAAATTACCATGAACAAGTTAAGGCATACGAGCACAACATACTCCTTTGTCACCCCATTACAAAAGGCTTAAGCATTGTTTAATATTATACCCCACCATTTTAAGTTTAACAAATTACTTACAAGACTTTCTCTTTTACTTTTTTTGTAATGTCTGAAATAAGTTTTTTGCTATTGTTTTGTTTTTTAATATTTTATTCCCAGCGGGCGTTTTATATCATCACTTGTTTGCTTGGTAAGCAAACATTGAAATCCCATTGCTGTTATAGCTTTTCGCATGTAATTTAATAGAAACTTAATATTTCCTTCCCTTTAGTTTTTCACTTTGTTCAAGTTAAATTGGACTTTTTGATTTGAGTACCGGCTTAAACAAGCGGCAAAAGACCACCCAGTTGGTGTAACAAACAATTTGTTTACTGCCATGAAATTCGCTTTTCAAACTGTCAAACTGACAGCTCACAAAGTTTTTTCATTTGTTTGTGTTAATATTTAGAATATGGCAAGTAATTTTTAAGCGTCATAATCTCTTTTATAAAAAAAAAATAGTTTGTTTTACAAATATTATTATTCAGAAAGAAATATAAGTTACGGCTGGAGCATTTTTTAACCAACTAAAAATTTTAGACCTAAGTGATATTTAAAATATTTTCTCTTTAATTTTTGGCCAAGTCTGTTTTGTTATTTTGCGGTTAAAACAAATACGTTCTTTTACGCTCACAGCTAGACTCCAACTAGTTCTTTAAGAACGACGTTAGTCAGATCATCACCCTTGTCATTAGTGCTGCACTGAGAGAAAGGCCCTTTTTTATGAGAATGAAACCGTTTAGTTCAATATTCTTTCGTTAATACCATGAAAGATTTCATTTTAGTTCTGAAAACTACATTAAAGGGATGAAAATTTTGCAATAAATTTATTCTTCAGTTCAAGGTCCTTTTTGTTTTTTTTTTTTTTTTAATTTTATTGTATTTTTCAATATTTTGTCTTCCTTTGGAAGACTTCTTCAGGAAAATTTATTTGGTTGTATGATAAATTCAATAAAATATTTGAATTGAAATATGCCACAAAGCAAGGCAGTCCAATATGTCAATATTACCTAAGTGTCCAACTTGTAATCTCCAATTCAGATAGTTTTCACCGTCTTCTAATTGCTAGTTGGAGATTAGCTAAACAACAATTTGTTCACTAAGTTATCTGTCAAAGTCAGTTGCTCATAGTGTGTCAGAGGGAGCGAGAGTGTATCCACAGCCGGCATTTGAATATTGTTATACTCGCGATCTATACATAATGACACAAATAGTCCATTCAAATGTATGACTATGTTTTTTTTTTTTTAATTTTAATGTATTTTTCAATATTTTGTCTTCCTTTGGAAGACTTCTTCAGGAAAATTTATTTGGTTGTATGATAAATTCAATAAAATATTTGAATTGAAATATGCCACAAAGCAAGGCAGTCCAATATGTCAATATTACCTAAGTGTCCAACTTGTAATCTCCAATTCAGATAGTTTTCACCGTCTTCTAATTGCTAGTTGGAGATTAGCTAAACAACAATTTGTTCACTAAGTTATCTGTCAAAGTCAGTTGCTCATAGTGTGTCAGAGGGAGCGAGAGTGTATCCACAGCCGGCATTTGAATATTGTTATACTCGCGATCTATACATAATGACACAAATAGTCCATTCAAATGTATGACTATGTTTTTTTTTTTTAATTTTAATGTATTTTTCAATATTTTGTCTTCCTTTGGAAGACTTCTTCAGGAAAATTTATTTGGTTGTATGATAAATTCAATAAAATATTTGAATTGAAATATGCCACAAAGCAAGGCAGTCCAATATGTCAATATTACCTAAGTGTCCAACTTGTAATCTCCAATTCAGATAGTTTTCACCGTCTTCTAATTGCTAGTTGGAGATTAGCTAAACAACAATTTGTTCACTAAGTTATCTGTCAAAGTCAGTTGCTCATAGTGTGTCAGAGGGAGCGAGAGTGTATCCACAGCCGGCATTTGAATATTGTTATACTCGCGATCTATACATAATGACACAAATAGTCCATTCAAATGTATGAAATGGCTGGTGTTTGTGTAGAAAGCGTTTAAAGCAAGATCCTTTATAAAGAATAAATAAATTTTACTTAACACTTTTGGAAGTTTTCCTTTTGCCGGGTATTTTTCCCCCGGGGAACAAGTTTTGCTTTGGTGTATTTCCAATCAGGGCACTCTGTTTTTCGGTTAAAGAGGGGAAGTGGTCCTTCGTTTGTTGTAGCAAATAAAGCTCTAGGAAGTCGCATGACTTATGTTGCGTTGGCTTCCGAAACCTTTGCCAAGGGTTTAAATTGGCAAAACGGGGATCAGCATGGCCCCCGTGTGGTTCTGCTTGCGGTTCGACCCGGGCTGATCATGGTTGAGGTGCTTACCTTGGCTGAAATGTTCTGGCTGTGATTGAAACCTAAAACGCAGGAAGGGGACGTGTGGCTTTTTTCGGGGACTAACAATCTTCCGAGGGTTTGTTGCCCTTCCAACAGATACGTGTACTGTAAGAAACCAGTGGTGATGGTTAACGGGTGAGTTGGTTTAAGGGCTAATGCTGCTAGTGGGCTTCGGCCTACCAACTCATTAAGCCTTGTTTTCCATAGGGGGCTGGGAAATTGCACACAGGAGGGATTAGAAGGCCCGAACTCCTCAAGAAGTAGCTCATATGGATGCAAACATATGGCTACAAACATATGGGGTGCTGGTAAATCGTGAATAATTCACTCCGTGAAACTGGTCCATCATCAGATAACAACGCAAAGCAGGTGCTAATGTAAATCTTTCTTACAACTGCTGGGTATTTTTTAATACGAGTAAGTTATTTTGTTTTTAATCAAGTTGTTCTCACATTAGAAATATTTTTATTTTTATGGCTTATTTCTCAAAAACAAAAAACAACATAAAATTATTAATAAAACAATAGCAAATCGCTTAATTAGTTCACTCACCATATTGCCAGGTCGTTAATAAAACAATATTATATGTTAAACAAAACAGTTATAAATATTTCTCGCAAGAGAAATCGTAAACCAATTTCTCCAGCTGAATGAGACACACCACGCTGCTCACCAGCAAGCGACTGCGCTGCAAAAGATGAAGAAGAATTAAAGTATTCTTAAGTAGCCGAAGCAGTAAAACTATAAAATTAGGTAAACATACGTTTTGTAATAAAAAAGGATAAAAACAATAACATCAATAAATATGTTTAGAGGATGTAGAGAAAGTTTATCGCCAGGGGTAGGTAACATCATTAATGGTGGTGTTGAGCAAACATTTGGACTCAGCAGCTAAATGACTTTACATATTATTCGTATTGTACAGCTGCTTAGTACGAACACCAATACGTCAAAGCCATAAAAATTTTATAGATTTGCCCAGAAAACAATCAACATTTATAAATAAAATTTAAGTACAAACACTTTCTCGCTGACTTTTACAAGCAAGTCCTTGTACGAGTATTTATATAGTGCAAGTAAACACACAAATTTTTTTTAAGTAGCGGCCATAAAATTATAACTACTCGTCGTTACGGCGTAAAAGTATTACATATGATTTTTGAGTAGTTTTATAGTTTCTGCTGTTGCCACTTGATGTTTGACTTAGACGTATTTGAACTGATTTAATTTATTTAAGTTATTTAGCAGTGAAAAGAGTTTCCCATAGAAATTAATTTATATGGTTGAATCTCGACAGACTGTCAAGCCAGCCAAGTCACATTGTTTGATACGTGAGTATACAAAAAACGCCAAATGAACTTTAAGTGATTAGATTTAGAGGCTCAGGAGGCAATACAAAGAATTTCTTTGGTTTAAGCAAACGCCGCACATATTTTAACGAGGCAAAAAAGTGAAAATGTTTATAAAACCGTCGATTCAGTAAATTCTTTTTGACTAGAAGCTAATGAGCTCTACGTGCCGTTTCATGATGTAAATGCCCACTTGCACACATAAGTAGCCAATAAAAATTGTCTGCAATCGGTCTGCAAACTATCCCATCCATTTCTCCCCGGGGAGCAGGTTTTGTCTTGGCGTAAACCAAACCCGGTCACTCTGCTTTGTGTTTATTATACAGGGAAAGGAGTCCCACATTTGTTGTAACAAATAAAACTAGACGAAGCCGCATGACTTGTGTTAGAATTCCGGAACCCTTATCAAGGGATTGGTAGATCAGCAAAGCCCCCCAGAGGTTGTGCTTTACATATCATCTCGGTGTTAATCATGGTTGAGGTGCCCGGCTTGGCTGTAGTTTAAACCCAAGATCGCAAGAAGAGAAATTAGTTTCCCTAATAACTTTGGTTTATCCCGGTTTTCGGGGGCTAATAACCACCTGAGTGCTATTGTCTTACAACAGATACCTATACTGAAAGCAGCCCAGGGTGATGTTTAGACGGCTGATGTTCTTAATGGACTTCGGCTTATCAACTTATTAAACTGTGTCATCCATTGACTGTTGGGAAATTGCATACAGGAGGAATTAGAAGGCTCGAACTCTTAAGCAAGGGGGCCACAGACCTACGGCAAAAAGTTGCGACCTTAGTGAGCTAAGCAGGGTACACGGTGGCGCTGGTGAATCGTGAATAGTTTACGCCGTGGTTGAGTTTTTCTATGCATATTGATTATGTTGATTCCAAAGCTTATTGTATGCTTGATTTCATACGAACAAATTCTAAAGGTTTGAGGGACGCATATACCCTGAAATCTGTATATATTTGTTGGGTTCGCAGTATTTTCGAATATTGTTCTATTGTTTTTGTATATACCTTTATCATGTAGGTACATCCAATCACATTGAGGGTATTCAAAAAATTTTTACTGAGACTGCTTTAAAGTTAATATGACCTTATGGACTAACTTCTAAACGGATCAGGAGAAAGTTATTAGGCTTACAATCATTACAAGATCGCAGAACTTGTTTCTCGCTATTGCTTAGAATTAAGAAACTATTTTACCGCTTGTTCAAAGAGAGAGAGAGAGAGAGAGAGAGAGAGAGAGCGAGAGTAAACGCTGCACAAACAATGCGGGCAATTAACAAAATGCATTCGCTATCCAATATGAGATGAATATAGATAGAGAATAATTTAATGGCTCGGTGGCTGAGTGGTTAAGGCAGCTGTTCATGATACATCATGTCCCGAGTTCAAATCCGAAAATGGGTGCTGATGAATAGTGTAGCAACTACGAAACAGATGCCCTCCAGAAAAAGGTTTTATTATTATTTTTCTTGTTGTTTCTTCAATCAAAAATTATTGATCACCGCAAATTTGTATTGCATAAGAAAACTTAAGAAAGGAAAAACTTGAAATAAAAACCGATGTTCAAATGTACAAAAACCAAAAAAATCTAATTTTATTTTATGTTGTCCTCCCAGAGATTTTGTTTTATTGCATTGTACTGAAACTACGAAATAGAGAAATAATCGTGTGTTTGAGGAGAGCTGTCTTAGAACAAATTAAGCGAATAATTAACCGATTGCAAGATGCATATATTTAAGTAATAGCTTAACCCCTTAAGACCACCCTTTACCTTTACAGCGATTGAGAATTAGCGCTTGAACATCTCTATTCCCCTCTATCTATTTGTTACTTAAATTTTTAAATGTTGCCAAACGACTGAACAGTTTTTGTTGTTTCAGTGTGTGTTTGTCTGAGAAGAAGGGAAACTCTTAACATCCTACAACAACATACGAGTACACTCTGAGAGATACAAAGACAAATTTGCAAAAAATGTTGAGGCCTCTAATGGCTGCAACCTGTTCACCTATAAAAATCAAAATCAAGACATATTAGGCATAAAAACTGTTTCACAGTAATAAAGTTACTGGCAGAAATCATAAAAGCCCGATTTGCAGAAGCAGCAAACGAATCTTATGAGAAAAATAAGTATTTAAATATAATGCACGCATTTCGATGGGGTTTCATCTGCTCATCTTTGAGGTGCTTCCGCATCATCGGTATTGGCGAAATGAGTTTTTCGTTTATGATTATTTTTGTATGTAAAATTATTATTATTGCTGTTGCTGTTGTTGTTGTCGTTGTGCGGCAACAGCATACTTTTTTATTTTGCTCCATTGACATTTTTTATTTTACAATCGTCACACATGGTGCATGCCCCCCTTTCAAAAACGAAAAAAAAGTATACAAATTCTGTGCAATTTTTTATTTATTCTTTATGTTAGTGTATTTGTGAGCTCGTAAGTTTGTTTGTTGCTATTCGCATCTCCTTCCGCTTCCGTTGCCATTTCTATTGCTAATGTTTGATGTGTGTGCATGATATGATATTTTGTTTATGCTTCTTTTCTTTTTTTTTTTTGTTTCAATAGCAAAATAATGTCATTAGGCTTAAAGGTCGTCGGTTGGTTTTTTATGTAGTCAACAGAAAGCAAATCTATTTTAGAATATAAAATCATACAAAATCTATATGCTCGTAAAAATGTAAAAAAATTTAATGGTTTGTAGCGTATTTTGCATTTATTTATTTCGGTGTTGTTTTGTTTTGTTCTGAGGTTGCATTAATCCGATTTAAACATGTGTAGAAGTTATAAAAATTTATGGATATTATTTAATTTCATTTTAGATTTTAAGCAAATAATATTGTCATAAAATCAATACTAACAAAAATATAAATTTATAAGCATTTAAAAATAAAATTATTGCTCTGGTGTTTGTTTGTCTTTAAAGAATAATGTAAAAGAATAAAAAATTATTCGTCCAATTTTAATTTGCTTGAGAAATTATTTTCTAATTATTTTTTATTAGCAAAAAATCACTTAATCAAAAAGCGGCAAACATTTAAAACTAATTCAATAATATTGGCTTGAAGTTTCATGTAAAATTTTAAGTTAATTATATCCTTTATATTAGAAATGCAATATTAGCCATTCTTTCTAATCAAAAAGCAGCCAAACTACTTTGCATGTTCCTTGACTTTACTTTGAGCAAAAGGGTTTTCTGGGAACATTTGCCTTAAAACGATGAAATCAAAGAACTGTAAGGTAAATTATTTTCTTTGACTCTATGCTAAATTTCTTTTAAATCGGTGTAAGAATAATACTGTCTCCCATATATCCTTTATTTTAAAAATCGATATTATGGCTCAATTCTTATTAGAAAGTACCAATAATTGCATAATACTTATAAAACTATAACGTTTGCTTATATATAAAATTATATATTAATCGATGCCAGGACACGGCTGCTTGCCATATATCCTTTATTGTAAAAGTAGTTTTTTTGGCAAAACTTTTATCATAATATTTGTAGAACTATACTTTTTACATTTATACAAAATTCTACTTAAATCGGTGTAAGGATACGGCTGCCTTCCGTATATCCTTTATTTGCAAAGTAGTTTTTTTGGAAAATTTTTTTAATATAATATTTGTAAAAGTATATTCTTACCATTCATACAAAATTCTACTTAAATCGGTGTAAGGATACGGCTGCCTTCCGTATATCCTTTATTTTGAAAGTAGTTTTTTTGGAAAAATTTTTTAATATAATATTTGTAAAAGTATATTCTTACCATTCATACAAAATTCTACTTAAATCGGTGTAAGGATACGGCTGCCTTCCGTATATCCTTTATTTTGAAAGTAGTTTTTTTGGAAAAATTTTTTAATATAATATTTGTAAAAGTATATTCTTACCATTTATACAAAATTCTGCTTAAATCGGTGTAAAGATACGGCTGCCTTCCGTATATCCTTTATTTTAAAAGTAGTTTTTTGGAAAAATTTTTTAATATAATATTTGTAAAATTATATTCTTACCATTCATACAAAATTCTACTTAAATTGGTGTAAAGATACGGCTGCCTTCTGTATATCCTTTATTTTAAAAGTAATTTTTTTGGCAAAATTTTTAATATATATTTGTAAAACTATAGTCTTAACATTTATACAAAATTCTACTTAAATTAGTGTAAATATACGGCCTCCTTTTGTATATCCTTTATTTTCAAAATCGATTTTTTGGCAAATTTTTTATCATAATAGTTGTAAAACTACAACCTTTATATATACAAAATTCTACTGAAATCGTTGTAAAATCACGTTTGTCTCTCATATATCCTTTATTTTAAAAGTCGATTTTTTCGCAAAATTCTTATTAGAAAGTGATGATAATATTTACAGGATGATATTTTTTGACTCTACACAGAGGTCTACTTCAATTAATGCAAGAATATGTTTGCTTCCCATATATCATTTATATTATTAATCAATATTATGGCCCAATTCTTATTGGAAAGTACTAATAATTTCATAATATTTACGAAACTATATCGTTTGCTTATATATAAAATTGTACTTTAATCGCTAATATATGACAAGCAGCCCTTGTCATATATAATTTTTTTAAAGCAGTTTTGTTTGCAAAATTTTTAATATAATATTTGTAAAACTATAGTCTTACCATTTATACAAAATTCTACTTAAATCGGTGTAAATATACGGCTGCCTTCTGTATATCCTTTATTTTCAAAATCAGTTTTTTGGCAAAATTTTTATCATAATAGTTGTAAAATTACAACCTTTGTATATATACAAAATTCTACTAAAATCGTAGTAAAAACACGTTTGTCTCTCATACATCCTTTATTTTAAAAGTCAATTTTTTTCCAAAATTCTTATTAGAAAGTGCTGATAATATTTACAGGACTATAATTTTTGACTATACACGAAGTTCGACTTGAATTAATGCAAGAATATGTCTGCTTCCCATATATCCTTTATTTCAAAACTAGTATTTTGGACAAAGTTCTGATTATAATATTTATGAAACTATAGCTGCTGCATTTATATGAAATTTTAATTCAATCAATGCAAAAATACGCGTTCTATACATATGTCCTTTATATGAAAAATCGATGAAAATGAATGATGATGAGATGAAACGCTATATGCTATTAGACCGCCTGTGCATTTAGTTTTTTCATGATGTCGAGTACGTTATCAATAAAAAAAGACTAAAGGAAAGCTCCAGGTATTGATAAAATTACTGGTAAAATGCTTGTACAGTCACCTCGTGTGGCTACAAAAATTTTTCGTTTTGTTTTTTTAACGCTATTTTATGTCTCGAGTATTATACTGCAAAGTGTCTTTGAAGTCAGGGAAAGATCCCACTAAAGTAGAGTCGTATAGACCCATAAGTCTATGCCAACATTTTTAATGGCGAAGTGGACTGTAATATTGAATGATGTGGGATGTATTTCTAATCATCAATTCTCCCTTCCTGATCATCAATCCGTCCTGCTTATAAACAACAATAATAGGATTCTTAAAATCTATTTTCTAATAATTTGTTATTGTATTTTCAGATAAACAAAGTATTTTAAGTAAACAAATGAAAGTAAAAAGAAAGTAATATATTATAGCGGTTACAAAACATAATTAGCACTGGTAGTGGTCGAATATTGGAAGTACACTACACTTTGTTCTAAAATTGTTAGTTTTGCAAAAAGTTTTGTTGAGAAACCAGAAATTAGACTATCTAAATCTAATTATTAATTTTTGGCACCTTTGAAAAAATTATTTTTCCATCTATGGGAGGATTTGTGTGCCCTATTGCATATAGTCGTATAAATTTGAAATAATGTTTTGATTATTGGTTAAAAATATATTTTTTAGCCAATAATCTTCCAAAGAAATTCCTCAGCTAATGATGCTGTTTAGAAAATAAGTTCAGCAAGTGCAAGGATTTGCTTGTGCAAATCATGTTTTGCTCCCTTTTAATAATTTTTTTTGCAGCAAAATTTAGTCTCTTTTCTTTAGTAACATATACGAGTACATACAAAAGTTATATTAATAAATTTCCAAAAATACGCACATTTAAATAAGCAGTCAATTCCATCATTTAATTCTAATTTACAGCATCCTTCATTGTCAATTGCATGTGTTGCTTTGCAAATTTGTTTTTGTTTTTGTTCTTCGGGTTTTTTTTTATTCGGTTCTCTGTTCCTCTCGTAGAGTAGACAGACATTTGCGACAACAAATGCAACCGTTTAATGTTATTTAATGGCTGAAAGTCAATCAGTTTTCAAAAAGCAGCGAGCGCTTCCAAAATAAATTTCAGCTGATTTAGTCGATAAATTATGAACATTGTGCATACAGACAGACTGACAGACGGACAGACAGACGTTCATTAATTCATTCTCAAATACAAAGTGTATGACAAATCGAATGCATAAATGTTTAAATAGAATCCCAAAATATGCAAATGTCAAGTTTTATTTAATAAACAACAGCAACGCGAATTAGATGCTGCAAATAAAAACACAATGACACCCCCCATCCACCCTCGAACATACTAGTAACTGGCAAATGTCTAAAATTGGCGCAAAATCGCCAATTTCATGGCAAATCTGGCAATAAAAATATTAAAAAAAAGAAAACTAATTCAAATGCAATCTTTCTAAAGTATGTAAATGCTTTTAATAAATATTACTTTAAGCGAGAAAAAAGCCCAGCAAGTGAATTGTTTTAAATCGATACAGCATTACAAATCGCTCTTCCTTTTACGCCGTTTTTGAATTTTTATTATCGCCTTCAATTGCCACAAAAAAAAACTACACGTAAAAAAAAATATATGGTTGATAGGACAATATTTTAAGGGCAACATACTATTGTTGAATTATATGGTTGCACTTGATAATACTATATTGTTACATTAAAACGCCATTGACAGGACGCACCATAGTATTGTAACAAAAATATTCGAAGTAACAATATTTTGGTTAAACATTTTTTTCTTTTCTCAGTGCATACTCAATTATTCCAACCTTTCATACTATTCTCATATATAACCATATTATTCTCATTAAGTAAACATACTAATATCATAAATAACTTTATTGCAACAGAAACATATTTTTATTATAATTAGCACAAATACATACATATGACAATTAATAAGAACAAAAAGACAGCATATAATATATTTTGGTAATACGTGTAAAATAAATACAATTAATAAAAAAAAATAATAATAATCAGATTACATTTCAACGGAATCAATGCAGAGTTTCCTCTTTGATGCTGAAATAGCCATTCATTCCATCATTAGCTGCAATAAAACACAAATATTTGTTAAGGATTTTCAATTGAAATTTAAAATGTCATATATAACCATAATAATATAGTTACACGTCTTCTTGCATACACCATATATACATACATATGTATGCATGTTTACATCTTAATATTAAAAAATACTTTTTACTTTCGCGAATACTAAATATGTATTTTTTCAACAATTCCACGTTTTTTAAATCGCTGAACAAATATGTATATGTATTTTGAAAATTAAACACGCACAAAACATCTAATTGTTTCCAAAGAAAGTATCAAACTAAAACAAAATTATATGTCAACGACTAGAATGAAAATATTGTAATATTCTGCAAACTTACTTTTGTTGCATATGAATTTGCGGACTATACATATAATAAAACAAATATTTTGATATTGGGTGTGATAATAGCTATTGTTGTTTTTAAAAAAAGTTTGAAATTGCTATTATTGTATGCAACCATATCTTGAAATTTATAGATGTTAACAATACAATTACACAAATGCAAATATTGACATATATATTTATAGAGGAACAAACTATAATTAATTTGATAAGAAATAGTATTTAACAATAATGCACAATGTTACGGAATATATACTAATGTTGTTGCAATCATATATCAAACTGTCTTTTCTTTGCGTGTATGTATGTATGAAAATAGTTAACAGGAGTAGAGTAGAGTCCAATTTGTGCCGTAGAATGTGTTCATGCAAATGGAAAATTTATATATTTTTTTCCTTTTTTTACTGGTAGCAAAAAGTTGTATCGCATATAAACCACTGAAAAATAAATTCTTAGATATTTTAGTCGAGATAAATTTCTAGAAATGAAAAAAAGTAACGATTAGCTTTTCATAATGTCATTTGAAGGTGTTAGGAAAGGGCGAATCGGAGCCCTCTGGGGTTCGTTTAAGTTGCTTAAATCGAAAAAGCTCAAAACAAGGCGAATATTTATACAAGCGAATGCAAGCGGGAGGGCGAATTCAGTATTATGTATTTTGTCAACGCGAATTTATACAAGTGAATGCAAGCAGGAAGACGAATTCAGCACTATGTGTTTTGTTATTGTAAAACTTCCTGAGAATGTCATAACCTAAATTCGCCTGAGATTGTTCAGCAGGGAAAAATTTTTATATAAACGTTAAATCTAAACAATTACAAATAGCTTGTTTTCTATGTTTCCCAGCTATCTATATGTCGACATTTTATAGGAACCACCCTAATCATCAGTAGACTTTGGAAATTTTTGAAAGATATTAAAGAAATGTTAGAGACGTTTATAAATAGAAAAGCTTGTTTTTTGTGTTTTGACGGATATTATTAGAGCATTTTTCTTTTTAAATTCTCAGCAATTTATTTGGATTGTTGGGATATAAAGTTGAATGTTTGAGAATATCTTTCAAAAATTTCCAAAGTCTACTGATGATTAGGATAGTTCCTATGAAATGTCGACATATAGATAGCTGGGAAACATAGAAAACAAGCTATTTGTAATTTTTTACTGGTATAAATGTTAGAAGCTGAAATAGCGAATAAAAAACTTAATTGGTTAAATATAAACTTTTATAATTGTTTGTATTTAAAATAACAGATTACATTGGTTGTTCACTTTTAAATTCACAAAAATTTCTTGAAATTGCACTAAATACTACAACAAATCTCCAGCTTAAAATAGCGCGAAAATGTTTGTAAACAAAAGAAAAAAAAATTTACCTTCTCATTGAAAAAAACGCGAGAAGTAAAAAACAATCAGCTGAGCTGTCAAGTTCACCTAGTAATGAATTCGCCTTCGTATTTTGTTATTGTAAAACTTTACTTTCTGAGAATGTCAAAATTTAAATTCGCCTAAGATTGTTCAGCTGGGAAAAAATGTTGTTAAAACGTTATAAAAAATTTTTATAATTGTTTGTAAGTAAAATCACAAATTATATTAGTTTTTCACTTTTAAAATCACAAAAATTTCTTTTAATTACACTAAATCATACAAAAAAATCTTAAGATTAAAATGGCACTAAAATGTTTGTAAACAAAAGAAGAAGAAAAAATGACAGTCCCTAGAAGAAAAAGGAGAGAAGCAAAAAATTATCACTGGAAATTTGCTTGTGCAGGCAAGTTCACCTTGTAATGAATTCGCCTTGGCTCAAAATATAAATTTCAGGTCTAGGTATTAATTAGGGATGGGCAAAATATATCGATTAAGGAATTCATGGATTCAAACAAAAGTTCAGTAAAAATAATTGGTTTTTTAGATTTGGGAACAGGTAAAAGTCACTGGGAGCTAAATCAGGAGAATAAGGTGGGTGGTCAAGCAACTCATACTTTAATTCGTTGATTTTAGCAGAGTGAGTGTTAAAACACTTTTGTGCGCTGGTGCGTTGTCTTGATGAAAAATTATTTTTTTGTGTTGAAAGCCAGAACGTTTTTCTCGAATTGGTACATTTACTCGTAATTGATCCAAAAGGTTGCAATAGTGCTCTGAATTTATTGTTTTACCCTTTTGCAGATAGTCCAATCAATAAAATACCTTTGAAGTCCCAAAACCCCGTTGCCATAACCTTACCAGTCGATTGAATTGTTTTTGCCTTCTTTGGGGCACTTCCTTCAGCTCAGTCCATTGTTTGGATTGTTCTTTTGACTCTGGAGTATAGTGGTGGCTCCATATCTCATCAACAGTTATGAAACGATGCTTAAAATCCATTTTATTTCGCTTAAAACGATCCAAACAAGCTTGAGAAATGTTCATTCTTATGCGTTTTTCATCTGTAGTTCTTGATGCAAAACTAAATGGACTCGATCATTTGAGATGCCCATGATATTGGCTATTTCACGCACTTTTATTCGTCGATCATTTAATACCATATCACACACTTTCGCTACAACTTCTGTTGCTGTTTTTGGACGTCCACTACGTGGTTCATCTTCAATGCTTGTACGACCACGTTTAAATTCAGCAACCCAATTTTTTACTGTTGCATATGAAGGAGAACTTTCACCTAACACATTCACCATATCGTTATGAATTTATTGTGCCGATAAACCTTTTTTATGTAAATATTTAATGACACCACGCATTTCTAATTTTTCCATTCTAAAAAGATCGCGGATGCGCCTTTTGTGAACACCCGTTTCTATATGAAGGAGTTACCAGATCGAAATAAAATTTAACATGTGTTCATAGCAGAGATGGAAGTTTCCAAAACACTTTCACAAACTTTCTGTTTATACCGCGCTTTTTGTGCTAGGCTAAGAAGTTTCCGAACCGCCCTCGTACTTTTGCGAATTAGGCAAAAAACATATGCTTTAGGCTTCAAGAAATAAATTCTGGATTTTGTTTGCTTCTTCAGTTGTTTAATTAATCACATCTATCTTATTGTTATTCTCCCGCTCTCAAAATGCTTGGAGTCATTCCAAACAATTTCAGTTTCACCTGTGCTCGGCTAAGGACAGCCCTGCTCTGCAGCCAAACCGAATACCACTTGTATTTCGTTGTTCGTAATTCGTTTTCCAAAAATTCCCATTATTGTTTGCAATAAGTAAATAGATGTAAAAACGTACGTTTGTTTCCGTTCCTGGCTTAAAGGTATCGCTGTAACAAGAACACAAATCTAAATGCTGTCATAAATCAGAACTAGACATTCAACTGATACCGATACTGATATCGCTGTTGCTTTTTGAAACCGTTTAATAGTTGCTGCAGCCGTAGTACGAGTATTTTTGAGTCTTTAATTCACCAGTGGATTTGCCTTCACTTTTACTGTTGTTGTAATATTTATGATGGCACATCATATATCATTATTTTCAAAATGGTGGAGTACGTACAATGCCAGCACAAGAACATTCAACTCACATTTATGCAAAAGTGTACAATCATTTGCATACGTCGGTTGCATACGTAACGCATGTATGTATGTGCTTTTAAGATTTTATGCATTAAACAGACAGGTATCGCAAATTGTGCTCTTCTTATTCACATGAATATGAAAATTGAATATTTGGTCGATTGCCTTTGTGCCCATTTTTGAAGAGTATAATAAATATTATCATTTAAAGATTTTAGTCTAGTTACGCAAACTAGGGTGTGCGCTGTTGCATTTTTCTGAATAGACTCAGAATAATGTTAACCAATTATTAAGATGCAATAAAATGTTTTTAACACGCAAGTGTTACAAACATACAAGCAAACTTACAAACATACGAGTACAAGTAAACAATACATGTTTCACTTGTATGTTTATATGTTTGAAATACTCGAAACCGATGCCATATGGGTAATTATTACATATGTAGGTATATAAAACGGTGTTTGCAGTGTTGCCGCTTTAATAAAGAAGATTGAGCTTCCGGGGAAGTGGGGGGGATTTTGGGGATTCACGAAGCCGATTTTGGGAATTCGCAAGAAAGTTCGAAACAACTTCGCTAACTGGTAGCTTCCGGGGAAGTGGGGGAATTTTGGGGATTCACGAAGCCGATTTTGGGAATTCCCAAGAAAATTCGAAACAACTTCGCTAACTGGTGGCTTCCGGGGAAGTGGGGGGATTTTGGGGATTCACAAAGCCGATTTTGGGAATTCCCAAAAAAGTTCGAAACAACTTCGCTAACTGGTTTGAAACCGGTTTTTCATATTCATCACAATTCATCTGAACTATAAGCGGTGATTCCGTTTGGTGCGCAAATTGAAGTGGGAGGATTTTTATATTTCCTGAAGCCGACTTTGGGAATTCCCAAAAAATCGGAATCATTTCGCTAACCCAATCGGAACCGATTTTTCGTATACGGAGTCCGTTTTAGCTGTAGTATATCGGAATTATTACGGTCATTCGATTTTGAGTGAAAATTGGAGTTGCCATATTGTTTCCGGGGAAGTGGGGGATTTTGTCGATTTCTAAAGACGACTTTGGGAATTAAAAAAAAAAAATCTGGATCACATTATACGTAAAATTATCTGGTTATATACAATTAATTTCAATTCAAATTTATTTATTTTGTATTTAATCGAGCGCATGTGGCCATATATTTATTATTATATTAGTTTAATATAGAAGCGTATTTTTTAGTTTTTTTTTTTAACTATATTTAAAAAAATATCTAAAAAGTGAGGCGTGAGGCAAAGCCACTACGACATAGATGTTTTTCCCAATTCTCCCAAGTAGGATTCAATGGCATTAAAGATAGCACTTGCTTCAGAATATCTCTATTCCTTGAGCATGATTCTGTTGCCACGTTTGCGGTTGTGACGTTTCTGTTTGCGACTAGGGGCAGCAACATCAACTGCAGACTTATTCTATTAACATAGGTATGGTTTTGACAAAAAAAATCAACTTATACAATCACAGGTGATCGTTACCGAACACAGTTAATGCATTAGAGTTGAGTATTGACAGAAAAACGGCCGCAATACAACGAGAGACATGATGAAGTGAATTTACGGTATAACAAGGCTTGACCCCATATTGGGAAAGTGGTCAAGACATAATGAAACGTTGAAATGGGAATTGCTATCCCACCCGTCGTATTCGCTAGACGTTGCTCACGACCTAGCTGACCAGCACTTTCTGTGTTATCCCTGCAGAAATCGAGACTACTCCTTACATGCATGTAAAGAGTACTCCACAAGGGACTAGGACTAGTCCAAAAGTAATCCAAATTTATGGGAAAAACATGTTCCATTTTACATTACAATGTCCTAGGAGAGGACCGTATAATCCAAAAAAACACTACATCAGACTAATCCAAAAACTAGTCCAAGTAACTACTCCACGAATTATTAACACAGGGTTAGTCTTGAAATTACTTGAAGCCAATACTCAATGGATCACCACAGAAAGCTAGTTTGGAAACTATTTTTAAATTACTCTGATGTGAATACTCCGTGGAATACCACAAGAGACTACTTTGGAAACTATTATTTTGTAAAATTTTTTAGAGCACGTTTGTGGTGTTTTGGCAAAAAAAAAACAATCAAATGAAATAAAATCACAAAATTTTTCGTATAAATTGTTTCCCTCATTTACTAAAAGGCTATTATAAACAAAAACATAATATAAAAATATAAACAAATAATTGCAAACATAACAATTGTATTCATAGAATATACCTGGACTTACGGAATTTAACTTTGGGGACCTACTAGTAACTCAAATCTTGAAATTCTTCAAGGATTCCAGTCAAAAATATTAGAAACAATAACTAGGGCTCTATGGTTTGTGAATAATAAAAATATTCATCGTGACCCATCGTGGGTATGTTAATCCATGGTTAAAGATGAAATTAAGAAATCCTGTGATATATATTTATTTATTAATAATAATAAAAAAAAAAATCATTCGGCATGTCAGAAAACACACTAAACACACTAACTGTATTACCATGGTTGTATTTTTCTAATAATGTGTTGCGAGTATTGTAAAATATCTTTTTTTCAGTTGTCATGGTCCATGTTTGTATTACATCGGACTATGTTTTAACTACTGCTTTTTATTTAAAACGGATCATGTACTCCAATAATTTCTGCAGGGATGAAGCAGTAAAACATTGCATCGATTCGTGGATCGCTTCGAAAGACAACCAGTTTTTATCAACGCAGGATAATTACACCACCCGAAAGATAGAAGAAAGTAATGACCAGCGCTGGACATTATTTTGAATCGTAAATGCATAACCATGTTTTTACAATAAAGCCTCGAATTTCGGAAAAACAAAACGGTGGAAGTAAAGTTGTACACCTAAGTAATTGAAAATTACTAGTCCACCTATTGATTGGTCTAATTTTAAAATAAGGATTCTGTTTAACTATTTTAAATGTTACAAACATTGTAAATATTTTTGCAAACAATGCTTGATACCATTATGATGATGTCGTTGTAAGCTTTTCCCTTCGTCTACCAGCAGCAAATGATTTATTTGCTGGCTGTCATTTTTTCGGTTACCAACTTTTATAAAAAAGGAGGCATATTGAATTTTGTGCTACTTGTTATTCGAGGATTTTTCTTTCCAATTGTTTAAAAACTGTTACGATTTTTGTATCGGGTGGTAGTTTAAGAAGAATAAGAAAGGGGGAGCCAAGACAAGTCATACATCATCACAGTTCAGCAGAGATAAGAAAAAGACATAAGTGTTTATGCAAATTCATTTCTTTAAGTGCGAGTACACACAAATTTTAAGAACGGTTCGAGAAAAATTTGGAAGTGGAAAAGTCTTTTTATTTGAGGGTTGAGTTTTTGGCCGACCACTAACTGCTGGATGTATGAGACAAGGTTTTAAGTTTTTCTTTAATATGAATATTTTGTATATTTTTTTTGTGGGAGATTTTGTTGTTTTCCTATTATCAAATCTCTAGAGGAATTTCAGGCCCGGAAACTGGAGGGAAATATACATATATCGGGTGATTTATCGTGAGGTTTGATTTTAAACAGACTGTTTTTTTTTTTTTTTTTGGCACATTACGCATGACTCATATGAAACTGATTTGTACATAAGGCTGCAAAATTTACATCATAGCATTCAGCAAGCAAATAAATGAACTAAGTCAGTTGTATGAGGAGCAAACAGGTTAGAGTATCAATAAAATACTCGATAGTTACTATAGGGGTTCCTTGTTACCCACCCCTAACTAATGAATTAGATGTGTAGCTATGCTCTAACATTTATTAAAAGCAGTCTGTTACAGCAGCACTGCGCGTGCTCATAAACATCTAATTGACAGCACTATTTCCAGTGTGATTGATTAATTTTTGACAAGTTGTTTAATAAACAATAAACTATCATCCGTGTGATAGCGAAACGTCAGATCTGCCGAAAAATCTGCGCTGTTCATGAAAGTCCAAGGCTCGAGATTCCTTATCGCTCACGAAAACTCGGCCTTTCGCAGACCACAACTTGCTGAGTTCAATGGATTCTAGCATCTATTAGGGTTCAATGGATTCTAGTATCTATTAGCGGAAATAAAAAGAATTTATTAAGTATATCGTCGATAATTGCAGGTAACGAGTGATTTTTTTGCTATTATCTTTTTGGCAACACTAGTTTTGAGAATTACTAATATATTTCGCCCTTTTTTTATGGGTACATTTTTTACATAATTTTTATGACATTTCTTTTTAAAATTTTTTATTTTACTTCAGAGATAATGAAAATCATGGAGGCAAGCAAAATTTCTTTCAATTAAAAAACTGTGTAAAAATCATCAAAAATTTTAATTAATTTCGCTGGACTTTAAGCGAAGGGAGAATATAAAAAAAAATAAGTTGCCAGATGACGCGTTTGGGACTTTGTGTGTGTGTGTGTTTTTTTTAGCAATCAATTAAGAATAAAGACAGCATGAAAACTTGTAATGAAAATCTGTATATTTATTAAGTATATTTTTAACTAGCTTAATCCGGTGTTCTTTGCTATCCCCACCATCGTAAGATGAAATTTCATAATAAAAAAAAACTATTTTATTATAAATTTAGTATTGTAACGCTCTAATATATACAATATTTTTAGGAAGACCACGTGTAGTACAAATAATAGAAGAAGTTATTTGGTAAATACTTTTTAAAGGCAGGATCTGAATTCGCTTTTCCGCTTGCATTCCCCTGTATAAATTCGCCTTGCTCGGGTCTTTTTTGCATTCAAAAGCAAAGAAAAATCTTCTGTGCAAAAAAAAATTGGTTTGCTTTGATTAGTTAAGTGTGTTAGAAAGAGTAAAGTCAATCAAGAGCATAATAACATAATTTTCTCATTTTATCATTTTGTATACATGAGTAGTATGAGTAATATGTGAACACAGTTTTTGCAATAGTTTATTTTATTACACATACAGCTAAATTGAGTAATATTGATTTAACATCCAATAACTTTTGAAGCATAAATGCTCTGCTCTCCAGATTCCTACATATGTATAAACTAATTTAAAGCTTACGTCATAATACTGATAATTAATTTATTTCAATACTTTTACAAATATGGTTTTCAAACTACATAGATATGTAAATATCGTTTATTTTAATTGAACTATATACATATGTAACGAGTGATTTTTTTGCTATTATCTTTTTGGCAAGACTAATTTTGACAGCTCACGCACGTTTTGTATCTTGTGTCACCGTCAAACGTCTTCAGTTTGGTCTATAATTTAATCATGAATCGTCTTACAAACGAACAACGCTTGCAAATTATTGAATTTTATTACCAAAATGCGTGCTCTGAAAGAAAGTTCATCGCGCGCATTTCTCAGCAATTTATTTAGATTGTTGGGATATAAAGTTGAATGTTTGAGAATATCTTTAAAAAATTTCCAAAGTCTACTGATGATTAGGGTAGCTCCTATGAAATGTCGACATATAGATAGCTATGAAACATAAAAGACAAACTATTTATAATTTTTTATTGGTATCAATGTTAGAAGTTAAAATAGCGAATAAAAACTGAATTGTTCGAATAATACACAATCTTACGCCGTATATACTAATGTTGCTGTAACCATATTTCAAAGTGCCTTTTAGTTGCGTGTTATATACACGCAACTAAAAGGAACCACTTCCTTAGGAACTTTTTACACACTCCTAGATAGCATTATTTAGACTTAGATTTATTTATTCAAAGTAATATAAAAGCCACTCTTTGGCCAATTTAAAATATATTACAAGGTGTAGATCTGAGCGTTATATGTATATATGTACATTCTATTATTGTATGCATATTAATTTAATAAAATCAATGGTATAGAAAAAAATAAATAAAATAAACTAAAAGTTTAGTTCAATAGTTCATAGGTTCCCCAACCTGATAAAATGTTTTTATAAATAATGTACAAAAGAGAAAAAGAAAGATCCCAACAGTGAAAGCTAAGTAAATTAAACCAAGTGGTAATAAATGAATTTTAGTTTGTAAGATGCTTCTTAAGTTTCAAACGAAAAGCATTATTTGAGTGAGTGAAAATTCTTAGTTCCAGAGGCAAATACTTCCATATTCGAGCTATTCTGACAACAAATGATTTTTCATATATCGTACTAGTTATTCTTGGAATAATAATTTGAGGGTTTCTTATGGATCGTGTAAACGAAAATTTTGACCGAAGCAATGAAGGCAATCCGCTCTTAATGATTTTATAAAAGGAAGTTACGTTTCGAAGGCATAGGAATTCATTATTGTAATGTTTCTAAATGATATAGCCGACATTTATGTTTGAACATAATATTTAAAATATTTCCTAATATTTCTGCCGCTTATTATAACATAAATTTGAAAACTTTATATTGTTGACAACAGGAAAAGAATTAGCCAGTGTAAAACTTTAGTGGAGCCAAGAATGAACATTTTCTTTATACAATATACATATGTATGTGTATGTAAGTATAACTCCTATTTCCATAAAGCCAAACAAATAAGAACATTTTGTAATTAATAGAATTGTAACAAAAATATCACCAAACTCATTTGCTCATCAGTTACTGGCTCTTGCATAATATATTTTCACTAATTGAAATTCTCATCCTTTTTTTTTCTTTTTTTGCTTAACATATGTACTCGTATCTCCCCTGCCGCCTAGTTTATTTCTACATAGAAGCGTAAATTAAACAAACTCGTAATCGTATGTGTAATTAGCAAAACACCAAAAGTATAAAATTGTTTCCACAACCCAAAACCGTCTTAACTTTTTAATTCATTTAAATAATAGAAAAGAAAACTTTATTGAGTAGAAGTAGAATGTTGGCTATAGAATTCCGTTTACACAATCCCACTTACAAACAAACAGTTTAGAATTTCCATATGATTTGCCAGGCGTTATACTTTTGGTAGCACAAACTCGTATTTAGAACACACATTTTCAATTACATACATGTTCAACGTTTCCAAATATATATGTACATACATATGTACATACATATGCACGTACATACATATGTACGTATGTAAATGTTTAGTTGTAGGTTTTAATATGTAAATGCTTCTTAGTTTTGTTAATTTGTTTGTCTTACATATTTTTTTTTTGCTAATGGATTTCTCTTATTCTTAATTTGCACAAAATTCCTAAAAGCAGCAAAAGAGAACAAAACCAAAAAAACCATCTTGAGAAATAATTAAGATATACGATGTTATTGTAACTTTTATTTTGACATTTTTTTTTTTTTGTGTTCGATAACCCAGCGAGTTTTTTTATATTATTTTAATGCTTGACAAAGTTTTTAAAATGTTCTCCTAAGGGGCAACTAACTTACGGCGTGGCGAAACGAGCATTTCACACCTAATGGACTAGGCACCACAGCACAAAGCATATAAAGGTGAAAAAAGTGGCTTTTGAATAAAATAAAATAATATTTTTTGAATTTCTGCACAGATGTCAGAGGAGAGACAGCAAAAAAATTTCTCCTACTTAGGTATGCTGGCTTTCAAGGATATAAATTCTTTTTTATGGATAAAAGCCAGCGTTGTCAACTTTGAAATTTCAAAGTGCACCAAAATGGAAGAAAAAATGCGTTATTTCGAAAAAAAAACGCACCAAAAAAAAATTTTTTTTTTAATTTTATAAGTTGTTCACAAAGTTGCTAAAAACTTACTAAACACGAGTATTATACACCTAAGTCTGTTTTTACATGGTAGATTGGTTCCAGAAAAAGCCGTGTAAAAAAAAAAAACGTGAAAAAAAGACATTGATCTTATACAAAAATGGGTGATTTGTTCCTAATCTCTAAAACCTATTAAAATGAGTGAAAAACAAGAATTTTTAAGAACAAGAATTCATGTTTATTTTATTAAATCAAATATTTAATGCTTATTTTCACAAGCATAGTAATTAATGATAAAAAAGATATGCACTCTAATCTTAAAAGTAATATAAATTCTTTATAGTTCTTATTGTGGCTTCATTTAAACCGAACGTTTTACCAAGAGCAGTTGAGCCTTCTCCATTTCGAAGGCGATCTAAAATTTTAATCTTGGTTTCCAAAGAAATTGCCTTCCGTTTTAGTTTTATATCTGACATTTCCTTTTAGGGATACATAAAATATTTAACAAAATTAAAAAACATAAATAACTGGATAAATACAAAATATTTTTTGGCTTACCTTTTATCTTAATGCGTTAAAATTAAATTTAATGGAAAATCAAATTTGCCTGCAAAAAATTTCTTTACCAAACACGTCTTATTGCATTGACAGTTCATAAAATATTAACACGTTTCAATTGCTCTGACCAGTAAATTTTATTGTATGCACATAAAGGGAATTCCCCTAAATTAGTGTTATTCACATTTGCTGTGACCAGTAAAAATTGTTTGTACGCGCTAAAGGGGAATTCACTTAAATCTTTAAGCTAGTGTTCGCAAACTGTCGCTATTATCGATGGTTTCAGACTTTTTTCTTTCATAAATACTTTTTTGCGATATGAACATACTTCGCACAAATTAAATTTGACAAAAAAAATTTAAGTACATAAAATTTCAAATCGTGCCAAATGGAATAAAATCGTGTAAAAAAATTAAAAATATTCAATTTTCAAACCGTGTTATATCAAAACCGTGTACAAAAAGACCGCGTAAAAATAGACTTAGGTGTAAATAAAAGCTTACACAGAAAAAAATAGATGTCATATTGATAAAAAAAAAATTGCACTATTTTTATGAAATTTCCTGTGAAAAAGATTTTTTGCTGGATTGATAATTCAAATTATAAAGTAGAAATAGCTTTTTCACTTAAAAGCAAAAATTATTGAGTTGAAAAAAATTGTTGTTAATATGTAAAATATACTTAACAAAAAAAAAATTGTTAAAGAAACAACAACTCTTCACTGTTATATGACAACCTTTTAAATTTATTTATTGAATAACAGTCAATAATTCGGAAAACTTTTTATTAATTGCATTTTATTAAGAGATATTTCCAAAAATTCATTATTAATAATAATTTAATTAAGTCAATGCAAATTTTATTAAATTGATGGTTTTTTATTAATAACATAACTTGATTGAAAAAAAGTCTCATCTATTTTTTTCTGTGTAGAATTCACCCTTTTACTTAATGTGCTGTTTACAGAACACACGATAAACGAAACGTTAAAAAATTTTTATGAAAATCATTGAAAAACTGAGTGTTTTTTTTTATAAATTGTTTTCAACACATTTTAAGCAATTAAAATATTTTTGAAAACTTTTTTATTGTGTTCTTGCCCTTTTTCAAACTGTTTAAAATATTTTTACTTTTTCACCCACAATTTTTGACACCCACAATTTTATGAAACAAAAAACTATCACCTGCGCTAGTGATGCCACCTGGTTAATTGCACCATGCTTTTGACTATTTTTTAAATCGTAAAATAAATGTTTCATGGTGTCCATTTTCATTTATTATATAATTGCTGAGTGATGTAAAGACAACTAAATTATTGACAATAAAAATTCTCCTAAGGAAGTCGGAAAAATGCCGACGAAACGTTGAGATTATAAATTTGTAAAAAGCAATCCAATTTAAAAATAAAAGGGGCAGCAAATCTTAAAAATTTAATATTCGTTTTTCTTTACATAATATACATAACCTAAACAGCAAGACTGTTTTACTTTGTGTATATGATTTGGTGCATTTTATACATCATTACTCCGTGTACTCATACGAGTATTCTGCTCTGCAAGATGAAATATACAAATTTTGCACACTTGATGAAATTGTATTGACTGTATTACAGATATAGGTATAGATAGTACAAAAAGTATTTTATCATACTGGAAAAACAAGTTCTAGTGAAATCTTTTCGGTGCCACCGAAACTTGGAAAAAGCGCATAGCGCACCAGCAACGGAATTTTTCGCACAAAAAAATTTTTAAACGCACCAAAAACGGTGCGAAACACACCGAGTTGACAATACTGGTAAAAGCAAAAATAATTTCACATATTTAGTTTCCCTTGCTTCATCTCTGCTTACTTTGTGACTGCAGAATCTGTTATTGATTTACATCAGCACCTGCATTGACGGTCTTATCTGAGGATGGACCTACTACCGAGGTGAGTTATGCACGATTCCCCGCTTTTAATGCGTTGTTCGAATACATATCTTTCCATAGTTCAAATTGAATTGGTCTGAAATATCAAACGGAATGCAGAAAAAAAAACTTAACGTTTAGTTATAGTTCACATTCAACATCGGCCCTTAAAATATAACCAGTCGATATTTTAGTGAGTGTTTTTACAGGTTCACAAGTTTAAGTTGGCAGCACTGCTTTGTTTCATATTCAATTTAACAGCTGATAATTCTTTTTGTTTATTTTGTTTGTACATTGTGACTGCAGAATCTGTTATTGATTTACATCAGCACCTGCATTGACAGTCTTATCTGATGATAGATCTACTCCCGAGGTGAGTTATGCACGATTCCCCACTTTTAATGCGTTGCTCGATTGCATATCTTCCCATAAATCAAATTGAATTGGTCTGAAATATCAAACGGAGTGCAGAAAAAAACTTAACGTTTAGTTATGGTTCACATTCAGCATCGGCCCTTAAAATATAACCAGCCGATATTTTAGTAAGTGTTTTTACAGGTTCACAAGTTTAAGTTGGCAGCACTGCTTTGTTTCATAATCAATTTAACAGCTGATAATTCTTTTTGTTTATTCTGGCTTGCTATTATGAATAACGGAGAACTTGCAAATTTGCTAATTTAATGGTTCTGTGCGGCAAATGATGGTGATATTAAATTTTCATTTCAAAGTTTTATTCCCCGATCAAAACGATTTTGGGTTGAATCGTTAAGTAAATAGCTAAAATTGTTATAATGGGTGATTTTATAAGAACTATCGGAAGTATAAAAAAAAAACACATAAAATTCAGAAAAATGCATGAAATATTTATTTGGATCGATAGTTGGGTCGATATAATTTAATGTTTGAAGATTATTTCATGCAAATGTTGGCCGCGGCTGCGCCTCAAATGGTCCATCCGCTTAGTCCAATTTTGGCATACTCTTTCCAACATTTCAGCCGGTATCTCACGAATAATGTTGGCAATGTTGGCTTCCAGTGCGTCAATCGAAGCGGGCTTGTCGCTATAGACATTAGCCTTAACATAGCCCCACAAAAAATAATCTAGAGGAGTTAAATCGCACGATCTGGGCGGCCAATTGACTGGTCCCAAGCGTGAAATAAACTGTTCACCGAACTCGCCTCTCAATTGGTCCATTGTTTCGCGTGCTGTGTGGCATGTGGCACCGTCTTGTTGAAACCACATGTCATGCAAGTCAAGCTCTTCCATTTTGGGCAAAAAAAAGTTTGTTATCATCGCACGGTAGCGCTCACCATTCACAGTAACGTTGTGATTCGCATCATCTTTGAAGAAATACGGCCCAATGATGCCGCCAGCCCATAATCCGCACCAAACGGTTGTTTCTTGTGGATGCAGTCGTAGCTCTTGCAATGCTTTTGGCTGCTATTCAGTCAAAATATGGCAGTTTTGCTTGTTCACGTATCCATTCAACCAGAAATGAGCCTCGTCGCTGAACACAATTCTTCAATAAAAAAGTGGATCTTCATCTAACTTTTCAAGAGCCCATTCACCAAAAATTTGGCGTTGTGGTAGGTCGTTTGGCTTCAATTCTTGCACCAGCTGTATCTTATAAAGCTTCACACCCAAATCCTTCCGCAAAATTTTCCACGTAGTGGAGTAACAGAGGCCCAATTGCTGCGAACGGCGCCGAATCGATAATTCACGGTCATAACCAACACTGGCCGATACGGCTGCGATATTTTCTTCAGTTCGCACTCTACGTAAGCGTGTTGGTGGTTTAATGTCCAACAATGTAAATTTGGTGCGAAATTCTTTTACAATAGCCCGAATAGAAGCCTCAAAAGGTCGATTAAACTGACCATAAAATGGAAGAAGCGCGCGATGAACTTTCTTAACAGAGCACGCATTTTGGTAATAAAATTCAATAATTTGCAAGCGTTGTTCGTTTGTAAGACGATTCATGATTAAATTATAGACCAAACTGAAGATGTTTGACAGTGACACAAGATACAAAACGTGCGTGAGCTGTCAAAACTAGTGTTGCCAAAAAGATAATAGCCAAAAAATCACTCGTTAGCAGCTACGGAACACAACAACTCAGCACAATAAATTTATTATTGTGAACAAACTCTTTTTCAAAACCGTTTGAAATGTTTGCGAACTTTAACATTGGTGATCTTGTAACAGGTCTTAAAATCGTATGCCAATTAAGAAACTTAATAATAAGAAATTTATGTTTTTACAGAAACAGAAAAATATAAAAATTAAAAACTTTCGTCTGCTAAAAATACTACAGTAGCAAGTTTTGCCCTTCAACAACATTTGCTGGTTCATTTCACAAGTGATATGTAAATGTGCAAAATAGCCAAAAATTACTGACAAAGTTGAAGTGCTTTTGAGGACAATACGACTAAAAGGCTTATAATTCTTAAGAGCTTTAACAACAATAACATGTGTGTGACATTTGTGGCGTTAAATGACAGAAGGAATGAATGAACGTACAACATCAACGAATAGGAAAAGGAGACAAAAGGACGTGCTTGCTTACAAAAAAAAAAAAACAGCATAAGTTCTTAAACACGTATAAAGTACAATCTCCTAAATAAATATGTACGAGTATGTACATATGTATACGGTTGGTGTGTACTTTGGAATTTTCTTAAAGCCGCGGTTTCCTGTACAGTAGTATTTTTGGTATTGGTCTCCCAATCACATACTTTTTGTGATTTATCTGTATTTGTTTTATTTTAAATGAAAAAAAAAATCTGAATTAAATTCGCTTTATGATTCCGTTTTGATTTTTGCTTTTGAAATTAATTATAATTTTTGAATTGTTATTTGTTGTTGAGCTAGTGGTCTTCTTGTTTTGGTAAAAAGTATGGTTTTTATTTTTCAATATTTCGACACTCCGTTGTGTGTCTTCTTCAGGAAAATTTTTGTTTTTCGAAAAATTGTGTATATAAAATAATAAATTTGAATACTCATATTAAAATAACAAAAATAAAATATTCAACTACATTAACATTTACAATGAAGAAACATATTTTACATTATTATAACATTAAACATATTATATAATACTTTTTTAAAAAGAAATGAAAAAGTTTTTAAACAATTTTAGGTAAAATACCTATCTACTCCTGTTTTTGTTTTTATGTATTAAATGCCTATAATTTTGCGCTAATCCGTCTACATCCTTTTTAAAATTTATCCTCTTATCTACAGGCACGTTAGTTATCTGTTGCATTTCTAGCATATATCTACGTTTATAATAATTTTCTTTGTTTAAAATAGACGTTCCTCCAAAATCTGGATAGTGATTAAAATCACGGCAATGGATAGATAATGCAGTTTTCTGCGAAGAGTTATAGTTCCTATACTTCTGGTCAGATTTATGACCCGCTAACCTAGTTTTAAGTTTATTTCCTGTTGTCCCCATGATATAAAAAATACAAGGTAGTTTTATTCTCTCAATTTTCCTTAACAATCACCATCTGACAAGTATAAGGATTGTGACGTTTTTCATGAAACTGTGCTACCGTATTAGTTTATACATTCCCTTGTTTTCAGTTTTGTTTGCAGTTGTGTCTGAAAATAATAATAAATTGTGATTTCTAACAAAAATAAATAAATAAAAATTATAAATAAAATTATAAATGGTAGAAGCTAAAAATAGCGAATTAAAAAAACTTAATTGTTTGAAAAATAAATAAAAAAAATTTTAAATGAAATACATACATAAATCTAAAATATATAAAAATGGCCTGAAAAACATCCTCAGACTAAAATGCTACCGACACCATTTGTGGATTAAGACGTTGGCTTTTCAGTCAGCTAAGCAGTCTTAATCTATCGGAACCTTTTAAATTAAATTTGGACTCATCGGAGAATAGTATGTAATTCCTTTTTGAGATGGTCAAATTAATGTGTTCCAATGCAAATTCTAACCTGGCCAGTCTAATTTTCCGTGATATAAAGATGTTTTTTACACTTTTGTATGATATATAGGGTGTTTTTTTAAGCTAGATAGAACTTTAAATTGTAAAAAGTAACACAAAAAATTAAATTTTGATGAAACATTTTTTTTATTTGTTTCAGTATACTCTGACAAATCATCATGAATAGACTCACGCTTGAACAACGCTACGAAATTATCCAAATTTACTTTGAAAATCAGTCGTCGATTCGCGCAACTTATAGACGCAAAATTGTGTTCAGCGATGAGGCGCATTTTTGGCTTAACGGGTTTGTTAATAAGCAAAATTGCCGCATATGGAGTGAGACTAATCCACAAGAGACCCTACAGACTCCATTACATCCAGAAAAATGCACTGTTTGGTGCGGTTTTCATGCTGGTGGCATCATCGGACCTTATTTCTTCAAAAATGAGGCCGGAGCTCGCGTTACGGTCAATGGAGATCGTTACCGCACCATGATCAATGATTTTTTGTTTGAAAATATGGATGACATTGATCCGGAGGAGATGTGGTTTCAACAGGATGGCGCTACGTGCCATACGGCGAACGCAACCATCGACTTACTGAAATCAAAATTTGGCGATAAGTTGATTTCGAGAAATGGACCTGTCAATTGGCCTCCAAGGTCGTGCGATTTGACACCTCTCGATTATTTCCTGTGGGGCTACGTGAAGTCACTGGTTTATGCTGATAAACCAGCAACAATTGACGCCTTGGAGGCCAGCATTGTTCGTGTTGTTCGTGACATACGGCCAGCAGTGCTCGAAAAAGTGGCCCAAAATTGGACGTCCAGAATGCGCTTCGTCAAGAACAGCCGCGGTGCCCATATGCCCGAAATCATTTTCAAATGTTAATGTCACGTATTGATCTTTCGAATAAAAAAAAATTTTGATTACAATTTAATTTTTTGTGTTATTTTTTACAATTTCAAGTTCTATCGGGCTTAAAAAAACACCCTATACTTTTACTCCGTCTTCTGCAGCCTGCCTTTGAATCCTTCTGGTGGTAACAAATGACAATTGTGTGGCGATGGTTCTTGACGACACGAATTGGTCTTTTTTTTTATCAAACATA
Source organism: Thecocarcelia acutangulata (assembly GCA_914767995.1). Lineage (NCBI taxonomy): Eukaryota > Metazoa > Arthropoda > Insecta > Diptera > Tachinidae > Thecocarcelia > Thecocarcelia acutangulata. Next base: position 117,490,146 of record OU612096.1, on the reverse strand, counting down.
TTATTGCCTGGCCATCTCGTTTACTGATTTTTCGGGTACGTCCATCTTTATGCTCTGTAACCAAAGTACCCGAAAACGAAAACTACTTATAATTCTTGGTGAATGTCAAATTTTTTTTGCATTTGTGGTCACTGATTGGCCGTTATTAAAATCTGCTATTACAAGCATCAAACTTTTCCCTTTGTTTTTAAATTCTAAATAGTATTTTCTTTTAAATGTAATAATATTTTCTTTAAAATAAGCATTCGTTTGAATGCTATCATAAAGTTTAATGATAAGCAGAAGTCCGTGCTTTTAGTTGCTACAGTTGGCAGCCTGTTAAACCTAACCTAACATGGGTTTCAAAACGACCACAGATACATCAGCTTATTATTTCTAGCTTTTTCTAATATGAACAATGTACTACACATTTCAGAAAAAATCCATTCTAGGAGTAAATTCCCTTATTCAACTGTGTGGTAACGCCTTTTTATATTTCTCTCTAAAAATAAACTTCAAAAATCCTTATTACAAATAAAAAAAAAGAGAATGAAACTACCTTGTATTTTTTATATCATGGTTGTCCCTATATATATATACTTTGTCACAATTTTCATTATTGTTACCACTACATGGTATTTTATACACTAAACTAGACATATCCGACTTTTCCAACCTATCTTTTGTTTGACTAAAAATTCTACCTACAGTATTATGAACTCTATGTGCAATTCTATATTCCGTATTATCGTATATATTAGAACTCTCTAATCTTTCTGACATTCCAGGTACATAAGTTAACGATTTATATATTATTGGATCAGAAACATTATTATCCAATCTTCCCGTTATGTTGTATTGTCTTATCAACCTGCAGATGAGTTCATCAGGAAAACTATTATCACTTAATATCTTCCTAATTATGCTCTTATTCTTCTTATGAAATCTATGATCACTGATTGTTAATATTCTATCTATTAAGTTTTTAGCTGTATTAATAATAACCCTTTTTGGATGTTTAGAAAAATAGTTTATAATTCTACCTGAAGAATTTGGCTTTTGGTACCAATCTATTAATAATCTATTATTATTTTTTATAATTTTTTTTCATTCAAAATTCAATTAAAATACGAACGAATAATAGTGACATAAGACGAACCCAAATTGATTCGAATATGAGAGACTAGCTTTCTTTCGCATACATTTTCATTAGATATCGGTGAATAGACTGTCAGTTTCACCTGGCCCGTTGCCTGTAATCTAATCTTGCAAGTTAAATGTGATCCACTTTCCGGGTTCCGATTGCACTAAAGTTGTGCATGCTTGTATAAATCCGATGCCAATACATTATAATTATGACATACAGCTGATCTGATGATCAGCTGGAAGGTGGCCGTAGAAGCTCTGTACTTAAATCACACGGCAGCCATCGAGTCTGGGCTTATTGGATTCGTCTCGACGATTATTTCGATACTATGTGACAACCAGCGTCTGAGTAATTAAGTGACGTTAAACGGTATTAGGGTGTATAAACATTTTATATCACTAACGTTGCGTTTTATTAACAAATAATGAAAGCTGGTTTTAAAAAAAGGCTTTTTAAAACCGCTTATGTTAGTTTCACTTGTATGTTTGCAACACTCGAAACTCATGCCATATCTGTGATTATTACATACTTATGTAGGCAAGGCAGCTTTAATAGGTAGTGTGCAGAATTACAATAAATACAACACCAATAAACATCAACAAATTTTGTTTGAAAAAGTAAGGAAGTCGATTTGTTTTTGACAAATTTGCGCAAAGGAAACGAAAGACAGCTGTGCTTGTACCACTACCGTATTAAAGCTGGCGTGTATGTAGGTATATAAATGTGTTTATACAGTGTTGCTGCTTTAGTGCGAAAATTGAAGTTGCCGTATTGCTGCCGGGGAAATGGGAGGATTTTGGGGATTCGCGAAGCCAATTTTGAGAATTCGCAAAAAAAATAGCGGAACCGATTCGATAACCGGTTTTTCATATTCGGTGCGTGTTTTTGCCATGGAACGTACATCTGAACTATAAACGGTTATTAGCTTTAGTGCGAAAATTGAAGTTGCCGTACTGCTGCTGAGACAATGGGGTGATTTTGACGTTTCCTGAAACCGATTTTGGGAAAGACAGCTGTGCTTATAGCACTACTGTATTAAAGCCGCCTTGTATGTAGATATATTAAGCTGTATATTCAGTGTTGCTACTTTAGTGCGAAAATTGGGGGAAATGAGAGAATTTTGAGGATTTACGAAGACGATTTTGAGAATTCGCAAAAAACGGCAAAACCAATTCGATAACCGGTTTTTCATATTGGGTACGCGTTTCATCGTTTTAGTTCGAAAATTGAAGTTGCCGTTCTGCTTCTAAGGCAATAGGGGGACTTTAACGTTTCCTGAAACCGACTTTGGGAGTTTCCAAAATACTCGAAACCACTTCGCTAACCGCATCGAAATCTGTTTTTCATATTCTGTGCATATTTTGGGCGTGAAACGTGTATCTGAACTATTAGTGGCCATTCAATTTTGTGCGAAAATTAAAGTTGCCGTATTGTTTCCGGGGAAGTGGGGAACTTAGGCGATTCCTGAAGCCAATTTTAGGAATTATAAAAAAAAACTCACAATGCATTATATTGATAATTATTTATTTATATGGATAATTAGTTTGATATCGAAGCGTGTTTTTGTGCGTGCGTGGGCATATCAAAACATGTTTCGGCATATTTTTGATCAACACAATCAACCAAATGTGTCCAGAATCGGAAGTTATAACGCAAATGAAAATAAACGAGTGATTATTGTACATATTAGGTGAAGTTTGTAGACTGTCAACATCACCAGGCCGTACTTCTTCGAAAATGAGGTCGACCAAGCAATTATTATTTTTTTTTAAATAGATAGATTTATTTACATTTCATAAAGAATACAATTCATTATTAATGTTCCAGCGCCCAGAGGGCATTGTTGAAAAAAGCTGGCAACTAGATTAATCCTTAAAATAAATGTAGTTTTATACTAAAATCTAAAACTGAAGTTAATAACGAGTGATTTTTTGCTATTATCTTTTTGGCAACACTAGTTTTGACAGCTCACGCACGTTTTGTATCTTGTGTCACTGTCAAACATCTTCAGTTTGGTCAATAATTTAATCATGAATCGTCTTACAAACGAACAACGCTTGCAAATTATTGAATTTTATTACCAAAATGCGTGCTCTGTTAAGAAAGTTCATCGCGCGCTTCTTCCATTTTATGGTCAGTTTAATCGACCTACTGAGGCTTCTATTCGGACTATTGTAAAAAAATTTCGCACCAAATTTACATTGTTGGACATTAAACCACCAACACGCTTACGTAGAGTGTGAACTGAAGAAAATATCGCAGCCGTATCGGCCAGTGTTGGTGATGACCGTGAATTATCGATTCGGCGCCGTTCGCAGCAATTGGGCCTCCGTTACTCCACTACGTGGAAAATTTTGCGGAAGAATTTGGGTGTGAAGCCTTATAAAATACAGCTGGTGCAAGAATTGAAGCCAAACGACCTACCACAACTCCAAATTTTTGGTGAATGGGCTCTTGAAAAGTTAGATGAAGATCCACTTTTTTATCGAAGAATTGTGTTCAGCGACGAGGCTCATTTCTGGTTGAATGGATACGTGAACAAGTAAAACTGCCGTATTTGGAGTGAAGAGCAGCCAGAAGCATTGCAAGAGCTACCAATGCATCCACAAAAAACAACCGTTTGGTGCGGATTATGGGCTGGCGGCATCATTGGGCCGTATTTCTTCAAAGATGAAGCGAATCACAACGTTACTGTGAATGGTGAGCGCTACCGTGCGATGATAACAAACTTTTTTTTGCCCAAAATGGAAGAGCTTGACTTGCATGACATGTGGTTTCAACAAGACTGTGCCACATGCCACACAGCACGCGAAACAATGGACCAATTGAGAGGCGAGTTCGGTGAACAGTTTATTTCACGCTTGGGACCAGTCAATTGGCCGCCCAGATCGTGGGATTTAACGCCTCTAGACTATTTTTTGTGGGGCTATGTTAAGGCTAAGATCTATAGCGATAAGCCCGCTTCGATTGACGCACTGGAACAACATTGCCAACATTATTCGTGAGATACCGGCCGAAATGTTGGAAAGAGTATGCCAAAATTGGACTAAGCGGATGGACCATTTGAGGCGCAGCCGCGGCCAACATTTGCATGAAATAATCTTCAAACATTAAATTATATCGACCCAACTATCGATCCAAATAAATATTTCATGCATTTTTCTGAATTTTATGTGTTTTTTTTTTTTAATTTCCGATAGTTCTTATAAAATCACCCATTACATAATAATATAGATTTATCTACGCAAAAGCACTTCAAAATTTTCAAATGAATATTCTTTTAATTCTTTCTTACTTATGAATGGTATTCGCTATCGCGAGTTGATAACGGATTTCTGCTTTAAAGTGTTTGCAACAAGATGATGCCACACAGCCAACAAACCAAGAGTTCTCTTGTGCGCAAAGTTTAATGGCAGTGTTATCTGACGTCCTGGCGATGTTAATTGGCCGCCACGATCATGTGATTTGACTGCGTTGGACATTTTTCTTTGGGAATATTTGAAAGAAAAAGTGTACGTCAATAAGCCAAGAACCAGTTCAAGAGCTACAGGAGGAGATTGGCCCGTTAACGATATTGAATCTCAATTATGTTTCAGATTCATTGAAGATAAGCACCATTAGATGCGAGTAAAGCTATGACATCGAAGCCGTGGCAAGCATTTGCCCCTCCATTTCGGTTTTACACATAATTATCCTAAATCCTAAATTTTAAGATAATTAAAGGAAAACTTTTTATTTCATTAACACTTCGCAGCGTGCGTTTTGGTTGGACCGCCCTTTATATTGTTTTGTTCACACAGGAGTATAAATTTCAAAAAGGGTATTTAAAAGCGGTTAAATTTGATATTAACTACCCCGTGGATTAATTAATTTTAGACGGTCATCAATCACAATTTATTAACAAAGTAAAAATAAAAATCAGGAGCAGAGAATATTGTTTACACTCGAACCAAATTGTCAAAGCAACAATTTCTCAAAAGTGAAATACGTAAAAAAAACAACAACGTAATTGTCAAATTAGGGGAAGATAATTGAAAGGTAACAAATAACTACTGTATATTAAAAACTCGCACAAACACCAACAAACTTCGCCTGTCATTTAACAAAATGATGAAAAGACACATTTCCAGAATTAAAAACTGCTGATGCCGGCCGGCGATGTTGAAATTTGCACATTTGAGGAAATGACTTTCGGAAAAAGAAACCCACAGCAACAACAAAAAGTTGATACGGGTTGCTTTTTTATTTATTTTTTATTTAAACAAACACACACAAAGAGAAAAAAGCAGATGATACTCGTACAAGAGCCACAATATAAAATAATCAACTTTAGTAATTATTTTATCATAAGTAGCAACAATTAAAAGACTTGATATATCTTTCAATAACGAGGGTTAATGTGCCGGCGTCATGGAGAAAAAAAATCTTTAATATTGAAGCTTCCAATAAAAAAAAAGGAACATTGATGCATCACTACCTCTAAATTGGAGATAATTTCCAGCGCTGAAAATCATGCGGATATCCCGGCTACGCAACCGAATATTCATAGTTCATGCTCAGCATTTGGTGAGATCAGCTTGGCATAGTGTACGAGTATAATACTCGTTAGTTGTTAAAACCGACTGAAACAATCACAGGCGATCGTTATCGATCGCAATTAATGCGACCGCATTACAACGGGAGACATGCTACAGTGATTTTACGGCATGACATTTATCGATCGAATGTTGCGTAAGTGGTCATGACATACTGGGAAACATTGAAATGGGAAATTGTACCCCACCGGCTGTATTCTCCAGACGTTGCTACCAGATGATGCTTCGGACTATCACTTAAGACCCTGATTCACTATCCTACACGATCGTACGATTCATTCACAGGAAACTGTTTCAAAAGTCTGGCCGACTTGAAAAAATTGTTTCAAAATGGCTTGTAGGCCACACTATTATACAAGTATGATTGAAATAATTTATATACACAATAAAACAATTAAAAACTTTTATTAACATAATAATTTTACATTACTTAAATTTTTTCCTTGAGGCACCAACAATATTTTCATATTTTTCACAATATATACCACACTAATTGAACAGAAACCATTATGGTTTTGAAAAGTTTCATAAAATTTTTCAAATCGCACGATTTGTCAAAAACTCTGTCGCACGGTTGAATTTTTAGTACTTTTTCAGCGCACATACTTTATTTAGTAGATCGCACGATCGTGTATGATAGTGTAGCAAGGCCCTTTACTTGTTTGGATCAATGGCATACGGCCTGACTGATCAGCACTTCTGGTCTTATGAAGAAGTAAACGATCGACTCGTAAATCGCTTCAAAAGATAAACAGTTTTTTTCAACGCGGGACTCGTACGCTGCCCGATAGATGGGCTGACTAGCACTTTCGGTCTTATGAAGAAGTAAAATATTGGATCGCTTTGTAGCTCGCTACAAAAGATGATTAGTTTTTACAATGCGGAATTCGCGTGCTGCCTGAAAGATGGGAGAAAGTAGTGATCAGCGCTGGACAATAGAGTTGGGTAGTCCGCAAACGAACTAGTACAACTGTACTATTTGCTTGATGGAGCTAAGTTCATATTTAATTTTTTCTAGTATGTACCAGGGCTGTATTTATTTATCAAATATATATATATAACATTTTTGGCAGCTTTAGATCTTGTTTTTTTTTTTTTTATAAAAAATGTAGCAATTTTCTAACTTTTATTATTTTTTATTTTTTTATTTTATTTTATTTTATTTTATTTTATTTTATTTTATTTTATTTTATTTTATTTTATTTTATTTTATTTTATTTTATTTTATTTTATTTTATTTTATTTTATTTTATTTTATTTTATTTTATTTTATTTTATTTTATTTTATTTTATTTTATTTTATTTTATTTTATTTTATTTTATTTTATTTTATTTTATTTTATTTTATTTTATTTTATTTTATTTTATTTTATTTTATTTTATTTTATTTTATTTTATTTTATTTTATTTTATTTTATTTTATTTTATTTTATTTTATTTTATTTTATTTTATTTTATTTTATTTTATTTTATTTTATTTTATTTTATTTTATTTTATTTTATTTTATTTTATTTTATTTTATTTTATTTTATTTTATTTTATTTTATTTTATTTTATTTTATTTTATTTTATTTTATTTTATTTTATTTTATTTTATTTTATTCTATTTTATTTTATTTTATTTTAATTTATTTTATTTTATTTTATTTTATTTTATTTTTATTTTATTTTATTTTATTTTATTTTATTTTATTTTATTTTATTTTATTTTATTTTATTTTATTTTATTTTATTTTATTTTATTTTATTTTATTTTTTTATTATTATTATTTTTATTTTGAAAAATAAAAGTTAGAAAATTGTTACATTTTTATAAAAAAAAAAAACAAGATCTTAAGCTGCCAAAAATTTTATATATATATTTAATAAACAAAGATAAAAAATGTTAAGATAAAAGTATTTATTTCTCAATAACTATCTTGTCCCCTTTAAAGCAATCCCCCTTAGATATAATACACTTGTGCCAGCGTTCTTTCCAATCCTCGAAACACTTCTAAAACAAGCTCTTTGTTATTGGCAACAGCTTCTGTTTCGGCACCAAGGTAGGCACCTCTACCATGATCAGCTTGGGTTGAACTGCTGATTCCCGTTCTGCCAATTTATACCCTTGGTAAGGGTTTCAGAAGCCAACACAACATAAGTCATGCGGCTTCCTAGAATTTTATTTGCTACAACAAATGAGGGACCACTTCCCCTCTATACCCGAAAAACAGAGTGTCCTAGTTAGGAGTACGCCAAGGCAAAACCTGTTTTCCGGGGGGAGGGAAAGATATGACAGTTATCTACAAAAATCGTCAAGAACAGACCTTAAATCGTCAAAGTGCTATTTTCCCCCCAAATCATCAAAATGACAGCCATGTGTATAACCAGTTTTTTTCACAATAAAGTCTCGAATTTTAGAAAAAAAGGGCGGCAGCAAAGTTATACACTTACGTATGTATTTACAGATATGTAAGCACACATAACTTTTTCACTTTTTATTAAAATATCAACATTAGGGTTTCTTAAGAACTAATCCTTAATTTTTAACGCACTTTTTTAGACACTGATCAAGCGACAAGAATCTGTTGGCGTTGCCACCTTTACCCCCATAGAGGAAGGAATAGCATTTTTTGCTGTTCTTATCGTATGAATAGTTGAAATTATATTTATGCTTCATGCCTTCTTCCCACTTTATCTCACCATCGTACGGTTTTAAAGAACAAACATCTGAAATTTTTAAATCAAATTTAATTATACATATGTATATTCCATTTGTTACTATATTGGTTTCTTACCATTTCGGGGAGCAGCAAATACTGCTGCGAAAAGGCACACAAGCAGTAACAAGGATTTCATTTTCTTAATTTTTGTTAATTATATTTTAAACAATTTAACTCAATTTCTAGATTTCCACTGTATTTCGAAGCGACACATTTGCTGCTTTTATAGCCCAAAATCAATAGGCTTTATTCGAGCTAAAAGGTGAAAAGAGAGTTATTTAATTATTTATATTTCTACTTATTTTTAATTTTACTTTTATATAATTTTTACTTTATTTCAATCTTCTGAATAAGTTCTAAGATTAAAAGTTGTTTTTTGTCTTTGTAGAAAACAAACAGCCTACCTATAGAAATCGTGTATTTGATTTTTAACACTTGTGTAAATATTAACATGGCGGATTTATATAATCACTTAACAGAAGAACACCATTTTGGTCTGTAACTGGTTTTTATATGCGGAATTTTAGTGAACATTTTTCACATCACAGTAAACTCCAACATTTCATGATCAAAGAAAAAAGGTCACTTCAGTTTTTTGAATCGCAAGCGGGCAACATCAGCCCTGTTTCGAGAAACGCGCGATCTGAAACCGCAAAGCGTTCTGAAAAACGTTTAATTGACTTTTAGGTGCTTTAAGAAACGCCCATTTTACTGGCGTTTCAGAGTTCTCTTTTTATGAAAAAGTACAACGTGGGCTTTACATAAGTACATATCGCTCCTTTATTGCCACATAGTCATATCTCAAAAAATGAGCTTTTCGAGTTAACAATGCAGAATTGTTAACAGTACTACCATTTATATTGTGTCAAAAATTTATGCAAATTGCTTCTAAACTGTTTTCTTTAGGATATATTTCCTCCAAAAATTTTCTAAGACTTGTATGGATATTAGAAATTTTAAATGCGTTTTTCTCGAAACGAGCTTTTTTGCGATATGACTATGTTGCAATAAAGGAGCGAATTGTACTAATAAAGGGTGGTTAAATTTCAAGGGCCGATGTTGATTTTTAATAAAACACAAACTATTTAGCAAATTATTGTAATATTATTTTATTATGATATATTGGTATTATTCACGTATGTATGGAATAAAATATCGGCCAAATGGGCGCCGCGACCACGGCGGCACACCTCCATCCGATGGTCCAAATATTCGATGACCCTGAGGCATAATGGAGGTTCTATGCCGTTAATGTGCCGAATTATCTCATCCTTTAGCTGTTGAATTGTTGCTGGCTTATCGACGTACACCTTTTCTTTCAAATAACCCCAAAGAAAAAAGTCCAACGGTGTCAAATCACATGATCTTGGCGGCCAATTGACATCGCCATTACGTGAGATAACACGGCCATTGAATTTGTTGCGCAAAAGAGCAATTGTTTCGTTAGCTGTGTGGCAAGTGGCACCGTCCTGCTGAAACCACATATCGTCTACATCCATCATCTTCCAATTCGGGCCATAAAAAGTTCGTTATCATCTCACGATAGCGAACACCATTCACAGTAGCTGTCTGACCGGCCTCATTTTGGAAAAAATACGGCCCGATGATGCCGCCAGCACATAAACCGCACCAAACAGTCACTCTTTGTGGGTGCATTGGTTTTTCGACAGTCACTCTTGGATTCTCATTCGCCCAAATGCAGTAAACTCTGCTTATTGACGAATCCACTGAGGTGAAAATGAGCCTCATCATTGTAGATGATTTTCTTCGAAAATTGATCATCATTTTCATAATAAGTCTGGATAACTTTAGCACATTGTTGGATTGTGTATCTCTCCATGGTTCAAATTGAATAAGTCTGAAATAGAGAAATGTCAAATAAAATTTGGAAAAAAACTTGGCGTTTAGGTGTGGTTCACATTCAACATCGGCCCTTGAAATTTAACCACCCGATATAAAAAAATTGCCTTGGCAACAAATAGAGAAATTTTTAATTTAGTTTTTTTTTAATGGAAAATGTGTAAAATTCTTTCAAATTTTTGTTGAAATAAAAGGAAAACATATTAAATTTTAATTGTGAATACTTTTGTTTCTTTTTGCGTGTTCAGTTTTAGTAAATTGAATCAATCAGTTCACTTTAATATAGACATGCGAATTGAAGTCGCCAATTTTAAGCGATATACCACAACACCTATTTGGCGTTTTCAATTCAAAAGCGCTAACTATAAGCGGTTTGCGTTTCTTAGAATATGCTTGTGTTATTGGGGTGAACATTTTCCAGCCTTTGCTGAAATTTGTTGATGCTGCTTAATTCGAGGTTTTCAAGCAATTTTGCTAATTTTATAGGTTTGCGCTATTTAACGCTGTTTCTGTTATTATTTAAAGTCTTGATACTACTTTTTGATATATTTTTTTAAATACACTTCTTTGTGTCGTTATAAGTTTTTGAAAAACGCGATGTTAAGATGTGCTGTCTAGCCACCAAAACTATGTACGTTTGTTTTCTTATGTTAAGCTTGGACAGCGAGTTGATGTGTGAAGCAATATGGCAGCTCTGTTTTTTATAGATTGTATCTATATGACTTTGTATTTATCTTAATACTCTCAAAACGCGTATAAATTTGTACTCCTAAACTGGTTTGGTGGTGGAATTTGGTAATAATGCCAAAAGAAAAATTAAGTGATTTACTTGCAAGATTCAGTGGAATTTATAGGATAATCTCTTTATAGCGGAAGTATCTTATTTTCGATTTATTGTAGCAGGAAAGTCATTTCAATTTATTTCTCGAGTTGCCAACAATATTTTCATACTTTTCACAATGTATACCACTCTGATCACCTCGCATTCCACTATATCTGCTAAAGCGTGCAGTATCGCGCCATCCAGATGCAGTGCTCCCATAGAAGACATTGACAGGGGAAGTACTCCACACTCTTTTCCTTATGCTTGATAAGACGGTTTCAGGTGGCGATATTGGATGGCATTTAACAAGACAGCCCGTTAAACAATAAATTTCCAGCTCAAGTATTCTCTCGTTGCTCAGATCAGACTTGGCACTCCAGTTCGTGTGATCGTCTATGTAACAAGCAGATTCTATGGTCATGGAAAATTTCGACAAAAGTGAATAAGAAAAGTAGTCGGTTTAATGACGGGCACCCTTCGTTCACCTAGATGATCCATTCAATTTAACCCGTTCATTCATCAGCAACAGAGCTCTACTGTTTAACAAAAGAACACTTTTTGGCCATATTTTACAAAAAACATATATTAATTTAAAAAGTAAGCAGCGTTAATGAGTCAAGATCTACAACTATACAACTCAATTATGACTATTCTCACGGAATTTATTTTTCACGGAATTTATTTCCCTTGGAATTTATTCCTCACGGAATTTATTTCTCTGGTAAAAAACTTTTTTCAATTCAAATTAAAGAAAAAATCCAAATTTTTGTTAACTTTGTCGTAGGAATTGAAGATTTGATCTCCCTTTAGTGTTTTCTGTGAATGGAAAAAAACGAAAAAGTAAAAAACGTCATACTTAGGTTTTATTCATAATTGCAGGAAAGAGAAAAGTGAAAAAACTCGCACGGAATTTTCATTTGTAATCGGGTTAATAGTTTTGGCTTTCCAACAAAAATTGCTTAAAATTGACAAATTTAGAAAATAATTGGCTTTGTAGTCTCGTTGATCCGAATTTGCCCTAATTCTTATGGAATACATCTATTATTGTATGCAGATGTATAGTAATATTACTTTGGACATTTGAGCGAAACAAAAGCATTCGTAGAATTTCAAACGAGTGAACAATTTTGCGAGTATCTCACTGAAACCTTGTTTTATATGACTTTGAGATGAGAAGCGCCTAGCAACAGATCGATCCTTTACATTGCCAAAATACTCGCAGATGGTGTTTTTCTCACGTTATATGTACTCGTATATGATTTATTAAAAAACCACATAAATATTAGCTCTTTTTAGTACGTAATTGATATTAACACTTTACTAGTGGTTTGATTTCGTCTTCGTTTATTGCACCCTTTGCTAAACCACTTTTCGGTTTCAATTTATCTCATGTTTTGGCCTCATCTCTTTAGAAACACTCAATTCATTAATTTTTCCTTAACTGGCCAACTCAGCCACAAAATGTCTCCTCTAGTTCATAAATAACTTGTATAACATTTTTGCGGATTTCTCTAATGTGTTTTCGTGTAGATTCTAATTCAAAATAATTATTGTATTTGTCAATTAAATATTATTACTTTGTTTATTTAATCTAATTTTATAAAAGTAAAAGATAAAATTTTCGAAAAAGGTTGTTAATTAGCCACATAACAAGCTTTACTTTATCTAAACGAAAGCCAAATGCCATAAAAATAAATTTATAATTGTTCTATACTATAAACACTAGACTACAAATTATTACCACATCAATTCGTTTTCCTACCACACTAACAATTTTGTATATTATATTTTGAAAATGTGTAACTCAGTTACAAAATCCGCGGAAAACCCAGAGAATGGCTTCCCCTAGAAAACATACTTTGAAAGCCTTGATGGCACTCCTTAATCTGACTATTGCTTGTGGAAAGCAACAAAAGGATTGAAAACACCCTTTAGAGGCAAGCCGCCTTTGCGAACTTTAACTGGAGACTGGGGGCAAGAAGCGATTCCGAAAAGCGGAAAAGGTTTTTATTACTAATGATGCCGCAGATGGTGCAGCTGAATTACCTCCCGCCATATGCTGTTACATCGCCTGTGTCTTTAAAATCTAATTTTCAAGACGTCGAAAACGTTATCAGTAACACAAACCCCTGGAAAGGTCCCAAGATAAAAAGATGTCTATGATTACTATGACAACCAAGCCAGGGAAGGATACCACTCAAGTAGAATCATATAGACCAATAGGTCTATTACCAACAATTTCAAAAATGTTCAAAAAATTGATAATAAAATCACGGGCAAAATTCTTGAGCAGTTGCCTCGTGTAGCAAGAAAAATTCTCCTTTAGACTGAAAGATGTCTATGATTACTATGACAACCAAGCCAGGGAAGAATACCACTAAAGTAGAATCATATAGACCAATAGGTCTATTACCAACAATTTCAAAAATGTTCAAAAAATTGATGATAAAATCACGGGCAAAATTCTTGAGCAGTTGCCTCGTGTAGCAAGAAAAATTCTCCTTTAGACTGAAAGATGTCTATGATTACTATGACAACCAAGCCAGGGAAGGATAGCACTAAACTAGAATCATATAGACCAATAGGTGGTCTATTACCAACAATTTCAAAAATGTTCGAAAAATTGCTGATGGCGAAGTTGAAGTGGGATATATCTCCCACTTATATATCAATTTGGCTTTCGGGCTAAACACAGCACCATAGAACAAACACACCGACTAATAAATGTCATCAGACAGACTGAATACTGTTCCTCTATTAATCACCGAATTCGGCAATTTTTACTCGAAAGCAAAAGTTGTCGTAAAATTTTCTGATGTTTCCAAAACAAATGTAGGAATAATTCGAAAATAATTACTAGATTTGTCATTGCTATCTCGAGGAGGCCGAAAAAAAGTATTATCCTAGGCCACAGAACCGCGGATTTTGAGAAATATTTGACAGAAAAAAAAATTGAAAACGCTGCTCAAATTCAAAAAGAGCTTGCTGATGTTGAAAATATTCATGTTTCGCTTGAAACAGTAGGAAATTCTTTGCGATCAGCTGCCTTGAAGGCACACGCAAGGCAAAGAAACCCTTGCTCACGGCAAGACATAAAAAACTCCCCTTAGATTTTGCCAGGAAATATGCTTCCTGGAATTTAGAGGACTGGGCAAAGCTTATTTGGCCAGATAAGATTAAAATTAACCGTCTTGAATCGGATGGGAAAGAATGGTGTTATCGAAAGTCAAGAAAGAACTTGCAATCAAAAGACGTGAGACCAACACTAAAGCTCGACGGTGAATCTATAGTGGTATGGGTTTGCCTGGTAGCTGAAGGTGTTGAAACAGTTCACAGAATTGTTGGTACAATGGATACGGTCCATGGACGTTAAGACACTTTTGAAAGTGACATAATGTCCATCACGGAGGTGTCGTAAAGTCCGTGGACACTATGGCACTTTGCGGAGTGTCATAACGTCCATAACTTAAGTAATAATAAAAAGTTTTTAGAAGTTGAAAATTTTGATTTTAATATCTTTATCATAACTATATACGAGTATATGAACGTATAGGTATACAAAGATAAAATCGACGTTATATAATTTTTGTCATATCTCGTTAAATTGTGGACACATCATTGTCACTGTGAACATACCGCCGTCAAATTGCGAATAGATGGCACAAAAATACCGGTATTAAGTTGAGAATGTCTTGTTGTCAAGATGAGATCGCTTTGTTCAATTAAGAGCGAATGTTGTCAAACGACAACAGCTTTTGTCACCTGATATGATTTGTTTATAATTTTGCCATTACGATTTCTGTGTTTTCTAAGTGCTGTCATTTAAAAAGAAATATATATGTATGTACATACATATATAATAATATAAAGGACGAGCAATTTGATTTATCTGATAAGCAATCAAATGAAAGAAAACTGTTTTATGTATTGATAGTAATATTAAAAACCTCAGATACTGATATATGTATGTCTAGTGTCCAATTGCTGATCAAGTTTTTGGATTTGATAATCTTTATTACTTTGCATTGGTTGATCACTCATAAAGGAGGTATGAAGGCAAAATCGGCGCTCAAAAAGGGCTTTTCGCGTTCCCGTACTGTAGGTAAATTTTATCTGTATTTGAGAGAAACTTATACATGCTCTCTTTTACACGAAACTTGCCCGTAAAGTAAAGAAACACACCTAATATTTTATTTTTTTTTATTCAGTGCAGTGTTGCACGGAACGTTTTCGAAGTGGTTTGCTCGAAAACACGTAACTACAGGTGTTTAGTTCTTTTCAAAAATGTCTGAGAAAACATGTTTATTTGTAGATGTTTTGAGCAAAATCCGTATTTTCGAGCAAAACACTTAAGTATATGGAAACACACTATAAAAATACTACTATTTACACTAAATAAAAAAAAACTTATTTTTATATTTTTTTAAGAATTTCCACATGAAGGTTTTTTAATAACTTTTAAGACACAATTTCTCACATTCATCGAGTGTTGTGAACTTATTAGCATTGCTACCGCTTTTAATGTAGGGGAAGAAACGGCATGCATTCATATCCTTCCAGTACGTATAGCCAAGAAGAATGGACTCGAACTGGAGTTCTTCACTGACCTTTACTTCACCAGCGAAAGGTGGCAACGAACAAGGCGGTCTTACGCAAGCTTTTTTACATTCCTCAGACGATATGAAGTTATTACTATTGCTACCATTAAGAGTGTAGAAGAACATATTACAGAAATTCTTTGGCATATCGTATGTAAAGCCAATATGAAAAGGCGTCCGAATGGCTCTTATATCCTCTACATGCCCAGCAAAAGATGGTAGGAAACAAACCTCTAAAATTTGTTAATAAAATTATATTATAAACTCCTTTATTTTTATTTTTAATATATTGTGTCCATACCATCTTGAGGATCAGCAAAAACTGTTGCAAAAATGCACAAAAGTAGCAAACAGGATTTCATTTTCGTAATTTTTTAGAATTATATTTCAAGCACTTCAACTTTATGTTTAGTTTTCCAATGACACTTGCTGCTTTTATAGCCAAAACCCAATTACTATATAATGGAACATGAAGCTAAAAATGGCCCTGCTTATTATTGTTTTTAGAAATTAAATATTTACATACTATTCTTTTGAATCTAAACAGTTCTAAATAAGAATATGTAAAGCGTTCAGAAAACAGAGAAAGAACAGTAGGACCACGTGAAACTAGAACTGTGCCGCAAATATCGCTGAGAGCTTGTATGAGAACTAGAGGGCTGCTTAAGCACAAAAAAATCGAATGTCTTACAAAAGATATCGTAATATTTTCAAGTACTATTCATTCCCTTTTTTCACCTTTTAAAACAAACACTCCAGTGCCGAAATGTTCTGTCTTATAATCGTTTACAACAAACAGAACCAAACACAAATAGAACCAACTGAAGTAGAACTTCAAGCAGTAAAGCAATGTTCTACTTTACTTTTGTTTCTAAAACTTGTTGTTGTTGTTCATGACTTTTGTCTTTGTGTGTATGTGCACACAAAGTATGCTCGAACTCGTATGCGAATGTTTTAGTGCACTCGCTATGTTTTGCTATGAGTCATCGTTTAATTGCTTCAGTCTGATGTTTTGTTTTGATTTTTTCTGTGAAACAGAATTCAACTACTGTCAAGCACTGTCGTATATGTGTTTCAAAACTATGAACAGTTCAAATGTACTACTGTTTGTTTGTTTTGTTTTGAAGATTGTTCTTCAGTGCTTGGAACTACTGCATAGTAGTTAGATGTGTTCTTTAGAACACTCTATGCAGCCTTTTAATAAGAACCCGAAACGATGGATTTTGCATTACTCGGAAGTATATAAGTATATATGATATTCATCGATAAATATATCAAATAAAAAATTATAAATAGCTTGTTTTCTATGTTTCCCAGCTATCTATATGTCGACATTTCATAGGAACTACCCTAATCATCAGTAGACTTTGGAAATTTTTGAAAGATATTCTCAAACATTCAACTTTATATCCCAACAATCCAAATAAATTGCTGAGAATTTAAAAAGAAAAATGCTCTAATAATATCCGTCAAAACACAAAAAACAAGCTTTTCTATTTATAAACGTCTCTAACATTTCTTTACATCTTTCAAACAAATGAACAACCGTTGGTTGCTACGATTTGCTTTTTGAAAGTATCGAAAAGCAGAGAACAAAAATTCAAACAATTAAGTTTTTTATACGCTATTTAAGCTTCTAACATTTATACCAGTAAAAAATTATAAATAGCTTGTTTTCTATGTTTCCCAGCTATCTATGTGTCGACATTTCATAGGAACTACCCTAATCATCTGTAGACTTTGGAAATTTTTGAAAGATATTCTCAAACATTCAACTTTATATCCCAACAATCCAAATAATTCAATATTTAGTTTCAAATTCAATTGTTTCGTTTAGTTAAAAATAGAAATACATTTGTGTTAACAATTGAAAAGAATATGAAAGATGCGCGCTCACTACTCCCAGTTGGCCATGTAATTGAGATAATTGAAAATTGCGGAAGACATAGCTCAGACAACAAATGCCCATACAATAGAGCTGCAAAACAATCGATAGTACTATCGATAGTTTCATTTTTAGCTAACAAACGATTGTTTTCGTTCGATAGTGATACTATAGACAATTTTTGAACCTATGTACGAAAATACGGCATAACGTTTCTGGCCATTTATTCAGGCAGGTTCTTAGCTGCATTTAAATTTTTATAGTAGCGTAATTTACAAATGAAAATATATTATATAAATCATATTATATACCAAAGTAAAGTGTATTATATCATTTATTACTATTATCTCAAATAAAAAAGGAGTTTTTTTATATAAAAAATTTTTGTTAAACATGGCAACTGCGGCTAAACTTAAAAAACTTTGTTCTCTATGCATACAGGTGACGCTGCAGCTCAAAGTCTTGAGCAAAAATAAGAAAAGAAAAGTGTTTAAAAGTTATATTTTTATCATAGAATAAAAAACGTAAAGATTTTATACATACATATATAAATATGTATGTATCCATGTTTACTAACTTTCACTTGAGTTACAGATTCATAGCCAAAAGTAGCGCTTAACGATAGTCTCAATATTATCGATAGTTTTTCTTGAAATGGGGACGACTATCGATAGTTTTGCAGCTCTACCATACAAGCGACAGTTTCCCTCACCATCAGCGTTGCCATTTTTAGTCTTTTTCGACTTAATTTGGTAGGACACTCTTCGGATATTGGTACCAAATTATCTCTAATGAAAAGGAACTAAATCAGAAAAGTTTTATAGATCTTGGTAATATTTCTAATATTATGTGATGATGGGTTGGTATCATTCGTCTAGCTCGAGTTCAATCCTTGGTAATATTGTATTTAATAATAATAATATTGTATTTAATTTACCTTCGCTCCCTTATATGTAGTTCTCGTGCTGCTGAGCGTAAGTTTTCAACACTTTTTTTACATAATAAAAACAAAGATGAGGAGTAACCTTGAAATAAATACAATTAAAAGTATTTTACTTTGTACAGAACTTGGGAAAAATAATGATGCACGCAAAAAGAGAGAGAGAGAGAGAGAGAGAGTTGTGAGTAATTAACCAAATAATTACTTATTTACCCAGCAGTCCACAAGTTATTACAATTTGCAAAGCATCCGATTGTAAGCGATTTTGTCAACAGAAAAAATCAAAATAAACATGTTAAGCACAGCAAACAACTAGCATCCGATTTAGATTAGTCTTTAAGAAGCAAAGAAGAAAACAAATGCTAATAATATAGTTTTGAACTCATCCAATCTTCGCTTACAATGTATACAGTGTTGGATGCGTCTTGCGGCCTAGGCCATCGCTGTGTAAATTTAAGTAGGAATTGTATACAGACTTCGGATGGGTCGCACTTACATTGTCAATGCTCTCAGATCGAAGATGTATGTGACAAAAAGTTCACTGGGTATTTTCTAAAAATATTCTCAAGTGAAGACTCCACGGCAACTCCAGTTTATAAAGACCGACAAAGAAACAAAATATACTAAGGAAACAAATTGTTTGAAGTTCACGTGCTGATAACAAATTTAAAATGAACTCTCACTCGCAAGTGTAGACCAAGGCTAATTTATACAGGTGAATGCAAGCGGAAAGGCGAATTCAGTACTATGTATTTTGTTATTGTAAAATAAATCGTGAATGTCAAAATTTAAATTCGCCTAAGATTGTTCAGCTGGGAAATAATTTTATATATACTTTTATAGTTGTTTGTAATTAAAATCACAGATTATAGTAGTTTTTCTTTTTAAATTCACACAAATTTCTTGAAATTGCACTCAATCATACATAAAAATCTTCAGATTAAAATGGCGCGAAAATGTTTGTAAACAAAAGAAAAAAATTTGACAGTCTCATTGGAAAAAACGAGAGAAGCAAAAAATAATCACCTGTGCTGTTACGTTCACCTATTAATGAATTCGCCTTGGTGTAGACAGAAATGAAAATTGCAAGAGATTCGAGTTTTTCGAAGAAGTTTTCGTTGATAATACATATTCAGCACTCGCATGAGATTACTCGTAGATTTAGACACACAGGGTTAATACAAAGTGTGATAGTCTGAAGGGGCCTTTGAGTACATGTACAAGACTTTTTTTATATGTTATTATTTTCCAAGAATATAAATATTTTTACTGAAGCAATGGGAATGTTACTCTTACATACATACATACATATGTATGTATATGTAATTATATATTTATTTGCATATTTTATTGAAATTTTCAACATCAAGGTTTCCTAAGAACTATCCTTGGCGTTGTACGCATGTTGCTACACAACTATCCAGCGATGTGAATCTGTTGGCGTTGCCACCTATACCACTGTAGACGAAGGGAACACACCTATTTCTTTGCCGATCATACGAATAGCTATATATTGTCCTGCTAACTTTCAATCCATTAAACGTCGGTGCTGCACCAGCAAAAGGTGGTAAGGAACAAATGCCTGAAATGTTTAATTCAAATTTAATTACAAAAAAATTTTTTTTTTAACATTTTATTATTATACCGCTTGGAGGAGCAGCATATACTGCTGCGAAAAGACCCAAAAGGAGTAAAACGAATTTCATGTTCTTAATTTTTGTTGTTTTTTTTTTTAAACTCTTTAAATCTACGTCTATATTTTGACTGTGTTTCGAAACGATTAATTTGCTGCTTTTATAGCACAGAACAAACAGGTGTTATATAAGCTAGATAATAAAAACAAGATTTTTTATATACTTTTAATTTATGTTTTATAATTTTATATAAATATTATTATGGTGTTTTAACGTAATCATGTACTCGTTTTGTTAATTTCCTTAGAAATTATATGCACGTGTTTAGATAATATTTGCCTGAATTTGAGCAGTTGTATAGATTGGTATTCCGGTAAATATTTAACAAAAACTAATTTAGAAGGCGTAAATGGCACGTTAAACAAACAAACAACAGTAGAACTTCATCGTCGTTCTTCTGTTTTTCTTCTATAAATATAGTGAAACTTCCCATAACCGGACACTCACTCACCAACACAGAACTTTTATCCTCTTATGGTGTCGTTCGCTTATAAAATCCAGCGGCCAAAGTTTCGCTTACAGAAGCGATGATCCGATGCACACTTGCAAGTCAGTAATGCACACCATCTCATATACGAACCGCATTCGCAGAGTGAACGCCTTCCACCTGCACACAAAGTTAGCGAGGTACTGAGGTGTTCATTCAACAAAAGCTCATTACTTCTCAACATACACTGTAAGCTATCAGTAGGCAGCTCGAATACAATCTCACATACTTTGTAAGTAGGCAGTAGGCAGCTCGAATACAATCTCGCTTACTTTATAAGTAGGTCGAAGACGTACTAAGCACTTCAGTTTTTTGGGAATATTCCATTAAATAAATTTGTTCTGTTTTAAATAAATTTGTTCTGTTTCTGCTTTATTTTCGGGTTTAAAATTTTTAACAATTAAATTTATTTATTTATTTTTGCGTTAAAAAAGTCATAATGTTCTTTTGTTTAAGTTCCGGTACATAAATTTTTAGTTCAATTAGCCGCGTTCAAATAAATTCAAGCGGCAAATAGAACAGTTGGTTCGCGCCCGTTGCCGCATGCCGCTTGCATTGGCCTTTCACTATTATGTTTATTCCTTTATATTTCTCTGAAAGTTTTATCTTTTTTGTACCTTTTTTATAATGTTTTCTATGAACTTCTTACGTGCGTTTGCTAATTAAAATTTTGCGACGTAGTCTGACAAAGACGGCGAACGTTTTATTTACAACTAAAAAAATAAAAATAAATGTGATATAAAAGATGAACGTAATTCATTTTTGGGAATTCCATATACTACTTTCATACACTTTGTAAGTTATCATTCGTTGATTACAAAGTGTTGCACACATCATCGAAGGGAAGTAATGTGGCAGGCAGCAAGGCGAATTTATACAGGTGAATGCAAGCGGATAGGCGAATTCAGTACTATGTATTTTGTTATTGTAAAACATATCGTGAATGTCAAAATCTAAATTCGCCTAAGATTGTTCAGCAGGAAAACAATTTTATATAAACGTTAAATATAAACGTTTATAATTGTTTGTAATTAAAATCACAGACTATATTTGAATTCACACAAATTTCTTGAAATTGTACTAAATCATACAAAAAAATCTTCAGATAAAAATGGCGCGAAAATGTTTGTAAACAAAAGAAAAAAAAAATTTGACATGACATTTCTCAGTCTCAAAAACGCGAGAAGCAAAAATAATCACCTGAGCAGGCAAGTTCACCTAGTAATGAATTCGCCGGGGCAGGCAGTGTTGGCCGCTGGGAGTATTATCATTATCCACACGACTTGTGTATTCATTCATTCCCCCTGGGGAACAGGTTTTCCCTTGGCGTATTCCTAACTTGGGCGCTCTGTTTTTCGGGGAAAAGAGGGGAAGGGGTCCCTCGTTTGGTGCGGCAAATAAAGCTCTAGGAAGCCACATGACTTATGTTGTGTTGGCTTCCGAAACCCTTACCAAGGGTATAAATTAGCAGGACGGGGATCAGCATGGCCCCCGGGTAGTTCTGCTTGCGGTTCGACCCGGGCTAATCATGGTTGAGGTGCCTACCTTGGCTGAAACGTTCTGGCTGTGGTTGAAACCTAAAACGCAGGAAGGGAGTGTTAGTATCCTTGATAATGGTTTGGTGTGTGGCTTTTTTCGAGGACTAACAATCTCCCGAAGATCTGTTGCCTATACAACAGATACCTGTACTGTAAGGAACCAGTGGTGATGGTTGACGGGTGAGTTGGTTTAAGGGCTGATGCTCTTAGTGGGCTTCGGCCTACCAACTCCTTAAGTCTTGTCCTCCATTGGTTGCTGGGAAATTGCATACCGGAGGGATTAGAAGGCCCGATCTCCTCAACAAGAAGTTGCTCATTTGACCGCAATCATATGGCAAGAATTGCTATCTGTGTTGGCCTGGTAAGCCACACGGGGGCGCTGGTGAATCGTGAATAATTCACTCCGTGGAATTGGTCCATCATCAAATAAGGCCGCAAGGCAGGTGCTGATGTAAATCTTTTTCACCACCGTATATGGTATTCAAAAAAATCAAATCAAATTTATATTCAAATGCCTTTTAGGCGTAATCATGTAAACGTTTATTACATGCAGGTAAAACAAAAACAGTGTGGCCAAATACGAGTAAAGAACATATATGTCGGTGTTCACAGCTTTATTGGTTTCAACATTGAATTTCAGAAGTATGCGGTCGATTGCGTCGCTCGGTGATTCCCACTATTATTCCTTATATTTTATAATATTTTATATTAAATATATTTTGACTTTCATATATTCTTATGTAAAGATTATTTTCACTCTTTATATAATTTTTTTGTTTTTTTGAACTAAGAACTAACTGTTAGTTTTTTACGCACGTTGCCAGGCATTGTTTAAGCGTCGGGAAATTGTTGGCATTGCCACCTTTACCACCATAGAGGAAGCTAATACATTTATTGCTTTCCATATCATATGAATGCTGATAATGCCAGTCACGCTGATATTTTCTAGACCACGTTACTTCACCAGCAAAAGGTGGTAAGGAACAAACGTCTAAAATTTCCACAACAACGTGTTTTACGCACTCTGCCTCACAGTCCTTAAGCGTTAAGAAACTATTAGCATTCCCGCCTCTACCGCCATAAATGAAGGAAAAACATCTGTTGCTTAGCTCATCATACGAATAGTTATAATGCCAGTCACGCCCCAATTTACTGGACCACGATACTTCACCAGCAAAAGGTGGTAAGGTACAAACGTCTAAAATTTTAAAATCATATTTAATTATTAATTCTCTTCTTTTTCTTTGTAATATTTTGATTACATACCAATTCGTGGAGTAGCAAATACTGTTGCAAAAATGCACAAAAGCAGTAAAACGAATTTCATTTTCTTAATTTTTGCTAATTATATTTTAAACACTTCAACTCTATGTCTAGATTTTCACTATTTTGCGAAAGCGGCAGATAGCTTATATAGCTGGAATATGAGGAATTTCTAAGATTAAAGTTTTTTTTTTCTAAAAACCGCCTGCCATAAAAAATATTGGGTGTGCAATTAAATTTTCGCCGCAGATGATAGCAAATTAGGTTACTCATGTAGCCCATATTAATAACTTCCTATTAGCATTATATACATACGTATGTGTTTTACTTCTTTCAGGTGAAAACATGTGCAGATGAGGTGAGAAGCGTATAATGCGTGTTCATGTCTAGAGTGGTTGCAAAAGTTAAAAAATGGTGGGCGAAAACACCGTGGAAGACAAAGATCACAGGGGAAAGCCAAAACTTTGTAAGGATGCAGAAGTGGAGAAGTTATTGGAGGAGGATTCGTTTCAAAACACAAAGGAAACATTCTCTTACTTTAAAAGTCACTCAGCCAGCAAGTTCAAATTGTATAAAATCATTAGGAATGATTCATAAACAAGGTATTTACTTTGATTTCATACGACTTAAAGCCGAGAAAAGTGTAAGTGAATTGCTGTTAGCTATTGAAGTAAGTTTATAAAAATAGATTAACAATATTGAAATATGTATTATAAAATTATCTACCGAATACAATTGATAAGGCTGATATTCTTCAACATTATAACGCTCGTTCGTAGGTAGCGCTTCCAGCGCGCTGCCTGCAATACTTCGATTGAGTTTAAACTATCGTTCCTTTAAATAAAATATAATTTTTTGGCCAAAAAAAAAAAAAAAAAAAAACGGCTGAAACATATTTATACTCCTAATATATGTATACATATATGGTTTCTAACAGCTGTGTAAATATTAATATGGTGCGTTAACCCACCCATTTTAAAAAATCTCACAGCTTTCCGTTTAACGAAAAAACAACGTTTTTACATTTTGTATATTATTGACTTTGAGAAGACTTCAAATGAAATTGAGAATATCAATGTGAAATTAGAAAGCTCTCACCGCGTTTTACACATTCTGTCCTATGAAGCAAATATACTTTTTTTGGAGAGGGGAGCAAAAATAAAAATACACGTGTATCGGCGATTTTCATGTACACGTCAGATTTTTTTCTTTTGTATAAAATATAAAGCTCGTAGTGTCCGTCTGTCTGCCTGTGTTTCATACTTTGGATAAGTTTTTGATCCTTTTTTCGTGATCCAATTAAGCTGAATTTTTGCAGTCAGACTCGTGCAAATGTTTGTATCACGTCAAATTAAAAAAAAATAGATTTTTATCAATTCTCAGATTTTCCTGAATTTTTTTTTTGAAAAATTGGTTATCGTTGTTTTTTTGCAACGGATTCAGTTCCTTAAAAAAATCGAATTTTTTTATATTAATTTTGTTAAATTAACATTGAAAATTGTTACATTAAAAGTTTTTATGCTTTTAAAGAAACTTCGGCCGTTTATTCCTGCGTTTGTAAGCATTTGTGTCACCATCGCGACAAATAGACCAACAGTATTCGCCAAGCATAAGCGTAATGTATTGTCCTTTAAAGCGCTTTTAATAGCCGCAATGTCCTGATGGAACCTTTCGCCATGCTTATCGCTGCAAGCTCCTAAATCATCAGGCAAAAAACCTAAATTAATGTGAAGGACATGGATCTTTAGCGGCATTAATATGCCCATTTCCCCTTATGACGAAATCATTTGCGACAGTATTTTTTTATAATTGGCAGCACGTTTTTTGCCAAGAAAGTGCTGAATAGCCGATTCTACATCGGTATAGCCGATTCTACATCAGCACAAGCGATTCTACATCAGCATAGCCGATTCTACATCGGCATAGCCGATTCTACATCGACATAGCCGATTCTACATTAGCGCAGGGAATTTTGTTGCGGCGAAAGTATTGGTACCCTTTAGGTTGAGTAAAAGTTACACAAAAGTAGCACAATTCATTGCAGTGCTCTGATACCGGAAATTTTCTGTATTTTAGTAACCGAATTTTATAATCAGAGCTGCTTTTAAGCAAAAAAAAAAATACACATATTTTTTTCATGGAAAAATCGATTTAAGTTATATCTCGAGTATATATGGACCGATATCGGGGATACATTTCTTTTGCCTTTTACTCGCCATGCCAAATAATTGTGTCTAATTTGAAGCAAAACAAAAAAAAAATTTTTTTTCTTTCAAAAATTTTCATACAAAATGGCAAAAAAAAAAAATGGCCTTTTTCGGATTTTTGGATATATCTCAGCTAAACGGGAACCGATTTTACTGAAATTCAATAGAAAACCCATGAACTGATGGTTTAATAGAATAGTGAACGAAAAAAGTTTCTAAGTCGAATGGTTTTCTCAACAAACGGTATTTCAACGGCGAACAGACGGACACCGCTTGATTGAATTTTCTCTCAATGCTAATTGAGAATAAATACATATCGTTGGTTTTATGCAGAAAGGCCCAAAAAAACCATATTCGCAATTTCACAGGAGCAAGGATAACCATAATGGAAACTGTATACCTGGGTTCATCTACAAGTAATTTTTTGTTCAAATAGAAATTATTTAATTAAACTTTTGTGACACTGTATATTTATGTGAAGCGTAGTAGAATCCCTAAAAATGTTCGATTCAGGGAAAATGCGAGTTAGGACCTTTCTACATGAGACTAACGATATACTTATACAAAAATTTTGGTTAGAAACTTATTGCTATTTATTGCTTTGTCCCTGTGTTGTGTAGCATGCAGAAAGAAATGGCAGTGCCATCATATTGGGGAAAAGTATTTGATTTATTGAGAAATTTCCCAGATAAAAGCGTGAAATTTTGCAGGAGTAATAGCACTGCTGTGATGAAAAAAAAATAAAATAAAATAAAATTAAAATCGTGTGAACGTCTGTCTGCCTCTTTCCCTCATTGGGGGTTGTACATACGAGAGTATGCATATACCTCCTTGAGTTTATATACTAGACTTTTATATCAATTATCGGCATTTGCATCTTTTTACTTTTTATGAAAACCATTTTTATTGGAAAGACGCCAAATACATTCATGAACACATATATATATTTTTATATTTTATTAAGAATTTCCACAATCAAGTTTCTTAAAAACTTTTAGGACACAATTTTTCACATGCATCGAGTGACTTGAAATTATTCGCATTGCTACCGGTTCTTATGTAGAAGAAGACAGCGCATTTATTCCATTCCTTAACGTATGTATAGCCACGAAAAATTTCCTCTGTCTTGAGTTCGTTGTCCTTTACTTCAGCAGCGAAAGGTGGCAACGAACAACGTGGTCTTACGCAAGCTGCTTCACATTGATCAAGCGATCTGAAATTATTACGATTGCGTCCCTTAGCAGTGTAGAAGAAGAAGGTGCATACATTATCTGTCATATTGTATGTATAGCCAGTATAAAAATGCGTCTGCATTGCTCTTACATCCTCTATTTTACCAGCGAAAGATGGTACGAAACAAACCTCTAAAATTTGTTAATAAAATTATATTATAAATTTCTTTATTTTTTTTTAATATATTGTGTTCGTACTATTTTGAGGATCAGCAAAAACTGTTGTGAAAATGCACAAAATCAGTAAAAAGTATTTCATTTTCGGAATTTTTTAGAATTATATTTTAGGCACTTCAACTTTTAGTTTTTTGTTTAGTTTTCCAACGACACTTGCTGCTTTTATAGCCAAAATTCAATTACCATATAATGGAATATGACGTTTAAAACGGTCTTGTTTGTTCTTAGAAATTAAATATTTATATAAAATTCTTTTGAATTTAAGCGGTTATAAATAAAAATATGTAAATGGTTCAGAAAACTAAAAAACAACAGTAGGACAACGTGAAACTTGAACTATTATGCAAACATCGCCGCTGGCCGTGACAAAAAAAAATGTACAACACATGGTAATATTTTCAAGTACTATCCGCCGCTTTCTTTCACATATCAAAACAAACACTACAGTGCCGAAATGTTCTAAACACATAAACGGCAGTATTCGTTATAGTCGCTTATAGGCTTTTTCCACTGAACAACATCTAACATCTGCCATGAGTTTTTGAAGATGATAACATTTTCCCATTAGAAATACATTGTACTAAAAGTCAAAATTTTTCAACATCTTTATAAAATGTTCCTATCTTATCTTAGTGTCCACACCTGCCATAATATCTGAGATGAGAACGTCAAATTCAATCGCAGAGAGAATTCTGTTACGTGTAGACCTCAAATCAGTGTTATCGCAGACTTATAATAATTTTGATGAGAACGTTCTTATGAGAAATCTTATGGCAACGATCTTATAATAAGAGCTGTTAAAAAAGCGGGTGTATGTGTGTGTTGTTTGTTTACAAAAAGACGAAATTGCAATTTCACCGATTATTAGTTTTTCAAAATATCTTTCTAAAAACCATTTTAAATGGAAAATAATTTTTTTTTATGCATTAAATATGTACTATAAGTGATTACTTTTGTACAAAATGTGCGCACACACGAAATTCATATAAGATTTTATTCATCGCAAAAATATGTTTTCTTCTCGGCTTTCATTGATTTATGAATTCTTATAAGATTAACAACAATACGTATACTCCTTGTTAGATATGAAGATGGACATAGAGAAATTCGCTCTCTCATTCTGCCGAGGTTTTCTCAGATATTACGTCAGAGTTAATCGCAGTTGTAGACACTAGGTATAAGCATGTTCACACGAAGGCTTATATTCGAGGTTCGCTCTCTCATGCGTGTTTCGCACCCCAATCTTGATTGAACCAACATGATTCGCCATACAAAACTTTGATAGTGAAGCAACTTGGTTCATTGCGAATCATGTAAAAACCACTATCATCTCCAAATTTGATCATAAATTATCGCTAGTTTATCTGAACTAGCTCTCAAAAACATATAAACAAAGAAAAAGCAGATAATTAGCTCTCAAAAACATATAAACAAATAAAAAACAGATAATTAACGTGTGTCAAATCAAAAGAAATCCATTGAACATATAAAATTTGGACATTTGCATAAAGATTTGAATAAAAATTAAAAAAAGAAGTAGTGAAACGCGTGCAAAAATATGTACACATCAGTGTAGAACAAAAACGATAATGTGAACACCTTCCAAAGACCAAAGTTTCGCTTACAGAAGCGACGATCCGATGCACACTTGTAAATCAGTAATGTATCTGTAATCTCATATACGAACCTAGTATACATTTTCATACACAGTGCCGCATTTGTAGAGTGAACGCCTACCATCTGCACACAAAGTAAGCGAGCTAGTGTGGTGTTCATCCAACAAAAGCTCATTACTACTTAACATACATTGTAAGCTATCAGTAGGCAGTTCGAATACAATCTCGTATACTTTGTAAATCGGTAGTAGGCAGCTTAAATACATTGTCGCATACTTTGTAAGCCGACAGTAAGTAGGTTGCAGACGTATTGCGCATCTCAAAAACGGTTTTCGGTAATATTCCATTAAATTATTTTCTTCTATTTTCTGTTTATTGCGATTATTTCTTTTTTTTTCACTAAACATTTCACATTTCTTTCACCAAGTCCTTTTCTACCATTTGTTCTAGGCATTTTTACCTTTAGCACTGATTTTGTTAATTAAAATTGTGCAACGTAATTTGACAAAGACGACAGACGTTTGATTTACAACTAAAAAATAAAATACATACAGAGAAGTGTGATGCAAAAGATGAATGTAATTCATTTTTGTGAACTCCATATACTTCTGTCGTATACTTTGTAAGTTAGCATTCACCGATTACAAAGTGCTGCACACATCATTGAAGAGAAGTAATGTGGTAGGCAGTGTTCGCCGCTGGGCTAGTTTCGCAATCGTGGTTCAAAGAGCGAACCAAGTGTTTCACATTACCGTCTGAGCATGGTAATACTTTATTCCATTCAACATCTTTCGCTTATTCCAGTGTCATCACTAGAAAAGTGGCAATGTCGATAATTCTTATGGCATCACTGAAAAAACTTCATTTGTTTTGAAAAAATTTAAAAAAAATAATAATTTATTTATCATGAGCCAATTGTTTGCATGTGTGTTTTCTTTCTTAATTTTTTTTCTGCAATAATTTTTTCTGTGTTTTTGCTAAATTTTGTTTACGTGCCCTATATTTTATTTATAGACTTAGGACGTGTGCGAAACGGCAGCAAAGTTCTATGGTGAAAAATAATTTGTCTGTGGTGAAAAAATTTCATGTTTTAACTGTGTGACAAATATTATATTTGACAACATAAAATTTTGACAAAAGAGAAAAATATTTTTACAAAACTAATACAAAAAAAAAAAAAAAATAATAATAAATTAAGAAGAAACATGTTAAGAAATAGTTATAATACAGCCATTTTTCAATTTAGTATTATTTGATTTTTACACTTTTAATTATAAAATTTTCAATTATAATTTATTTCAATCAAATTCGTACATTTCAAATATTTCTATCCTATTGAGCTAGTAAAATTTTATTCACTTCAGAAATGTCAAAATTTTACTTACGAGAATACTTTTCTACCGTTTCACACCACACGTCCATACACATAAATTTTATAATCGTCTTTTTTAATATTAAATAAATTTAAATATTTAATAATTTTAATTAATTTTTTTTTCCAAAAAATTTTGCTTGCGTTTGCTAAAATGTTTGAAAATTTAAAAAAATAATACTCTTCAGTGATAGTAAATGTTAGACGTGAGCAATGTAAACGGTGTTTTACATTTTCAATGCGTTTCATGGAGATGTTGATCAGTGTAAAAAGCCTATTAGAACAAACCGAACCAAACACGGGTAGAACCAACTGAAGTAGAGCAAAATTAAAGTAGAACTTCAAGCCCTGAAGTAATCGGCCATTCACTTCCGTTCGGAAGTGAATGGCCGTTCGGGTCTTTAATTGTTTAAAAAAGGAATATTTAAAACTTTTTCAGAATAAAATCTTGCAATTAGAAATGATTTCATTCCGAAAAGTTTTTTAGTTTTTTGAAGAAGTAAAAAAAGAATTCAATTCCGTTTCCGAACGGCAATAAGCTCTGTGACATGGCGGAATGTTCTACTTTAGTACGAGTACTGCTTATAAAATTTGTTGTTGTTGTTCATGGTTTTTGTCTTTGTATTAGTGCACAAGTGCTGTATACAAAGTATGCTCATACTCGTATGCGAATATGTTAGTGTACTCGCTATGTTTTGCTATGAGTCAGCGTATAATTGCTTCAGTCTGATGTTTTGTTTTGATTTTTGCTGTGAAACAGTATTCAACTACTGTCAAGCACTGTCGTATATGTGTTTCAAAACAATGAAGAGTTCAAATGTACTACTGTTTGTTTGTTTTGTTTTAAAGATTGTTCTAATATACAGCGCTTGTACAGTACTACACAGTAGAGAGCAGTGTTCTTTAGAACATTCTATGCAGCCTTTTAGTAAGAACCCGGAACAATGAATTTTTCATAACTCGCAAGTATATAAGAGGAACATAAACCGCATTCAAAAGAGAATTTTCAGTGCATTTCAGTTTCCTTAAGACGAAAATATATTCATAGATAAATATATCAAATAAAAGAAAACAAGCTTAAATTGTATCTAAAGCACCCCATACACGTTTCAACTCAGTGGGCAACTGAGTCGGTTGTTGTCCAAATCAAAGCGTGTATGGCTTTGTCTTTTGATTAGCTTGACAGTTGTCGAGTTGGTTGAAGAAAATTTAATACATTTAGATTTTTTCAAATTGACTATCAAGTCTTTCAACTCGATTGTGTTGTGTGTGTTCAGGTCTCAAAATTTATGTTTATAGTGTTTTTGCAAAGAGAACGTTATAAATTTTTAAAATTGTCTATAATTTCATTGAATTTAATAGTTGAATGAAAATCTTCCAATTCGGTTTATGAAGTGCGTGGGCAATAATCAATTCAGTTGAAAGACTTAGGTTAGGTTAGGTAGGCAGGCCGCTGGGTACCCCGGAATAATCTAGGTTGTCCAGCTCACTTGGGTCCTGTAGTCGTTCCCTTTGTGATTGCTTGAAAGACTTAATTCACAATTGAATTGAAACGTGTATGGGCCGCTTAATACCTTAAATGAAATTTCGTTTTGCGTCTTTTTCTAAATGAGGTTCTTAATCTAATACTTTTTTTGTAATTCTGTACTGCTCTTGTAAAGCATAAATTGTATACCACAAACTAAGTACTAAGCATGCATGGGTGGGAGGGACATGCAGGGTATCTTGAAGGTTGCCATGAGGCTCGAGTATGGAAGCGCATAGATTTGCCTTTGCCCTTGTGCGTTTGCTCACAATACTGATCATCCCTATAATTCGTAAATAGTGGCGACTTTCTGTGTTTACGAACTATCATGCTTCTACTGTATATACAAGTTCATTAGCACACGTTAGCAATTTTCACTTGAGGTATTTCTCAATGTGCGCCATTCATCGACGTTTGAAAGAATAAAATTTTAACACGTGTTTCCATGTCTATCTCCCAACCCCCTTAACAAAAGAATTCATGTCCCCACAAATATTGCTTGAGATAGATCAGTTGCTTACCAGTAAATATTAGGTCTGTTTCACATTCGTAACAAAACAGTCCTAATTTGCATAAATTTGCCCAAAAATGTTCGGCATTAAAATTTGTGTTTAATTTTGAAAGAAAATAATTATTTTATGTAAAAATTTTTAACTTTTTTTTCTAAATGCAAGAAAAAAATACAAGAAGCAAATATTTGCCATATTTTAAATTGATCTAAAATTAAATTTAAACGAAGATCAAATAATATGATAAAATTGATCCTAAATTTTAGAACAAACATTTTGACGTTTTATTCATTGAATACGGTGTTGCCGCTCTCGTGCTGTGGGGAAATATTTTAGAGTAGTGGTTAGCCGAATAATGTTTGGGGTAAAACTAACGAAAACTTTTAAGAATATCCTGCATATAGATTGAATTTAAGGCATCAATATCTAGTTGAACACTGTAATCAGTTGTGTTTTGTTTACACAGACATACAACTGAGAAAGTAGATAGGAAATTCGCAAATAGGGAAAAGATTTTGTTAAAAAGTTGGTCGAAAACCAAAATGAAAATTTAGAGAGTAATTTGCTTTTTAGCCTCGTTAATCCGATTTTGCCCTAGATCTTATCGAACATATCTATTATTGTATACATACAGTTGTAAAACTCTTAAGAATTGCACAACTAATTGTGAGACTGAAAAACAGTAGTTTATTAAAATTCCACATTTACTTTCAGCTTCGAAATATAAATACATTTGTGCTAACAAATGCAAAATATGGAACACACGCGCCTATTACTCCCAGTTGTCCATGTAGTTGGGACAATTGAAAATTATGGAAGATAAATTGACGATAGCTCGAACAACAAATGACCGACCATAAAAAACGACAGTTTCCCTCACTACATCGCTGACAACTTGTCATATGACGGTTTCCCCTAGCATATCGTCGACGTCTGTTGATTGTAAACAGATAAAAATTAATACTCCAATTTTCGTATACGAGTATATTGGTGCTTTCAAAGAAACATATTTGTGACTGAATAATGAAGTATTTTATGATGAGTTGACGCAAACTTTTCTAAGCTTCGTTAATTAGTTCCGGCGGGGCTTAAAAGAGGACCCCAAACAGAAGTTTTTGTTTCCCCAAAATGCTTGCGAACATTAACATTCGAGATCGGATAACAGGGATTAAATTGTTGAATGATTCGCTCTTGAATGAATAGTAAATAAAAAATGGGAGTACTACAGAAAAGGAAACACGTTTTGAAAAGAATACCGACAAATTTGTACAAAAATATATATTCCATACATACAAACATATGAACTTACCTTTTCTTCTTTTCAAGGGGAAACCCTTTTAAAGAATTTTATCTTAAAATTAAATTCAATGTAAAATTGTTTCATCTCTTAATAACAAATGCGAAATTAGACCCAAATAGGCTGGCCTTGCAATGGCTGATATCCATTATAGCGATAATATTTATCGAACAGGTGGATTATTTCTTGCTTCTAAAGCTGAAAAGTGGCTGAGTATCATGAAATTTCTATCAAGCGAAAGGGGGTTTCATTGAAACAGACGCCTCAATTTATTTTTCATAATATGAGGAGTCTTAGAACAAAACGTGCTTTTTTTGATATTCTTAAAAAATGCTTTTTCGAACGGCGAACTATTTCTGGCTTCTAAAGTTGAAAAGTAGCTGGGTATCATAAAATTTCTATCAAGCGAAAGGGGTTTCATTGAAACAGACGCCTAAATTTACTTATAATAATATGAGAAGTCTTAGAACAAAACGTGCTTTTTTTGATATTCTTAAAAAATGCTTTTTCGAACGGCGAACTATTTCTGGCTTCATAAAATTTTTATTAAGCGAAAGGGGATTTCATTGAAACAGACGCCTCAATTTATTTTTCATAATATGAGGAGTCTTAAAACAAAACGTGCTTTTTTTGATATTCTTAAAAAATGCTTTTTCGCACAGCGAACTATTTCTTGCCTCTAAAGTTGAAAAGTAGCTGGGTATCATAAAATGTCTATCAAGCGAAAGGGGTTTCGTTGAAACAGACGCCTAAATTTACTTATAATAATATGAGGAGTCTTAGAACAAAACGTGCTTTTTTCATTTTCTTAAAAAATGCTTTTCTGATATAAGTATGTGCATTAATTTGGCCCAGTTCTACTGGAAAAATCTTATTTGCATAATATTTCTTCCCTTCTCATAGAAATATTTTGCCTTTAAAAAATTGATGCTTTTTTCTTCTGATTTAGTAAAACGTAGTTTTTTATAAAAATTTATTTTTATTTGTTTCATTAAAAGTAAAAATAAGGAAATGTTGTGATTTTCTCGAATCACGCCTGATTTTAGCTTGAGCAAGCATGCGTTATCACGCACACGAACACCTCTCTAATTGTAACAGTAATTTTTTTCCGGAATTTCTAATTTAATTAACAAATCTTACTTTCATTACTTGTTTCATTTTTAAATGAAATGGTTTTATCTAGTGTACACTGATACTGATAATGGTGCAATTATTAGGTGGCAGCACTAGAGTTGTTGTACTACATACCAGAGATCTGCACCGGTGCACCGCAACCATATGTACACCGATTGTTTTCACATTCGAGTATTTTAAACACTCTTAAAAATTGATGCGGTGGTATTCATACCTGTCGCTCGTTTGTGAAATCTTAATACATCAGAAATGTATCCAATCACTTACTCATCTTGTGCTTTTTTTTTTAAGTAAAAGAAACGACTACAAAATAGATTATTGATAGTAATAGAAACATTTTGAGTATTTTCTATTTTCTTGTCTAATCGTTTTCTTAATAGTGAAAGGCCAATGTAAGCTGCATGCGGCAGCAGGTGGCAACAATGTGACCCATTTACAAAAAATTTTATTTTTTATAAAAAATATTCGTACTTAAATTTCAACATATGGAATTTAATTTAATTTGGCACTGTTGTTATTGGCGGCCGGTCTGCAATATTAAATTCAATTTAATTTTTTGTTTTGCCGCTTCAATTTGCCAAACAGAGAAATAAAGAAAAAAATTTATAAAGGTAGAAGACAGGAATTAATTTTCAGTTTTGAAATTTTAACAATTGATTTTGTTTATTTATATTGGCTTTAAAATGTTTTTTTGTTTAATATTCGAAACACAGATTTTTCTTCAATTAGTCGCGTTCATTTGCCTACAACAAATAAATTTAAGCGGCAAATAGAACAGTTGGTTGCCGCTCGTTGCCGCAAGCCGCTTACATTGGCCTTTCATCATAATAATATATATTATAAAATCAACTTATAAAAACAACAATCTGGATAAATTCTTTTATTTAACATTAACTAAAATCGCGGCTGTCAGATTTAATAATTTACAACCATGTTGACGATTTTGAAAGTAGCATACTGAATGAGGATTTTAAGATTGTTTTTGCTGAAAAATTTTAAACGAAATGGCACAATTGTTTATATGTAAGTGAAACTATGCATTTATTGTGGTAATGGACTAAAAGGACCATAAAATAAAAATAAATTTAAAGAACATTTTTTTCATAAAAATATTTACTTTTTTTTCGTAAAAGTTTTACCGGTTTTGTACCAAATATGTTCAAATAAAATGTGTGTATATTTTGTTCAAAACACGGTCGCCAAAACATGATGTTTTAAAAACCTTCTGGCAACGCCGCGCTTTGCACGAATACGTTTACCGAGTGTGAGTGAGTAAATCCATCCCAGTGGCGGAAAAAAGGAGTAAACAGGCCTGCTAGAAGGCCTGCATTCCATACTCATATATTTTCTACACACGTTGTCCTAGCCAGCCAAGACCTTCCCCTTTCCCTTTCCCTTCGTCAGAAGGTCTGATAGAAGGCGTTCTTCAGCAGGCCTTATTTCTATTTAATTTGTGCGTTTGTTAATATACTCGTATTTTCTTTTTTGCCTTAGCGACCTCTTAATCACTGTTTTTAATTTCGAACACAAACATTTACACAAAAATATACAATGCGACCGACTTCTAACGCATTTCAAGCAAAACTATTTTAAGTTTACATCTTTTTTATTTTTCTCTTTCTACATATTCTTATTTTGGTGTTTGCCGTTTTTCTTTGGATTTTTTATTTAAACGGTTTATCAATTTTTGTTGCTACACATACTTATACACATAATTAGAAACAAGCCTTCCTTTAGAAGGGAGTTAGTAGGCCTTCTATAAGCCCTTCCTGAGAAGACAAGCGAGAATGAGTATTGGATCAAAAAAAAAAAATGTGTAACAAGGCCATATAAAAGAAGGGCTACAATTGTTGGCCACTGGGATAAAACTAAGCACACACAATCTCATGACTAAGGTAAATGTGTGACTGTGAATTCTTACTTACAAATATTATTTTCGTTGTTAAAAAGAATTACAAGTTCGATTGCAGAATGTGAAAAAAATAATTGAGAAACCAAATCAAGCAGCCACCGCATGCAAACTTGATTGGGTATGTCATGTACTCTAGTTGAAAGACGCAAGCTCTAACGAGTAGAAAACGTACTAGTGCAAATAATATGCAGTGGCCAATCACACCGTACCTTGCTTTAAGACGGTTGTACTTATATCATTAAAAAAAAGCCACCGGTTGCAGATCTCTGGTGTGAACGTCTGTCTGCCTCTTTCCCTCATTGGGGATTGTACATACGAGAGTATGCACATACCTCCTAGAGCTTATATACTGTGGTTTTATATCAATTATTGGCATTTGCATCTTTTTACTTTTTATGAAAATCATTTTTATTGCAAAAACACCAAATACATTCATGAACAGATATATTTTTATATTTTATTAAGAATTTCCACAATCAAGTTTCTTAATAACTTTTAAGACACACTTCTTCACATGCATCGGGTGACATGAAATTATTCGCATTGCTACCGGTTCTTATGTAGAAGAAGACAGCGCATTTATTCCATTCCTTAATGTATGTATAGCCATATATTATTTGCCATATC
Organism: Thecocarcelia acutangulata; assembly: GCA_914767995.1. Taxonomy (NCBI): domain Eukaryota; kingdom Metazoa; phylum Arthropoda; class Insecta; order Diptera; family Tachinidae; genus Thecocarcelia; species Thecocarcelia acutangulata. The sequence continues at coordinate 117,453,026 of OU612096.1, read as the reverse complement.
GTATGTATAGCCAATATGAAAATTCGCCTCCGTTGCTCTAATATCTTCTATTTTACCAGCGAAAGGTGTTAAGAAACAAACCTCTAAAATTTGTTAATAAAATTAAATTATAAATTCCTTTATTTTTAATATATTGTGTCCATACCATTTTGGGGAACAGCAGAAACTGTTGCAAAAATCCATAAAAGTAGTAAAAAGTATTTCTTTTTCGGAATTTTTTAGAATTATATTTTAAGCACTTCAACTTTATGTTCAGTTTTCAACGACACTTGCTGCTTTTATAGCTAAAACCCAATTACCATATACGAGTATTTGAACATGAAGCTAAAAAGGGCCTTGTTTGTTTTTAGAAATCAAATATTTATATAAAATTCTTTTGAATTTAAGTGATTGTAATTAACAACAGTAGGTCGACGTGAGAGCTTGTATGAGAACTAGAGAGCTGCTCAAGCACAGTTGTGAAAAATATTTACATCAGTACCTGCCTTGCGGCCTTATCTGATGATGGACCAATTCCACGGAGTGAATTATTCATGATTCACCAGCGCCCCCGTGTGGCTTACCAGGCTCACACAGGTAGCAATTCTAGCCATATGATTGCGGTCATATGAGCAACAGCTGCTAAAGCACAGGAAAATTTCTTACGAGACATGGTAATATATTCAACTACTATCTCTCTATCCCTTTCTTTCACATTTTAAAACAAACACCACAGTGCCGATATGTATATATCGTTATAACGTTGGAAAGTTCAAGTCAAATGTTCACAAACACTACTCCCGCTTTCCCCCTCCTCACAACCTATTTTCCTAGTTCTGGTACAATGTACTGCATATGTGTAGGAGTCATCCCCTGAGTACTGGTCCAATATAAAAAAAAAAATAAAAAATTTCTAAACACATAAGCGAATAGAACCAACTGAAGTAGAACAAAATTAAAGTAGAACCTCCAGCTCTGAAGTTATGTTCTACTTTAGTACTGTTTATAAAATTTGTTGTTGTTGTTCATGGTTTTTGTCTTTGTATTAGTGCACAAGTGCTGTAAACAAAGTATGCTCATACTCGTATGCGAATGTTTTAGTGCACTCGCTATGTTTTGCTATGAGTCAGCGTTTAATTGTTTCAGTCTGATGTGTTGTTTTGATTTTTTTTTTGTTTAATTATTTATTGAATCTTCACAATGTGAACTTTTAATAAGTATTCAAATCTTAATACTAAATACAAAAAATTAACTAAGTCCAGCCAATGCTAGACAAAAAGTTCTATTATGCGGGAGCAATATCGGTAGAATCACCTATTGAACGTTCTGATGGTGGCAACGGTATCCCTTCTTCTCAGCCGAGTGTGACCGCTAAAATTAAGTATGTTTCGTGGGTGAAGTTCCTTGTCGCATATTTTGAAAATTCATCTTTTACCAGTGGAACACACAGATCCTTGTGAATTCGTGAGTTTTTTACGTGCCACGGAGCTGCAGTAATTGTTCGAAGAATTTTGTTTTGTATATGACCGCAAACTAAGTACTAAGCATGCATGGGCGGGAAGGACATGCAGGGTATCTTGAAGGTTGCCATGAGGCTCGAGTAGGGAAGCGCACAGATTTGCCTTTGACCTTATGCCTTTGCCCACAATACTGATCATCCCTATAACTCGTAAATAGTGGCGGCTTTCTGTGTTTACGAACTATCATGCTTCTACTGTATATACAAGTTTATTAGCACAAGCTAGCAAGTTTCACTTGAGGTATTTCTCAATGTGCGCAGTTCATCGACATTTGAACAAAAAATATTTTAACACATGTTTTCACGTATTTCTCCCAACCCCCTTCTCAAAAAAATTCATGTCCGCACAAATATTATAATTAGCAAATTACGCAATGCTTTACCTGAGATATATCGATCAGTTGCTTACCAGTAATTATTAGGTCTGTTTCACATTCGTAACGAAACAATCCTAACTTGCATAAATTTGCCCAAAAATGTTCGGCATTAAAATTTGTGTTTAATTTTGAAAGAAAAAAATTATAACAATTAAGTCTACTGATGATTAGGGTAGTTCCTATGAAATGTCGACACATAGATAGCTGGGAAACATAGAAAACAAGCTATTTATAATTTTTATTAGAAAAAAATTATTTTATGTAAAAATTTTTAACTTTTTTTTTTCTAAATGCAAAAAAATAGAAGAAGCAAATATTTGCCATATTTTAAATTGATCTAAAATTAAATTTAAACGAAGATCAAATAATATGATAAAATTAATCTTAAATTTTAGAACAAACATTTTGACGTTTTATTCATTGAATACGGTGTTGCCGCTCTCGTGCTGTGGGGAAATATGTTAGAGTAGTGGTTAGCCGAATAATGTTTGGGGTAAAACTAACGAAATCTTTTAACAATATAGTGCATATAGATTGAATTTAGGGCATCAAGATCTATATAGTTGAACACTGTAATCAGTTGTGTTTTGTTTACACAGAAATACAACTGAAAAAGTAGATAGGAAATTCGCAAATAGGGAAAAGATTTTGTTAAAAAGTTGGTCGAAAACCAAAATGAAAATTTAGAGAGTAATTTGCTTTTTAGCCTCGTTAATCCGATTTTGCCCTAGATCTTATCGAACATATCTATTATTGTATAGTACAGTGAAAAACAGTAATTTATTAAAATTCCACATTTACTTTTAGCTTCGAAATATAAATACATTTGTGCTAACAATTGCAAAATGTGGAACGCACGCGCTTATTACTCCCAGTTGTCAATGTACTTGGGACAATTGTGAAAAATAATTACATCAACACCTGCCTTTACGGCCTAATCTGATAGTGGACCAGTTCCACGAGTGAATTATTCACGATTCACCAGCGCCCCCGTGTGGCTGACTAGGCTCTTACAGTGAGCAATTTTTGCCATATGTTTGCGGCCATATGAGCAACTTTTTGTTGAGGAGTTCTAAATAGATAAATACTATAGTATTAACAATAACAAAAATAAAAATTTTTACATTTAATATATATATTTCCGTTTTCATGGATTTACTACTGCCCACAAACCGAACAACATGTATTTTTTTTTTTGCTTTCATTACTAATAACAATGGCAACTCTTAATACAATTACAAAGGAGAGCAAAACATGAAATTTAATTCAGTAGCTTAAGGCCCTGATTCACTATCCTACACGATCGTACGATTCATTCACAGGAAACTGTTTCAAAAGTCTGGCCGACTTGAAAAAATCGCTTCAAAATGGCGTTGTAGGCCACACTATTATACAAGTATGATTGAAATAATTTATATACATAACAAAACAATTAAACACTTTTATCAACATAATAATTTTACATTACTTAAATTTTTTCCTCGAGGCACCAACAATTTTTTCATATTTTTCACAATATATACCGCTAAACTAATTGAACAGAAACCATAATGTTTTGAAAAGTTTCATAAAATTTTTCAAATCGCACGATTTGTCAAAAACTCTGTCGCACGGTTGAATTTTTAGTACTTTTTAAGCACACATGCTTTATTTAGTAGATCGCACGATCGTGTATGATAGTGTAGCAAGGCCTTTACTAGATTTCAGCAAAGCAACATCGATGCTGATTTTTTTTTTTATTTTGCTTAATTACGCATATTGTTTGTTGTACACTGGCACAATAAAGATTCTGTTGAGATCAAGCTGTCTTATGTTAGTTTTTTTCAGGTTGTTTTAAAAACTTTTCAGTAGTACTGTTGGAAGTAGAGTTTGAAAATCTTTTTTATTTTCTTTTAAAAATAATGAAATGCTATTATCTCGCCGAATGGAAGATATACAGCTTTATATTCAACATGAAACAAATAAATTTCTCTAAGTGTAGAGCAACTTTTTTACTCTCTTAAGCTCAATCCTCCCTATCTGCCCTTCGCTGATTTACACCAACTCAAAATCTAGTAGATTTGAATTAAAATCTACAACGAAATCTATATATCTAGCAAGATTTCATTTTCACAAAAATAATTTATGCTTGCGGGTTTGACAAAACAATTTTACGAGAGACAGAATACACCAACATTAAAGTGTATAATTTTGTTGCCCAGAGACTGCATACACCACATTAAAGTGTAATTTTTGTGGCAGCGTAGAATTTTTAAGTACTTTTTGAGCAAAATCGCGGTTGCATCACTTGGTACTGAGTAGATTTCAGGAGATTTCGTCCAAATCTACTCATAAAGTAGATTTCATTTTGTACGGGAAATCTTCTCAAAATCTACTAGATTTGGCTTGAAATCTCAAATGAGCAGATTTCGATTTGGTGTAAATATACTATTAGTTGATAAAGACTTGTTGTATAATTTTTTTGTGTATTTCTCTAATATATTTTCGTGTAAATTTCAAATCAAAATAATTGTTGTGCGTGGCGCAAGAATTTTGTTATTTGTATTCTTTAACCTAAATAAATTTCAAAAGAATAAACAACAACAGTTTTAAAAAGGGCTTTCAATTAGCAACAGTAAACATAATTCTTCGCTTAAACGCTTAAAAAAATATATATATTCCTTCGCCTAAACACTAAGCAAACACACTAATTATTACTTTGTAAAACACTTGTGTTTATAAAACACTAGGCTACAAATTATTGCCATTTGAATTATTTATTCTACCAAAATAACAATTTTCCGCTTTTCATTTATTTCATATTGAACTCTGTACTTAATTGATACACGAAAATTGTTTATTAATGATTGATTAAAATTATGTTAATAATATCCAGCGAAAATTTCTGTACCAAACAGTGATCACCAAAAATCAAGTTTTTGCTTGATTAACTCATACACTAAAAATTGTAATCAACAAAAAAAAAAAAAAAAAAAAAAAAAATCAGGCAACAAAATTGAACGCTGAGTAAAATCAACTCGTCTTGTAAACATTCTAAATTTGTAATCAGCAAAAATCAAGCAACAAAATTGAACGCTGAGTAAAATCAACTCATGTTGTAAACATTCAGAATTTCTAATCAGCAAAAATCAAGCAACAAAATTCAACGCTGAGTGAAATCAACTCATGTTGTAAGCATACAGAATTTGTAATCAACAAAAATCTAGCAACAAAGCTAAGGTTGAGTAAAATCAACTCGCTTTGTAAATATTGCGCGTTCGTTTTCGTCCGGAATAAAATCGGCTAAATGTTAGATGTTGCTTCGATTGTGGGTTGTATAAACAAATTTGAAACAAATTTGAAACACATTTACATACATATTTTGTATGTTTTTAACCTCATCGATTCATGGCTTTGCTATTGAAATTCAGTAATATCGGTTCACGTATAGCTGAGATATATTCAAAATTCCGAAAAAAGCCATTTTTTTTTCGCAATTTTGTATGAAAAATTTTGAAAAAAAATTGTTTGTTTTGCTTCAAACTTCACACACTTATTAAGCATGGTGACTAAAAGGCAAATTTTTTCGGATATCGGTCCATATATACCCGAGATATAGCCCAAAACGGGTATAAGCGAAGTTAAACAACTTTTTTTTTGCTTAAAAGCAAGTCTGGTAATAATACAAGATTATAAATATGGAAAACGAAAATTTCCGATATCGGTCCATATAATGGGTGATTTTATAAGAACTATCGGAAATTAAAAAAAAAAAAAACATAAAATTCAGAAAAATGCATGAAATATTTATTTGGATCGGTAGTTGGGTCGATATAATTTAATGTTTGAAGATTATTTCATGCAAATGTTGGCCGCGGCTGCGCCTCAAATGGTCCATCCGCTTAGTCCAATTTTGGCATACTCTTTCCAACATTTCGTATCTCACGAATAATGTTGGCTTCCAGTGCGTCAATCGAAGCGGGCTTGTCGCTATAGACATTAGCCTTAACATAGCCCCACAAAAAATAGTCTAAAGGCGTTAAATCGCACGATCTGGGCGGCCAATTGACTGGTCCCAAGCGTGAAATAAACTGTTCACCGAACTCGCCTCTCAATTGGTCCATTGTTTCGCGTGCTGTGTGGCATGTGGCACCGTCTTGTTGAAACCACATGTCATGCAAGTCAAGCTCTTCCATTTTGGGCAAAAAAAGTTTGTTATCATCGCACGGTAGCGCTCACCATTCACAGTAACGTTGTGATTCGCATTATCTTTGAAGAAATACGGCCCAATGATGCCGCCAATCCATAATCCGCACCAAACGGTTGTTTTTTGTGGATGCATTGGTAGCTCTTGCAATGCTTCTGGCTGCTCTTCACTCCAAATACGGCAGTTTTGCTTGTTCACGTATCCATTCAACCAGAAATGAGCCTCGTCGCTGAACACAATTCTTCGGTAAAAAAGTGGATCTTCATCTAACTTTTCAAGAGCCCATTCACCAAAAATTTGGCGTTGTGGTAGGTCGTTTGGCTTCAATTCTTGCACCAGCTGTATCTTATAAGGCTTCACACCCAAATCATTCCGCAAAATTTTCCACGTAGTGGAGTAACAAAGGCCCAATTGCTGCGAACGGCGCCGAATCGATAATTCACGGTCATCACCAACACTGGCCGATACGGCTGCGATATTTTCTTCAGTTCGCACTCTACGTAAGCGTGTTGGTGGTTTAATGTCCAACAATGTAAATTTGGTGCGAAATTTTTTTACAATAGCCCGAATAGAAGCCTCAGTAGGTCGATTAAACTGACCATAAAATGGAAGAAGCGCGCGATGAACTTTCTTAACAGAGCACGCATTTTGGTAATAAAATTCAATAATTTGCAAGCGTTGTTCGTTTGTAAGACGATTCATGATTAAATTATAGACCAAACTGAAGATGTTTGACAGTCACACAAGATACAAAACGTGCGTGAGCTGTCAAAACTAGTGTTGCCAAAAAGATAATAGCAAAAAAATCACTCGTTATAACCGAGATATGGCCTGAACCGATTTTTCCATTAACATGTTTTTTTTTTGCTGAAAAGCAATTCTCGTTATAAAAGAAGGTTACTAAAATACAGAAAATAAGAAATTCCGATATCGGTTCATATATAACCGAGCTATAGCTTAAACAAACTTTTTCATGAAAATGTTAATGAAAGATTTCTTTTTTGGAATGCTGACAAGGCAAAAATATTTTTTCCCCGATATCGGTCCATATATATCCGAGCATATTCAAATTTGTAATATATACTATATTCAAATTTGTAATATATACTATACATATACGTGACTATCGTGAAGGGTATTTTATATTCAGCCCATCCAAATATACCACACTCTTACTTGTTAAATCTGTTTTTCGGTTTTAGAATATCACTATTCAACAAATTACAGCTGACCGTAACGGCATTGCCAGAATAAAACAAATAAATTCCTTACTAAATTTAACAGTTAACGTACTGTTTTTGCTTACACTTTTTTAACAAATGTATGGTAGTGTTAATGTGTTTGGTAACTAACGTATGCGTTAAAACTTAAGTAAGAATTTTTTTTTTGTTTGGATATGGCCCTAAATGTTTAATGTAAACAATACATTTCACGTAAATGGCTTAATATATTGCCATTTGCAAAAAACTGTCACAAGCCGTAGCGCTGCCACCTAGCAGACGTTAGTGCACCTTGGGACTGCATTTGTAGCCAGCAGCATTTGTAGTCGTGTGTGCTCCTCGTGTAGCCTCTCTCTGTCAATGGTAATTGCACATATGCATTTACTTACGTACTGGGGTCTAAGCACCGCCTACGTTATCGCATTAACTATCGTATCGAATAACATTACGATACATCTAGATAATGGCAAACGAAGCATATCGGTTCGGAATTTAAACAAAATGTAATAGATTGAAGACCATACGTTTCCTAAAAGTACGAATACTAAAAATAAAGCTTTTAACATTTTTATATTATTGCTATACAGTTTATTCGATATCGTAAGCCTTGATACTAAAATGAAAAGTTTCGATAATTTTGCTCGATATCGTATGTGGTGATTTGGTCCCTGGATTTTTATATCTTCTTATTTTCCAAGAAAGTATTTTTATTGATACATATTTATTTGCACATTTTATTTCAACATTAAGGTTTCTTAAAAAGCAGTTCCTAGTGAGTTTCGCACATTGCTATACAATTTTCCAGCGATGAGAATCTGTTGGCGTTGCCACCTTCACCGCTGTAGAGGAAGGGAACACAACGTTGTTTTTCCATATCATAAGAATAGCTATAGAACATATTAAGTTTCATTCCATTTCTAATCTTCATTTTGCCAGCGCAAGGTGGTAAGAAACAAACGGCTAAAATTTTTAATTTAAATTTAACTATAAATTCTATTTCTTTTTTTTTTAATTCTGTTATCATACCATTTGGGGGAGCAGCAAATACAGTTGCGAAAAGGCCCAAAAGCAGTAAAACGAGTTTCATTGTCTTAATTTTTGTTAATTGTATTTTAAACACTTCAACTCTACGTCTACGAGTATATTTTGACTGTGTTTCGAAACGACTCATGTGCTGCCTTTATAGCACAGAACCAGCATTATTTAAGCTAGATAATAAAAAGAAAATTATTTATTTATTTTTAATTTACGTTTTATAGTTTTGTATAAATATTATCATGTTGTTTTAACATAATCATTTAACAGCAGAATTCAAAATGATCAGTAACTGGGGTTTAAAAATTTATCGAAAACTGTGAAACATAGAAGTCCGGTCGGTCCATGATTAAGGCCCAATCCGACTATTATACAAGTATAAATACTTTCATTAGATTTTGTGAGATAAAAGTCTAAACACATTTCTTGCGACTGTCAAAAAATCTAACGTAAATTAGATTTTGCATTCACACCATCACACTTGATATAAACCAACATCTGCACTCATGGATGGTATAAATATTGAGGAATCGAATGCTCTTGATGTTCTGCGAATGAAAAAACAGTGTGATGTTCGCTGGAATGATCACATTTTTCATGTCTCCAAAGAAGCATTCAAGCGCCTGGGATTTTTGTAACAGTGTAAGATGTACTTCACTCCATCCGACCTCCTTACTATTTATACCACCTACATCCAACCGAAAATGGAATACAACTCTCATGTTTGGGCCGGTGCCTCAAAGTATATTTTGGAGTTACTCAACCGTGTGTAGGAGAGGGCGAAGAAGCTTATCGGTGACAGTAGGGTATCCAACTCTATTGACTCACTGGAGCATCGACGCAGTGTAGGGTGCGTTACTCTGTTCTATCGTTACTACAATGGATTTTGCTCTGACGAGATTAGGGATGTTGTTCCTGAAACTCGCACATTTCTACGTAACACGCGTTCATCGTCCAGAGCTCATCCATTTATGGTCGATTGCCCGGGGAATCGCACTACGCATTACAGAGAGAATTCGTTTTTCAGCCGTAGGCTTCGTCTGTGGAATAAGTTGCCCACAGACGTGTTTCCTGTCTGTTATGACGTCGGAAAGTTCAAGTCAAATGTTCACAAATACTACTCCCTCTTTCCCCCTCCTCATAACCTATTTACCTAGTTCTAAATATATATAAAATATTTCTATATGTATGAATTAATGTTAAATAGTCGAACTTTATTTTTAATATTTCTAATATTATATGATGATGGGTTGGTATCATTCGTCTAGCTCGAGTTCAATCCTGGTTAAAGCCAAGAAATATTTTTATTTATAATTATAACAATAATTGCCGCGATCATTAACTCTTGATCAACTCTTTCCTGTCTTCTTTGATCAAGAGTTAATGATCGCGGCAATTATTGTTATAATTATAAATAAAAATATTTCTTGGCTTTAACCAGGATTGAACTCGAGCTAGACGAATGATACCAACCCATCATCATATAATATTAGAAATATAAAATATTTCTTTTTGACTTTCCCATTCACCAGATCACAGGTTGTAAACTACACTCAAATTGACAAGTTTTGTGTGCTTTATTTTATAATTTACACACTGTAAAATTAACTCTAAGAGAATCAGCAAAACTTACTACACGAGAGGTGTTAATTTTTTGGGAGAAAGCTCGAATCCCGGCTAAAGATGAGCAAAATGCAATAACAAAGCTTGAAAAACTTCACGTCAAGTGGAGAATTCTCCAAAAAGACAGGAAGAAAACATCGGAAACGATCAAAAACAAATTTAAACAGTTTGTTGAAAAGTTAGACGATCTTTTTGATATTGCTCATCAAGATGCCTTGACTCTGATGAAATCGGAAGTAGATAAGGCTTTTCTCGTGAAACAGAGGCAGAAGAGCCGTCCAGGTTTCATGTCTGGAGTAGATCGCAAGTGAGCTAGAGCTGAAGAAATCAAAATAATAACTTCCAAGAAGGATTGAAAATGGTCAAAACATTAAAAGTAGTAAATGATATGGCCGAGCGTGGTATTAAATTAATAACTGACTTCAACGAACTTCTGACAAAAGATGAAGAACAAAAGCAATATGTCCTGCAAGTTGTAAGCAAATTCCGAGCATTGTATCCCGACGTTTCAAAAAGTACTTTAACAAAAGCTCTATAATAAATTAGATAACTATGAATTATTATTGAATATATCCCTGATTTTTATATATTAAAATAAAAATGTACTTGAATTTAACTGTATTACTTGCGTTTTTTTATAACATTTCTACTTTAAACTCAAAAATATACCAAAAATATGAAAAATTTATCACATAATAACATAATATATGAAGTATGCTCCTGGTGGCACCAGGAGCGTACTTCAACTATGAACTATGAACGCAACTATGAACTTTTTTTACCAGTGAACACTCAAAATAAAATTCACTGACAGATACAGTGTTCACTTTTCAATAAAAAGCGATTCCGTAAAAAACAACGAATTTTATTGCGCTGAATGTGTTTCTTCAGGCTGAATGATATGCTGATTTATCAAATTAATTGTGTCACACAAGTTGTTGAATAAATAATTTTAATTTACATATATCATCCTTTTGTTTATTTTTTTCAAGTTCCAAATATTTTACGAAAAACTAAAATTCACCGAAAATTTTTGAGTGAAAAAATTATTATTAAGTGTACACTTTAAATGTCAAAATTATTCATTCTCACCATTGCGGGCTCAAAAATCTAAAGTGAACACTGAAATTGGGGAACATTTAAAAAATCATCGTTGCGCAACGGTCACGTTTTCGGAGCTAAAGGCTGCTGTAACTCGGTTTGACTCAGAGTTACAGAGTTACAACAATTTTGTTCATAACATAAATTTTGAAGAACAAAATAAGCTATCGAATTTTTGATGAACTTTTATAATTTTTTAAATTAAATTTTTGGTTTGTACATTTGTTTTTTTTAGTTGTTGTTGCTTTGCATAGATTAAACACAAAACTAAAATCGCTTAAATTCGCATGTGAGTCCATACTTGATTTGACCTTCGCCAATGAAATTGAAATTGTGACCTTAAAATTAAAAGAAAAACAATAAACATTATAGAAAAAAGATAAAAAAAGAAAAACAACTCTATAATGACCGTACTGAGATCACCTGAAGCAAGAGACCATAAAAACACTGGAAATCATTTACAGTTTTTTTTTCTCTCGAAATGATTAAGTTTAAAAAGGTGACCAGTTGATGTTTGTTAAGAAATTAGCTAAAGTACATTAGCTTTTTAAATTCTCATTGTTTTTTATCTTGGACCAGTACTTAGGAGTACGTATGCAGTGCATTGTACTGGAACTAAGAAAAAAGGTCATGAGGAGGAGGAAAGAGGGAGTAGTGTTTGTGGAAGTTTGACTTGAACAATAACAAGACGAAAGACCAAAACGAACTCTATTACTGCATTTTAAATATTGGAATTAAATTATTTAAAAGTGATCAGTGCCCAGTGTACGAGTATATACCTTCTACGCTGTTCAGACCAACAAGATTTAGAGAGAGAGATAGAGAGAGAGAGAGAGAGAGAGAGACAGAGAAAAAAGAAACACATGTACACAGCTTGCTACCTATTCCGATGCAACATATAAAAAATACAGACAGCTGTAACAAAAGACATCTACACAGGATGAAAGACAAACGCTACTTCAAAGACTTCCTTCTGATGATTAGGGTAGCTCCTATGAAATATCGATATATAGACAACGAGGATATATTAAAACACTTGATTAGCTTAACCTTTAAAAAAATGTCTAAAATACATATTTTGCTACTAACCACACGTCTACCAACAGGCCTTTAAAGTAAACCCCCCTCAGATATATTTACAACGGGTTATAGTTCAGGTTTTTTCTTTCTTAAGTTTTTTTTCCTTAAGAAAGATTTTTTACAATACAAATCTGCTGTGATCAATAATTTTGATTGAAGAAGACAAGAAAAATAATAATCAAATCTTTAGCTGGGGGACAACTAGCTGTTTCGTAGTCGCTACACTACTCATCAGCACCCACTGGGATTTGAACTCGGGACATGACGTATCATGATCTACTGCTTTAAGCCACCCAGTATTTAATTATTATTATATTGTAAAAAATCTTTCTTAAGGAAAAAAAAACTTAAGAAAGAAAAAACCTGAACTATAACCCGTTGTAAAAATGTACAAACCAAAAATTTAATTTAAAAAATAAGCTATCTTTTGTGATATCGTGCGTGTTTTTATTATTTACCGTTCCCGAGTTATGGCTCAATACGTCAACTTTTTGGCCAAAAAATTCGTTTTTTTCAAATTTTGAGCGACGAGCGGCACGTGTTACCGTCGTTTAATCGGGCTCAAATTTTGGCTATCCCAATATCTGGAAAGGGGATTCGTTTTGTGGGGTTAAGACTAACAATATTCCGACATTGATTTTTTGCGGTCACCCTAATAATATACTATACATATACGTGACTATCGTGAAGGGTATTTTAGATTCGGTCCAGCCGAATATACTACACTCTTACTTGTTTGTAGTAGTTGGTTTAAATTTAAAAAGAATAATATTAAAAATGTCCATGTGTATTCAATTATTTTTCCCCGTCTTCTTTGATCTTTGAGTTATTCAACGCGGCAATTATTGTTATAATTAAAAATAAAAATATTTCTTGGCTTTAGCCAGGATTGAAGCCAGATGAATGATACCAACCCATCATATAATATTATAAATATATCAATTATCTCATTTTCTTTCTATGAATACAATTTTTTATTGAAATAACATCATAATATGATATATATTATACATGTACATAATCACATATATTTTTATGTTATTTTTTATTATGAGTTTCCACATTAAGGTTTCTTAATAACTTTCAAGGCACTGTTCTTCACACTCACTACGCGATTCGAAATTATTGGCATTGCTACCGGTTTTAATGTAGAGGAAAAAAGTGCACTTATTATATTCCTGCCAGTATGTATAGCCCAAATAAATGGGCTCGAACTGGAGTTCTTCGTTTTCCTTTACTTCACCGGCGAAAGGTGGCAAGGAGCAAGCGTCTAAAATTTTTTAATAAAATTTAGATAAAAATTCCTTGGCTTTTTAATTTTGCTATTATATTGGGTTCTTACCATTTTGGGTAGCAGCAAATACTGTTGCGAAAAAGCACAAAAGCAGTAAAAGGAATTTCATTTTCTTAATTTTTGTTAATTGTATTTGAAACACTTCAACTCTGTGCAGATTTCCACTGTTCATCGACACGACGCACTTGCTGCTTTTATAGTCCAAAATCAATTGGCTGCACATTTTTGAACTTTAAACTAAAAATTGTTTTGTTTGTTTTTAGAGTTTAAATATTTAAATAACATTCTTTTGAATTTGTCCAGTTGTATAAATAAATTCATATTATTAAACCAAAATTTAAATGAGAATACGGAAATGGTCTTGTTGCCAAGGAAACTACAGCTGAACGACCATGAACCTAGAATTTTGCTGCTGCCTGAGAGAACTTACATAAGAACCCGAAAAGGGAAACATAAACCGCTTTCAAAGTGGAATTTCCAACGCCATAACCACTGTGCTGAAGACAAAAATATATTTGTTTATTTATTTATTTATTTATTATTATTGGTACACCCATACAACAAGACCCAGAGTCTTATGATTATAGTATGGGTTTTACAAATCGCTCCTTTATTGCAACATAGTCATATCTCAAAAAATGAGCTTTTCGTGTTAACAATGCAGATTTGTTAACAGTACTACCATTTATATTGTGCCAAAAATTTATTCAAATTGCTTTTAAACTGTTTCCTTTAGGAGATATTTCCTCAAAAAATTTGCTAAGACTTGTATGGATACTAAAAATTTTAAATGCGTTTTTCTCGAAACGAGATTTTTTGCAATATGACTATGTTGCAGTAAAGGAGCGAAATTATCACAATTTAAATTTAGTTATAGTTATAATTACAAGGATTTAGGGCCAGTTTCACGATAGCGAGGCTGTTCGTTCGTTCGCACAACTACATTTAAAACAATAACAAAATTTTGAATGTTGTTTTTGTTTCAAATGTAATTGTGCGAACGAACGAACAGCTTCGTTATCGTGAAACTGGCCCTTAATAACAATTTAATCTATAAAATCTAAAACAAAAACAAACAAAAAACAGGTAATAAAACCAAGAGAAAAAAATTCTAAGTGATTTTACAATTTAACAACAAGTATTCTATTATAGAAATCGAATAGACATTTCCTAAACTGCGTTGCATTGCTAATGGTTTGTAAGGATGCTGGCATTGAGTTCCATAGTGTTATAGTGTGAATAAAAAATTGCCATTCAGATATTAACTTTTTAAATCGTATCTGGACCAGGTTTTTGTTCCTCCTTGATTGCGTAAAAACAAGACGTTTAAACAAGTATGACGGTACACCAGTGTAAATAATTTTATGTAACAGTAGAATACAACGAATACTTAACAGGTTGCAAAAACGCACACCATAAAGTTCAGTCTCATAAGATGTGATATGAGAAAAACGCCGCAAATTGAAAACATATCTAAGAAGAGTATTATATGCAGAAGTTAATTTTCTGGTGCTTTTTTGATCGCTGCCGTACATCAATATCGGTATAAGATAGGTCTTAGCCAAAGTCATTCGTATATTTATCGGTGTTGCATGCTGAGTTGCCCAAATACTTTCCCTGTAGTAGTATTTACATGATCAGACCATGTTAGCGAAGAATTCATTATAATAAGCGTTTGACAGAGTGTGGCATGGTGCACTACTGGCAAAACTTACTGCTTTTGGTGTCGGTGACGACTTCTCTCGGTTTATATTGAGCTTTCTCAGAGACCGCACTATACGAGTTGTTATAGATGGGGTCTCATCAAACGAGTTCAAGATTAATTCAGGGGTACCGCAAGGCTCCGTTCTTTCCCCTACTCTATTTCTTATTTTCCTCAACGACCTTCTCTATTAAACTTCCAACCCTATCCACTCTTTCGCGGATGACAGCAGCATTTGTCACTCGTACTCTTTTAGTTATTGGCCCAGCCTATCAGAGGTCGCTGCCAAAAGGCTAAATATGAATGATTCACTAAATAGTGATCTTCTATTAATATCCGAATGGGGTCGTAAAGACAGGGTTGCCTTTAACGTTCGTAAGACCCAATGTTGCCTATTAACATACAAACAAACGACCGCAAATGCTGCTTCATCTGTACTCATGGATGGTATAAATATTGAGGAATCGGATGCTCTTGATGTTCTTGGAATGAAGATACAGTGTGATGTTCGCTGGACTGAACACATTTTTCATGTCTCCAAAGAAGCATTCAAGTGCCTCGGTTTTTTGAAACGGTGTAAGATGTACTTCACTCCATCCGACCTCCTTACTATTTATACCACCTACATCCGACCGAAAATGGAATACAACTCTCATGTTTGGGCCGGTGCCTCAAAGCCTATTTTGGGGTTACTCTACCGTGTGCAAGAGAAGGCGAAGAAGTTCATCGGTGACAGTCACAGTCACTGGAGCATCGACGCAGTGTGGGGTGCGTTACTCTGTTCTATCGTTACTAGAATGGATTTTGCTCTGACGAGATTAGGGATCTTGTTCCCGAAACTCGCACATTTTTGCGTAGCACGCGCTCATCGTCTAGAGCTCATCCATTTGTGGTCGATTGCCCGGGGAATCACACTACGCATTACAGAGAGAATTCGTTTTTCAGCCGTACGCTTCGTCTGTGGAATGAGTTGCCTGCAGACGTGTTTCCTGTCTGTTATAACGTTGTAGAGTTCAAGTCAAATGTTCACAAACACTACTCCCTCTTTCCCCCTCCTCACAACCTATTTTCCTAGTTCTGGTACAATGCACTGCATATGTAGGGGTCATCCCCTGAGTACTGGTCCAACTCAAAAAAAAAAAATTAAAAAATAAATAATGCCTAGGTTTTTCGTCTGCCCAACAATTTAAATTTTTTCAGAATTTAATATTATATTCGGTTCAGCAGTTATGTGTGTGGTGTTCTGATTTAACTGGATTTAAACATAAGCCATTTGCTGCTGCCCAAGCCTTGATTCTCGATAAATCCGTATTCAATTTTAAAACGCAAATCAATATACACAAATCGATATATCAAATGGAACGAAACAAGCTCAACTTGTTTCTATTAATATTTGAGCTGAACTTTCGTTTTGCAAAAACGGATTCTTTAAATGAGGCTCTGTTTGCTAATCCTATAAAATATTTTTCTACAATTCCATTCTATTCTTTGAAAGCATGAATTGTATGTGACCACAAGCTAAACATACATCTGTGGAATATGCAGGATACTATGAAGTTTAACACGAGAATCGAGTGTATAAGCACATTTGGGTTTGGTATTGCTCCTTTGCTTGTAACCAGCGATGCCAGAATGAAGATTTTACAAATGAAATAAGATTGAAAGATTTTGCTTCCAAAATTAACACCTTTCAGATTTTGGTGCATCGGGTTTTGGTTCAAGTTTTTCTTTTCTTAAGTTTCTTAAGAAGGATTTTTACACAACACAAATGTGCTGTAATCAATCAGCTCAATTATGAATATTCTCACGGAATTTATTTCTCTCGGAATTTATACCTCACAGAATTTATTTCTCACATAAAGTACTTTTTCCAATTCAAGTTAAAGAAAACATCAAAATTTTTGCCCGTAAGAATTGAATTGAGAGATCAACTCTCTTTAGTGTTTTCAACGAATGGAGAGAATAAAAATAAAAAAAAACCCTCACACTTAATTTTTGTTCATAATGGGAGGAAAGCGAAAAGTGATAACAATTCCTACGGTTACTAAAACCGGTTTTCGAATAATTCGAATAGTGGCAATTTATAAAGCCGGTTACCCGTTAAAATTTAAAGACAAAACCGGTTAAACGGGGTTTTTACAATACAATAATAAAAAAACAAATTTGTTAATATAATAGTACTTGATAAAAGAAAATAATTCGTAAAAACAAGATTAAATGATCACGAGCACGAAGATACTCAAATTAACAAAACATGGAAAATAGACCCTTCTTCAAAATGGTCTAACTCAGAAGCGGTCAAAACTAGAGCCGAGGTATTTTAGATGTCAAATTTCGAATTTCGCTTCCATACAACTGGAGTCGCTCTAGTCTACATATACTAGACTTTTATATGAATTATCGGTATTTACACTATTTTACTTGCTATGAAAAAAATATTTAGAGAAAATACATACACTATACTTGTATATCTATAAACATAAGCACATATGTATTTTTTATTTCATTAAGAATTTCCACATTAAGGTTTCTACAAAAGGCACGCTGCTTCACATTCTGTACGGGATTTGAAACTATTGCCATTGCTACCGGTTCGAATGTAGAGGAAGGAAGCACATTTACTCCATTCCTCCACGTATGTATAGCCATAATAAATTGGCTCCAACTGGACTTCGTTAAGCTCTACTTCACCAGCGAAGGATGGCAAGGAGCACACAGCTAAAATATTTTAATAAATTTTAATCATAAATTTCTTTTTTGATTTTAATAATTAGTGTTCATGCCATTTTGGGGTGCAGCAAATACAGTTGCAAAAAGGCACAAAAGCGGTAACAGGAATTTCATCTTCTTAACTTTTGTTAATTATATTTGAAGTATTTCAATTATATGTTTAGATTTCCAACGACACTTCCTGCTTTTATAAAGCGCAAATCAATTGGCTGCGCATATTTGAGCGTGAGGCAAAAACATATTTTGTTTGTTTTTAGAAATTAAATATTTAGATAACATTCTTTTCAACTTAAGCAATTGTGCAAATATGAATTGCACGAATTATTTAACAAAAATCTAAATAAGAAAGCGGAAATGAATGTAGTAGAAAAGTAGAACTACGACGAAACTGGAAATATGTCGCAAACATTGCTGCTGTCAGTTAGAGTTTGCATAAGAACCCGAAACCATGAATTTTGTTTGACTCACGAAAACATAAAAGGAGCAAAAAACGCTTTCAAAGGAATATTTGTATGTACACAGATAAAAGCAAAATTCGTATTTGACCAGAAAAATCGCGCATCAGATTAACAAAATTTTTCATTTTCAATTTTCGAACATTTTTGTCATATTGAAGTATAAAATAATTGCAATTATATATATTTTTTTTATACAAATACAAAAATATCGCATTGACGAAAAACTTTGTTGAATAATGTTGGAACTTTCAGCTACAGAGAAAAAGTTATAGGAAATATAGTTTAAAAAATTAATAAACACGCTTCGATATTAAACTAAAATAATTATCCATATAACGTGTTCCGTTTTTTTTTTGAATTCCCAAAATCGGCTTCAGCAATCGCCACAATTCCCCACCTTCCCGGAAACAGTATGGCAACTTCAATATTTGCACTAAGTCGAATGGCCGTTAATAGTTCAGCTACGCACACCAAATATAAAAAACAGACTTCGATTCGGTTGGCGAAGCGGTTCCAAGTTTTTGGGAATTCCCAAAGTCGGCGTCAAGAAACGTCAAAATCTCCCCACTTCCTCAGGAGTAATACGGTAACTTCAATTTTCTAAACTAAAGCCCATGACCGTTTATAGTTCAGCTGCATGTTTCACGGCAAAAACGCCCAACGAATATAAAAAAACTAATACCAAACCGGCTAGCGAAGAGGTTCTGAATTTGTGTAAACACCATTATATATAAGGCAAAACTAATTTTAACACATGGGCTGAAAAAACCCGCGCTTAACAAACACAAACACAGTTTTTTTTTGGTGCACAATTAGCTTTATTCATTGCAATCATTCCAGCGCCACTCTAACATTTCAATACTACTTTTGTAGAACGATTTATCTTTTGCATCAAAACAGCCCTCAGTTTCAGCGATAACCTCTTCATTCGTGCGAAATTTCTTACCGGTGCGAATTTTTTTCAGGTCTGCCAACAGCCAGTAGTCACTGGGAGCTAAATCTAGCGAATACGGTGGATGTGGGAGAAAGTCGAAGTTCAATTCATGTATTTTTGCGATTGTTTTGATTGACTTGTGACATGGAGCGTTGTCTTGATGAAACAAA